>JAUMJJ010000246.1:13859500-15146000 GCA_033556795.1 Tapera naevia | reverse complement strand
TTTTGTTTGTTTGTCTATTGTTTTGTATAAAACTAGTTTTCTTTAGTTGTCTTTGCTTATTTTTCCAGTTTGCAGAATGCCGTGGTTGGGGGTGGTCACTGCTCAGAGAGATCAGTAGTTGTGTTGTTTTGAATCCCACGTAGCTGCATGGGGAGGCTGATTTTTTTTTTGACTAAGTGTGTGGCCTTGCCAGCACAATTCTATCCTGTCCATGCTGTTGGACTAATAATGAAGGTCACAAACATTCTATGCCAAGGTCTGGTTGTTTTGCCTCTTGTTGAACTATCAGGATTCCAGAAGGGTTTTTCTTTTAGAGGAGTAGCACATTTTACAGAACAGGAGACATTTTTAATGTAGTATTTGCAACATCACATTTCACTATTACAATACAACTCCACACTGGGGACCAAAGCAGAAGTACTAGGTGGAAAAGTTCAAGCTTTGAACTAAAGCTGTGCATATTGGCATGGGGGAGCACGTAGTTCACACCACCAGTGGATCATGTTACATACGGATCACATTTAAAACAGGCTGCAAAATTGAAGATGTTTAAACTAGCATTGTAAAATCCTGAAAAATTGTAAAAATGAGGGAAAAATACATTATCAAAATATTAATTACTTTGATATGTTCAGAAATTCTTTCTACAGAAATAGATTCTTTACCCCTGTCCATTTTTGTAAGGCATCCTCTTTTTTATATGTCCACTCTGAGTGGATAGAAGCTTTTAGTTTTTGGTGGGAGGGGTTTTGAAATAAGCTGTTTTCACACTGCGCATAATAGCATGGTTTGGAAGCACGATTACTGCAAATTCTTCCATTTCTGGCTTTGAAGATCCCCAAAGGCAGCAGGAACCACTATTGCTACCCATGTGGTTTGTCACTTGAGGGTTGGTTTTTTAAAAATTTTATTTATCCAGCCTATCTGCTGTAAGCCAACACTTGTTAGGCAAGTACATGGAGTTTCAATCTCAGAGAGTATGTTCACACATAGTTTTTCTTACTATGAACAACTTCAGATGAATTATTACTTGATGGTTCAACAATTGTATGCAGTTTTAGGACAAATTAATTCCTCTTTTTGTGACTTTACATACTTTGATGAATACTAAGGCATGGTACAATATGTACCTCCCATGAGAATGTTTAGCTGTTCTTAAGTCAGAAGCTGTTGGTAATAAAAAAAAGCATCTGTCAGAATGAGGTTCTCATTTAAAAAAAAAAAAAAGACCCTTCATGAAGACTTTTTAAGAGAAACTTCAATATCAATTGAACATTACTGATCATTTGCGCGGCTGGATAAACAACATTCTTTTACAACTGTGATAGGCAGAGCATGAAGGTACAGAAAGAAAATATGGCTCTATATTAAATTTTCCTTAACTGAGCTTTTTCAAAGCAACATGGGTTGGCAGGTGATGAGGTGACTGGATGGGAAAAAAAGATATATAGGAGAGAATGAGAGAAATCAAAACTAAGAGGGATGGATATTCTTAGGGCCACTGTGGCTATCTCTAAACCTTGCTAGTCAAGAACTGTTCATGCAGTGCAAGCCAGATTTAACCAGACCATTTATTAGTCACAATCAGTAGCTGTAAGCATCAGAAGTTCTGAAAACAAGAGATTATATTTTCTTCTTTCTTCAGAGTCTGTTTCGTCTACTGAATGAGGAGTGGATCATTAGCAGAGAACAGATACCTCCTTCTGAACTCCCACTGTGATGTACCCATGAGTGCAGGCCTGCAATGTGAAAATCTTGATAGTGGGCAGCTCTCAGAACTGTTATCAGCGATCAGTCTTCTAGGAATTTTTCAGGCAAGTGCTGCAAGCACAGAGAAGACAAGCACAGTTTCCCTGCCTGTGCTGCCAAAGTAATGCAGTTACGTGACAGTTGTACTTGATGGCTGGACTTCATAATCTTAGAGGTCTTTTCCAAGATTAGCTATTCTGTTATATGAATCTGTGTCACTATGAGTGAGTTCAGTTTCCCCATATTTTAGGTCAACACCTTTCACAAGCTATTCAGGATCAGCTACAAAGGCATGTAACTTAGACTGATGAGAAGATGTATATAGATGTCAGATTTACTCTCTAGTCTTGGAAATAAGATATTTTTTTCTATCAAGCGTATTTCTTTAAAATAAATAAGAAGCTTTTGTTTTTAATAATAAGCCTGGGAATTATTGCTTAATATCAAGAAATAATATCTAATATTTCTAAGTCTCAGTAGAAGTTATCTGTTAATATATTAATTATGTTAATATATTTATCTCATTCTAGCACAGTAAAACATGGAGTTGCAATTCCAATGAGTCTGAGAAGGGAGCGGTTGAGTTTGTACCCTCAAAGGAAAAGTTAAAGAAAGGGAAGGGAAAAAAAACCAGCAGTACGTGATTGTTCCTGTACTGATTCACAGATCTGTTTGCCATCAAATATAACATTGTGGCTGCAACATGGACCTGTAACAGCTAAAAGCAAAGAATGCAGAAAGTAAGGGGGTTTAACTCTAAAGCTTGAAATACTCAACGGTTTAGTGTTCTGAGTAAGGCGATGATCCAAAGCCTATAAAGGCACAAGAAAAACAGCCTTTGGCTTCAGTGGATGCTGCATCAAGTCCTCAGAAGACTAGCGATCAACAGACGTCGTTCTGTGTGATTCTGTATGAGAGAAGTACTTTCCAATGTGCAGTCAGCTGAGGAGGAATAAGATGCTCTGTGTCTTTGCAACTTATCCTTCTGGTCACCGGACATCTCTGTTACCAATGGCAATGGAGGTGTTCTTGCACAACTGGTGAAAGAACAACTTTATAACTGCTGCTTTCCACTGAGCCATCACCAGAGATAGAATTAGCAGAGGCTCTGTTGTCATGTACCCCAAATCTGAACCCTGTCTGAAGACTCTAAGACCCCAGTGAACTCCGGGATCAGTTTTTCTGAACTGGAAGGTGAATGTTGGAAGATCAGTTTACAAGTGTCTCCCTGTGTGTCTTCACAGTGTGGCGGGTCAGGTGGAGTTCAGGCTTGGCAAATACCAAGGAGATGGTTCTAGAGCAGTAAGCACTTCAAGCAGTTCCTAGAACCGGTGGTCTCAACTTGGGAAAGATTTCATAACATGTCTGAAAGCCAAAAGCTTCTTTGACTGCTAATTTAATAAATAAGAGTGAACCGCTGAATAAATCCCAGGAAGACAGACTAAATCAGGCTAATTTGTTACGTAATCCCTTTTTAATGTGGAAAACTAAGGTGACGGCAAGATGACTACATGTTTAATTCTCCAAATAATTACTAGCAGGTATTGACATTAAAAATGGGAGACAGCAAGTTAATTTCTGCTTGTTGTTTTCAACACGTGCCAAAATCTTACTTCACACCAGTGAGGAAGTGCTGGAAGTTGTGTGTTTCATATGCATGAAATAACAGTTTGCATAAATTGCCAAGGGGAGAAAAATAAAACACTAAAGCCCAGCAAGACAAACTGTAACTTGGTGACAATTTTTTTACTCTCTCTGCTGAATCCCTTCCTCCCCCACCAAAAAAAAAAAAGTAAATGAAGGCCTCATGGTGAGTATTCCACCCGAGTAAACCCAGGTGTCTGGTCCTCCTCAAGTCAAGTAATGTGCTGAGAGGGCAGTGATGCCTTCAGCTTTCCAACTTCCTCTCCCACCTTGGGAAGCACTGTCACAGGCAGTCCCAGAGAGGGAGGAGAGCAGAGCAGGAAAGGATGAGAGTACTTGACTCAGGCTGGTCCTTTCTTCCATGGAGGCTCTTAGCCACAAAAAAACTGTTCTTCTGCATTGCTAGGAATGGAGGTGCTGCAGCTTTTTGTTGCTAACAGCAGCTGCCTTGATTGGGGAAACTCCACAATGTGGATTAGAATAATGGTGTTTATATCCACCCTCTACCAGCTATGCTGGATTTGCCCCAGAACTTCTGGAAGTACCCACAGCTGCACAACCTGCCTTTGAGTAACGTGTCTTCACATAAGCCTGGGATATTTTTGGCATTGGGATGTAACACCCTGGTAATGGCCATGTGTTACACAATTTTTTTCATGTGCTTTCTTTTCAAGGCGACATCCTGTGCTGACAGGACTCAATGACCATCCAACCCTTCACTGTCACTTTTGTAACAATACATGAGAAAAATCAAAACATGTATACGATATATGGGATATAACATAAAGAATTATTATATATTCTTCCTCTATGATTTCCTCCCACCTCACTGTCCTGTGATCTCCCTTTCTCATCCTTGTTTTCTCCAGGGAAGAAGAGGAGCTGAGAATAGATTCATGCAGACTGGAAAGCAAGGAATGACACTAGATGAATTTATATCAAGAGTTAATTTCAGCACATTTCCTATCAAATCGGTTGTGAATCACACAAATAGACACTTTCCTCCTATTTTGTTGATGGTTAAAATATTACTTGTAAGACAAAGCTTGCTTGTTCAAATCACTCCCTTATTTTATTTTTAGAGAAACTGGTTTTTGCACTTCGACGTGCTTCTTGTTTTCAGACCATGTTGATTCTCTGTGTGGTTCACTCTAGGTTTCCTACGACTGACAACTTGTTATCTCACCCTATGAAAATCATGCATGACTTCTGGGAGCCGTCTATCAAAAGGAGAGAACACACTGAGAAGCTGTTACCTTCTCTCTAATTATCTGGGTTAATGGTTGTTCAATGAAACTATTAACCACCTGAAGTGACTGGCATCTTTATAGGTATGGTACTGTATGGTCTTTCTCTGCAATGTTTAAATGGCAAATGCTACCCCTGTGTAGTGTCCCAGTCTAACTTCACCTCTGGTCTGATGGTTCCCAAATGCAGCTGGCTTCACTCATGGTTGACAGTAGGTGTAATCCTGTGTCTTCAGAAGTAATGGCTCCAGGTGAATGTTTCCTGTTCCCCTTATCTCCCATCCTCTGACCACGCCCTATGTTCAAGGTTTATGCCTTCCAGTGAAGCACTTAAGCACACACTTAGCTCCAAGCACGTCATTCCTGTCATTTCACTGAATAGGGATGGATTTAAGTGCCTACTCAGAGTTCATGGCTTGCCAGCACTTCAACGGTTTCTTCTGCAGTGGCCAGCTAAGTGGTCCTGTGCCTGGGGAATGATTTGCTTTCTGGTAGTGATGGACCATTCAAACATTTCACTATACTCCAAAGTAGAGATTGACGGGTCCCAAGTCCAGCTGCTCACTGAGAATGGAGGAAAGGTGCCCTCCAGAAACCTAGGTCTGACCTGTAGAAAAATGGGAGAGGGAAAGACTCTCTCACTTTTGCTGGTTGTGGCCCAATGGTAGCACCATGCTCTGCTGGGGCAGGATACACCAGCAGCACAGCATGGAGGAAAGCCTTCATGCTGTGGTCGTAATATCTCAATTCCCTAGCACAGATCTGGTGGAGGCAGCTGTGCCCTATCCCTTCCAAATCCTACACTACCATATCCAGTCAGATCTCTTCTCTGCTGTGCCTCCTCCCAGAATAAGCTCACCTTTAAGAGTCAAGAGTATGTGTGTTTAAGGACAGCTCAAGAAACAAAAAGAGAGAGGAAAAGCATCATTCCTGTTGTTTAGGGTCTGAGTGAGCTAACAAGTCTGAGCACCTTGTCCACTCTGGGATTAGGTGTTAAGAAATAACTGATCACAGAATAAGAGAAAAATAAACAGGCCGTATTCAACTGAACCGTAGAAACCATCATTGGTGGTGGTGCCAGATCGAAATTGGGGATGTGTTAAAGGGTGGCCAGTGACAGACTCAATTTTTTTGAACCAGTTACAACACAGACAAGTTCAGAAGCTGTATCTGACCTGTGAGGAGGGGATGTGGGGGTGACATGTAGTAATCTGTCTCAGACCGAGACATTTCAAGTTTTTGGCTGGCATTTGGAAATATCCTTGGAAGATTTACAATCATCCCATTTTGTTCAAATTGGTACACATTACCATTTTTATCTATGACAATCAAGAAGAAGTTTGGCTTAGGACTGGTTGCCACTGGCTTCGAAAGAACTAGAAAAGCCAAGCTAATAAATTGCCTTGACCAGATGGCAAACTTCACTCTTGTCCTGTTGTGGCTCTGTTCTACAGGAGATTACATCCAGTCAGTTTTCAGCCCAGGCAGCTGCTGAGGAAGAGTGTTCCACTATGGCTGCCAGAGCTTGGCAGAGCTGTAACCAACTTCACTTAAAGGCTTTTTTTGAACATATGATAGAGTTAAAATATGAGTTTCTGGCCCTGTTTTGGTCCTTGTGTACTGCTGTAGCAATAAAAGGAGTCAGAAAACTGCACTCACTGGTAAGGTGTGGAGAAGTCACTCAGCAAAGGAGTCACTTGGCTTGGGCAGCCCTGTGCCCCTGCTCTGCTCCATGCCTCTGGGAGTGTGGTCACCCAAGCCCTCTGGGCTGCTAGCATGGCCCTGACAGGCTTAAGTGGGACAGCTCTGCAGAGGAGCCCTCTGACTGTGCTGCCTTGTGCTGACATCCATGAACCCTGATTACAAGCGTGGCCATCAGGGATGGCTAAAACTGAGGGAAAAACTGTGCAACTTTGTTAACATGGGGGTTTTGTGTTGTATAGGTAAGTAGGACAAGTTAAGTTGGGGAGGAAGAATACTTCTCAGCCATCTTGGGAACCCCCCTTTCTGAATATGGATGGTATCTTTTGTGGCACTGTTTTGGATAGCCATGTTTTGAGAATTCCCAGCTCTTTAGAGATCTAGTGGACTGTCAGAAAAAAAACCCAACCCACATCTATGTCCTTCTGGGTGCATACTTGCTGTGAATGAATACAAAGACCTATTCATCACTCCTAGTGCTCACATAACTGACAGATTACATCACTAACTGGCTGCAAAGATGACAGTGGCCCAACAGCTAACGCTGTCTAACAGTTTCCATTAGAAGGCCTTGCTTCTGATTGTTTTTACTTTTGCCAGGCTTCTGCTACTTGAGCTGGAATTTCCCATGCCATATGTCACCAGAAACCAGATGAATAGTCATGGCATTTCCAAGCTCATACATCACTGAAAAGTCACTTGAACACAAATCTTTAGAGAATAACTGTACAGTTCTCCTTTCTTGAGGGAACAGGAAAAATACTTGGCATTGGATGCTCCCCAGTTATTGGTACTCAGGCTGAAGTTGGAGTCACAGATAAACATCCTGAGTGCAAGAGGTTCCATATCCAAGGCTCCCAATTTGGTAGACATTCTTGACAGTTTACACCTTTTCCAAATAACCAATGTCTTTTGAGGCTGCACATAGGCCCACTGACATACTTAGTTTCATATTGTAGCCCATGTTGTTGACAGAAACTGTTTTAAGCAGACAGACTATGACACCAGAGAGCACAATTCAGGAAGATGTCATTTAATGGTGTAAGTTTGACCGTATCGTGGGTTTGGATATGTACCATGGCTTTATAGCTCTTCTCTGTTCTACCTTTATCTTCTCCACTGCTGTCCAGTTCTCTTATTTCTGACTGGCATTCTCTGTCATATAGGATCAGGACCAGTTTTTCATACCTCCTCACTAGTCTGAGCACTAGGCTGAAGCTGCCAGTTCCTGGAAATGATAATTTGTCAGCTTTTAGAATGACTTTAATTTGGTCCACTGAATCATTTCTTTTCCCTCACATTTCCAAACAATACTGGAGAGGTAATAGCAAGAACTTTTAGGCTAAGTTGAGTTATTTCCAGGTGAAAAGAAACAAGAAACAGGTGGCATGGGTGTGGGTCAGGGGTGGGATAAGGTTTAGTATACCTAAAATAACTCTGATGATATTCTGTTTCTGGGAGTAGTATCTGCAGATGACAGTTAAATTGCACCCTGGGTAGAAAAGTACACTCTGATCTGCTGTCTGTATAACCCTTTCCCCAGAAATATTTTTATTAGAGTAAGCTTTACAAGCCCCTACCAAGCACCTCTAACTGCCACAGGAATCTGAGAAGGTTTGTGTAAGGTCCCTAGATGAGATTTTCCTTAACCATTGCACAACTTAGAAAACTTCCAGATCTCCGTAAAAACTGTGTGTGTGCTATGTTTTCCCAAACTGTGCATCAATGTGAATTGTAGGAGTTATTGACTAGGAGCTATCTAAAGGCTGACTTTATAACCACCCAGAATATTTCCATTTAACTACCCACACTACTGGACCTTCAAATGATTTAGAACTCCAGCAAACCTGAATTCCCATTAAACTAGATAGCTTGGGTCCAATTAGTAACATTGCCCTAGGAAGACAGTGTTCAGGATGGCCTGCAAAAAATAGCTGATCATTTACTGTACTTTGCATTTATAGTGGGGTTTGCAGTTGTGCTCTATTCTGTAATGGCATTGCCATGGTGTTAGCAGTACCTTATCTGGCTGATTTCAGGCCAGTTGGGTATGTCATTGCCGTGCTGCAATTTTAATAAGGTCTGTGGCGGAGACACAGCCACAGTCAGAAATTGTTGTCATTCTGCGCTGCCAACATGGGGTAGTACGCTGCACAAATCCTCAAGCCAGATCTTAGGAACTGAATCTGGATCCTATAAATATTTTAGTAGGGGGAAGCAAAAATACTTGCATGACCTGCCAGGTCTTTTTGTCTCATAGGTAGGACTTCTTATGGAGGAAGTGGTCTTTTCCCTTGGTCATAATAAAACCACTTTATATTTTTGCTACAATGGAAAGATCATGCGTTCTATAGATCACACTGTACAGTATTCAGTAAACTGCAGATGTCCTTAAGTTTCCATTATAAACTTTATTTTATTCCTGGCCCTCACATTGCCAAAATTAGCCCTGTACACCTACAACTTCACAGGCATAGTATTATTCTGAGACAGTTATTTTGGAAGAGTTGGAGAAAACCGGTCAAGGTGTTTAAGAGAGATGATGGCTAAAAAAAAATGAGATCATCTGCTTGGAGAGTTTCCTAAAGACTTTCTGGCTTGTCATATCCTGAAAATTCATTTGCCTGGAGATTCAAAAAACATTTCAAGTCTGTTGATCTTGGCTAGAAATGGTAACTTAGAATAGTTTTAGGCTGTCTGGTGACAGAATTATTTGGTTAGTGAAAGTGGTTCCTGCCTCACTGTGTGTATGTATATGTGCTTTTTGGAGATCTTGACTCAAATAGTCAGTGCCAATGTGCTCATAAATTTATCGTGGCATATGTAAGGTTTCTAAACAATTCTGCATGTATCCTAAACAGTCGTGTTCCTTCTCTGAGACTATTCCTATCTGCATGTACTGCTGTCTAAAACCCTCACCGGTGTTTTCTGACTCCTACTTCAATCCAGCCAGCTGAAAGCATGGCTCCCTTCATAGTCCCTTCTGCACCTCTCCCAATGGAAACAGTATTCCCATCTCATTCTACTCATGCCAGTGCCCTTTCCTGGGTCAAAAAACCATACCTGCCCCGATTTGTGCGAATGTATCAGTCTCTGATTGTTGCACAGCACGGATGATGAGACTTAAGCCAATATTATTTTTCAGCACATATGTTTTGTGGCTTATTTCTGGTTTTACGACAAAATAAGTTCTAAGGCATAATGATACTATTCTTAAAGAGGATTTATCTCAAAATATGTGCTTAGGGATTTCTCATAAGTAGTTTTTAAAGACAGTTCTTAAAATGTGACAAAAACCAGATGCAAACAAATTCATTAGATAATTTTCAGCATTGCTCACTTTAAATAAGAAGTATGTGACATCTGGAAAGGGTATAGCTGTTCTATAGTACTGCATTAATGTCATTTCCTGGGATCACTATGTACACACTGCATCACCCCTCAGCTTGTACTGAAGGTTATGGCGTAACAATGTCAACAGTAAAATCTGCTCAGCATGTGCCACTGACCATGGGACATTGCCCATGTCCCATGAGACCTTGTTTTTAGTTAAATGGTATTGCTAGACTGAAATACCTCAGCTTCGACCTTTCTGAGCTCCTGACTTCAGTCAGTTTTGCTGTTGCTGAGGTCAGACTTGACTACCTACAAGTTGCTGAAGCCTGTGTGTATGTTCGAGAGAAGTACAATGCTATCCTTTCTCTGTTTATTATTTATCAGCATCTGCTTTTAGTCACTATTCGAAGCAAGATGTTGGGCTTATCACAGACCTTTGTTTGACTTAGTGTGGATGCTTTTATACTATTATATGTTTTCAGTGTCAACAAAAATAGTTGACCATTTGCTGAAAATAGGGCTAGGAATTCACTTCATCGTTTTAAGGACTCGGTATTTTACTGTTGTTCTTTTTTTGTGAAGAAGCTTTGGTAGCTTTGTGCTCCAGAGCTAGGACTTGAAACCTAAGTGAAGCATTAACTTGGAGTCAGGGATATGCTTTTTAGCCCCATTCTGGTTCAAAGTGTTCACTTCCGGCTCTTGACAATCACATTTTGAACATGCTCAGTAGGAACCTGGTAGAGTTTTGCACTTAGATGCTGTTGACAGTGAGCATACCCTGACAGGACAAAGCAACACATGCTGGTTGCAGACTGCTCTGCCACACAGCACAGGAACTGAGTGCAGCAGGACTGCCCAAATGGCTGTTGTCTTCTGGGACTGAAGAACTGACAGACTGGAAGGCAGAAGTGACAAACAAGTTTTCAGGAGCTTTCAAGGGGGAAAATGGGTAAGGATGAAAAGGAGATGAGGTGTAAAACTGACATCTAGATGGCTTATGGGAAAGTTGGAATATGGCTGGCTCCATAAGAATCTGCAGAGATCATAAGGAGAAGAGGAAAGGCTTACAGTAGGGAGAGAGAAGGATGGTCTGTGATCTTGGAGAAGACTTCTCTGGAACCTGGAGCTGAGCACAGGCTTCCTGTCTTCAGTTCCTTTGTTCACTTCTTGGTAGTGGAACCCACTGTAAGGAACTTCTCCTGATACTGGTCCATACAGATGTTGATAGTCATAGACCCTCCCTTTAAGACTCCTAGAGTGAAGCTGATCAGGCTCAGGCAAGTGGAAAACATCCGACTTAATTGGTTACTCTCTAAGCGGGTTTTGCATATTTTTAGGCTGAAATTTATTCCCTTTTCCTTGCACTGTCTGCTTGCTGTTGATGTTTTTAATAAAGATTGATGAAAAGGGGAGAAAAAAAGGGCATTAAACTATTTGGCTTCCTCAATGTCCTCTGCTGATAGCACCCCTTCCATCTTGGCATAGTGGTTCAAACGTCCCTTTCTTTTTCTCTTACAACGTTGCCTGTAAATTTCTTTCACTTTTGGTAAGTTTTGCTAGTGTCATCTTGTGCATTTTTTCTTTACCAAATGTATACACTCCCCAGCCCTCCGTGAAAGGATTATTGTGCTGGATTCTCAACCAGCTGACCTGGTTTCTTCTTTACAGGTATCTCTTTCTTATTCTCGCAGTCAACCAAAAGGTTGTGAATTAGCAGACTTTTGGATTTTCTTACTTTCCTCTAAACTGACACAGGCTGCACTTGGTTTCTTATTAGCATTTTTTAAAGAAACTGAGAGCTCTCCATAATTCATTTTTCTCTTAGATTTGCCTCTTACGAGCTCTTCCCTCTCCATTCTCTGAATTTATTGACATCTGCCTTTTTGAAATCTAGTCCTGTCAGTCACTCAATTCGATCAAGCGGCAGAAGTTGACAACTACGTTTGCTGCAGTACTGATTTCTTGTAAAATGTGATACCTCACAGTAGACTTTGAGTTATATGTTACAGTGCCCTCTAACTACATGTAAAACTGCTGCTCAGCTAAGAAAGGTAGAAATAGTTACAGTATGTGTTAGTCCTCAGGATTTAGGATGCTGTTCAGAATTTAACACGAAGAATGGGAAGAAAAATGTCATTTCAGATAAACTTTCTGTGAGGCATTAATGATTGCCCTTATGATGGATCTTATTCAATGTGGACTGAGGATCTATCCTAAAGAAACACTTAGAACGCAAATTCCTTGTGATAATAAATACTCCAGACTAAGACACGCAATGATCCTTGCTCTGATTTGTTTATGAAATACTTAAAACACTATGCAGCAGTTTCATGGTGCAATGGGCAGACAGCGAGACTGTAATGAAGGAGAGGAAGAAAAAAGGAATAAGCTTCACTTTAAGCAAAAATGGCAGATTAGTTCACACTGGACCTATGCCTTGTAAGAACAGTGACAGAAGCTTTTACCAGCATCTAATGCAAAAGAAATAAGGATTCAGGTCCTACGAAAACGCTCTAATGTTCTTTAATGTTGGTTGAGACTACTGTAGATACCTTGTGGGCCTTCTCATAGGTCAACTATAGATGGTCAAGAAGTCAGGCCAAGCTTGGTGCTCATATTAGAAAGCCTTCCCGCTATACATTTACTTTGATTGTAAATATTACAGTGTAGATTATTTTACTATCACCTCAAGTCCATTTGTCTTCCCTAAACAATAAAAATTTATTACCAGTAACGAGTCCCAGCTATGGTAAATTTTTATGACAGGTATAAACTAATAAAAACGTGGGCATCACAGTGCCCATGTGGTGTTGGAAGACAAAGGAGCAAGCTTTGCCTATAACCAGAGTAGTGGGGATGGTTTAGAGAAATCCAGGTTGTTGAATCACTCAAAGTTATAATGTATACCACAGGGAACGAATGTGCAGTGTCAATACGCTACCTAGTGGCTGTATTATGACATTTTCCTGAATTACTGTTCTGCTTGTGAACTGAGGTATTGAAAAAATACTTTAGATGAAATGAGGATTTGTAAGTAAGTGTGTCACCATTCCTTAATGAATCTGAGAGATTTTGAGGTTATAGGTGATAAACAATAAAAAAAAGTTAGTAAAACCTGTATGAATATGCAGACAGAACTGGTGCTGGGGGGTTCCAGGCAGTCATTCTTGTCACTGATAGCATTTTGGCAGGCACTGGACAAGCAGTTAAGATCTTTCTCCTTCATAAACAGATTATGTTCTACATAGACTAATAAAAACCAGCTCAGTTTAGGAGTGCTTCAAGAACAAGTTTAAAAATTTTCTTTAGCTGCTAGATTATGCAATATTTTGTGAGGTAAATGTAGATAATAATCTACTTTAAACTGGCTGCATAGTATACACTAATGTAAGGCCAGATGTGCTCTCCTCTAATGAGGAAAACTAATCCCCATCCCTTGATCACAGACCAGCAAGAGGTGAAGATCACACACAATAGCATTCTTCCAGGGATGTGATTGACCTTCAGCAAATCATATACCCCTTCTGTTTCATTATTTATCTTATCTGTGAAATAGAAATATTACTGTTCTATGGAAGATAAAATAGCTTTATAGTTGATGAGTACTCTATTGTAAAGGCTGTATTTTCTACACTATATATATGAAATAGAAAATACTATATTGATATATGACCTGTACCAGCATATTTAGGGCACGGCATGAGCTACAATGAGCACACAAATTAGTTTTATTTAAAAAGAATCTGACTCACCACTGCTCTCAGCAATTTTTCACTTTTCTACTTAACAACTGAGAAAGCTTCCTAGACAGCTCTTAAACCATTTATCTTTAAGCACACTTAATAACATTTGTGTATTTGTTTTAGGAGGCTGAGTAAAGACATGATGATGCAGGTTTCATCTTGGGTAGCATTTCTTGAACTGTTCTTTCCAGGAAGGTAGAAATTTTGTTTTCATTTCTTCATGCATTGTGAAATCAAAGGAGCCAGTTTTGTTCTCCATTTTCAGTAAATAATTCTATTTATACGTACTTCTGAACCCTTAAAATCAAGTTTATAATATTTTGTAAAAAATGCAGGTAATGTGAACATTTATCATAGTTATTCCTGATAAAAAGCTTCTACAGTGCATGTCTTTTCCCACATACAATAGCAGTTAATAAATACGTATATAAATACCACATATGTATATAAATGCGCCCCACAGGTGCTTGTAGGACTAGGTTTACAGGCTGCACTTGATAAGAAAACCATTATTTTTTAAGATCAGAGCGTGAAAGTCAGTTCCTTGGTCTCGCCCTTTCATCCCAAATAAATCCAAAACTCAGAGCCTCATGCAATAAGCATATAAGAGCTGGCAGGTCTACACGCAACTTGCTTTAAATGCTCAAAGTTGATGAGCTTAACATCTTCTCCCCTCCTAACTGCAAGCTCCAGAGTGCAAAAACCTCAACTTATTTTTATTGCTTGTACAACCAGCATAACCCTGGCCACAAAGATATCAAAATAAATAATCAGTACAAGAAAAATAGT
Source organism: Tapera naevia (assembly GCA_033556795.1). Lineage (NCBI taxonomy): Eukaryota > Metazoa > Chordata > Aves > Cuculiformes > Neomorphidae > Tapera > Tapera naevia. Next base: position 15,131,791 of record JAUMJJ010000246.1, on the reverse strand, counting down.
CTGACACCCAAGATTCATTGCATAAACATTTAAACAGAGGAAATAATTTCTTTTACAAATGTGTTTCTCTTCTATAAGAATAATTTTGTACAGAAAATAGCTCTTTATACCTTTTACAGAAATATGCTAACATTTAGATTTTCTATTAATGAACAACGATCGAATGCAATTTAAGATTTCAGTTATGGTTTAGAGTCAACAAATATAGATAAAACAGCAATACATCACTTCTCCCATATCCTTAAAACTGCTTGACTTATCAAGTGTTGAATCAAGACAGTGAAAATGTTTCTGGAACCATGACAATTTGCACACACTCCAGTATCTTGAAACTGTTAGTTATGAAATACTTCCTGAAAGTAATATCGTAATTTAAGTGTCAGGGAATGTGAACTTAAACCTTAACAAGGCAGCACTATCTGCTCACTTAAGATTGTCCTCCTGGCTAACACTGTAAAAAATTGGACAGAAAATTTTATTATTAGACTGGTTTACTGTTAATGTGACCTTCAAAATGAGATACCAGAAGCTACTCCAGTAAATGCTATACAGCATTAATACAATATATGTGTTATAAATATACTTTTGATTCCTTAAGAAAGAATCACCAGGGAGTGAAAAAAAAAATCAGTAACTTAAGATATAAACAGAAAATCCATGAAGGACGAGAAGAAATTGAAAAACACGTGTATATATATTTCTATGTAAAATATAAGGGCATGCTAGGAAGTACATATATTTAAAGATACTTTATTTTTTCAAAGATTGTGTTAAAGTCCATATGGCATCATGTGGACCTCAAACAAAAACTACATTCAAACACTCTTCCTCTACAATTGTTGTCTGAAGCACCTATACTTACACGGATGTTTCCTTTGAAATTACTGGGAAGGCAAGGACATTTATCCGTGAAGTACAACTATGTGCAGTAATATTTTCTTGCTTTCTAGGTATTTTATAAATTTAATTTAAAGATATAAGCATCTTTATATAGCCTAATGACAGAGAAATTGAAATTTATATCGTACATGTTCTATTTAGTATTCATACACAGCCGCTGGAGAGTTTGCCAGCTGTGTCCTATGTGAGCACAGTTGACACTTCCATGCTTCAAGATTCCAATGTGTGGCTACATTTAGTCAAACATGGCTCTTGCTCTGATTTAGCCAGTCTTTTAACACATACAACTTCCAAATAAATTCAGCTGGAACTGGTACACCTCTCCTTCTCACAGCATAGAGGTTGATATGAGACAGTAATGAATCACATTATACTTGTTCACATTTCCATGTAGTTAGAAGGAGAACCAACCCCCTGCAAAACTTATTCCAGTGATTTTGCAAATTCTGCATAGTCAATGTATCCATCATTGTTCTTATCATCATCCCGTAAGACATCATCTATTAGACTAATCAGCTCTTCTTCCTTCATTGCCTGGGTATTCTCACCACCTTCCTACAAAAACAAAACCACATTGAACAGTTTAGCAGTGTTTCCCATCTAATGGCACATTTAACATTACTGACAACTAACTTTTTGTTCAGCTATTCATATTTCGTACCTAATTTGGCACTATAATTTATACCAATACAATGAACTTCTACCAAGTGCAAGAAATGAAGTCCAAGTTCTCTGAACACCAGAACAAGTGACTGTATCCAGTTAATATTCTTAGCCATAAGTCCTAAAAGCTGAATAGTACAGTGTATAATGATGGATAATAACCTAATGGATGCATTCTTAATTTGGATCTTGATATATTATAGACACTATGGTTTCCATACACCACAGAAACATCTTCCTGCGTGTCTGAACTTGCAAAATGCAGAGCCTGACAGCAAGAGAGTACTGAAAAAATCCAGCACTGTAGCTCAAAACCAGTAAAATTCCTAGTAACACCATTTACAAGCACAGTGAAACAGAAAGAGGTGCGTCTGCGCAAGAAACAGCAAGTCACTGCTCTGTTCTTGGCTAGGTATTTTTTGCCACAGGTGTAAGCAGGAAGGTATGCTATTCTGAACTGTAACTTCCAAAAGGTCAGTAATAGATAATGTGCTGGCATTGTCTTCCTGAGGATTGTATCTTCTTACTTTGTCCTTAAATGTTCCTAGCTGGAAAGAAAACTTGTGTTTAGAAAAAGGCAGACAGTGACTGGTTCCTTTAACACTAATTTTGTGCAAGAGTATCTTACAGTTTGTGTATTCAAAGCAAGAGTCTGGAGTTGAAAACAGCAGCCTTAGAACTTCAAACACCATCATATCACACACTATTTCTATAAACCCTCATGAGCATTATCGCATTTCAGATTTCCCCTTCTCCCCATCTCTGCCTACCAAAGTATCCCCCCTGTCAAATCATTTTCACTCTACAGCCCTTCCTCACTCTAAAATTGAGACTACAATGGAGACTTCTTGAAAACTGTAATGTGGCACAAAAAGCTATGATAAAACTAGCATGTTTATAAATCAAACTAAAACTACTAGCGGGGAAAAATAATCTCATTTCCAGGCAAAAGTGTAACTGCACTGAAGATGTATTTCATCTATTCTGTTTCACTGTAAGCTGCTTTTAGAGAGTCAGAACTGTTTCCAGAAACACATGCTATTACAAAATTCCACCTACCTCTTTGTGGACATGTGATATAGCAGTAGCAAGCTCTAACCCATCTAGCAAATTATTGCCATCGTAATCATGCATTTTGAAGTAATGAAGCTGCAACTCTTGTGGAGACATCTCAGCTTCTGGTTTCTCAATAACACCTTCCAAATGTTCCATAATGTGGCTAAGAAAAAAACCAAACCAAATCCGCAACATATCTGTCAGTTAATATTTAATGTTCTGTTTACATCAAATTTAGTCTTTGATCAGACAGTCAAGTACACAGGAAATACTGTATCTCTAAAAGCACGCTGCAAAACCAAATGTTTAGCTTTATACCAAGAGGAAGGGGGTACAAAGGTTGTTTGTTACAGGTGCTGCTGTGGCCTCTAACGTTATACCACTATTTATCTTTCTTCTGCCCTACTTAGCAGCTTATCAAAAGAACTGAAGCGGTGCACAAAATCTGCTTTTGGCTGTCTTCCAAACCAGACCAAGATATTCCCCAGTCAAAGACGAAGTGTGGTAGGAAGTCTTATTTGCTGCTACCGCTGTTCTGTCTCCATGAAGAAGTAAATGAGAAAAAACTCTCAACCTATCCAAAATACGATTTTGTCTAAAGCACACTGATCTGGGTAAGCAGAATTCCTTACAGTATGAGTAGAGCTAAAGGCTTCACAGAGACATTTCTAGGTCTAATATATCTAGAAGCTTACTGAGGAAACACGTATCATATCTGACTCCAGCTAGTCATACAATATCCTGAGAAAAGAGGGTGCCCTAGGCTTAAGTCCAGTTCACATAACAAAACTTAAGAGATAAGCAAATCAATAAGAAGTAAAGTTTACATTTTTAGAACACGGAATACATACTCTTTATCTTGTACCAAGTTCTTATCGAGGCGAATATTTGCATGTTGACTCTCTCCTACATGTTCCTCAGCTAGGACAGAGGTGAAGAATGCAGCCAGAATGCAGAACAGTAGATGCATTCTAAAAATCCGCACAGACATCATGATCTCCTATAAAAAAGGAAAACATCCGCCCCCCCCCCCAACAGATGAAAAATGCAATCTTAGAGAGTGCTTAAACAACCCCACTAAGTTCTAGAATAGAAGTTGCTTCATTTCAAGCACTTAGCAAGCAAAAAAACAGATAAATGGATAATTGAATAATTATTAATTAATAACAATTTAATTAAATTTCTATGAAGGTGCTTATTTCAGGGAAGTATGCAGTAATTTTCAGAGAACAGGTTCCTTTTAATGCAGCAAATGTAGGCCCTTTGGCCATTCTTAGGTTTCCATATAACTTATAGACAGCCCACCATGCCAGCTTCACAGAATCATTTACTTTGGAAAAGACATTCAAGAACATCTAGACCAACCATAAACCTAACTCTGCCAAATCTACCACTAAACCATGCCCCTAAGAGCACGTCCATGTATCTTTTAAATACCTCCAGGGAGAGTGACTGAACCACTTCCCTGGGCAGCCTGTTCCAGTGCTTGACAACCCTTTTGGTGAATATTTTTTTTCTAATATCCAATCTAAACCTTCCCTGGGACAACTTTAAACTGTTTCTTGTGCTATCACTTGTTACTTGGATGAAGACACCAACATTCACCTCACTACAACCTCCTTTCAGGTAGCTGTAGAGACCAATAACGTTTCCCCTCAGCCTCCTTTTTTCCAGACTAAACAGCCCCAGTTCCCTCAGCTTTCCAGACCGTTCACCAGCTTCGTTGCCCAAAGTGAGTTAACTTCCCCTCAACCCAGCATGGACAGCAGTGCACACCTCACCCTTAGGGCTGGACCACCCTGTATCTTTTGATCTGCTCCCACTTTGTTGGAAGAGGAAAAGTGCTGAGAAATCACAGCCCTGCCCTGCTGCCATGGCATGTGCAGAAGCGCTTATGGTGTCAAAGGGGCTGCATTTAATTAACAGCTCTATTAGAACTACACAGCCTAAACAACATAGAATCAAAGAATGGTTTGGGTCAGAAGGGACCTTTAAAGCCCATCCAGTTCCAACCCCCCTGCCATAAGCAGGGACACCTCCCACCACACACAGGCTGATCAAGACCCCATCCAACCTGGCCTTGAATACTTCCAGGGAGGGGTCATCCACAGCTTCCCTGGGCAACCTGTGCCACTGCCTCACCACCCTCAGCATGAAGAATTTCTTCCTAATGTCTTATCTTAATCTTCCCCCTTCCAATTTAAAGCCATCCTCCCGTCATCCTATCACTACTGGCCCTTGTAAAAAGTCCCTCCACAGCAGCTTTCCTGTAGCCCCTTCAGGTACTGGGAGGCTGCTGTGAGGTTTCCCCAGAGCCTTCTCTTCTCCAGGCTGAACAACCCCAACTCTCTCAGCCTCTCCTCATAGCAGAGGTGCTCCAGCCCTCCAATCACCTTTGTAGCCCTCCTCTGGACCCGTTCCAACAGTTCCATGTCCTTCTTATGTTCGGGATCCCAGAACCCTATACAATGCTCCCGTTAAAGTGAGATTTATTAAACGCGGGCTCCATCAAGACGGCACGGCCTAAACAACATCCAATTCTAAGACTGCTTTGCAGAACTCGCCGCCCAGACATGAGAAACGCTGAGGCCCCGCGTGCGCTACCGAGGCGAGCGGAGCAGCAGCGCCTGCTGCGGCCACTGTCCTCCCCGCTTCGCTCCCACCTGCAGCGGCGCCCAAGGACGCAACCCGCGCCGTGCAGCCGGCCCGCAGGCCCCGGCAGCGGGCACGGCGCTGCCCGTACGGGGCCTGCCTGCCCGCCAGCCTCCTCCCCGCCGCGGGAGGGCGCTGTGCCCGGTGCCCACCGCCCCCAGCCCCGTTACGCACCCAGCGGGCGCTGCCCAACCCCGGCGCCTCCGCTGTCGCAGCAACGCGTCCACCATGCCCGGCCTCACCTCTGACCCCGCGCACGCCCCGCCCGCCCCCGCCCATTGGCCGTGACGCCACCGCGCCGGGAAGTCCACGCGGAGCGTGCGCTGAGGGGCAGGTGGAGCGCCCCGCCCCCCGCGGAGCGGGGCTGGGGGAGCGCGGGGCAGATCCCGGCGTGGCAGGCATCGGGCTTCTCGCCTGGATAGCCTTACCCCGGAATCACAGAATCGCTTGGTTGGAAAAGACCTTTGAGATCAGCCCCGGCATCAGAAGGACGTGGAACTGTTGGAACGGGTCCAGAGGAGGCCGCGAAGATGATCAGAGGGCTGGAGCACCTCTGCTATGGGGACAGGCTGAGAGAGTTGGGCTTGTTTTAGCCTGGGGAAGAGAAGGCTCAGAGGAGGCCTCACAGCGGCCTGAAGGGGCTACGAGAAGGCTGTGGAGGGACTGTTTACAAGGACAAGTAGTGATAGGATGAGGGGGAATGGCTTTAAATTGGAAGGGCAAAGATTTAGATTGCACATTGGGAAGAAATTCTTCATGCTGAGGGTGGTGAGGCACTGGCACAGGTTGCCCTGGGAAGCTGTGGACCCCCCCTCCCTGGAAGTATTCAAGGCCAGGTTGGATGGGGTCTTGATCAGCCTGTGTGTGGTGGGAGGTGTCCCTGCCTATGGCAGGGGGGTTGGAACTGGATGGGCTTTAAAGGTCCCTTCTGACCCAAACCATTCTATGATCATCGAGTCCACTGGTTCCTGTCCACTACCAAACCATATCCCTGAGCACCTCAGCTACCAGTCTTTTAAACACCTCTAGGGATGGTGACTCAACCCATCTTATAAGCCCCCTTTACATGTTGAAAGGCCACAAATAAGTTCTCTGATGTCCTGAGTTGGAGGTGTCCCACAAGGATCATCAAGTGCGTCTCCTGTCCCTTCACAGGACAGCCCCAACACTCACACCGTGTGTTTGAGCGCGTTGCCCAAATGCTTCTTGAGTATTGGTAGGTTTGGCACTGTGACTGCTCCCCTGGGGAGCCCACCCTCTGGGTGAAGAGCCTTTTCCTAATATCCAGTGTTTTCCTAATATCCAACCTTTTATAGAATCATAGAATTGCTTGGTTGGAAAAGAACTTTGAGATCATAGAGTCCAACCATACCTGTCCACTCCTAAACCATATCCCTGACTTCCTCATCTACCAGTATTGTAAGCAACTCCAGGGGTAGTGGCTCAACCTCACCCAGGGTCCAGTCCCTTCCAGTGCCTGACAACTCTTTCGGTGAGGGAATTTTTCCTGATACCTAAGCTGAATCTCCCCTGAAACAATTTTGAGGTGATTTCCTCTCATCCTATCACTTGGGAGAAGAGACCAATACCTGCCTCACTACAGCCTCCTTTCAGGTAGTTGTAGACAGTGATAAAGTCTCCCCTCAACCTCCTTTTCTTCAGGCTAAACAACTCCAGTTCCCTCAGCTGCCTCTCATAAGACTTGTTCTCCAGACCCTTCACCAGCTTCGTTACCCTTCTCTGGATGCACTCCAGCACCTCAATGTCCTTCTTGTAGTGAGAGGCCCAAATTGAACATCTCCAGCTTAACTGTGCTATTTGCAGCCAAAGTCAGTTAATTTCCCCTCAACCCAGCACGGAGAGCAGCGCATGCTTCACACTTATGGTTGGGCCACCCTGTTTCTGTTTCCTCTCGTGACACTTGTTCTCCAGCCCCTTCACCAGCTTCGTTGCCCTTCTTGGACACGCTTTTGGTGCGTTACTCGTGCCCTGGTTGTTCTGTGCTGAAGTCGGTGCTCAGAGGGGTCCATGGCTATCGAGAACTGATACTGAAAATCCTGGCAAATAAATTCTCTGAGATCCATTGGGCAGTTTTAGAAAGCAGCATCCTATAATTCAGCACTGGATGCATGAGCGAATGATTTGCATCAATCAACAAGACAAGAGCTGGGCACAGAATATCTTTCCCACTGACATACATATGTATACAGAAAGAAATCTTATGCGTATTCTATTACTTCCCAAGGACTGATTTTAATGTTATCATGAACTTCATAACAGCCAAATCTCTGCTAATTGGAGCTTTGGAGTCAGCTCTGTCTGACCTTGCATTTGAGATAAGGAAAGGCTGCAAACAGAGGTGATTATTCAACACTCATCTGTTCAGCACAGACCGTACTTAAGACAAGCGCAGATCGGCGCGGGGAGGTGCGGGGCGGGGCGTGGAGGGCGCTGCCACCGCCGGGTTTCCCCGCCGCGGGCGGTGAGGTGCACTACGCTGCGCGAATCTACTTGGCGGCGGTTCGGCGCGGGCGGTGCGGTGCGGGCGCGTGGAACGGTGCCGGCCGGGAGGGGCGTGGCGGGGCTGGGAATGGCAGGACGGGCGTCAGTGGCGGGGCTGAGAGGGGCGGGACAGGCGCGCCGTTCGAGGGTTCCGCGCGGGGCGGGGCGGGGCAGGAGGTGCAGTGCAGGATGGGGCGAGGCGGGCGGGGATGAGCCGGGCGGGCGCTGCCGGCGGTGACGCCGCCGGGGGTTTCCCCGGCGGGCGCGCGGGGCGGGGCGCTTCCCGGCGCTAAAGATGGCGGCTAAGGGCTCCCACTCGCACGTGAAGCTGGAGGGGGAGCTGGAGCGGTGCCGGGCGGAGGGGCACTGGGCGCAGCTCCGGCACCTGGCCCAGCAGCTGCTGCCGCCGCCCGCGCGGCCGCCGCGCAAGGCGAGGGGCGCGCAAGACGCGGGTAAGCGGGGAGCGCGTTCCGAACCCCTGGCTCCGCGGGCGGGAGCTGCGGCTGCCCCGTCGCCCGGAATTGCGGGAGGAGACTGGGAAGCGGCGCGTTGCCGGTCCAGGGGGAGCGGGGTCGCGCGGTGTCCCTCGTGGGCTCTGCGGAGGGAAGGAGGCAGGGAGCCAGGGATGCCCGCGAGGGGCGGCGGGAGGTGGGGGCGGCCCGGGGGGGCGGTGGAGTCACCACCCCTGGACGTGTTTAAAAGAGGGCTGGATGAGCTGCTCAGGGATGTGGTTTACTGGTGAACGGGTACGGTTGGACTCGATGATCACAGGCTGGTTTGGATTGGAAGGGACCTTTAAAGCTCATCCACTTCCAACCCCGCCCAACATCTCCCACCAGACCAGGCTGCCCATGGCCCCATCCAGTCTGGCCCTGAACACTTCCAGGGAGGGGGCATCCACAGCTTCCCTGGGCAACCTGTGCCAGTGCCTCACCACCCTCAGCGTGAAGAATTTGTTCCTAATGTCCCATCTAAATTCTCCCACTTCCAATTTAAAGACATTCCCCCTCGTCCTATCACTACTTGCCCTGATACAAGTCCCTCCACAGCTTTCCTGTAACCCCTTCAGGTACTGGAAGGCAGCTGTAAGGCCTTCTCGGATCCTTCTCTGCTCCAGGCTGAACAAGCCCAACTCTCTCAGCCTGTCCCCATAGCAGAGGTGTTCTAGCCCTGTGATCGAAGGACTTTTCCAACAAAGCGATTTTAGAGTTCTGTGTTTCTACGAAGCCCTGGAGACGGTGTTTGGACAGATATCCCTGTGCTTCCTCTTGCTGTCAGTGGCTTTGAGTCGATGGGGCTGCGAGGGCCAGAGCACTGCTTGGGGCTGTCAGTGGGAGCCAGGACCTGGTTGCTGCGGCCTGCAGGGTGTGTGTGTGGGAAGCCATATGAGAGGCTGAAGTCACTTGGTCTGCTCAGCCTTCAGAAGAGGAGACTGAGGGGGGGCCTCACAGCAGTCTACTACTTCCTCACAAGGGGAGGAGGAGGAGCAGGCACGGATCTCTTCTGTTTGGTGACCAATGAAAGGACTTGAGCGAATGGCAGAAAGATGTGCCAGGGGCGGTTTATGTTGGATGTTAGGAAAAGGCTCTTCACCCAGACGGTGGTGGAGCACTGGAACAGCTTCCCAGGAATGCAGTTGCTGCACCAAGCTGGACAATATTCAAGAAGCATTTGGACGATTCCCTCAGACACATGGTATAAGTGTTCGGGTTGGCCTGTGCAGGGACAGGAGTTGAACTTGATGATCCTTGTGGGTCCCTTCCAACTCAGGCCACTCTGTGATTCTGTAGGGGATGCAACTCATGGGGAGATGTTGCCATCACGTTAATCAGTGCTAGGATGTAGGGGGTTGCTAGGGCGCTCCATGCCTGCTTTTAATTTTAACAAGCTCAGTTGGGTTGTGGCCAGGCTACGGACTGAAACTTTCTGTGCTTTGAAATGCTTCTCCTCAATTTCTTGATACACGTGATGCTGATTCCCTCCTGCCTTTTCCCCACCCTGTGCTGCATTACCCTTTTATTATCTCACTCCATTTCTGAAGAGGACTGCTTTATTTAAAGTCTAATCCAGGTATCCCTTAACATGCAAGACAGGTTTTATAAACAGCAAATGTACATTGGAAGAAGGAACATGTAGATTAGACATCAAGAAGAAATTCTTGACCGTGAGGGTGGTGAAACACTGGAACAGGTTGCCCAGGGAAGCTGTGGATGCTCCCTCCCTGGAAGTGTTCAGGGCCAGGTTGGATGGGGCCTTGAGCAGCCTGGTGTTGTGGGAGGTGTCCCTGCCTATGGCAGGGGCGATCAGAACCGGGTAGGCTTTAAGGCCCTTTCCGACCCAAATCATTCTATGTTTCTTTTTTTCCCCATTACATTATACTACTTTGCTTCTTTTTAAATGAAATGGCTTTTGAGAAATGAGGCAGCCTAACTTAGAAATGTAAAAATCTGTGTCTCTAGTCAAGAGCACTAAATTGTGAAGAGGACTTGATTCTGGCCACCACACTGATACAAGAGGCTCTACTGTTGCAGTCAGAGGAGCTGTTTCTATGAATAAACCCACTTGAGAAGAAAGTTTCTAGAATGTAGCCCTAAAGTTAATTGAAGCTTGCTGTAGTGCAATCAACTTCACAGTGGGAAAGCATGGTGGGAGGAGATGTTGGTAGCTTAGCGGATGTTAATTTATGAGGCTTTCCAAGTGTATCTGTAATACAGATCAAACCCTGTGTTGGAAACCACACAGCCAAGCTTTGAACTTTAGTCAGGTTTCATCAGTGCCTCTTAGATGCAGAGATCATCATGCAGTCTGGGGGCATTAACAGTTGAAGAGTTCATATTATTATTGTTCCCTTGTAATTAAGAGGTGTAACAGCGTGATTGCTGTAAAAACATTACTTGTTAATTTGCTGATATGTCATCATAAGTTGCTTGTTATGAAAGAGTAGTGCTTTGTTATTGCTACAGAACTTTTCTTCCAGCAAGGGATGAGCTACAGTTTTGTGCTTATAGAAATAATAGTGTGTCTGGATGGGATTTTTTGAATAGTGTTATTTGCTTTGAGAGATTGTGTATATTTATTTCTTAATTATATATGATCTTATGCAGTTTCTTAAATTTGATGAAGAGATGAGTGACTATCTGAGAGTGATGCAGAAATGATTACAAACAAGATTGGGGAGGAGGGGGGAAATACACTTCAGCATTTACACTTCCCATTTTAGGTACACATACTTTCTTCATGCAGATTAGTTGTAGACCTGCAATTAAGCAGGAAGAGCTGTGGTTATAATTTGATATACAGCTAAACACTTAAGCCATGACAGTAGAGAAATTGAAAATACCCTCTCCCATTTGCTTATTAATGCTGTATGTAATGTATAGGTAGTAAGTGGGGATAAGTTGTCCTGGGAACTGAAAATATAGAAATAGATACGCTATCGTGTTTCCTGCAGTCTAGAATTTCAGACTTTGAAATGTGAAATCTGTATGAAATGTAGGCCTCGGCTCTTTGATTTACAAAGATTTTCTCACCCTGCTTGACCTGCTTGAGGTGCTGATTGAGGTGCTACTTCTATGAATAAATCAACTGCAGAACTGGACTTATCAAAAAGGGACTGGCAGATGAAACTTTTCAATACATGAATGCAACATTGCCATCTGCAGTGCTACTACTTATGCTTGAATTTCTCTTTGTGGAACTGGGAACAGGAATCGGTTTTAAAGTGGAAAGAATTTTGTGGTGCGTTAGTTATGTCACTAGATCGAGCCTTGTGTGCCTTTAGTAATGGATGTGTAGGATGTGTCTGATGTCGCTAGTTTTTGTGAACTTTCAGGTAAATCTTGAAACTTTCTGGTTTGGTTACTGTTCTGTAGCGAAATTCTTGGCCTATCTCTAATCCGAAGCATGCATTTCATGCTTGTACATTTGTGAATCTAAAACATGCACTTAAATATTTGCAAAGATTGATCTTATGCTTTTGAAAATGAGTTTTGTGATGAAAATTCTTGACTGTTATATTACTGACAAGACAAGAATGAACTGTGCTGCCAAAATTAGAAGATTCATCGAGGAAAATCTCCAAGTTAAAAGGATGTGTAATTTCATTTTTTCATAGGAAACATACTGTTTCCAATAGCTAGAAGTTAATGAAACTTTTTTCTTTGCTAGTTCTTCATTACCCCCTGTTTGTGTTACTGTTTGTGTGTCTCAAAGTTGTGCTGTTTTATTTTTGTAATGCTCTTTGTCAGCAGTACGGCACTAAGTGATCTTCCTTGCTTTCAGAGGACTATGGGAGTATGCTGCTTGCAGAGGCTCTGCTGGAAGAATGTTTGAAGGAAAACTTTGCCAAACTGAAGGACTCCATTCCACTGACAGAGAAGAATGAGCCAAAACTCGGTGAAGCTAAGCAGTATCTGACCAATATCTTAAGCAGAGGCAAACTACGAGTAAGTGGGCTCTGTCGTAATTCCTGCCAGCTGGATGCTTCTTTCATATCTTTTAGTGTGATACAAGGTGTTGGTGTTGCCTCTTCATGTACCTGTATGTACAGTGCTGTATTATAGGTATTACTAAAGAACTGGTGATTCAGTACCCCTTTGCAGTGTCTTCTGTTGTGTGACTTTCTTTTCATATGCAAAGAAATGATGTGCTACAAGTATATATCATGGTTATTTTTTTTTTAGAAAGAAGCAGGATAGATATTTGGGAATTCTCTGGGGTTGTGAGGGGATGGCCATATAATGATGAAGTCAGGCTAGTACAGCTGAGCGACCTGCTGCTGCTCCTGGTCCGAGAGAATTGTGTACACCTGGTCACCTCCAGATCAGAGCTAACATGTGCCCCAAGATGCTGTCAGATACTTAAGGTTGTGGTGCAAGTCCAAGATTACAGCCTTGCTTTGCTTTCAGTCTCTGCCAGAGAAATTATGCGAAGTTGTGCTTGTATTTGATTGTGGTCCGGTGCACAGTGATAGACTGTGAACTCCACTGCAGAGCCGTAAGGGTGTTTTAAGACTCTGCCTCAGTGGCTGCTGTGGTGTTGGTATCCTTGGACACACACTTGCATAACTGACTTGAAAAAGATGATGAATTGCAATAGTCTGTTGTAAGATTGTATTACTTTTGGTCCTGTAACTTACAGGCTGGTCAGCTTGGAAGTGTATGTTACGCTTTATCATGTTAATTTCTAGGGAGTGAGTGTACAGAATCTTCTCTGGGGGAGTTCCTTGTTTTTAACTTCTTGAAAGTCAGCGTATATAAAAAGTAAAAAGGAGGAGAGAAGGAAGGCAAATCCATAGTTCTTTATGGTTTAGCCCTCTTTCTTTGTAGTTTAGCCCCAGTAACAACCAGAAGCACTGAATTCTTCCAGATCTTGGTATTAATTTCGGCTTCTTCTATTACCATTTCTATTTCTTTGTTAGTGGTGACTTGGCTTCTCATGCAGCTTTGACCGTGTATTAAAAAAATGTGTACGAAGGCTTAGGAACATTTTCATGTTTTTCAAGCATAACAGGGTCTGAATGGTTGTATTACTGAGATGTTTTTGTTACACTGGTTTGTGTGCATGTTTTTTCTAATCCTTAAGAAACCAAATAAATCTTAGAAATAGACATGCCTTCTGTTTTTCTGCTGTTGCCTGAAAATTCTTCTATAACCTAAGAAAATTTAGGGGTTTTCTCGCTCTTTAATTAAATGTACAGAGACAAGCGGAGCACTTGACTGAAAAATGATGCTTTCTGCCTAGTTTAAAAGCAGAGGATTTTCTTGGTGTGTTGGTAGGTAGTTCTGACAGTGCTAGGCTTTTATGCGCTGTCTGTGGCTGGTGAATCAATAGAGAAGGTCAGCTGAAACCAAGGAGGTGGCTTTTAAGCTGTGTATTTCCAAACCGAACTCCAAAGCAGTTGCCTGACTGCTCTCATGATCGTAGCCCTAAGATCTTTTAGACACTGAATTGCTTCCTACTCTGGCCTGTACAACTAGCAATGTTGAGAGTAAAGAATTATGAATCTGCTTAATTTGTTCATAGAATCGTTAAGGTTGGAAGAGACCTCTGAGATCAAGTCCAGCCATCAACACAATACCCACATGCCTACTAGACAATGTCCTGAAGTGACACATCTGCACGCTGTTTGAACACCTCCAGGGATTGTGACTCCACCGCTTCTCTAAAGTGTTGTTCTGCAGTACTTCATACTTACTTGCTGATATTTTGCCCTGTAAGCACTCCTTTTCTCACTTTGTTTCAGCCTAAGTATATGACAGAAGCTATGCTGATCCTAGGAAAGCTTCATTATGTGGAGGGATCCTACAGAGATGCCATCAGCATGTACGCCAGAGCCGGAATTGATGATCTCTCAACAAAAGATGAACCTCTGTATATGCTGCGTTTGGTAACTGAAGCCTTTGTTATTAAAGGTAACAGACCATGTGTGCGTATTTGAGGTATGCTGTGTTGACGTTGAAGTCGAAGGTCTTTGTCGAAGTGATTTGATTGGAGCAGAGTTAGGGCAGTGTTGTGTGTTAGAAAATTCTACTGGGTATGGTCTGTGTAGTTTAAACTTAAAGGCATTATGGAGTCTTAGTCCACGGTTTTTAAACTTGGCTGGCTTGTAAAGAAAAGCTTGAAACTGGAAATCTTGTGGTTACTGTTGGCTCTAAGTCAGCAACACCCTTAAGCTTGTATATATCTATTTTGGGAAAATCTAAATCAAGTGCTCAACTGAATTGGGGCCCCTGCTTTCACTTCAAAAGAGTTTGTCTGTTTATAAATTTTAGTGATTTCTGTGAATTAAGCAAAGACGATGTTTCCAAGTTTTAAACTCTGGACTAACAAATATGTGCTTTCAAAGCAGGTAGTATATTTTTGCGATGCATGTCACACAGTATCAGACTTCGTACACAAACAGGAATCTCTCCTCTGCTGTGTAATTCCACAGACATTGCACTGTTTAAGAGATGCTAATAAAAACTGCCTCCAGGGGTAGTGAAATTGCATTTCCTTTTCAAGTGGGGGAAAGAAAGACCCTAGTCAGTTTGTGACCTGGGGGGGGGAAAAAAGGTTAGTAATCTTCTCCTTCGTTTGCTTTCAGTTCCTTTGTAAATGTTGCTCAAGTACTGCTACCTATCTACTGCTTTCTACTCTTTTCAGCATGTCCACCAGCTAATTAGGTGAATGAGAACTCTGATGATCAGATACCTTCAACTGGTATGTAAAAGAGTGAAACCAAATCAATCCAAAATACTGTTTGACTAATAATTTGGGTGTTTCATGATCTTGCACAGTCATTCTGCTTTTTTGAAAACCTGTTTGTGCTGCTTTGCTTGCTGTAATTTTGTTTTCTGTGACACTGCTTGAAGCTGCTTCATTGTCAAGCTTTTGTGGAGTAGGACTAATTTACCAGTAACTTGCCCTAACACTTGTATGGTGCAGAGGAGTGAGTAACCACCAGTGCATTCATAGCGATGTATTTGAGAGCAGCTACTGGTGTGCTCTGGATTCCGTAGGAGATGCACTATCCTCATTGAGAACTGGATAAAGCCTAATTGGGAGGTGTGAATGGAATGATAAGGTGTATGTGAACACTGATGGAGTAACACTATTCCTGTAAGGCCTTTTCTATGGTATTGCCTGCCTTGCTTGCATATGAAGATATTGGGCATGGAGTTGTTTACCCAGGAGAATCAGACTGTAATTTTTTTCCCCCTATGTGGCTTAGCACAGAATGTAAATATTATGTTGCCTCTGTGTTTGTGTGTAAACCTTAAGGAGCCCCTGCCATTGCAGAGCAACCTCTATGCTATTACTATTTCACAGTTTTTATCCTTCATGAAGATTACTTTCATATTAGCAAAGGTATCAAGGGTATAGTAAGTCATTCAGTGTTCTACCAAAGTTTTTGAAAGACAAGTCTAACAGAGTGAATTTTGACCAGCTGAATTTGGAGAGGTCACTCACTGCTAGGGTTGCTGTTCCTCCATGCCATGTGCTCGACCTTGCAGGCTTAGAGAAATAAGCTCTTCAATGTTAGAAATTTAGACAGGCATCTATGGCAATAAGTGTGCAGTGTGGATTTAAATTTTCATTTCAAAACACGTCTGTCCAGGCTACCTCTACAGGGAAAGTAACAGCACAGAGTAGAATTATTAAAATTAACTTATAACTTATTTTTCTTATTCCTTTTATCATTTAGTGTCTCTCCAAAAGTTCTGTTGATCCATACCATATTATTACCTTTGATTGAGCTGCTGTTAGCTTGTGCAAGCTGAAACCTTCTTTAAAGACAGTCTTGAACATTGCTGTTAGTAAAATATTTGCAGGGATCATTTAGGCAGCAATCCAGAAAAGCCACAGTCCTGTCTTTATTTCAGAGCACAACTTAAGTTTACCATTTAATTTCTTATTCAGCTTTTCATTAATTGGAGAAAGCAGTTGTTTTAATAGAATATCACTGTTCATCCTTCTGGTTAAACACCAGAACTTTGTATCCCTTCTTTGTATGAAACTGAAACCACCTTGTTTTTGAGTAGGAAGTACTGCTGAGTTATGCCTGTATGCAGAATGGCAGTGTAGGTACTTAAACACTCAGGATTATGCTGGAAAGGTCATGGAAGAAAGAAAAGTCAGACAAAAAGCACTCATGCTTATACTGTTACTGTTGGAAACAAAAATCTAAGGAGAAAAATATGGGATACACTAAGAGGAGCTGCATAGACGAAGACCGTCTATGGTGGAAATGAATGAGCTCCACTAGAGTGAAGACTGGACATTGAGCTAAATCTCTGTTGTCTTCCTCTGAAAGTCCATAGCATGTAGTAGGTTCATAATATCATTGGAAGCAATATGGATTTGCACACTTATGATTGGACTGCAGAAGCTGAACAGGCAAAAAGTTTCTTGCTTGCCTTGCTCGGTAGACTTCAACCTCAAGGTGAGTATCAAGCAGAAAATGTTGAAGTTATTTATAAACGTGGGAGCTTGAGCAGTTGACAAATCACAGGAGAAGTGTCAGAGAGGGCAAGACTTCCAGTTTCTCAGCTGACTTTTTCTATTTGTCCCTGTTTTGTGAGAAGTTGTGAGCACTCTTAGGTGGAACTCTGACAACAATTTGATTTTTCTTGATGACTAATTTTAACCTCTTATGATTAGTTAATAGATGATTGTTCTGTACTTGTTTCTTTCCTCCCCATTTTCCATGAAGTTAATTCCTCCTTAAAGCTCTGCTCAGTTCACAGTACTGCAGGTAATCTCTGATGCAAGCAATTCTGTCTGTTGCATAAAACATTGAGTAAGCAAACTTGCTCTCATTTTGCTTCTAATACACTTGGGATGTGTTGTGGCTTTGTTATCTGGCATTGTCCATTCAAAACAAGAAGCAAAAAAGACTTCACAATATGTGTAACTGTCAGACCCCTTAGGTTTCCCTCTAGCTGAGTTTGCTCCAGAAAGCCTGCAGAGATCTCGGTCTCCTCACAGGGATAAATCTTCCTGATAGTAGGGTAGGTCGCATCCTAACCATTTACAAAGCAAAGCACAGCTCTGCCCAGGACTTCAGCACACCTAAATTCCAAGTTTGTTTGTAGAAGGACCCCTGTGTTGCTGCAATGTTTGTTGCACAGCCTTTCTTTCTGTGCTGCATGAGAGCACGCAAAGAACTGTGTTAACTAAAGGAAACTGTTGCCACCCTGAGTGATGAAGGCTCAAGCAGAGCTGATGTGGCACGTGGGTCCTGCCTGTGTAAGAACTGAGAGTGCCTTTGTCTTGCTGCCGTTCTTGCTGTCAGATTGTGTGGCATCAGAGCTGCTGCAAGGTGGGTCAGCCCTGCGTGGTGGAGCTCCCTGGGTGGGTAGCCTGGAGACAGGTAGCTACTTGAATCTATGCAGTGATGAGAAGGGTTTGCAAATAGTATCTAGCTAGTTTTCTAGTGAGATAAAGCTTTAACAAGCCTCTTTCTCCTTTACTGCAAATCCACCCTGCAATAACTTTGTTATTGGCCGTTTTCAGCTTGGGATGGGTTTAGTTTGTATAACTCCAGTCTGAGCTCTCTGTACAGTCAGAAGTTGGTAGTTCTGGGGTGGTTCATTGCCTCTACAAATGGAGTCTGGCAGGGATGAAGTGCATGGTACTGTACAATGCAGCCTTCTCTTTGGTGACTGCGAGAGGAGGCTGCGGACTACCTTCTTCATGGGTCTCTGAAGGTGGGCGAGATAAATCCCTTACAAATTTTATTTCTAAAAGTTCTTTTTAAAAAATCTTTCTAAAAGAGACCTGTTGTATCAAAAAACTGTAGTGTGAGCTCAGCCTTTTTAGAACGTAGAAAAATCCACATGGAAGAGAGCAAGGTGATGCTGTGTATATAAGAAACCTTGATCACAGTGTGTTTTGTTACATGATGCCGGTCACGCATACAAGGAAATGAGATTTACTTAGTTCAGTGGCTCAGCACAATCTTAGTTTTGGTTTTGAACCTATTTTAGTCATTTAAAGATGTTAAAGATCTGTAGTGTGATGATTCTGGAAAAACAGTAAAATCATGAGAACCACTGCTGTATTGAGCCACTGGTCTTCAGAACCTTCCTGAGAGCTGTGAATGCTGTTGCTGAAAGCAAAACCCTGAATCTAGCACGCGAGTGTTTTTCCTGAGCTTGGTAATGCTGAACAGCCTGGAGCCAACATCCAGAGTTTTGGGTTCAGTCCAGTTCTCTGTGGGTTTTGAGGTTTTTTGTTTGTTAGTTTTTAGGACAAACTGCTGATCTTAGGTGTCTTCTTGTTCCTTTCCATTGTGGTTGTATCTTTTAGAATTTCAATGATAATGGGATCGATATTGCTTGGGAGTGGTTCTGCATACTCCCCATGTGAAATCTTTGTCTTGGGTTTGTAATACTGGAAGTAGTTGTTTGGAGGTTGCAGTGGTGTCCTGAAAGGAAAATGGTGATATCACACAGAGATAATAAACAGAAAAAACCTGACCTTTTACTCAGCTGATTTGAAAACTACCTGCTTGGTTTTGGTTATGACATTAAATTGACCAACTGAGGCCTTGAAATATGAATAATCTATTTCAAACTTCCTTAACTTGCCACTTAATTTCTTATTTTCTTGGTTTGTAGAATCATTAAAAACGTGTTTTAAAATATTTATGTGATATAATTTTATATATAATGTATGCATTCAGTAAACATAAGATTAGTATGAAAATTGTTCACTCTAGCTAATCAGGTGATGTGTCAACCACTTGTTCATACACTTCATTGGAGTCTTTAATTTTGACGTTTGCTTATGTGTCATTCATTTTCTAATATGGTTTTCTACAGGATGATTAATTTCCTAGGTGAGATATTCAGCTGCATTTGAAATTAGAATGCAACAAACAGTTAAAGATAGCTTTACTGCGAAGCTATGTTCTGATAAATCTACTTTTTCCTCCTCTCTTTAAAGAATTTGATTAAGAAAATGTTTTCAGTTAAAAAAATTAATTTCACTTGCTACAGTGTTTTAACTCAGTGTTTCTGATTAGTGTTAAAACTGATAGATGTCCTGTGCATTTTTTTAAATTTATAGATTAAAATGTGAAAAGTAAGCTCCTCAGCTTGGTTTTATTTAGTCGTAGCTTTGTTGGTTCATGAACTTTGAAAAGCTAATCACAACTAAATTAGTGGAGAGATCTGAAAAGAAGAAATATGGGGTTTTTTCTTGTTTTTTGTCTTCCTGCAAGAGAGTGCCTCTATTTTAAAGACTCATTTCAGTACTTCATCAAACTCTTATTTCAGATCCTAAACCAGTAACTTGTCCAGTTCAGCTTTTTTATAATATCCCATAGTGCAAGGATATATTCCATTCAAACATCATTAATAGATTGTCACTTGTTTTAGGCTTAACTTTAAAATAGGATTCTTCTAAAACCAGAATTTCTCGTTAGATTCTCTGGTATGAGTTTTTTCTCCATTTAGTTTTTGATGAATGAGATGGCAGTACCAAAACTATTCAGTGTACTGCAGTAGAGATGGTGTGGAATGATTTTGAGTTTGAACAGTTTCAAGTGCA
This sequence comes from Tapera naevia, assembly GCA_033556795.1. Taxonomy (NCBI): domain Eukaryota; kingdom Metazoa; phylum Chordata; class Aves; order Cuculiformes; family Neomorphidae; genus Tapera; species Tapera naevia. The sequence goes on along the minus strand of JAUMJJ010000246.1, from coordinate 15,111,979 downwards.
GATAACTGAGTTTGGAAACACTGTGTAGCTTTGCAGGGTCATAATTTATTTAATAATCTTCTTTTGAAAGTGAACTTGACACTTCTAACTTCTTTTACAGAAAGCATTTTTTAATTCACGTTATGATTTGCAAAGCTACTGACAGGCTACCTGGGCACTTTCTGAATCAGAGGGCATAACATTTTGCAAAGTGCGTTCTCCTTTTTCCAGATGAGCATTTGGAATACTGTTCTGCTTCTTGGAGGCCAAAAACCCTCCCTGTAGTTGGGATATCTTCCACGGGCTGTTTTTTAGGAATTCTTGAAGTTCTCTAAGAAAAACTTTGCTATATTGTGTGTGGATCTTACTCTGTAAGGAGATACCTTGTCTTGTCACCTGAGACAAATGTAGGGAGAGGATTAATGGAAGATTGATGGCATTTTTCCGATGTCTAAATAAATAATTGTCTTCTCTAATGGGGAAAAGTAAAAGCATGTTGTAATTGCACATGTCAAGATAAAGATGATCCATTTCTGTATTGTTCAGAAGCTGCATGGCTGCAAGGAAGATATCCAGGTCTGCTAGTGGTAAAAAAAGAGATCCCAGCTCTTCCTCCCCTCTTTCAGCACCCACCCAACCCCTCCCTCTACCAAAAAAACAGCTGAGTTTTCATACTGCTTGCATTGTTTATGCTGACTGACATGGGGTCAATGTGCTAAATGGACAGTAGGTTGTAAGGGACAGGGAAAATCCTAAGAGCCTGAATTCTCTGCCTACCTCTCCCTGTTAGTTTCAGTGTCATTTATGTCCTTCAGGTGGTGTTGACTTCATGACATGCTTACTGTAGGCTTTTACTTAAGAATCTAAATCTTCTCTATGGTAATTTTTGTATTTAGACCAGGAGAGCTGTTTCTATAAAGTTTATGACTTTGCTGGGTCTTCAATTCACTACTATCTGGAACCTACCCATCTTGGAAGCAACAGTGCTGGCTGACACACTTGAATTCCTTATGGCGTTCAGGAGTGTAGTTAAGACTTTCCTCGATGCCACCAACATTCCTTGTAGTCTTTATGAAATTTTATTGATTGTCATGAGCCAGAATTATACTGGGCACAAAGTTTAGAAGAGAAAATAGTAAGTTTTTGTGAAAGTTGTGGGAAAAATTATCTAAAGCTTTGCTTGCACTTTTTCTACAAATCTGTTGCTCTTGGGTAGTAGTGGCTTTGTGAGAATGATTGACGCTTGGCAGCTGTGTTAACCCAGATGTTGCTTTTGCGATGATACACTGGCTTGCAGTCTCCTATTCCCCAACTGCTGTTTCTTCTACTGGCAGCTACTCAGTGAGGTTTTTCTTTCAGTATTTTCAGCTGCTGCTGTGACTAAGTAGAAATGTAGTGGAAGAAAGATTTGGTTGCTTTTTTTTTAAGATTTTTTATTTAAGGGGGTCCATCAGGGGCAGGACACAAATACCTTTATGTTGGAATCCTTTTCTGATGACTAAAAAATCTATGAGCATTGAGATCTGTGGGGAGATGAATTCCTTTAAACAGAGCCTGAATAATAAAATTGTTTTTTTGCCTGACCGGTAGGAAAATTGAGTCCCAGCCACAAGGGTGTATGATGCAATATGACATTAAAAAACTGAGTAACGGAGGGTAAGGCATTTTGTTGGCAGAACTTGTTTTCACTTTTGCTTCACAAAAAATGCATGTTTTAAATGTTAATCCACATCAGAGAGAAACAGAGACTTTGTTCTATACCTGGTATACACTTCAAAGTGCTAGTGTTCACTGTTCTGCCAGCTAGACAGGAAGCGTGCTGTGTATTCATGTTGACATCAGAGTGTAGATGTAGTTTGTGGATATTGATGCCTTGATAAAAGGGCCTGTGATTAGTATGTCTTAAATGGATTTCAGAATAGAAATTTAAGAGTTTGGAATTGCTGTTATGGTGTGACAGTGATGATTTCAAAGCTGTTGCATGTTGGTGAACTGTGTGCCTTGGTGCTGCTGCTTTCCAGTTTGGATGTGGAAGAGTTGCCAGGCCTAGCACTGGTGTTCTTGGTGCATTTTGGCTTCCTGTGGCAGCTGGGAAAGTAGGTTTTGCTGCTGGCTTCATGAGCAGTTCTCTGCTTTTGAATAGGGTAATTTTTTCTTCTGTTTGCATTTTAGAAGTCGTTTGTTTAGCACAATCTGCTAGGCACAAGCGCAGCATGGGTGTGATTTTAGACTTCTGAGGAGAGTTAGCTGCAGGCCACGAAATGCAAATAACTGAGCTTTGGGAAGTGGAAAAAAAAATTTCTTGTTCTTTCTGTTGACGTGATTTGGTTTCTGTGATCGTAGTTTTGTTAGTCTTCCATTCCCTTCTCCACACACAATTGCAGATACCGATTGCACACACACACCAAACCTTCTTTGCCTCCTGCACTGTGATTTATTCTCTAAAGCAGTGGGGTCAGCTGCATCAAGAGATAAAAGATGTGTTTTACGTACTTTTCTGAGGAAAGAGAGCAAGGAGTCCACAATGTTGGTGTGGTAACACGAGACAACATGCCTATTTTCACTAAAAGAAAACAAATACAAATATACGCTCAGGTAGAGGTACCTTTTAGATGGCTATGATGCCATCCGAGTGCTGGGGCTTTGTTGTGTAATGTATGTGTCCATTGGCTACGGGAAGACTTCCATGTGCTGGTTTACCTTAGAGTAAGCTCTGGATGTCTTTGACCATCTCTTACTTGACAGAGGAACGAGTCTGTTAGCCCTCACAGACTGTTGTAAAAAATTTAAGTAGAATTGGCTTGAGTGCTTGATACAAATCAGCACAGTAAAATTTGGGCTACCCTCCTGTCTTCTTCCTGCTGTCCATACACAAGGGTGAAGTAGGCTGGTTCAGTGACGGTGACTGCAGCAAGAAGTGAACTTTCTCACTGTTGATGCTGCAGATGAGCTCAAACTGAATAAATCTCAATGTTTAGTGATCAGCACCATCTCTCTGCCTCGTGCCCCATCTGCTTCTCATTTTTTCTCTTCTATTTCTACCATTGCTATTTAGAGCAGGGAGAAAATGTAGTTCTTGCACCATGCTGTAAAAGTTTAGATGTGGATTGTCCTTTAGATGTGGGGCTGCTAGAAATTGTTTCCCCACCTTATGCTGTGCCCCATAACATGACTCCAGCAGAGGTATCTCCTTAACTGCTGTCAGATAGGTCATGGGATAGAGATGGCATGTTGTACCACGACAACTAATAGGTTTTTGCAGTGGTCCCCAAAGTGGGATGCATGTGGCACAGGGCTGCAGAAGAATATTGGAGCTTCTATCTATGTTTAGTTTTTCTTCTTAAAAAGATTCATTAGAATTAAGATTTGCTAACCTGTTGGATTGACAGTGGTGCCCTTACTCAGCCTGTGTGTCAGAGGGTTCCATGTCACGTACAGCCCATGAAGTGTCTTGCAGAAGAGTGGGTGTTCTACAGTGCGGAGGGTCTTATAGAGGCACCCTTACTGCTTTGCTCACTTTCAATGTATTGCAGTTCACATGTGCTTAGTTAAGTGGAATTATGTGTCATATTATCTAGTTTTAACTAAGGTAACCCTTATGAAATAGACAGTTAGCTTAAAGATTCCATCGAAAAAACTGCAGATTGCAGGTAATATTAATAATGCAAGCATAAGTGAACAATAAAAAAACAGCAGAGCTGACACTATTCCTAGCACGAGCTCTTCATCAGCCACATTGAGTTAAAAGCTATGACAGTCTAATCAGATCTAATCGGCAATGTTTAAAGTCCAGTGATACTCAATTTAGTATGTGAAAAATCATCACACTTAATGATCTATTTTAGAAGCCTTTTTGGGGTTTCTTATGTGAGAGCAAAAGATGAAAAACCACATACCACTGGGGAAACGCTGATTCTTCCTGGTACAGCAAACAGAGGACAGTATGGGCAATAACAAAAACATTCCTTTGGAAGACACATAATCCCTAAACCATCACAAATTCATCCTATCTGACACTTCTTTCCTTGAGGAGATACAGATTCTCAGCCTTGAGTTGATTGACTGTGGAGTTATCACTTTCTCAAAGGGTGTCACCTCCCTTAGCAGATGTCTAGAGATTTTGGGGTGTCCTGATCAGATGTCAGGATGTTACAAAAACACTAAAAGATAAACAAGCCACAGAATTATACTCTTTGTTATTCTTCTAGCCTAGGAGATAAGTAGGACACACAATGTATTCTTTGTTATTCTTTTTGCCCCCTTTGGATAACATTAAGATCCACAATGTGAATTATTTAAAATACTGTGAATTCTGACAGAAATATGTGTAGTGCTGGGTCTTGCCTATATCAGCCTAATCCTGACTGCTGCTTTGGCTGGTTGAGGTTCAACCTATTTTGTTTTCCAAGACGCTGTAATCTAATAGGTTGATTGGGGGTTGTGCTTTTAAATTCACACCTTAACCAGTGGGGCGGTGTGGTTGTAATGCCATCTCTAGAATGGTTTGGTTGTGCTTTTAAATTTTGTCTTTGGAAAGTGTGCTGAACTTTGCTTAGTCAGTGTGCATGTGTATCTGTTTGAAGAGCTAGTCTTAAAAATAGTCTTTTTCCAATGTTAATTGATTTTTTAGAGCCACACTTCTGAACTAGGCTGAAGGCCACATAGTAGAAACAAAGTGACCCCTGCCCTTGGTAGCTACATGGAGCAACCTGGCATTTGCCACAGAATGAGAATGTGCACACAACCAGTTTCCGTGCAGCAGTTGCTGTGCAATGCATTTGCACCTGGCTTACTTCAAGAGTAAGTGGATTGATATATTCCTCCTACTCGGAATGAAGAAGCTGCTTTTGGTTAACCAGTTTATAAACTGGAGACAGAGAAGAAAGCCACCTTAGCCTCCTCTTCTCCCTAGCAGTTCTACCGTCTCCATCTATGTGCTGAGGCTTTCAAGACCAGGGTAGGTAACACTCTGAGCTGGCCCTGGTTTGAGCAGAAATTTGGACCATGGACCTCCTGGGACTCCTTCTAGCATCATGTTTTGTATCATTTATGTTGCTGAGAATCTAATGCCACTTGTCCATGTGCACATGTATATTCCAGTTCTGGTAACAAAATCACCTCAGCGTGTTGGAGCTACATGATATGTTGTTTTCCCTTGATAAGGACTGAGATAATATTGGGAGTAAGACTTCATAAAATCTTACCTTTTGGATTTCTGTGAATGAGAGCAATGAATTTCATCTTTATGAAGAAATCAGTTTAGTGACACCTCTTATGAAACTTAAGGGTTTGGTTTTTTTCTGACATAAATACAGGTTAACTTTAGAAGGGGAGAAGAAGGGGCCAAGATTACAGAGAGATCAAGAGGTTGATGTAAATCTTTGGGAGAACCAGAGAAGGTGAGTGGAAGCCTTATCTATATGGAGGAAGGAAAACCAGTGTTTCTATACATAGAAAGTTACTGCCTCTGAAGTGGGTAGAAAGAATTTGTTTTTTTAAAAAGGATCATCTGGAAGCATGCCTCTCTAAATCCTGAACTTGGGCCATACTCTATTAGAAATCTGTATCATCACTATATAAAACATTCTTGCGGTGTGTATGTCTGTATATATGTTTAGATTTGGGCACCCAATTCATATGAGAAAAATATCAGCATAGCTAAGTTATAAGTTGGTATTATCTCACTGTAACTGGTTGTGAAAAATACCCAAGTGCCTTTACTTTAACCAGCTACCAAGGAACCATATGGCTTTACGCTTTACTCAGAAACTAATTCTGTCTTAGGAAGAGGTATGCTTTCTTGCTAAATCCAGTATGGAAGTAGCATGCACTTTTGTGACGTTCTGAAACTGTTTGGGAACTGAGTTGAATTTAAAATGTATGTTTTGCTGCAAAATTGTTTTTTTTTTTTTTAAGTGCTGATAACTGGGAGATGGAGAAGAGTGAGTGGAATTTGTGCTCTCAGTACTGGAGAGCTTGTGAACGGTCTTGTCCAACTGCACCTTGAGCAAATTTGTAATTGTTGGGCTTCCCACTGACAGAACTGAATTAATAGCTGCAGGAGTAGGGAACTAGTGTTCTTCTTCTGTTTTTCACTTTATTGGATTTGCAGTCTGCTTGCTCTGATTTTTTTTCTTTTTGTTGGATTTCTGTGGTAGGGAAAATGCCCTTTTTGGATTCTGTAGAAGATTTTGTACCTCTGATGACATCAGGTCAGTGCATATGGTGTTAGTAGAAAGAACCATGACTAATATTGCATTGTGTGGGTCATATTTCCTTCTTGTCCTTTACAAGTAGAAGAATGTGTGCATTGTGGCAATGTATATGTTTTAATACACTGCATCTTGCTTTGCTTACTGTGGCAAGAAACATTTTTGGAGATGTTCATTCCCCAGCTCTGTTTTTCTGACTGCAGGGATGGGCGTGTTTGTCAGTACTTGGTGCTGGCGAAGGCTGCTTGCTTTCCTCCCCCATGTCTGAGCTTACAGATGGTAGATTCTTGCAGTGGACTGTAGCATGTGTGTAAATGACTTTTTATCAGCCTATTCTCTCTGTGTGACATCTCCCACGATAACCACCCCCTTACAGACTGTGCTGTGATGGCTCTTGCAGTTTGATTAAATGCTGCACGTCTGCGAGTGTCAGTGGATTGTACTGGATTTCTTTTGGGGCCCTCAGCCCAACTTTGCACTTAAGGGGATGGTGACTCTGAAATGCAACACTACTTAAAATTTATTTTCAATTAAGGGAAACTTAGAAATTCAGATAAAACTGAGACAGATCTAAGAAGAATATTTGAAGGCTGATTGTTCTAGCTTCAGCACTGGGTGGTTTCTTTTTCCGTATAGACAGTTAACATTCTCTTTTCCCCTTCGTTACATAGCAACGTGGTTAGGAAATAGAAGCTTTGAAATAACAGGAAAATAACCCGTGATATAAAGCCAGAGACTTCATAAAGGGACTAGAAGACAAAATCTGTTGTATGTCGGATGCTGTACAAAGAGTATATCAGTAGAAAGACAACACAGAATGGACATTAGTTAAAAGCAGCAAAATGATCGTCATCCCTGTCCCGAACTCACTGTCAGTTTGAAGTAAATCCAATCCCCTGGCTCTACACTAGTCAGAATATTCAAAAGTGAAAGGTATGTGTTTCTCCAATATTTAGGGCTTTGAGGGAACGTGCTGTACTTCTGGCTTGGGAGAGGGTTGAAGGAGTGGGGAACCACCTCCCAAGCTTGCACCAGTGGGGTCTCTTTTCAACCCACTGAAATAATTGCTTGTGTCTGGCTCAGATGTAATACATGGAATTGGGAAACTCCTAACTGAGTAACCAAGGGGACAAAACGGAAACATTGAACACAAGAAGTAAACAAAGCTAAGGCTGCCTAAGAACCCCAGGCTCTTCCAGTATGAGTGCTCCTACTGCATTGTTCATCATGGGGAAACCTGGCTCCCCGGTGCCACCTTACAGTGATTTGTTGTAAGACTCCTAAAATGAGCTGTGCTGAGGTGCTGTACTTCCCCAGGATTGCAGGGGCCCAGGAATGTGTGGCTCTTTGTACACAAGGCGGCTCCTCACATGGAGCAGAATCCTTTGTATGCTGCAGAAGTCTACATCACTTCTTTGGAGAGACTGTCCGAACAGCTGAACTCTTTTTTTTTTTTTTTTATTTTGTCACCTTTGTTTTCCACATCTTTCATTGTTATTAGGGAGTGTTGTTATATATAAAATTTATGGAGAAGCATATGCTGAACTCTTTACAATCTGCGTTGGCCTAATGGCCATCAGTGCAGTTGTGTTTAGTGTAGAAGACCCGAGTTTCCAAGTGGTGATGAGTTGTAGAGATCCAGTGTGGTTATAAGAACCTACCCTGATCAGAGTCAAATCCGTATGTGGGTGTGTAGCCTCTCCAAATAGATTTAGAGACATAAAAGGATGTCATACTGTGATGCCAAACAAGGATTTGATGATAAAAGATTTTCATGGAGGGACAATAGCTGTTGATCTTCAATTAACATGCTCTTTACTTGTAAGTGGGCTTTGGATGATTATACAAGAAAGGGTTATAGTAGTAGAAAACCCTGGGTTTTTTCCTTTCTTTGGAAAAGAGGATGATCTTGTGGTTAAGAGTCTTCTTGTGCGTTGCTGAGAGATGTGTGTCCATGTGCATGTGCTCAGATTTCCCAAGAGAAGCTTCAGACTCAGTGTCTTTTTCCAATATTTTTTTCCTCTCAGAACTGCTGATTATTGAAAGCTTCACTTGGAATAGTGGATATTTAGAAATGCTCAGATCCAGTGTCATGGTATTTCTGAAAGAGCACTTGCAATGAAGCATCCAAAATCTGTAGCAGTCGTCAGAAATATAGTCCTTAATTTCTCTGCCTGCTCATCTGTACCCGAGGGGTTGTATGTCCTTTCTTCATGATGTGTTTGAAGTGGCAGTGCAGTGGCACTGTGTGTTAAAGCAGCATGACAAAAATGCCTTGCATGTATGCCAGTTGTATTTTCCTGGAAGTCTTTTCCTGAAAGTCACTAAAACAAGGGGGAAACCTGCCTGTGGAAAAAAAATCCTGTCAGATGGTAAACAAAGGAATAACACATCCATACTGATGTTGGTGGGATCGAGTTAAAGAAGGTGTTGGTGTTTTGCAGGTCTGTCACTGGAGCGCTCAACCAACTCAATTGCCTCGCGTGCTCGACTGTGTGAAAGGGAGGAGGAAGTCATGGCTTGTTTTGAGACAGCGTGTGTCATTGCCCAGGTGTACTTGCAGGAGCTTGAAAAGGTAAGCAATATACTCAGGCTGTTGCCTGGTGGCCTGGGTGGAATTGCCAGAGTTTTGACCACAAAAATGGTGGGGAAATGCCAGGTGATCATAGGCAATAAGAAGTGCGAGAACAGTTTGGAAGGAGTGAGGTGTTGTTAAAATAAGCAGTTGCAAAGCAGCAGTTTATCTGGTCTGTATTTCCTCTGAGAATGAGGTCTGGAAACCAGTTTTGTCTGTGGTAAAGCACTGGATACTTCAGATACGCTCAGGTCATATCTCAAGTTTATCTCTTACTAACGAGGACCTAAAAACTTTGCATAGCAAGTACCAGCATGAAGGAACCCAAGACATTTTCCATATCTGCTGTGTAAATGATACACAATATTAGATACTGAGATACTTGTTGAGCCAAAAATAACCCTTTTGGGTCCACCATAGCAGTTTAATTGTGAGTGCTTCACCTTTTCCTAGTGAAATTGGAGGAACCTAGATTATTAGTAGCAGGTAACTACTTAATCAGTAGTTGGCTACTATGATGAGTAGGATGAGTATTGAGGCCCCCACTGAGCTCTGATATGTGCCACTGGTTTGCTGGGCACAGGTTTAGTGGTCTCTGTCTCTGTAGCTTTGCCTGAGTTTAGCAGGACACACCTTATGATTCCATGACCTTCCTTTGCCACATGTTATGCTTGACACCAGTGGCACTGATGGCAATGCATATTACCTGTTCTTCTGTAACTTAATGGCCTTTGACCTTCTGACCAGGTATTTCTGCTCTTCTCAGCAGCAAAAGTGTGTGTCTGCTCCAGGTTTTGTTTTCAGTTCCATTAAAACAAGAAAAAAATGGGTTTAGTTCATATATAAAAATTTTATTAAGAAAGCCAGGTAACAAGTTGTCTGGTCTGTCTCTTTGTAGGAAAAAGCTGAATGGCTTTCTTTTATTTACAATAAAGTACTGTCCTTCCCTTGTGGAAGGACTAATTCTTGCCACTACTGAGCACTGTAAATGTTTTCGCTGACAGTTTGTCTTTGAAAAAAGGAAGGAGTTTGAACAGTAATTCATTTATCTTCCAGGCACAGAGACAAGAATACAGGATTCCTGATAGATGTACTAAAAGTTCATAGGCTTTCTCCAGTCCTGGGTGTAAAAATCTACTTTGGAGAGTCCACGCAGGGCAATTTTTGGCAGTGAAAGCTGTTGTCAGTAAGGAAGCAAAAACAAGAAGGGTTTGATAGGAGAAAGAGGAAAGGCTGTGATTCTCCCATCAGGACTCCTGATAGCTTACTAACTCTTAACAAATGTTTTTGTTATATTAAGATAGACACGCCTACTCAAACATTACATTAATATTTCTGTGAAAGATGCTGTATCTATGTGTTTGAAGCTGCCCAGAGAGGTTTTATTCTCTGGAGATATTCAAAACCTACGTGGACGTGTTCTGTGTGATCTGCTGTAGGTGAACCTGCTTTAACAGGGGGATTGGGCTAGGTGATCTCCAAAGGTACCTTCCAACTTTGACCATTCTGTGATTCTGAGTAGTATTATTGAAGCCATTGGTATTAATATGTAGCTTTCTACTTACTTTATTAAAGATTGGAAAGTAGTGAGAGATGGTATTTTGAAATTCATGCTGCATGCAGAATATTTAATGGGAGTCATTGTATAGTTTCTTTTAAAGTTGACTTTGAAATGTTTTTGAATAGCTAAAAAAAGTAAAATTTCAGGTAGTCAGAGGAGGAAACTGATGGTGGAAGCTAATGTTTTATTGTTGAAGATTTCTCTGTCTCATGAGAAACTGGCTAGTTCAAACAGTTGTGCGTAATCCCAGATATTTCTTTCTTCCCTTCACAGACCTTAAACAACACACATTCAAGAAGTATCAAGGGCAGTAACATGACTTACCCAGAGTTTGAACTTTCCTTCTTCCTGGAAGCAGCTCTGCAGAGCGCCTATGTGACTCATTTAAAGAAGGGGTAGGTGGATGCAGATGTTAAAACATGCAACATTCTCTATTTTTATTATCTCAGAACAGATGAAAGCTTCTTTCTTTATGTACTTTCTTTCTGTTATGACTTTTTTTGCTGCTGGCTCACCTGCAGTACACTCCGTTTTTTTCTCCCTTTTCCATTTGTCTCTCTTTCTCTCATAAGAGTCCTAAGCCTCATTTTTCCAGACCCATGAGTTAGGGTGGAGTAGAACAGTTTTGCTGTCTTGACTCAGCTCTGTGCCCTGTGGAGGTGAGGGGATTTTGACTGTAAAGAGTGGAATTTACACTGCTGTGTGCTTTTAGAATGTTCATCCACAGGGCTTGGTTTAGAGCTCAGTGAATTCTTAAGGGTAGTTTCTTTATTTGTTTCTTTTTTTATTTAAGGCCTTAAGTGTGTTGATCAGTACCCCGAGTCTGTGTGGTTTTACTGGAGAGAATGTATGTGGGAGCAGTGCTGCTCCAGGGTATTTGTTATCCCTCTGAAATACAGTTCCCAGTAAACCTTGGAAGGGCAAGAGGAGTTGGCATGTACAAGCCTATAGTAAATTTCACCTGAGGAAAGCCTTCTCAAGGACAATAAAAAAGACATTGTAAATGCCCACTTCCAAAGGCCATTGATGAGGGCATACTGTGCCCTAACAGGCTATCTTCAAGATGTAGTCAACACTGTTTAACTGATGGAGAGATTGCCAGGTAGGGAGGGTTCTCTCTTTGCTGTCTGTAAACAGTATTCATAAGAATGCATCCTTCTCTAGTCATGTTCTTACACCATATTTATTATCCCATTTGTTCTCAAGGAATCAGACACTGAATTTCTCAATGCTCTGTGCGATATTTCTGGTCAAAGTTTTATAAATTTTTTTAAGCAAGCTATCTTTAAAAGTATTTAATTTTGTCTGTTTTTTTACCTTTAGCTCTAGCAAAGGTATTTTCTCATTTTCTTTGCTGCTTCTACTTTTCCTGCTGAGTAAAATGAGAAAGAAAACAAAAAGTGAGGAGAGACTGAAAGGAGGATAACTAGAAAGAAATAAAAGATCAGTTTAAATTCTTCTGTAGAAAAGGCATACAATTTTTTGACTGTTAGAGGAAGTGTTGCTTCTTGTTTAAGGCTTTTTTGCTAATTTTTTATCTGCCAAGAATGACTTTTCATGCAACTGTGAAGAGCCTGTGTGTTCCCCATTCTTTCATTAAAAGTCTGCATGCACATTGAAGCTGTACTTGTAACCATTTCCGTAAGAGATGCCTTCAGGTAAGCCTTGTTTAACTGGAGGCTTGTGAATACACAAAGCCTAAATACTGTGAAACGACCCCTTTAGTCAGGAGATTTTATTTATGTGTGAAGAAGGTAGATGCTTACAAGTGTAAGGTGTAGTCTCATTGTCACTTTGGCAGTAGGGGACAGGTGTGTGGTTTTCTCAGGTGAGTTGATAGTTGACCAGCTGTGGCACAGTGTGTGCTTTCCTGGCCTTTTACCATTCTTACAGTGAACAAAAAGCTCATGTCTTGCCAGTAAGCTCATTAACTATGTAATAAAATAAAGCCTCATGTAGAACATATGGCATTGAGGTCCTTTGGGCATCTTTTGAGTATCATGTTCATTTTTTTCAGCAATATTTTACATTTGGTCTTCATCAGTTCAATATATCCAGTGGGTTTTAGCTGTTACTGTGGGCCCTGCTTGCTCCCTTCCCACATTGTTTTAATAACAGCCTAAAAAAAACCCCAAACCCCACGAACAAACAATAAAAATGCCACCAAAAAAAAACCCCACAAAAAACCCTACAAGAAAACAATTTGGAATCAAAATACATGTGAATGAAGCAGCACTTTGATAATAAGCTGAATTGCATCAATAGCAGCAAAATGTTCCCTGTAGCTGTTTCCTAATGATAGAACATCCTGGTTGGTGCGATGGAGCTCCCATGGCTGGGATGGGAGTGGAGCTCCACATGCTCCTCACCTGCTCCACTGCAAGTGAGGAACACCAGCCAGGAAATGAAAGGTCTGATATGGGAGAAACAGCTTGCCTCTGCACCTCCTCCCCTACACCTAGCTGATTCTAATGTGTGTTTCTGCCACGAGAGGGCATAAGTAGCATTGGGATTATATTAAGGAAAGAGGAGGGAAGTGGGAAGAGCATTTTAGGATGCTTCAATGTTTACGATAAATTTCTTCACCAGATATTGAACAGCAAAAATGCTTTGGATCTTATTGCTTCCAGTGCCTTCAGGTAGGAGATAAGCCTTCGATGATGAATGCTCAAGCTGGCAGGAGGTAGGTCCTATCAGGTGGGATGTCCTCCAGCCACACACGTGTATGAAAGGAATAGCAGGTGCTTTATTCTTGTCTTGCCAGGCAAAAGAGCTGAGGGGTGTGAGTGTTGGTGTCATGCTTTTGTTCCTGTTGGCTGGAACAGGCACGCTTCTCCCAGTGCATGGTTAGGGATGCCCTTTTCTCTTACAGTATGCAGTGAGAGAAGGTACCAGTACAAAAGAAAGGTCTGGTCTCCCTTTCAGATGTTGATCTGTGAGCTATAAGGACCTCCAAGTCTTGCAGCTGTGGAAGTCCCAGACACTTTTAATAAGATGTTTGCTTAAAAATACTGTGTTGCTGAAGACACATTTCCTGCAGTTCTTTGCCCTGCTGCTTCCAGAAAGCATTCTTTTATTCTAGCGAGCAATGTTGATGCTGTGGGTGCAGAATATAGGTAGGCAGGTGCCTACTGCAGAAGGCAACCAATTGTCTTTCGTGTTAGCATCTGCAGTTGGTTTTGGGGTGTGTCTTCTGATGTGGATATGTGAAGGTTAGGCTCATTTCTTACTGTCTCTCCTTTCAGAGTATTGAACAGGTGTTACTATTTTGTACTGTTAAGGGGGGTTTGGTCAAGATGTCCTTAGTATTTTCTTAGGGCAAACAGGCGTCACGTGGGTGCAGTAATGGTTATATGCATGCCCCTCTCTTAATGGCACTGGAAGTATGTATGGAGTTTCACAGGCAAGACAAAGTCAGTTTTCTAGAGGATGTGGTTGATTTTGGAAGCTCTAGATGAAACACTTGAAGAAATTGAAATTATGAAAAATATTAAGCATATAAGAGAAATCGGATTTCTTTATGATCACTCAAGTTAGGACCTGAATTATTTTTGAAAACCCTGATGAAAATGCCTAGTAAGGAAAGCTTTCATGATTCTTTCTCTTCCCTTATCCTGACAGTTTTCTAGAATGCTCAGTTCCCTTTTTGAAATTTTGTAGGTTTCTGTTAGACGGCTGCTTTGAAAGAGTAACTTCATATATGTTGTTTTACAGTAGAATCTGATGTACAAAGGCAGGCAGGACAGTCTCTGCCAGACTATTCATCTCTTCTGAGGAATATATTTGGGCTTTATTGTCACTTATCTCCCCTTCAGTCCTCACAATCTAGCACCTTACCCGGGACACCAGGATGCTGCAGCTGGTAGTGTGGGAGTGAGCCTTACTGCCTGCTGGATGGATCTAGATAAGAGCTAAGCTTCCGGTTAGTGTTTTTACTTTTCTTGAGTGCCCTACTTCTGTTACGTAGGCTGCCATTAGGAAACTCGTGTGCTTTGTTGTAGTTTGTCTTGGATCTTCATTCATAGGAATCTGAGAATCTGAGGCTTATTTCTGCAGGTGCTTCTTGTACCTATGCATGAACAGCTGTTTAAGGAGAGAGTATGAGTTTTTAGAAACCTAGATGAGAAACAAAGATACAAAATGAGCTGTGCAGAGGCAATGGTGTTGCTGCTGTATTGAGTGCTTTGGTTACTGCTTTCTCTGGAGAGGTGGATCTGCCAACTGCCACATAGTCATCTGGAGATGTTCTCTTACATTTGTTAGTGGCTGTTTTAACAATTAATGGGTGGGGATAAGAACATGACCTTCTGGTGCCAGTGTTGGGGAGGCCTGTCTTTGCAGACCTCTGTGCACATGGTCCACTGTGGTTCATTATCAATATTTTTTCCAGCTATTTGCATAGAAAACAGTATATTTCTTTATTTTTCTTGTATCTTAATGTTTTGTTTAGTGTTAACCAAACAATATGGCATGAATGTGATACAACTGCTTTAATGCACAGACTAGTAATTAATTACCCTGTATTAGCAGCATGCTTGTACAAACAAAACATTTTCATGCCAAGCTGGACTGACTGGACTCAGGGTGCTCTTTGTTGCAGTTTGTGCCCGTGATTTTCTGTGTTCTTTTTTCTTAGTAAATGATCTATAACTGAATCCTAAACTGCATTTCATAATTTCTTTTAAATGCCTCTCTTGCCACTTTTGTGGCTAAAAGAAAAGCAGTGTAATGACTATGTGCTTTTCCTTTCCTGTTCTTCCTTATTTCCTTTTCTGGCATCTTAGCAGTGCAATAGGGGCCTATGGACTCTTCCAACTCATTTAATTTCCTTGATCTGATTTTAATTTATGATGCCATGGCTTGAGGCAACAGTACCTGGAATTTCCAGATAGTCTTCTATCCAAGACCTGCAGAGACTCAATATTGTTTAGTTTCTGATCTAGACAAGACCAAATGGATTCACCATGGATTGCCAGAAGCTTTGTTTACATCCTCATCCCCTCATCTACATACACATATTTCTGTTCAAATACATATTTTTCTGTTTGTGAACTTCTTCAGGTCATTATCTAAAAAAATCTCTTTGAGTGTGTGTTTAGTACCTGAAGGACATCTATTAATGGAACAGTAAGTTCCTTATTGTTATGAGTAGAGCAATTCATATGCTTAAAATGAAATGTGTTCTCTGATGGTCTCCTGGCCAGGAACAGTAGAGTGGAAAGACAAACTTCTGTAGTGAGGTGTGTTTGCAGACTGCTGGCAGGTGGCTCTCTCTCCTGTCACGGCTCAATAATGTTCAATAAAATTCAAAACATAAAAGCTGCCAAACCAAATCCTCAGTCCTGCAGAACTGGTATTGTTGTCAGATGCTTTGCATGTTCCAGAGTTGAGAGCCCAGAGTGTGGAGCAGGTGCTCTATGGGAGACTCTGACCACACAAGCACCTGTCTGGGAGGTGGTGAGTGCCTCGGTGCTATTCACTACTGCCCATTTTTCTCTCTTGACTTCTGTTGAAGGTGTTCCTAGGCGTTTGTCTTGCGGTTCATGTTTCCAACCCTAACTTCTTGCAAATGAGCAGCAATTTATTCTTTCATTCACTTCAGTGTGTCAGTATTCCTTTTTCCTTTCCCCCCTCCCTGAGAGAAAGGTGTTTGCTGTGAAGCTTTATTTGGTTTACGGCCTTGTCTAAGAAGTGGAACTGAAAGGATGTTCCAGTTCCCTGGGAACGTAACTGCTTCTTTTTAGAACATTCTCTAGATTTTTTCATCTCTTAAGTATGGGCCAAATATGGAATTAATTTGCTTTGCAAGTGATCACTGATCTTTTTTCTGATACTAGTTAATGAAATTAATTGATACCTTATTTAGATAAATACTGTTATCCTAAAAGGAATGTAAGTATAGGCATTTTCAAAAAGTGTTGAGGAACTATTAAACACGGTAACTCTTCTGTCCTGCCTCTTAAGGAGCCCTTGGAAGCACAGGAAATGCCAGCAGTTTTCAGTAACTGAGAAGAGCAGTTGAGCGGGTGTATTTTTTGTAGGCAGGGGAGTTTGAAAATAAATAGCATGCAAACTGTTTTGTTGGATTTAGTGTGACTACTTGTGCATAAATATCGCCATGTGCTTTATTGCTTTCCTCAGTTAAAGGTCCAGAACTGCATCTTTGTGGGTAGTGTCAGATGTCTTGGCCCTGTAAATGGAGAACTTCCTTAAGCATTGAAGTCCAACTTACAGAAACCCTTCTTGAGCTCTTTTTCCCTTGATAAATTTAAAGCATATCCTTTACTTAGGAGAGAGTGGAAGGGGGGAAAAAAGAAAGAAAGCATTTGGCTTGTCCCATAGGGGAAAGACTGCAATGTTTGTCCTCTTGCCTTACTTTGTTGCTTGTCTGTAGATTGCCGACAACTAGGTAATCTACAGATCACCTCAAAGCTTAAAACTTAGAGATGGGTATTAACTGGAAGTAAGGCCGCATGCATTTGCAATCTGTAATTTGATAACCATAAGCTTTAGGGTGGCGTCGTATGTAGCCAGTATTCATGGTAAGTGTGATCATGTTTTATTCCACCCCCACCCACTAAAATAATTGTTTTTTATTTCTTCAAATGTTTGCTATTGATTCCGGAGTACAGGAAGGCTTGCAGTGCATGCAAGTGGGCACAAGCACGCTCACCTTCAAAATTTAATGAGATTGACAGAACAGATTGTCATGTTATGTGGCTTGTTTTTATGACATCTAGACTTTGTCTGCACAGGAAGTTCTTCTGGAGTAAGCTGAAGTGGCAGTTAATGTACCAGTACTGGATCTCTATTTCAGTGCAGTGTTGCTTCTTTTTCTGATAGCTTCTGCTTCTTTGGGTTGCTTCCACTCTCCAGTAAAAGCAAGCTGAATTATTTTGTAGTTAATGTGGTGGTAGGGCCACGTTCTGAGCTTTGAAGAGCTTATAGGCTACAGGTGTGTTAACTAATATGTCCATGTTTAATATTTCCTCTCTGCATCTCTCTTGCTGCTCAGACATAGGATTAAGATACCATTTGGCAACTACTCTGCTTTAATTGCTCATGGTCTGTGCAGAGTAATTTGATTTTTTTTAAGGCTAACCCTCTTTTATTGCAGGTTAAGCTGTGCTTGCAGACAGTAACTGCAACTTAGCTGTCTGATAATAAACTCTTTAAAGCACTTCAATTTCATCATGTGTCTGGACCATCAGACACAAGGCGTTTAAGCACCACCTAAAAGGAATCATCATTTAAAACCATCATGTAAGCTCAATGTAATTCAAACAAGTGCAATCTGTGTGTGTGAAGAGGAGATGTGGATGCTTTTAAGAAGAAGCATCTGCTTTATAAATACGAGCTATGAAAGGCTTCCAAATGTCCCCTCTGTTCGTCAAATGTGAATGTGATCTTCTCCTAGGAAGCCATCTGGAGTAGGCATGCTACAGTCGCTGCCTCGCTCAGTGCCATTGTCCTCTCTGTGCCTCAGAGTGACTTGTCTCGCTACCGCACACTCGGTGTTGGTGATTGTTTCATGGATTTGCTTGAATGTCAAGTTTGTTGCCAAACTTTGGTGCATCATAAAAATATTTTGTCTCTGATGTGCTAGTTTGGGTTTTTTTGTGATTTTTTTTTTTTTTGCCTTCTCCATAGAAATATTGTGAAAGGAATGAGAAGTCTGCGAGAAATACTACGGACTGTGGAAACAAAAGCTACTCAGACCTTCAGAATGGTAAGGGGAATGGGAGATGGGAAGGTGGGGTAATCTGCTATGCAGAAATTCTCTCTGTGTACTAACTAGCACAGCAGAAAAAATGTATTTGTCCTCACTTGCTTAATTGCTTTTTTTAAAAATGTCTGGGTTTTTTTTGTTTGTTGTTTCTTTACTTTTGACAATGATGTGTCAACTATGTTAATTCAAAGACCTGACCAATAGAGACATGGGCAATGTGGGTTACTCTTGGGGTCTTTTTACCATCTTCTGTAGCACTGGTAGAAATAGCACTGTAAAACCAATACACCCCTGCCCTCAGGTGATAATGTTTTGTTTTCTTGCTTTTCTGTGTGTGCATGCACACCTTTTCACATTTGCATGTAGAAGCATTAGGTACTTCTGGCTCTTGCAACAAGCCGTGCTTTTCAGACTCAAGCGCTTCAGTGTTCTTTCTGTAAAACCTCCCTTCAGTAAAGTACAGTACAGAGTGATTTTTAATATTTTTTGTTGGTGTTGACATTCTCCATCCTGTTTTACTGAGTGCCTCTGGTAAAGTAATCGTGGAGAAAGTGATTTATGTGCCTGTTCAACAACTTAGACCTTTAATTGGTTCTCCCCTTTTAAGAGATCTTGTCCTGAAGTTACGTGGGAGGTGACAAAGTTGACAGGATGGAGATTAGTAGTCTTGAACACAAATGAAAACTTTGCAGCGCTAAAAGTATTGATATTGACATGACTAAACTTGTTTTTCTGCTTAGTTCAGCTTTGTTTTGTGTAATTCCAGAGAAGTTCAGCAAGGGGTGGGCATGGGTTTGCATAGCATTTTGGAGATCGAAAGTGCCAGGTTCCAATGGTTGGACTGTCTGTGTGTCTAGCTCACATACAAATGCAGAGCTAGAATGAAAGTGAGAGCAGAAAGGGTATCCTGTGTGCTTCTCCCCCCCGCCCCGAGTTCCTCACATCTATGTATTTTGGAACTTCCATTCTGGAATGAATCTTCTTGTTGCCTTGAGATCGCCTTATATGCCTGATTGAGAGTATAGATGCGTGTGAGAGTTTGTGCAGGGAATTAGAAGAGGTAACTTAATTGTGACACTGAAATGGCTACGTCCTTTTCCAGATTGAGATCGGTGTTCTGGGGATTTTTCTTCCTCGCTGGTTTTATCATTTTGTGGAAATAAGTCTAGCCATCTGCTGTTCCTATACCATGACAGAACATGGCACTCAAGTGCTCCTGTCCCTGTGCAACTGGGGAAAGCTGTGCAACATCCCTGGGGGGTTTATCTCTTGGGGGAAACCTGGAGGTCTTCAATAGTTTCTCCTGGGATTTCCATTTTACTAGAGGTTGCGTTTTCATTTTCTTATTTTTTAAAGAGCTGTCAAGAAGGCAAAAGGAGGAACATGCTTAATTAAACAAGTTTTTTCAAGCATGAAAGTGAAACACGTGATTTTTTTTTTTCTCTAATTTGCGAGATCACAGTGTTCTTCAAACATAATGATGCTTTTTTTAGCCAAAGGCAGTAATAACATAAATTGGAGTCTTGGCCTGCTCTGGTTTGTTTGGTCTTATTCAAAACATGAGTGGAGCTAATTTACACAGCTACTGTACTGTGTTGTTAAAATCAAAGACGCTAAAAGTATTTAGTGCTTGCCTTTTGAAAAGCTTATCACAGACTGTACTTCTACTTCTGTATGAACCAATAGGGATCTTCTTGTTGCTGGCATATTAATATTTTTCCCTCCCCTCTAAGACTGTAAGAAAAAAAGTACAGGAGAGTTGGTTCCTCAGGGTAAAACTGCCTAAATAATTACATACCGAGACGATAAAATGATACTGGCTGATGTTCTAGGGCCCTAGGCCGTTTTGCTCATGGTTACTTGCTATAAAAAGCATAGAAAAGCCTAGTTATTATAGAAACAGAAGGCTTTCTGTTCCTTGTAAGTAGGAGTGCATAGAAGGTCTTGGGGTTTCCAGGGAGTTGTATGTAACAATGTTTGTTTGAGGCACTGTCATATGTTCAGATCACTGCCTTTTACTAGGCACACCTATGAAATCTCCCTTTCTGGTGTTTTAAGAAACATCACACACTACTGTGGCTGCGTTTTAGGCTAATTCAGTTAATTCATAGGTGTGGAGGTGGATGAACATAAAGAACCTTGCATCAAAAGAAGTTATTTTTCTGAATCTCATAACAGGAACTTCAACCTCAGAATGATTTATTAGATGCTATATATGTCATAGCTCGAGTGGAGTAGTGCTTCAGTTTTATCAATCATACCTATCCTGGTATTTAAAAAAAAAAATTACTTGATTGTCTCCTAACAGATTTTAACATATAAATTGCATCTAAAATACACATGCAGTGGTCAGAGAAGTTTCAAAATAAATTTGGAACTATTAGGATTGAAGTTCCAACCTGCCTCTGTTCTGTACGTTATATCTTGCAAAGCTGTTTTGCTTAGAGTTCACAGAAGATACCACCCTTTTTGATGTCTTAGTGCTTGCATTTTCATCTATTATAATGCAAAAAATTAGGGATTTGTTCAGTGGGGAACAAGAACAAATGCCAAAGATAGTTTTGCAAAGTCAAGTTAATTTGACTTTGCATATGAACAGCATATGAACTGGAAAGCAGTATTTAAGGTTCTTTGGCTGCTCAATGGTTTAAAAAAGTTCCTAACCCTCTTCTCTCCCTCCTCCTTTATTGTAATAAAACAAGAGAAGCTGTACCTAGATGAAGCTAGGAAAAGCTGCAGGAAAAGTGATATTAACAGATAAAAGATTGATCTCCTAAACCTCATACAAAAGTAGCCTTTGGGCTGAGGTGTGCATACAAAATTCTGAGGTCGAGAATGCAGTGGATTGCCATCTTACTCTAATGTAGTAACGTTTGTGAGATGGTCTCAGTGGTCTGTGTTGCAATCGATTGTCTTTGTTCTCCAAAGTGTCTCTTGCTGTCAGGTCTTTTTGATACTTTTTCCCTACAGCATTGCAACAAGACCGTGTAAATGCAGAAGGCTGGACTTTTCAGAGGAGGGAAGAAACTGCAACTGCTGTAGACTTCTTAGCAGCTTTTTACTACTTCAGCTTTCTGAGAAGTGGTGCTGTCGTGTTGTTGGCACATCTGTGTCCGAAAGTGGAACTGGGGAAGGGGTGAATCTTCTGTGTTGGGGAAGGCTTCACTGATGTGTCTGTACTGTTCTCTGCTCTCCAGACTGCAGCCAAACAGCTAGCCCAAATACTTCTCCATTCCCTCAGTGAAGACTGTTACTGGAGCCCTTTATCTGATCCGATTCCCGAGTTCATGAACAAGGAAGATCAGTCTTATATTAGCAATCGTCTTTGCCGGAGGCCCGGGCTGTACGCAGAACAGAAGTAAGCATTCTTTTTTTTAATTCGGTTTATTGGCAGGAGGAAGGAAAGTGTTTGAACACTCTTTGATACTGCTAATTACATCACTGATTAATGAAGTAGTTTTGTTGTGTTCTTGTTTTTAACTTCCAATCAAAAGGTCTGCTGGAAAAATAAAGCATTAAACCTTGAGTGTTTGACTTTTTTTCCCAGGAAGGAAGAAAATCCAACCAAATAGCTGTCTTTGCTATGAAATGGAAATAATCTATTTATGGTTGAGTATAGCTCATCTAGGATGTATTGCAGAGCTTTTAATTGTGAGAACCTGCAAAAGAAGGTATTGCCTAGCAAATGAATTATGCATGGGAAGTTTCAAGTTACTGTTCCTCTGGTGAAATGAGAAAGAGGCTGACAGGATAATTCTTGACCTTCCTCAGAAAAATATGTTCTGTCTTTCAGTGCGTACTGCCCTCAAGACAACGTAGAAGAGGCTCTTCTTCTTCTCTTAATCAGTGAATCCATGGTAAGCCAAAAATGAGTTTGTAATGCTAATAGCGCAAAAGAATATCTAGTATTTCTATATCAAGTCTTCTGGTTGGCTTTGTTTAGAGAATCTTCACTAGATAAACAGAAGCAAGGATTCAGCTGCTGAACAGGAAATGCTATTTATTACTCTGTTAGTGACACCACTTTTATTAAACAAAACACAAGTGAAGGGTTTTGGAAATTGCCAAGAAGAGGAAGTGACTGCATTCACCATAGCTGCATGCAGGTTCTTACTTCCAGATGTGTTGTTGGTAGACTGATGTTTCCGTTTGAAACATCTGTGTGGATTTATGGATCAAGAATGAGAAGAAGGCATGATTGTGATACCCACCATTTGATATTTACAGCGCACAATATCCTGCTTACATTCCTTAGTCTGCCGGGGTAATATTTTAGCTGTTTCAGTTCTGAGTGGTCTTTAGCAATTTCTAATGCTGATGATACAGGGAGTTTTGTTACATGCAGAAATATCCATAATGAACTACAGTGAGATAATTCATCTCTTCTGTTTGTAACATCAATTGCTTTCAAGAAAATCCTTATAAGAAAAAGGTAGAGAAAAACAACTTTATGGAAAACTGCATGGTAAACTTTGATAATTTTCATGTTGATAATTTTCATGAAGACGCAAACATGCAGCAAATGAAAGGAAGCAAAGGAAGGTCTTCTGAAAATGTGTAAGGAAATTTGCTTTGAATACTGGGTGGTCACTTTAGCTGAAAGTGAGATTTGAAAAACTGGGAGCATCGATTCCCCTTTTAAGAACTTTTAAACATCTTTCAGACTGTGGAGAGAAAAAAAGATACTGTGGAAACTTTCTGGGTTTTTTAATTCCTCCTTTTTTTTTTTTTTTTTGGTTCTTCTGGCTCAGGTCCTTCCCCTATCCTGCAAACTTCTTTAGAGTGTGGCAATTTAATATTGTTTGCTTTTAAAATTTGTGGAAATACTGAAGAGGCAGAACCACCCCAAAATATTAAATTGACGTAAAAATTACGTGTGTCTGTTAGTATACTTCGTGATTTTTAGTGTTTTCCAGATTAAGCCACCACAGTACATCTGGTTTGTTTTTTCAAGGGCTTTTCTGCAGTAAGGAGGGCTTTTTGTAGTTGGAAGTGGAGACTCCAGGAGCAAGGGCTTGTACAACACCACATACACTTCTATTAAAATCAGACCAACTCACCTAAGTGTCACTTGTCAGGGCTGATCCAAGCTGGGTGAGGACTGGGGGTCTGGAGCAGCAACAGTACTGGCTGCTCCAGCCTGTTCTGGGACTGGGCTTGCAGTCAGGAAGGCCTTCTAATATCTTGAACTCTACAGTCTTGTTCGTCTGAGGAGAATGAGAGTTATCTCTGTTTTATCCAGTGGCACGTAAAATGGCAAAGTGGTCCTGTTTCTAAGATACGGATGAAGCAGTGTGCAAATGCTATTGATAGGAACTGGGCTGCTTTGCTGACTTCAAGGCTAAATAAGCTTGTATTTGCTTCAGTGCCGTCTTTTGTATATAGGAACTTGCTGCAGGTAGACACAAGGCATTTTGATCTGCTGCATATAAAGCACTGAAATAATCAGATTCTATAGTAGAGCACTGCAGGAACCATAGCTATCTTCCTGTTTTTTTGGGAAATGGAACATCTGAACCTTCCTGTTGCATTAGCAATAGGCTTGCCATGAGTTTGTTTCAGCAAAAATACAGGACAAGTGTATAGAAATACAATTAGGGAGCCACAGGAATGTGCTTTCTAAGTTAAGGAAGAGAAGGAAGCAATCCGATTCTTACCTGTGTTTGTAATCCATAAACATTTTCCTGTAGTTTTACAGTCATGGTACTAAAAGGAGGAAAATCTGTTTAATTTATGACATGAGACATCTTTTCCATGACAACTTTGTTGTAGGCTAATGAGTTTTCTCATGTACAGGTTTGTTTGTTTGACAGTTTTTGTTTTCTTTTTAAAACTTGAAGGTATGGAAACTGAGTTAACAAGAAGCAGATTTCCATTTGAGGTCTTCCTAATGATGTAATGTTAACAACTGAATGAAACAGCCTGGAGAGGGTGTCAGTGGCAAGCAATAATGATGTTTCTGTAGGCTGGTAAGCAACATAGTTGTTGTTCCTGGATTTTGACTGGATTAGGCATTCTTTCAGTATTTGCCATTGTGAACACCTTACAATGAAACAGAAGGATACAATTAGGTTGGTTTGCTGGGAGTTCTCCAGTTTCTCTGACACTTGATTGCTTTGTCAGAGCAAAACTCACAAGGAAAGTATGTTTCCTGTCTTGATTTTTAGATACAAAAGAGCAACTATGCCATTATATTTCTTTTGCAGGACGATAAAACCAAACAGCTATTCCACATGCCTATTCGTGACACCACTCCAAAGTGAGCTCAAGGGGGACAGAACAGGGGGGAGGAAGGACAGAAGAGTTGTCAGCCTGTGGAGGTGACAGAGCAAATATGTACTTGACAGGAACATAAATCATGAGAGAACCTCTAAGTAAATATATGATAAAGCTTCTGAAAAGGAGTGATGGTAACTTTTTCAAGAAGTATACATCACCTTTTTTTTTTTCCCTCGAGACATACAGGGAGGGAGTAGATCAGTTTCCTTCTGAAATTCACCCTGTTTTTCTGTTTGTCTTGCCTTCCTATGGTGAAGCTAACATCTGCTTCAGCAGATCTGTGCAACTCCCCAGAAGATCCAGGGGTTAAAACAGCTCTTCCTGTAAAGGGGAAAGGAAGAAAATAAATTGACTTTAAGGTGTTGTGAACCAGACCCTACATTGCAGCACACCTCTGTCTCTTAGTGATGCTACATTCTGGCTTGTGCCTTAGGTTTTCTTCTTATCTCTTTACCCTGTATTGGAAGGGAGCCACTTTGTTCTGATGGGATGAAATGAAAATGTCTTCTAAAGGGGTAATTAAGGGTTTCTTCAGTATTTTGCTCACTCTGCCTTTGAGCCCAAGTAGGTAAAAGTTTTTCAGATGGCAAAATAACATCATGTCCTCTTTCATAGCTTTGAAGATGCTTCTGTGGATATATTAACACAGTGGAAGATTAGAACTTCTTTCCTCATGGCATTCTCGTTAGTTACCTCCTGTATTCTTTCTGTCCCATTGGAAATAGAAACCTATTTTCTTAAACTAAGGCATCTTGGTAAACAATGAAAAGCATCCTGGTTGTTGAGTTTGGGAAGTGCTCCTCCTCTGTGCCAGCTGTTATTTAGTTGTAGCAATTTGCTATAGTGTTCTCATGAAGGAATCTACTGAAACAAATCGGGCAGCTTGACGATTACCACAGTAAGGGCTGTCTTTAGGGGGACTTGTGGCCTCCTGGGTAAATTCTCATTCCTTATGCACAGCCTGAATTATGGTATAGATGGGCTACATTTGTGAGAGGAGGAAAATGCTCTTCTTCAGACCAAAGAGAAGGCCAGCTGGTGACAGCCTTTACAAGCTCAGGCTGTGGTATAATGATGTGTTCCTATCACATGGTGGAAAAATGGACTGGCCTATTTTTAAACCACCAGTCCTCTTTCTTACTGCATTTAACCCATCAAAACCAACAACACTATGTTTGTGAGGAGAGCAGATTACCTTGTGGCTTGCTGTAGTGTGGTTTATCTGCATCCCCCTTACCAGTGAGAAGTGCACTGGTTCTGTTGCCAGGGACTACCACTTTGTGCTGTGGGGCATAAGCAAAGGAGATTTGGCAGGACTAACACTTAGCTGCAGTTTTGTTTATTTTAATGAATGTTCTTGGGAGTATTCTGAGTTGACTGCATTGCCCGTTGAAGTGAGCCAGAAGTTTCTCAGAGCCAGGAATGGAACACTTGCTATTACTTCTTGTGTTTAGTTTTGAGGTTAAAAAAAATAAAAGTTCTTTGTTAGCACTTGGAGACCTTGCCTTCTTGAATCTGAGGTCCAACAAACAGTCTGAAATCCCTGTGTTCAGTCCTTGGCAATGCTGGCTCTTACAACTGGGGATTCTGGCTGATGCACTTCACCAAACATACTAGGTAACATGTATGATTTTTGTTGGCTCTGTATTCATTTCACTCATACTGAAAATGAAGCTCCTTTTATCCAAAACTAATAAATTTTGTGCCTGTGTGACAAAGATTAGAAATGTCATCCCCATCTTATCTCTGATTTGAATCCCTAAAGGCGATTTGGCCTTGGAGGGCCTGAGAGCCCAGAACAGATGGTGAGGGGGGAAGTAAGATACTGGGACTTGTCCTCTTCCTTTTACTGGTGAGGGCAAACTCATGGCTGTGAGCATTCCTTTAACAGAATAAGATTAAACCCATGTATTTTTTAAGAACAGAAATAATTCAGACCTGTTAACTCTACAGTTCCTAGCTTTATGAAATAACACTGTCTAATAAATGGCTTGGCAAAAATGATTCTCTTGTTGTTGTTTTTGTAAGAGATGGGGTTTTTTTGAATGAAATGAAGCCCAGTGACGGTACAACAGCTAGATGACAATAGAGTTTTTTGGAGGGCTATCAAACTGTGGCAACTGAAAGAGAAGTGGGGTACAGGATAGCCTGCTCTGTTGGTTTGTACCAAATCACAGCTGTGCACTTAAAATAGCAAACCTCGTTGTCTCTTTAAGTGGTCTGCAAGATACAGCTAGTTATTTGGGACCTGCAAAGGTGAACTACAGGATGTTTCTAGTGGGAAGTACACCACCTCTGTTGATTGCCGCTTGAAAAAGTAGTTCTAATGGGGAGAGGTAAATCTATATGGTCATATTCAATAACCAGTAATAATGGACTATTTTGCTGAGACATCTGGATGAGGTACCAGTAACTTGTGATCTGTTGCCTAACAGAAATGAGACGAGTGCCTCACAATTCAAGGCAGTAAGTTTCTGTTGCTGTACTTCCGGTCTGAAACGAAGCAAGTTGTGACAACTCTGTAAGAGCAGTTTTGGCAATGGCTGGAGTGGGGTATTTTCTCCCTGTTCCACCTCCTTCCCTTCTCGTCGCAGTTTTGCAGTCAACCCTGAATATTTGCTTTGCGTATTGTCAGTGTGGGGAACCTTCAAGTGCTGTGTAGAGGTGATCAGCAACTTAAGTGATGTCACTGGCCTCTTCCGTATGAATGGGTTCATGCCTTTGGGAAGAATTCATTCATTTTGTTGTCAGTGTAGGCAAAACAGCGACAATGGAGATCCAAAGGACATGGGCTAAATATTTCCCGGCTCTTAGCAGTAGAGGCATCAATTGCATGATTCCAAAGGCTTGTTGTCAATCTTACACACATAACATTTGTTTTTCTCTCTTAATGCTAGTATTGAATCACACCAATTACATTATTACAGTACACTGTGTAAAACATGCTGCCGTTCTGTATAGATGGGTTGCAGTGGATCTGGCAATTATGTCTATTATGAAGAGACACAAGTTGAACATTAGAATGCCCATAAATTAGGGGGCAGGCAGCAGGCACTCATTAAAGATTTTAATTGCTTTCTTTTTCTTCTTTGAAACATGACTTCCCCTGCTTTTTTTTCGAAGTGAGCAATTAAAGGATACTTCATCGCTAATTGCTGTCAGAAGGGGCTGCTACATGGAATATGCTCCATTGTAATTCATATGATTGCTTGACGTTTTATTAAGAAGCACATCTTTGTACTGTGGTAAAATTTAATTTTCTGCAGGGTAACTGTGTGCGTAATAACTGCTGAAGTAATGGCTGTTTGGATTTGCTGTGGCTCTTCCCCTTTCTACATGTAATAAACATGCCATAAATAAGCTGTAATTATCAGGATCACTGATGTACAGCAAATCCTCCATGTATAGGTGGCTTATCTAGTTTGCATGTGTTGTGGTTTAACCCCAGCCAGCAGCTAAAGGCCACACAACTGCTAGCTCAATCCCCCTTCCCCAGTGGGATGGGGAAGAGAATCAGAAGGGTAAAAGTGAGAAAATTCATAAAGATGGTTTAATATGACAACAAAGGAAGAGTTGATGATGATAATAATTATATATGACAACTCAAGGTATTCTGTGATTCTACAGTTCAATGCAATTGCTCACTCCCTCAATGACCTGACAACCAATTGCCCAGCTCTTCCCGAGCAGTGATTGCTGATCAGCAAGCTCTGGTCCCTGGCCAACTTCCCATTTATATACTGAGCATAGCATTATATGGTACTGAAAGTCTCTTTGGCCAGCTTAGGTCAGCTGCCTGGCTATTCTCCTCCCACCTTTTTGTGCACCTGTACACTTGCAAAACATGGAAAACTGAAAAAAAGTCCCTAATTTCTTAGCAACAACTAAAACCATCAGTGTATTATCAATATTATTTTCATACTAAATCCAAAACACAGCAGCTACTGGGAAGAAAGTTAACTCTATTCCAGCTGAAACCAGGACCAGGGTGAGTGTATTTTAAATGTGGATAGGAAGGCACAAACTGTCCATGGCTCAGCAGGATTGTATGTTAAACTGCTTTTCCCTGGAATGCAGACCTCTTCCTTACTGTGAGAACCAGCATGGGTCTGAAAGTCCCCTATTGTATTGCTGCGGTGTTAGGCAGACCTAAAAGCTCTGCTTAACCTCAGCCTTTTCTGTGCCTGGTCAGGTTGAATCCCTGAGCTGGGCTTCAGGCACAATACAGAGACATCAGCATAGCTGAGCACTAGGTCGGCTGGAGCCTTTTGGATGTGTGTGACCTGCAGACAGGCTGTGTGCCTGGGCTGCGGAAAGGGAGAGCTGAAGGTGCTTGGTATCCTGTGTGCTGCTTAGTCTGGGCTGACCAAGAATGTATTTTATCTCTCCCCAAACAGGACTGGTGTTGTGTCTGAGTCACCTGCATGCACAGCCAGTTGTGTCTAATGCATCTCAAAATGTGCAGCTGCAATGCATCTCTGGGTTACTTATTGAGGAGTACCTCAAATAAAGGAGCACAGACTTTATATTTTTGCTTTGTATAATGCAAGTTACACTAACTCTTGATGGTGAAATGGCTGTGGTAGCCTTAGCGACCTTCCACCCACACAACAGCCTTGAACAGAGGTTCTCTTCTTTTAATGGGCTGACTCACCATCTTTTGCTGTCCTGCTTGTGTGCTGTGAGGCATGTCTGTGACAGTAGGAACAGCTTAAAGGAAAGAGTCATGCTAAGGAGTGTTGAAAATGGATTTGTAGCTATGTTTTAATGCTGCTTATTGTGGAGGAGGTGCAAGTAATGCAGTAGGATAAATTAGGAATTGCTGCTTGTGTTACTGATACACTGATTAGAGATCAGTTTTGCTCAAATCGTGCTTTTTGCATTTCTTTTCAGGAAAATTAGTGATCTGAAAAAAAACACGGGTATTGAAAAATGTTGGTGTGAATGGCTTAGAATTCTCAAATGCAAAATGAAATATCTCTCCTCTGTATATATGTTTCAGTAAGTAAAATTCCCTATCCAACAGAATCTGTATATGCTGTGTTGCAGTAGCTCTACAACTATTTTGCACCTGTACTGAACCAGTGACTTTCAGGATTTCTCACTGTCAAACTGAAGTTTACAAAAAATATGAATAAAAGTAAAGGAAAAAAAATGGCTAATGGTGATGTGGGTCATCACACCCTTCTGTCTGTGAGAGGCCAGCCACAGAAACATGCCAGTTCCCCTGAATGGGTTTCAAAACAGTGATTCACTTTCCCTTCCCAACCCTCCTTTATGTAACTGCAGTAGTACGTTGGTACCTTGAGCCTTAGTGACTACCTCAGTGGACAAGGAAAGACCCACGAATGTCATCTATGTGGATTTCTCTAAGGCCTTTGACATGGTTCACCACAACATCCTTCTC
This sequence comes from Tapera naevia, assembly GCA_033556795.1. Classification (NCBI taxonomy): domain Eukaryota; kingdom Metazoa; phylum Chordata; class Aves; order Cuculiformes; family Neomorphidae; genus Tapera; species Tapera naevia. The sequence goes on along the minus strand of JAUMJJ010000246.1, from coordinate 15,082,237 downwards.
TATGAATTGGTGAGGTATAGATTTGGTAGATCGACAATTTGGTGGATAAGAAATTTGTTGGATGGTTGCACCCAGAGGGTAGTGGTCAATGGCTTGATGTCCAGATGGAGATGAGTGATGAGCAGTGTCCCTCAGGGGTCTGTTCTTGGACCAGTGTTGATTAATATCTTCATCAGTGACATAGATGATGGGATCAAGTGCACCCTCAGCAAGTTTGCAGATGACACCAAGCTGAGTGGCGAGGCTGTCACTGCTGAGGACTTTGACAAGCTGGAAAAGTGGGCTTGTGAAAACCTGGTGAGGTTCAACAAGGCAAAGTGCAAGGTCCTGCACTTAGCTTCGGGGCCGCTCTCAGTATTGACACAGGCTGAGGGATGAAAAGATTGAGAAGCAGGCCTGTGGAGAAGGACCTGGGGGTTCTGGGGAATGGGAAGCTGGACATGAGCTGGCAATGTGTGCTTGCAGTCTAGGTCAGTCGTATCCTGGACTGCATTAAAAGAAGCGTTGCCAGCAGGTCAAGGGAGGAGATTCTGCCCCTCTACTCTGCTCTGGTGAAACTATACATGGAATGCTGTGTCCAGCTCTGGAGTCTTCAGCACAGGAAAGACATGGACCTCTTGGAGAGGGTCCAGAAGAGGGCCACTAAAATGATCAAAAGCATGGAGCACCTCTCCTGTGAAGAAAGGCTGAGAGAGTTGTGGTTTAGTTTAGAGAATACTCTGAGGAGACCTTATTGTGGCCTTTCAATGCTTAAAGGAAGCTTATAAGAAAGATGGGGGAAGAAGTTTTTAGCAGAACCTGTAGCAACAGGACAAGGAGTAATGTTTTAAACTAAGAGGAAAAGATAGACTAGATATTAGGAAGAAATTTTTTGCACTGAGTATGTTGAAACGCTGGAACAGGTTGCCCAGAGAGGTGGTAGATGCTCCATCCCTGGAAACATTCAAGGTTAGGTTGGATGGGGCACTGAGCAACCTGATCTAGTTGAAGATATACCTGTTCATTGCAAGGGGTTTGGACTAAATGACCTTCATGGTCCCTTCTAATCCAAACCATTCTGATTTAAGTTATTATGTTAGATGGATTCCATGTTCAGTCAGTTTGTTATCAGGTTTGTACCTGTGGTTTTTTTAAAACTATGATAATTTGGGAACTCCTTGATTTTCTTTTGAGCCGATGGAATTATAATAGCAATTGAGAACGATTTTGATATTAAAAAGTTGTTGGGGTAGAAGCAGTGATCAGTTTGCTTAGTGGCAGCTTTTATGCATGCAAGTATAGAGAGTGATAGTTTGCAGAGACCTATTATGGCTTTGAGATGTGAAAGCTTGAACAAAATGAACAGGTTTATGACCTTGGAAAGAATATTAGTCATGCCTATGCATGTGTCTTTAACTGCTATTTGCTTAGGTAAAGAACAATATGTACAATGTGTTCATGACTACAATTTTAGAATGCTGCATCCTTGTAATACGTCTTGTCTTCTTGCTTATCTGTTAGCAGATATTAGTGGGCACTCACCAGTTTTGATTAATTTTCTATCTGTGCTAATGCATCAACTTAAAAATCATAGCTTGGTACTAGACAGATACCCAAAAAAGCATCAGGCTGTAGCTGGCTCTAGTGGGAGGTTGATGATGAGATTGCAGAGCATGGGGGTACTCTCTCAGTAGCTATTTTCTACAAACAATTGTCATAACAATGTAACCAGTGCAGATAAAAATGTTAATGCTCTTCTATATGCGTAGGAGGATTCACTTGGTAATAAGGATCAGTCTGTATATGCTTTGTCTTTTAACTCTCTGAAGTAGCAATCTCGGAATCGTTCTGTATATGCCTTGACTTTAACTCTGGTTTTCCTTTTAAAGTAGCAGTCTTGAGTTAAATCCAAACCAACCTTAAAAATCTATATTTTGTTGTTATTTGTTTAGTTTTGCTAATAAAGGCAGATGAGCTGTGCTTTTATACTCTGGTTGCAGGATTTTCTCTTTGAGGTTGGTTTCATTTGCTCATGCAACCTGTTGTTCTGAACTATTTTTTTACATCACAGTTACATCTTTTGCAGTAACATGAAAAAAATACTTTTGTAGTTGCAAGAGTTGGTGTAAATTTATTTGTGCAGACACTAGACTGACTCTGACCTGTCAGTTTGCCTTTAACTGAAGTCGCCATTTAGCTCTTCGTTGTGATTGTGTTAGATGTCAGTAATTGTGTTTGCTGTCTTGGCTGGAGGCTGTGATGAAGAGTGCTTGGAACTGGGGCATTACACAGATAATATCATCATGAAACAGCTGCGTCTTAATCATAATGAAATATGTGTGGGCTTCAAGGGCTGCATATTCTGGAAATTTTTATTGCACTTAATTCCTATGTTTAACCTTTTTAGAAAAAAAAAAGCACCCCTCCCTGCAATTCGAAAGAAATAGATGTAAGATTGTAATAGTAAGAATTACAAGATAAATCTCAGCCTCCCTGCTTCAAGGAGGTAACATTTTGTTTGTCTTTGTCCCAGGTGAAACTGATGGCAATCTACTAATTTTTCTGGTCTTTTAGGTGTCTAGACCTGAATGTCTGATGTTGTCCCCCCCTTTCAGCTAAGGAGCCCAGGGCAGCATATCTGTGCTAGCACTCAAAGGCATCCAGCCCTGCCTCTCTCCAAGGTTAGGCACTCTGGGTGACATCCTCTGCGTTCAGAAATCAGAGGACTGTTCCATTTACTCTGGGATTGAAATCTCCCTCTTTGTGCTCAGGAAACAGTCTGAGATATTGAGGTAAATCTGAGTCTTGTGGCATATGGTATTTTGAGACATCCACGCAGATTGCTGGACTGATCGTTGTCTGACAAAAGTGATGTTTTTTCATTAAGGCTGAGCAATGCACTGATAGATTTTGCAAAATCAACATTTAAGTTTTTTTTTTTTAAATCATTTGGTATTATGTTGCCTAGACCTCTAATTGTGTTAAATTGTTGACAGGCAAATCTGATTACTAAGACAAAGTACTCAAATTAAAAAATAAAAAGTCAATAGCAGAAAAGAAGAGCAAACCCACGTGCTGTTGGGAAGAAATCAAGTGCATATACAGTAGATACCAGAAGTATCAACCATGGAAGCAGTTATCACAGTTGCAGGCAATTGAAGTAATAAAGGAATGTGGTTTAAGGATGGCCATGAGTTTCTAATTATTGAGGAAATGGGTTCTGGTAGGTCTGTTTCCTGATGCTCTAATTCTGTGGAACAAATCCAGATGAAGTATTCCTAGCAGTTCATTTCTGTATACACACCTGTCTTCTTGAGGTTGGTTCATGTGGATAAGAGGTAACTCTATCCTTATGCTGGGATGAATTAAAAAAAATCTCGATGATTTTAAAAAAAATACCATGGATGATGGGTGGAACTTCCCGTGAAGGAGTTGGTTCTCTCTGGCTCTTTTGCCGTCTGATGCTCTGTTTATGTTTGTGTGCAGGCAAACCGGGATGCAGTGATCAGCCGAGCCCCGGACCAGCAGGATGACCGAGCTGTCAGCCTCCGGGATGCTTCTGCAGTCTACGACCTCCTCAGTATCACTCTGGGCAGAAGAGGGCAGTATGTCATGCTTTCAGAGGTATCTCCTCCTGGCTGCTGGTGAAACTGCTTCTTGAACCGTTGGAGCAAAGCCTGTCTTTGCAGGAGCTTGTCGGGGAAGGTGGAAATAAAGCACACTCGTTGGTAATTAGTAGAAACACCTACAGACCTATGACAGCACAGGCCAGAAATGCAAACAACTGTTTGAGGCATTAAAATAATTTATATGTGCTCTTGAACAAAGTGGTTGTCACTTGAAAGGATGGTGTATGCTAGCAAACCCCATTAACTGAGAAGAGGAAAATGATGTCATTAAAAAAAAAAAAAAATCACCTGGACCACAACAGGTTTTTTCCCCTGATTTGATACTGAGCCAAGCAGTGGTCTTGACAAAAGATGTATATTTTAAACTCTGACATTTCTCCCAACGTTTATTTCTTAGTGCTTGGAGAGAGCCATGAAGTTTGCATTTGATGAGTTTCACCTTTGGTACCAGCTTGCCCTCTCCATGGTGTCTTGTGGAAAGGTAAGGTTCAAACCAAAGGGCTTAAAAGAGGCACGTTTTCCTCTGGCTGAGTGTATCTAGCTTACTTGTTTGAATGTGCACAGTCATGTATTTTGTAGGGGTAGGTGCCATCACACAGCAGGTGGAAGGAGAGTACTTTCCTTTTAGACTCTAATTGCACTTTCTTATCATGTATGTGCATTTGGTATTAAGTACTGTCCTTTCTATGTAGTGTTTGCTTCTCATAATCAAGGAGAAAATGCATTTTATGCATAACTGTGGATTTAAAAGCGTTACACAGCTGTCCATTCTCTGCAGGTTCAACATAAACATACTTAGCATAAGAAAGATACTGATGTCTAAATCTGTCATCAGCTCTCTCTGGGCAGTTGACTTAACCACTCTTTAAGCTACAGTTTCTCCTTCTGATCAAGGAAGTGTTAATGCTTTTTCATGGAGAGCTTGTGAGAATTAATATTTTTGAAATATTTGGTGCAAAAGATGCTGTAGAAAAAAAATGTGTGGATGTTTGCATGAACATGTGTTTTTAGTGTAAGGTTTTTTTTTTTAAATTAGTATACTATTTTTAAAATTTACCAGTTAACCACTGAGGTGACTGAAGTCTGGTTATAAAAAGTGGGCAGAGGCAGCATGAGCTTTTCTTTATTTGTCTTAAAAGAGTAGATTTCCCACGGGAAACTAGGTTGATATAAAATTTAGCCTCTTCAGTTCTGGGGGTCCCCACCTATGCTTTTAGGAGCTGTGAGCAGATTAATGCTGTGCAAAAAAATAAGGATAGTGGTACGCTAGAAAAAGATTGCCTATGGAGGTTATGTGGAGCCTGTGTCACTGGAGACCTGTGGAACAATCTGGTTGAGGGGTGTCAAACTCACAGCCCGTGGTCCAAACCTGGCCTTCCATCTTGCTTTATCCAGCCCAGCACCTTGTTTCCCCCCAGCAGCACTGAGCTCCTTGCCCCTGCGCTCCTGCCAGCGCTGGTCACGTGTGCAGCGCGTGACGCGCGTTACGCTGCAGGAGCAGGAGAACAGTGGGAGCTGTGAGTTTGACACCCCTGGTCTATGCAAATATCAGTCAGCAGTGACCCCACTGTGAGGCACCAGGAGAGGCCTTGGTGGTACATTGCAAACTCTGACTCTGTTCTCCACAGTTATTTCGTAAATTGGCTGGATCTATTACAATCAAAAGGAGACAAAGCATATTAGATCACTGGGGAGCTGAAAGGAGGTGTTTAGTGAGAAGGAGGTTCACAGATTCCTATGAGTTCCATACAAGCATTTCAAAATACAATCCAAGTATGAAAGCAATGGCTAGACTCAGTCATATACAGGGAAACCTGAAGCTAGTGGTAGAATACTTGAACAATGAGCTTGGTGTCATGGTGCTAATACCTTGCGTTGGCCTATGTCAAGTCGGGGGTTTACAAGTCAGGTTCAGCTTCCCTTGGCATTCAGCTGGAGTTAGCATGTTGCTGCCCTCTGTCCCTTTGCAAATCCTCCAGATACCTGATCTCTTGATACTGAGGACAACAATGACTAGATAGGCTATGATGGAAAGGCACAGTGTCTTCCCATAAACACTCGCATTGATTTTCTGGAAGCTTTCGGCTTGGGTAACCTGTTTCTCCACTGCAGACAATGCTATAGCTCTATTAATCTGCCAGTGAGCAAACCTAGAATCTAACTGCTAATGGCTGAGAGAATGAGTGTTATCTGGAGAGTAATTGTGGTTCAGTCTTAGGTTAGTATGGAGGGGAGAAATGGGGCCTGATCTTTTGCATGGGAACTCTGTCCTTCTCCTTATGCATTTACATACCTAGCTTACCTAGAAGTTACTGACTTTGGTACTTAAGAGAAAAAAGAACAATACAAGTATTTATATCCTTATAGTTGTCCTATCTTTTCAGGTTTTCAGGTGTGTCATGTCTCTTGTCTGTACTTCAAATATTTACAAGATGAAATGACCTGATCTTGCCTATTAATGTAAAAGCTCTAAATGTTCTGAGCGCTATATGGGGCGGAGGGAATTCCCTTACCCAACAACCCCATCTGTGCAGTATTTCACTTCTAATCCCAAAGTATTCCCTGAGGATTCCTGTCGTATACTCTGCAATGCGTCATCTCTCTAATGGGAGATGTGGCATACAATTTATAAATCTTCACAGCTTGATAGCAGGACAGAGTTCATTTAAAAGTGCTCCAGTGTAGCAGAAAACTGATGAGAAAATAGTGTGGTCTGTCTAGACTGCAGAGCAGACTTGAGCTTTTATAGGTAAAAGATCTGTTTTCACCTGTCTCAGTTACAGCCAATTCCTGATCTCATTTCTTAGTAGTAAAATCTCACATTCTGCAGTGTTACTTGTTCTGCAGTACAGCAAATCATGCTCATAAATCCTGTGTATGACAGGAACAGTTTTATCAATCTGTAAATGTTAGGATCTTTGATCTCTCTTTTTTAAAACATGTTTTTAGGTCTTGCAAACTCTGACCTTCTTAAAAGTGCTGTAAAATCCAATCTTACCCTCTGTTCTACACTGCATTTGATTAGTGTTACTTCTATTTTGTGTATTCATCTTCTTCAGGTTAAGTCAATCGAGTTGAACTTCAAACTATTTTCTTTCTCTGCCAGTGAAAAAATTGCCAAATGGTGACTGTCATTTTTCACAAGTGATCAATCTGAATGTCACGGCAGCCACCTAGGCTTGTACTGTGTGCATGCTTGAGTTTACACATTATTTTAAAAGCATGTGTCTTAACAAAAATAGGCACATCACTTCAGTAAGGTCTTACAGAGCAAGAGAGGCCTTAGGGCTTCATGAAACAGTGAATGAAAAAGCTCAGAGAAGCATAACTTTCCTGTCTGTCTTCTTCCACTTAAGCAGTGGAAATAATGGAGTGACAGCTATTTCAGTTTTCTCTGCTTCTCAACAACTTGCATAATGAGAAAGATAACATGGTCTGGCTGGTTTTTAACCCATTTTTGGGAAAGCATGTATACTGAACTGTATATTTTCTGTGCAGAAGGAGCATGTTTATTTAAATTATTGGAAATCCAAAAGACTTTTTGCAGGCGATCTTAGATGAAATGCTGGGCTAGCCTAGACTATGGCAGAGACATGCCTCTTGTAGAAAGAATATCCTACGTCACCAAGTGCAGTTCAGGATAGGTAAGAGAAAGGTTTAAATCAGTTTAATGCAGCAACCCTGTTCTGGCTTGGTGCTGGAAAACTGAATGCTGAACTCTACCAGCAGAAGCAGTTGTGGAATAACCTTCACAATCTGGTAATATGACAGCCAGAGGCTGAGTGGGCTTAGCAGCTCCCTGGCTCTGCTGCCATGCATAGACAGGCTGAAGTCTGAGTGGCAAGTGGTATGATAGCTGAATGCCATCTGGCAGTGTCCTCGGGCAAGGAGATGAGCCACTGTCCTGCTGCCAGAGGAAAATGAGTGCAGTAGGTTGCATTTGCTTGTCTCAAGATTCTGAAAAAATAAAATGGCCTGTATTCAGCAGAACAGGGGAAGGAAGGACCAAAATCTTATTTACGGAGTAGAGAAGACTTTGTAGTCTTCACTGTAGTGAAGAGACACAGTTATTTTGGGGCAGACCTGTTTGCTGCTGCTGCATTTTAGCTGAACAGTTTCCACTGGAGATCACGGAGATACACAGTACCCTTGCAGACTAGGGAAGCTCTACTGATGTGTCTGAAGCTGGAGGCAAAATTGTCATAGTGCCTAGATGATGTATTATACAAGCGCAAAGGATGTTGAGTCCCTGACCTTGGACAAGTTGGACCAGTTAGGTGTTCTTTTGCTCAGATTTATGTCCCCTTGTACACCTACCAGCCTCACGCAGGACCCAGCTTGAGTGTCCCCAAGTGTCACTAGAGCTCTCTGGGAGTAGAGATTCAGCAGTGCATCATGGGATTGGATTCTAGCTTAAATTGATAGTACTTCAGAAAGTCTTCTGGATCTGCATTGTGAGTGTCTTTTTCACCTGTCATACTGCTTAAGGAAAAGATAAACCGATAAAATATGTGCCTTGAACAATGTGAGGCAACAGTGATGCCTCTCTTCTACCTACCAACCAAGGAGACAAGATTTGTATTTAGTGACAACAATGTGTCATTTCCTGCAGGTATCAAGGGAGGATTCTTCAGGGATAGCTGTGAAATTACTTTGTGAACACTGAATCTACTTAGTCTAGAAGTGCTTGGTACCCGAAGTGAGCCATTTAACTCATAGCAGTCTTATGCTGATCTCTCATTTACATTGGATGTTTATTATTACTACTAGTGTATGCAGTGCATAAAACCATTTTTGTGCTAATACTTAGTGCTTCTGCCCTTAGAAAACCCCACAACACAACTTGGTTAGTGAATTAAAAGCTTTAGGATATGTTTTTTTTTCAGAGGAGAGGTGGGGAGGGATACAGTCTCAGGTGAGCGAAGGGAAATATGGAGCATTAGTGAGGAGAGGATAATCTCTTATCTCTCATCGCTGATTGTCATTTAGAGGATGAAGTGTAGCAAAATAAACAAAAAGGAGGAGTTTAGGAGCAATTCAGGGGGCTGTGGGGAAGAGCCTCTGTGAGAACCCAGTGGAGCTGGAAGCAGTTACTGGAAGAAGGGCTAAACTTAGCAGGCCTTGTGCTGGGATTACTGATGGTGTTTATGTGTTCTTGGGGTGCCTGACACACAACTATCCGGTGCCCCTCATCCAGCACTGGCAGAACACCATCAGCCCAGTGTTTGCCTTTATTCAGCAATTGCATGAGTTTAGAAACAGCAGCGTCATTGCTTATCCTCCCCTGCCCCTGCTAGCCTGTACTGAGGACACCACAGGGACAATGGCCAACATTACCATAGGGACAAGACAGGCTGGCAGGTAGGGAGATATAAGCACCAAGCATGGCATCTTGCAAAGCTGGGCAGGTAAATCTGCTTTTAATTACACAAAATGCTCCTTTCTGCCCTTATCCTTCCTGTGTTCTTTAATCTCTGAGGCAAAGAGGGAGAAAGTCGTGCTTGTCTACCTGAATGGTTTTCCTGATAATGTAACACTTCAGGAGGTGTCTAGTGTTATACAAAGGGAAATAATCACATCTTCCTTGGCACGTGTCATTCAGCTGTTTTTTTGGGGAGAGTAGACTCTAGCGCTTCCCAGAGCTGGGCTTGCAGTGTCAGTGTTCTCTCCTTGGCTGCTCAGCCATTAGAGCTCTGCAGCTCTGCCAAGGGCTTCTGCTGGCAGCATTCTTGGGGTTTTGAAACCAGTCTTACACAGACATGAACTCTGATTTTGGAGCACTGTGCAAGTTGCTGATACATACTGGTCATAGCCAAATAATGACAAGCTAATGTCTGAGCTGCTTGTTTATGTGTTGCACCCCAAAAAAGGAATACTTCCCCTTATTTAAACAGTGCAGCAAAAGCAGATGTCTTAACAGCTTCGAGGGGCTTTGAAGTTTGACTCAGCCATTCCTGTACTGCCAACATACAGCTTTCCAGAAGGTTAGAAGGAAAGTTATAAATATATTTGATACATAATTCTGCAGCAACAGCAGATGAATTTTATGATTTAGGCTGTTCCTTCTGTTGGTTTCCTTGCAAGAGCTTAGGCTGGTTGCTAGGCAACTGGCATAAAAAAAGTACATTTCTCTTCGCATTGCAAGCGGCAACCTTGGGAGCAGCAGAGGCCTCAGATGGCTCCTTAAATAGCATTGCTGGGGAATGAAACTTAAAATATTGAACATTCATTGGTTAAAGATCCTGTTACAAAGGTCAGCTATGTAGAGAATATTCAATAGTTTGGTTTCCTGTGGTGTGAAAGAAAGATTAGAAAGGGGTGTGCCTGTATGCTGTAGATAGTACAAAAAATGGAAATTTCCAAAGATTCCAGACTGTTGAGCAGAATACCTGGGTGGGCTATATAATTGCCTTCAAGCTTAACTCTCTTTTCTTGACAGAAAGTGTGAAGAGGGGCATTTCTCACATTAGCAAGGACAAATTTATACTGTTAAATCTTAGAATTTTAAGAGGCACTTTTAAAAGTGAATATTTGAAGCTGCTTAATTGCAATGCTCTGATTTGAGAATTTGTCCCTATGTTGAGAGAAGTAAATATCCTAGGGGAATAATATTCATGCTGAGAGATTCACAGAAATCTAGAAATTCAGTGGAGAAACCGACATCAAAACAACTAAATACAGAGTTATGAATTATTGGCTCACTGTATCACCTTCCCATGTTGGTTCATGGCTAGATGGCTGTGAATCCCAGGATACAGGAAACACTGGTTCTTGCATAATGATGAAAGATTCCCCCACTTCTCCATAATCCCTTTAAGATAGTGAATTGTGCAGGATGATGCTAGAGATGGAGCAGTACTGGTTGTGGAGTTTCATCTGTGTGTTAAATTGCCAGGTGAACTGGGCGTGAGGCTGTCAACCAAGACCGCCCTCTTGAGAAACATTTTTCCCTCTGACTAAAAGGTATTATGGAAGAAGCAAAAACCAAGAAAGGTTTTTGGAGCCTTTACAAGAGAAGAGCAACTGTTTATGGCATGTCAAGTCTGCCTGGCATGAATTGCTGTCTAGATATTCTTTTTCCTTTTACTTACATTTATGGTTTCATTATCTTCTATATATGAAATGAATCTCTGATGTCATTTTGTTGCTTTGGTGTGGTGGGAGAGAAAAGGAGAGGAAAGAATGAAAATTGTGTTGGAATGAGCTAGGAGCATTTGGGCAGCATCTATACATTTACCTTAGTTGATGGCAAGATCTCTTGAGCCTTTTGGAAAAGTGAGAGAGAATTAACTATAGACTTGCTTCATTCTGTACTGCTCATGTGCAAGTGTCTTTGAGCGGTATGCTTGCCTGCTTCATTATAAAATTAGCAAACAGGGAATAAGAGTTGTACTTAGTATTTGGATAGAAGCTTTTCTTTCTATTTTATTTCCTTACAGCATTCAAAACCATGGCTGCTGTAATTACTGAAGGGGAGGTATCCTCTCTATCCTTTTCCTTACCCATAGTTTCCTTTGATTTCTTATTGAAGATCCAGGGTGTCCCTCCCAACCGTATTGGATCTGTTATACATAGAGATCTTTGAGAAGTCTGCATTGAGAGCAGCCATTTGTCAGCATTGCTTGCTACGTACCAGCAGCTTCCTTTCCTGATTTCCTTTCCATAAATTATTGTGGAGCCTGTTTTCATGATCTCTGCAGAAGAAAAATATTGTATGAAAGTAGATTAGGGGAGGAAAAAATTGGCAGAGAAAATCAGCTTCCTGTGGATACTGGATTTAAAAACGGAACAGTACTTCCATGTCTTTGCTCATCTTCATTTCAAAAAACACAAAGTTGTTGGTGTGTGAAGGGTGAAGATGCTCAATTCAAGTAATTGGAAGTTCATTAGTCCCTATAGTCACATTTTTGGTGGCTGAACATTTCCATTAAATCAGTGTTTTCACTCCATAACCTGATTTGAGCTCTGTGCTTTGTTAGTCTTTAAAGGAAATTCATGACCATCCTCCCTTTATATGATGAGGATCCCAAGGCTGAGAACTTCTATGTTAGACCTCCTGTAAACAAAGTTGAAACTCCCCTGAGGCAGCTGTTGGCAAGCTTGCTGTTTCTTCAGACCATGTCTGTTTGTTTCCAGTGCACTTGTAGTTCAGGAATTAGCAAGCTAAACAGAAAACTTAAGTCCTGGTTTTAATTTCGATGTGAGCCCCTCTGCATCTCAGAATTCTGAGTAGGAAGCATGGATTGATTTTAGTTCAAGCTCTGCTCTTCTCAAAACATGCCTCACCAATAAATCTAATTATTATTGCCTTGCAGTGGATCTCACAAACAATGCACTTGACTGCCTGGTCCACCCACACTAAGTGAAAGAATGTGTACATTTTAATTATCAGATTATTTCAATGTTACACAAACACTGTTTCATATTAAATATTTTTTGCAAACCACTGACATCTGTATTCAAGACTGAGTGGATGATACTTGTTCCCTGCTCATTAATGTCTGCAATTAATGTCTTTAAAGCGCCTCAATATTATATGTCACTCCAGTCTCCTCTAAGTAAGAGCACTGTGGAAGTGGGATATTCTTTCTGCTCTCTTTCCTTGGCTAACATTTTCATCATCTGTGTGTAATTTCTGCTGAGTAAAGTTTTCAAGGTGAAATCTCTTGAATTTTTAAAATGCAGTTAGGGAGAAAGGCTCCATGCCACCCTGTTTCTAAAACTACTTCTGCACAATATGTTTAATTGCAAATTTTATAAACATCTTTAAAGTGACATAACTTTGTAAATGTTTTAGAAGCAGTGTGGAAACCATGGCTCTTGCTCTGTAAATGAATGCTCAGAAGCTCCTGAGTGCATGTGATAGTGACTCCACATGTGAGTTGGGTGTAGGCACAGAGTAGGACTTTCTGCTTTTCAGTATTCATTAGCTGCTGTGTTGCTGTTGTCTCCTAAATGGACTCAGGACAGGTGCGAGAAGCGCTCTGTGGTTTGAGGCTGTTTGAGGCTGCAGGGTTGACTTGTACTGCGGACCAGCCTTCCTGAGTGGAAAGGCTGTGGATGGAGAGAAAGTAGAGTTCAAGAAGAGCTGGCAAGGAGCTGGGTTGTGTCACTTCTCTTCTGGTGGAAGGTCCTACAGTTGTGGCCCGGATTAGGATGGGCCTCTCACTGCTCTGGTTTGTTCTAGTGCTGGTCCAGGGGGTAGCTGTCACCAAGTCCTAGGTGCCTCCTGCCTTCCTAGCAGTGGTGCTGCTGATAGGGAGCTGAGAAACTGCTACCAGGTTTGATTTACATCTTGTTTCTGAGAGTGCTGGCACTAGAGAGTGTGTGTTCTTTTACATACTTAGTCTTGTTCAGTTTGCTTTTACTTGGTGGGGTGGCTAAGGGGAGGTTCAGCTGGAGATGCACTGACTGGCAAGGTGCATGTTGTCCTGATCTGCCCTTGGCATTTCTCTTGTCTGGAAACATCTGTGGAGCTGGAATACAGGCAAGGGGGCAGGAAGGTGATGTGCCAGGTTAGGAACGTTACGGGGCTTTGCTAGTATTTCCAACATGTCCAGCAGTGCTACTGGGAGTACCAGCTGTGTGCAGGGCAGGTAGCGTTCTGTGAGAGAGAAGAATAAAATGCCATTGAAACCTGAGACGCTACTTGTTCTGAACAAATAGGTGTCAGAGAGGTTCATTCTGAGGGAGTTAACAGCAAAGCTCAGCAATGTGTTTCTTTCTGTACTTCAGGGTTGAATTACCCAAGTCTTTGTTTGAGAGGGGTGAGGTTATGGTTTCAGCTCTAAGACAACTTTGTCGTTATTGATTCCCATTTTTGGTCTGAGACAAGCTTTCTTCTGGTTTTAGGCAAATTTGCAACTGTAAAATAGCAAGTATTTCCTTGGTTTTATTGGTGATACCTGATGCTCTAGGTAGGTGGGAGCAAACTGGGGAACATAGGGCATGCTGGTTTTCTTCAGACCACACAGCAGGTACCCAAGAATTTCAAGCAGGAGGGTTTGTTCTCCGTTGCTGTGGAGCTCGCGTCTCTGGTTACAAAACCCATCTTTGCCTTAGCAAAGGGCTGCTGTACATCTGATTTTTTTTTTCCGTGGGCTCCCTTCCAAGCAAATTCCTATCCAAGCTTTTGAATCCCCTAGCAAGAAGTGGACCTTCAATTCTGTGGAGAAAGGAGGCAGTAAAACCAAGCCTGCTTTGGTGTGGTGTGAGAGAGGGGAAGTGCTGATGGCTGGTGGGAGTGCGAAGCTGCTGGCTGCAGAAGACTGGAGCAGAGGCCAGACCCAGTTGCCTATGCTGGCAAGAGCAATGGTGGGGAGAGCCCCTGAGGGTCCAGGGTCAGGAGGAGATGGCCAGGTCTTGATAGGAATAGTGGTTAGTTTGACTCTGCAAGCTTCTATTGCTGCTGTCCTGTAAAATGAAGAGGCTATGAGTATTTAGTGTGCTTCTAAGAGGGAACATTGAGTGAGAGGCCTGTGTGTGTGTCTTGAGACCCTGTGGAAGAGTTTGGGAGGAGTGGGTCAGGTTTGGAGAAATTCTGGGAGAAGAAAACATCCCCTTGAACTCAAGCATGAGAGAATCTGAGGGATCAGGGGTCAGTAGTGAGGGGGGTTTGAAGTGTGAAAGAAACTGTGGTCCAGGTGGGGTGGGCTAGGAGACTGTTGCAGGGAAGCTTCTGTCACCTCCTCATTGAATTGACAAGACCTTCAAAGCAGCATCGTAGACCAGAGTTTTTTTCATTCCGCTTTGATCCTTCTTGAGTCAGAAGTGCTACATAACTGCTAATAATAAACATCATTCATCAATGGTAACCAAACACCAGAAATGCAGCGAGATCTTTATGGACTTTCTAACACATGCTACTCCAACCACCCACTGACGGGTTCTTGCTCTGCAGTTGCCTACTCTGTCTTTCTGGGCAGGTGGCATCCCAGTTGTATTCTTGTATGTTTTGGAGCTGGAGAAGACACAATCTGCAGAGCAGATTACTTAAGCTGCACAAGCTTCTCTGAGTAGAGTTGGCCTAAAATGTTAATGTACTGGAGGATAAGCCCTTTATAATCTCTTCTGACTTACTGGAAGATGATAGTGTTCTGCTATAGTTTTGCTTGCGTTCTTACGATTTGGGAGGGCAGAATTAAAATAACCAGTGCATTAATGACCAAGAAAAAGTGTTCCGTGTAAGATGCACGGCCAGGGCTTGTTCTTTTACATGTTTCCTCTGAGTGTGGGAAGAGTGTGTGTTTGTGTGCACATGTGCACGCGGAGGTGGGAATAAAGTTGTTAACTTGTTGCTGATGTAATTCTTAACTTCATAGCACTTCTTTGTGCATTTCACTAAAATATCTTGCTTGGACTCTGTGACAGCATTGTCTAATCAGCCTTCTTATTTCCTCCTCCTCTCTCCCCCTCCTCCTCCAGTCAGCATATGCTGTGTCAGTGCTCAAGGAGTGCGCTAAACTGCGACCTACAGATCCCACCATTCCTCTTCTGGCTGCCAAGGTCTGCATTGGGTCATTGCACTGGGTAAGCAAGCTGATGCAGTTCTTATTATGTAATTGATCAGATGCTGCAGTGACAGTGCCATGGTGCAGTTGCAGTGGGGAGAAGGGGAATCCCTGTTACAAATAATACACACATGCGTGCCTTTAAAAAAAAAAAAACAGTAAGAAATTTTGCAGCGAGTCACTAATATGCAGTTTGCTGGCACATTAGACGGAAGAGGAGGAGAAAAAGCTGTAACAGCCATTCCAGGGACTGTTTCTTCAACAGAGTGTCGACTTGAATCTGCCACTCCTGTAGCCCCTGGAAGAAAAAAGTTAATAATTAAGCTGGACTGTCAAGCAGTTCAGGTTTGCTGGATGACTTTGTCCTTTATTCTTGAGGTTGCTGTGTCAGTGTTTTCTGTTCTGGATGTGTTAATGTACACCCCAGAAGCAGAGTGGGAGTGGAAGTCTGTGGTTCTGAAATTCTGACTATCCCAAGGAGCAGAAACATCTGCCAGTGTTGTGGCTTAATCTCAGCCAGCAAAAAAAGAACCGCATAGAGCCGGACTCTTGACAGAAAACCATGCAGCTGCTCACTCACCTCGCCCCTGCCCCAGACAGAGTGGGAAGGAGAATCTGAAAGAAAAGGTAAAACTCATGGGTTGGGACAAAAAATGGTTTAACAGAGCAGCAAACAAAGAGAAAATACAACAATACCAATAAAAGAATATACAAAAAGGGTGATACACAATGCAAAATGCTCACTGCCTAGGAACAAATGACTGCAAATGCTCCTGATATGGAATCCCATGCCATGCTCCACAGCTGCACACCCAAAACTGTGCTGCGAAAGACAGCTGTGAAACTGGACCACAATTATTGCGTTGCCCACTGTGCCACAAACTGCATTGCCAACTACTCCCTCCTCGGCTGGTTGGCCCCTGTATATACTGAATATCTGTTCGGCCACTTGGGGTCAGCTGCCCTGGCTGTCTTCCTTCAGAGATTTTTGTGAAAATCAACTCTTTACTGGCTGAAGGCAGAGAATTAACTCTTTCCCAGCTGGAACAGGACAGTCAGTCTTGGCTTGGCTTAATTAATTGAATGGCAGCCTGCTGTTTTCACCTGTCCTCACCACCAGGTGTCCCTGCAGTCAGTGAAGGATTATAATTGCTAATACAAGTGAAACAAAGATGTAAGAAGGCATGAAAGAAAATACCAGAAGAATCTGCCCAGATTTTGGTGAGAAGTTTTAGGGCCTAGATGATGTTATGTCCCCCTGCACTCCACCTCCCCATCACCTACATCTGTGTCTGTTGAAAGTTGGTATTCAGGAATACTTAATATAATAGTTAATACCACCATCAGCAAGGATATCTGGTTATGTATGTTTTTAAATGAACTACACTGTTCAAATTATAATGTTTGAACGTACGTGTGAGTCAGCAAAAACTGGGAATTATCTTGTTCTAGGAAAAATCTGTCAGGTCTGAATGTCTTGAGGAATGTTGTTGAACCACCGAACCTATCTCTGCTCTCTCTATAGAGCAATTTAACTCTTGTATGCTCAGCTTGCTATCTGAATTTTGAGGACTTTAAGTCATTCAGTGATATCACAGAACATTCTTAGTTTATGTTGTGGGGTTTTTTTGGTTTTTTTTTTAATAAACCAAATAAGGTGGTTTTCTGATTCTCAGAGATGTTAAGTCAATATGAAAGCCAGGCATAACAATTGTGTTGAACACTTATTAGTATCTCTGAAGTTTTTAAAGTAAGATCAACTTGTTGTTAGTCTAAAACATCAGCAAGTATATTGATAACTTTTATTCTGTAGGCTCTGAAGCTAGAGGAATTTCATGGCCTAAATTGCTGCATTCACTTGGAGCCATAGTGGAGGACTGCAAGACCCTGGCAGCTTCCCCTGGCAATCATGTTGTCTCAATGATTGCCAGGAGGCAAAAAAATTTCAAGCCTAGCAGAATAGTTGCATTAGATGTGAGGAAAATCCTTCTCTGAGATCAGGCTAATTTTTGTCTAGGTGTCTGAGTTTTAGTATAGGAGACAAAAATTGAGATCTCCATATTGCAAACAAATACCTTACTCTTCTGCGTTTTTGCTCTGTGAACAAAAATCCAACAAGGGGAAGGCACTGGAGCCATGAAGCCAATGAAGGGAGATGCCCTGTTGGATCTGATACTTATGAACAAGGAAGAAGCAGCCTTGCCTGCAGTGCCTAGGAAGTGGTGAAGTTTGGGGTCCTAGAGAAGGCAGCAAGAAGCGGAATGGTGCATTCAGGTGTGCTTTGACTGACTTTAACCACTTACGAACACAAATAGTGACGTCAGGAAGGCTGTAGTCTCTTGATACTTGCTAAACATGTGACCTCTGCCATGACAGAATTGAACTATAGTGAATACACCTTGTGAGAAACTCCACACTCAAATTTAGATCCCTGGGCTATTCTTATATTTAACAGGAGCAATGAACTTTTACTGGAGGCACTCTGCCAAACACTGCGTCATTGATACGTGTTGAGGTGAAAGGACAAGATTTCTGTACTGTGAGAAAGGAAATGGCATAGAATCCTTTCATGTGTTGTCCTGGTGTTTAAGCAACTATCACTGTTGAGGACTAAATTTCAAGTGGTGCCATTAAAGTCTTCTAACTGTCATGGATGAGGAGTTGAATGTGAAATTGAGAGCCCAAATTGAAGATGCTGCTATGCTGGGAAATGAGTACAATCAGGATTTGTCCTTTTCATTGGTGCTTTCCGCAGCATCTCTTCAGATGTAGCTAGCACGGCTAGCACTTAGAAATACTTTCTTATAGAGACAAGTAGAAAAGAAGGTGAGGCTGTAATTCAGTCACAAATCTCTTCCCAGGCAACCCTGTATCTCCAGACTTCTCATACATGGCAGAGCTGATAAAGGAATAGTCTAACCCTAAAAAATAGGAGAAAGGAGGGAGAAATTAGCTGGTTTTGATTATTGCAAAATAAGATGGTTTATTCCTCTACCTACTGCTTTTTCATTGTATAAAACACTTAAGTGTTTTTCAGTCAGACCCTGGCTGAGAACTGGAATGCAGTATGAAATTCAAACATGATTTCACAAGGGGGTGATTTTACTGCAGTTACCTAGAGTGCAACCTTATGAACTAAAAACAAATAAAAGATGTTACTCTCCCCTCTTCCTTTCACTCAGCAGCCTATGTTCTACCGCAATTCCAAGCTTGATGATGGTATAGAGGAGTTTTAATTAAAGGGAGTCAAAGAGCAATGGGAACATCTTTTGGAAGAAATGAAAGGATAGATTCCTACATCTCATAGTCAAGGGATGCTTCTGATATTGCTAGCAAACTCCTGTGCCTAATAAAGACCTTCCTGCTTAAGAGCTGTTTTTCTAAATGTCATCTTTACAGTAATTATTTGCATTTAAATTACATGGCAATCAAATCAGAATTGAATCATTTAATCTGGAAGCGAACAAGCTGATCAATGCCAGTATAAATAGAAAGGAAGGTAGACATAGCATGGGAACAGTAATGGACAAATATTAACAGTTACAAATGCTTAAATATATCTTGCTTTTCAGAACATATAAAATGTGATTGATTTCTCCTTTAGGAAATATATGTATGTATTTGATTGCTGGCTATGAGGAAAAGGGTGAAATCAGATCGCTGTTTATCCAAATGAAACTGCTAATTTATATGTCCTGCATCTATCTACTATGTTATTTTGGTGCATTATTGTACTTGATTTGTTTATGGTCCATGGATAAGCAGCACTTTAGTCTTATTTCAGTTACTAGCAGTAAAAAACAAACGAACAAAAAAAAAACCCCAAAAAAACAAAAACCATTTACGTGGCTTGGATAATTACAGAATGTCAGGAGAAGCATAGAACAGTTTCTTTCCTGATTAATTTAGTGGTCACTTAGCTCGTTTTGCTGTCTTTGGACATGGTATCTCAGCACAGTTTAAGAGCCAGGGAAAGTAAAAAATTAATTGAAATGTACCATAGTGATTTACAACATTGAGGATGCTCACATAACATCTATGAAATAATCTCTTAATACAGAACAAATCAAAATAAAAAACATTCATCTACTCATACTGTGCCATGCAAATCAATACATAACAGAGCCTGATGTGGAAAAGGAATAAACATCTCCAGCTTCTGTTATGACAGTGAGACCAGATTATTAGCTAATGTAAGCTGGCACTACTCGACTGGCATATCGCTGGCATCATGCTGGGTTATATCAGCAGATGATCTACCCCATCAAACACTAGCTTTCAGGATTGAGCTTGCATTAAACAACTGAGCAATACAAGCAATGTTTTGGTTACCTTTTTCAGAATTACAGGCTTTCACCAATTAAAAAAAAAAAGCATAGTGAACAGTAAATTAGTACTTCATTAATTGTAAAGCTTATGCCAGCTGTCTTGAAGGACCAGAAAAGCTCCAAATCTAGGGCACCTGTGTAGACCACACCTGTCTAGACAGGATGCAGCTGGACTGTACTTAATAAGGCTCATGAGGTAGAAAACTTTTCAGCAAAGTTGTGACTTTTATACTGTGTCTAGCCCATTGTGCAGATGTCTCAGAATTACTTTAGAGGCATCATGCTGCCCAGGCTTCCAGTTTGCCAGGGTTTCAGCACAAAAGTTTGCTGAACTGGCATGTGAATTATTCTAGCAGATGAACGTAATGCCTGTTGTGTTTAAACAGCATTCTGCAAAGCTTTATTAACTATTGAAGTTCAGAGTATTGTTTTAAATTTTCATGGGAATGTTGATGTAGCTTGTAGTGGAATGTGTCTGTACTGAGGTTGTCCTGCTTTGGTCCACTACTAATTCAGAGTGCCACTTACTGACAGGCTTGCTGCAATTTCCTCTTTCACTCAGCCTTTCCTGGCCTGGCCTTGGCTGAATGCTCACTTGCCTGTTCTGGCAATGACTTTGAATTGCAGGCTGAGTTGCTGGTTTTAATATTTTGATAGTACAGTGTTGCTAATTTCACTACTAATATAGGTTCTCCAGGACCCTGTTATGGCAAATATTGTGAAAATACTAAAATCAGAACTTCTGCCTACAGGCAAGTGTTATGTACCAAATTTCTCCATTTTAGGAGCCGTATTTAAAGGCATTTAGGGTTACTATGATGCTTTCTTGTAACTTTCACTCCATCAATTTCAATGGAAGCATGTTGAAAACTTTGTAAGTACACATAAAGACAAATGGGCTATAGTCCTAGGATAGGTTCAAATCTTCTAGGACTCTGGAATGACAGAGAGTAGGAAGACTTGAAGTGTGTTCTTACTATTTCCAGTGCCCCACTCTTGATACCACAGAAATAGTATTATGCTAAACTTTTGTAATACCAAATGATCATAGAATCATAGAATGGTTTGGGTTGGAAGGGACCTTAAAGACCATCCACTTTCAACCCCCCTGCCATGAGCAGGGAGGGACATTTCCCACCACACCAAGGCTGCTCAAGGCCCCATCCAACCAGTCCTTGAACACTTCCAGGGAGGGGGTATTTACAACTTCTTTGGGCAACCTGTTCCAGTGCCTCATCACCCTCATCATGAAGAATTTCTTTCTAATGTCTGATCTTAATGTTCCCTCTTCCAGTTTAAAGCGGTTAAAAGATGCCAGTATTATCAGCAAGTGTGCACTTGTGGAGGGAATTGATCTTATGCCAAAAGCTGTAGAGTAAGATGCTGCTGTGCCTTTGAAGACATTTCTCTCATTTCTTATAACTCACCACTCCTAGTGTGCATAGTGAAGTGTTCTGCTCCAGCACTTTGCTGGGATGGCAGAGATCGTGCCATGAGTCAGGGAAAGGGAGAAGAGAGTGGGGTAGGGCCAGGCCATGTGTAGAATCATAAAACATGAGTAAGATGTGTCATGAGGTCAATATGTTGCGGGGGAAGGTAGGCAGGGTGTAGATTTAGAGCTGCATGCTTCTGAGGTAACAGCTTATCATTCATGACTTTCACAGACCACTTAATCCGAGAGTGCTTCTCTCTCCTTCAGTCTGTTGTTGACCCTGTCACTATCAATAATAAATGCTGTGCATGTGCTGGTACCCAGTCTCCTGGAAGCCCTAGACTCACGTGGTGATGCTTAGGTCTTACTGCAGTATGAATAATATTGAAAGATCAAATGTCCCATTATTGGAGCTATTTTGCCTGCTGAGTGGACACTAGAAGACTGACATCACTAGGGCGAGAGACTACTAAGAAAGCAGTGAATGATAAGGAGCTACTAGAGATTTCTTCCGTATTTCAAAAGACATTCTTGCTCTGTGTCACAGCTACTGTTACTTGGACAATCCCAAGGGTTTTAGACCTCAACAATGATGCAGAGTTTTGCCCTCTTTGTGAACAAACCATTCCTGCTGCAGAGAAGGAAAGGCACAAGTGTTCTTAAGCAGGCAGCTGAGTCTACATGCAGAGCAAGTTGATGGGCTTAGTACTGGTGGCACATGGAGAAAAGGTTGTCTAGACCAACAATAGAAGCATGGAAATTCATTTTATTGACATATGTAACATGATTCACTTTATATGCTGTAAACAGCTGTGGAACAACCCCCTTCCATCATGTTATGCCTTACTGGCCACTTTCTTCCTATGCATTTTTCCTCTTCTCACTCTCTTTTCCCAATATTTTTTTTTTTTCCTTTTTGAATTACCTACAATCCAGTATCATGAAAATGATAAGACAAGGTCAATCTAACTAGTTAATATCATGTAGACTTACACGTAGATACCCTTTCTGTAGGTTGTGGGTTTCTTATGTGCTTGGGTATCATTTAGTCTCACTGGTGTCTGAACTCCTCTGTTTCACTAACCTTGACTGCTGTCCTGAGTCCAGTGTCACTTGTTTTCTGCCTCCTTCCTTGTGCATTCCTCTCTAAGTTCAGCAAGATGCCATTTCCATGCTGCTGTACATCATCAATTTGCTTGTCCTCAATTGTTCTAAATCCATGCTGGTGAGAACTGCAGCTCCCACTTACAGTCCCGGAGGGTGTTGATTCAGTAGGGTAGGGCTGGAGCTTTGCTGAAAACCAGCTGGATGGCAATAGGCCAGGGGACAGCACCTGCTGTTCCCCACTCCCTTGTCAGTGTGCCCCTGGGCTTGGCTCGAGCACACACCAGAACCTGCACTCAGATAGCAAGGGTGGCTGGAACAGTATTATTCTGTTTCAGGGAAAACACCCCTCAGGGTTATGCAGCTAACAACTGTTCCTTTTCCATCAAATATCATGGAAGGGGTGAAAGGGCAGTAAATCCCAACCCCACAGTATTGCAGTCTTACTGGTGTCAGCTCACAGTTTGGCAGCCTGTCTCTCTCCAGGTGCCAGGTATGTCCTTGTTTCTGGTGTGGTGGAGAGGTTGCTTAACTAGTACTTCCAGGTGCCTCCTGACAGATTATACAGCTTGAGTTCAAAATGCAACCTTTTAGGCTGTTTTTCCCCCGCACCTGCTTTCTGAACTTGTTTCTGTGCGGGGCTCGGAGACAGGGAAATCCCTCCCTGAAACTTGCGCTGCTGCCCTTCTCTCCTCCAGCTATTCAGAGTAAAGTATGCAGAAGGATATAAGAACAGCAAGGGCCAAATCAGAGGCATATCTGTGTGGCTGAGGCTTTGTTTTTTCCTTGCTTCTGAGAGAATAACAGGTAGTGATTCTAAGGAGACTGAATTCAAGATGATACTGGCACTCCTAATGCCCAAATATCTTTTCCTTGGTGTTGGAAGCTGCTGTTGACACTGCTAGCAGCCAGGTAACAGCATGCTGTGCCTTTCGTCATCACAGAGTGATGCTGCACCATTCCTGCTGTGGGGCAGGAAGTATAGCGTCCTCTTGATGAGACCTTACTAGCAAGGGCCTGTAAGTTGCAACAGGAAGTTTTGATCCGTGTTCCTTGCCCTTGTAATGCAGTGTTGTGTCACCTTAAGATTGGAGTCCTCCTCTGAAATGAATGAACCATTTAGGCTCTCTTCCTATTGAGGCTGGCCCCTGGCTGTGCCTTAGGAGTAGGAATAGATGTCTTGATTGTCCTGATAAGCTTTCTGTGCTTAGTTCAGTTCTGTGTACCTTGAGCTTGCAAATTCTGGGAGTCTCACAGGGTGAGACTTCACATACCTGGCACCATATGGAGAGAGGAGAAAGGGGAAGCACCTCCTGCTGCTTCATGTCATGTGGTAGCCTGTAGGAGCTGCAGCCGGGAATGGTTGTATCCGATGGGACTCCGAAGGGGTTGATGCCACATTTAGAGGCTTTCCCCCCTCCTTTTTCCATTGCTACAGCAGAGTGGAGACATCTCACGTAGAAGACCCCCAAAGACACAGGTTTATTGGCAGATCACAGCTCAGGCTTGCTACTGCTCCCTCACTCAGGTGTATGGAGAGGGATTTTCATACAAACTGTAATCCAGTAAGCACAATTTGCACTGGAGAGTTGAAACCTCATAGTGGATGTCGTGAATGAAAGGTTTGGCTTTTCATACTTGCCCAGAATGATTGACGAGTAGGAGAATGGGATAAGAGGGGGCAGATGGCAGTCACAGCAGGGCTGGCAGGGGAAGTGGCTGAGTGCTCTAAGAAGGAAAAGTAAATGCTCTCATAAGCAGAACCAGCTGTGCTGGAGTTTACCACTTATTTTCCAAGTAGTCTTCAGCTGACCCAAGTTTGCATTCATGAGAAACTTTGTGGCTGGTCGAATTGCCGTTAGTGTTTAGTGTGAATAAATGTTTACAAGAATGTTTTTGCTAGAAGTCCTCTTTCAGCCATTCTGAGAAGTTGTGGTTTTAATTATTCATACAGTAGATTAATCTGACACAGGTGGCCCTTGATAACTGGCAGGAAAGAAAGCTGAATGGTGTGCGGCTGATTTATGCAGGCGATCAGTCAGAGACTGGAAGTACCATCAGGTGACCATTCAGAGAACAATGGAGCAAAATCTCTCCCATTTTAAATGCCTCCATTTCAACTCCAAACCTTTCATTTAATCTCTTTTTTTCATAAACTCTACCCACCCCTACCCTTGTTCACTAGTCATTAGAATTCCTTGTATAGCTCTTTTCTTCATATGCTGGAGACTTCTTGGACGAAAGTGTGTGTGGGGAAAAAAAAGGAGAAACAATGAAGAAAGTGGGAATACAGCTGTTCATGGTTGCAGAAGAGGCTTATAAATTCATTTTTTGGCTGCAGAGATTTCATGTCCTATGTAAAAGTTCACGAGAGCTGAAGAATTCAGTTATTGTTTCATGGGAAGGGTTTTTTGTTGTTGGTTGGCTTTTTTTTTTCCTTTATTTGTGGCAAGTCATGGGACGTTTTCTTCTTCCATTGGCAAAGGCTGTGGTCCAGAACATGCTTCAGTATGTGGCAGGGAAGTCAGTAGGTTTATTGACAGGATTAAGAAATCTCCTGGAGCAAATCTCAGTCTTCCTGATGTGGTCAGAGTTTAAAGAGGTTCATCTGAGCATCATTGGAGTCAGTAGGACTTTTTCCAGTGTTTTCAGTAGACTTTGGATTATGCCATTCAAGACAGTCCTTGAAATTTAATTGGTAGCCCCAAGTAAGTCCCAAGGAGGTATTCTTTTTTCAATTAATAGTTTCCAGATTCATAGCTGACTAGGCAATCAGCAAGACTGTAATAGTGCTTTCATAGTGCTTTCAGGGAAGAGTTTGGTGATAAAATGTGTGTTGGTTGTTCGGCTGACTGATCTGAGGTTTTAGGAATTTGAGAACTATTGATCTACATCTAGTTTGAATTGTATGGCCTGAGAGAGCTGTACAACTGAGGAGAAGACCCTTGCAATGGAGATTGCTTCTTCTCTCGCATTTTTCAGCCTTTCTTCAGGTTTATATTAACACTATTTATTTTTCATATGTTTGATATCATCTAATAAATACTACATCTATTAAACTCCTTTGTTTATGAAGCTGTTAATTTATCAACTGAATGTCTTCAAGTGATGCAACTAGGAGGCTCATTGACAGGATAGTATCTCAAGTCAAGTAGATTCTGTTCATAGGTAGCATCTTAACAGATGACTGTAGAAGGGAAGTTTTTAGTCTGATGGTACATTTTGATTCCAGTTCACTACAAATGATTACTTTTTGATGTTACAGAACTATGAGATGCTGAAGTCCTGGCAAAACTGAGCATTAAGGGAGTTTATTTCAATTATGTCTGCAGTACTTGCATCTAGAAAAGTTGGATTTCAAACAAAAAATGTATTTCCTCAAAATTAAACAACATCATCCCCGAGAGTCATGTAATAAAAGTTTCCAAAAGGAGGATTTTTTGGCTAGTGTAATGCTGTCTGGTTCTTGATTGGGGATGAATCTGATTATGGTTGACAGAATCTGCAGACTGTCTTGCACAGAAATGAGATCTTCCTGTAGGCTCTGTGTCTTTCAGGCATTGCTTACAGCTTTTGCTTGTACTTCTCCAATGTACACCTTTCCAGATACATACAGTATACAGGTCTCAGACTTTTCTACTTATAATGGGTGAGTGGTGTTAATGGGGGTTTAAGGTTAAAATGAGAAAAACGCTGTTCTGTAATAAAATGTTCAAATTACTATTTTTTTTTTGTTTAAAATTCTCATTAACTCAGATTTTAAAGATACTAAAGCTTTATATTTTCCTTAGACTTAATCTATGTGGTCAGATGGAAAAGAAGGTTGGGGAAAGTAGTCTGTTACCGTAGTAGAAGAGACCAACTTGGGTATTTCACCATTTTGGAGGCTGATCCTGAGAGGTTGTGACTGCTTTCTTTTCCCATTGCAATCCGTAATATAAAATGCATGTTCAAGGAAACTGTGTCTTTGCAGAAGATGGAAAATGTGGCTAGTGCAGCGTGATCTACTAAGGTAGTGTGGTATTTCAGATCAAAATTTGCATCCTGAATTTGCTGCCTCCCCCTTGTAGCAGCAGCAGAACTGCAGGCAGCAGCTAACTCAGCTTGCAGTGAAGTGCTTTCCTGTTATAGTCTTCTAACATTTTAAAAGGAAGTTTAAAAGCATTGTACAGCAAAACTAAATGGTATTCCTTTGAAGGAAGAAATGTGTTAGACCTTTCAATATACTACTAGGGTAGTATATAAGTAGTCAGTTGATCCAGCATTTGTATTTAAGTTTGCGTGATTGAAGCATTCTTGAAAAGAAATATGAAAATGAGAGTGTCTTTCATTCACCTTAAATATCTGGAAATAGTTTGGGGTGGATGCTTAAAATAACAACAAAACTTTTCTCAAAACTGTGCGTTTGCACCAAAGTCTGACCTTCTATGTCCTCCTTTCTGTGAGTGTTCGCTGTGATCACTGAAAGGCCTTGTATGAATGGCTCTTGGGTTGCTTACCTGTGAGTTTAATAGGATAATCTTATTGAAGCAAGTGTAAAAGAAATGCCTGTAAGATTCACCCTAACTCTTTTGCAGCTGGAAGAAGGAGAATACTTTGCTAAAACAGTGATAGACATGGGTGAGGATGCCGGAGAGTCACTAGCGAAGGGTTACCTTGCACTGGGCCTGACATACAGTCTTCGAGCTACTGATGGTGAGTTATCCTGTTTGTCAGGTATGTTTTTATGGAGAACATCCGTTCAAAGTCTTCAGCACAAGCAGTGGAAATTTATTAGGAACGCTGGTTTTAATGCTGACTACAGGTGGAAAATAATCTGATTGCAAGAGAAATGGGCACTATTCACTTTCTCAGAGAATTGTCTTCTTTGGTAATAAAAGTGAAGGTTCTAGATAAAGGAAGAAATGCAGATCATTAGTTAGGAGGTGGTAATCTGACTGTAGACAACAATACTTGGTGTGCTTTACTTGAATATTTATAATGCATTTCTTTCTCTTATTTACAAAACAGAAAGTAAAAGTTCCCATCTATTTTCATGTTTTTGTCACCCACTCGTAAATCACATTAAGAAATACAATCCGAGGAGTCAGAAATGCCTGACTTCAGTTCCTGGCGTGATATTGATTCCCCACAGAGATTTAGCATCTCTGTGATGTTGTTTCTTTCTCTGCTTAGAGGTAAACAAGATAAAAATATACCTCAGTGGTACATGTGGATGTTGACTAGATACAGACCTCTGAATGTAAGAAGTATTTTATTTTAATGCTTCTTCGAGTTTCAGTAACTGGAAAATGAGCTCTTGCAGATTTGGTGCTTGGTAGCCACAAGAGCTTGAAGTTCCATTGTTTGGGAGAGTTCTAGCTCTGACCTTCATCAGGCTCACAGGTGGGAACAGTCTTTGTTTCTTGTATGACTTCTAACATAGGTAGAAGGCCTTCCAATGTATTTGCTTTGAATAATGGCTGAGGTAGTGTGTTTAATAAATTTGGCAGTCTTGCCCACATGCAGGCAATGGCTTTTCTGTCAAACAGGTCCTTGTAGAAGCAAGCCTACTCCTTCCAGCAAATGAGCCTGAAACAAAGCTAAAATGACTGTATGGTATCATGGAAGTATGCTGGCCTTGCAAGTACACCAGAATTCTCCAAGGCATGTTTATGAAGAAGTAGCTTGTGCTCTTCAGTGGTGCAAGTTGATGTATTTTTTCAGCCGTCCATATCTGATATTCTGAGAACTGATTTCCAACATGGAGGTTAAGAGGCACTGTAGCTCTCTTCAGTAATCCATTTCTATGCCTCAGAATAGTCCTCCCTAGAAAGTTCATGTTGAGAAACATATGTCCTTCCTAGCCTGAAGTTTCTCATACGTACATTTTTTTTTAAGTTCATTAAACATTTAGTTCTGCTTAACAGTCTAACTTTTTAGGGCATTTTGCCTACGTTTTGTTTAAACTGCCCCCAGAACTGTACAAGAACCCAGCCATTATTTTCAGACACGGAAGGTTTTCTATGTTAGCCCATTGCGATCTCCTTGTCCTCAGTGTGGAAAGAAGATGGTTTCTGAAGAATGGAGTAGTAGAGGCATATGCTCTAATGATACTTAGGTGCAGCAAAATTCAAGTTGGCAACTTTTCTTCTGGAAGAGAAGTCTTCTCTGAGTTTTCAAGAGGATTATTTCAGATTTGTAATAATTGTCCTTTTTAATGTAAAAGAAACAGTTTTCACAACTGCCTTGATTTTTTTCTCCAGGTTAGCATCTGATTTGTGTTGTGAAACTGTGAAATATCTGCCTTCTCCTTGTGTCTCTAGCCTTTAAGTCACTATGGCAAGTCACTATGGCCAGTCACTTGGTTATTTGAGGGAAATCTGAAGAATGTATTTCCATCTTTGATAATAAAATGGATTAAGTCCTTCAAAAGCACAGTTATGATGGTCATAAATATGGAACAGCATTTTACTAAAAAATGTCAGATTTGCACTAATGACATTTTTCATTAACATCATTAAAAAGTATCTTATCAGAGTGAGGATGCAAGAGTAGAACATGCTGAAAGGAACATAGCAGCTCCCTGATGTAATCCTGCTTCATAACTGTCTATCTTGTTTATCCTTGTGTTTATTTCAGTTCATAGTGACATATGCAGACACACAGTCAAACATCTGTGTATGTATATGATTTCCGTAACTTTCCATTTGAGCTGACTTCCAGTGAGTTGGCATTTTCAACGATAGCTAAGTGTTTCAAAGATCTGTGACCAATGCCTTATAAAGCTTACAGCATTATATCCCGATGCTTTCCATCCAAGGTTAGGCTTTCTGATTTAATGTATCTTTTTAGAAAATATTTCTTCTCCTGTGTGACAAAGGCAGTGAAGGCTTGAATTAAAGCGTTTTCTTTGTGACCTGCAAAAATGACTTGCTAAAAAGTGGAGTCAGAGGAGAGAATCCTGCTGAAGGACAATTCAAAGAACTCAGAGGAACATTTGATAATAAGACACCTTACAACTATTAGAGTTGCTCCTGGATGAGATAAGACTTCCTGAAGCTTATGCTGGGTAGCAATACATGTGGCTTCCTTGTTCTTAATGTCTCATTACATGTTTCTTGAGGAGGTCTCATTGAAGTAGCTGATATATGTGTCCTCAGAGGAAGTCATTGCCACTTTTTCCTTACTCTTAAAAGCACAGATCTCTTGTTTATACAGAATGTCCATCCGTTTTTCTGCAGACCTGTTCCCAGTGGGTCAATGTCAACAGCAAACCTTTCTCTTCCTCATGTAGTTCTAGTTTTGACATAAGCTTTATTGTCAGCTTTGCCTCCCTTGGTTCTGGTGAGGAATCTGTTGAAGACAGGGGTAGGTGAGATGAATTTAACAAAGGCTGGAGAGGAGAGAACAGATTGAGAATACATTGTGAAACACAAGTGCTGTTCTTATCTACTATCGCTACCTGACATCTTGTGAAATCTCTGTAGATTTAGCAGACCCTCAGTCTTTCAGAGATGAGGGAATGCACTGTATCCCTGTTTTCCTTTGGGATTTTATCATAAGGCCATGAATCAGGGATTCATTATCTTGTGGATTTTATAAATAATCAATATACTGACAGCAGCAGTTAATGGTTAAAAAAAATAATTATACATACAAACCCACAGTCAACGCATGAAATCTTTAATTATAATTCTGGCTGCTACATCTTTGTATCTTGGCATATTAGGTGTTTTAACACGAGGGAATCTTTTCTGAAACTCATTGATTCATGCAAAAAGGTGCTTGCACATTGGTATGTAAGTTTAGATCAAGAATGTATTTTTGAAGTCCATCTTTCTGTCCACGTAATGGAGAAGTTTTGCACAACACAAACTAATGTGCTACATAACTGCAGCTGCTAATGGGTGTTCAATCTATGGGACAAGACTAGAACTAGACTCCTGTCCCTGAGTTTGTAGTGTTGATGCTGATACTCAGCATTAAGTATTTCACTTCATGCATTCACAGCTACTGTGCTGTGTCTGCTTATTATCGCAGAACTTGCCCTTGTCTGTTTTCAAATGTGACTTTAAAGCTTCCTATTTAGGTACCAAAATGTTGCTGAAGATCCTACTGATTTTTGGTAAGGATTAAGCTTCCTTGAAAAACCCCAGAGTGCTTTAGAAAATAAATCTTGGGCTCCTACAGTGGCCTTTACAAAAGTATTGTGTCTTACAGGAATAACTGCTGAAGTTTCAGAAACTTCAACTCCTTTGTGCTCTCTGCCTTACTGTGGACAGACTGCTTTGCAGGTTGGTTTGATCTAAATAAGAAGTCATACTGCATTTGAGTTGGAAGAACTGCAGCAGCCATGCTCATGGTGGGTAGAGTTGGGAAGAGGCTGAAAGATTCGTTAGTGCTGTCATCCTTGGAAAATGGAGCAAAACGTTTAGAAGTTTAGTCAGACTCACCTAATTCTGTCTCCTTGGTGCAAGCTTTTCTTTGTCTAAAGAGGGAGCTTTTCAGTGGTACAAGTGGGTTGCAGAGACAATAATTGCTATGAGCAATTCCAGGGGTAGGATATCCATAACATCTTGGAGCAACCTGTTCCCAGTGTCTTGCCATCCTGATAGAATTTCTTCTTTATATGTAGTCTAAATATACTGTATTTTAATGTAAAACCATTACCCCTTGTCCTGTCACTACAGGCCCTGCTGAAAAGTCTGTCCCCATCTTTCTCATAGACCCCCTTTAAGCACTGAAAGGCAGTAATAAGGTCTCCTGGGAGCCTTCTCTTCTCCAGGCTGAACCAACCTCAGCTCTCTCAGCCTTTCTTCGTAGGAGAGGTATTCCAGCCCTCTGTTGTCATGACCTTTCTCTGGATTTACTCTAAGAGGCCCATATCTGCCTTTTACTGGGGGCCCCAGAACTGAACACTGGAGTCCAGGTGGGGACTCAGGAGAGCAGAGCATAGGAGGAAAATCACCTCCCTGACCTGCTGGCCAAGCTTCTTTTTATGTGGCACTCCCCAAAAACTTTTCATTGTTTTGGTTTTTTTTTCCTGATTTATCTCCTTTAGCTGTAAAGGCCCTGTAAATGGCTTGTTTAGCTTGCAACATCAGTCCTTAGTATTGTCAAACACAGATTCCAACATGCATATCCAAGTCAGACGCAAATCTAGAAATGAACAACAGATTTCCAACTTAGTTGTAGCTGAAGATGTAGCTCATATTATTGGAGGTGGGTCTCTCATGCTGTTTGCTAGCAGTGCAAAGGCAAACCTGACTAATTGTAATCACTTTACTTCCATAGCATCTCTTGTGCTCTTTCTGACTACAACTTGAACATCTGTCAGATTTCTTACCAGGTGGAACCTAAAAGCTCTCTTAGCTTTTCTATTTACTGTTTATTTTGGTGAGCAAATAGTAAAATTCCTTTCAGTCTTCCTCATTGTATGGCATCTCCAGAAATGCTCTGTAACTACTTAAAGGATCTTGTAGTTTCCATATGAGAAAAGAATCTGACATATTTTTGTGGATGGATCTTTTAGCTGTGATCAAATCCTTTCCAATATCTCCTCAAGCATTTTTATGTCTACATCAGTCTTGATTCTTTTAATTTTTTTCTGAATTTTCCTCCTCTGTTGCCCTTTTCCAGTATTTGGCAGTGGACCTGAATACTTAATTTAAGGCTATGAGAGTATTTGCAGCTGCTTCTAACAAATGCTACGTTTTGCACAGAAGTCCATGTCTTCAAACTTATTCTTTAAACTGCAATTTTTTTTGTTCAGTTTTTGCTACTCAGAGTAGATTTTGTAGCATGAGAAATTTTTCATCTTTATGATCTGGGAAATCCTGAAGATTGCTGTTCCTCCCAAATGAACCTGGTGTTTTGAAGAACTGCTGGAAGAGGTTGGAATAAAAAACAAAGGTGTGATCACTATATGGCAAAATAAATTACTTTCAAAGTTTCACTCACTAGTGTGTTTCAGAATCCAAAGCAATTTGTTACTTTTGTACATCTTGTAGAAGAACACAGCTCTTCCCTCTTAATAACTTTTAAGAATATTGGAATTTTATCTGGTTTGTTGCTTAAGTATATACTACTTGTTAACTTCCTATTCTGGAGCTTTCACTGACTTGATGTATGAAGTCATATATATTCAGAAGTGGATGTTTGCTTATGGATTAACTACTCATCAGTTCTTTGTGCTGTTTATCAGTAGCTCTCAAGTTCAGGATAGGCAGAACAAAAACCAAAAACAAAATCTGAAAATTAAGAAACAGAGCAAGACAGACAACATACTTCTGAAAATTATTGCTAGCTTTCCAGTTATTTTGCATCTGAGAAAGTCATGCTTCTCTAAGCTCTTTCACTATTCCCCTTGCTCATGATGATGGTAATATCATATCCTGACAGAACAAGAACTTGATTCTTCTCCTCCTTTTATGATTTTGGCTAGCAATTAATTCACAGATTGAGAAGGAAGCATAGTAGGCAGAACCAAGGAGGGCATTAGGACTAGTGCCACACCTTAGGTAGCCTAAAAATATTCTGTGATCTGAAAAGAGGTGGTGTGTTGTCAACGGTTTTGTCAAATATTCTTAAAAGTTATGAAGAGGGAAGAGCTGTGTTAAGTCTCTCTCTATTTGGCTCCTAGTGTTCCCTGTTCAACCTGCAACACCCTCCTACATGAAGATGGTGGTGGAGACAGTCTGTATCTGAGTCAGAATATGTTGCTAGTTACTACTTTTAGGATATACACCAACCTGGCAGAAGGCCTGTTATGCTCTTAGTATCTAGTTAAGTGTATGTCCCCTTCTCCCAGAGTCCTTCAGTGGCGTATGGAAATAAAAAGTTCTTTAGCATTTCAGACAAAGGAGTTGCAAGTGTCTTTAATAAAAAAGGAGTGGAGAAGTCAAGTAATACTGGTTTTGTGCTGTTCTTTAAAAAGTACCATGTTTTCCAGCCATGAACATACACACTGCCAGATGGCCACAGTTTTTATGCTCTCAGTTTGAAATACTCTGTGCATGTGTAACTATTTATTTATTTAATCTGAAACATTGAATTAAACTCTTCAATATCGTTGTATCTTGTCCTACAGCTACTCTAAAGAGCACTCAGGATGAATTAAACAAGAAAGCACTTCAAACTTTGGAGAGGTGAGTAGGAATCGTGGATACTTGCATTGTGTGTTTCTTTGGATTAACTCAGGATAATTGTTGGGTTTATGTTTTATTTCTTCTCTGTAAGGCTTCCTTGCCTGAAAGTTTAAAAAAAAGTTCAGTAGATTTCAGCAAGTCAGTCAAAACGATTCCTGTGATGGCTAAATGCACTGATTATTTGGTTGAACGTCCAAGGTATCAGTACCTGTTTTGCCACTAAAGAGGAATAACCTTAGCCCCAGTGAGATGAAAAGTGCTGGGAAATGCAGTTTGCTCACATGGTGCTAGCAGGCAGCTGTGGAAAGCTAGTTTTATTCCTTTCCTGTGTGAAGCAGGCTTAAACTCCTATTTCGCTCACAGTAGGAAAGCACTTTCACCACCAGGATGTAGACTGTAGGGGTGTCCTGGCATCAGGGCACTTCACAGGGAGGGGATGATTGCTCTTCTAATGAGTGTTTACCTGAGCTGTTGTATGAGAAGGGGGCTTTGGAGCTGGCAGCACCAAGCATTGACTACTCCCCTGTTCTTCACCACTGTATTTGTGGGGGAGTCATCCAATGGCTCTACCCTGAAAGTATGTGAATTGAACAACTCTGCAACTAGAGGTACCTCAAATCAAACTGCTTGGATTGAACCCCCTTTTTGTCAGTTCTGTTGTGGTAGAGATGTGATGTGTAAATTTCCTGACCCTGTTACAGCTAAGTTACACTGCCCAAAATACACTTAAGTGGTGTTTGGGCACTTAATGTTGTAGATAGAGATGCTTGTGGACTTTGAATGGAACTAAATGGAAGCTTGCATAGTCTAAGTCTTGAGCTGAAGGGTCTAATTCTAGGTTTGGAGTGGTCATAAATACCTTACAAAAATGAAGAAGGTTTAAGATCTTTGAGATCTTAGGTGGTTTTCTGATGCTGGGCAAGGAGTCATCCAGAATGTTTGTCTTGCCCTGGTTTTGCAGTGGTTACAGGAGCATATAGTAAGCAGAAACCACAGATGTAATTCTAGATGTTTACCCTATGGAGATCCGAAAGATAAATTTTTTAAAAGCCATTTATTCAGTTACTTTTTCGGTCAGGAGTATACTTAAAGTTGCTCTAGTTCCTGAACTCCAATGTAGTGCTTTCACTACTGCCCAATTTTTATGTAATTGCAGTGCTTTTAAACTGCATTTGTTTTTGTTCTTTGACCTTTCGCACAGGCTGTGGCTTGTTTTCATGGTATCTTAACTCTAGCTAGGAAGCAGACAAGCTTCTAGCCAAACATTAGGTACTCAAACTTCAGCCAACAGAGGTGTTGTGATAGTGAGCTTATTACTAGTGTCTTCTTAAATGCCTAAATTTGGTTGGTTTCTTTTTTTTCCTCTTGCTTGTTTTTCACCTTATTTTCAAGTCCATGTATGATCTCTCAAGCCATGGTTTGGCCTGTAGCCATCTTTATTAGTGGCCTTTTCAGCTGGAAAACTGGTTCAAATATTTTTCTAGTACCTTTTTTGGAAACTGAGCAGTAAAGTAACAACCCTTTGTTTCTTTCCGAAAGCACTGTTAATCTCTTCTCCCATACACCCATGTGAACTTTGCCCTGTTATTTATTGTTGGAGAGGCTACTGAAGGTTTCACAGGAGCTGCTTGCTAAAAAGTCTCACCCTACTCCAAGGTGAAAAAGCTAGGGAAAAGCTAGATTCTGTCTTATGGAGTCATCTTGCTGTTGTTTGGTTTGGGGAGTTCTTTTGATTTTTTTCAGGGATTTGAGTGGAGGTTTTTTGTTGTTTTGGGTGTTTTTTTTGTTTTGTTTTTTTTTTTTAAAGTAGGAGAAGAAATTAGTGACTTGCCTGTATTAATTGTATCTTGATGTCTTGGGCATTGCTTCAGAATCCTTGAGTGCTACCTTGGCTTGCAGAGTTCTAGAACTACTTATAAAAGTCAACTCAAGCAGCTTCTTGCTCACAGTTCAAGATGGCATTTGAAAGGTGGCTGCCATTAAAACAGTGTGTGGGTTGTGTCCTGAAGCAATCAATTCTTTGATTTTTGTTTGTTTGTCATTAGCAAATGAATAGTTTTGGCAGGGTTTTCAACCACCAGTCTTGTCAACCTGTAGTTTCTTGCTCAAAAGGACTTTAATCAAGCTCACTTTGGGCAGGGCAATGCAGGTGCAGGCTTCCCTGGTGTCCTGGAATGCAGCCCAGAAAGAGGTCAGAAATGTCAGTTGCTCTTCCTCATCGCTCCCATGTGAAATGACTTCCCTGAACTGTAGGGCTAGGAGTGAGCTCTGTGGATCAGTGAGGGGATAATCTACTGGTCCCTGGGCTGGGCTGCCAGTGTGGCATGAGTCAGTGCCCCACATTGCTCCTAGGTTAGATTCCCAAAGTACTGTCTTCACGTTGCCTTGGTTAATGACCTCTCCACGGGCTAGCAAGCTCAGGCTGCAGTTTCATGCTTAGCACAGTCTGAGAGGGACAGTTCTGCCGTGTTTGTCCATCCTTGTTCCCTGCCTTGCACAAGCCTGTGTGAAGGGCCTCCACAACTGGTTCTGGAGATACTGCAGCCTTCTCTAGCCAAGGGGTCACTGCAGTGCACAGTGTTGCCTGTGGTGGACGAGAAGGTAATATCTTAAGAGGTCCAAGCTTGAGAACTAAGGGTCTTGGTTTTGGTCAGGCTCAGCTCCTGCCATCGTATCCTCATTCCTCCTTCAGTGTCTGCCCTTTCCAAATTAGGAGCCTACTGACAACAATTAGACTAGAAGCTGCAGGGTGGAGGATGTTTTTGTGTGTTTGAACACCAGCTCACGTCATAGGCTCGTGATCTTTAGTCCTCTGCATGCTCAG
Organism: Tapera naevia; assembly: GCA_033556795.1. Lineage (NCBI taxonomy): Eukaryota > Metazoa > Chordata > Aves > Cuculiformes > Neomorphidae > Tapera > Tapera naevia. The sequence goes on along the minus strand of JAUMJJ010000246.1, from coordinate 15,046,302 downwards.
AAGACTAAATAATAGCTGAAACAATTATTACTTTTTCAGTGTTAACTGAACTGTCTCATTGTTTGAAAAGTGGCAATGTTGGAACAAGTTGAACAACTATCTCCCTCACCTAAATTGCATAAAATGATGCTTTAAGGGGTTTGTCATGAGTTAAGAGCTACTTTTTCTGTATCAGTTATCCAAGTTCCAAAACATTAAGTGACGTTTAATGAAGGAGCATGTAAGTTGTATAACATCGTGGCAGTTGTCTCTCATACTTGTTCCTGTGAGCCTGGCTTAGCCAGACCAGCATTGATCTGCTTTTCGTCTAGTTTTGGTGTGCTCCCCTCTTACTGGACTAGTTTTCCATAGGAGAGGACTGGGTTTTGTTCTGTGCTTGTGAGTGACTCATGGTGAAGAAGATCTGCAAAGTACAATCTAACGGTCACTTTTCTTTCTGTATTCTGTGGTCATCCTTAAAGAGCACGTGACTTGGCCCCAGAAGATCACCAAATCATCCTCTACCTATCCTTGCAGCTGGCCCTTGTCAGACAGGTACGTGCAATCGTTGGCAGCCATTGAGTCATGAGAAGGTGGGAGAAGGACAGTCCAGTTGAACAAGACCCAGACTTGCTAAACGGGATCCCTTCCTTCCTACTTTGTAATTGATAACAGTCAATCAGAATATGTCCATGTAAGATATTTTTATATTCTTGTTTTTTATATAGCACTTGGAGTGACTTCCCCTAGGGCATGCATTCAGTTCTTACTCCTGTTGTTGCCCCTTGGAGCTACTTTGTCCATGTGGAGTGTGTTTATTCCTGTTCCCTGGGTATCATACTGTGTACTGCTGCAGACTGCTTCAAAGGCTTTCTCATTACTGCCCAGTATCTGTATCACACCCGATCGCATACTCTCTGTTCTGAGGATTGGTTTATTCCATACTTGGGCACGTTTGGCGTTAGGCTTTGATGGGTGCTGGAGCTCTGCAGCAAGTGGGATTAGTTGGCATTTGAATGATGCTGCAGGTGTTAAGTCATAGAAATTAAGCTGATCAGAAAATACACTGCACTGCCTTTCAGAAAAAAAAGAAAAACAATTGGGCTGTGCTTTATTTTTCTGTCCCTTCTGTTTAAAAGCCAAAGGCTTTATTGGAGCAGCCCCTATTTTTTTAAACGCTTCTCTAGCTAAATTTGAGATTTCATCATCATAGTTTCCTTTTTTGGCAGGCTTTCTGCTTGCTGCAGTTTTATCTTAGTCCGCACTACAGAGTCAAACAGCTGGATCCTTCTTACTTTCCTGAGCTAATTAGGGGAGCTGTGTGTTCACTGGGTTAAACTAATTGTTCCAAGAGAGCACACTCTTGATAATGTCACTTTTGTAACCCTTTCATAATGACAGCAGTGTGTTGTGAGGAAGCCTGCAATAAGAAAGGCTAATTAAAATGTCTTATTTAAATTTCCTATCTGCCTACTGGTTGCTTTATGATGCAGCTTGCTCAGAGTCTTTCATTAAAAAATATCCAGCTACCCTTCCTTCTCTCACAGCTTTTGCTGTTGTCTGATCTGCTGCCTCTTCTGCTTCTTGCTATGAGTAAAAGCATTGAAGCTTTTCAGCTGCTATCCTTAAAAATAAAGTCAAAATTTTTGTGGTCTTTGGTTCTTTGTTATTTTCATTTTTATTAGTCCACTGCATTTTTAACTCATTGCCCTTTCTTTTTCTCCAGTTGTAGCCCATCTTTACAGTGTCATTTCGTATATCTCGTTTCATCATTTCTTTTTCCTCTGGTTCTTTCCAGTCTCTTGTCCTCATGCTCACTTTTTCTTTGTCTACCCACCTGTGTATTTTCATTCTTGATGTTCTGCCAGTCACCCCTGCTGCCGTAGATGTGTGATCTAAGTGTGTTATGTAGCATCAGCCTGACCCCTGGGATGCTACTCCTGCTCTTCTCCATCTAGTGAGATGTAAATCTTTAATGCAGGCTTGGAGAGAGGGGAGATACCTGAGACATCTTTATTTTTAGACTGCTGTAAAATATCCTACTCTTCTTTTGCCAGTTTACTTAATGAGAAACGTTCGGTAATGCATTTTTAATTTCCTTAATTATTTAAAGTATCTAATATATTCTCTTTCTGATTAACTGAACGATAAATTATACCTTTTTTGATAGATTGCATTAACTATTGAATGTCACAATTAGGGCTTTCATCAGGCAATGCTACAGTACCAACAAATCACGCCATTCCTGCACACAGTAGGTTATAATATAATACCTTGGTGTTATTCTCAACAAATAGGTCTTTTTGTTTCCCTAGTCAAGGTCAATAAATGAGGTAACCTTACCCAACACTGAAAAATCTAGGTATCAGCTTGCATAGATAAGAGAGCATAGTCATGGAACAAAGCAAGAGAGAGGCAGCAGCCAAGCGAAGTTGGAGTAATTCATCTTCCTTGGAAAACTCTGTAAAATATTTCCAATAGCACTTGCCTCTGTTAGCGCTGGGCAAAAGAAAGGGGAAATGGAAAAATATAAGCTTCCCTCTGACATGCAGTGGGGATGTGTCATGAAGAGGAATGGTTAGAAAAGATTTTCATGGAATTGGCACTTGAAAACCACCAGCAGCTGAAATGAAGGATGATGAAGATGAGCTTCGTGCTTGTGTTTGTGTGTGACTTTGTCTTAAAGACCACTGGCATCACTGGGAAGACTCCATTCACTCTTGGAGGGTCTGGGTCAGCCCCACAATGTTTTGGGGTGGATTGTTCAGCAAAATACAAATTGAAATACCTTCTTCTGTAAGGAAGGTCTCAATCTGGTTTTCCTCCAAAGCTGAATTACCAGGAGGCCAAGGTCAGTATTTGCTGTGGTGGTTATCTCCACCTGTAGCGCCTGGCTGGCAGCTGGCCAAGCCAATTGACAAATGAGACTTGTAACTCCCATCTCCTGGCAGCTGGTTCAGCTCCTTCTCCTGTTTCTGTGGTAACAGCATTTGGATCAGCAAAAACAAGGTAGAATGAACATTTTAGAGCTCACTGATTTTAATGCCTTGCCTTGTTTTTTAGCAGGCCAGTTTCTATGGAAATGACTCTAGAGAGTCAGTGCTCCTGTTAATTTTAAGTTCTGGTTCCTTTCTCAGTTTGGGTGGTGGTGTTGTTTTTGACCTTGAATGCCATGTAAATCAGTATTGGATACAGAAAAACAACATATGGAGGTTTTGTGCCATTTTAATACTTGATTTGATTTGACCTTTCTTTGCATGAAAATAGGAGGGGAAAGACAGCCAGAGGCCAGCAGCTGAGAATTAGGGGTCTCACTTACCAGTTTCATCTGTAGGCTGCCAGCAGACCTGAAGTTTCAAGTGGCAATATCCAAAAACCACCTACTGCCTTCCAGAGTGCCTGGATGCAAAACTAAGATAACCATCAGTTAAAACACCAGAGAAAACATTTCAGCTCTTTTCTCTACAGTTTTTATTCTGGTTTCAAGAAGGCAAGCCTGCTGTCTTGTCTTGGCCCCAAGAGGGGAGCTGTGTTCTAGTATCAAGAGCAGCTGCTGGATGTGGGTAGTTTGGTCTGTATTTCTCCCAGACCAGCTAGGGCCTCCTATGCTGAAGAGCAATGTGCTGCTATTCTGTTGAGGTTCTGGACTAGATTTTTCTGGTGATCAAAACCAGCTTGTGGTAAGAGTTAGGTAATAACTTAACTCACAGATATGTCTGAGCCTGCTTTCCTGAAGTTGGTGGACTGTGACAAGTCTGTTTTCAATGGACGCTTTTGCCAGTCAGTAAAGCTTTCTCCTTTATCCCTGTGCTATAAAAAGAGATGGAGAGGATAGTTTTAATGGTTAATTAACTGTAACTCACAACCGATGTGAAATTATAAGGCCTGAAAACTCCTCTTATGAGCTCCTGTTTCATTTACCATTCTAAATATGCAAGTGTATTCTGCTGTTTGGAATTAGGTTTAACACTCATAGTTTTCTTTTTATACCTACAATTGTATCATCCCAGCATTGTTTTTAAGGAACCATATAGCATTATTGAAACAAATCTTATATAATAAGAGGCAGTCTAAACAATCCACATTGTGGCATTGTTTTAATGGTGCTGCAAGATGCTATTTCTGGCTTACTGCAGAAACTTTACTTCCTAATCAGTGTGATCTGAATATACCTGTGTGCCATGCAAAACATGTATGGTATATTTATTAACAGAAAGATGAATCAGAGAAGGGTAGCATCTCCTAATTGTAGGCGCTGCTCAGACTTGCGGTCCAACTGAAATAAGGTGACTTTAAAGCACAGCACTTGCAGGGAATTTAAACTGGCAGCCTACCTCTGATACAGCCCTGAAGTTTCAGGATGCCATCTGGGCTGGCAGCTTCCATCTTTCTCATATTACATCATTACACAAATAAGTTGTGACATCTGTCAATAGATTGATGATCTCTGCTTTTCAAAAGAAGTTTGTGTTGACTGCTGCCAAATATCTTACTTTTATTGTTCTACAAATTTAGTTTATATTTTGTTGCACCTGTTGTGTTGCAGGTTGTTTTTTTTTATATAATGATTCCCAAATAAATAGAGCCTCTTCCTCTTATTAAAGGATATTTTTGTCCACTGTTTCTAATTATGCAGCAGTACTGTGTAGGCTACTAACGGTGGGACAGCACTGAGGAATCATTTTGGGCTCAAGTTAAACAATCAGGGGGCAGGGAAATGTGATCAACTCCAAAACCAGTCATTGCCTGTGACTCTAACAGTGCTAGAGGGAGGCACTGAAATGAGATGTAACCTCTGCAAGTCCTGTGTTACAGAACAGGGGAAAATTGGTTTAGACTATGTCTATTTCAACAGTATGTGACTGCCTGTTCAGCACGCATTGGTTTGCAGGATTGACCACTGCTGACTTTTTTGTGCTGCTTGATTTCATGTGTTTTGCATAGTCAAAGAGTTTCTTTGATAGCTGGCTTCTGTTAGTGTTAAGAACTTATGGTTGCGTGGTCGTCGAACATTTGCACGTATAAAGCAAAGTCTCAGTGACTCAGTTTGCATGTTCACGTGCAAGCAAGGTCAAGCACCCTTACAATTTTCAGGTCCCTCAGGGAAGAGGCTAGTTCCAAGTATTACTCTTCGGCTAATTCATACTAGCAAATTACGATCACCTTCCCAAATCTCTGTATAGAATCATAGAGTAGTTGAGTTTGGAGGGGAACTCTGGAGTTCACCCAATTGAATCCCTTTTCAAGGTATGGTCAACTGGAACAGGTTGCTCAAACCTGCCTCTGGTTGTTTAGTTTATAGGTTTTTCTTCTAATGAACTTAATTTTTCCCAAATTTGGAATTTCTTTATGACTACTTGTGCAGGTCTGAGACAGAAGAAAAGAAAAAATAAGAGGTGTTTTTAGTCCCGAGTGGAAGGAGGGTCTTGGTAGTAGCTGTATTTCGGCAAGTCAAATTTATATATCTTTGATATACCCACTGAAGAACTTCATGGGTGGGCAGATCTGAGCCCACTACAGCTTCATGCCTGTTGTCCTCGTTCCAAGTTGTCTTGCCATTGCTAGTGTTTTCTACATTGTAAGAAAACATGTCCTATTAAGCTTCTGAGGGAACATTGGTGATTTAAGCCAATGTGTTTACCTTTGAAGTAGCCTATAATAACGTGTTTAAAGTAGCTCCACTGACAAGCAGTAATTCCTTAAAGCTGAGCACTCAGTCATACATCCCAACCTGAATGTAGGCCAGGACATTCAGTTTTGAAGCTATGGGCCAGATACCAGTCTGGGATTATGTCTATGGAGCAGTCTCACTGATCTCTAGACTTACATTGAGTCACCAGTTATAGAATAGTTAAGTACTTTGGCTTCCATGTGGACAGTGAGAGTGAAATGTCATTTGGGCATTAGGATGAAGTTATCCTATGAACAGAGTATGTACCATGCTCCATAAGATCCCATGGGATCTAGATAATCAGCAGCCTTTATTGTAACTGCAAGCAATGTAATTGTTGCTTTCCTTAGTTATGTTCTACCTTTTTTCCCAAGTGATCTGTGGGGGTGGTGGGAATTTGACACTGGTAGTATGCCAAGGCAGGAGAACGTCTGCAGAGCTTTGCTATGTGGGAAGTTGTCATAGCAGGAAAGAAGGAACTATGTTCTCTATCCCTTATGGGAAGGAGAGGGAGAGTGTGCATGAGGAAAAGAAATTTATACAATTCTCTGTTTTATTTGTTGCAGGCTTCCAGGGCCAAATACAGAGCTGGAATGGTTTAAGTAACAGTAATTTCAGACACTAGAGACTCTTAAAGAAATTCTTCCATATAAAACTTCCTGGTAGCCAAAAGAAAGACAACCTACTAAGAAGTTCCCTTTTGAACAGATAGTCTAAAATAGCTTATTGTATCACAAAGAGCATGTGATATACTTGCATTTATTATAGATGTGTTTTGCCAAGTGAGACTTGATTCTGATGACATGCTGCTACTGTGAGTGTCAGGATGACTCTTTACATCACTGCTTGCAAAGTTATTTCTTTTTCTGGCAGCCTTTTGAATCTTGACTCTTTTACCCTTGATCGTTCAAGCTTGATTTTTATGTTTTTGATCCAAATCACAAAAAGCCTTGTATAGCAATCACAAGAGACAAAATGCAGCAGAGATGTGTAATGCTCTGACCTAGGCGAAGAGCTGGCCACCCATCCCAGAAAATGGAGTTGAGAACTGGACCTCTGCAGTGGATCTGTTTACAGCATAGAGGCACCATGCTGAAGTCAGAGGAGCTGATGGTATCAGGTCTGCTGTTCCTGTTTATAAGCAGTGATTTAGTAATGCTGCAGACTGCTTCCTTTAGAATGTGTGTTTTTTTGCAAGCAGTGCAGTCTGTCAGTTTTGGTAAGCTGTTCAGATACTAGAAGGGTTTCTCACAGGTGCCTAAGTAGGTTTTCTTTAGAATTTGTAATAACAGTGTTTGTTCTTACTTTTGGGATGTAATGTAGGACTGAAGGAGAAATGTGTTCTCTTTTTATTTCTGCCCTATCTCCTCCCAGATTTCCAGTGCTATAGAACATCTTCAAGAAGCGCTGCAGCTGTGCAAAGATGACATGAATTCACTTCATCTACTGGCCCTCCTCTTTTCAGCTCAGAAGCACTATCAGCATGCACTGGATGTTATCAACATGGCTGTTGTTGAATACCCGGAAAGCTTTAGGTAAGGATGATTGCATGATGTGATACATCCACTCACAAATGATCTGATCATTTGCTCTGTTGTTTTCAGTTATACACAAGGAGCCTGTTAAATCAGGTGGGCTACTGGTGTGTCAGTCTCCTCTTGTGTGAACTGTGAAGCTGAAATATGTGAGGCTCCACGTATTCTTTTGATTCTCTGTCTTCATAGTCTTTCTGTTTTTAAAACTAATCCTTTTGCTTGTTTGTTTTTCCTGTATTTGTCTTTCTGTGTTGTGCTGATTATGTTTTCTCCCGTGTACTTTTTCATATATCACTTCAGAGGTGGAGAAATGCATGTGACACAACTATGATGATGTCTGTCTGTATCAAATAATTTTGTATTTGGTAAACTTTCTGGTTAAAGACAAACAAAGTCTTCATGTATTGGCCATTCTTTTAACGGTCATGTATGACACAATTTGCTGCAATATACAGCTGGGGAAAAATATTAATTGAAAATCACAAGTTGTAATAGTGTGTAGCTGGAAAGATGGCTTGGCTGCCTAAGAGCAGGTTTGAACCAGCACAGACTTCTTGGAGCCAGAGGTTTCCACTGTTGTATGTTTGACTCAGTCCTGCATCCATCCAAGGGAGATAAATTGAATTCCTTGTGATTTACTGCCATGACCTTTCAAAACAATGAATTTGTCTGGTCTGTGCAAAAATTGAAGCTACAGTAATACTTTCTGGTGACGCCTACTAGCTGAGTTTCTAAGCTAAACTGCAGAAAATCCTGTTGCATTGCTGGGAGACCAGCTTTCATTTCAAATTGCCAGCGTTTAACTGATGCTTTTACACCGATGCAGTATTGTCTTTAGACAGCCTGCTTTCTCAGCGGAGAGAGGGGGCAGCTTCTATAGGCGTAGTCCAGCAGCTGAGTGGGACGTTGTGTAAACCAGAGCAAAAGCAGGTCACAAGAGAGGCTGAAGATACCGGAATGTGAGCTTGAATGCTTTAAGATCTTTCAGAACTATGGTACCATATCAGCGCATGATGCTTTTCACTGTAAGGTGCATGTTGCTGTTTAAAATAGTTCTGCTGCCTGTGGTTTTGAGGTTGCTTAATTTGCGTATGTGAGGAGCGAAGACTATCAGTGGACATCTTTGAGAACAAAGTGAAAATTAGTAATGAAAAAGCTCTTAAAATGATGCCAACATCTCTTCAGAGTGTACACATGGGTATGATTGAAACAGGAAATATTCCAGTGGCTGCTAAATTGTGTTTTGTGGTTTGAAAGTAATAAGCATAGTAAAAAAAATCTCATGTTCTACAAAGGTCACATCATACAGTCAAAGGACAGATGTTTACTGAGGACTACAGACACAGATAGGTAAGACAGAGGTGAAAGAGGAAGAAGAATCTGTTTTTTTATGTGAGGAACAGTATTTGCCATGTCAGAACAACCAACAAGTCCAAGTCCTGGATCTTTCCTCCATCACTTACTGATGATTTATATTTCAGGGGTGCATGAGGTGGCTTGAAAGGCTGCTAGGTCGTTTCTCTTGTCTGGTAAACTGATACCCCCAAAACAGGAAAGAATATTGTCTCCTGTGCTTCTATGAGTGCCAATCTTCATGCAGGGAAAGACCTTACAAGGAGTATCAGAAAAGGTTGTTTCTGGAGGAAAGGATTAATTTTGGTAGTGAAGGCCACAGGTTCATGCTTCCTCTTAGATGCAGACTTGCAAGAGTGTGTGCTCTTGGAAGAACCCGTCTTTGCACCCTGCATGCACTGCAGTACATAACTCAGTTGGCAGTGAGACTCATTCACAGGTGCACAGGAATGCAGGAGCAGGGGCTGGCTTCTTGCTTCTGCTGCTATGACTGGCCTGCTTCAGCGTGGGCCTTTCTCTAAACAAGCCAACAAATAACACGAGTGAGGGAATGGAGAAAGAGTATCAAAGTTACAAGACAGAAAAAAGGTTTTGTTTTTTTTTTAAAAACACATTTCTGAATAAAAATATGACCAGGAATCCAGTGAGAGGGGAAAGCAAGAAAAGTAATCGTTTGTACCAAATCTGAAACTGTTCCAGACTAAAGTACAGTTTATGCTGGGAGGGCTTTACTGCTTTGTAAAACCTCTTTGAAGGAAGAAAGACCTGATGCTATTGTGTATCTCCAGTTGTTATTGCCTTATAGAAAAACTGTAGTAAATTTTACTACTGCATGTAATGATTTAGGATACTTCATGTAAATAATATAGGCAAGTTAAACTGCATGATTTTAAAATTGTATTTAAAAGTAGTTGATTTTTTTTTCTCAGTTCACATTTATATGATCCAGGCAACTGTGTAATGTGGTGCCTGGGGGCTCCCTTCTTAATGGCAGCTCTTTTTAGAAGCATAGTTTGATGGTATGTACTAAGAAAAGAAGATGAAAGCAGCGTTAGGGCTGTGTAGATGGCAAAAACCATAAGCATTACCTGGATGTGTATCCTAAACAGAAGAAAGAATAATACGTAAAAAATTAAGGTCTTAGTTGGCCCGAACTACAGACATCTCATACTGGTTCATTGGTCTCTGACTGTATGTAATGAAAATGAGTTTGTTCCTGCATTTTTATTTTCATATTAAATTATTTCAATATGTATTTTAAAGAAGTAATCATTCAGGATGTCACAGAGGTCGTTAGTGGTTGAAGCAATTGGAAAAATATACTGTGTTGCACAGCTAACGTGCAGCGCTCTTTGTCGTGAGCCCCATCGTACTGACCCAGACGTGCCTGGAAGAGCCCCTGGTTGGAGTGTTCAAGTTCAAACCTTTACTCCACATTTTGGTGGTTGATGTGGTGCACAGGGAGGAGAGATACGAGAGCTAGACACTGAATATGGTGAGAAATGAACTGGGATGTTGTGTGCGTGCTATTGGGGAAGAGTATTGAAGAACAGCTGGATATCCAAAAGCACAAATTGTTCAGAAATGTGAAACTGAGGAAGATCACTTCTCCTTGAAAGGCAGCATGTAGTAACAAATGCATTGTATTGCAGTTGGTGAATGATTGAGTTTGAGCACTTGGACGTACTGTCAAGCAATGACAGAAGAAACCTGGATAGAGGAAGAGTGAGAGCTAGTTATGTTGGACATGTTGCAAGATGGAGTGAACCAGAAAAAATACACTACCTTGCCATTATTATGAAAGATACAGATAATGGGAACCTTTACAGAGGAGGTATCACCTGAAAAATCACTGACTCATATGGAGACAGACTGCCTAGGGTATAAAACTTGGTGGGTTTACATCTTGTCAATGTTGGTATGCTTTTAAAAGAAGTTTATGAATGAAGCACCAACAGTTGGGTCTGGTGTATATATCAAAGCACTATCTCGAGCACGTTTGGGAGAGGAATCTCCTGATAGCATCAGTTATCTCCTCTCCAGGTCAATGACGCTGATCATAAGCCTTTCTTAAGATGGATTCCTTCAATTTTTTTTCCAACTTAAAGCCTAGCATTCTGGGCAGAGTTTTACCTGGGACTGGCTGTGATTTCCTTCCCACGCTTGTCTTAGGGATAGATCTTTTACCTGGAAGAAAAAATATTAGTGAGTGCTCCGCTTGCCCTTCAGGTGATCTTAAAGTAATGCATTTTTTATTTAAAAATAAAGTATTTCCCTTTTTAAAGCCTGTATTCTCCCCTTAAAATGTTCCATGCAGAAGACCCGTAGGTCTCTCAGTCTGCAGAACCTGCCACAGAGCCTGGCTGATGTGATCCTTTATCTTCAGCTTCTAATGTTTCCTCCTTCCTGCTTTGCTCATGTAAAATTGACTTTGTCTTCCTGACTCGCCCACTCTTCCAGAGACTGTTTTGTGCTCTGGTCATCTTCTAGCTTTCATTGGTTAGCTCCCAGCACTGGAAAAAAAATTAAGGTCTGTACCTAGCCTGAGGTTGGAAATAGGATGTCAATTTTATGGATGCTCTATTGCTTTATAATTGTTCCCAGACTGCTTATCAGAACTTATTCTGTTGTTTGCCAGCTTGTTTTTGGTCTCCTGGATGCCTCTCTGTTAAGTTAGGACAACACATTCTTCTGTCATAACGCACAACAATTTCTAATCACTGCCCAGTGTGATGGTGCATGTTTTGTTAAATGATCATGTCTTTATATCTGTAGCAGTTCTGCATGTGGCAGAGTGGTAACTCTTTTAAATGAACAACTGCTAATATTCCTTCTCTTCCTAAACTATAAGCCACTATTCCATTGCTTTCAGAATCTCAAAACTAGTTTTAAAGAGAAATAACAAAAAACTTTTGGGAAGTGCTGCTATTCTAAACATAAAGATTCAAAAAGAAGCAGGTTGGTTGGTGCTTCAGAGCAACAGAGTTGTTCAGTTCTGATGCTTTTCTTCTACACAGAATTTTGCTATCACAAAAGTAATTACCGTAAATATAGTGCAAAAAGCTCATAAGGCCAAGAAGACGTGTATCTTGGAGACTGTCAATTGAAAAAGGAAATAAATTTTGCATGGGGAATTGTGTGTGTTGTCTTGGTGTTGTTTTATCAGGAAGATTTTTTTGCTACAGCCAGCCTTCAAAATACAAAGTCCTCTTCTAAATTAGAAATGGCTTCCTGACAGCAAATGTCCTTTACTTCATCACTACTACATTAATTTCATTAAGGGTGTGTGAAGTAATCATTGGGCAAGATTTATTTGTCATAGTCTGGTGCAGACTTATTGTGGGGAGAGCTATTCTGTCGTATATAAGCAATGACATTTACCAGGTGCTCCTTCTTGATACAAAAAAAAACCCCAATGTAAAATCAGCATCTCAAAATGCATGATTAAACTGGTTCAATTCTTTTTCCATTACTTGTCAGGCTGCTTCTTGTACATTGGAAATAAACATTGAGCAATATCTTTATGAGCACTAGTGGAGTACTGCAATATTGTTGACAGCCATAAAGTAGAAATGTTTTCTTACTGATAATATTCATGGGAAATAAGGAGTCAGTTTTCTCTCAGCCGATGGCTTGCAAACCTTTGTGTTATGGCTACATACATATGCATACATCTGTGGTACAATTTTTGTGTCGAGGTGGTTGTACCTTCCACCTCACCCCCAGGTAATACAGTTGTGTGTGCTGTAAAATGCTTTTACCACTTTTCTCGTGAAAATGATGGTCACCTCACTTAGCTTTAGAAGTATGGCTTTAGAGACTCAGATCAGCCTGTTTACATGATTTCAGTTCATCGTTAGGCTAGAGTCAAGGAAACCTGGTACATCTTGTGAGTGGACGTGGTGATAAAGCAGCTCATTAGCCTTCTCAGAATATTGTTTTGTTTTAAGTCCTCAAGGGTGCAAGATCGGAGGATCTAAAGCAGGAATAAATTAGTATTTTGGCTGTAACATTTGATCATGATACACAACTTTTATAAATATGATATTCAAAACTCTTAAGGGTAGAGCTTTTGTAAGATGATTTCTCATAGTAGTGTGTTCACGCCCTGGCTGGTGAGAGTGATGCAGTGTATTGATGCCCAAGACAATAAAACAATGTAATAAAAAATGGAAATATGTACAGGGGTGATACTACAGTACTGTGCTGCAGGAATACAAAAGATATATTAGGCTTTCGTGATTCACTTAAAAAAAAGAAATGTATTATGTGGCGTTAGAAGGTTGAGCTTTTTTTTTGCTATAGTAACCATGAATGTTTGCTTTTGTTGGCATGTTATGATTGTGGTTGTTCTTTTTGTGAAATTAACTTATAACTTTGATTTATTGCAATAATCAGGACAATGCTCTGTGGAACTGGTAATAATATTGAGTATTTGTATGCCAAATATATGAACAGGAAGCTTTAAGCTAGTCTCGTGACTCTTAATGGTAACACAACTACTTAAAGCTAAAAAAAATAGTAGAAATAGAAATCTAAGGATTTTTTCTGGTTTGGATTTATTTCCACACTTTTGGCTTTTTTTCCTTTTCTTTTTGTTTTTCCCTATATGCTGAGAAAAAGGAACGAATTCTTGAGTTACACTTTCCAAGATCAGATTCCCATTTTGGCAGGTTCAAATAGGTAGATGCTCCCCTTTCTAAGGATCACAGTCTGATCTAAGGCAAAAATTCAGCAGATGAGTGTGCTGGCCTTCTAGCCACCATCTTAATGCAGCAGGAAGAAATATCCCCCCAGGTGATTCATGTCTGTTTGTGCCAGGAGTGGATTTGTGTTAGTGTACATATCAATCTTAAAATTTTATGGATGGATTCAGTGGTACCTGAGGAGAATTTCAGTCCCTCATAGCACAGGTTTCAGGATATGAATAAAAGGAGTTAAACAGAGCTTAAAGAGGAAACCTACAGCAGACTTCTTAGAAAAGAAGGAAGAGCTATGCGGTTTTCCAGCCTTAGTGGCAATGGTTTGAGTCTTTCCTCTGGATGAAAAATCAATTTTATTTTATAATAACTTCCTTTTTTTCTACCACCTGAGTAAATGGCTACCGCCTCCATTCGTTTAAGACCTTTACAGTGAGCAGCAATGCTTCTAGATGCTGGTTTTGGCACTGGAGAGGTAGCACAAGTCCTGCAAATGCATAGGCTTCACTTCAGAAAATGAAGAATAAATTTGAAAGTGCAGGAATAGCATGGCTGATTTGAGATGGGATAGCTACTACCCACAGCTTCTGTACTTCAGAGCAATTTATTTGTGTAAAAGCAGGAAGTTCCATAAAGGGATGTCAGTAACTTTTTGTTTGAGATTTCAGGCTCAGGTCTTGTGGATTTTCCTGTAGGTTCCTGCTGTGTGTTTGTTGAGGCTACTAGCTTGTTTTTGGGTATGACATTTAAGGCTTGGTGACTACTGATAAGCCAGAGGAGGGTTTTTTATTGTGAGGGTGACGAGGCGCTGGCACAGGTTGCCCTGAGAAGTCGTGCGTGCCTCAAGGCCACCTTGGATGAGACTTTGAGCAATCTGATTCAGTGGAAGATGTCCCTGTCCACGGCCGGGCGGTTGGAACTTGGTGATCTTTGAGGTCCCTTCCAAAAAAAACCATTCTATGAGTCTATGAAAATGAAACCTGCAGACCACTTTGTTTTTTAATAATGGGCTAAGTTAATTGTTGATCTTAATAATTTGTGCTTCCTTGATGAATCAGGCCTTAAATACAAGAAATGCTGATTGATCAGCACAGCAGTTTCTTGGAAGAACAAAATGTAAATTTTAAGTTCCTCTATTCACATTTATCTTATGCAATTAACTTCTTTCCAGTACTTTCCCACATGGATGGTGAAATGGATGCTTTTTGGTTCCTGCTGGCTCTCTTCAGTACATTGTGTATATCTGCCATATCAGTGAATGAGTCCCCCCAAGACACCCTTTTCTTCCTGCTAAGTGCCATTTACTTTTGAATAGCTACAGGGTCTTCTGCCTTGTTTTCAAAGGAAGTATTTAGGAGTCCTGACTGTCTATGTTGAATGCCAGAATATATGGAAAAACAGCCTGACTGTATTATCCGAGCAACAAAGTTGCCAGTAGGAACTCTGTGGGCTGGAGCTTAGCCATAGTACATACATGTAGGGGTTATCTAAGCTGAGGAGAAACTTGAGGGTTGAGTTCCCTGTGTTTCCACCGGGTAGTTGTGTGAATTCTATCCAGGTGGACCTGGATCATGGAGATCGGGAGGACCTGAGGCATACTTGTTGCCTGGAAATGAGAAAGAGAACCAAGTGGGGGAAGGGGTGTTGGTGTGGGAAACTCAGCTCTAAACTTTCCCTTCTTGCTGTGAGGGCTACATGTGTAACACAGTGAGACTGCATAGGGTGCAACAACTTATTAGCAGCTTCAAACATCATTTTCTGATTCTAACACGGTTAGAACTTTCTTGGAATGAACTCTTGCAAGGCTGTTTCATTGTATGTGTTCAAGCTTCGTCAGGGAAAGTTCAAGCTTTGTCAGGGAAAGTTTAGGCTTGCTGTGAGGAAAAAGTTCTTCACTGAAAGGGTGATTGGCCATTGGAATGCGCTGCCCTGGGAGATGGTGGAGTCGCCGACCCTGGAGGTGTTTAAGGGGAGACTGGATGAGGCACTGAGTGCCATGGTTTAGATGATGCTTGGTGTTAGTGTGGGTGTTGGTGTTAGTGTTGGGTTATATGTTGGACTTGATGATCTCAGAGGTCCTTTCCAACCTTATGACACTGTGATACTGTGAGAAAACGAAATGCCCTGGGTGGCTATTTTTTATCTTTGTACATGCACTAAAGGTGAAGGTTGTGGCAAGTATGCTGTCAAACTTTGATCAGATAATCTGAAATTGTTTCCTGAGGCTCTCAGAAACTGATCACCAGCAGAGGAGAGGAAGATATTTTGGGGTATTTCTCTTAAGAGCGATTCCTAGGTTTTCTGAAACCTTTAATAAGCCTCAAATGCAAGGATGATAGAGAGTCTCATTTTTTGATTGGAAGTTTAATTTTGAGAATGAAGAATATCAGCTTTATTAGCATTTGTTGACAATTACTGTTGATAATAATTGCTGGAAAATACAGGTCCAGAAATACAGAGAAGCGTGGATGTTATGCTTAGCAAATTGTTTTTCGGTGCAGTAAATGACTTTCCAGGAAGTTCGCCGTATGGTCAAGCAACGTTGTCTCTCAGATGAGTGTAATGCTCTGATCCTCAATGAAAGGGTTGGCCTTTTTAATCTCCAGCTGAAAACTTCTGACATGAGTGACATCTACTCTAAGGTCCTAGGAGTATTTATCTAATGAGAAAAGCACACAATGTTTTGATTTTTATTATTTCTTTCTTCAAAAAGAAGAGGGAAGGGAATGTATTGAGACTTTCTGAAGATCTCAGCAGGGCACAGAAACTAAGTATGGTAGTTTTTCAGCCATGAATGTGGTTTTTAATGCCTGAAAACAGAGAAAGACCTTGCTCTTTACTCTCTCAGAAACACTGGTAATAATTGTATCTTAGATGGGAAGTCTACTTCTGTTGCCATTGTCATTAATACCTGCAGAACCAACTCTGTAAGTGGCTACAGTCATACTACTTGATGTTAGTCAGTATTCATGTTACTTAATATTGTAGTCTCAGTAAAGGAAAAAGAATGATAAATGGAGATGTTATAATCGAGAGACTTCAACATAGAATTTCTGCATTACCAACATGTCTTTTCTTAATATGCTAACATTTTTACAGCACAAACCAGATAATATGAATCATTGTACTCTTTCCTTTTTCATTTTTACCTTGGCTTGAAGCTTTCTGTTACACATATAGTCCAGCAGTAAGTGTATCATGACTGTATTTTAGGAGGAAGGGTGAATACAAGGATGGAGAGCTAAATGGTGTAATCAAGTGTCCAAGTCATTAGCAGAGTTCTTCCTACATATACCAACAGAAAATTTGACCTAAAACTACGTAAGTATCACGTAGAATTGTGTTTCTCAGCACCATGGCTGGAAACACGAACTGCTGGAGATCTGACGGGTAATGAGTTGAGTCCAGTGACCTCTACTCCGTGTGTCTCTATCAGCTGGAGAAGTGGCAGGAGGCTGATAACGAGCACCTCAAATGAAGATCATACAAGTAAGCAGTGGCACTGAAATTTATGGTGAAAAGACTCCCTAGAATCGAGCCATTTGCATCTACCATCTGAGTACTTGCAATGACTTGAGATTAATCTATAGTTTTCGCTGTATTTTCTCAGGACAGGGTCAATGTCTTTCCCGTGTTTGTAGAGTTTGTAGCACAGCAGGGCTCTGAACCCAGCTTAGAATATAGCGTACCACTACCGTGTGTGTAATGCATAGGAGAGAGAGACAGTCAGTCCTTCCACAGGTGGGCAAGGGAGCTGCAAGGAACTGTGCTGCTGAGTGAAGGAAGGAGTCGTAACTCGCATGCCATGAGTTCCAGCAAACAGTTGTTTTGTCTGATTCTTCAAAAATTGGTCATTTGCTGTGTTGGGAAGAAAAGGAAGAGTATCTTTTGCTTGGCTTAATAAACTTCAGTAATGTTTAACTGGGAAAAGTAGTAAAGTAGGAATGACATGACTCAGTGTGAAACAAAGGGATGTGATACAGGCGTGAGGATCGTCATTAGAGTCTTCTCCAGCCCTCCCCAGACCATTGCAGCCAAAGTACTTGGAAAGGCTGCTGTGGCACGGCGTTGCAAAAATGGCTCTTGAGGAGAGGAATGTGAGGCATCTGCCCACCCCTAGGTGCGTGTGCCAGCTGCTGTGGCCCCACCAGGAGGGATGACACTTCTTGCCAAATAAGGATGCAGAGCCAATAGACACCGGCTGCCAGACCCGTCCTCACCAAGGGTGAGAAACAGCTGGTGCGTACAGGGGAGCACCAGTTGCAAAGGGTATTTGCACACTGCTGGGGCTGCTACTTGCAGGGGTGTGGCTGGGCCAGCTTCAGCCGAGCTCCTTGGGCTGCTACTGCTGACAGAGTCTCCATAGAGATGTGGATCTGTGTGGGTGAACTGCCCAGCTGTTTGTGCTCATACTCTTGAGCTTTGTGGACCCCGTGGGCTGCCTTGAACCGTGCAGCAGCTCTTCAGCTAAGCATCGACTAGACTGAGTGTATCAAGCTGCAGTGGCTGCCAGCAAGATGGACAAAGCGTCGGTAGTAATTGCACTAGGTAGTAGGCAGTCTCTGAGAGGAAAAGAATCAGATTTTCCTGGCCTGCACAAATCAAGCAAGCTAATGCACAGAGCAGTCATCCAGGCTTAAATATCCCACGTACAGGGTTAAAACAAAACAAAGCTACCAGTAATGCACACCTCAAGAAGCCACTGCTAAGTGTCATGGGGTCAGTGTTCATTTGGGGTAGTTCTTGCCACTGCCAGCCAGCTATGCTCATCTCACTCGTGGGGGATTTGTAGTCTACCTGGGATTGCTTTTATGTGTGTTCTTTCTTCGTACACCTCCAGAAGGAATAGCTCCTGAGAGGGAGAGCACAGAGACTTTTGTAGCCTCTCTCTTAGCCACTGCTATAGTTCTGTTCTGTAGAAAGACTTGTTTAGAGCTGTGCATGGTGGTATTGGGAGTTTATTGTTTGGAGGGGTATTTTTGCATTGAAAGTGCTCATGTGGTTTAAGGCTTTTTCTTACACAATTGCCTGTAGGAGTCGGAATACTTATACTAAATTATCTTTAAATCAAAAACATTCTTTTGGAACTAAACTGGATGGTACATTTTCTTGTTTATTGCTCTAGTGTTAAAGCAGATGGAAATGCTTGGAGTCTCCTTTCTTGCCAGGGTTATAAACTATGTCACATCTTAATTAAGAGGCTGCACGTTGTCAGTTTGGAAATGCCAATTGGAAAAAGATTTTATTTTTCAAGTTTGCTTTAAAAAAGATGGAAAAAAATGTTCAGTATCTATGCAGTCTTTGGAGCCTTCACACCAGCTGATTTTCAAATGTAATAGGAGTTTGAAGCCTGCTTTACCAGCAAGTCTGGGATTATGTTGCTTCTTTCTCGGTGGTGACCAGCAATTGCCCGCTGCTTCCCTGGCCACCTGCCAAGGGTTTGCATAGCAGGGACATAGTCTTGTGCTAAATGTTTATGGGGAAGGGGAAAGGAGATACTGTAGAGTAATGATGGCCAATTGTGTGTGGTGTGCACTATGTGTGGTTTTGCAGGGCAGAAAAACTTGCATCTGAAAGTCTTTGGTGTTGCTTCTCTTCTCTCTGTGCCGCCCAAGACACTGTTTTTCTTAGCGTTGGATGCCATGTTTTGTCACACATATGTAAGACTGCTTTTGAGCAAAGCCCTGTTACATTTCTTACAATTTTAAGAAATAGTTTTGCAGAGGCAAAACTAATCTGAATCAAACCTTTGTTGTTTTAAAAAAGATCGACTGATATGTATAGAAGGGAAAAGAGCAAAGCAAGCTTGGCTTAAGATTTACGCTATCAGCTATGTTTTTGAGGGATGTGGAAACAAACACATGTTAAACTTCTGAAGCCTTATGATGATATTGTAAAGAACAGTGTCTAAATAAGCTGCTGCAGGGATATTTTATTCAGGTCATTAAGTGTGATAGCAACATTGGAAAACACGTAGAGATTCTAGTACAGATTTTTGATGTTTTAGAGGTCAGACTGGTTGTAAAAGAATAAAATAACTTCTTTGGCTGCCTTGGCTACATCCCTAATCCTTGAAATGTGTTCTTTTCATTGGAGATGCATCAGGTATTAATTTAGCCTTTACCTCTGCCTAGATCTCCTGCAAACTTCTGATTCAAAACCTGAATTTTAGATATGGCAATATCCACTTTTAATCTCATCATTAGAGACATGGCAGAACCGATGTCTTGTTTTACAAGGTATGGCAATATGTGCCCTGAATCTGGGAGTTGTGAATGTAAGCAATGTCACAGCTGAACAATAATTTATTTTTTCTCTAACACAGTGTAAGCAATGATACTGTGTAAAGTTGCAGTGCCATGAAAAAGCTAGAAACAGCACTCACAAATTATGTATTCTAGCAGGTACTCATTATTTGCCTACATAGCCTAGGCCATTAGTCAGGGATTAGTTGCAAGACATGGGAGAGGCAGAAATCATGGTTTTAGGTGTCACTGCAAGCAGTGTTATTACAGGAAAGAACCAATGAAGCAATTCTGTATCCAAATAGCACCTTAAGGAAATCATGTTTCTTACAGTGTAGGGCAGATTTGCTCTTCAGCGCTTATGAGGCTGTAACAAGCCATAAGGCTGGTTGCAAATAATGTCACAGCTAAAAAAAATATGTTGCTGTATCACTAAGGACAAAGCCTTATACAGGTTCTCACAAATGAATGAATAAATTCTAAATGCTTCCGCTGATGTGTGAATTCCAAAATTAACACCACTGATCTCTGTGCACTAAGAATAGTACAGGCTGTCAGCAATGAGGGAGGGAGGAAAAGGAAGGGAAAGAGAATGATACCCTTCCAGTCTTCTGTAGCATTCAGATTGCTTAAAGCTTAAGCTGTGTAGCATAAGTGGGTACATCTCCATTTCAGAAGTTAACTAGATAGCCTTTATCAGCACTGTCATAGAAAAATCCCTGGTCATTGGCTTGGCCCCAACCTGAGCAATGCTTACTGCAGGAAAACAAGTGTACAAACGGGTGTATTTTCTGACCTTGGGAACTGTAAGTGTTTATCTTTGCTTGTGAACAGGTTCTGTTTGTGCTGTTGGCCTTTTGAGAAAAAGCTTAGTGTCTAGATTTCAAGCCGAAGAGAAGCCAGACTATTTTACCCTAACCAAGCAGGGGGAAAAAATACAGCTGAGAATGGTGCAGATGTCCTGAGTCGGACTGGCATGTAATACTTGGAGCATCAGCATCAGATGACTACCTTGAAAAATGAGGTCTTGTCATCTCCCTGTTTTCATTGAGGCTCTCATAAGCCACTTTTCCAAGATTATGCATAATGGCAGTTTGTCTAGCTGAAAATATCCCCCAGAAGAACAAGAAAAATGATCTGTGAAACCAGAATACATTAAAGGCCAACAAAGAGAGGATATTTGTTTTTTTTACTACTGATGTTAAACTTTATCAGACTCGACGGATGAAACTATAACAAAACAAAAAAATCTCAGTTCTGCAGGATATGTGTTTTCTTCTTGGTGCTCTTCTAGCTGGCTACAAGCATTTTTTTTCCATCACATTGAATGGCCTCTCAGCAAATTTTATTTAAACTCGATTGCCGGTTTCCCTTGTACATGACAGCCACTGCTAACAGCGTAGTTGTCTGGGGAGGAAGTTACTGCTCATCTTGCTCAGTGCACGGTCCAGCTAAATTCCTTCATGGTTTTAGTATATACTGTGAACAATGTTGATTATGTTTTCAGCACATAAATAGTGTCATTAAACCCGTGCTCAAGAGTACGCCCTAATTGGCGTGAAAGTGTTTTGAGTTTGGGCTTGGAATAGAATTTGCAAGTGGGACTGAGCGCAGAGCTGGTACTTTCTGAAGTTTAAGGCTGCAGCTGCGTCGAAGTTTTATATAACGAATACCTCATGCCTTAGTCAGGGCCACTTGTAGTGAGAGTAACTATAGTAACAAAACAAAGTTTCTAGCTAGTGTAGGAATGTTTCAGATGAGCAGGACATCAGTCTCTGATCCAGTCCCTGAAATATGCTTATTTATCAGTTTTGCGTGCAATGCTATTTTAATAGCTACTACTGTATTTTCAAAGCTATTTAGAAATCTTCATTTGTTTGCTTTTGATCTGGGTTGGTTTGTTTGTTTGGTTTGTTTCCTAAAACCTTTGGAGGCACTTGCTCCTTTTGCCTTCAAATGGAAATATTCTAATTATATTCCTACCTTTTTCACTTGCTTTCCCAAAGAAATGGGGTTTATGCAGTTGGGCCTTATATACCTTGAGCACTTTTGAGAATATTGGCTGATTTCAAACAAGTTTTGAGAGCGTGTTAGAAGTTCCAGAGATAATTAAGTTTCTTCAAGTGTCCTAAAAGCAGCGGGCTGAGTTGAAGCCGGACGGGGCTGGCAGAGCCGGGCTGCGCCATGCATCCGATACAACACACTGGGACCTGGCAGCAGCACTGCTGTGAGGTCTCTCAGGGGGCCTTTGGGAGAAGGGCTAGCAGGGGGCAACAGAGACAGACTGCAGTGGAGGACAGGGGCAGTGGCATTTAAATGCAAAGTATATAAATACATACTGTTTGTTTCTGGGTCTTATATGCTCATTTGATGTGTGGAAGTGATATCAGAATGAGTAAGGAGGGTAATGAAGGATGCTGCAAGTAGTTATCAGCACAGCTTAACCTAATCCACACATGTTGGAGCTTCAGTAAAAGGCTGGGGTCTCAGAATTGCACACGGGAATCAACCTGCCTTAGAAACCAGGGAATCACACCTCTTTGAAGTTTTCACAGAAATCTTGACCTAAAACTGACAGCCTGGTTAAATAACAGCAGAAAGAATTATTATTCTATTAATAAAAAGGTCTCGTAAAACTTCAGTAGAGAACTTTTCTATTGCCAAACCAATGTTTTATGAGGAACAGGAAGACATTTTTAAGGAAAGCATGGCATTTGCTGAAATAAGATGAGAGCACAGTACTGGACCCTGGCTCTATCTCCCCAAAGCTGTGACTGCGTTTAGACAGTCTACATGTGAGTTTCCTTGTATCAGCTTTATAAACCAAAAAAGTGCTAGTTTTTAAAGAGATCCCTGACCCTCTCTTCTGTTGTCTGTGAAAAAATTCTTTTCTAAAGTTCAATAACTTTCTGTTCAAAGGGATGAGACATAAATTCAAATTATGAGCATACAATAAAAATAAATGCATTACTGCATTGGGGTGGATTCTCCCATTTCCTCTTTCTCCTACTAATTTTCTAGCCATTTGGTGCTGAAATATTTGGAACACAAGGCAAGGAAATGGAGGTGTGGAAAATAGAAGGGAAAACAGAGTGAGGGAAAGCCAGAATCTGTTCTTTGGACTTGAGGGAAGGTAGAAAATCCATCTGGAGTTTTCACATGGTTTTATGGGGATGTTCCTGCAAATCAGAAAATCTAGTAATACACCTCCTCTGCATAGTAAAATGCTGTTTTTCCCCCAGTAGACAGGAAGCAAAAAGCTGTTCTTTTGCAGAAGCATGTTTCTTAGATGGTTTATAACCACAGTAAAACATTTCAGCTCCAGACTCAGTGCAATTATATTCTGTTTGAACTTCCCAGCAGCTGTGTGATGTATCAAACATTTTATAATTGCGTTGTACACCAGTGAAATGCAATTGTGACTGGAGAACAGTAGAGGAGTTCTTTAACAGGGAATAACAAGTATCAGATTAGGCTGGGAAGTTAGAAGGAATAATCTGCCTAGTTGGAGTTGGTATGATGCTTGTAGAGAGACAGAATGTAGAGACCAGAGTTGGGGTTTTACCTTACCATATGAACTCACACCTGTGCTCCTGTAAAAATGTCACTTAAGCTTCTTAATGTCTTCAGTTAATTAAAAATCAGGGTTTACATTTCATAGAATCACTGAGGTTGGAAAAGACCTTCAAGATCATTAAGTCCAACCATTAGCCCAGCACCACCATGCCTACTAAACCATGTCCTGAAGCACCACGTCTGCACGCTTTTTGAACACCTCCAAGGATGGTGACTCCACCACTTCCCTGGGCAGCCTGTTCCAGTGTTTAACCACACTTCGTTTAAAGAATTTTTTTCTGCTTTCCAATCTAAACCTCCCCTGGTGCAACTCCAGGCTGTTTCCTTTCATCCTATCACCTTTTTACTTGGGAGAAGAGACCTGCAGCCACCTTGCTGCAACCTCCTTTCAGGCAGTTGTAGAGAGCAGTAAGGAATCCCCTCAGCCTCCTCTTCTCCAGTCTAAATTTGCATTTAAAATGAATTGATGGTCCTAACAAGGAATGGGACAGGTATTACAAAAGGTGAATCTTATGGGAACAAATTTAATCTTAAAGACCTAAATAAAAGGTAAAATCATGGAGCAGATAATCCTGGGTGCAATCATGCGGCACCTGCAGAATGGCCAAGAGATCAGGCCCAGCCAGCATGGGTTTAGGAGGGGTAGGTCCTGCCTGACCAACCTGATCTCCTTTTACGACCATGTGACTCGCCTAGTGGATGAGAGGAAGGCTGTGGATGTGGTACACCTGGACTTTAGCAAGGCCTTTGACACTGTCTCCCACAGTAGACTCCTAGGGAAGCTGGCAGCCCGTGGCTTAGAAGGGAGCACTCTGTGCTGGGTTAGGAATTGGCTGGATGGCTGAGCCCAAAGAGTGGTGGTGAATGGTGTCTCGTCCAGTTGGTGACTGGTCACCAGTGGTGTCCCCCAGGGATCAGTATTGGGTCCCGTCCTGTTTAATATCTTTATTGATGATCTGGATGAGGGGATTGAGTCCATCATCAGCAAGTTTGCAGATGATACCAAGCTGGGAGGAAGGGTTGTTCTGCTAGAGGGTAGGATGGCCCTACAGAGGGACCTGGACAGATTGGAGAGATGGGCTGATTCTAATGGGATGATGTTTAATAAGTCCAAATGTTGGGTACTTCATTTTGGACACAACAATCCCATGCAGAGCTACAGACTGGGGACAGAGTGTCTGGAGAGTAGTCAGGCAGAAAGGGACCTGGGAGTGCTGGTGGACAGGAAGCTCAACATGAGCCAGCAGTGTGCCCAGGTGGCCAAGAAAGCCGATGCCATTCTGGCCTGCATCAGGAATAGTGTAGTGAGCAGGACCAGAGAAGTTATTGTCCCCCTGTACTCGGCACTGGTCAGGCCTCACCCTGAATACTGTGTCCAGTTCTGGGCCCCCCAGTTTGGGAAAGATGTCAGGATGCTGGAGTGTGTACAGAGGAGGGCAATGAAGATGGTGAAGGGGCTGGAGGACAAGCCCTACAAGGAGCGACTGAGGGAGTTGGGGCTGTTTAGACTAAAGAAAAGGAGGCTCAGGGGAGACCTCATTGCTCTCTACAACTACCTAAAAGGAGGTTGTAGTCGGGCAGGGGCTGGTCTCTCAGGTGACCAGTGACAGAACTAGAGGGCATGGACTCAAGCTTCGTCAGGGAAAGATTAGACTTGATGTTAGGAAAAAATTCTTCACTGAAAGGGTGATTGGCCATTGGAATGGGCTTCCCAGGGAGGTGGTGGAGTCGCCGACCCTGGAGGTGTTGAAGGGGAGACTGGATGAGGCTCTGAGTGCCATGGTTTAGATGATGGGTTGGTGTTAGTGTTGGGTTATAGGTTGGACTTGATGATCTCAGAGGTCCTTTCCAACCTTGTGATACTGTGAAAAGCAATTTGGTTCAACATGTTAAGGAAAGCTGGCCAGATAGAAGGAGATCCGTCTCTTTCATTTGGTGGTTGAAAAGATACTTTTTCTACTCCCCCTAAATATGCTACAGCACTAAATCCCATAATGGAAACATTCTAAAATTAGTAGAACTGGCTGGGTTTTCCATCTTTGCTGCATAGTTCTGGTTAGGATTATTAATTCAAAACTTAACTTTTGCCTTTCTGTTTCAATAAATTAGTAATAGGATGACTTAATGTAGGCAGTAAGTTTCAGGCTTCATTCTACATCACATCAGCTTGTGTTGTTTTCATGAGAATGTTTAACTTTGTGTTGTTGTGCTGCAGTTGTTAGAGTACAGCAGTTTTTGCACAGTGTCTCCTGCATAACTCCTGCATAATTGTGGTCCAGAAACTAATACTTGTGGATTGGACAGGCTCATCTCTTGGATTCTCTAGAACAAAATTCCCAAAACTGTAGATAGCAGGTCCCTGCAGGACTTTAGCAGTGTTCAAAACAGCTAGCGGTACAGCAGCCAACGTAACTCAATTCCATGTATACATGGTCCTGAGAAATGGCTGTAATTGTTGCTGCTGAGGTTGTCCCTTCCTTCTTCAGCCAATCCACCATGCCCATAAAAAGTAGTCACGGGGGCCTTGGGACTGTGCTGCACTCTGAAAGTTCAGAAAAATTAGCTGAGGACCCAAGTGGAGTCACAACTTAGAGCAGTCAAAGCATTTCTTTCTCTCTTGTAATTCTGAATAGCAATAATAAACCAGGGAGTGACTCATTTGGCAAGATAAGTTGCAGTTTAATTTTATTTATGGCCAGAAAAGAAAAATTTGTCACATAGATGTGTCTTACTGCACAACCCATAGGAAAGGAGAAGGAAGTGCCCTGCCTGCGTTTTCTCAGTTACACAGGGAGTTTTGCAGGGAGGGCTGGTATATCTGAACAGTCCCTCTGCTGTCCGCTGCTGTAGATGCTGCACATGGCTAAATGGGGTATTTTAAATTGGGGTGCAGTGGTTTGCAGTGGTGCAGGGCTGTACCAAGCCACACGAGGCTACCCCGTCAGCAAAGTTAACTGCTTTAACAAGAGGGATCACACAGCTTACGTGGAGAGAGGAGATATTTAAGTGGCTTGAACCGTTTTCCAGGGTAGTCTTTGCTGATATAGCTTCTACAGAACTATATTATAGAGCAAGTCAAGTAGATGATGTGTTCTACAAGTGAAGCTGTGTCTAGATTATAACTTTTATGTATTTGGGAATTTATCTGGAACAGTTGTGGTGCAGTGGCTTTGCAACAGTCATGTTTTTGTACTTGAGGCTTTAGTTGTCCATTAGCTGTAATCCCGAATATAAAAATCAGAATTTGTATCCATTGGAGACAGCAGACTGCTCAGAAGAGATAGCATTCTTGGATTCATGGATCTGCAGGGTTTACTAAAGCAAACTTCACCAAATTTGAATGAATCGAGCACATTATTATTTACAGTTTTCAGTGGAGAAATGAAACTGTGTAACTGGAATCACACTAAACATTCTACCTTGAGGCTGACTGAATGGCACCTGAAAAATTTATACCTGGAGGGACCTCACAGAGAGCACTGTGATCTTGGCATAGAGGGGAAGGAGAAGGAGATTGGGAAAAATTTAATGAAAAGGCCTGTATCTAAATCAAATCTGCCAAATGCAGGTACTGTAGAACCTCATTATAAATAAGGAACAAAGTGGAAGAAAAACACACAGGGGAAAAATCAGTCATGCCATAAGCAATCACAAATCTGATGCATTAAGCAATCTGTCAGCTTCCAGCAGAGCTGATGTTTCTCCAAATTAATTCATTCTGTGCCTCATTCATCCTAACAGTGCACTGCAGCTCACGTCTGTGCTTTTACTAACTTCTCTAGGACCTCCAGGAAAAAGATGCCTAAGAGGTTTATTGACTGCTGTCCTGAATACTTTGTACAGGAACTGACCTCAAAGACTTAATTTGCAGTACTATTTAGTCAGCATGTTGGATTTTATGTTGCCATTTCTGTTGGGGAAGAATCATTCATGCAAGCTGATGCAGGATTTCCCTGAGCACTGGGTAGCAAACACTGTAGTTATCCTGAGTAAGGATATATTTGCACTGTCCTGGAATTGCACAAGTTAAATACTTGTACCTGTTTTCTGAGGCAAAGTAGGAGTAAGCTGTGCCAGCTCTTTGTCAGCCAGTAACTTTCCCTTCTCTACAAGCTCATTTCCCTGGGTAACCACACAGAGCCAGCTCATGGCTGAGTCAGAAACATAGGTTATATTTGTGAAAGCATTAATTCACTGCTATAGCTTTGAGGAGCTGCTTCACCCAGTCAGCATCCCTACTTGTTTTCCCTGTTTGTATTTTTTTTCTCCAAAGACCCTTTTGTATGGTAGATGGACTTGATACTTTCACATGCTCTTGCCCTTTCCTCACAGTTCTAATTTTAGCTTAATTCAGGCCTGTGACTTGACAAATGCCTGCAAAGTGCTCTCATCACTGTTCGTCTTGGTACGTGTATCTGCTGAGGCTTTCATTGCCTGTCTCTCTATTTCTCTTCTTGGAGTCATCTTGTGCTGAAGCCTGATGAACAGAGTAATTATTTGAAAAAGGATTACAGCTCTGAATCTTTTCCACTAAGGCTGAAGGAAGCTATTACTTCATCTTATATTAAATTGCACATGGTAATTATAAACACCTTCTGGATTTCTAATGAATTAACTCAAACCTGTTCAAGAACAAAGAGCGCTGATTTTTAGATGTATTTTTCAATATTTTTTAAGCCAGTGTCTTTATGACAGGATTTAGTTTAAGCCATGCATCTACAGTCAAGGAAAATAAAAATGTCAGATGGATGCTTCTTGGTGTTGGGAATCTGATTCAAATGTCAAATTTCAGGTGCACGCTGTGTGTTTGAACCGTGCTTCCTCTGGATGTAATCCCCTGAGGGAATTAATTATGGTAGGATATATCACATACATAATGACAAGCTCTGTTAAGCCTTCCAGAGGCAAAACTACTAATCAGGTCGGCAGAGACCCTGAGCGATTACAGTTGCCTTGGAGTAAGGACTGCTACACAGTGATTTTTGGATATCCCTTCAGCAAGGAACTTCAGGAAAGGTGTGGACATAATAATATAAGTACAGTGTCTTCAGCGTTGTGGGAACAAAGAGGAACACTGTACCTCTCTTTTGTATATACTGCTTTAGAAAGGAAAGTAAATAGAAATTAAATTGCAAGCTCTGAATTACAGCTGGTTTGTGTGATTGCCTTTTAAAAGGGCAAGTGGAAGCATTCAAATGTGCTTTGCCTTTATGGTAAAACACAGGACAGTTACAATACTCTTATGCTTTCAGGTTGACATCTGTTCCTCCCCTTCAGGCTTATTTCAAGGAAAAACTGGTACACGCTGCTAACTTATCAGAAGGCAGAGATTATAAATACACACTTCTGATTTATCCTACTGTGCTCTGATCTCTTATTCTGCAGGGAGCTCTGTACTGAATTAACAGGATACATGACACAGAGTAAACACAGGGATTTCATTGTGTCCTGTCAGCAGGAGCTGGGTGTGAAGGAGTTCAGTCCAGCCTCTGTCTGTCCGCCTTCTTGGCTGAGATGTAGAGATGGGGAGTTTGACCCCAGCACCGGCAGCCCCGCAAAAGCCAAGCATTTCCGCATGGGATTTCTCTCCACAAAGGAGAAGGGGAATAGAAAGCTTTTCCCTGGGAAAAGCTGGGACTTGCTATTCATCATCACTTCTGGTTTTTAGTTTTTTCAGTTGCAGGATCCTTATGGATGAACTGAACAGATTTTCTTTTTTTTTTTCTTTTGGTGAGTCACTGCGAATGTCTAAAGCAGCTCTCTTTTTTTTTTTTTAAACTTGCAGGCTAGAATTCTAGAAATGAATGGTTTATTTAAAGGGATAAAGTAGGAAGTCAGCTGGTACAAGCTGATCAAACTGCACTGACCCTGCACTTCATTTCTGTGTTTATCTGAGGCGTGTTCATCTTTAGGGAGTTGAATACAGCCTGCCTGAGCTTTTATGACTTGAAGCTTGAGTGCCAGATCTGCGTCTAGTTTAAAGAGGTAAAAATCCATCCATTTTAGTTGAATGGAGATAATTCCCTTCAGCTGACTTTCTGGCCCTGAATATTTAGTGCCTTTTACTTGTTTCATTGCAGCTGTTACTACTTTACTGCTAAATTTTTGTTACAGAGCTCAGTTTTGTGAAGCACTGTAGTGTTAAAAACATATAAAGGTCAGTGGTTGCTAAGTGCCAAAAAAGGTGAAGAAAAAAAAAACCAGTTATCTGTAGGCTGAGAACCCAAACTAATTCCAAACCCACTAATCCTGTCACCTGTGTTGTACTGTATGATTGAAACTGGTTTTCAAAAGTCAAGACTGTTGTATTTTATCAGACATTTAAATTGTATTCACAGTTTTAGTCTGAGGTGTGTTTGCAGGCTATTATTGAAAGAAGGCCAAATATTTTTATTTTTCAACATTTTAAATGTAGTAATTATGCAGGTTTTGATAATAAATTTTCTTTAATCACACATGCAGTGCTTTGTATCTGTAATATTTTGTCATCTATTCTCAGCATGTCTGGAAGATCTGTTACATTGGGATGTAATAGATAGATATTGCAGAAAAATAATCCATTAATCTGATTTTAGGCTCAGACTGCAATGGATTCTCTTTTTAGTTTGGGGATTTTTTAGCTCTGCATATGTTTTTCACCTTTCTCTTGAGGCTTTTAGTTTTTGTTGGCAGTTCTAATTGAAATTTGTTAGGTATTTCTGACAGGTTGAGAGACTGCTGATTTTTCTTTGTTGCTCATGAGCAGTGACTCAGCTTATTTGTACAGTGTAAGGAGCGCATGCTGAAGTCATACATGCAACAGTGAAGTTAAGTTACCATTTCCAATAAGAAATTAAGCCTCCCCTTTAAAATACAGCCTGCAAGATCCTGAATAGTGTTAGTGTTTACATGAACTGGGCACAGCTCTCTGCTAGGAAAACCTTGTGCTGAAGTAGTAGTAAAGGTTGCCAGCTGTGGAACTGGGTTCTATAAGTAGACGGTACCCTTGGGTTGATGTGTATAGCTGGGAAATTTTAGGAAGATAATCTAAATCATTGTTTTATGCGTAATTAGATTTGTGCCAAAAAAAGTGTAAAGAATATTTAGGCTAAATGGAAATGCTTAAGTGGCTGCACACATATTTTAACTTAGACAAGAGAGTCTCTATGTATATTGAAGAAGTTGGATTTATTAGAAATACAGTCAGTTGGACTCTGCTTCCAGTGTGTATTTCAGTCATGGTTACACCTTTCAATATGACTGGAAACTTATAGAGCTGTTCACTGTTCCATCCTGACTTTGCTTATGTCTCAGACTAATGGTTAAGGAGAGTTATCGCGATATTAGTTCAGGCGGCTGCCCTGCGTTCTGTGGGAAACCGGTACTGTGTGGGAGTAACAACATGCCAAAAAGTGCCATCTCTGCCAAATCCAGTGTCATGGTCTCAAACCTGACAGGGATCAAGGGCTACAAGTCTGGACTCTGCAATTAGCTTTGTACAGGATGAAGGAACTTGATAAGGAAATTTAGTGCTTCTCCAAAAGCACTGTCTGGGGTGAAAAAGCAACCCAGCATGACCATAAATACCATTTCGTCTGTCTGATTTTTGTAAGTTAGTGTACTATGTCAAGCCAAGTGGTAAGTGGAGGTTTTATTAGGTTGACTTAATCGTGCCAGCAAAGGACTGAGTGAAGCTGCAGTGGGATGATCTTTAGCACATCTAGCTGTTGAAGTACAGACCCAGGTCGCTATGCTGATTGCTAGCTCTGCGTTAAAGGTCATGCTCATGTGTCTTCCTGCTGCTGTTGCTGCACTAAATGTGTTCAGCTGGTGCTAACATAGACTGCAATTACATCATGGTTTTGCGTTGCAGACTTAGACAAATATGATTCCTGCTGGTAGCAAAATAACCGTTTCATCTGTAGAATTTTCTTTGGTGAAGCTAGCAGTTTTCTGCCTTATTGCAACACAGTGTTTTCTAGATTGTGTGGTTTTTTTTCTGAAATGAAGGAGTTTTTGTCTGTCTTCAATTCTGTCACTTCTTTCACCTTTTACGCGTGTCTTTCCCTATCTTTTTTCAGGATGGCATAGAAACCTGTTCCTCTACATCTCACTGAACAAGCTCATCTTACAAAAAACACAGCCTCTGAGCTACCATAACTATATGGTGGGTTTTCTTAGCCAGAATTTAGGCTGAAATGTGCCCACATGCACCCCAGAACCAGTATCCTATGATGAAATTGAGTGGTGTTTGGCAGGTGGATTTCAGTCTTCACCTCCACAGAGACACGCAGATAGCATTAAGTGTCGGCAGGCTCTGGCCCTTCTTGTATTACCCCCATTTACGCTTTATCCTCTGCAAAGTTAAGCAGTTAGAAAAGACTTCCATAATCCTTCTCCTCATAAAGAGGTGGATCTACCAAGGTTTTTAAGCACATGCTTAGTGTTAAGTAGAGGAATAATTGACTTCTTGTTGACTTCAGCAGGACTACTAGTGCTTAAAGATGAAGACCTTCTATAAGTGCTTTGCAGAAGTGGTGCCAAAGTGGCATCAATTATATTACCCCAAAATAAAATGATAGAAAGAGTGAGGTCTGTTTAATGACATTTTGCAATTCATTTAAAAAAAAAAAAAAGCTTATTTTGACACTAAGCCTATTGTGTTTATAGCAAAGTAAAATTTTGTGTGGTTCTAATTTACTAATACAGTGGGGAAGAGGAGTGATGCAATTTCAGACTGTTGGCTCCAAGTATCAGTAATACACAATATTTCATAAATGTGTCAAGTTTGGTAGAAATGTTTTATTAATCCTATGGGAGGTGTTTGTCTGCTTTACTGTATTTTGTTGCATAATTTATGCAACCATAACATGGGTATGCTGTCACTTTTTATTACCTTGACACTGGGTTAATTAGAAGGTATTTCACTCTCTTTTTTTGAATTTATGAATCAAGATTCTGACATATCTTTCCTGGCAGAAAATGTGTTCTTTGCTACAGATCGAGGTGACTTGGGGGTTGATGTCAAATGTTGCTTTGTTAGCTAGAGTCCTGGTATCCTTTCCTCTAAAAGGTGCCTAAACTGCATTTCCTAGATGCTTTTCTGAAAAATGCAACAGTTTAGAAGTGTAAGTGAAGCATCCAGTTCTGCAGTGTTTGGTAACAGGAAGTATTGACAGCATATTAAGTACTTCAGCTTTGTCCTGTTAATGCTCTTTTCTTGTCTGGCAGGATCTCAGCTCAGCAATTAGAGACCCTAAGCCTGGTTTCCTTTTCCATTTCTGTAAATCAGGAGTTATTCCAGTGATTGTGACAGCATAATAGTTCTCAGCTCTGACTTTCTGAATGAATTCCCATTTAATCAGGGCAGGCTGGATTTACCCAGGGGCATATCTGATGAAATTCTGAAGAATCAGGCCCGCAGATGAGAAAATGTTTTAAAAATGTTAAAGAGCAGCTCAACCTGCTTTCCTTCCTGTCCACAAATAACTCTGAAGTTGAGAGGACCAGCATTAAGAGATTAAATGTAAGGGATATGGGGAAGGCGATGATGAAGAATCTAGTTCTCTGAATGCTTTGCAAAGGTCATTCTTGTTATCTACTCTGCAGTTAGGAGAATTGAAACAGCCGGAGCTGAAGTGACTTGCCTAGGACTGGCCAAGAGGCCATGTCAGAACAAGAAGTGGAGCACAACTTTCCCATGTCCCCAGCCCAAGCTATAGGATATTGGCGATGATGCTGCCATGAGTGAAGGACAGTAGACGACAGTTTCCAGTATGCTTCTTATTGCTGTGAAGGTGTCTGCTTTCACCCACAAATGAGATACTGAACCACTTAGTTACCTGAATTTAAGTGGCAGGGCTTGGATCTGCTGGAGAAGCTATGCATTGAACTCCTAGTGAATTCATGATTGTAATTAAATAGGGGGTAGACCTCTAAGCTCCTTCCTTGGATGCTTGAGACCTGGCCCTGGTTTTCAAATGTGCTCAGGCAGTGTCCTCATGCAATAGGTGGTCTGACAGGTTGAACTGCTACATTACCCCTTTTTGATCACCTCTTCTGTTTCCTTCCTGTTCCATGTGCCTTGTGTCATGGGCTAAGCCTAGCAAATGGTCTCCATCATGCAAATTTTTAAATAGCCTAGAGTCTACTTCTCCAAAATCTGTTGTCACCCTATGTTGTGCTGTTGCAGTCATAGTTTGTGGAGTGACTTTTAGCTGAATTGCTGTTGTCATGCAAGACATGATCTCTGAGCATCTAAAGAAGATGTCAGCTCTGAGTCTGTTGCTTTTCCTGGCCTGGTAAGATGAAGGCAATGGTTCTTTGGACACACTACCAGGCTGCTTGTTTTTATTTTTTGTTCATACTGGGGGGTAGATGTGCAGGGAGCTGTAAAAAAAGGACTGTATGTCTGTAAAAGTATATGATCAATTTATCTTTGTAGGTAAAGTGATAGATAACATAGCACAGCATGTAGTTATAAAAGGAGGTTGCAGTCAGCGCTGCTGGCATTAATTTAACTAGAGAATGTGCCCTTAAATGTCAGGAGACTGCAAGAAGCACGGAGTTATTTGAGAAGACAGAAACTTTGTTGATCTTATCAACAAAACCGCAGAAGATTAAAAGCAACTTTCCAATTTTGCCAACTTTTTTTTCTTATTGATAACAAGACGAGAGCTTTAGCAGGTGCTCTAGGAAGGTTAATGAAACCGTGATGGTTATGGTGAAAGAGTGTACGTGGGCTAACTGGCTTGTATAGGTGACTCACCACTGAAGCTAAGCTCAGCAACTGATAAACTGAGCAGCTAATTTGCTGTGAAGATACTACGGTTCCAGATACACTGTCTTCTCGTACTGGCAGATAAAACAAGACCAGACAATCTGAGTTACAAGAAGAATGTGGACTGGACTGCAGTCGTATTTCTGCTGTATCAAAATGTAAGAATGGCCATTCGTGATCAAACTAAGGGATGGGCTGTGTTCAGTGGGACGTCTGGTGAGCCCACAGGGAAGAGCATATAGAAGCTTGGCAGTAGGATGATCCTGTCCCTGGTATGTCATCCCCACTTCTGTCAGCTGAGTGGTTTAGAGGCTTTCAGAGCCAGAGAGATGCATTAGGTTGTGTTTAGTGCCCCTGATGGGCCTGTCATCCATGAATTTGTCTAATACCTTTTTGAACCTATTTATGTGTGTAGGCCATAACATCCTGTAACAGTGAGTTTTGCCCTTTTGTGTTGTATGAAAAAGCACTTAATTTGCTCATTTTTAATCTACTACTTGATTGCTTTATTGGATATTCCTTACTTCTTTCATTTGAAACAACACAGTCTGCTTTGAATTCCTGATCTTCTTCATGCTATTAGTGATTTTATAAATGTCATTTCTTCTCAGCCTGGCTGAGAAGTCTGTTTACTACCTCCATATATCAAAAGTGTTCCAAAACTTTGATCATTCTTCTTACGTCCTTCATCCTTTTTCCAGCTCTGTTAAATCAGTCTATATCTTGTGTCCACCGTATCCTTCTTTTGCATCTCTTACCTTAAAGGGGAAGAAACTAATTTCAAGAGTTCAGTGTTGGGGTTTGAATCCGTGACTCCCGCCTCCTCAGAAAACATCCTCAGGCCATTGACCCCACCAGGTTGTGATGTTCCTCTGCCTTTTATTGGAGCTGATGTTGAATGTTTATCTGGGCTTCAAAAAAGTAGGAGGGCGAGCTGGGGTCTTCTGTCTAGTGGCACTTGTGTGATGCTCCAGCACCCCATCATCAGTCACTGGAGGAAGTACATTTGCTGTCCTCTGAGCTGTGACTAGGATTCTGGTTTCTCTCTCCAGTCAAATGTCTGTAAAGACACACAAACAGGCACATGCATCCTGTCATTTAATAAAAGAAAGAAGCAAAGCACAAATATCAGTTGCAGAAGCTCAGTATCTTCATGCTAATGTACACAATGGTCTCTGTGAATTGCAACATATTGCTGCTGATTTTGGTGTTTCATTTTGTTTCCTTTTGTATTGAAAATCCAAAATAACCCAGCAGCTGTGAGTGTAGGTAGGCAAATCTGGGTAAATAATGAAAGACTTGAGGGAATGATGGCCCTGATCTGATAAAGCTCAAAGACATGTAGATCTTTGAGCAGCTCCTGGCAAGTGTTGCAAAACTAGACGTGTTATAAGCAGCCAGTGAATGGCAAAACATATAGATAAATGACTACATAATGCTCATTATTCCTATTTTAATCTCGCAACCTTGGAACAAGTGAAATGTGTTATTTTTTGTTATAGTACTAGCATTATTTATTGCCTGTCAGATGACAGGGCGCAGAGATCCCATTTTGATGCTGTAAAAATTTGTGGTTAAAAACCTTGTTTTAAAGTAGTTTTAAAAAGTCCTAATAATTAACTGATTGATAAATCTTTGTATAGTCCTGTATCATCCATAAAGTAGTCAATAGGTTATTACTAAACATAGGAACTTAGAGCTTCTTCCACAGATATACTCCTAAGCATTTATGCACATGTGAAACCTTTTGATAATGAATATTAATTATTCAACCTCAGTAGTTAGATAGTCAGTGATAGGGAGGAACTGCCTCTTTATTTCATGAGTAGTATTAAAGAACTTGGGGGCTGTGCTTTCAGGCATGTAGGGTTAGAAGACTCTCAGGAGGTTGAGGAAGGTGTGTTTGGCCAGGCCTTCAGCCATGGTGAGTATCAGCAGCCAAAATCAGTCTTTATGAAGACAAATGTTGAATACCTCTTGAAATCAACCTGCTGCTGAAACTTCTCAGAGGCCTTCCAGTATTCCAGTCCATACTTTTTTTCTCAATACATGTCATATTATAGTGATATTTGTCATTTGTACTACTGAAATTTTGATATTGGGGAAACATAGGTTTGAATTTTCAGAGCTTCGTGTTTCAGCAAAGTGAGCTGTATACAGATTTTAATTTTACTATGATAGATGTGTATGTTTGCTTGTGGCAGTAACCTGACGTTACATCAGGGAACAGTAGCCTTTGCATACCGTCCACTTACACAGTAAAAGAAAATCACTTCTGATAGGGAGCTTAGAGTCTGGTATCAAGAGTAAGCACTGGTTATTTTCCATTGTTGCTGTCCCTGAATTTATACACATTACAAGGATGATTTGTGGATATCTTGCTCTCTCTTTCTATGCATACGTAGTAGCAATTTATGTTTGTTTTAGCCCAAATTTGTTTTCATTTTCAGAGGCTAACAGAATTACCAAAGACTGTATTGGTAATCTTGGGGCTGTTTTTATATGTTGAATCTCCTTAAGAGACTGCTCTGCTTAATACTACAAGCATCATAAAAAAGAACAATAAAATGATATTAGGAAAATATAATAAGGTGAGATCTGTGCATACGTAATTTTTGTTTATACCCATGAGAGTTCTGCGCAGACACTGATGTGACACCTTATTCATTACATGTATTTGTAGCAAGGGTACTATCTCAGTAATAAAATTATAAGCTCAAGATAAGTGATACTACTTCACTTCAATGTTTTCCCTATATTTTTATCTATCTGCTTTTGCTGTTATGAAACTTACTAGGGGCTGAGAAATATAAACAGCATATAGCACATACAGCCTAATCATGGTTCCACTTTTTATCATTTTTTTTGTTGTTTATTATAGCTGTCAGTATGGTTTGATTCCTTTTGCCAGTTACTTTCTTCCCATTTGCCTTTTGGTTTGGTTCTTTATATTATTACATGATAATGTGAATAGCACTATTCCAAAGGTGAATTACCGCAACAGTTAAAAGCGCATGGTATCTCGAAGATCTAGTAGTGTTGCGCTGCAGAGACAGTTGCTAAAGTTTCGTGATTATTTTTTCTATGTTTGTGTGCCCATACCTTTTGACTGCTGTTAATATTGTGCTCAGGCTTTGTAATATTTTTGTGAGAAATTTGCGTTTTTCTAATGTTTCACTAGTTGCTCACTCTTCTGAGATAGAACGTTGCATCTTCATCCAAAGTAGTGATACATACTCACTATGTTTGCTAACAGAAGAGTGATGGAGAGAAGAACTTGATGGGTTTGTCTTTTTAATCTTAAACTGCTATGTTTAAATATACTATGTAGTGATTTTAATTGCCTGCTGATAGCCATACCATCTATATCCCTACTAATGTGAAGGGTAGAAAGAATACTTAATATGACCCTCATGTATAGTAGTTTAACTGTTAATAGATTCTTCTTTCCTGTAGTCTTCTATTTCATTATTATCAAGAATAGTATCTTACAGCTTTCAGAAGCATGGAGTTGTGCAGG
Organism: Tapera naevia; assembly: GCA_033556795.1. Classification (NCBI taxonomy): domain Eukaryota; kingdom Metazoa; phylum Chordata; class Aves; order Cuculiformes; family Neomorphidae; genus Tapera; species Tapera naevia. The sequence goes on along the minus strand of JAUMJJ010000246.1, from coordinate 15,008,964 downwards.
GCTGTAATACGACTGCTCTCTAGGCCTCAGGCTCCTTGACCACCACTCTTCTGCTGTGAGGCGAGTCATACAGTGCTTACGAAAGCCTTTCATTTTGAAAGTTTGTAGTGGTTTAAAAAATATTCCGTATGTTTAAAATAGGATATCTTGTTCAATGTGGTTGTTTCTTGGACTAGTACCATATTTTGAATACAGAAATTGCCAGAAAGAAGATGACTGTGCAGTCTTGCCCGTCTGCACAACACAGTCCAAAGACACTCGCTCGGAAGCCTGTGCATCAGCTTATAGCTTCTATTTGTGCATTGCCATTGCTTTCCAGATGTTAATCCTGTCTTGCTAAAAAGGCTTTAAAGACTATAGAATTTCCTGTGCATGCAAGGTAATTGCTGCAAATTTATTTTTTTGATAGTTATGTGTCTGCATTTCCTTAAAAATCTCAATTTGACTAGTTCCAGCTTCCAACAAATCCTTGGATGTTTTTTTAGATCGAAGATTCACAGTTATATTTCTCAGTGTAGGTGCCTGCAGGCTGGGGCAAAATAATTTATTTGCGGATTTTTGGCTAAACCAAATTAACTGAGCTTCTTAAACTTGTGATGAAATACGTTTTCCTAGCCCTCAGATAACCTTTTTCTGAACCTCATCCCATTTTTAGCCATCTTTTGGAGTTGAAGAGCAAGAACTAGAAACAGGAATGTAGTCTCTTGCTGATGCTGTGAACAGGAATAACCACAGCTTCCAGCTTCTGCTTGATTGTGCTTCTGTATATGGATGCCATGGGTTGCTTGACCTCTTAACAGCATTGCTGTTCAGGAACTTAAAGTTCGTGAAGCTGTCTTTTATAATACTGTTGCGCTCCAGGATATAACATCCCATCTCTTTCTAGTTACCGATATTCCCAGCTCCTAAGCAATTGATTCTATATTGGGTTGTATTAAAAAAACTTTGTTCTTATGAGCCCAGTAACTAAGGGGTACAGAGCGGTATGATCGCTGGCTAGTTTCTATTGCTAACCACTCCTTTTAATTCAGTCTCATTTTTATGGAGTGCTTCTACTGCTATATTCTTTGTCCCAGCAAAATTTTTGATCCATCAATGGATCTAGCCCAAAAATAACTACCTGAGTCATAATAAGGCCACTTGCTTTCAGTTAGGAACTCAGCATCCCTAAAAGCAGGGCATGTTTTATTTGTTTTTCTTAGATCAGTAGCAAGAAAATCAAAGGTAAATATGGAGTACAGATATAAAATAGTTAAGGACAAAGACAAATTCCTTTGGTTATGGATCTTGATCTTCCTTTTCTAGCCTAAGTTTGTATCTGGGGAATTTAGTTGAGTACTTGTCCCATGAGGTCAAACTGTAGCGGCAGCCATGAGCAGACTTCCCTATAGCAGTTGATACAGTTGGGCCACATTTTGGTGAATTCCTCACACCCCTCGAAAAACCCTAATGTTTGTTAGTGCAGAATTTTAGCACATTACTATAGATATGTACCAGAGTCTTGAGTGCAGATTTCTAAGTATTACAAGGGAATGATCTTTTAGTCGGCTGCAAAGTCTTCTCTAACATTATCTGTGCAGTTGCTGCTGTCTCTTTCTGAAGTTGTTTGGATTCTGCAGGAATCTGCAGGTCACAGTCACAGAACTGATTTTAGGACTTTTAACATTCAGCTGTTTATGTTGTACATGCATATGTACACATGTGCATCTAGTGGATTATTTGCTAGCTATATCAAGCTAATTCAAAATGTGTAGATCTTGAAATTTATGCAAATATTTAAAGCAGAGAAGTAAAATTACATTAGTAAATAAGAAATAAAATCAATCATCTTGACAATTAAAAAAAAATGAAATTTGTGTTGTGAGCATGGCGTTAAAAGCCATGCTAGTAGCAAGTGGTAGATTGTGTCATTGCCAAATCTGTCTCCTGACCTCTGCTTGACCTAGTTCTGTTGAATTCCAGTGGTCTGTGTAAGCACATGTTCTCTAGGTAGAACAACAGTAGCAGCAGTTACACTACCTAGAACAAGAATGTACAAAGGCTATCAGCTGTCTTGCCTGGGGGCATGAGATGATTGCCAGCTGGGGTTAAGAAAAGGCTTTTCCTTCCTGTGAGGCATTACGTAATTCTCTGCGTACATTAAGTGTGTTGGGGTTTTTGTCTGAAATTTATTATATAAGCTAGTGCTAGAAGATGGCAGGCTAAGAAAACTGTCTGCTGTATGTATTATGGCAATTCTTTTTTATTCTGTTTTTAATGCTGTCCAAAATAAAATTAGATTTACTGTATGTTTCACCTTGTTAGCTTTGCAATGCGTTGCTTTTGACACTGTCCTGCCGGCTTTGTGACGCAAATTTGGCTGCAGCTGAGGAGTATCGTTAATCCTCTCATCTCCTTGTGGGGAATCAAAGTTGAGCCAAATGAAATGTTTTCTTTTATTGCTGCACATACAAAACAAGTAAAAATGCTGCTGCCAGGATCTCACTAGAGTGATACTGATTCTCCACGTTTACAAGATGCCAATAAAACGTAAGTTATTATTTTTCATCTTGCAGCTTACTCTTCACCAAAGTAAAACTGGAATGGATACATAAAGGACCTGATGAGGCTCTGGTCACGTGTAGACATATGTTGCAGATGTGGCAGATGGTATATAATGTTCTACAGCACAGGTAAGCTTTCTCCCCTAACAAGTTCAGATTCCATAATGGAAATGCAGTTATATTATTTGGTTGTCTAGATACTTAAGCATTCCTTTTGCAAAAAGGGTAATAAACAGTACTCTCTAAAAAGAAACATAAGTAGTATTTCTAGCTGTGATTTTAAAAAAGCAAGATTAGAATAACTGGTTAAAAAAACCCAACAAAACAAATCCTCAAGAATTTAAGACTGAAGAAGCAGTTTGAACCAAGAGTTTCTAATCTGAATGTCTAGACATCTCTATCCATATTAAGATGTCCAGAATGGAGAGTATATTTCTATTTTTTCCCAGTAGTGCTAAGCATCCATCAGTTATTGCCTGCAGTATTTGGCACCACCCAGGAATGTGTGTGGGTGACAAAGTCCTGAATTGAGTAAGCCAAGGAAAAGTACATGGCCAAGACTCTGTTATATACTGTGGTTGCATAACCTGGTGCTAGCTGGGCAAGGAAAAGAGTGAAGGATGTAGTATCTTTTTCCCTTCCCTCATCCTAGTATATCTGCATTTAAACAGTGCTGGGTTCCCTGTTTTTTCCCTCACTCTCATCTGCTTTCTGTACAAAAAGAAAAGTTTAGAAAGTGTGAAAGTTACTAGGTTGGGTTTTCTTCCTGCCCACACTCTTTGGATATTGTCCTAGTCAGGGTGCCACTGTACAGCTGTCTTGGGAATGTTATCCCAAGACTGCACTTATCTCTCACTTATAATATATCCATAGAGGTTGTATTTGATGGGAAGGACAGCATCCTTGATGGCAGCCACCATGACAGCAAATTCATGATGCCTATACTGTTCCCTGATTTCTACAGTATTTGCATAAGCTTTATAAGCTTTATATTCTTTTGTGTACAGAATGATGCATGTCTATATACAAGTTGTCCTTGAGGGATTATTCATGATTCCTTGTTGACTTAGCTAATGACCAGCAGACCAAACACAAAAATCAAGATATTTACGCAGCAGTAGAGAAGTGCTCTCTTACAGACTGGAATCATTGATTTCCTTAGGCCGTAGTCTCTTTAGCTAAGAATTCAATCCTGTGCCTCTCACATGAATAATCTTTAGATCCATGAGTAGTCTTTATGAAGCTGATCAAATCCACACTGAACAATTATAACTGAAAGATTTACTTTTGTGCGAGGCCAGGGGAGGGGAGGGGGAAGGGTGAGAGGTGGGTGGGCTGCAAGCCTAGAACTGAAGAGTGTGCATTGGAAAACAGACAAATAGCTCAGCCATTTGGACTGCATTTGGAACCCAAGCTGTGCTTTGGCTGTTATAATTAAAAATGCAAGATGCGATAACTTTAGAAGCTTTTGATAAGCTTTAGCCATAGAAACCTAAATAAAACAAATTGCTTTGTTTTTTTTTTTTTTTAGGAACTCTAATGTGTATTTCATTGCTATTCCCAGTGGGATTTCTTGGCTTTCTCAAAAAATACATCATAAAGCATTTTCTATTTGGAAGTATTGCTTGAAAGTTATCAAGAATGAACTTGGTACCTGCAGTTTTAGACTGGATTCAATGACTCAGGAAGCCCCTTGTGTTAAGCAAATTGCAACAGTATCAGCTAACAAATATGTAAAATATTCTGGGTTGGGTTTGCAAAGGAACTTAATGGGAATTCTTATCAGTGAGACTTGGACACAGACACATTTTAGGGCCTCTCGGAAGGGAGAAGCCAGTATTTACATAATGTTGGGAGCTGTTGCACCCAACACTCTACTAGTTCAATCAGCAGCTAAACGCCCCACAATTGAATTGCACTTTAGTTACATTTGGTTGCATTTGTCTGGCCTAAGTTTCCTGGATTTGCAACCTTACTAGGACTCTGCTAGACTAAACTGAAGAGTCCTTCGGGCCCAATATTTTCTCCCTGGGCAGCTGTTTGTATGCCATGCTCAAGCTCCCTCTTGCCTTTTCTCTGATAAACTGGTGCCTCTGCAGAGCTCCAAAATCATAGAATGGTTTGGGTTGGAAGAAACCTTAAAGATCATCTAGTTCCCACCCCCCTGCCATGGGCAGGGACACCTCCCACTAGAATCAGAGTGTTTCCATCCGCAGTTTCTGTTACCATTTTATCCACTGACTCAAATACCTTTTAAGAACATGGGCAGTGGGGTAGCAGTGTGTCCCACTGTCAGCCTTTGCAGTGCTGTACGGGGAAGGCAAATCATTTGGCTCCTGTCTCTTCTGTGTTGCATGGGAAAGCTTTCTTGGCTGAAGGCCTTGTAGTGCAGCTTTGAAGGAGCAGTTCATTTTCAACCCATTTCCAGTGTAACAAATAAAGCCAAATCCACTGGGAGTGGCTGTTTTTTAACAATACAGACCACTTAGTTTTCGAGCTGGGATTTCAGTCTTTTCCTAGTTAAAAGGCTGTGCTCTTGACTGTACTGAGGTGCGTTTTGGTAACTGAGACCCTCTCATCAAGCCACTTCTGAATGCTGCTCTCCTGTGCCCAGTTTTCATTGTGAACAAATTTATACCCTCCACCAATCCCGTCACCTGCCCTTTGTGCAGGAGTATAACATATAAACCAGTGCCAGCCATGGGCCTGAACAGTGGCTTTGTGGTGTAGGCCGCTGCATCAAAATGGCACTCACTTCATGGGAGTGATATTTTGACATGCAGCTGCCATGTTCCTGCACACACAACACACCAGTAAGACAGAAACATCCCTGCAGTTCCCAGGCAGGGCACTTACACTTGGGTTAATCCCAGCTAGGCAAGGCTAAGGCGTGGGACAGAGAATTTAATTTTCTCTTCTATCTTTCACCACATGATAGTCTCAAAGGTTGTATGAGTGTGAAAACCAGTATGGAAGACAAAGAGGCCCAGTCAAGGCTGGAAATTAGTACAAACAGTCAAATGCCCAAGAATTCAAGGTCCTTTGAAAGAAATCATAATGTTTGATCCCAAAGCCCAAGTAAAAGCTTGATTAGGTATTGTAAATATGATTACCACTATAATGAACAACAGGATGTGGCTTCCAGTCCTAGATTGTTAGCTGGGAAGGGCAAGATCTGGTTTATCTTTTGCTATTGTTTTCTATGATAACAGAATAATCATGCTTTAAACTAAATCTTATTCTTCTGCTAGATTAATGTAAATTCAAGGGAATTCTGTGGAATCCGTACCAAAGGGATCATCAGGCTGGAAGTTGGCACATCCACCACAATCATGACTCTATGACAGCTTGTTTCCTGGGAGGAAAATTGTCCAAAGGCTGAGCTGCAGGCTTGGAAGTGTGCCAGAAAAAGTAGCCAGGCAGTCAGTTTTCCTTTTGATATTTTGTCCCTTAATGGATGATGAGAGGAAATATCATCACCATCTGATCCTAGGGGGATGGCAGACTATGTGGTGACAGGAGGGCTCAAATCATCTGGGTTAAGCGACTTTTTGTTAGGCACATGGATTTTTATTTTTTGAAGTTTCCCGTTGGAAGATCTCTCCTGTCAGGACAGAAGTCTACTAGAAGAGCAGACCAGATGGTCTTCTTTTCATAAAGCAGTGCTACATGGTAGCTTTTATCTTCCTCCTGTGTTTGAACAGAACAGTGGTGGAAGGGGAGAAAATAATCCCTTTGAAATGAAGAAATTAGCACCTGGGTGGAAGGTGGCAATTGGTCTGTTTCAAAAGTATCAGCACAGCAGAGCTGTAAACAACTCCTTCTGCAAACAGGTCCAAGGGATGGTGCTTCTTCCTGGGTATGAGGAGGCTGCTGGTTGGCCTTGCTTCTAGCTGCCAACATGTTCCTCATTCAGTAGCTTGTAAAGGCTCCCAGCAGCTAAATAAGCTCATAGCAGGATGTGCCCTGGAGCTCTTGCTGGGCACTGTTGTCTCCGAGCTTCCTGTCCATTGGCGGGATACAAGTGTCAAAACAGGGATTTGAGAAGATTGCCTGCAGCTGGAAGCCTTGAGTTTTCAGTTCCAGTGGCAGCTAGATGAGGCTATGGCCTGCTTAGAGGGAAGTGTTGTCTTTCTGCTGAAAGGTGGCCAGGTGACACAGTTTTGTTTCTTTACAGTGGCTCTGAGAAAGGAAGTAGTGTGACCGAAACACCGGTGATCAAAAAGTATAATGGACTGCATCTCACTCTCCCGGATGCTCATGATACTGATTCTGGTGAGGAAACAAGATTTGTGCTTTCCCATTCTAAATTCCTGCTTTTGCGAGAGAGGAATGTTTTACTGTCTTTAGCAGGGGTGGGGCATATGCCCTCTGCACATGTGTTGCTGGGATGGTGGTCAGGAGATCCAGATCTGTCTCCAGGGTCATCTCTGCTGCAGAAGGTGTCGCTATGGTTTGTCTGTACCTTGTTTTCCCCATGCATTAAACAAACATATGAGGTCTTGCTTTCTTTTGCAAAGCTCTCCGAGACAAGCATGAAAGGTATTAGATGGGAGTTCACTGTATTTCTGCAAGAACTGTGTGATTCAGTTCTTTTCCTTCTGTTGTCTTCTTTGTTTTTTCATCTCAGACTTAATCCTTTTTAGATATCTTGATCAAGCAAGCTATTACTGTGAATTTGGAAAGTTGAGTGAGAGTGTCAATTCTTATTAGAAGGTAATTTGTACCTTGTGATGCTTTATTATATGGTAAATACACATTCACAGTAACAGATATAGTCAGATGGAAGTAACTGAGACATCAAAGCTAATCTTGGCAGGAAGGGAAAAGGAGGCTTTCGGAGAGTGCTGCTGACTTGTGATTTTATCATAAGTCTCATGATAGTTGGTGCTTCCTTTAAAACCCGAACTCTCAAAATCAGGCAATTATGTGAGAAACTTGCCTTTTCATTTGGGTGGGTTTCTAGGGAAGCAACTTTCTACCCTTCTGTATTTAGAGAAACACTTGCAAAAAATTAATCTCACAGATTCGGGAACTGGTAAAGAAGAATATGAAAACTTATTTTTATAAAAGAACCCTAACACTTAAACAAGCCTCAGTCTTTGGAGCTGGGGAATTAGGGTTTGTCTGAGTCTTATCTTGGATGTTTGGAATTGATATAACTGAAGTCAAAGGCTTAGCACATACAGCTGAGATAGAGGACAAGTTCTTATGTGTTAAATGTATGACTTGTATTAAATTGTGTCTTTAACCCCCACTTATACCCACCAGTGGTTGAAAAGCATTGCAAGGTTAGGTCTTGAGAATGCAAACACTCAAACATCAAAACATTTTTCAGTGTGTCTGCTCTTTTGTTTGTAGCATTAAACCCTTAGGGTTTATCTTTATGACATTATATTCTTACTGATTCTATGCAAACATATTTATGTAATTTTTGCTCTGTTTATTCCAATTCCGTTTTATTACCCTTTACAGAGATGAGAAGGGAAGCACCTGGGTTGGGGCAACCACCGGCGTCATTACAGGCTGAGGGATGAAGGTATTGAGAGCAGCTCTGGCGAGAGGGAATTAGGGGTTATGGTGGATGAAAAGCTGGGCATGAACCGGAAGTGTGTGCTCATGGTCCAGAAGGCCAGCTGTAACCTGAGCTACATCAAAAGATGCATGGCCAGCAGGTCGAGGGAGATGATTCTGCCCCTCTGCTCTGCTGTGGTGAAGCCACACCTGGAATACTGTGTCCAGCTATGGAGCCTTCAGCACAGGAAAGACAGGGACCTGTTAGAGCAGGTCCAGAGGAGGATAAAAATGGTCAGAGGAGTGGAACACCTCACCTGTAAAGAGGGGCTGGGACGGAGAAGGCTCCAGGGAGACATAATTGCAGCCTTTCAGTACTTCAAGAGGGCTTATAAGAAAGACGGGGAAAAGCTTTTTAGCAGAGCCTGTAGCAATACGTCAGGGGGTGATAGTTTTAAACTAAAAGAGGTAGATTCTGACTAGATACAAGGAATAAATTTTTTACACTGGGGTGGTGAAACACTGGAACAGGTTGCCCAGGGAGGTGGTAGATGTGCCTTCCCTGGAAACATTCACAGTCAGGTTGGACACTTGCTCCTCTGCTGCAGATCTGTAGCACCTCATCCGAAGTAACAGCAAAGTTCAGGCATGTTTGGTCTCTGTGTAGTGCCCTCCTCAAAAAGCACCTGGGTTGGGTACCTGTTACAGTTTGCTCTTATCCCAGTTTTAGCAGCTGCATTTCGGCAGAAAGTGCTGTATACCATGGTTCTGCCTGCCAGAAAGAGCAAATAAACCTAAAGTACAAGATTTAAAGCAGCTTTTCACACACAAAGTGATTTGCACTGACTACAGTTTAGTTTTAGCCACGAAATGTGTTTCTCCTCCACTTCAAGAATCTAGGTTTCCATGCTGCTATGTTTGCACCCACAGTGGATATAAGGATACTGAAATTACACCATCCACCTTAGCGCAGGACTGGCACTGGCTGTTTTCACCAGGGGCCTTTGGCTTCACTGCTCTGCAGGCTGTAGGTGCTGCTACTCTCTCTGTTGTCCACATCGGGTCAGGAGCCCATTTGAAGACAGTAGGAGGTGAGATTGAAGAGTACAGCTCTAGCCCTGCTCACCCTTGTGCCTCTCTGGAGCTCCAGCTGTGGCTGGCTGCTTTGAAGCAGGGAGGAGGTCTGATTTTTCTTTTTTTTTCTGCATCATTATCTGGTTTCCATTCTGAAATCCCCTGGGAGCATGCGGCAGTATCACTGTAATTCGCAGGCACTCTGTGATCTCTGCACTCGTCACTGAAGGGGGGATTACTGCAGCCGGGTTTGAAACTGGCCTCTCCCTCAGTTAGACCACAATGAGATTATTTGCTCTGCCAGAATTTTAGGTTTGCTGCCAGGAAGATTAATTCCTCTTTATTTTCTTCATCTTCTTCTCACTGAGGCAGTGTTCCTAACTAAATTCACTGATATCAGTCAGCTGCCTTGCTCTTTAATTCTTTTTCTGATACAGTCTTATTGTATAATGCTTTTGCCTGAAGTGATTTAGGCTAGGGAATTCTGTGTTTCTTCTAAGCCTAGTAAATCTATTGAGGTACATTTCTATTTTGATAGCAGATTTTTCATAGATACAAAATGTTAAACTTGGTCCTTCTTGGTCTTATAACAATGCCAGAAAGGTGCTTTAAAATTATTTAGATACATTTTGTATCACTTATACCCAGAGCTCATCACAACAGAATCAATTTTATTATCTTTATGATTTCTTTTCAAAATGTACGGAGGACTTTATTGTAAAATGTGAAGTTTATATTCTGTCTAGCAGAGCTGTTAAGAGAGACTGCACTAAAATAACAAATTGATTGGATACCTTCTTATGCCAACATTTGCATCTATTTCAAGGCATGATATTAAAGTTCTGTGAGACAGGTTTTGTGAGCTTTTTTAGAATATAAAGATGTACATTTCTTTAGGAAGAGATATTTTATAATGAGACATTCAGAGACTTCTTTTTAATGTTGCTTGAATTTTTTCTGGCTCCCCCTGCCGCCCTGAGATCAGAGTGATACCAGTGTGATACATGCCTACCTCCTCTCTTGGGAGACATATTAGAGGTATCTTTTCAGGCTCCAGTAGCCGTCAGCTCACCCCCAGGGCCACCATATTGCTTGCCTGAGGCTCAGAGGTGTGGCTTTTTTGGTCCAGAAGGACCAGGCTGGCAAAAATCTTCTCTTTCAGAGCTTATTTGGGCAGACAAGCTTTAAGGAGCATTCCTGTGAGCGATCCAGCAGAGGCAGGTAAGGATAGCAGTAGCAAATATGCAGGTATGGGCTGGGAAGAAGAGAGCCTTTTCATCTGATGTGAGTCTAGAACAAGGAGTGTATCTGGGTCTGAGACTGGGCAGGGATGGGAAGGGATCAGATGGTCTCTGCCTAGTGTGATTTGCTTCCTTGTGTACGCTGAAATGGAAAAGAGAATAAACATCAAAGGACTGGAAAGCCAAAGGCTGTTAAATGCAAAGAGCATCCACTGTAAATTGCTAAGTAACTTGGGTTCTGTTTTTATGGCTGTGCAAATTGAAGCCTACAGCACTGGGCAAGATCAGTCTCAAATCACAGGCTTTCCCCTCTTGGCAAGTATCTGGTTAGTGAAGAAAAGGAGAAGAGAGGCTGACTTGTGTTCTTTTGGGTGCAACTAGCTCACAGTGATGTTCCTGTAAAACCTGCTTTGTGAGGAAAGGATGCATTAGTAGATCCTAAGTGGCTTTTCAGCCTCACAGCAGCATGTGAACCTCTCCAAAATGCACAAAGGTACTTTACAGTGACATAGTGTCCTTGAATTGACTTGCAAGGAAAAGAGGATTTCCCTGATCTCTGTGAGGATGTGAATAAAACAGCAGCCCATCCGCCCACCTAATTCAATCAGACCAGCATTACATCTGGGTGCTTGCAAGAAACTCTGCTCCAAAAAGCCTGTCTGAAAGAGGAGCAGTCTTGGCAGAGAAATGTAGTAAAGAATGTTGCTTTCAAAGCATGCCAATGTGATCAGGAGTGCTAATATAAGAATCTGGTTAGTCTGCCTGCAAAATCCCCAGAGCCCACGTAGATATTTCCAAGTTTGCCAATCTAGAAGGCAAGAGGTCTGCCCTAACTCCAAAGCGCGCCTAGTAACATCACTAGCAATTCATGTGGCCATTTTCTTGTTGCCTCTGCACTGCAAAGAAGCTGTCGGTGTTTTGGATGGGAGAAAATTCTCCCTGGTGGAGGTGGGGATTGGGGAGAGGAGTGTGAAGGGGCAGGGGGGAGGAATCTGGTGGAGTGAGACAGGCTAAAGACAGATCTGTTAAATAAACTGTTAAATATAATACATTCTCTGTGCAAAGCAGAATGGCTTTTACTGTACCATTAAAACCATAATCGCTACATTACTGCACTGTCATCTCTTGGAACATTAGATCAGGAATGTCTTTGAAAATCTGTAGGAATTTAAGAAATGCATCTAGGAAGAGCACATTTGCATTTTCCAAGGGAGCCGTGGGAGGTGCCTGCGCTGCAGGGAAGTTCTCCTGCTTAAAATGAATGACATTAGTTAGCAGTGAGATAATGGGACTAATATTTCCCATATCAATTTTAGACTTGGAGTTGCACTTGCAGCCTCTCCCTGGCCATGGCACTTTCAGAGGCAGGCAGCACTGCCTCTGGTTAGGTAAAAGCTGTGGGACGTATCCTGCCCCGTGCTTCATGGGTGTCTTTATGGAGGAGCAATGGGGCAGAAATGTGTCTCCCCTCACACCTGCCAGAAGGCTGAGTCCCAGCGAAGTGTTCAGAGGACACTGGCAGGGGACCATGCTGCTCCCCTGCCAGCGCCCTGGCCACTGGTGATGGTCTGCTGCTGAGGAGGTGTGGTTTGGCAACCTTCCAGCACCCTCCAGCTGGAAAAGCATGCTCTCCCTCTCAGACAGACCACTTCATGCATATCACCCGTGGCAGGTTTTTTTGCCCTTCTATCCCTTCCCTTGCCCAGAGCTGTCCCAGATTCTCCAAGTACCCATTCTTAGGCTCTGCTGCTCACTCAGGATGGGTACATTGAGAGAAAGTGTGGTCTACAAGGTCAGCCTGTGAGGATTGAAGAGTAATGCTAATCAGTGTAAGTGTCACAGCAGCTCCCCAGAGAAAGACCTTATCAGCCTTAAAGTCACATTAAACCAATGTACATTAAAATATTTATTTCCCAAAGCTTTACAAAGCCAACTCTGAAATCTCATTTTGTAGCTTTTTATTTTGTTGCTATCTGCTTAGTACCCCTCTGAGAGCTCAGCTCACCAGTATAATCACACTTACTGTCCTGGAGAATGTGGTCTCTGCCCATACATTCTTCTTGCTATTAGCCTTTGATGCGGTGTTTTGTCCCAGAGATGTGGGCACCAAATACTTTATTCTTGCATAATTGTTACAACACATACTAAAGGATAATACAGTCAAAGCACTGAGATCTCTGCTCCTCAAGGTTAAATGAAAAACCATGCTGACTCTAAACCAGTAGAACAATATTAATGTCACTTGAAATATGTGTACTGTGTGAATGGTGCCAAGCTACTCTGTAATGCTGTACGAAGATTTTACGTTAGTGGGCCGTATTTTGTAATTGTATGGTGACAGTGTGCTTATAAAACGGGTTACTAATAAGTATTTGTGGGAAATACTTGGTGGTAGAGTTCTGCTTTCCAGAGGAACAAAATACAGTTGCTTCCTTGATTAATGCTAAGCAGACATTTATAAAATTGCTCTCTGTCTCTTAATTTGCTTGCCTGATCTGCAGTCTTTGGGTAATTTAGTGGGGTTTTTTCAGTAAATTAACCTTTTATAAAACATGGTTCTAGAGTTGGTCATGCCAGAATTCAGTGGAGTTCTTATTACATAAAACTCATGATACAGGGAGTGGAGAATTGGACTTTCTGTCTTAATGATTCAAAGAAATATCGCAAAGAAATACAAAATGCGTTATTGTTCTTGTTTGTTTGGTCCATAGGATCACAGCGAGCCTCTTCCATTGCTGCATCAAGACTGGAAGAGGCCATGTCTGAAGTAACTATGCAGAGCAGTGCAATGAAGCAAGGACCTATGCAGCTGTGGACAGCTCTTGAACAAATTTGGCTGCAAGCTGGTAAGACTTCTCGTCTTGTTCAGTGGTGAATGGGATGACATAAGTATTAACGGTAGTTAAAATCCGTAGTTGAAAATCTCCTTATTCCAGCATAAAATTTGCCTGTCTTTCCTAGCTGATTTTTTAAATACCACTTTTTGATTCAATATAACAAATAAAATACTGGAGTAGTCTGTTTTTTTCAACTAGCTTCTATTTTTCCATAATAGACAAAAAACTTCAGTCATCACTAAAGCAGGCTTTTAAAAGAAGAGGATAGTTAGTTCTTCATTGACAAATGATAGTTGATAGGGACAATTATCTTTATTCTCCTTTTCCTACATTTTTCCCTGTAATAAAACTTGGAAAAACATGTATTCATTGTTATTTAGAGCGGGAACTTTCCAATCGTTGCTGAGGTTTGAGTGAAAATTATTAAAAAGAGTAAATCCTCTAGTCATTTTATCCTTGACTATTTGAATCTGCCAAGGACTCGTAGGTCGCATGTCAGTTTGAGACACTCGTGCAGATATGCTACAGCAGGGCACATAAAGGGAAAAGAGAACAGTGAGAATGAACTCTACCCAGAGGCAATCTCCAAACACATGAAAGAGTTTTATGTAGGACACTTGGGATGAACAGAATTGCACAGCACACACTGCCATTTGCATTTCAGGGCCAATAGAAAAGTTCTGACCCTGCAATTTTGCTCTTAAGAGACACAACTTTTCTTCCACAACTGGGCCCACAGTTGTGCACCTGCAATTACATTTGAATGTTGTGATTGCTTCTTAGATGTGTCTGCTACCATTAGCAACGGAAAAAATAGCAGAGCCCACTGGAACCTTGCTGATAATTTGCTCTTCTGTATGCAGGACAACCTTTCAAATTCTCATTTAGCTAATCTGTACAATTGACAATTCTCACATAAAACCTGACAGTCTCACCCTACTTCTCAGCAAAGATTTTTATAGCTGGTTTTGTGGGCCATTTCCTACCAATTAGGCTTCAGTTCTGGTACAAAATACGTGAATTTGTATGTTAAAATTTGACTTAAAGAACAAAAGATGTTACGTTATAGAATGCACCTTCCTTTAAGTTAATCACACATTCACTTAATGGCTTGTATGTAAGTTTCAGTGATGTGCTGTGGGCTTCAAAATCACTAGCAAGATTTGCTTTAGTCAATTTATGCTCCTGATTTAAGGCTGCAGGGGAGACTGGTATGGAGCAAAAAAGAGTTTGTTATGGAGAGAAGTCAGATGTCTGTTTGCTATCATCCTGCAGATAGCTCTAGGCAGTTATATTTTTGCTGCTGTATGAGAAGACAAAAGAAATAAAGACCTAGTGCTTGCTGTAACCTAGCTGTGAATTGCTACGACTACTTTTCTATGTAAATCAAGTGTCTCCATCAAAGGTGTTAATTTATTCTTTTAGGCAGAATTTATTTTTATAAGCTGTAACTTTTATGTCCTATTTTGTCATTTTTTTTAAATCTGTTCTTTTTCATGCTCGCTTTTAACTGAACTTAAATCAGGGTAGATGTTCTGAAAGTACATCCTGTGACTGTTTTGTGATTTCATTAATGAAGTCAGTTATTGTTATGGATATATCTTAATGATCTCTTAGTGAGGTACTGCCCATTCTCTTCTCACAGTAGTGTGGAAGTCCATGTTTTCTTGTATCCTGAGGGATGAGGAGAGGAGATGCAGCTATTTCAGGGTAGTCTTTACTCTCTGTGCAGAGAAGGGCACAGTACCTGAAAAATTAGAGGACTTCTTTGAAATGGGTTGAATAGTCCAAAAGGGTGTCACTGAACGTGCGTACTAGAATTTTTCCCATCTGGAAGAAAGGGAAAGGAGGAACAGGTAAATTCCTAAGAAGTTAATAACTTCCACAATAAAGATATTTCATAAACAACAAATTAAATATAAATGGTTAAAAAATGTTGAGGTAGTCACATACTTTCACATTGCAGCTCACCTCAAAATTAACAGCTGTGGAAAGCAGCAGGCGCTGAGCATAACATTCTGACACCTGCATCTGGAATCCCTTCATATTCATGGAAGAGCCGCACCAGTATGCTGTAGATTTCTATCAGATTTAACTTGCACTTGTCCTTTTTCAGTCAATGACTCATCTTGTGACTCTAGGCGAGTTGCTTAAGTTTTTCATACCTCAACGTCCTGTCTCAAAAGGGGGAAAATGTTGATCTGCCTTGGAGAAATGACTCCTGTATTATTGGTTGTGTTTTCATTTACTTTGAACTTTTGAGCGTGACTCATAAATCTTTAGATAATTTTATTACAATTTCCCAACATAATACTAGAGTAAATTTATAATGAAGCATCCCTCCTTTTCTGACTCTTAATGGGATGCAGCTGGCCATGTCTCTCTATGTGGGTATGGATTTAGAGGGACAGGCTGTAGTTTTGTCTGGGTTCCGTTAGAGCCATTACGGTTCCCATGCCTCTTCATATCCCAAATCATGAGAACTAATAGTATCAACCAGCTGATTCAGTTAGAGCTTTCTGCATTTAGGTTGGAAAGAGGCATACGAAATCAGCTATCTCACGGGTACATGAGGCTGTTGTTAAAGCCTTACAGCAGCCAGGCCAGTCCACAAAGGCAGCACATGCACTTGCAAGGGGACCTGTGTGAAGGCTAGCTATCAGATGGTGCTTAGCAGGGGAATTGTTACTTTGCCACCTGCAGCTGCAACAGGAGTTCTGCCTTGTGCAGAAGCATCCTCAGTCCCTCAGAGCTGGAGGGGCCTTGTTGGGCTCCTAATGGGTCTCACAATCAGTGCATGAGAATGTGTGCATTCTTTTAACAATGGCTGAAGGTCAGAAAAGCTTTAAACCCTGTGCAGATAGTTAAGCACTTGTCCTGTGATACAGATACTTATTTCACACATGAGAGGGCATAGACTTAGTGGTTTTGCCTGTAACTTTTCTGGGTTTATGACCGGCACAGTTATGCAGGGAAGTTAATAAAGCAGCAGCTTTGGAAGCAGGGCTGCAGTATAGAGGATGCTGCACCTTGGCTTTCCTTGCAGCAGTGCCTAGTGAACTTTGGCAAGCTAATTTTTTGTAGCTTACTGTAAGCAACCAAGTTGCTCTTTAATGGATTTGTGGTCACTAGAAAGAGTCATCTTCTCTTTCACACATCCAACTAAAACTGAATTCTCACTGTAAATCTTATGTCTGGCCATTTCTTGTAGGACCAGCTGGAAGTACAGTCGTGTGCAACAGGGAACTTAGCACATTTCTTCTGCAGGCTTCTGCATCTTCCTGTTTTCCCTGCAGGTAGTCACAATTAGCTTTGGAAGAATACAAGGTCTGCTGTCCCCGAAGACTAGAGAGGTTGTCCACGCCCTGTGTCAGGTGGAATACTAATAGGCATACTCTGTTTTCAAGTGTTCTGCAGCAAAGACTGTGGTTAACACAACTTGTCTAGTCCCTTTTAACAATAACCTCCCAGTCCTCTTTCTTGAAATGTAATGGCTTCTTAAAAGGAGAGAGAGTGTTCTCATTAGGCTTTAACAGTAACAAACCTATGCATTATTCTTGGCCCTAAGTCTGAGAAACAGGTCATTTCAAGTAGTACTCGGTAAGGGTGCTGCAGTGCATGTGCTGCTGTGGTACAGCTGCAGGAGAGGGAGTCTTCATGCAGTCCATATGCCTGCTTTTCCTCTTGATTCTACTTTTCATGACTGAGAGCTTGAATTCAGCTTTGAGAGGAGAGAAGGAACTTCTGCAGCATTCGTAATGGTTGTTAACTCCTTCCACCTCTTGTTAGAGGAAGAACTGCAATGGCAAACCTAGAGATTACTGGATGTAATACTGCTTGTATTATGAAGAGAGATGTCTGATCTAGGCACTATTTCTGCCCCTTATTTCCTTTTTAAACTTATGCCAGTACTCCTGCTTTCTGTTTAGAAAATACAGTCATGCTGTTTGGCTAAGGAAAATGTGCTTGAAATGTTTCAAATTTACGACCAAACTTTACATTCATTTGGCATTTTTATAAGATCATTTCTGACCCACAGAGCAAAGCATGTCAGTACTGAAAAGCAATAGTTTTAATAGTTTTAAGCTCTTCAGGTAACTGGAGTAATTTCTTATCTGAAGCATGTGTGATTATATTTCCAGGCAGTAATAATGGCATGCTTTATTTATACGAAGCATTTTAGAATGCTGCAAGGCAGTTTTAATAAGAGTTCTAGTATTCCAGCTCCTGTTGTTGTGTTATTTTAAGCTTTACTTTTAACTACTGTGTCCACTTTGTTTGTCTTCACTAGTGCTTTATATCTGACAATTTAGCCTCTTGACTGACCCAATACTTTACCAAATATGGCCACTCACAGCAAAGTAGGTCTGGTAATATGATCTAAGATTGGCTAAATGCCTGGTAAGCACAGTCTGCTCACCAGGTAGACCTAAGGCTAATTTAAAGGAGCATTTAAAGAAAAATTACTACGGTAACTATTCCATGTACTCACAGTGGGACTGGAATGGGCTACTTGCTGTCTCAGTAACATGCTAAAGATTACCCTAGGAAGAAAATATTATAATGAACATGCCATGAACAAGAAATGTAAAAAGAACCAGTGTAGCAGAGAACAGTGAGCTAATGGAAAAACATCTGCTCCCCAAGTTACGTACAGCGGGGACTTCTTTTTTTCCTCTTCACAAAATGCTTGCAATTTACTTATTTTTTTCCATATGGGCCAATTTCGGGATAAAAACTGTGTTAGAGGAGATGGGCTTGTTCCACGAGAACATATCATCAGGGCCAGGGGACTGGAATCTTCAACCCAAGCTGGCCCATGGCCACACAGCCGCACAGCAGGCATCACAGCAGCAGCTGAGGACACAGCCTGGCCCTCCCCTGCTGCCCCTCAGTTCATCCAGTACAGCTTGTAGTTGCACAGCTTGAACATCAGTATTCCAAAGCTTTTAGTGGTCCTAAGGCCTCTCAAGTTATTAGCTCTGATATTAAAGGTCTTTATCAGGTTTGGGAGACATCTTTACTGACATTTCCAGAATAGCTGAGATCAGATACTATCCTGTGATGCAGCACCAGTTATTTGAAGCGATTCTAGTGTTTTTCTTTCTTATTTGTTTTTTTTAAAAAAAAAAAGTGCTCTCAAATTTTAGAATTTTAAATTTAGAACTTCCCCATTCACTGCTTGAGTTCTTGAGCTCCATAGGCGCTGCTGATTTTTGTGGCTCTTTACAGTGACGTAAAGCAGTATGTAAAGCTGGAGCCTGGCAAGGGGGAGCAGAAGGAAGTCCTTTATTACGCAGCTATTGCTGAGTAGGATAAAGGTGTACTGCAAAGATGGCTGCCCTGCTGTGTTTACTTACTGGGAGGGATTAGGAACACTTCACACTGGAGATAGAAATGGTAATGTGAACTGGTTTGGTCCCCTTTGGAATGCTACTAGCTAAGTTAAGAAGGCAGCAGTGGTTCTGCTAAGCCTCCTGATTTAGCAAAGTCTGTTTTAGGCTTCTCTGGTGCAGGCTAAGGATCACTGGATTCCCAGTTTCTCTTAATCTGAATGTCCTCTGAGGATAGTTGGTTTTGGGCTATGCTCTCCAGCTGTTTTGTTTTATTTTTTACCAACAATGAATTTTAAAATTCAAAGCAAGTCTTGACCTTAAATCCATGCTGGGTATTTTGGATTACCTCCACCATTCCTGAGGCTTCTGGATATTTCTTGTTGCTGGAGCAGGACATCAAACTTTGTGGACTGATAATCCGTTGGCATGGGCAGTCTTCAGGGAGCACATACCATTTCTCGATATCTGGGACATGCAAGCGTGCACGTGTGTGTTGAACGCTCACTTGTGAAGGAAACAGGCAGCAGCTAGCAATCCTCTTTGTTAAGCAGTTGGTAGATCCTTTGCCAAGAGAAGGAGGGAAACCTGTTGCACTGCCAGTGATACCCAGAGACTGACAAGAGGGTACCAAATACTAGCATTTCCTCAGTTGCTCAGTATGTTTTGGGCAGGTGATGAAGTATACATAGTCATGATGGAGGAAGCAGACCATTTCATAGGATCATAGAATGACCCGAGTTGCAAGGGACTCACAGGGATCATAGAGACCAACTGCTATCCTTGCATAGGCCAACCCCAACACTCACACCGTGTGTCTGAGGGCATTGTCCATACACTTCTTGGATGTTGTCAGACCTGGCACCAGGATTGCTTCCCTGGGCAGCTGTTTCAGTACTCCACCACCCTCTGGGTGAAAAACCTTTTCCTAATACCTAACCCAAACTTCCCCTGACACGTTTTCCATCTTATTCATACCAGCAACAGAAAGTAGGAATTTATACTTGACTGGAGTGGAATATGAAGATTTACAAGTCCTTTCTTTGACTATAGCCGGTAATACATGCTTTGAGAGAGGGCAAAAGAAAACCCAAAAGGTGCTCTTCAAACAGAAGCATTTTTCTGTCACACTTATCGCTAGCGGCTTTATTGCCTGAAAGATGGTGGCTGGCTTCTCCCATCTGGGAAAGAGCTGTTTCCTCACCAGTGAGCAGGGCCCCTTTTCACAGCAAGGAACCAGCTGTCTTGTAGTGTTTCAAGTAATGTTTTGACTGTGCCATTTAGTATAGAAGGTAACTGGTGGTAGTTCCACAGCACTTTCAGAAACTTGCACTCCAATGCTGCACTTGTAAATAAAGCGGCTTACTGGCCATTTCAGCCCCTGTGAGGTCCAAAGCTTGGAAATTTAAAGCTGGTCCCTGGACTCCAAGACTCCAGTTAACTACCAGTTTGCATACAAAGTCAGCCTTTGAGGATGTCAGTCTGTTGCCTCATTCAGAAGAGCAAGTGACTGAGCTCAGGTGGATGGGAACACATGGCCATCTCTGTTCTTCATTTCTGTATCAAAAGTTTGCATCAAATGAAATTATTGCAGCCAGGATACAGCTTGAGGAATCTTCGATCTGATCTTGCCTGCAAATTGTCAAGCTCCTGCATACAGGATGGTGTCATAATATGGAACAATGACTAAAAGTCACCTGCCAGAAAGGAAAGGCAGCGGGGAACCCTTTGTCACAGTTATAGCTCTGTATTGACTGCTGAAGGCAGTCTCAGAGGAGTGGGTCTCTCCAGCTGGCTAAGGGCTGCTGCAATAACAAGCGTTAATATCTTCTGGAGGCAGATGATGTGAAACAGAAGTCACCTTTGTACACATCCCCACAGTTGCTCTCACCTTCTTAAAGGGAGAAAGACGGCTCCCCACTGCACCACCTGTGGGGCATCTGACTGCATTGTGCTGGCCGTGTTGCTATGCGGTAGCATTTTTTGGGGTGGACAAGAGAGAGCAGACAAGAGCTTTAGATCCGGGGGGCACATGCAACGGAGTGATGTGGAGCAGTCTGCCTGTGGGATTTAAGTGCTGTGTATTGGATAACACCAAATATGATTCACAAGGAGTGAAATTTTAACTCTTGGATTCTTCAGATTGCAGAAATCCATTTGAAATACCTTTGATTTTTTTTTTTTTGCCTGGAATTGCAATTGTTGCTGCTGTGTTGACAAACACGATCAGTCTTGATGCTGCTTTGAAACACTTAGGAAATGGGGAATAGAGTCAGTGTTCAAGGTGATGGCAAGCAACTCAGACTAGCACTGTGACACAGATATGACTGGATTACGCTGTTGTTACTCCTCTGATGGACTCCCTGACAGAACTCAGTGAAAAAATTTATCTTGAAGTCAAAAAAAAGGATCATGCCTGTAGGACACCCAGCTTTTTCAACGTTCTGAGAAGTACTCTCATTCTGAGTGTCTGGTCTTTGGAGAGTAGATCATATCCTTCTGGCAGTTGTCATTCAGTTAAGTATCTTCACTGTAGTTGATCTTAAATGCTAGCAGAAGCTGCTCTAAGAACTAGGAGCTCATATTAAGAGCTAATGGTAATCTGAGTGGAGATGCGTTCTGCTCTCAGAGAGTGGGGCCCTGGATTAAGGCTGACGTGGAAGTCTAGGTGCAAGTCAAAACAAAGGAGGCCATAGCCACAAGAGAAGATGACAGTTGTTTGGAAGAACAGAGTAGGCTGGACAGTACTGCAAGAGAGCACAGATGGGAAACGTAAGGTGGATACGAGAAAGAAATGAATCATGCTAGATTGGACCATGGAGTCAGCTGGATAGCTGCTTGTGGCCTTAGCGGTTGTGGGCTCAAGCTTCAATTAGCGAATGAAAGGAGATGGTGCACAATTCATCCCATCTTTGCCCATCTATTTAGTGCACTGTCTCAGCCCACACCTATATGTAAAATTGCTGAAATGCTTCCTAATAGTCATTCACACTCAGTTTCTGGCATTACTCCAGAGAGCCTAGTAGAGGAGGTGGTACACCCAGGATAATGTCTCTCTTTGCTCAGTAGCATGTAGTGGTACTGAGTTCAAAACTGAATGTGAATTTGTTTTAAGTTTTTATGAAGGTGATGTTAAGAAAAAGAGAGCAAGGAGGCTTGCAAACATGGCCTTTAGATTCAAAGCTGCAATGAATTTCAGCACCAAGAAAGATGCAGTCCAACAATCGGACGTTCATAAATGGTTTCCCTGAGTCATTGAACCTTTCATAGCATAGTAATTACAGACCTTATGTACCTGTGTCAACCTGAGGAGATACCCTCTGCTTTGGAGTGGAATTGAATGTCCCATCTCTCTGTAACAGAACTTCCTTGCTAATTTGTTTAGCATGATTAGGTGATATAGCGAGATATGCTGAATAATCCACTGGACAGGAAGCTGTTAACCAAGGAAACACAAAGGCAAGTGTTCCAGTACTTTTAATACTATTGAGGAGACAGTAGTATTACCGTGATAGATTTACTGAGTCCTTGTTTTGGGGGTTTGATTTCTGCCCATAGCTCTGTTTTTATCCCATGTTGTGTAAGCATATCTTGTTAATCTGTAAATAAAATGAGTATGTAATGGAGGTGAAAGATGAGTTTACAGTAAACACATTTTAATGCAGGCCTAAACGATTCCCCTTATTGTCTATGTTTAGCTGGGAGGGTGCACTCTTTTCCTTTTGTAACCCAAAGGCACTTCTCACATTCTTTTTTAATGTAAATTAGACCTCCCACACCATTAAATCATATTCTACTGACTATTGAGCCTGAAAAGAAATGGACTGAACTTTAATATGCTACATTATCATACCATAAAATACAATTTGTACATCTTATTTAGATTCCGTGTTGCTGCTCTTCCTCTAAATAATTGTTATTACTGAAGAAGGTTTACAGGCACTTTTGAAAGAAAGAATAAGTGCTTTCCATTTTGTATGCATTGAAACACCGGCTGTGCGTGATTTCACATCTAAACCCCCTTGCTCCTAATTCTTTTCTAAAATGTAACGTCACATTATGCTGTTAGTTGCTAATAGAGCTTTTAATATGGCAGTATCTGGAACTTCTACTGACTTCAGACAGGCTCAGGATTTCACCTCTTCTTTTGTGCCTCTAAGTTTGTACTAACTTTGCAAACAAATTGTTTATCTTCAGGATGTGAATCCTCACTTTGCACATCCCCATCCTCATTACTGCCACAGGCATAGCGTCAGCTGCTGTGCAGCACTTGGCCAGAAAATGCTCTGTTCCTTGGGAAGTGCGAGTAAAATACTGTCCTCCCACAAACTTTTGAGTAAGGCTGCGCACATACTCAGCTTGACAAGGTACATGACCTTGATTTCTGTTATTATAGATAGCTGCAGCCTCTTGGAGCCAAGGGAAGGGATGCATGCTGAGATTTTATAATGATTAACTAGAGAGAAGTGTATATGATTCATTCTTAATGAGTATAGCTCTTACCAAGGAACTAATGTTTTGCTCATGTTGACATTCTTAGAGGAGAATGACATTTATCTGTAGTACAACCTAGGGACGGTTGAGAAATACTCAAGCAGTTTCTCGACGATGTCTCACTTTTCTTCTAGAAGGACCACTTCAGAAGTGGAAGGGTGTTCAGCCATGCTGTCATTTCAGTACACGATCATTTTCAGTAAGCCAATAAATGTGCTATTTCTGGTGTTAGTCTTATGTCAGATAGGCTAAGAGTCTTTCCATGTTAAAGCAAGACTGCCTTTGAGATGCTCTCCTGCTCACCTCTACCCAGCAAGCTCCATGTCAGCTTGCCAAATCCCCACAGTCATCTGGGTCTCCTAGCGTTTCGAAACTGGCAGAGTTTCAAAGCTATTTAAGAGGAATTTTTAGACTAATTTTCCCCCTTACAGAGACATCCTGCGAGTATTCATTGCCTTTAAAGGTCAGCGCATTTAAGGTTGTGTCTAATTTCAGTATTATTTATCTAAATCTGAATTAGTAATTTTGAATTGGACTCTTGAGCTGTCAATACTTACTGCATTACCATATGAGTTAAAAAAAAAAAGTCTGAGGTTTTGTTTTGCAGAGATAACCAACAGGTTATGGACCAAAGTGCAATGGCTGACAGAGAATTATTTTATATACATATGTACATACATATCTATGTCTATCTCTTTCCCTTTTCAGTTATGTATGGCAGTGAAAATTGAATGTCACATTTGAAGCCTATTGCAAGGATTTAAAC
The DNA here is from genome assembly GCA_033556795.1 of Tapera naevia. Taxonomy (NCBI): domain Eukaryota; kingdom Metazoa; phylum Chordata; class Aves; order Cuculiformes; family Neomorphidae; genus Tapera; species Tapera naevia. The sequence continues at coordinate 14,985,162 of JAUMJJ010000246.1, read as the reverse complement.
GCATAGTAACACTAGCATTAGAATAGTCTGTTTGAGTTGGAAGGGGCCTACAACGATTGTGTAGTCCAACATAACAGTCATCTAGTCCAATGATAATCTAGTCCAAATCCTGAGAAATCAAGTTTAACTATGAAATATGTTTGAAATTTACGTTTAACATGAGAAATGCTAAATTTATGTTTAACATGACAAACAGAGTCAAGCACATTAGTATGCTTGTTACATTTTTTTTCCCTAAGAAAACCACTAAGATAGTTGCTGATAGCTGAAGAAAGTAAATGATTGAGTAGTCTCTTCCAAGAGCTCTTGTTTTCTTTTTCTGTAGATTACGTATAAGGAAGTAGATGTGTGAATACACAATATAAATAAGTCTATGATGAAATCCTTTTGATTTTAATTGTCTCTGGAAAGTTAAAAGATGGCTATCTCATAAACTAGACAAATAAGCAGAGAGAAATACATTTAATAATTTTTAGAAATGTTGAAATACTCCTAATGCCCAGTTCAGTCAGATGTATCCTATTACTCTGACATGTTTAAAGTTCTCAGTAGACAGTGATGGCTTATTCTGTTCTTTTTTTTTTCCCAGATTATTTGGAAATATGTATGATGTCTCCGAGTGGCTACCATCCCTACTTCCTTAGGGCTCAGTTTAGCACTGTTTACATTTCTGACTGAGGAGTCCTTAAGGCTGTCTTCTGTCAGGACAACACCTAAAGGTGTTGATAAACATCTGTATAGAGCCCTTAACATTTAAAAAAACATCCATTTGGTGAATCCACTTGTGATAGTAAGCACTAACCACAGTAGTAAAGCACTGTGCAGGATCATGGCCTCATATTTTAATATGCTTAAGGGAGATGATATGTAATTAATGTGAAAAAAAGTCTTTGACTTATTTCAACTAATGATAGGGTGGTTTGTGTGGGTTTTTTGGTTTGTTTTTTTTTTTTAGCTGAACTCTTCATGGAACAACAACATCTCAAAGAAGCTGGCTTTTGTATCCAGGAGGCAGCTAGTCTTTTCCCCACATCTCATGCTGTACTGTACATGCGTGGGAGGCTTGCAGAGATGAAAGGCAATTTGGAGGAGGCTAAGCAATTGTATGATGAAGCACTCACAGTGAATCCAGCTGGAGTGGAAATTATGCACAGCCTGGTGAGTTTGCAGGGGCTCAGCTCCATTATAGTATTTATGTTCCTGATTAACTGTAATAAGAGGGGAGAGGGCTCATGCTTGCTCTGGATGCCATTGTCTTCGTAATCCTGAGAGCAAGTGACCGTTCCAAGAATAAATTGGGTATCTTGAACCTCTATTTTAAGACTGGATTGAATGTTTTTAACTAATTAGGACTTGTGTCAAAAGTAAATATTTTAATTGACAAAGGCTGATGGTTTTGGAAGTCAATTCACTGCTTTGTCTTTGCTGCTTTTCCTACTAACTGTTATGCATTTTAAATAGGCAGTACACTGATGTTTGGAAGATCTGAACTAAATAACTATAGAATATTCATTTATATGGGGTTTGTAAACCTTGGGCTGGAGTTTTGTGCCTACTGAAATCAAGATAAACTGTGAGTTTACAGTAAAATCAATCTGTTATTATCTTCTGCTGCTCCAACTTTGATTAGGGGCAATGATTCCACATTTGTGGAGGTTTTTTGGTAACAATCCTATCCAGCAAGTTTTTTTTTCTGTTGCACTATCCCCAAAATAAACTTACATACAGACACAGGGCCTAGATGATGATTATAGTAGTAGTAATAATAATAACAGTAATAATAATAATAATAAATGGAGCTCTGTGGAAGACCAAACCCCACTTCTGTTGTGTAATCAGAACAGCTAATCATATTTCATCAATGATGTGACTTGTTAACTGTAGCCCTTAGTAGGTGTTTCTGCAATTTTAGAAGTCTTTCTTGACTAATTTAGTTTTTACAGGAATTCTGTATCTATGTGACCACCTTGTGTCTTTGCTAGCAGATATAAATTTGGTCCTGGTGAGGTTTGCAGGCAACTCCAAAACTGAAAGGGTGCCATTGCACAAGAGGACAAATGTAAAATGAAGTTTTAATTGGGAGAAAATAGTAGAACCTACAGGCAAGGGATGACGTATTTGGTAATAATGAATGTTCAGTGCAAAACAAGCAAATGAGTAGCTTGGTGCATATGTCAGGAGAAGGTTGAAAAACAGCTAGGTGGGTATCAGGCTTATATGGGGCAGTAATGTTACTTTGTTGCTGTGATCCAGCCTTTACAAAATCAGTTGGCAAAATCTGGCAAGATAGGTGGTGTTCTTTGCTGAGTTAGAGTTATGATTTCAGAGAAGTCACTAATATAAGAGCAGCCATGAAGTTAGATGCCGACATGATACTAGTAACTGCTGGTTTTGTCGTATTTTGTGGGCAGAACCACATACTGTGTCTTCCCATTTCAGTTGCCTGCAATTTTCTGAAACTATATTCATTTGGAATTAAAATTTCTAAGATGCACATCTGCTCTGGCCCAGTTTACTTAGGAAAATGTCACCCAAAATGGAGTAACTGTTTCTGAAAATGAGACTAATGAAGAGACCTTAAAGGCTTCTGTGACATCTGCTTTACTAAGCTTTACTATCGACGGTATTTATGAGGGATGGGTGGTCTTTGTAACATATTAATGTGCTTTTTACCATCCCTAAGAAAAATCCTTCCTAGGCTATCCAAGTTATAACCTTTAAAAAACACATTTTATATGTTCTTAGTAGATATATGTTTCTGAAGTCTCTAAGGAGTCTGTGAACACTCGTTCCCCTCAATCCCAAGTGAGCTCCATCATCTCTTGGTCAAGGGATAGGAGTAAAATTTAGGAGAGGTGAAAAAGACAATGAGATGTGGAAATTAGGGACAGAGACTCAGTGCATAAGCAAGTAGGGAGGAGGAAAGATAAACTCAATAAGAAAGTGAGAGAAATAAGCAGAAGTAGCAAATAAGATACAATAAGGAATGTACCACTGTATAGATAAGAAGAATGAGACTGGGTTAAGGAACCAGCCCAAAACACATGGGTTGAGGGGTGGCCATGTTGAAAAAGATGAATTTAAGGGGTTGGTGTTAAGAGACAAAGGAGTGTGAGCCTGTGAGGGTACTTCTACTCCTTAAAATTCTGAATCTTCTCATCTCGGTGCCAGCAACTATCAGTGAAAATCACTTGCTTAAGCACGTGCCTCATCTGCTTTAGTTTGGCCATGATGGCAGCCTGTGGTTCACACCTGTTAGCTTAGATAGCAAAGGTCTGGTTCTATCCCTGCTGATATGAATCATGGCAGTAGTTGTAGGATGCCACATAATGGCATTCCTTTGTATGCTTTTCCAAAAGCTAGGAAATTGCACGTAACAAGTTAGAAGCATCTGATGAGCACTATAGAAAAGCCTGTAAAGAAATTAATCATTTTGCCTTCAGAGCAGAGCTGGAATGATGTGCAGTAAACAAGGCTTTTAGGGCTATGCATCAAATAAAAAGGGCAAAAATAAAATATGGAATTGCTGCTAGCTAAGTATTTTTGTCCTGTGTATGGAATGAGACAGTGTCCCCATGGAGAATTTAAGACTAGGTTGATGTAATTGAGGACATAATGTAACAAGTGGTAAATTCTGCATCTCCTCAAGGCCATAAGAAGAAGACTGGATGCCTTTCTGAAATCTATAAATTAGCCAAGTACCAGCTGTACTGTTATTGAAAATACAAGTTCTTGAGCACAGTATGTTCAGTCCCCTACCAGAGGGAAATCTATGTCTTGGATTATGCAAGAGTCCAAACCAGATTATCGACTAGTTCCAAGTGGCTTGAAACTGTGCAAGGCACATGTAAAGGCAGCTGAAATTAAATTCACGCATGCTGTTTCAGTGTTGGTCTCCTCAAACATTTGAATATATGGTTTTCCTACTGTAGTAGTACTGTTCTGGATGTGTAATAATTTAGGGAAAGAGAGTCTGGTTATGAGTATTACTGTTTGATTTAGTGCATTTGCCATCCAACTGACCTAGTCCACTTTAAGGGAAAACTGCTGTAGACAGTGCCAGTTCTCCCTGGTGTATCAGCATCAATTAGAAAAGTAGTCATGTCTCTTCCCCTGGGCTCTCAGAACTGGGTTGTCAAAGCTATATTAAGAAAATTCCAACCTGAAGAGCGTTGCTGGCTTTAAATGAAGGGCACAGATCTAGCAGTGAATGAGTCCATTGGGTGTCAATAACTTCACTTTTACATAGGGTAGAGTCACCACCATAATAACACAAGTTCTTTCTCTGTCTAGCTGAAAATGGCTGTGTTTTACTCTAACTGAAGAGTGTTTACAGTAGCTGTCAAATCAGTGTTCTTTCCATATAAAGCACACTGCTGTGTGGAAGAGCAGTGCCGAGTGCTGTTGATGAGGTGTGTAGCACATTCTGCTCCATCGTGGGGGCTGTTGGCATATGGTGTCCAGTACTGTGCTTAGGAAACCACAGGCACGCTGAAAATACCACATAGTTATGCTGCTTCTTGCTAGCACTTGCAGTTTATAAGTGGTGCCACAGGATCCTCAAGCCTGTATCCACCAGTGACCTTTACAAAGTAAATACCACTGGCTAATACCTAATCTAAGGAAGTACATTTGTTGAGGAGTTCTGTCTTCATTTGGAAAAAAACACATAGTATCAGTTTTGGAGGCTATTGGGAATATACTTATGAACAAAAGTACTCCTGCTGAAGTGTGGAGCTGCTCCTTTGGTTGAAAACTTTTTTTCTGTTGGAAACAATTGGCTTGGCCCTTAGGAACTGTATGAACTGTAGGACTATAGCTCTCTTTAGGAAATATGGCTTGCTAGGGTTGTTTTTCCCACATTTCTCCTCATTCTGTCTGACACGTTTCTCTCTTCCCTCCCTGTTCTAGAACAGCCCTGTTCTTTTCTTCCTTCTTCCTTTTCATAGGCTTCTTCTGGGGCCTGCTTACAAAGGTCAGAGAGCACTTCTACCTCTCATGGGGGCTGATAGAGTTTCCATGGAGTAGGTGTCTTCACTGGTCCAGAAACAAGAGCTTAGCCCATATCCCTTGTCTTACACTGTGACTAGTCAGCCATGCCAGATGCTGTCTCTGACAGCACATTTCTAAACCAAATAACTGCAGCTTGCTTCATTCAGTGTGCTCCAAAGTTGGTTATGTAACATCATGATACACACAGCTTTGGGACAGTGATAACAAACCTGGCATGTGACCAACCAAGTCAGAAAAATATAACATAAGCTGGGGCAGATGATACCTCCTTGTAAAGCGATACACAGATCCACCTACCTGTTTGTCACTAGAGAAAGACATTGAAATTTGCTAGTTCCCAGCCACAGTGCATTCAGTACCATTCTTCCTTTTTATTCAGAGGAGGAGAAAATCAATGCCAGTGTGTTGGATTTGAGTCCTAAAGCTCCATATGTAATATAGCAAGAAGTCTCCTGCCCAGCATGCATCTCACATTGCACTTTATCAAGTTAGGGCAATTCTCAGCATGTTGTACTTCAGAAAGAGAATCACATATTTAAAAGAGAAGGAAACAGGCACCTTCATCTCCATAGTCATGCCAGATTTAATGAAAACAACAAAAAAATAGAGTCAAAGCAAAGAAAAATTTGCTTGAGTCATACTTGAGTCTTATTGATTGCAGTCAAAGATTGTAATGATTCTTCACTTCCCTTGAAGGCTGGGGCAAGGATGATAAGGTTTTTATCAAGATGCCACATAGCTGCCTGCACTGCCTCATCCCTATGCTTGATAGGGAAAAATTGAAATATATATTGGGTTTTGTTTGGTGAGTCTTTGTGAAAGTTAAGATGGAAAGCAGTCTCCATAGTGTATTTAAATTCTGTTGTGACCACGTAAGCGCATGGAAAACATGAACTAGTCAAAATGCGTGTGATTCATTCCATAATCAAGTCAAATGGAGTATACAGGTAACATCAGTTACACTAATCATGAGGGTTCTACTTTTTCTTAGAGACACTGTCATCTGCATCACAAAATGTAAGATTGGCAGCCATGCAGAAGGACTTTACAGTCATGTACTGCCCTCCAACTGAATTGGGAAAACATTTTTCCCACTTTTCTTAGTTTGTCATCTAAGCTAGGCCAACAAATTGACTGTAGGCTGTTCTGTGACCTTCATTTTCTGAGATTAGTGTAGATTATAGCCTTTCCTCAGGAGGGCCTGCTTACTTTTCGGAGAAGTTGGTAAATGCAGTTTGGGAGGTATCGGCCACACAGCAGAATCACTGAATGCCTAATGTTGGAAGGAATCTTGGGAGATCATGTAGTCCAACCCCATGCTCAAGCAGGTTCAGCTAGAGCAGGGTACCCAGGACTACATCCAGCTGGGGTTTGAATATCTCCAAGGATAGAGGCTCTACAACCTCTCTGGTCAGCCTGTTCTAGTCTTTGATCACTCTGACAATAAACAAAGCTTTTTCTCATGTTTAAATGGAATTTCTTGTATTTCAGTTTGTGCCCATCCAGACACTGGATACTACTGAGAAGAGTCTGGCTTCATCTTTACAGTAGGTGTTTAACCATGTTGATAAGGTTCTCTCTGAGACTTCTCTTCTACAGGCTAAACAGTTTCCGCTGTCTCAGCTTCTCTTTGTATGACAGATGCTCCAGTTCCTTAATGATCTCAGTGGCCCTTTGCTGGTCTCTCTGCAGTATGCCCATGTCCTCCTTGTACTCAACAAAGTACTCCAGATGTGGCCTCACCAGTGCTGAGAAGAGGGGAAGGATCTTCTCCCTTGACCTGTTGGCAACACTCCTAATCCAGTCCAGGTTACCATTGTCCTTCTCTGGCAAGGGCAGATTGCTGCCTCGTGTTCAACTTTGTATCCACCAGGTCCTTTTCTGCAGAGCTGCCTTCCATCCAATCATCTCCTCAAAGTGAATCTGAAGCTAATACCAGGACTTTTTTCTGAAAGTAGTTACTAAATGTGACATTGGCATGTCTGTACTGGATCATGCCAGAGGTTCAACTCATCCATCTCTTGAACAGCAACATAAAGGGCCTAGGAAGGAATTAGAGCAGGGCAGACATATATGGTATTTCTAAGGTTATGCCTTAGCTTCAGGAGGTCCTGAAGTATAAGTAGATTCTTAGTAATTCACAGTGGATTCCTCTGTCATGAACTTGCCTTGAGCCTGTGTTAGATTTCAGCGTTCACAGTAGCATTCAGCAAGAAGACCTGCAGGTCTACTTTCTGCTAGCCAAAGAACTCCCTGTTTTTTTGTATGTTCTTCATGCAGCACTGCCTAGCCAAACTGATGCACCTTGTTCTTATTTTGGAAGGCATAAGACACAACTGATTCTTATTCATCCTCCCTCATGTTACTGATTTTAGATACCTTTAACTAAACCAGTCCCATTCCTTTCATTATTGTCGTTGCCTCTCTCTGAACTTCGTACAGTTCTTTTTAAGATGAGAAGGCTAGAGCAAATTCTGCACTTACAATAATTGGCTTAGCTTCAAAGGCAGTGGTTTAGGCTCAGTGTTAAAACCTCACTGTCCTGTGATCTTCTACTCATATAATTGCTACCCATATACATTTTCATACAAATAGAACGTTCTATTTCAAGTGTTTTGTATTAACCTGATCTTGTTATCACTGCTCTGTTTCCATCTCCTCATGCCTGTAGGGGCTCGATTTTTTTCTGAACTGTCAGCATTGCTAATGAATGCATAGGGATTTATAATATCAGTGAACAGTGTAACAGTGTTTTCTTGGGTCCTTTTAGAGGTGTCGGTGTCCCGATCTGTGAATACAATACACCCAGGAAGCATGCAGTTCTAGTCTTTTATATATATTTTTCACTCTATTTTCTAGAGACATGCTTTTAGCTGGTGGAACACAGATTTTTCTCTACTGCTAATGCCAGAAGCTGAAGAGTTTGATTGAGAACAGGGTTTTGTATAGCTTATGTTCCTTTTACCTAAGATAAGTACATGGCTTTTGATTAGATTTGAGCATTTAAAAACTATATGATGCTTTGCTTAAATATTCTGCTCTTAATTTTTCAGTTGGATGGAAGGGCTGAATAAAAAGAAAGAACCTTTACAAAGAGTCTTGAACTGTTTAATTTGGTCTTCGTTGTCTACTTAGGATGCAATTTCATGTTCATTTTAGTAAAAGAGTCAACCTATTGTCCCCAGACTCATATTTGGTAGCATCAGGATAATTTGAAGACTACAGTTTCCACTGATTAGAACATGGAAATGAATTATTTCTGTTCATTTATTTCATTTTACCTCACAGTATGGTGCATACATCCTTTTTTTCAAAGGCATCCATTCACATAATAAAAACATGGCTTGATTGCTTAATATTTTCAAGGATGACATGCATTGCTTCCTTGGGGATTTGGTTCATGCTGCCATGAAGTAATCATATAAATCATGGGGCAGATTCTCAGCATGGGTGAATTATCATACCTCTATTGTATCGCGGTCTGTATGTCTTGTAACGTAGCTAGAACCCTAATTAAAAGCTTTTTTACCTTGAAAGCTGAAGTTAGAATGCTTTCTGTGCTTAAATGTAGAAACAAAAGAGCATAGTTTTCACATTAATAGAGTTATTTATCATCTAAGGAATTGCTCTATGTCCAAAGCTTATCCAGTTTTTTGCTATTTTGTAGATGAGTAGTATGTGGTCTGTTTCCACTTTCTAGTGGCATTTCATGCTCATTTTTTTATATTTGTGCACAGAGACTTGAACATCAAAATTAATATGCATCCCCCTGTAGTTAGGGCAACTGTGCATTTGTCCTCAGTGTAATTAGGTGGATAATTGTATCTAGAGAGACAATGAATGACCTGGTTTTATCTGTTCTGTAGATAATTCTTCCTAGCTGCTTTTGATGTTTCCCTTGCTCTTGTTTTGACAAAGGTGATAAGCAGAGTTAAGGACTGGGTAATTTTGACCGGGGACTGCTGTACTACTTTTGTAATACCGACAATATTTTTCATTATTACAGATACTACTTAAAGATTCTCTTTAAGTATTTCTTTGAGAAATTGCTGTCATAAGAACTTGAATTTCAGTAGATAATGGCAGCAAAATTAATTTCTATCTGTTCTTTGACACACAAAACAATTGAAGCTTTACTAGTAACACTTTTTTTAAAGTTTTTTTTCCTTAAATGTTTATATGCATTGAGTATATTTTAAATATTTTTGACGGCATCAGATTTGTTAATTACTTTTATTTATGACCTAGAATTTCTGTATGCAAGACCTGCTTCAAGAGAGGGTTATTTTACAGTTTCAATGTATGTATTGACTGTAGCTTTTAATAACATTGTGTTTGTGTGATCCTAGGTTGGTGTGGCTTCTGAGTTGTAATAAAGAAAAATCCATAGAAACAGATAAATAAAAAGCAACATCATAGATTAACGTACTCAAGATGTTACGTATGCCACGACCTCCAAACCTGAGAAGCCATGGCCGTGTTATTGGGACTGTTTGTGGGGGTTGCTGATGCAGAGGCGGTCTGTTGGTGTTTTGGAATGAGCCACTCACAGCAAATAGATGTGAGCAAGCGAGCTCCTGGTTCTCTTCCCAAGCTAAGCACTGTTTCATGGAATTTATCGAAGCTCTTCAGGCTTGGGTTTTGCTACTCTTGTGCAACAGGGTGGGTCCTTCCTCTTCCAGAAAGCAAAGAGCTGCAACTCAGTCATTTTCCATTGAAGGCAATTCACTGAAGAGGCTGGAGAGGAGGTGGAGCCCTGGCTCTCACCATCCCCAGCACGGCCAGCTCCACTGCACTTGCAGCTGTGATTTTGTGTCACACTTCATTCTAAACCTCTGTAAAACAGGGATGTAGCTACTAATCTACTTCATCTGGGGTTTGTGGAGCTTAATTAATATCTGTGCATACTTTCAGATGACAGGCGTTCTGTAATCGCAAAATCTTATTTATTCTAATTACATGTCTTGATTCCTTTCGTGCTTTATTCATTTGGGCTTTTGGACCACAAATTATTTTGGGCAAAGTACTGTAAATGTTCAGCACAAATGATGTGCTTTACAGCTCAGGATACCCTTATGTCCCTAAATGTAAGTAGTGATGAAAATATTATTGTGGTGGGAGCGAGATTTGGGAGGCGTATCTGCAAACTGTTTCTTCCTTTCACAAGGATATGTTTTCATTAGAGGAGTTTGCCTTCCCTGGGTGTTGTGCCTTGCTCTCCATTGTATTGTTAGATTATTGCAGCGGTTCTGTGAAGGATGGAGTAAACAGAAGCAAATGTGAATCTGTGGACTTTCTAGCACAGCCCTCTTTCCATCCTGGGGATAAGATATGACAACACCTGCAAAAAATAGCTTTCTGCAGGAGGGAGGGAGGGTGCTTCCTTTCTTTGACAGTGAATGTATCCTTCTGCTCCGCAAATTCAGTGTACCACTTCAGTTCTGCTGTTTCCCCTGGTGAGAAGGGGGTTGGATTTTTTTTGAGAGAGATGACAGACCTAAAGGCAGAAAAAGGGTTTGAACAGTCATGACAAGCCTTTCCAAAAATGGAGCAATCTCGAACAAAGTGCTTTTTCTTTTTTCCTCTTTCTTCCTTAATTAAGTAAATTATAGTGACAGTCAACAGGAGATTCTAGCAACCAGTGATGTCTTCTGTGATGCAGTTTGTAGAGCTACAGATTCTGGGACTCTCCTAGGTCTGCCTAATATGAGTGCACAAGAAAACACTGAAAGGGTGAATTCGCTAAGTCTTAGTCTCCAATGGGATATTTTTGGACTTCTCTGACAGTACAGAACATTTAAACAGTTTAACCCACCCCATAAGTTTCCCCTTGATTTGGAGAAATCCCTAAATGCTGTAAATGATTTTTCTTACAATTTTTTTTCTATTTAATGCAGTGCATTTCTCCAGTACATTTGGAGAATGGGCAAATGGAGATATACAGGTGTATAAGAGAGAAGGGGAGGGGAAAAAATTGGAATGGACATTGAAGAAATGTCAGTTCTTCGACAGCATGAGATGCTGCTTACTTTTCTCTCCAATTAGCCATTCAACAGTTTTTTTCCTTCCTTTTCCGTTGCTCTCTGCATTGCAGATTTCTGCAAGAGGTGAGCTCTTGATTTACCCCAGAAGGCTCTTTCAATGCTATTTATTTGCTATTTTATCCAAGATAGGTAAAATTCATTACAAAGAATAGGTCAGAAGCTTGTCCTGGTGGTGTTGAAGGAGTGCCTGAAAACAACGCAGCGAACAATCCAAGACGAAGAAATTGGGAGGAACTCTTCAGCACTTCGGAAAATTCAACTCCTGAGGCAGGAACTTAATACAGGTTTCCTGTTTGTTCTTTGTGACATCTAAACTTGTGCATTTTTTACACAGTGAAGCATTCCTCTTGCTCTTTTCCTCTCGTATTTCTCCATGCTTCTATAAATTTCCAGTCTATCCTTGAGCTGCAGTTTGATATTTCTAATGTGACTTTTGCTTACAATTTTTATGAAAGTGTTTGAGAAACAATCCTTGGCTGGAAAAAGAGCAGGGAAAAATAGCAAATTGCCTGTGATGGTCAGGGATGGACAAAAGAGAGCTTGACTTGTCAGGACAGCAAAACAAAGACTGGGAAGGGAAACATTTGCTCTCTGCAGGTACATGCAGAAACAAATAGTGAACACTGTGGGGAGAGAAAAGCCAAATCAACTAAAGGATGCAGCTTTATCTGCTATAAATTGTCTCTTGAGACTGAAGACAATTCCCAGCCATTGATGCAGAGAGGTTCTGGAGCTGCCTTGCAGGACAAGAGATATGGAAAAAACAATCTGCCCCTTTTTATACTGGAGCTGGATCAATTTAGGAGGAAGGGAGGGGGCAGCGTGTGACCTGAAACCCAGAGTGTCCAGCTAAATGTATCTTGCAGACCCACCTGCAATCCTGCCTTCCTATTTACCTTTTTCTGTTGAAGAACTTCTAATCCCAGAGTGTTTTGCAATTATTTTGAGATACTTTATTTTTTAAATTAGATAAGGAGTTTGAACATTAGTCAGGCTTCCCTGGAACACAGCCCTGACCTCCATTTTTTATATATATTTTTAATGAGTTGTCAAGTGGCTTCTGTGTATTGTGAAGTGGAATGATGGATGTAGCTGGGCCCAGGAGATTTGCATTGAAGTTCTCTTAAAAATAAGCTGCACTGTGGCAGCTCAGCTCTATTGACAATAACGTAAGTCAGGTTTAATAGCGTAGTTCCTTATTGAATGAATCCACCCTGTAGGAAACAGTGTGACCTTCCTGTGTGTGTGCAAGACAAAAAATCAATGTTAATCCCATGGGAGGAAAACTATAAGATTAACGGAACAGTTGAATGAGTCTAATGAGAATCAGATGGCAAGAATGTTAATTTGGAAAGAGATACTCGTATAAGCTGTCTGAAGGTGTATAATGCAGTAGTTTCCATATATCACTGAATGTCATGTATTCTCCTTAGATACATATCTGTAAGATGTAACTTAATGGATTTGCAACTGTTCTGTATGGCTTCCTGACAGAACAACGGGATTTTCAAGCTAATCACCTTTCAGTGGGTAGATTTATGACCAGTGTAGTTAGCTGAGCCTTTCCTCTGTCAGGAGGGGCACTGATTGAAGATGGTCGTTGGGTGCAACATACCAGCTGCGAGCTGCTTAATCAGAAACTGGCTTGAACATCTCTGTCGTGCAGTTGCTCTCTGGCATCATGCAGTTCAGTAGCAATGTCGAATATAGTGTTTGTCTAAATTGGTCCCCATTACTAGTATTTTTGGAGATTGAGGAGGTAGTAATTTTTCTGTCGTGTCATCTTAATAGCTATTTGCTTTATAAGAAATAAACAAAACAATGGACTCTTATACTTCCTCTTTGCTTCTGAAAGTCTGAGGTGGAAATTGCATTTTAAGTGCTTTTAAGTCATATGTGTAAGTTCACGTCTCGTGGTTTTCAGCCTTTAGCTTAGGTAGATGCAGTGGTCACTCTCCACCTGCTGCCCAGAGAGAGACTTCTCCAAGGTTGGTACAGAGCCCCTTTTGTTAGGCTCCTGCTCTGCATTGCCTTGTGGAAGAGTCTGCCTCTATTCTTCCCCTGAAAATATAGGGAGACTGTGCAATTAAAGTGGGTGTCTATGTTTATGTAGATCACATACCTCTTTAAATTAGGCGCGTGAGGCAGTTGAGTATCTGGTGCATAGCCTAAGGCAGGAAATGAGGTGAAATTACATTGTCTTGTTCCAGAGAAATTATTCGTTGATGTTTTCGTATTTAGCCCACTTCTCTCATGGTTGCGTTCACCTGTTCAGCATTCATTTTAATACAAAGAGTAGGCTCATAAAAACCTGAGATTTATGGTTGCATCACTTACCGGCTTGTATCTGCTAACATAAGAGATTGCAAATAAAAATCAATGGGGACACACGTGGCAGTATCTGAGTAATGCCAAGCTGTACAGTGGAGATTATTTGTTTATGCTTTTATTTGCCAGCATTGACTAAACAAAGACAAGAAAGCAAATGCTGCAGCAGACGTTCCTGAACAGGGTTACAGGGGTGACAGGAGCTAGCAGGTAACATTACAATAATGGATAACAATGTAGGAGAGACGTCACTGCCCACTGCTCCTCTTACACACTAATAGTGGGGCAATAAAAGAAGTGGCAGGTCTGCAGAGCTTTATGTGAGGTTTGCTGCTTTGTTCAAGTATATTTATCTTATAGGGTTTGATTCATTAGATTTGTACTGTGTGAGCTGTGCTTCCATTCCCCCAAAATCCAAATTGTTGTTAATGTAACTCTGAAGCAGGGCCTTTGTGAGCCTTAGCAAGTTTTACAACAAACCAGGGAAGCTAAGTATAGTCTCTGAATTGAGTGGGGAATAGGCCTCAAAGTCAGCTGATTTTGGATGTCACCATGCATGGCACAAGGCTAATAGAGATACACATGATCTGCCATGTGCCTTTTTAATTGCATTTAGACAAGATGTACAGTATTTGAGTCAGCTCAGCAGTGTTCTACGTGATGAAAACGTTGATGATATCTGACACCGGTGATAACACATGTGTGCTTAATATCTTGATGCATGTGTCATGGGGCACACTAAAATCATAGAAGAATTTAGGTGAGAAAGGACCTTTCCTCTGGAGGTCATCTGGTCCCACCTCCAGCTCATAGAGGGGCCAGCTTCAAATATGGCTAGCGTGTCCAGGGCCGTGTCCAGCTGAGCATTGAGTGTTTCCAAGGATGCATATTCCATCAACTCTCTGGGCCTCTGTTCTGATGCTGCACCAATCCTTGTGAAGAATTTTTTCTTAATAGCTAATCAACCAGAAGTTCCCTTGCTGCACCTTAATCTGTTGCAACTCAGCACTGCTGAGAAAAGTTTAGTCCCATCTTTTTTCCAGTCACCCATTAAGTAGCTGAAGGTGGCAATCAGATACCTCCTTAGCCTGGAGAAGGAAGAGCTGAATAAATGCTCCTCTGCCAGACTCTTCGTAACACCTTGGTCCCCCCAGCCATCTCTGTGGTCCCCCACCTGCCCTTCTCTACTTTGTCATGGTCTTTCTGGTACTGGGGAAGCCCAGACTGGTGACAGCACTCCAGATTCTGTCTCACAAATGCCAGATAGAAGGGAATAATTACTTCAGTTTGCTGTGATGCATTGCTTCACACAGCGGTGTGTGCTGTTGGCCTTCAGGACTGCATGGGCACGCTTCTGGCCTCCTGCTCAGTTGTTGTCCGCCAGCATACCTAACTCCTTTTCTGCAGAGCTGCTTCTCCCCAGCTGGCATCCAGCCTGTACAGTTGCATGGGGTTATTCCATCCTAGGTGCGAGATGTCACTGTTCAACAAATGTGATTCCTCTTAAAGCTTCAGTGAAACTGGGACATTGAAGTGACAAGCAAGACCTGCATCGTTAAGGGCCAGAGGCGAGTCACACATAATGATCACTTACAGCAAGTAAGACTTTTACACAGTAAGGAATAATATTGCCCAAAGCAACATGAACCAAAGTGGAGAAATGTGGTCAAGTTAGGCCTGTTGGGAAATCACTTGTTATTGGAAAGCTGTGACACCTTTGGTAGGAGGGACTCTGATGTGAACTTGTGATTTTCTGCTTTCATTGTTTGTTTGTGAATGCTAGAATGGTTAAGGCATCCTCCATGGCCTAGAGCAGGGAAGTAAATGTGTGTGTGTGTGTGCGCACATTTTTGTACCTCAGAGCTACAAGAATGTAGCATCAGCTGGTTTAATAAGCTCAAATTTGGTTATGAATTCCTATAGATGGAAGGAGCATTTCTTGCATCCCTTGAGCAATCTCTTCTGGTTGGAGGCTGGTGCTTTGGAAAGGGGACAGGTCTCCAATGGCATCTGGTAAATGAGCTGTGCCCCGGGGTAGAGCAGATTAAGAAAATGAAGAGCCAGATTCTCAAGAAGACTTTTCTTGCAGAACTAGCTAGGCCAGGGCAGGAGGAGTCTAATTTGTTGAACAAGTGAAGCTTTGTTTGTAAGCACTTAGTGATCCTAAAGTGAGTAGAGCGGGAGGCTGAGTGAGAGCAGTACTGGATAGCTGAAATGCAAAACCACTGGGAAACCACTCCCCGTGCTTTGGCTCTCCTTATCAGGGGCTGTTAACCCTGGGGTCATGAGAAGCTGCTATTCCATTTATTAGCATGGCAAACACCATTGCCATTCAGTGGTAAAGTTATCCTTGTGGTTCCTATCTCTCCGTGTGTTACAAGGAACAACTCCCCCTTCTCCTCCGCAACCTGTCAAGCCGATCTATGTATTGCAGACCTGAACACATGCATTGGACATGACATGGACCAGTGTTAAAGAGGCCGCGTACAGCTGAAATATAGCACGTCTACCCATAGCACACCAACCTGGTCAAACCTAATTGGTAGTGAAAGATGAATTGCATTTGAAATAAATTCTCAAGCAGCTCTGAGGCTGTGGTTATTTTCCCAAAGCAGTTAATGATGAGCAAGTTTGGGCATTCTATGGGATCGTATGTTTTTTAATAAGATAGCAGTATTATTCCCCTGCATCTAAACAAAATTTCTAGAATTTCTGAACTTCTAGTTACAGTAATTTTTGTGCCAGATTGGCAGGCAGTGATGTTTTCTCTTTGAGGCTGTCGCTTGCAGCTTAGCAGAGCACAGGAGTGACTAATACTGAAAATGAAGCTTGGTCAAATTAAACAAATGCCACAGTAAAGCATTTCTAAGGTCATGTCTGATCCCTTACTGCATTGTGAGGCTCAAACCTTCATGTTGTAGGAGTGTCGACTTGTTAACATACAGCCAGACCTCACAGCTTTTAAATCTTTTCTGAAAGGAGATTATGTACATAAGCATAGTTCAGGACAGGCTTCTGCAGGTATCAGCAGATACAAGTTCTCCTTGTGACTTCAGTGAGAATAGGAGATGCTGCACATATTTCGTGCACATTAAGAGCAAAATTGCCTGCAGTATCTTTGGCACCAGGTTCATGGACCATTTGGTATCCTGTTTGCCTGAAAAGTGTCTTGCCTTTAGAGCAAGAAAAGTAAATAAATGGAGGGAGAGAGACTGATAAGACCTGCAAACCCTAGAGATTCCAGGCTTCAAGAGGAGAAACCCTCACTTCAGGATTCCTTGCTGTTGTTCCTAGAATACCACAAACAGGTCAGACAAGCAACTTTGAAAGCTCAGAGCTGCTTTTTACTAATGATAAATGATTGTGCAAGTATTTGAGATAAGTGTTAATTTCTCATTTCTGCAGCTTTAAATTGCCAGTGCTTAGAAGACTTTCTGAGCTCATAGATTTGTATTCTCTGAGAAGTTCTCTGTTACATATTACTTGCTGAGTGACACAGCAAATCAGACAGACTGGAAGTATATACCATTTTTAACTAATCTCTTACTTTGAATAGTGAATGAGGAACAATCAAAGGAAACAGTTTGGAAGTAACCTATTGTTTGAAATCAGCTTTCCCAAACCAGCGAATATAAAATAGCAGGATCAAAAATAGCAGCAGCATCGCAAAGTGAAAATGGCATATATTGGAGATCCTTGAGCCAAAAGGCAGCCTATTTTTTTATAAATTTATTTTTAGCTTGGTCAGCTGTACTAAGTGATTTTATCAATGTAGCTAGTCTCTGGAGTAAGAATGTTCACATAATGTAGTGTCAATGCAGGAAGCTATGACAAGTTATGATATATACATGTAGTGCAAATCCTTTCAAATCAAATTCATACAGCTGAAATTCTGTAAATGGATTAGATCTTCATAGTCTTGCACTACTCGGTTTCACTCTGACAAGCTGGCATCAAACAGGGACAGAAGAGCAGCCTTGTTGGAATACAGCCCTGCTATTTTCGCATACTTCGAACTAAATGATTTGCAAACTTTTTCCATCTCAGTGGTCATAGAGCCTGTCACAGTTTGAGAAGAACCAGAGGGACTGCTTCTCTGCATCTGCTCTTAGAAGTGAGCTGCCTTTAGAAGAGAATTTCCTTGCTCAGATACCACAGAGCTGATGGTGAAAGGTGAAGCCTTTCAAATTAGGAGGAGTTATGATGGCTTTTAGCTATCTATGGCAGCATGTCCCAGTGCTTGGGTCGAGGAAGAAAAACTGATACTGTGCTTCTAATACTACCTAGTATTTGTTGTTCTCAAGGGGAAGGGGAATCAGATGTGTAGGTGTGGATACCACTGCCTTCCCCAGGTGGCTAGCACTCCTACGTATAGGTTTGACAGGCCTAAGTAGCCCTGCTTGAACGTTACTCTCCCTCACTTACTGCACCAGCACAAGAATGGGATGCTTCCACAGCTCCTCCAGGATGCTGGGAAATCAGCACTTCAAGACGTGAACCAGGGAAGAGGGAGAAGTAACTATCCCAGACAAAGCTGCTGTGCTTCCAGTAATCCACATCCTTACTAGCATCTTATGCTAGTTCTATCTAGAATTATTTTGCCTTGCAAGTGACATTGTGAACAAGCTTGCCAAGCCTGTAAAAAACAGACTCTCAAGACCACCTTTGCAGAGCGTTTTTCAGCCTGAGCAAAGCTAGTGCCTAAGCAGGAAGGAAGGAAAAGAAAAAAAGCCTATTTTCAGACTTAGTCCTTAAGTGCAGCAGTGTCACATAGATTTCTCCTTAAGAAACTCCTGCAGCTGTCCATCAGAGCTAGCCAGCAGCAAAGGCTGGAAGCAGAACGGGGGCTGGGGCAGGGATTTTGTTCTCATACTGGGCCAGATCCTCTGAACAGTAA
Source organism: Tapera naevia (assembly GCA_033556795.1). Classification (NCBI taxonomy): domain Eukaryota; kingdom Metazoa; phylum Chordata; class Aves; order Cuculiformes; family Neomorphidae; genus Tapera; species Tapera naevia. Next base: position 14,966,880 of record JAUMJJ010000246.1, on the reverse strand, counting down.
ATCCAAGTGGGTAAAAGCAAAAGACGTGTTAACTGAAGCGAAGTGAACTGTTCCTTCATCAGTGCCTGAGGCTCCCTTGGTTTATACTGCATTTAACTCTGTTATGTTGAGCCCTAATCCTGCAATGATCATAGGAGAGTGGCTTTCTCCACCCATGCCTTAGTCCATTAAAAACCCCAGACCTTAACATCATGCAAACCATCTGAGGTTTTTGTTTGAACCAAACCTGAACAAAGGTGTTATTATTTAACTTGAAGCTCCAGTTTGGAAAATAATGAAAATCCAGTATTGCACATGGTAAGTTCTACATCCTAATTGAGCTATACCCTAAAAACCACAAAATGGAGATGTTGAAAATCCTCAGCCAGCCTTACCCTGTTAAAGCTACTGAAGCTTTGCCAACATGTCTTCGCCAGAGCTGTAGCTAAGGATTTAAGAGGTCCATGTTTGTATAAAATTATCTCCAGACTACCTAAAACTAGAGTCCCAGGCTCTCTGCTGAGCCATTAGGCATTGTTTTTATTTGTTTTCATCTGTGCATGAATTTCTTTGAAAATACCCAGCAGAGCAATAAGAAGGGATTGGGTTTAATCTTTAGAGATGATAGCATGCTGTTATGCATCAAGGACACTGAAAAACAAAGCATCAGATAAACTGTACCAGGAGATTTATATTTTTTTTTCCTCCAGGCTTTTCCGAAAATAAAACACATTCTGCATGGAGCTTGCTGTTGATGAGACATATCTATAGGTTCAGTTTGTCATCCCAGAAGCATTAACACCACCATGTTCAGACAATTTACGTGTGTACATGTTTGAAAATGCAGCTGGATTCTGCTTGTGCTCAGCACCCTGAGGGAGGGCGGTCATTATCACTACAGGGACAGCTGGGACCTGGCCTTCAGCCAAGACCTTGCGTAGTGCAGTCAGAAGATTTTGGTGACACAGACTGGATTTTACATCCCCTTCTCTGGGAGAGGAGAGCTGGAGTCGGAGTTTTATGCCGGCGTTTAAAACTAATCTGTGTGGCTTTGGGGTTATGTTGGACAGCCCAGTGAACGAAAGAGCACCTTTCTGCCATCAAGGTTTCAAGTCGCATTAGCAACAACTATTTATGTAGCTGCAAATACATCATTTCTCTTGTTTGAGATCTCTTCAGCAGTATGCTTTCCTGCCTGAATGAACGAGGTTATAAAACACAGTAATTATAAATCTCATTGACTGCCTTGCATTCAAGGGCGTGTTCCCCCCGAGCATTGCTGTGAAGCGTGTTACCCAGGAGACTGTGCTGTACAATCCAAAACAGAATTATTCTGACCCAGTGAGCTTGTTGGAGGGGGGAACATTTGGGATGCTGACCTGCTGCCACAGCACAGTAAATGCATTTTTCTCATTTCACAGCAGGGCAAAGTCGCGGTACAGTAAGGGAAATACATTCAAGTATTCTTTTGAGGCATGACTTACATCTCACTAACAAGTGCTGGCTCCCTACAGATACAGAAAGGAACCTAGGACAGCAGTCAGAAACCAGAAGTCCTGCTGGCTCTCCACACAATTTCAGCAACTTTCTCTGATGATTTGGTTGTCTTAGACCTTTCCGGACAAAACCATAAATAACTCAGACAATACAACGCAGTATCAATAAAACCCTTTCTTACAGTGTTCAAGTCAGGCTGTGCTCATAAGACAGACTGAAAAAATGTTTAATGTGACAGCTGGTTCTTCTGCCTTGCACCATTAACCAAAGCAAGCTTTAATCCCATCCTTTTCCCCATTCATTTGATTGTAGTCAGGGTCCCTACGAGTACTTTCCTCAGTCCTGAGGGGTTTATTGCCGGCGTCGATTTGATGCCCTACAGTCAGGAAACTACACAAAGCCCTGTCAATCCCCCACTCTGGCAAAAGGGCTGTAAAACCTGAGCAGTCTTATGCTCTGGGAAAAGAAGGCACTTCCTAGAATAGTACCAAGCATAAAACGTGGCCATTGCCACCCGTTTTCTCAATTACTGTCACTGTACAAAAGGAATATAGTGCTATGTGGTAGCCTAGGCAGTCGCATCCTCTTTGTGCTCAAGTAGGAGAGGGAGATGAGGTGCAGAGCAGTCACTCCCAGCAGGTGTGCAAACCAATTGAGATTAATTAGAAACATCCTGCTGAACATGTACATGTTTTGCATGTACATGATCCCCATCAGAGGCTGCTGCTGGAGCCTGTGTTTTGTTGAGGCTTTGACACAACAACAACTGAAGATGCCCCTCTTCCTCACTTGCTGTCTCCAGTGCTCCCCAGACACATGAATGCTGGACTCATGAATGCTGGACTCATGTCACACTGCTGCGTGGTGGGTCCTTTCCACATTGCTGCCTCCCTGGGCGGCTCAGAGATGCAGGCTCATGTTCCTCCTAGCACAAAGGCAGACTGACCTCATTAAAGTGAAAGGGCTTTGTTAGACTCAGGAATGGATGCAATGCTAGAGGTTGTACTGCTCTGTAAATGTCATCTTCGCTCCGTATGGATTAAAAAGACTTCACAATGTTTGTGATATAATATCTTTTTTGCTTAGGTCTGTGGGCAGCACTAAAATATATGTTACGTGTGTGTTTCTGTGTGATTGCACGAGTTACCCAGTTCATTATATTTCGGCAGTAGGGTTTTTTTTCACTGGTTTGCTGAAAATCATGAGAGATTGAGTTTATCCTCTTTCCTGATGATCCAGTATTTTTTCTCTGGCAATTCTCAAGGAAATTCACTTTTCCATCCTCCAAATACAGTATCCATTATTAGACTAGTGCCAGTCAGTGTAACTAGCAAAATAACCGTTCTGTAGTGCAGACAGCTCTGGTGCCTTCTAAACAGAGGCTTTTGATCAATCTAGACCTGGTTCAGGTTATTAGTCATTAGAAGTCATCCCCTTACATGTTGTCTCTGGAGAGGTTGCCGCAGTTTTTCCTGTTCTGTTCAATTAAGTGACAGACTGATGGTCCTGTGCCTGCAAAAAGATATGCAGATGCTTTAGGAAATCACGTGTATGGTGCTTATGGGTGGCACGCTGTCTGGAGTCAATCTTCTGCTTTAACATCATTCAGAGATCATGTAGAGCCATTTACCTGACAAACTGACAGCTCCTGTGGTGCTTCTGTAGGAGTAAGGGCTTCTCTGGGTGGTGAAGTGCAACTAGATAGTTCTGCTGCTGAACCAATTCTATACAGATCCCGTGTGCTTGCATTTATGTTAGAATATCACCACCTCTTCTCAGTATACCTACTGAGTTTCTAAAACTAAAATGCAAATATTTGAGTATAAAGCTAAATACCTTAATCACATGCCAACAAAAATGATTATTGACTGCTATGTTTTGGCTAACTATTTTGATCTCAAGTATGTATCTATAAAGAGCATTATATCCCTTTGGAATTTTAAACAGTTACAGAAATGCAGCCAGATCCAGACAAAATATGCTCGGTACTTGGATGACTAACAGTTTTTTTCATGCTTGACTTCCAGAAAGATGACTGCTATGGAAGTGTCTGGCATGGTTATTACAATTAACAGTTGTTTCTCTGCTGACAGATGTCCACATCAAAAAGCACTGATTGTCTCTTTTGTTTGCAATTTTAGAGATACCATAATTAAGTAGCGTAGACCATCTCCAAGAGATATTGTCCTATGCACCAAAAGTGCAGCCTCATTGCCTAGGTTTATGCTGGGGAAAAGGCAGATTGTGAAATATTGCAGCAGATGATGTATGTGGATGTTTAAGCCATTTCTTCCCATACAGAATTAAAAATTGCAGTTATTTCTGTGGATAGATTTCTTATCCAGGATAGCTGATCAAGCTGTATTTCAGCATTTTGTTTACTAATGAACTGTTTCAACCATGAAGTGACAATACAGTGTGCACACATCCCATTGGTGGTATTGCTCATCTGGGGCTGCTGAGAAGCAAGAGGAGGGAAGGGAAGAATTTGTAAAGAAGGGAAGAATGATTTCACATGAACACATTCTGGTGAACAAAGTTCACAAATTCTCTTACTGCACAGCTATAGCATGGAACATGTCTCAAAAGAAAACTTCTTAAAATGTCGCTGACAAAATAGTGTTATTCAGATAATTCAGGGGAAATATAGCTGGTTTACATTAGTGCTGAAAATAATGCAGAGCAAACCATGACCTAAATGAATATTTCTGCCTGTAATCCAAAGGCCTGTCCTCTAGCCTTTCCCTCCTGCAGCCCACTGGAGCTAAAAGGAGCCTTTGCATGAGGGCTTTGCCTGGGGTAGGACTGCAGAATGATGTGCTGTGCCTGGCAGTATGACTTGGAAACGTTGCTAACAGGCAAAGGTCTGTGGGAGCAGACATGAGACTGGCAGGTGGGATTTAATAGCAGAGATTTTGTGCAGCTGCCAAAAAATCACAACCCGGATGCTGGAGCAGAACACATGCTGCCTGATAGGAATGACATTCTGGGGAAAAGAGGAAGCTTGCAAGTTTGTTTCAGAGGGAACAATTTGATTCTGAGTCCAGAACTGCCTTACCTTGTCCTTTTCCTGAGTCAGACAAGTCACAGCATTGTCTATGCATCAGTAACTGGCTGGGCACGAAGATGTACTGCATTTTTTTTGTTACACTGCGCCCAAGAAGTACCTCACCAAGACAGACTCCTCTTTCACTCTCCAGAAGCTTATTTAAATCCCCTACTAACCATCTGCTTTTCATTCTCTCTCTCTTTCTTCTCTGCATGAGCTGTCTTCTCTGAGCTCCCTATTCCCCTCACATATCCATTCTGCAAGGTACGATTTTATTGCTGCTCCTCAGAGACCATATTCTTCCCAAGACACTGATCTTCCTTACTGTTTTCTCCATCCCTGCTCTGTTGGAGGTCAGTTCCCTCTCTGAAAAACAGCTGCAAAGAGAGAGAGCAAGCATGCATACATTAACACAGAGAAAAGCACAGAAGCATACCAGCCATCTCTTACCCTTCCACAACCACCCTGATCAATAGGACTGTATCCAGGCTTTAAGGGCATCCACAGACCGACTGGTGGCTAACGTGCTCCCATGCTGTAGTATGAAAGATTTGGGCAAAGCCAGCAGCCTGCAAACCAGGCCAAGGACTTCACCCTTTCTGCCCAAAGGAGGAATTTCCTAAAAATACATGTCCTGACATACCACTGAGCCACATGGCACAGTGAGTGCAGTCCTATTTTCAGCCTGCTCTGCAGGGTGACATAGCTAATTACACCTCCTCCCAAAAATGGCACGTCAGCAGCGCAGCACTTGCTGGGGGACCATCGCCACAGCCTCTCCTGTGGGACAGTGCTCTCCACTGGAATTCCCCATCAAGTGATTGCACGCTCGTTGTGCGTAGGGCTGTGGTTGCAGGAAGCACCCCGGTTGTGCTGAGTGTAATTGTAGAAGCTGCTTTCTCCCCGTCAGCACTGCAGTGGTACTTTGCAAGTCCCACATAGGTGGGTTGTGGGCTGGGGAGGAGAGCACCATCAAAACTTATTCTAATGTGACCTTAAGAGAAGCTCTCCCAAGAGCTTCTGACATGTACCTTCTGGCATATGCCTGTCCACCAAGCAGGAGCCCCACCAATGGGGCTTTTGCAGATGATTGATAGCCTCCTTCCGAACCATGCCTGGTTAGCAGATTCTGTTTTCCCAGTTCTGAGGCCTATTGCAGAATCCCAGGAATGTTCCTGCGCTTCAGATGTCCCAAAATAACTGTTCTAAGCTCTCCTTGGGGAAAAGCAATCCTTAGAGCAGCCTCTTAACTCAAATTTTTGTGTTCAGCAGCTGAGCTTGAGGGACAGAACTTGTCTTTGCTTCTAGTCACTGGCTCCCACAGGAGAGTGAGCATTTTGGATGCTCGCATTAATAAGTCTGTGTATCAGCTCACTCACTGTCCAAGGAATTGCAAACACTTTGTTCTCCTCATTTCTATTTGCTGCAGAACCCCCTCCTCCCTGACTGCCATCCTCCCTGCAAATCTACTGCTGGCAGCTTCAGTAGCCCAGCCGTCAGAGCAAATCCCTGGCTGTGCAGTGGGATCGTGGCTCCTGAACACCAGTTAGGAGCTGACAGAGTTCTTTTGCAGGTTTGTTGCCTCATCTCTTCCTCTGCAGTTGCCAGGCTTCCTTCCTCCATCCAGAGGAGACAGTACAGCCATCACAAACAGGATGATAAGTGATTCTCTGACACCAAAGCCATCACTTAGACGCTATGAGTGGCCATTTCCTGTCCTGGGGGAGCTGCACATTTCCCTCATCAGCAAGACTGGACTTGCTCGGGTGTTTGGGGTCATTGGAAGGAGCAAATCTGATCCACTGCACAGTGCAGAGATTTCAGTCCATTAGCAGGAGGGCTGGTGTTCTGCTTGTCAGAGGTGGATTATCCTGGTTTCCAGGGAATCTGTAACTCCTGTTCATCTCTGCCAATCACTTGCATTCCTCTGTTGTGGTAAGTTATTCTCCATGTCCCTGAGGTGCTCATTAGCACATTGCTCAGGCTCTGTTTACGTAACTTAGGAAACCAAAATAAATTCCTGAAAGACAAAACTTCCCAGCTCTTCTCTGATCCCTTCTCTAAAGTGTGTGTTAACACCTTACAAAAGAAGAACCTGATACATTTCTTAAACCCATCGAATTCAGTCGCCTCTGGAGAGTAAAACTTGCATCCAAGCCTAAAGACATTGTCCTTGCCCTGATCTCTCCCTGCAGCAGATGCTCTCCACTGAACTCCAAGCTGATTTTCCAGAAGATTACAAGCTTTAGTTGTGTTTCCCATGCACAGCCCTGAAGATACCACTGCAGCTCTATTAAGCAGTATTGTCCTCGTGCTGTGCTTTGCTCCAAGATCCAATTAAAACCTAGAAATTGTAGTAGTCAAGTTGCTGGCCTACAGCTGGACTCCTACATGGTATTTCAGAAGTTGCTCAGGCAATTTTCAGAAGGAAGAAGGGGTGAAATGACTATCTTTAGTACTATCTTACTGACTACCCTTTAACATTCAAGTGGGTTTTTTCACAAACAAGGAAAACAGTTTAAGTTTATTAGTTTAAGTTCAGTGCTATTTAGGGTGGCTGTTATTACACTAAAGATAGGACAGAGCTATAGACCATAGTAATACAGTGTATGAAATAATGTGTAGTGCAATAATGGAATATGTTGCCTCTTAGTACGTAAGACACAACTGCGCAAACAGGGTGGGGGGAACAGGCAAGAATTCCAGGTTCTCAGCAAGCCGTCCCAATACGCTGCACTGCCCACAGTCAAGCAGAAATCCCTTCTGGCCAAAACAAACAGGAAACATGGAACCATCAGAGCTCTCCGGTGTCACCAGAGCTGCCATTTACACTAATGTTATGTGCAGTATTTATCAAAACCTTTTAATCATTTATCTTCTCAAAGAGTTTCTTCACTCATTCATGTTGAGCGTGTAATGGAATATGCTATCTGCAATTCAGCAAAATCTCTGTGCATGGAGGATCATGATTTATGAGAGATTATATGTTGAGACAATAAGGAAACATGCTCCTTGTGGGATCAGAGGCACCACAGCAGAAAACGGAGGCACTGGCTGGACCACAGCAGTGCGTTCCTGCCCAGCTTGCTCTGTGCTTCCTGGCAGCTCAGCTGCAATATTGCACTGAGGCTCCAGCTGTAGTTGTGTGAAGGATGTCATCAATAACATGTTATCCCAGAGACTGCCAGTAGTGGAAAACTAAGCAAATTAAGATGTTTTAAATACCTCAGCTCTCCTTTCAGAAGACATCTGCTATAATCTGCGTCGGCATGCTGTGTGCCTCTGTCAGCTGTGTCTTTGCTGCACTACACCCTTCCTCAGAGACATACTAAATGCAGCGCCTGCTCTGGTGATTAGTTCTGTGGGACTAAGGTTCATAGAGACCTTGGCAGAGCTGAAGCTGTTATCTGGGAGAAGCTGTTAATGGCTCATATATTCAGATGAGATTTACTCCGTACAGAGAGAGGAGGATAACACGCATGCGAAATGTGTGCATCAACCCCTCCTTTCTTGCAGAGCAGTGCGATAAAATTTGGGGAGAGATCCAGTATTGGCACTGGAGGAAACCTAAGTAGACAGAAATTCCCTGTTCATCAGCCACAGCACACTGTGTGCACTCAGGTTGAATGGATGTCCAGGTCTTAAGCCTAGACGTTTCTCAGCTATATGCAGCAATAGCTTGCTGTGTGCAACAGAACATAGGCACCTACTTACTGTCAAAATAGAGGCAGAGAGCTGTTTTCCCCCTGGAGGCAATGGGGAAGCTTAACTGCTGCCCTGACTTCTTAAAAAAAAACTTGCTAGAAGTTAGCATTCACCCCCTGGGCACACGAGAGGCAAGTTCTCAACCCTCCTCAGTCTGAGAACACTTAAACTCAGGACTCCTGCCTCCCAAAACTTATCGCTTGACCCTCCCTGCTCTCTGAATTGTTCCTGAGTAATGGCAAATTATTCAATGTGAAATGCATTAGCAGCTGAAGAAGCATAGCAAACACTTTCTAGTCAAGTGCTTTAGCCAGCAGGTTACCTGCCACTCTTCAGCATCCTACATGTAAGTTGCATGGCTTTTCTATCATTGCTGATGCTGATCAGTCTCGATTCTGTACATATTTTGAAACACTTTGATATATCTAGGCTGAATCTCGCTAATTTCAACAAGACTTCCTAGCAGGGAAGCAAGTATAGTGCATAAAGAATTGGGACATTGAATTATAATTATGTGTTCTAAATTACTGTTTATTATTAGTTTGGGACCTCTTAGTGCATGTTTTTGTAGACAACACTATGAGCTTGAGTCCTCACTGAAGCTGCTGTGCACTCTACTGCAACATTACTATGACAACTGCTAGGATCAGGGCTGGGAGAAACCTTGCCTTCCCTAGGAAAAGAGATTACAAAACAAGCATTGCTACTACTACTCAAACATGTAGTCGAGGCATCCTGTTAGCTTTCCTTGCTGCTTCGTCTCTATGTAGGTCTCAGTGAAGGAAGAACTATCTAGAGGATATTCAGCATGCAGCAAACAATTCTGCTTTGAACGAAGCTTAAGTGATGACAATTCAACAAAGCAGAAAAACTCTCCATTCTCCATAGGCTTGTATAAGCCTCCCTGTGAAGAGATCAGAGCCTCCTGGTTTGAAGTGCTGCCTTAGGGTTTACTTTTAATGTCAATAAATGTTTTATCACATTTAAGCTTTAAACAATGGTACAAACATCCCTGCTAACATTTGATGAACTCCAATAGAGACAGCAAGCCCGGGCAAAGGGCAGTGTGCCGCACGGCACAGTGCTTCCCTTCTGCAGGGAGAGGGCTTGCCTTGGCCTCCCGGGGTGGTCTGAGTGAGATGCTGCCTTTGCAATTATACACTGCCTCGGAAAACACACTGACAAGCTAAGGAAAGGGGTGTTCATCTCTACTGATCATTTCTTTCTTTGCCTTTTTCTTCTCTCCCTGCCCAAGCTACCTCGGTGTGGTTGGTAAAGCATTTCCATGTGCCCCAGGTCTGTGGTGGGCTCTGCCCTCATGCTCAGCCTAGTCTGTCTCCCGTGATACCTCCTTGCAGTCTCTTTTCTTCTCACGCTCATCTGTAGCACACGAAGATGCTGCAGTGAAGTTTAAACAGCAATCTGCTGCTAGGCTGCCTTTGGTGCCTGCAGTACCAGAGCTGAAATCCCTGGGTTAAACCTACTGAGTTGAAACCCACAGGCAGTGCACAAGTGCCACAAATCATGATGTAAACTCAGGTTTTTTGCTTTTCCCAGCATTTGCCAGTTCCCTCGCCCTTTCCCCCAGCCCCCGGTGCTGTTCCTTCATTTTTCTTTTCCACATGCTGTGTCTTGCAGTGGCCCTGCCTGCCTTCCTTCTCCTCCCTCTTCTTCCCTTCCTCTGCTTTATCAAATGCAGCTCTTCAGCTTCACTGACTGACACAGGATGCAGCAGCTTTGGTGGAGGAGTTGGAGAGGGGGAAGGAAGAGAAGGAAAAGCTGCTTTCAACAAAAGAAGCAGCAGAATCACTGAACGACAAGCTTTCCTCCAAGGAGTGGATTTCAGTCACCCTTCATTAGGGCAGAAAATTAAGATATGGTCTCTAATTCAGTGTTTGACTTGCGCAGCCTGACTGCTGCATGTATTCTTACAGTGTATTTTCAGAGAACAAAGCTCAGATGTATAGCTCATGTTTACCACAACCTGGACTGAATCAGCGAAATGGATGATTAGGTACCCTGCACACTGCCAGCTGCTGCGTGACAGCACAACAACAAAAAAAGTGACAACACAACAAAACCCCGCTTCACTGCTCTCAGCTTGAAAAAAGACTTCTGGCTCCTCAGAAATGCAGACGTCATGAATGTAGGAGGAAAGAATCATAGAGCAGTGGGGTAGTTACATATCTGTCTTTGTTCTAGGAGACCTAGGATTTCCAGGGTTAATCTTTGCCATTTTCCAAAAGGACTTTCTGATTTCATGGTTTATGCAACAGATTTTGCTTACAACTTATTATGATTACTAAATAATTACAGAAGCCTGTGTTGCCCTGTAGCAGTGCAGATTTTTCTGTTACAGGAGACCATTATCACCAAGTGCCAAATGCATCTTGAAAGGCTTTTTGTAGGGTTCTGCTGAATAAGCATAGTTTTGAATGAGCACTTCTCTGCAGCATGACCTGATCTTGCCAGCTGCTGATTACCCTCCTACCAACCACTAGTGACATGCCCGTGTTGCGGATTGAAGCAGACAGTAAGGATACATCATTTGCCTTGAAATTAATTAATTAATGCATTAGCAGAAGCCCAACAGCAAAGTCTGCAAAGTCTAATTTATTCTGGAAATTTCTTAAGAGATTTTTATATATTAGGCAATAATGGGTGAAAATGCTCTGCTCAGTTGAGAAAAGCATTGGAAACGACCTCATTTTGGAATCTGAGTCTCACGCAAACAAAGAGAGAACTTGCATTTGAAGTGATGATTAAAATCAGTTTGCATAGGATAGAGTCTAGTCCACCTATACAGATTCTCCAAGAATGAGAAACAAAACAAAATGCCATCTTCCAGGAATGAAATAAAATGTTTTTCTGGAGACCTCTTTCCAATTCAAGCCCCAAAGGAAAGAACAAGTAAAAACCTGCCACCTTAGTGGAAGGAGACAGGGATGCCAAAACTTAGGATAACTCCCTGCTGCTCATCAGGTGTTTGAACTAAACATTTGCAAAGGAAGTTTTGACTTTTATTACTAAAAATAAACTCCCAGCTTATACGTGAGGCTTATTTTGTAGTCTTCCATAATGTCTTCTCTGCACTGTTTTCTGGGAGTTTTATGAGCTAACAGCATTTAAGCAGATTTTGTGAAGCTCTAAGGAAATAAAGGCACGAATCAGATATTTCATAACCTTCTGAAGTGGGACTTCACATGGGGCTTATGCTGACTTTATTAATGGAAATTGAAAACAAGACACTTTTTTGCTCACCTAACATAAATTGAAATATGGCTCTCCTATTCTAAGTCAAAAATAGCCTCACTCAAGTATCAATTACCAAGTATCACATCACTGAAGGCAAGGGAGTCCAACCCAATGTTACTGTAGAAATGGTTTAGGTTTTGTTGGTTTTGCATGTGGGCAAGGTTAAGAATACCTGTGAAAAAGCTTCCCATAAACACCCCCTGCACCCTGAAATTAAAGACAGTAAATTCAGGAGTCCTGCTGGCAGCGTTAGGCACCCTAAATCAGCAAACCAAATTTGCTGTCTCCGCTCTGCCTTCGTGCACTGCCAGACTGTACCGGCTTTGCTGTGCCGCAACCCTTTACCTCAAATGAATTCCTCCCAGTGCTTTCAGTCTGGCTTGAAAATGCAACTGTCACTACTCTGCCTCTGTTTACAAGATGTGAAGTATGTCTTCAGACCTAAAGAAGAAGAGTAAATTAATCTGCGTAAGTTACCCTCAGATCTCCTTGTGAGTGAGCAAGTGAGCATCCAAGCGCTGTATTAATGCAAGGAGCATGTGACATGCCTACATGTGGCTAGCACAAGCCTGGCGTGAGCCCTAGCCATGTGCTGTCCACAGGATCTCAAAAGCAAAGTGATTCCCACACACTTCTTGGTTCGGTTTGGGTTTTTTTACTATTTATAGTATGCTTGAGTTTAAAAAGAAGCCTGTCCTCGTTGCTGCTTAGGGCCTTACTTGGTATCAGTAATGCTGACAGAGAAGACCATGCTTAGAGGTACTCCCCATCTTTTAGAGGAAAATAACTGGGCAAAACTAGAATTGTTGTTGCTAGCTAGGAGGTGACAGGGGAGCCAGGCCACCTTGTACACTGGTTTCTGCTTTAATTTGGCAAAAGCACTAATACAAACCAAGGACAGATAACTAAACCCAGCCCCACCCTCCGTCGTCAGGAATAAGAAGATGAAACCCTTAATAACATTCCTGCTTGTATTTGTACTAATTGCTCATCTTCCTGAGATCTGACTTTATGAAATTATGCATGCATACCAAGCAGATGAGTTTCCATAGAAACTCAGGAACTGAACTTTCATTAGAAAAATCTTTAAAAAAAAAAACCTTCCAGATAAAAATGCAAATTGCCTGTCAGTGGGTGGCTTTCTGAATTTATATATGATTTTTTTCTTTTTTGCACTCTAGGCAGATTCCAGCTGGACCTACATAGCAACAACATGCAGGCATTGTTTATAGCAAGCCAGACTCCATGGGGAAATAAGAAATTCAGTAGAAAGGAGAAGCTCTCAATTGCAAATACCTCAGGGAAACAAAAAAACTGAATTGCTCAGTACTGGGGATTGTGCAGCCTCCAGCTCTCACACAATGCTTGTGGTTTGCAAGGACCAGAGCGGGGTGAGAGGAAACTCAAAGCAAGGAACTCTCCTGCACACAGAATTAATGATGTTCAACCTATCCTTTAAACATCCAGCAGCATATTTCTGACGGTTCAGTTGAGCCTCACTGGAAAGGCTGGCACCATCTGTCACGGCTCAGTGTGGGCGAAGGAGTAGGTCTCAGTGCCGGGGTTTGGGAGCTTTGGCAGGACTTGGGTTGGAGAGCGGGTTGGCCACACCCTGACCTCCACTTGGGCTGAGGACTAAAGCCCAGCATCTTCTGCCCACATTACATGGAAATCCAGGCATGTGGGTGAGAAGGAGCCATGGGGCAGTTCTTGGTCAGAAGAGGGGGGGAAGCAGGACAGCCTGGGAAGGGCCATGGACATGGGCAGCATTTGACATGAAGAATTGCACATGTAAGCAAAGAGGAGTCAGGAAATCTTTACCAGCTTTAGCAAATGTTTCCTTCTATGTTTCTCCCCAAAAGCAGTTTTCTCTCATGCAGTATATTGTAGTGTCGACAGGCTTTCCCCTGGCTTTGGGGAGCCTCAGATCACCCTTTTGGAGGGTTCACGGATGTTTTTTGGCTAAACTGGCGTGCTTGAAAGCACTGAATACTGACAAGCAAATGTTCACATGTGCTGCGCTTACTGGTGAACATCAGTGTCTTCCCGAAGTGAACACAGTGCTTGGGGTTTGCCTACAACTTCCTCCCAGTTATGCAAAACAGCAACAGGGTCCTCAAGCAAGGCAAAATAAATGCAGCAGCTCCACCAGGGAGCCGTAAGGAGGGAAGCCATGGCAGCCTGTGGTCCTTGGCCAACAAGAGTGCTGGGGCAGACAAGGGAGCTGTGCTGCACGAGCAGTTTACGACGAGGTGGATTTCACTGCAGCATTGTTGAGAGGCATGAGATGTCAGCTGGGGACGGAATTCCCCTCCTTGTTTGAGAGGGATGACAGGCAGCAGCTGCACAGGCGTGCTGGCCCCTGTGTCTCCCAGGCCAGCGACCCTCTGGAAGCGCTGGGAGGCTTGATGCTGCGTAGCGTCACAGTGAGGACAGTGGTGGGTCCCCGGCCACCAGAGAGCACAGTTGGCTCTGCTGGGTGAGCGCAACAGGAAGAGTTTTTAGGAAGAGTGGTTTTGTGGTTGAAGACAAACTTGAGCTGAGATGGTTCCTGTCTATTCTTGGCTCAGCAGCAGATTTCCTATGGTCACACTACTTGCCCTTCTGTGCCTCATTATCCCTGTCAAGCGAATGACTCAAATTATAATTGCACAAATTCCTTCCAGTCTGTCATTACGTGCCTGCGGTCATCTCCAGGCAGCCACCTCCAGAGGAACCAGCCTGTCCCCTCGGGGTACTTCTCTGACACCTCTGCCTGCTCACGAGGGGACAGTAAGATTAGAACCCATTGCTTCGCCATTTTCCAACAGAGAGAGAAACCTAAAGAAAAAACACCCCCACTGCATCTTTGAATGATCAGATTTGATACTGAGGGATGGTTTAGGTAAAGGTTATGGGCAAGAAAGAGGCAGTGAAACTTTTCACTGTACTGCCGCTGCTTGGTTCAATGGGTGTTTCTGAATTTTTCTCTCAGGCAAAGGGGTGTGTTTCTGTAGGTGTTACTGTCGCTGGCTGTGGAGTGTTAGTCGTGCTGGTGCACCCCATGTCTCTTGGTACTTTTGGAAAAGCAAACAAGACAAAGGAAAAATCTTTGTTACTTCCAAAAGCGTCACTGTTCTTTCGTCAGAAATTTTCTTGGGTTCTAGTTGTGAGAGATTTCAGATTTCTTAGGTCATTTTATATTAACTAAAGGCAAGTAGACACATTAAAGATGAAGCTAATGCTTTTCTTATATATATGCATCCACATACTACGTAGTCCCAGGAAAAGTGTGAAGTCAGGCTGCCATCTCACTTCCCAACATTTCTGCCGGTGAGTGCAGGCAGGGGCCGTGCAGAGCATGGCAGGTGACATGAGAAGTGTTGGCTGCTTCATCTACTGTCCACGCCTGGATGAAACAGATGGGAGGTTCCTTCTGGTGTCTGTGCCTTCAGGAGGAAGCAGGAAAAGGCCACTAATGTATTATGGCCTGCAAAGCCCATGTGATCATCTGGTTGTGGTTGGCTGCTGTATCATTAAAAGGGAGCCCAGCTCATTACATGCTTTGTGGGTTCAGATGAATCCATGCAAGCCCTATGGAAAACATGTTCTTCCTACCGCTTCTTTCTTCCTCCCCCTCCTGTTCCTTCCAGATGGTTACACCCACTTGTGTCTTTTCTTACCCTAGGGACTGCTTTTTAAACAAGGTTCCTCCATTCTTCTCCTCCCCCACACTGCTTTAGGATCTACATTGGAGTGCAAGTAGCAGGAGGACATAGAGCTCTGTCATGTGCAACCTGCTCCTAGAAGGCTGGAAGGGGGCCACATCCCTTCAGCCCCGTTTGTTAAGAGGAAAGATCTTTCTTTATGGTCAAGGTAGAGAAGCTGAGAGATTACCTAAGCCGCAGCTGGATATTCTAGATATGCAAGAGTTAATTTAAATACTTGATGTAAATTGAACCTGTGTATGTTTACCTGGGGATTAGAAGCCAGTGTAACCTACTCAAGGAGGGAGGGATGCTTAAAGGGCCTGTTGCCTTTCTGTATATTGCACCAGTATGTGGTCTCCCAGTAACACACAGCAGGAGCACTTGGGTCAGTCTCTGCTCAAAACAAATTATTTTCTCAGTTTTTGAATTACACATCACAATCAAAAAAAGCAGTTAATGTTCTTCTCCAGAAACAAATGGAGATCCCCCCCATAGGACTCCTGCTTGTGCACTTATGCATATGCCCAGCTTGCTGAGAACTCGGGGCACTCTGTTCCTTCCTCCACTTTGTGCCGTTGTTCACTGCTCATCACTTGTTTGTTGACAGGGCCCGTTGCTGAGCAGACTTGGGCGGAGGGATCTGGCCCAGAAGGTCCTCAGAGATGCCATCCGGATCCAGACCACCAGTCACAGGGCCTGGAACAGCCTTGGAGCAGTCTTGCAAGCTCAGGGGAAAAATGAAGCAGCCATCGAATGCTTCCTCACCGCTTTGGACCTTGAATCCAGCAGTCCTGTGATCCCGTTCACTGTCATACCCAGGGAGCTCTGAAGCTTTACCCTGCAGCTAAGCACCTGATTCCATGGACAGACACCAAAACCAAACAAATAATAAATAAAGAAGAAGCCCAACAGAAAAGTGCCACTGTGACCTGGAACTGGGCAAAATAATTCCAGGGTGGGGCTCAGGTCTACATGATTCGCTGAGACAAGCCTAACTGTAGAAGAATTTGTGACAGGCAGCAGAAGAGAATGCCTTTTTCTTCACAGGTGCCTGGCTCAACTCCTGTTCAAGTCAATAGCAAGGCTTATTTCAAAGTGTTGGTTCAAGGTGACTGTGTAGAATAGATCATGCTTGGATACAGCTGTTTTAGGCACTTGCACCTTTCAATTTTCCTTAAAGATAAAAACCCCAACCCTGAATGAAAGGCTAGACCCACTCATAGGAGTATGTGCACCAACTAACTCGACCGAGTTGTGCTTAAGCATATGGCTGCCTCCACATAGATCTGACAGGATAGGAATGACAATTTAACCATATAGACATGCAGTATATGCCACTTAGAATATTATTTTGGCTTCTTTGATAATCCTTTTCCACATCTTGCTCTTATATACCACCTGTACTCACTATATTTAGTGTGGCATTTGCCTAGACCTATTTAAATTAAAATACTTTTTTAAAGAAAAGCTGCTATTTCAGTATGATTCACAAAAGCAGAAAGACCAAAGACCAAACCAATTCACACTTGAACTAGTATTCAAAACGTACACGTATCTCCAGTAACATTTTTCAAAAGGCTTTACATGAAGTAGTTAATCATAAGCTCTGAGCTTCATTCTTATTAATCACCTATTGCATCACTTTTATTGAGGAATCTAGTGATTACCAGTTTATAGTGACTGAACTCTGTACTTTACTGTGTTACCATTTCTGGCACAAAATTTTTTCATGTCTATCTTTTTGTGATATGGAAGATGGCAGCAGTCTTTTAAGGGAAAGTGTGCTGAAGGCAGTATGTGTATATATGAATTACTTCTTTCTTAGAACCAAATCTTTGGATTGTCTGTAGAAATTTCACATCAGAGGTACAGAGTTGAGCCTTCAGTGAAGTGGGATCATTCTGGGTATCATGTCAGTTGTAAGAGTGATCTCCAGAGTTGTCTGAATAGCTCCTAATCCACACAGCCTCCCCAGACTGGCACAGCTGGATGCAGCTGGCATACCCCCTGCTAAGCTGCTCCTTAGCTGTTCCTGACCTTCCTGGGGCCTTGGCAGCCAGGCAGAGCTGTACTGTGCTGTCATACGACACATGAGAGCCAACCCCATCCAGAACAGTCCCAAGAGAAAGATAATGCAGAAATGAGCTGCAGGATTATTTCTACACAAAAAGGTTGGGGCTCTGCGCCTGTTTCTGTCCAAAGAAGATTTGTGACTATTTCATAAGTAGGTTTGCACTGAAACACACTTTGTACTATAGTTCAGCCCAGTATTGTGATCACAACTAGTTCATTCTGGAAATAATATCCTCAGGCAATAAGAGAGTTGCAGTTATTTCTTAAAGAGCTGGAGGCTCTGGCAGCAGACTTGAAGTCAACATTGTTTACAGTTATTTGGAAATCTGCAGACTAATTGAGAGGTGGTCACCTTGCACTTCTCCCAGACCACACCATTGAATAGCTCCTGCCCCTGGGCAGCTTCAGCTCCTAACTCCCCTCAGAAGTGACTCAGGTTTGATTTTCAGAAGTGACTCCTCTCCTGTCTCAGATTTCTCTCAGCAGCCTGTTTCTCTGACCCCCTCAATGAGGTCTTGAGCAGCCTGGTCTAGTGGGAGGTGTCATTGCCCAAAGGCGGGGGGGGTGGAACTGGATGATATTTAAGGTCCCTTCCAACCCAAGCCACTCTAATTCTATGATTCTGTTGCATTCCCAGGCCAATATATTATTTTTTTTCCCATTAAATCTTCCTGCTACAGTATTTCAGCTTACTCTTCTGTTCACTGAGGAGTCTGGAGTGAAAGCAGCCGAGCCTGGAAGGCTCAGCCCATGAGGTCTCTGTCTTTCCAGTGCCACATGGGCACCAAAGAGAGCTTTTTAGGCCAGAGGGAGGTTTCCAAGGAGACCGTGTTACCCAGCCGTTTTTCTCGTTTGCAGTAGCACCAGCAGCAGAGGAAGGAGTAGGTGTTAAAGTACTAGAATTAAATGAATTTCATGAAGAGAGAAAGATGCAGCAGAGACCCATTTTTCTGTGAAGGATACTATGAAATTGGCTAGCTCTGCGCTGCAGGTGGGAAAGGAGCACAGGGAGGGGGAGAGATGTTGTTGACATAATATGTAAATTGTTACCCAGGTGTTTAAAACCCAGTTTCGCAGTCAGATGCAATCTGACAATAGACTTAAGTAGAGCTATATAGATATTATATTCCAATGTTTGTTTTGTTCCCAGAGTGGGAGCAAGTCTTCTGTGTAAGACACAGTGTCTGTGTGGTCTGACATCACTGCATTCACGTGCAACGTGTATCTTTAAAGCACTGCCATAGCAACTTCTGTGTACCAGACAGTTGTTTGTGTACAAGCTATGCATGCACCTCTGTGACTGAGAAACTGCTTTAAGAGGTCTGTAACATAGCTGGTCTGAGACCTGTTTCCCAGCAGCAGCTGAGAAGCAAACACAAACCCATTTACTCCTGCGTGCGTAGCTTATGAACAGCCACCAGCATATTTGTTACCATCAGGCAAACTTCATCTCAGTGATAATCAAACTTGGAATAGCAGTCGTCTTCCTTAGAGGTGCAAATGTGCGTGAGTGCTTTGAGTTCCTCAGCCAGTCAGATGTTGGGTGGTCCCCTATTTGTTGTGTGCGTTGAGTGTTACTAGCATTGGAATTACAGTCCCAAGAGCCTCTGCTCCAAGTGTGGCAGGGAAGACGTACACGAGTGAGTGCCATCAGCGTCGATAGGAATTACACGGGCAAGGTATCCTCTACCAGCACAGCACAACACACCCGTATAATGGATTCAATACTGAGGTTTGCCATGTGCTTCCCAGAGGGTATGAAGCACCTGTTGGCTGAAGGGGTCTTGTATTGGCCTGAAGTGCACTGTACAGTGCAGGAAAGAGGGCAGTCGTTGCAGACTTGCAAGGTAAATCTTTAGCTACATTTGTTATTAGTACTCACTGAAACAGAAGCATTCCCAAGCTTATTTGCTACCTCTGTTCTTCAGCATGGCTTTTGTTCATACTTCCAGGTACAGAAAAACAAAGACAACTACTTCAGACAAGCCTATGCATTGCAGTATTTATTTAGTAGTAGTTGTTGCTTAGATAGCAATGTTGATAAACCTAACAAACAGACCTACTTCCCTGAGCTCGGTAAGTAATACTTCTTTGCATAGCAGGGAACCTGGCATGCTTCGTGCTCAGGGTTAAGACCAAGAACCTAAGATTTACATTCCAACCCTCATGTGATTATTACAGACGATCGTAAGTAATGGAAGTTTGGGGAACAATAAATGAAATACCAGTTCAGTGAGTTTTAGCACTGACTTGAGTCCAACAGGGCTTTCTCTTTAGTTTAGAAAGAGGAAGAGAAAAAAGGCAGGAGAGGATCCAGGTACACCCAGGTTCCTCTTGTATCACCACAGGGTTATTTTCCTTTGTGTTGGCAGGATACATACAAAAGAAAAATAATTAGCTCCTATTTCTCTATTGCACAGTTAAGGGGTTCTATTTGCCATTGCCTTTGACTGACAAGAAGGTCTGTATATTGTAACAAAAATGGCTTTGCCTCCAGGATAACAGAAGGAGAAGCCCAACAGGCCAGGGAACAACACCCTCCTCCCTGCCTTACCCTGTGTAAACTGTCATTAGCTCCACTGGAGTTGTTGGTGTTTATGAACATTTCCTCCTGCTGAGGATCTGCCCACTGGTGTACTCGTTCTGTACAGGGAGTACAGCGGAGCTGCCATATCTCTGCGCTGCGCAAGTACCCTCGTCCGTTTCTATTGGTAACAGTTCATGCTACTGATTATCACAATGCTTCAGAAGTGTTAATTATCTTTTCTTGGTAATGACTAATAAATCCAAATGGAGAACAGTCCTGGAGGGTGTTTACTTTAAAATTCACTGGCTGGATACCAAATTAGGCACAGCACTGGCTGCTGCAGTTTGAATTACAGTTATTTTATCCAAAACTGCTCCATTTTTGGAGAGTCTTGGTGAAGGCAGAGTTTGGCTAGTTCATATTCCATTTAATGACAGCAGAGTGGGAAACAATCCTTTTCAGTGAAAAGACATCACTGCCATGATCTTTTTTCAGCCAAACCAACAGAGATTTGATAGTTCCAATTCAGCCTAGGAGAGGAAGGCTTCCCAGAGCAACTGCAGTGCAGCAATAATTGCCTCTGATGGAATTGTATTACAGGCATATTTGGTAATTGTGCAACGTCTCTCTCTTCCACCCAGCATGTCACATATTTGGCTAAGGAGAGCTGCTTTATGCCCAAAGGGACAACAGCAGTGCCTGTCTTGAGTGCCCAGCAGCACCACCCTGGTGCCTCCTCTCGCCCGTGAGGTAGCCACTGCCACTAGCTACACGGTCTTCGCCAGCACCCCCTCACTCGTGCTGCTTTAACCACCCCTCTGACTGTTGCTTAAGCCTGGTTGCAGGCAATGGTCTATCTGCTGTTATGTTTTTCAGTGCTGAAGAGTATCAGCGCATGGTCAGATAAAGAGTTATTTTCTTTGAAATGAGAAGCGGGAACATCCACCTGGTTGGTGATGTGGGCAGGAGGGGAGGTAGCCACTGACCCAGCAGCTGCCGAGATGGTTACTTTCACTTTGCCTTTAACAAACTGTCTCACACCTTCAGCTCCAGCAAACCAATCAGATTCCTGAGTAACTGGATGTTAAAGGATTGAGCTCGTTTCCCCACGGGAACGCATGCCAGTCTGTGGCTAAAACCACTGATAGAGATGTGACACGGCACAGTTATGGAGCGTCCTGCGATGATGCAATTAAGACCCTCCCTGACCTGGTGCACAGAGAGGTACTCAGCTTTGGCTTGTACAAGTGTTTCCTGCCCACCACTTCAAATACTGTTAATGTGGTTGTTGACATTGTGTTTCCATGTAACTTTACTTTTTTTGTCCTTATGTTTTCACCAGATGAATAAAATTAACCCTGTGGAAAACAAAAAATGCTCCTCATATTTCCTGCCAGCTTCAGGAGTTCTGATATATTCATGCCACAGATATTTCAAGCATTATGAAACGACCGCTTGTTATATTAACTGGAACCCAGTGTGCCGAGCAAGTTACCAGTTGCAAAGGGTATTTTGGCCCACACCCTGTAGTTCGTGGGAAAAGCAAGAGCCAGCATGCGACGGCCTGCTTTCAGAGAGGAACAGAGCCAGGAAAAAGGAGTAATGTAGCTTCAGATGTTTGGATTTATGGGGGCTTAAGAGAGCATCATGCTTTTCTTGTGCTTCTTCCAGTAAAAATAAACAAAGGTAGTGTGAGAAACTCTTAACATCCAGATAATACGCAAATACTATGCCGTCAAGTTTAGCGACTCACCTTTTTCTGGCCATAATACCATTAATCATCTTTTTGCTAAAATCAGTTATTCTTGTGGTTATTTGGAAATAAAATGTCTCCATTCAATAGCTTCCAGAGCATTCTTCACATTTGCACATTAATCTTTCAGGCAAGCTTCAAGAGGACCTTCTTAAAAAGCCAGCCCCTTAGTTTCATACTCAAATGAGATTAAGGATAGGGTTTTTGAAGAGCATTTCTTCCTGACTGCGGCTGCTTTGGTTTACAAGTGTATTCAGCATAACTCAAGCAGAACGGGGTTCCTCTGCGGCAATAACAGAATTAAGTCCTTCAGCTGTTAGTACAAAGTCTTCAAAGCTGGAAATTGAAGCAAACAAAATACCAGCTCTGACTTTTCCCCCCTATTTCCCACAATACAGAGAGGAATTGAAGTCGTGTGGGGTTTCTGCAGGTTAGAGGGCCGGAGGAGGCTACTGTGGTCCCTCTGAGCAGGAGCCCAGCTGCAGGTGTGCAGCTGAACCCCAAAGAAAACTGGAGGATTTCATTGTTTGGTCCCTTCCAAGGGAGATCATTCTGGTTTGCCTCCATCCTAAAGCCAGTAGATCATTGCCCGTTCTCTCTGCATTACACAGGCAGTTAATATTCCCTTTCTGCTTTAATGAGAAGAAATGAGCCTTTTTGCCCCTCATTTTTCCTGGGAAGAGCTCCAGGTGGTTTGGGTACTCTCCACCCTTAATTCAGAATCACTTCTTCTGCAGAGAGCCGAGTTATGTTTCAATGGTAATTTTGACGTGATACTCTTGAAAGGTCGTTAAGAATAATTTAATAATTTTTATTAATGTGATACATATTTTATATAGTTTTAAATATTTGATTCATACCTCTGCTTCTGTCTTTCTGCTGCAGAATGGATAAAAAAGCAGTTCAGATACATACAGTACCTTCCTGCTTCATGTGAAGCCCAGATATTTAGCAGCCCCATAAACAACAGGGAAAAGATGAGAAGCATCGCTGCTGCCCAGATGCTCACTTCCACCACAGTTTCTGGCTGTTGGGTTTCTGTGGTCCCCAAAGCAAAGATGTTGACTTTGTCTTTAACCACATCTCCTCGGAGATGTCAGATGTGCCTGAACCAGTCTTTGGAACAAGTTAAAAAAAGCACACGTAGCCTACTGATATTTAAAGACTGGTGTTAGAGAAAGCAGGCCTCAGTTCCACTGGCTTGTTCTGCTGCCTTTAGCAGTCACTCTGGATTCAACTGAGCTGCGGCTGTCAAGCCGGTTTGCTTTGCCATGTTGTCTCCAAAAACAAAGAGCAACATCTCACAGGCAAAAGTGTCCTCACAGGCCCACCAACTGAAGAGCGAGACCCAACGGATTTCTCAGTGCTCCAAGTTAGCCAAGTGTTGAATTATGGAGGAAAAAAATACCCTTACAGGTCATTGCTCTGAGTGTGCAGAGCTGCTATTTTCAGCCCTGATCCCATGTACTGATGCAACCTCTGTGATTATCAGACTGATGGAGGAAGAGAAGCAGGTAGACAGAGCATCTGAATTTTATGGCAATCTGAAAAAATGGCAAGCATTGTAACGTCCTATAAAAGCAAAATAGCAAGGAACAATATAAAAGAGGAGACATTTTCCTTAATGAAAAATCTCTCTTGAAAGCAAACCCCAGCTTCACCAGCTTTTCTGACAGAAACACCCAAAAATCCACGGGCTGTGAGGGTAAGAGCAACTGTAAAGCAAAGCCTTGCTGACCTCCTGACTGCAAAGGCTAAACCTTATTTCTGCCTCTGTCCTGTGCCACAGGCAGAGACCCCAACCCAGTCTGAATGCCCGGGGCCTGGACCCTTCCACAGGGTGCTTAGGGCAGATGCCAGTCCTGCCTGCGCCCACCTCTCGTTGCCTTTCAAAGGACAACATGGTCCTCAAAGCAGAAGATTCATTGTATTTTGTACAACAAGTCTCACATCTTTTTCCTAATGCAGTTGCTTCCAATATCGTAACTAGGTCTGGGAACGGCGATGTTTGTAAATTAATCAGCATTAAGTCTTCTTGTATTTTGCTGTCCTGTGAGAGGAGCCAACAGACACAGCATGAGTCTGCCATGTCGGGTACTGTTTCCAAAGGCTGGGAGGTCAAGGATATAATGATTTTCTGGTCAGTGGAGGTTAGAGGTGATTTTGTGCTCAGTGTAAATGGCGTTGTCTGGCAGAGACAATTAGCAAATGAAGTGTTGCCTCACCAGAGGCTTTACAGCCTTGGAGTCTCTTCTTTTAGGCTGACAACAAACAGAAATTTGAGATGATATCTCAGGTTTCCAAAACAGGAAGCTGCTAAATCCAGCAAGAGAGCAATTCATTTCCCTGTTATAATGATGCTACTCTTATATGTCCTTGGAGGATACAGAAGTGTTTTTTGAAGGTAGCAAGGGAGATATTTCATCCCCATTTTTCACCAGATGGAAAACCAAGTTTGCCAGGAGTTGAGGTGAGAGGCGGGGGTTTCTGTGCAGAACTGATTAAATTGCTATGATTTGGGTTTTTTTTTCCTTTCTGCAATCTACCTCCTGCACCTGACTACCGTGCCCTGGTCACAGCACAGAGTGGTCCTCCTTCAAAACCCATTCTTTGCAGGTTTCTTCTGGGGAGGGGGAGCCAAGAGAAATTTCCGCTCAGTCGTTATATTAATTAGTTCTTCTATAAATCATCAGAGCAGCCTACATTAAATACATGTTGCTTCGATTACAAGGTACACAAAGGTACCTCTGTACAAGTGGTCCAGGTCTGGCCTTGGAGTGCTGCTGTGTCATACCATAACCAAAACTTTAATTTATAGATTTCTTGTGTTTTCCCATCATTCTCTCTTGAGCTCTTGCAAAGTGCTTTCTATTCAGCCAGGTAACTGAGAATTAATAAACTGAAAAAAAATAATTTATTTCAAGTTATATTCCAAAGGAAAACTTCAGAGATATTTTTTCCAATGAAATGAAAAGTTTTAAAAAACATCCAATTAAACAAAATATTGTTCTGACAGGAGTCCTCAAGTGGTATCTTCAATAACTCAGTTTTAGAAGACCAGAAGTTTTGAGAGAATTGCCAGAAGGGAGAGCATTTTGAAACAAAAAATTCAAGATGTTTAGTTCTGAAACAATCTACGCAGAACATTTAAATTTTCCTTTTTGTCTTCCAGCCAAGAAATATTCACCGAAGTTATCTCAAGTTTATATGTGGCTCCAGTTTCCTGGAACTTTGCTTTTCAGCAAATACCATACTGGAAAGAGTTTAGAAGTGTTTTCCAATCTCACTTCTTGCTAATACTGGAGCTCCTGGTGTGACAACTTTCTCAAGTGTTTCTGCACAACATTACCAAACATCACACCCCAGTCCAGCAAGCACAAGTTGTTTCCTGGAGATTAGTACAAGCCGCTGAGTAAACATCAGCACACACTGCTCCACACGGGCACACAAGGAGGGATTGTTCCCATTGAAATAAATACAGAACAATTCCAAGTACTTTTGGAAATTTCACCCATGTACACATCTGCAATTCAGGTGATGGTGATTAAAGTCCATGGCTGGCTCAAACACCACTCGTCAAAATTAGTTCTTAAATATTTTGAGTCTTGCTACTAAAATAAGTGTGCTCAACCTGTCACTTTCTCCATCACTTGGTGTGAATGTTGGGGTTGTCCTATGCAGGGACAGGAGCTGGACTTGGTGATCCTTTTGGGTCCCTTCCAACCCAGGACATTGATACTATGATTCTATAATTCACAACCCACTGCTCAACAACAGCCTATTGCAGAGCTTTTCAACATTTAGTGATGCCTAGGCATTTTCCATGGGATGTCTACAACTGTAAGGTTTACATAGACAAATTTCTGCACAGAGTATGTATGACCTTTTTGGGAAGGACACATTTAGGGTCTCCTACTAGTTGGCCACAGACACCCCTGGGATCTGTAGCTCACAGCCTGAAGACTGGGGACTTAAAAGTTTTCTCCAAGATTCTATTAGAGCTTCTTAATTAACAGTCCTCTTTGGGGACCTGAATTGAATTGGAAACCATGGTGATAACTTAGGTCAATCAGCACAGAGATTATTGCGTTTGGGAGGATGAGAAGGTGTGCATGCTGAAGAGCTTTAAGAAAAACCAAAAAGTCCCAAACATCTGTAAAATCAAGGAGCATGCATGTTTTTCAAAAGAGCAGTTAAAGGATTCACCTTTATAGGGCTCACCATTTACTAGTGAATTCGAGACTGATAGCTGTCTTTTACATCATTGAAAAATGTTCTCAACTTTTATCTCTCTGAACGTTTGATCAATGAATTTGACAATCTGCCCACTTTCTCAAGTCTGCGTATGCACATTTTCACTCACATTGGTAACCATACCAAGAAAACCAAAAAGCTAACTAAGCAGCTGTGCTTCCAGTCATCCCACATGAAAGATGTTGTTACCAATGTACTATGAATACTAGAAATGCTCATCCACAGACAGTGAGTCCTGTAACGTCATTACGCAAAACCTAAGAAATAAAGATATGCTCAGTATCTGGGAAGCAGTTTTGTTCAAGACTTCAATTTTGCTGCAATATTGTTAGGAAATACTTATTTGTGATCAGATAATGCCGATAAGATATATAAAGGTATGTTTTAGTTTCAACTTAAAAATTATTGTACTCTAGCTCCAGGATAACACAGTCTGTATCAAAATCAGAGCTGGTTCTGTTTCACTGGAAAGATCAGTTCTAAAATTCATGTTTTTTTTCTTACAGAGAAGGATGACATGACACTAATCTACTTTAGCATCATCTTCTTCTCCCTTCCCTCCTAGACAAGAAAAATCTAAATAGGTACAAGGTATGTTCTTAGAAATCTCCAACAGAAATAAGTAACCTTTGCAGAGTACAGCGTTTGGATCAGGAGCTTTTACAGACAAGACACTTCAGTTAGTCCATGTGTGAAACACTTTGCACTGTGAAATCTTACAATCCAGATATGCAGGGTTAACCTGCCATAACCTCCAGTGATAAATGAGAGCTTTCATGTAATGCATAGGAGGCTGAAGTCTGTTGATCCATAAGCTATCATCTAAATTATTGGTTTCTTACAAGCTGCTTCCTTTTCTAAGGTGGAAGTGAAATAGCAGAGCACAGAGGCTGCAGGAACTCAGATCTTTCTCTCTCTGTCACCTTGATTCCTCCCTCTGCCCCATTCCAGGTCTTCAACTTACTTTACAGGCACCATCTGCAGCACCCACCATACCCAGCCCTCCTTCCCCTGTTGGCAACTATCCCACACCAAATTCAAAACGTGTAAAGGATATAGCAACAACAACAAAAAAAGGATAAGGCTGATGTGCAGAAGCAGTAAAAC
This sequence comes from Tapera naevia, assembly GCA_033556795.1. Taxonomy (NCBI): domain Eukaryota; kingdom Metazoa; phylum Chordata; class Aves; order Cuculiformes; family Neomorphidae; genus Tapera; species Tapera naevia. The sequence continues at coordinate 14,939,992 of JAUMJJ010000246.1, read as the reverse complement.
AATGATTTTTTTTTTTTTTCTTCTTATCTACAGGAGAGCAATTGCAAGACTCGGGCACACTGACAGTTCAGGAACACTCGCCTTCAGGACCAAGCCCGGCTCTTCAGAGCTGTGAGAAGGCTGGAGTGCCAGTCAGGTTAATATTGCTTTTCAGTTAATTTTGGGAGGGCATGCCTTGTATCATAGGTTTAATTATTCTAAGTAGCCTTTTGCTCAATCTTGCCCCTCAAGGCCAAAGTTTTATACTATTTTTATTAATATCGTCTGGACATATCAGTAGAAGTCAATAACCTTTGGTCTCTGCTGACTTACTCTGCAGGGTTATAATTACAGCAATATGAGATATAAGCATGATGGAACAGATATACAATGACACTTATTTTTCTGGCAAAGGCAGAAGAAATTCTGTGCCACAGAAACCGTATCAAACCCCACAAATCCCATATACAAAGGGTTCAACAAACATCAGTCTGCTCCCGTACGTGTCAGAGTCACTGACTGCTTTCATTTCCATTTCCATTAGTCCCTGAAATGAGACTGCAGACTTGAAATCTACTGAACCAATATGTCCCTAGGGTCAGCAGCATGATGGCAAATGAGTCACCCTGATATGCACCTGCAACGGCTTCTCCTCAGTTACCCGAGTCACACCTTTCTCAACAAACAGGACAGGCCACCCTGTTGCCACAGAACGAGTCAGAAGTCAGGTTACGGAGGTCACTTGAAGTTTTCAGTGACTAATCACTAGCTTTTGTTATCACAAAAATACTATATAAAGCTTCAGCAATGCTTTACCACTGAAAATATCTACTGGTGCAGATCTCTGCACACACAGAACTTCCTGCAGCAGCACATTTAGTGTGGGTGACTCTGTACTGAGCATGCTATTCCTGATGCATCCTGTTTTCTGTACTTGCAAAATTACTAGAGTTGCTATATTCCTGTTAGCAGTCTTCCTGACAGAAACATGTGGATTTTGAGCATTGTTTTTCTCACTGAAGTAGACCCTTTGCCAGAAAGTTAGTCTGCTATTTTCCCTCATCTCCATTTGCCATTGGAGAAATATTTTCCACAGCAAGATGTTAGCATTGAGCCCCGTGGGCAAATCCTGATAAAGGCTGTTCAGTGAAGCTTTCCACTTGTAATCAACATTTGCCCATGGAAACCAAAGCCCTTTATTTTTTCTCTTTTCCTCCTCCAAATGAGTTTAGCCCTGTATCATTTGGTTCTGGTTTTGAAAGGCTTTGCACAGGGGCATACATCCTTACTCTTCTATACATGGGGTGTGGGAGAGCAGAAAGAGATCTCACTTTTTTTTTTCTCTGAAATTGGTATGTTCAGAGGAAACCTTAATGTCGTATATTAATTTTCAAATCTGGAGCATGTTTTGAGATAACACAGAGACAGTACTTCAAAACAAAGCAAGGGCATTAATAAACACAGAACCAGGAAATCCACAAAGGTTAAGTGATTTTTCTATGGAGTAATTCATTCTCCTAATGAGTTTACTGCAAAAAAATGCTCTCTGCAAGCAGTTATTGCGTATGTATCTTTAATTTGTGTGTTTATGTAATTCATGATAATGCAAAATAAATTTCTATGTGAAGTGTCCTAATAGATGAAGTGAGGCTGTAATATGCTTCCAGAGCTTGTTCATTACAATATGCACTGGCACAGGGTCCAGAGGGAAAGGAAGGCATTAAACATTAAGCAAAACAATTGCTGTCCTCCTCCAGAGGGACCAGCTTTGTAAATGCTTATGTTAACGTTGTACAAAGGAGTTGAATATTTGGGTAAAATTAGAAAGATAAAGGGAGGCAAACACCTTGTCCTCAATTTCATAAAATTTGGTTGGTTAACTAAGGATATTTGGATCTTTGTCCCAGACGAAGAGAGCTCATCCTCTCCCAGTTGCAGACGGGGCACCCTTGAGAGCTAATTGTCACCAGCAAATGGAAAAGATGAAATGAAAAAAAAAAACTTTTCCAGTGTTTTCTATCCACAAAGCTGAAACACTCTCCTGTGTATGTTTTCAATTTAACTAAAATAGATCACTGTATGTAAACAGCCACTCTATCTGCATCATTCATATTTGATGAACTAGTCAGTACAACAGATACTTTTATCCGTCCCGTAAGTGATGAGAAACCAGACACCTCAGTGTCCTGTGCTCCTCTCAGTTAACATGAGTGGCAGCAGCTGTTATTCTAGGCTCCTTAACGTATAACGTTTGATGTAGAGACAGGAAAACTGGAGGTGTATTTAGTGGAATTGGGTATAACAAAAGTAACGTCCATGATCAAACTCTCCCTGGAGCATACATAGGAAAGCTCTCACCATGTTTGTTAACAGCAGTCCAGGCATTTTTGTTCTTGGGCTTTAGGGGCCATATGATAATAGTATTCTTATCAAGTTAAAAATCAACTTGCAGAAAAGGTAGGGTAGGGCACGATCTCAGGATGCCTCATTCACATTGGCAGCAAAGCGCCAATGGTGGCCAGAATGCTGTGACCAGAGACTGTAAAGTACATATTAAATAGATGAGTGTCAAATTAGGTTTTGCACTTACAACTTCACATGCCTGTAAGAAACATGGAAGCAAATTTTTAAATTCATTGGAAACTAAGAGGAGATGCTTGGGAGAGGTAAAAGTAGCTACTTGACATGGGAACAAATGCAGCATTCCAGAAACAGCACACAAAGGAAGGCAATCCCTCCTTCTCTGAGCAGATACCTGAAGGCAGAAACTCCAAGCCTGGCTTAGACAAGGACGTGTCATTGGTGATAGTGAAATACCAGAACTTCCATTTCAACATGAAATCAAACTTCTTTCAGTGGGGGTGTGTGTCAAGTACAGGAATTAGTTGCCTGGAAAGGTCAAAGGAAATAGCCAAAATTCCATCTGATCAGCAATTTGCTCTATTTGACTCTGCTTGGAGAAGGGGGTTGGCCGAGCTGGTTTCCAGGGATGCTTTCTAAGTTCGACCTCTGTGAAAGGAAAGTTGCCCAAGCAAGGCCACAGGCAGAAAATGATGTTGCTGCTGTTTGGCAGTAGGCCTTGTAGGAACCACATAGATATACCAAAAGAAAAGGGCTTCTTCTCCTTCTTTCCAGTTCCTCTCACCCCAACACACACCTTCTGTGCTAACACATAGGAAGGAAGGAGAAGATAAGGTGATCCCACAGCAACAGCTTCAGAGCTCTCAGACCTGGAAAGAGCATGTGAGAAGAAAGACACCTTTGCCTACTTTAGGACATAGTTCAGGGAGGCTCACTACACTTTTTGCCACTTGGCATTTTAGTGACCCACCCTGCAGATGAAAGGGTTAAAATCTCCTGAGCTAAAATAGAGTTGCTTCATTTGTGGCCTCACTAGAGAGGGCAGCTGCAGCCTGGTTTGTAAGCCTCTGCTCTGAAGCAAGAACTGATTGAAAGAAAACTGTAACTTCTGTGTTCTCCTCTGGGAAGAAGCTGGAGAAGGTTTGTGCGAAGGTCGTTTTAATATTAAGCAAAAGTCCAAGAAGCACCAGACAAGTAGTTCTATTTTTTCCAAATAAAGAGCTAGTAACCACATGGATATAAAACTTTCTCCTCTCATTTTAGCCAGACTGGTCCTTCTTTATCCCCAAGGGAACATCGTCATTTCTTGGGCATGTTTTTAGAAATGCCACAGGGAGCCGGGAACAGGAGACAGCACGTGCTCACTCATGGGCTTACGGCACAGGGCCTCTGCAGAGTCGCAGGGTGCAGGCTGGCTGTGTGGAGCAGGGACAGGGCCCTTGAAAACCCAGACTTTGTGGACTTTTTGGAGGCAGGACTGGATTCAGCTTCTAATAGTCCCTTCAGTGGGTGTTCTAACATGCCTACAGCTAAGGTGGGAAGATCACTTCTCTCCGTTACTAAGAATATAGTCAGGGAAACATTACCCTTCGAATCGCTTTAATATGCATCACACTGCCACATATACTTTATGACTCTACTTGCACCCGATGTGTCAGTTCATCTCAAGCCCACCACCGCTGCCAAGCTCCTGCAGCTACTGGCTTTTCCCTCACACACACTGGAGAAACGGGGAGAGCAGAAGCCAAGAAGGCTTTCTGTGAGGCTTCTGCTGAGACACAGGGTTGAGGGTCACCTTCTGCCTCCACAGCACTGCCTGGGTCCACCGAAGGCAGGCTGTAACACAGCTAAAAGTGCTCAGGGCACACGAGTGGAAAATGGGTGTCTTGCACCTGTGGGGCAGGTGAAGAAAGCAGAATAAGTTCATTTTTAGCTTAAATCATCCCAAGTCTATGACAAGATCCATGAGATGTGAGCAGCAGAGAAGCATCATCAGAGGCTTCCCTTTTGCTTATGAAGAGATTTGCTGGCTGTTGGGCACAAGGCAACGTGAATGACAACTGTGCTACTAAGGTGGCCTCTAGCTACAAGGGCCACACAGATGGCATGCACAGAAGCAGAAAGAGGGATAAGAATGAAAGGTTCTGGCTCCCTCCCCATCATCTCCCTGTGCAAAAATCTGTCATAAATAAAGGCACAGGCAGAAGGAGTTGTCCCTTCTCTATACCGTGTTGTCTGATATGAGGAGTACAGCTGACCTGCTCATTCCACTGTGTGCTGCAGTTGTCTGAAGGAGGGGAACATGCTGCAGATCCTGACAATTTAATGCCATTCCCAGGCTAACAAAGATTAACACTTCCTTTGGGTTCTCCAGACAAAAGCAGGATGTTGCTATTCCTCTTTTCTATGAGTGCTGAGGATTTGTATATATTCCTCATCTTAAACTATTGCTTAGCAACAGACTTTAACCAAGGACATGTTTGTGAAACTGCCAGGCATATCTGCCAAATGCAAAACAATAAACACACCTTTCCAGATCATCTCTGCTAAGATCACATATGTAGCAGATGCTCAAACTGAGCAGAAGGTTATCATCAGCTGTATAGGCTCTCAGCATTTTTGCAATGCTAATAAAGTGATCTCGACCTGGGTGAATCAAAGCCTTTTCACTGCAGAAAAAGTATCTTTGCATACCAAGTAGGTTGCAGATGGACGAGCACCCAGCAGGACTTGGCGTGATGCAGTCTTAAACATGACTTTAGATACCATCTTGGTATCTATCAACCCAGTAATTCTATCAAATTAATAGGGCAAAGTTTAACACCAGTACTGTGCCTTAAACTGGGTTGCAGCTGACAGTGCAAGGTTATACTTCTCCATTATGTTATAAAAGAGCCTTTACCCTTCCAGCTACCAGGCTGTTCTTTACTACTATAAGCCACAATGGCAAACGTAACAAACATCTATATGATAACTGGGCTTCGAAAGACCGGCAAGAACAAAGGCCCTTCTCACCTAGTTGTGTCCTTGAGCCCCAGATGCTTTACAAGGGTGTTCTGGGAGAGCTCACAGTGGCCTTCTGCTGCTAAAAGATCCCTTTGTTTGCAGAGTTTCTCTTATGAAATGGGAAGAAGAAATGAATTTTGCTTCTTATCTGAGCTCAAGGAGCAGGTGTGAGATGCATTGGATAAAGGTGGGGGTGGCAGCTGTGAAACAGCCATTTTTGGTGTGCAGGGAGGTGGGTAAGGAGGCTGTGGCCCCTCCTCTCACATGCTCTAAGAAAACATGGGTGGCATGTCACAACATAGCAACACACACATTGCTGTGCTTCTCCCCACCGTGCACACCCTGTCCCTTGTGCATCAGCATCACAAACAGTGTACCCACCTTGCAAAGGGGTCAGAATCTGAGAAGCAGAGGCAGGTTGTTGGCATAGGGTTCTCCCCCTATTTTCATAATAATTGCTGAACTACAGCTTACAATGTTATAAGAGTGTACAGTGTCACTCTGAGGGCTTGGGGAGGCAGAAGGCAAAGCCACACAATCATTATTTTTCTTACTGTGTGCCTACAGCACTATCATAAATGCAAAGGCCAGACACACTGATGCTCTGGTTACTGCAGTGATGGGTATTTCCAAAAACACAATAAAACTCTTAATGCCCAGCTGGAGTTACAGCAGAGGCAGAGAATTCCTTCGGGCTGGAGGAAATATGAAGCCCTAAACAGTAATGAGCAGACAGTAAGTTACGGCAGTCCCTGTGGACAGCCCTATTATAAATGATATCATCTCAGTGCTCATTCAAAAATTGAGCAGTATACCAGACTTGCAGCAGCTTTTAAGGTTTTAATCCAGGTTTTAAATGATTCATTTGAGACCATTCATAAGTTGTAAGTACTTAGAACAGAAGCTGCAGTCGAGTCTATAGCATCTTAAAACATGCTCACATTAATGGTAAGAGTGAAATTGGTGCTCAGTTCTGGGATGTGCTGGACACCTACATCTCTCACTGGAGTCAGAATTGTGCATCCTCCAGCTTCACTCGCTTTCTGATTGGTTAAAAGAGTTAGTGGAAGAACACAGAAAAGAAAAAGAGGAGAAATAGCAGGAGCCCCTGTTAGATCTCAGTGGTTGTACCCTCTAGTCCAGAAAAGCAGATTCAGCTGGGTTTCCAAAATACAGATAGTTTCCTGGCATGCTGCACGGTCTGGGAAGGCTGAATACATTCCTGCTGGGGGCAAGGGGGAAGAAGGAAAGATGGTGCTGTGCCAGCAGGATCAAACCACTTTTGTCAGGGCTTTGTGAGCAGGAGCACCAGAGATGAAAATCCTTTCTGAAATTCTGACGACAAGAGGAAACACAGCTCTCCCATTATCCTCCTGCAGATAAATATTTGAAAGCAACTATAAAGAAAACTCAGCCATGCATCCCCTGCTACCTACCAGGCAGCCTCCTCAGAACAATGAGAGCCACGTTCAGACAAACAGCAACACAAGGAGGTGGCGTGTACCAAGTTCACAGGCACTGATCTCAACCGGTGTCTGCTGAGCACTACTATTTTATATAGATACCTCTTTATTTTAAACCCATCAGAGGATATATTTTCACTACACGATGGGAACACCATTATCACAGACAATGAGAGGTTTTTTTAAAAGAGGAGATGAGGGAACAGCAGAACCTCCTCATCTACACAAAGGGGAACCCTAGGGTTACACCAGCAGAAACATAATTGATCACAAAAGAACCTTACAGATCAGGTTGCAGGTTTGAGTTATTCATCAGTGTTTTCCTTCCATTCAGGGAGGGAGAGGCCAGTGTAACTGCTTCTCACAGAGCCTCATTAAATCAGGCACCTCAGATCCGTTCGCAGTAAAGGCAACCTGAGAGCAAAGGCTATCCCTTCACCTGACACAAGTCAAGAGCTGTCTTCAACCGACAGCAGCTGAAGTGTTGGTGGTAAGGAACAAGCATGTAGGCTACAGGCTTCACACTGGGTTGAGAGGGGCAGTAGGAGGGCTTCAGATTTGGGGTCTCATTTAGGATCTTTCCTAGAAGTCTAGGTCAAGGCGAAGGACGGGAAAGGCAGCAGCTTACTGGGCTGTCCACTACGCAGTACGTAGGGAGTGTGCACTTGGGGCTCCTCTCCCCCTTACTGCCTCCGTAGCAGTAACACTGCTGACCGCAGTGAAGTCACACCTAATTAACACTGCTGCAAGCAAGGAAAGGATCAGGTTGGCTACAGCATTCAGACTTAATTTCCTTTCCTGGGCTAGCATTTTCAAAAGCTCTCCCAAGTCCTTTATGTCCTAGAGGAGCAAAAATTCTCCTGGACAGACCTGTCAGCACCTCAGTTAGCAGACCTGACACGGTGTAGAAAGGCAAGACAGGAAACCTTTGTGCTTTCCAACACTGAGGAGTGGCATATAATTCATCTGCCCAGAAGGCCACGTATGTATAACCAGACTCCTCTGCATGTACTTCGTTCCAGTCATTTAGATGGAGCCCAAAGCAATCCATTACTTACAGGAACTGACAAAAAAAAATGTGGTGTTGGACAACCTGCATCTTACAAGTGCTCACAGCACAGAAGCAGATGGCTGCCTAATCTCTCCCTTTCCTCAGGTGCAAGATTACCCCAGTCTCCATAGGAGCAGCGACCTTTAGAATTATTCAGACTTCAAGAAAGTCCAAAGTCTGATCCAAGATCCGATTCCTGCTGCGCTAGGCACTGTAAAGCCACAGGGGCCATTCTCCAAGCGTTTACAGCCTAAGCAGATAATGCCTGGGCTTGCCAACAGAGAATGGGAATGCAGTTTGTCCATAAATAAGGACCAGGGCACAGAGGCAGATGCTGAAATACAGGTTGTGTTGCCTTATACCACAGAACTGCAGGCTAGCTAGGAAGCATGGGGGCCTCGGCAGCAAGTCCCTTCCCTTGCCCTGTCAGGAACACTGTGCTGCAAAAGTAGCAAGAAAGGCACTGGGAGAACTGGTTGATACATGCTGGACCAGGCTATTTCCAGTATCTAAAATGGCTCCCATGCACTTCAATGTAGTAAACCACTCTATCTCATATTCTTAACTAGTTACTGATTACCAGAGCCAATATCACCACTACAAATAATTCACAGGCTGCAAAGACATCATTCACCCCAGGGACAGGGACATTTACCAGTCCCACCTCATACTGGAGACAAGCCTCCTGTGGGTTGCCACAGCTCTTCTGAAGTCTTGCCGTAGCAAGACATGCCTGACAATATTACAGCTTTCTCCTTTGATGTGTCTCAATCAAAGAGAGATTCATGGCTCTCCCACCCCTATGTTTCTCCATTTATCCTTACTCTCCTTTGAGGCAGATGCACCCATCTGCTCCACCCTCATTCTGCCATGTCTTTCCATAAGGAAAAGAAACGATACACAACAACATTTGCTTTCCCTTGGGTATATCAGGAGGACCCATCTCCACTACAGGCTGGGGTGGAAAGCCTCTATACAGATGCGACCACTGAACTAGGAGCAGAATGCTTTACTGCCTTTCAAAAGCAGTTCAGAATTTCCTGAGTGAGTCTCAGCCATAGCACTTTGTGGAAAGCTTTTTCTGCCTGGGGAGCACCAGGAACAACATAAATAAAACACCTCCAGGAGAGTCTTGCTTGCTTTTGCTTGCCACCATCAAAGACATACTCTGTACTACCAATTCCTCTCTGTTAATGCAAGATTTTTCAAGACTTTGCTCAGCCTCACATAGTGAAGAATTTCATAGATGTAACATTTTTAAATTTCAGCAAGAGAAATGGTGATCAATTTAATACACCGTGACTTTATATTCCATTTTAGGAAGCTTATTCTACAGTTTCCCTTGGCTGTGTCACACTTTGTCTGTAGTATTAAGGCCCAAATATTTATTTCACTCACTGAAGCAGAAACCTAGAACTTCACCCACACTGGGAACACAGCACACTATCATCTGATGTACAATCCATTATGTATATTTAGGACTACTTCAAGAAAATTATTTAAAAAGAAACAAAGGCAAATTTTACATATCTATGAAGCGTTCAGTCTTACAAGTCTCAAGAGAGAGGGTTCTTGCACCTCACAAAGCTGACCTCTAATTGAAAACAACTGTATGGGTTAGAAAGCATTTCTAAAATATTTAAAACCAAGACATGGAAATAAAGGCCATTCCTGATTTAAAATGGCTGAACTGGTTTCCCTCAAGCCCACATGCATGAAACCATTTTCAAAAGGAAACCATCTGGAAGAGTTCAACTCAGTACATGAAGTTTCAGAAAGTTGTAAGCAATTGTAAGTGCCAGAGAAAGAGCAAAAATAGAATTAAAAACACTTTAGCAACCTTAACCAGCACAGAAAGCACAACTCCCATCAGAGACCCTTGCTCCAACGGATACACAACACACACAGAGCATAAGTATTCCCACTGAAGTCAATACTTTGAATTATACATTGGCCTTAATACAATCCTAAAATCATACAGAAAATAAAACTTCCAGAGTTTGCACCTTCTTTTATCACTATCAATAAAGATATTCCCTTATGTTTAGAATCTTTCCTGATTATCATTTACCTATCTTGGTTTCTTGTTATCAGGTTTATTTCTACTTCTCCTGCCAGAGGGGCTGTTCAGGTTTCTTTAGAAAAAAATGTCAATTGTCTTCCCATACCCTGAATATTTTTCCTTCCCCTGAGCTTTCGTAGCCAATGATTCTCTCTTCATTTACTGTTACTCTGAACCACTTCCCAGGTTCTCCCAGATGAGAAATCGAATGTGGAGAGAGGGGCATTGCCTTCCCCCTCATGTTCATGACACTAGTTTGCAAGTTGAAGAAGATGCTGTGCTCCTGAGTGAGCCAGCAACAGTTCATGGCTGTTTGGAAAACCACCTCGAGGGTGAATGGCTTCCAGGCCCAGGTGTTGCCTGCACAAATGGAAAATATAAAATATCGGATAAAGAAGGGAGGAACAAGCAGTAAACTCCCAGGGCTGCTAGGAAAGTACTTCCTTTAAGAATACTGAATTGCAAAACAGTCTGAATGCTCCAAACAAGAGCTGAGCTTCAAGTGTGCCTTGTATTGTTCAGTGACAATTAATGCCTTTGAGTAGTTATTTTTCACCCAGAGATTTTGAAAGTAGTCTTCAAAGGGTATGAGTGTCACTATCTCTATAGATGCATAGGGAAGCCAAAATAAAGAAAGATGAAATGACTTGCCCATGGTCACCACACCACTTCAGTGCCCCCTGAGTGCACCACTTAGCCACACTGCCCCCAGTAACAGAAAGCTCCGGAAAAAAAGTCCAGGAAGATCCCCAGATTTTACTCATTTACAAGCATATACGATCCAATTTCCAGCTCACTGACTCATGCTCTTAGAAAGAATGATAGGCACAAATCTCTGCAAAATGAAGGGTTAAATGTGAGACACGGGATGAGAGTGTAATAATTTAAAAAAGGAAGGGCCCATTTTCTATCTCTTTTGCAAAGCTGGTGACTGGACCATGGTACTTTATGTGCTAAGGGCACCCATCAAGTCACTCTCCATATGGGAGTTTTGTACTGGTTCAGGATTCCTGGGCTCTGGGCTAACTCAATGAGGCCAAACTCTTCTTTCAGTTACTTACATTTAAAAACATTTTCTTTTAGACATTCCTCACTCCTCACATTCAGGGGACAGGGTTTGATTCCTTGGCATCACAAGGATTTCCAAACCAGATCCAGGGTTTGCTAAGACATCTACCACCAGGGCCTCCATGTTAATGAGTTTGTGCTAAAACTCAGGATCCATCAGCAGGCAGCAACAATTTAAACAAATTCCAAAAGAAATTCTGTCTGCCAACAAAAAAATAAAATAAACTTTCTCCCCACAGGATTTGCAACCACTCAACTACTCAAGAGCTATGCTGGTGCAGAGGGAGCCTGGAGTGAAATTCAATGTGAAATAATCATAAACCACCTAACTGGTATTATCCAAGCTGAAAAGTAACGCAAATAAGCAAGCACGAATAAATGACGCTGGATTTCATTTTAAACTGTTTGGCTTTAAATGAGAAAACTCTTACATATAACACTTCTCTATCTATATAGTTATGTAAGGATTTTTCATATTATTTCAAATTTTATAGGACTGTAAAACAGAATGTAATCGGCATAGGACATTGAAATAAGATAATGATCCTCTGGTGGCTTCAGAAAATAAGAACAAAATAGAGTTATGCACATATTTCCTTCACCAAGGAAGAAATAAATGTACAGTGATGGTTCTTGTGTCTAGAGAAAGAATCATTGTGTTGTGTTTTGTGGTTTGCTAAATAATATTCTTCAAATGAAGGCAAATTCAGAGGCACAGAGCACAGCACCTGCTAACAGGCCCCATGGCTAGCTTGAGTATCCAGATACCTATGAGAATTTAATTCATAGCTGATGAGGAAGTCTTCATTATGCTTATACTTGGGTAAACTGAGAGCACTCTTATCCTTGTTCATGTTTCCTTCTCATGATTAGCTAAGTAGACCCAAGCCCATTGTCACTAGGGTTTATAATCTCTGGATGTATATCCCTATGGCTATCATGATGATCACGTTGCTTGCTGTTCAGATTCCTTGTGCAGAAGTTACCTCAGACAAGTGATGATGAGTAGAAAGTAAAGGAAAGAGAGATCTTTTTTCTCCAAATCTAGGCAGATGGGAGTGACAGATTACAGGACTCGCAGGTGCCAACTGGGTCACATAGTGCTCTGGAACTAAAATTCCACCATCCTAGTGGGGATTCTTCATCCACTAAAAACACTAAATGCTTTCCTGGCAGACAGAATTTTCAAGGTACCTTTTCAAGATCCTGTGATATTTATAAACCTAAGCCAGCAAAGATCTTCCCACAGGGAACAAAGGTTGATGCCCTCTTGGCCTTTGCAGCTTATGATGTGTGTCATTTGCCATTTTGTCTCTCATAACAGCATGTGGTGTGTTTGAATTTTATCACTTCTCTAGCACTCCTGTTGTCTGTCTTTCCCAATTTAGTGATAGCCCTGGAAGATGAGTGGTTGTTTCTTCTGACTAATGCAGTGTTGGGATAAAAACAAATCAGTTGCCTTTGAAGAGTTCTCAGATCCATTTTAGAGAGTTATTATCCCCATTTAGGAGGCAACAAAACTGAAACACATAGATGTTAAGAACTAGCTCACCTTTGAGCATTTTGCCAAGAGGAAGAATATGACCCATTACTCAAAGTGACAAGCGTATTTCCTGACCTCTGTATTCTGGTGTCACTGACCATGACAACACAGAACATTTTCTCAAATGTGATTTTGATCTTAACTTTTTTCTTTTTTTCTCTTTTTCTCTTTTTTTTTTAATTTTTTTTTTATTTTTTATTTTTTCCTCTTTTTCTTTTTTCTTCTTTTATTTTTATTTTTCTTTTTTCTTCTTTTCTTTTTGTTTTTCTTTTTTTCCTTCTTTCTTGTTTTTTCTCTTTTTCTTTTTCTTGTTTTTTTTCTTTTTTCTCCTTTTCTCTTTTGCCTTTTTCTTTTTTCTCTTTTTTTTCCCTCCTTGCTACGATAATTGTTTACTTAAATTGTTTGATCTTAATTACAGTAAACATTTTTCCATTTCTGTACAGATTGGAAATGCACTGAAATGGAACTGGATGGTTTAACTTCATCATCTGTTCATCTCTTGATAGAGATCAATATATATTAGAGGTAAGCCTGTTTACCCATATTCATTTTCAAAAATCTAAATGATTTGCAACAGATTCATAATTAAGCAGAAGTGATGTTGCTTTTGCACAGTTTAGTTAAATGGCTTTGCCACCATACGTTAGAGTAGTAGCTATATAAGCAGACCAGATGTTGCATTTTTGCCCCTCTCTGTGCTGCAATCTGTGTGAGAGTCCTACATCCTAAATGAAACTTGAAGTTTTCTAACCATGAGATCTAATATTTGCTCTCTAAAACCGTACTGGCTACCCAAATAAGGTGGCTGCATTTACGGGGGCATGAACAACCCCAGCTAGGAGTAAAATATGAATTAAATTTACTCAGGGCCTTATGTGTCCGAACACAGCAGAAGCTTCTATTTCCTAAGCCTGCTGAACTCAGAGCTTCTTGCATAGCTCCTGCCTTGTGGCCCAGACATTTACATTTTTGCCACAAATAAAACAAGCTGAGTCACAGCACTGCAAGGCCCATCATACAAGTGAGCTGCAGCAGGAATTCTGCACCAATTGTTGCTCTGCCAAATTAGTGTAAGCCCTGCCAAGAGCCCTTAGCATACACAGACCCCTTATCATGCAGGGGAAAGTCAGTTAGGCAAAACTTGTCACTACTTCTGCACAGCTCAGCGCAGCGATTGCAAGATTTGCTTTCATAACCTTGTTCTGCTGGATTTGAAGTAGAGATTGGAGCTCCCACTGACTTTGTGGAAATACTTTGTTGAAAGCAGGATTCAGCCTGAGGTATAAAAAAAAGGCAGATTGTGTAAACCAATACAAAGCACCTGAGCCTCAATTACATAAAGAAGTATCTCTGTGTTTGAGGCTGGTATCAGCTCGGCTGGCAAGCATTTCACACTGTTTACATAGTCAGGACATAAAAGGACGCTGACCCCACGATCCTCATCTCTCACTTGCCAAAGCTGGGCAGAGTAAGACCTTGAAGATGAGATCTTGTCCTCACCACACACAATGCATGTTTTAGTGCTGACTTTGGTGGAATCAGACTTTCACAATATTCCGTGTTTCATTCACAATGGAGTCAATGGGGTTATTCATGAGGCAGAGATACCAGGAGATAGCCCTTTCATCACAGAAAAGAGTAAGCTTGGGCAAGGACCTATTTAAATCAACACGACATAACTGCTTCCATGGGAAGTTCCGTGCTTATTGCCCATCAACAGCAAAAGCCATCTGGAAGTTGATAAATGCCCTCAAAATATTTTGAGCACCAGTAACTGCGATGTGAATAATCTGAATGCACTGAAAGTTTGTTTGTTGCTACTTTCTTTTTTTAAACAAACAGCATGCCTAATGGCTCTCAGAAAATACAAGATCACCCCAATAAAGCGATAAAGAATGAGCATTGATGTTGGTTATGAGTTTTTGCTTTACTCAGTCACTTTCCAGCATTCTGGCTTTACAGTGTGCTACACATCCAGGACATCCTCTGTGCAGCTCATAGAATTAGCATCTAACTGAGGAAAAAAACATTCTGCAGTGTATATGCCAAACTATCATTTCCAGGAGTAAAAGGAGAGTTACTTCTCAGTTCAGGGGTCTTTCTAATTTCCAACTACCTCTTTAAAAGAACATCTTAATTTTTGAACCCTCTATACTAGTTGTAGTACTTTTATTGATGCAAGCACTTTTAAAGAAACCAGTTATGAAGGAAGAAACTTCTTATGAATACTGGTTTCAGAATAAGTGGATATTCTGAGGAAACATAGCTCTTCACTGTATGCCAGGACTTTAAAAAATGCCTAAGAACATCATTAGCATCTCTAGGCAGGTAAATATTTTTTTTTCAAAAACCTGTCCTTTAGTCTCTTGGATTGATTAATGCAACCTTTCTTGTTGTGAATAATTCAACCCCTTAGAACACCATTCCAATCACAGTTGATTATAAATTAACACTCATTTTAACTGATGCAGATAATCATGCCAATGCCACAGCAAATACATTAACAAGCATTATATATGGATGCTGTAACGTAAACAAGAAGCTAAGCAGTCCTTTATCTGTTGGTGCACCACTACCAAGCAATTTCTAAATATTTCATCATTGTTTAGACTGCTTTTAGGCTGCACAGTGTAACTTGCTACTTGTAAACAGTAGATGCAACTGTTTTCTGAGGTATGATTAGCAACATGAAGGAGGAGGATTTCCTTTGTTAGCAGTTGAAACACTTGCTCAGGATATTGGAAAAAAAATTATCTTCCCTTTCTGGACTCCCATGATAGGCCAGAACTTCCCTCCTCACAAGTAAAGAAGTTCACTTGAGGGGAAAGGACTAACAAAAGACTAATAAAATAAGCTCATGTTTTTATATAGAATCACAGGAAAAAATGACTGCTTACAAAACTGCGGACAATAATGTTTTGCCTCAGTTTCCCCTCATTGGTGTTGTGAATGACTGGTGGGGATATAGACCCTTTTTATATTACTTCCTTGCTTTTCCCTCTCCAGGGAGTCATACTCACATTTGGTGAGTTAACACAGTCCCAGAGTAAAGGAAACGCATTATTTTCCAGTTCCCAGAGTAAAATGCTGCCTGTCATCTCTTTTTGCCACAGTCCTCCTGCCTGTGTTCATTGAACAGCTAGAGCTGCTGCAGGGCTCAGTGAGGTTCTGCTGCTTGTTTCTTTAGAGCTTTTTAACTGGTAGGCTTTTGATGCACAAATGCTTCCCAGATCTATGCTTCCCAGAGCAGAGCTACAAACAGGTATTTCATTCTTGAGATGATCTGATCCTTGCTCTTTATTCACAGAAATAAATGCAAGGTATAAAATAAATGTAGACTCATCCTGTTGAGCTAAAATACTTTTGTATATATAACAGATTCTGGCCTCTCATTATTTTTGGTCAGTGTCACATTAAAGGCTTATTTCTCATTAGACTTAATAAACACTGGTATAAAACTCTCCTGTTATTTCAGGGCGAGAGGGGAAGTATTTAGGAAAGTTCCTCCTGACAGGAAACTGAAGTCCTGTCCATATCACAGTAAACAACGCCGTAACTCAAGCTTTCCTCTACATATTCCCACTTCATTTTAAGCCCAAATTTAAGATTTCTGCTAGAAAAGCAATCAAAAGCAATCCAGAAGAGGCATTCTAGTTATATTTGGAAGTTGATCTCAGCCATTAAGAAAATATATAGCAACTCCATGGAGAGTAAAAACACTGATGTTAAAATAGACCTAGCACATTATGTAATGTCTTTTCTTTGTATTTATATATTTCTTTCCAATAGCTGTATTATTTTTTATTGGAAAATCAGCTAGAATCTATATTTGTTTAGCAGATTATTCAATCTTTAATCCTGTTCCAAGTAAAAACAGAATGACAATTTTATAGCCATAGCAGAGTAACATTGATCAATTATAACAGCTATGCCTACTTCTCCATAAGTTTCTGATTATGAGTTCCATCTTGAATAAAAGCACACATTTTGCTCTACAAGCCAAGAGGATTTTGGAATATAATAATAATAATAATAATAATAATAATAATAATACCAACCCAAACCCCCAAACCCTCAAAACCAACTTCCACTAGACATTTTTTGTTAGAATTTTCCATGAAACTCTTTCAGAGTTGTCTTCAGGAAAAAAAGAAATAAATTTGGTCTTTAACAGCTGCGGTCCAGCCTAAACCTGTTCATCTCTATTAGGTAATGTATATTTACTAACTCACCCTGCTCTCCTCCCTTATTTTTGATTGGCAGGTTTAGTCAAGCATAAAAATGAAGCTTTGTTGCAGTCAGAACATCTCATGATTTTTCACGTAGCACTTTATTTTGTTTGTTTACAGAAAATGATTGTGAAATTAGGGTTGGTTCAGATAACAGGACATTTCACTCAGCCATCACATTTTGACATTTGATAAGTAATTAAGTAAAGGAAAGAACAGCTGTTAAGAAATGCTTAGTGACAGCATGTAGATTATTTAAGGCCAATTCATGGACCACATAAGCCCCATTTAAATCTAAAATGTCATGAGATGCACAGTAAAAAAAACCTGCATGATATCTTTTCTTTGCAGCCTAACAAAGCTTTAGCCTTCATCAGTTTGAATATCTGAACGTGCCACGAAATACTCCTGTCAAGTAGGATTCTCAGGCTCCCATACCCTAAAAACCAATCTTATGACAAATAGCAAATACAAAATACAATAAATTATTACAAAAGAAGGGCGCTTACTGGATTTTTTTCTTAACCTTCATCAGTGTTTTCCCTAGCTTTTTGTTATAATTTTTCTCGTGTCGATCATTTAGAACAAAAGATCAGATATATCGAAGTTGCTATGTTTGAAATTAAAATGAGTAAAAAGCTAAGTACAATACTATGGACAAGACAGAGAAGAGGAGGAAAACCAAGCAATACAGAAGAAGCCTGACAAAGGTGGCAGATGACAAAAAAAAGCAAGTTTATGAATGAAAACCATTCTGAAAATTCAGCTCTCCTAAACAGACCAGAGATCTGGCACATCTCACATACGTGGTTACTGTTACTTGCACAGTACATAAACCACACTGGTATTGATTCAGTGACCACTTAAGGACTATCCATAAAAGGGGATTATTAATTTTCATGATACAGAATGGAAATAAAAAAATTTGCTTCTTTAAAGATAACATCTTGAGGTTTTCCTTGCCTGGATCTTAGCCACACTAATTAGGATGATGTTAGTGTATTTCTGACAGCTCTTGAAGCATTTTGACCTCAGATGTCTGTGGCAGTAGGTAGAGTATGTGCCAATCTACAAGCTAGCCAGCTTATGCCACATCCTGTCATTACAAATAGTGCCATTTCCATTCTACAACTGCTGCATTGATGGGTTGTAATTCTAGGATAAGGATTCAGTTGCGGGTAGTTCATAATAGCCATTACGTATTCTTCAAAAGATAAGTAAGAAAGGAGGTACAAACACCGTAATCCCACTCCCAATAGATGTCAATTGAAACAGGCTTGCAGCAGCCTCCCAGGGAAGTGGCAAGCCTTGCCATGGTTCTCCTGTGGTTGCAGGGACTTTCCTATATACATTTGGCAGATTCAAACATCCTCATCTGAGGGAGACATGAGTAAATCCATTTGGCTGGATGTTGTTATGCCACGTGGGAATGTTTCTTAAATTATTCATGTTTCTTCTCCATCAAAGAAAAGAACAATTGGTCAGGCAAGGCTGGGAGGGGTAGGGGCAGAGAAATAACTTTCTGCTTTTGAAATGAGGAAGAGTAAGAAGGTTTTCCTGCTAAACTCACATTTCTGGTGTGCTGGGGAAAGCAAGCAGCAGAGCTACCGAGGGAAGACAGCCATGGATATAATCCACAAGAAGCCTGTATACTGCTCCAGTGGTACAACAAACACTGCAGTGACCAAGCACTACAAAAACAAGCTTCAAAGCTTTGCTTTGCTTTGTGAACTAGAGTGCTTGAGGCAGAAACCTCACAGGTGTGACAGCCATAACTGGACTTAGGCGAGGGAGAAGGGTGCTGAACACAGGACATCAAGCCCACAGCCTACTGGTGGTGGCAGCCTCTGCCTCTGGGGCAGTGCCGGTTCTGACCCCCATCAGCCATCCTGAAATGATGAGAGTGCTTCAGAGACCTGCTTGGGCTTTCAGTGGTTAGCAGTAGAGAAGGGAAAAGCACAACCAAATTGGTTTGGATGCCTGCGATCCTTCTCACTGAGCTAAACCAAAAGTGTTCCTTAGGTAACAGCTAACAAAAGATTGGGCCCTTAGTTTATAAGCTTAGCAAATTTGACTTGGAGATGATTAGTTAAGCAAAAGTGATTAATGGAAAAGGCATTTCCTGGCATGCTCAGGATGCTAGGAAAAAAAAAATAGGAGCCTTTAATATTAAGAGTCACAGATCCTCTGGACCATGTCTGTTAAAAGACTGAATTTTTTAAAAACAAAATTAATGTTAGAAATATAAAACATGGAAATGACAAAAAAATATTCTTCTATATGGAGAAGCTGATATTCAGCAGTAGACGTAAGACTGTTAATAGCATAAAGCTTTCTCCTGACAGTTAATACCAGGATAAAAAAAAACATCCGGAAAGTAGGACTTGTGTATATTCTGCTATGTTTATAATTCAGAATTAATATAGAACACACAGACACTGCTTTTACAAAATCCTTTTCCTGACTGTAACTATATTTTAAGCCATTCACAGGATGTTGATATGCATTTATGAAATTGAAAAGCTAGCTCCCACATATAGTGGCACTGCACTAGTGCATCCGTTTGTGTCATTATTATGATGAGATTTAGAAAGGGGAGCAGTTGCTTATGTGATTACTCAGGGTATATGATCAAAACCCTCAGCAGGGATGCCATTTGTAACTAGTTCTTCACTTGAGGTGAAACAAGAAGGTTTCTGGCACAGAACAACTATACAGCAAGATAAACAGAAAGTGTAAAGCTGTTCTCCAAATCAGCATCCAAGCAGATCCAGCCTGTCCATAAAGCACACCAGATCCGGGATGAAATTCCAAGGCTGGAAATACAATTTTAAAGGAAGTTACAGATCATTTGTTGCAAATTATTGTATAATAGCAGTATCTGTAACTCATTTAAGAAGTTGCTGTTTACTCAGAATGTCTCTCCTACCACGATGGGCCATCAGGCATGGAGCAGTTAATGAGATCCTAGAGTGCTTTCAAAATAAAGGTTAGCATTTACTTAACTGAGAGAGTCTACCTCATGACCATTTGTATTAATACAATACTTTGTTATACTTTCAAATAAACATTGAGGAACTGTACTGATGTTAATTTTATTTCTTAAAAATACCATTCCTGCTAGAACTATAAATGTGATAGATAGAGCATAGATAATTTGTTTTGCAGGATAAAAAAAACCTCTTCTCATAGTCATCAGATATCTAGAAATTACCAGTACCTTGAGAATGTTGATCAGCAAATGGATTCAGCCCTTAAAGGGAAAAGGGCCCATCTATCTACTGAAAGGAATACAGCCAAGACCATGGCTGAGTTAGGCAGCAAATCCTGACAGGCAAGGGACAAAATATACACAGGCATTATCACTGCTGAGTCTGATTTTAAAAAGTGAATTAGCAGCTGCAATGAATTGCCTTTTCCAGTAGGAGTTTCTGTACTTGTATTTGCATATACATTTTCCCAGAGTTTTCCCCAATTATATGTCAAAGGCTCTCACAAGGCATGCATTAATAAATACTCTGCTTATAAATTATGAGAGGCATCATCTATAGCTGGAGTTCACCCCATCTCCAGCTACTGCAAACTTCTAGTCAAAGATGACAGATCCCTGACCTCATAAAAAACACCTCGGAATGACCATGTTTTCCTTGAGACACACCTGGTTATGTCAAGCTTGAAGGGGGGTCCCAAAAGGTAGACACGTTAAGGGAAGCAACACGCACATTTTCATATTTCAGCTGACATTCAGCTGAGTGCTCTCAGCAGTGTTGTTTTCGTTTCTCAGTTGCGCTGGGGGGAGAGCAATCTGCCAGGGCTCAGCCTACTTGCTGCCTTCTTTCTGCCAAGTCTGTTCCACAGGGAATATATGGGCAGCAGCCCCTCAGCTCCCTGGAGGAGCAGGGCTGCAGTTCAACCACCCCTTACGGGCCCCTGTCCTCAACAAGCAGTTGTACACAGGACAGTGATGCCATAATCAAGCCATTAATAAATATCAGTGATCAACTCTCATCAGACTATATTGATTTTTGAAGCACAGTGAGACTTTTCAGTTTAAGAGCAAAGACTGACAGCTTGGGCTGCCCAATTATGAAGTAAATCAGCAGATGATGTCCAGTAAGTTTTGACATTTCACTCTCGCTGTGAATTATCACTTTCCTTTATTTCAAGCAGCCAGCCAGAATCACTTGCTGTCAGACCAAGGGTTTCCTTTTATGGTTCACAGATTTTGTGGCTAATTGTGAAGAAAGCCATTTTTGGAATGCTTGGGCCATACATGCTTGAATCACAGCAGCAAGCCATTGCTTTTGTCTCTCAACATGTATCATGGAACTATTTTCTTCCATCCCTTTTGTAGTACACTACATTCTACATTGTGAATCATTTTCATGCAAAAATAGAAATCACTGATGACTCTATGTTCACTTCACAACAGAGAAGCAAGAACTGGCATCCCATAATTAAACTGCCAGGTTTAGCGGCGCTGAAACAAATTGCTGCACAGACAGGCTTGAGTGTCAGCTGTAGAGAGATTAATAGACCCCTAAACACATGTTTCTGAATAAAATATTTTTTTAAAAATATCAGATTCTGGTCCTCTGGGATGATCCCAAATGACAGGCAGATATTTAATTCTGTGCCCAAAGAGGGGTTTGGATGTTGCTATGCTTAATAATGCCAGACCTACAAGCAAAATGAAATCCTGCCATTCACAATGCTGAATTAGATGTCTGTCATCCCTGTGAAGTGAATGGGGGGAATTAAACACCTGGCAATCACATTTACCATCTACAGTGTGCTGAGGAGCACAAGGTGAAATGCTTTGGTCAAGCAATGTATCGGCCATCTCTTCTACAGATCCCACCTGTACTGCACACTGGTTCAGTTGAGCAGTGTCTCCTGGACTTGAGCCAGGAGCATAGCCATCATCCACAGAGTGCCAAACCTGAGCCAGTCATTCTGCTGGGAGCCTGGGAATATTGCTCATGCTTATTGCCACCGTATCACGGCTGCTCGGCTTCTCTCCAGCATGGAGCCTTCACCTGCTGGAAATGTGGGCAGAGAAAGCCTAAGCCTTCCTGCAGAGGATCATGTAGAGATTCCCTTAGGTGCCCAACTCGGGCCATGACAGATATTCATTTTGTGAAGCGTAGTACTGATTGGAGATGTCACCATTTTCCAGCTGCTCAGCATGGTTCCTCATTTTGTTCTGCTGGAAGAAGAAATTGCAGTAGTATTTCCATTTCCAATGTAGCAAATTCAGTCACGTAAACTTAAGAAACCAGCTTTTTAATCCCAGTGACTGCCTGAAGCTATTGCCTCTTCTGCAATACTCCAATGGCAGAGTAACTTGAACATTCTTCAGTGAGAATACATCAAATTGGCTCGTGCTTTATTGGAAGTTGTGTGTCTATTAAGTGGGGTGCAGTATAGGAAATACCACTAGCCCAGAGTGAGACAGGTTGGTATCATCTGTGCAGAGATATCTGGCAATTTAATAAACAACATACAGGTATTTTGTGTGAAGTCGTAAAATGGAGCTGCAGTGGCCTTGAGTTCGCTCTCTTACAGTAAATCAGAAATTGTATTACAGAGGCCAGGAAAGTCATGCTACCAGTGAAGTGATTAGGATCAACTTCAATATTGAAAGAGCTGAAGGCACTTTAAATTTTATGGAATTGTAATTTAAGCAACAAAGGAATTTTACAAATATTTTTTCTGCCACATAGACATGATATGCATCCAATATACTCACTCCTGTTTTCAGCTGCAGAAATATTCATAGTGTGGCTCATCTAAAATCTGAATTTGCCTTAGCCACACCGACAAAATAAACCTCCTTCTAAATCTGGCAAATACTCTTAGTTCTTTTAAAATCTTACAAGGGAATAAAATATTGTTTTTCTTGTCTGGTTTTTAGAGGATGGTTAACAATAGCAACAACATATATTGCTTTTCACTATACACAGCACAAAGGGCCTTCAAGACTGAATACCCACAAAGAGAAAGCTGAGGTGTTTTATTAGCCTTCTGAAAGCATTTTGGCCAAAATCCTGTAAGCATGAGATGATGTGTCACCTTTCTTCCAGGAGCAGTTTCAGTGCTATTAAAAAGACAATTCCTGCAATACAGTTCTTCACAAGCTGTGCTTAAAAGATCAGTGGCATAATGTGCTTCAAAGGCCACAGGCATAGGAATAAAGGGTCATGAGAGTAGCAGGATCTCATGCATCAGCTGAGATGAAGATATTGTTGATTGTTAGGCTATTAATAAAGAAGCTCATGAGGCTTTTCTGCAATAATTTAAGGAGTTTCTATCCCCATATTTGTGTTCCTTATGCCCACAGTGAAGTCAGAAGGAGAAAATGTAGTCAGTGCCTCAACAGCTTCAAGGTGAAGTCTATGCATTTATCTTAAATTTTGCTTTACCTGCAGTTTAAAGTAAGGAGCAGACCATGGCAATAAAGCAGCTGAGGCAGGGCACACATTCTGTTCTGCTAGTTTTGCTGGGGAAAAGGGCAATCTCCAAGACAACACTACAGTCAGTAACTGGGGGAGGTAACCCTTGGATCTCGTGGATCAGTACTTCTAGTCTTTGGCATGTGGGAGTGTATTCACATAAGGCAGCCCCGACACCACTAGCAGAGCTGGCAATCCAGAGGGCTGACTTGATTTGAATTACTTCACACGTGCTCAGGTCATACATAGTGCTCCTATGCCTCAGCCAACACATGGCAATTTATGTACATGTTTTGCATTTCAGAAACCTATGCATATTTAATTAGTGGAAATACTCATTTGCATAGTACTTACTGGAGTGACGCAAGTTTTTGAGGACCTCTGGACAGTAGAACAAGAACTGCCTGGATTTTGAAAATGAAGCAATTCTGGTGAGATGAGGCACTCTTGTCACAGTTCCTGGGTTTTTTGTTCCTCCAATGTTTATCATTTTTCACTTCAAAATAATTGTTCTTCATCATGAATGCCCTCAGGCAGTGTAATCGAATTTACTGTAAAATGAAGGACCTGTGAACATGACTGGGCACAAGCAAGCTGTAGTGGTTTTTTTTGCTTCAAAATAGGTAGATTTTAGACAGCTCTGGTCTGAAAGATCTCTAACCACAGTGATGTCTACCAGGGCTGTGTGTCTGCAGAAGCTCTTTTCTTATGACACTGAATAGGGATAGACTCCGATGTAAATTACTATTTAAGTCCCAGTTTAGCAAAGTTCATGTTTGACTTTCAGTACAAGCTTCAGTCTCTTAATCAAGTTAATCACACACTGATTTATTAAATGGGTATGGAACAAGGCATATCCTTAAAAATATACAGTATTAGGACTTACCCCAGAGACAGTCGAGATAGCAACTGAAGGCTTGATCCAGATACCATGGAAATTAACAGGAAACTTCAGTGGTCTTTGGATGAAGCATATAAATGGGAGTCACTGCTGTGCTTCAGGGTTGGAATACATAAATGGGTTTTCCTATCATATCATTTTCATCTGATTTACTTACTTGCATGCAAACATGGGAGCAGGAGGAGAGCTGAGGGCTTAACGTCCTGGTGCAGCATTCACATCCTAGAACGAAAAGTCAGCACAGACAGCAGGATGATAGGACCTTCAAGATACTGATTCTTCCCAGACTTCCACATGAAGGAAGAGAAGAAAAACAATATGGTAGAGCTGAAGGTTGAATTTGACTTGTATAGCCCATCATTTTGCATAAGTACCTTCCAAGGTTCTGATCTTTCTTAGGCACAATTTCCTATAAAGCTGAGGCTCCATGCTTTTTACAAGTGTTGGTCATAATTCAATAATCTTATAAAACTGCTCTGAATAGTGAAAAAAATATTTTATGATAATCGTCCTTTATCAGAGGATATTCAGGAAAAAAGAAAAACTTGGGGTAAAAATTAGACTTAAGTCTTCAAGCAAAAATGGAAGATCTATATACGGCAAAATCCAAAAACTTCTTCAGTAAGTTAAATTACATCAAGCAGAGACTCTGTCACTCCTTGCTATAGGGCAGCTTGATTGAATGGCTCAAAATTCATACGCCACCTTAGTTTTCATCCCCACATGACAGAGACTTCTGTGCTGAGTCAAAGAGCAGGTAAACGTGATTTCCTGGCTGGGATCAGCTTTAGGGCTGTAAGTTAGCAGAGGAGACATGCCCTCCCTATGACAAATGAAATAGAATATATGTGTATCATTAGCAATATTAAGGATCTGAACTGGGGCCACTTACTGCCAGGCAACAGGCTTACATCAGCAATATTCAACAGTCCTCTATTGTTGCCTTTCTTTTACTTTCACTAAGGAAGTAAAATCTCTGTTCAAGAAGTGAAGAGCTTTATGGCTGGATACCTGTCACATTAGACAGTCTCTGGTTCCCCATGCAAACTCAAGCACAGAGATTCAGGACTGCCAAAAAGGATACAGAGAAGATAACTTCTGAGCAGTGGAATTCAGAGTATCTCTGTTGGCAGGACGGTTATCTCACAAGAATGACTTGGGACCAGAAAAGTTCAGAATTGCTTAAGTTCATAAAAAATTAAACTCACCTGGTCTATATTCTAAACAGAAAAACAAGAATAACATGAGGAAGGAGCTGCAGCAGCTGTGCTTTTCACAGTAAGAAACTCAGAAGTTAAATATGCAGGCTCACTTTGGGATTCCTGGCATCCACAAAGGGGAGACTGGTGCTAAGAACTGAGGAAATAGGACAAGCATGCACTCAAATCTCTATCCAAGGGGATGATAAAATACTTCTTGTACATTAAAATAGTGAAAATACAAGTCAAATATTCTGAAGAATGTATTTTAAACTCAGGTGAGGCAGATAACACAGGTCATGCATTATCTACAGAACAGCAATCCCTAAGAGCCTTCACCCACTTACATTCTGAAAGTGAGCCACAGCTACTGTTTCTCTCTCATATGTACACGAATGCTTACCTATCTTAAAAGCATAAGAACACCACAAAGAAATCCCAACACTGCAAGTGAGTAAATTGCTAGCACTTCCCCTCTCAAATCTACAGAAGTAGGAAGAAAGTAAGGAGAAGCACTTAGTAAACGGATCCAGCTTTTGGGTTACAGCTAGATACTCTTCCTCTGCCTTCTCCTTTAAAATGGTGTGTGGGCTTCACTCTGTTGGGCTGGGCTTCTTGAAAAAAAATCACATACAGCCTACCTACCTAGTATTAGTATTGGGAAGTTGTTTCTTGTGCAGTCGATTCTCTGAATTCATATTGGAAACGTAAAGTCTCATTTCAAGTTGTCCTTATTTTAGAGAAATTAGTCAAAGACTGATGAAAGCACAAACCGATATTGGATCTTCAATTGTTTCCTAAGTGAAATCATAAAAAATGGAGGAGTGGATTCTTATGAAAGTTATTGAAATATTGAATCAATCCAGAGCTACAGACACTTACAGGGTAAGAGAAGCCTCTTGTCTGGCAAGGTTCAGGAGCATTCACCAGAGATAAACTAGTTCAGTAGTGAAATTTTGCCCTTTGGCACAATTGGCAAGGTAGGGTCTGCCTCTCCGCTTTGAGGAAACAAAGTGCAACTGAAGCAGAGGACAGCACTTCTACGACTCCTTTCATCCCACCATGCTACCAGTGAATAGATATAACCATCAGCATTTTTGAGGAAAACATCCTACTTTGGCTAGGTGCAGAAGGCTGGATGAGAGCTGAAGAAACACACACACATACACATTTGAATATTGGATGTCATTTTCCCTATGCTTTTGATATAAAATGTAATTGCATCAGATGTTCTCTGAAAACTGCCAGTTTGCTCAAGACTGTTCACAAGTCACCTCAATAGGTACTTGTCTTCACTTCACTGAAAAACTGCAATGAGGTAATTTTCTCTCAGATGCAGATGAGGAATAAGGTCTTGGGACTGATGTAAATGCTTCCAACCTGCTTCACTAGCAGAAAAATGATTATTTTGTAATTATTTAACTGCTAAAATGGCAGGAAGACATCTTTGTAAGGAGGCAGCCAAGAAAGTAAGGACCATGGATACGAAACCTGTTGCTTTTGTAGTGAAGATTTCTCTTTAATATCAACAAGCAAAAAGGCAGAAGCATTTTATACCTCTTTTCTGTAGCCAAGAATTAATCAGAATCTTGACAATAAAACATATCCTCAAGTGTAATTTATGTCAGATAAATGATTAATCTACAAGCATGGCAATTTGGGCCATTCTGCGAGGGACCTTCAGCTTAGATCACATGGAGATTTCTTCAGGGTAGGTGAAGATGCATCTCCTTAGCTAATGCTTCCTCAGGGAAGGGTAGAACATGGGCAAATTCAAGGGGAAAAAAGCTGCCAGAAGTAAAGGAGACTTTTTGGTACCATTTCTTCCAAAGCCCAGCAAAGAACCTCAAAAGGATTTTAAAAGGCTTTAGGGAAGCTACTTCCTGCAGAAGCTTCCTGCAATAGCACGAGGGTGGAAGAGGATGGAAAAAGCTAGTAGAGAGGCATTACTTCACTGCTTGTGTATCCCAGGCATCACAACCATTTAGAAATGAAGAAAACTTGTCCTACTGGTGCAATAATGAATTATTAAAACAACAGGAATAATTGCTGAAAGTGTTCATTTGCTCTTGCTTTCACTTGATCTTGCATACTGTCCTGTTAATCTGGCTGGGGGGGACAGCTTCCTTATAGTGAAAGTTAACAGAAGACAATCCTCTAATACTATTTATCTTGGGAGGCTTTTACAATGTAACAATTCCATGGAAAAAATGCCTAGCATTCTCAGAGTTGAAAATGCAAATCAATTATGCAGTCTGTCTTAGCTATAACATTGTAAAAAGAAAAAAATTCTAGTGACATACTACCCTGCTTTGTGAATCAATTTCAAATTATTGGAAGTTTTCTTACATCCTAATGCGTTAATCAGCTTTATTTTTAAGCGTGTTCAAGGCCTTTTGAATCAACGCAAAGACCACACTGACCACAGAGCTTCAGAATAGACATTGAATGACTGTCTAAATTATGGTCTTCCTATTCTATGCACATGATTTGACAGCAACGAAAGACTTTTCTTCTACTTTGGACACATGGACCTTGAAAAGACTCTTTCAAGGGCTTCAGGTTCAGTTAATATTAGAAAAACAGTGGCTATTTGGGCCTCTGTTACTATAAACATTTATTTCTCTTAAACACCTTAGAAACAGAGGGAACTGAGAAACCCCACAGCATTCCCAGCATTGCTAATCATCTAATGCTTCACAATAACAGATTGGGAGGAGGGGGGAAGATAAGAACCTCTTCTTTTTTGACTATTTATTTCATTAGCAGTATATTGTATCTCTAAAAAAAAAAAGCTGTTTTAGTACCTATCTGTCACACCAGGAAGATAACTCCTACAACCCTGCCAACATAGCTAGCAAATTCCTTCCCTCAAGGGCCATTATTTGCATTTTTATGACTGCCAAAACCACGTGCCTTTTAAGAAGGTACCAGAGGACCAGGGACGTTAATGAAATAGTATGCGACTAATTTGACATCAGGGCTTCTCAGGCCTGGAAGGAGGGCAATACCTGGCTGACCTCTGTAAGGCTGCCCATCATCAACAGACCAGCCAGCACCACAAGCTACGTAACTGGCTAAGGGAGGGATGCTGAATGGAGAACTGGTATTGTTTGCTGATCAAGTTGTCATCCTTGCCATGAGACCAACCAGCAGGAGTGAGCCAGGGCTCCAGCCCTCAGGTCTTGGTATTATTCAGAGAATAGTGTTATGGAGTTTGTCTTGCATCAATTATTAGATATTTGTATCAAACTTCTTTTCTTCCCATACTATTCTCCTAATTGTATATTCTTTCATCCTCTCTCTTTTCCCTGTCACCTTTATTTCACTCCTACTTTCAGTTCAGCTCCTCTTGAAAGAAAAAGGCTGCCAAGCTGCATTGTGCTGTCATTGCACAACACTGCATGGTATCCTGTATGCGTGGCAAGATCGTCAAGCAGGAACTTTGTGCTACTTCACATACATAAAGCATCCAATGAAACGCAGACCCATTCTTCAACAGCCTTTTGAAACTTTGACTCACATTGTAAAGTTAAGAGGTATTGTATTATATCACCCTACCAGAGTTTTGCAAAGGCATATGCCTCAATCTGTAGGCTACTACCACTGAAGTCATCTTTACCAATTCTTCTACATATTTTGAAGATCTGCTCTTAGAGTATTCCATTTGGGCTAGATCTTTGTGCAATTTCTTGAGCAGCAGCTCAGTACTCTCAAGCTTAAGACATCGAAATAAATGCCCTCTTCTCCATAATTCATATTAAAAAGAGAAATACATTTCATATGGCTAAGGAACACCTAGAAAGGAGTAATCAATTTAAAAAATTACCTTTACATCATCTGAAGATGACACTGACATCAGACTGACATTTACTGGAAAATGAAGGTCCCCATCCCCACTCCAATATTTTCTTCTCATTTTTTTTTCTTTTTTCTATGGAAAGTTCCTAAAAAACTGGGGAGTGGGGGGTTAGTGTATGCACAGCTATCAGACTAAATTCTGCAAAAGCAGAGTAAACAAACTGACAAGTTGTGACCATTCTTGTAGGACAGCAAGAATTTTTTTCAGAATGAGAAACTGGAGCAGGTGCAGTATGGCAGTTTTCACCCCAGTCAGTCTGTACTAATGATAAACATAGGTATAAGTAGGACAAAAGGTAGATGAGGAAGTACTATGATCTAAAATACACATACATAAACTCTGCCCATCAGTTAGCGCTGTCCCAAAGATGACACCCCTTTCAGTGCTGTTAGGCATAGATTGACTATGCAGTACCCAAGTTTTCAGCATTATCCCTTTTGGCTGAACATGACAGGTATTTTTAATACTTAAAGACTGCACATCCTAGTGTATTCATACATTGTTATTTCAAATGCCTACTATTCCCATTTTGGAAAAAAAACAACTGCTTTTCAAGACTCATTTTTACCATTGTTCTTTCCTAAACTGAATGTTTTTAAATGAAAAGTGTATCATTTGAAAGACTGACTTTTAATTAGAATTAAACTTCCTTGAGTATCCTTTGCAACACAAAGACTTCAGTGAAAAAGCCATTTCAAGCAGAGTTTTTAAGGTCCCTCTAGGATTCCCTACCCACCCCCACTGGAAATATCCAGCAATGGCAAAAACCTCCCCTTACTTACACAATAAACTGTTAGTAAACCAGTTCAACACAGCTTTCTTCCTAAAAAGACTGAGTTACTGTCCAAGAAACAGTCTGTAATAGAACTGATACCCACAAACGTAAGAAAGCAGTCATTTTTCTACTCATTTTGTCCAAATTGTTACCTAATAATTCCTGAAAGGGACTACTCAGATGGTGCAGAATTAGTTACCTTACTCCTGCAGCCAACTCTTTAAAGACCAGTAACCCCATTTGAAAGACTTAATACCCAGTTGGCATTACCTCCAGAGGGTCAGTCAGCAGTACTCCTGCATTATATGCTCACCTACCTCCTGAGTTAGTCTCCCTTGAATAATTAGGACTGCTCTTATTAGCAGATTCCTAAGACAGTGTCTCCTTTACCTGTTATATTAAATGTATCTTAACATGCTACAAGCTTACCAGCTATTATTTGTCATCCAGTGATACATTTCCCCCATCAAAAATACAAAGCTACAAGTGATTAAAGAAGTATTTTCATGACAGCTCTCAGCCTCGAGGTACACAGTATCCCAGTGTCTTCTGTAGTCCTGCTTCGCAACTCCTACACTACCAGAATGAGTTACAGACATAGTCTAATATTGCTCAGGCTGCAGCAAGCAATCGCTTATCTTCCACCACCACAAGGGGAGGGTTGCCCGTCACAGGAACCTAGCACAGACACTTCACAGAATCACGTACATTGAGAGTGACCTCTTCAGATCACACAGCCCAACACCCAGATCACGCAGGATCAGCCAGAGCCACGTGCCCAGCACCTTATTAGATGGGTGTTGAATCTGCACACTCTACAACCTCTCCTTGACCAGCCTCAACACTAAAAAGTGTTTTCCTCCTGTTCAGGTAGAACTTAATCTACTTTACCTCTTGCTTATTGCCTCTTGCCCTGCCATGGGGCGCTACAGAGATGAGTTTGGCTTTGCCTTCATTCCTTCCCATCAGGTTTATATACATGGGAATGATCTCCTCCATAGTCTACACAGAAAAGTAACAGCAGTCTTGAGGCCCAAGATCTCTTACATGGCCCCCAGTTTAGAATAAAGCAGCACCACCACCAGGAGTTCTACTACAGTGCTGTACCACGAAGTTTTCATTCTTGCTATTATAGAATGTTAGAACCACCATCATATTTAACAGAGAAAATGAAGGACTATACCTTAGTATGCTACCAGAAACTGAAGTTTCAGAGTATGCCTACATATCCAGCTATCTGTTTAGAGTGACCCAAGGACTATGTTTCACAATAACAAAAGCACCTGCAAATGCAACTCGGCCAAAAGGTTCAGTTTCTAGTGGTCAATGCCATCACTAACTTATACCACACTAAACTGATCATGCCTCAGAAGACATTCTTCCATTAGCAGAGGGTACTGAGAAGTACTACCCCCATTCTGCAGTTAAAGTATGATGTAAACAGGGCTACAAGACTTCTTGACCCAGA
Organism: Tapera naevia; assembly: GCA_033556795.1. Lineage (NCBI taxonomy): Eukaryota > Metazoa > Chordata > Aves > Cuculiformes > Neomorphidae > Tapera > Tapera naevia. The sequence goes on along the minus strand of JAUMJJ010000246.1, from coordinate 14,908,570 downwards.
AATCCAGCATTTCATTTAGAGAACAGCAACACAGACAGTCACACTAAAAATTAGCAGCTTTGATTGCAGTGACTAAACACACTGTCCAGGGAGCAGCTAAAATGACAGTAAAGCTGGCCTTCTCACACACATCCTTCACCCAATTCATTTTACGCAAGACAAGGCAGTCTTTCATAATACAGAGCATCCTCTCCTTTTTAACCTTAATCAGATGCTTCCAAATGAATGGTGAGTTATAGCAGAAGTGTGATTCCCAGCCTGCTGAATGTAAAGATACCAGATTGGCAAATACAAATTCTTGTCAGATGCTCATTTGAGCTACTTACCTCTAAAAGCAACACTTCCAACACTCAAGCAATTCAGAATCTCAAGTTGTCGTTCTCCTGTTTCTGTCAAACTCTCATCCTGTGCCAATTTAAGCACCTATGTCTTGTCCCAGGCTACTACGCCACAGGATGAAAACTGGGTAGGAAGGGCTTCTCTGGTCACTCATTTTGCAGAAGGCAGGCTCTAACTGCTTACAATATTTAGACTGCATAACCTTCCTGAACAAGGCTGCCTGTGCACAAGCAACAATTCTAAAGCATTTGGATGCTGGCAATTTAAACACTTTTTACAAGCCTCCATTGGCAAACCAACAGAGCTGCTTATAGTCCTTAGGGACTAGGGCTTTAAGATCAGTGACTATAAACATGTTATCAAATGTTTCTAAAATCAGGTTGATTAGCTGTCCTAATTCTACATTTTCACTGTAATTATAAATACTTCAAAGATGATTAAAAAAAGCTTTAAATGATTAGGTAACTGCTCTGCTGGGACCAGTGAGGGTAACCAGATGGAGAGGCCAACACTTTGTTTAAAGGCAACCAGAACCTCCAAACAAGATAACCATAAAGTTTATGTAATATTAATCTGTTCTTGCTAGGAGAGTACAGAGGTAAGGGACACAAAGAGCCTCTGGCATTCTTTTGAGGTCTCAGATTTGCCCTTGGTCAAAACCAGGTTTGTTTTATGCTTTAAAAAAAAATAAACCTTGATAGAAAACTAGTGCTGGAAGCACAACCATGCTTATTAGCAGATCAGTAAGAGAATGTTTTCCTTCTGTACTTTGAGCTGACTGCATCCTGAATGGCAACTGAGACATGGCAGCTTCAGGAAAGTTCAAGTGTGAGACTAAGTTATCCCGAGGTAGCAGCTGACAGGGAATAAACTCCAAAATAATTAAAAGAAAGCAAACAGGTTTAGTTGTCCGAACAAGGAATTTTAATTTTAGGTCAACTATTGAACTAGGTCAACATCCAGTTCACAATGTCTACAGATAGTGGGCATAGCCAGTCACTACGGTAAGTTTATTGAAGCACCAAGCTCCACACAAGACCGTAAAATACATTTTAAACTACTAGTTAAGAAAGCTTCTTCAAGTCAACAATACTATTAAGGGCCAGAGTTTAAGGACTAAGTCATCACCTTCCAAGCTTTAAGACAGCCAATCCATTGCATAAGCAAACCAAACTGCTACATACTGAAACACAGAGCAGCAACTGTATTGAACAATTCCTGTAAATAATTCAAGGATACATTGAAACAGTATGGGTAAATTGTAATTTTTTATTGGAAAACAAATATACAACTTGGAATGGATTTGAGGCAAATCGTGCCAGAAGCAGATTTTTTTGAAAATAAGTGGCTAAACAAAGTTTAAAAAGCATAGTAACAAGAGGAGAAAAATGTTTCCTGGTACAGGACCAGCAGTACAAAAAAAACCTTGTGTACGAGTACCTGGATAAATCACCCGTTTTGCATTAGTGCAACTTAAGTTTCATATTGTTGACTGTCAATCGTCCACAACATTAAGACTCCACACTTCAACATGTTATAGGTATGGCCACAAACAAGTTACTGTGAAATAAGCTAGAAGAATGATTTTTACAGTGCATTAGCCACATGTATATATACTATTCACATGGTTTTATCCTGCAGTTAGCTGCAAGAGTCCTTATCCTCCACCACAGAAAACAGAATAGACTTTATGTACTGGAGAACTAGAGCCAACATGTCGCTTTAACTAAGGAATTGCTAATGCATGGTAAACCATAGCTTACTTTATGTAACTTGTTACACTAGTCATACCCAAGTCTCCTAAAGAAAGCTACTTTTTTTAAACAGACAATCCAGATGTTCCCTCAGTTAACCAACTCCATCTAACTTTAGATGTGCAGAAGGGCTTAAATATCCAGAGTAAGCCACATGCAACATTTGTTACTTAGATCAATTTTCCAAAAATCAGAACAATGACAGTAAGATAAAGGAGAAAAACATGGAGGAATGGCCTTCTAATTACTATACATGCATATTCTTTTGACAGTAAGGGAAAAACCTTTTACAGATAAGTTACAAACAGAGAAAAGGCAAATAAACAATTTTGTACAAGAAATTTAACACATTCTGTACAACGTCTTCACTTCGCTGTCATCATTTGTACAAACTCTGTAAAAGGAAAGAGTTGCATAAGAGTTATTCAGCGAAAAATGTGAATTGCAAGAACTGATAAGTGGCCTGCCTTACTAGTGCTGAACACCATTTTAAAACTATGTTCAGTTACATTCAAAAAAGCATTTTCAAGTCAGTGCCCATTTCCACCAATCACACCCTAAAACACTCCTATTTTTAATGGAAAAAAGGCCTCCCCTTTAATGAAAAAGGCTGGTCCCTCAGTGAATTCAGAACAGCCTTAATTCCAAAAATAAAAAATTATTTACTGACAGATAGGGACAAGAGATCCAAGAATGACTAAGTAATGATCAGTTAAATAGATATACAAGAAAGACATTGTGCTCCGTTTGTATTCTTTTCAAAGTAGAACAGCCCACGTCTTACTATTTTGCCTAACCAGCTTTAAGCAACTCAATTGTTGTTTATTCACAGCACAGTGCAAGTTACATCCCATAAAATAGGATTCCTCACTTATCTTGCTGAACTGCAGTTTCAGGCATAATAGCAAAAAGAAACTGGGAGCCTAAAAGCAGTTAATAGGTTGCTCAAGTTTCAAAACTGCAATATGAAACAAGAGGGATGCCCTCCTTCTCTAGTGACAGCCTCTAAATAGTCTATTTATAAGCAGTTATCGAGCAGCAGCCTTGTCACTCAGAAGTGCTCATCCTTGAAGCCACAACGAGAAAGGCCTTAAATGGAAGCCTCATCTACACCTCAGAAACAGTAAAAGGTATTATCTGAAAATACTCTAGCTCTTTCCTATAAAATATTCAGGAAGTTAAAAAACCCAAGCTTGCTGCTTATGAGCTGCAAGCAATTGTCTAACAGAACTTCTGCTTGCATGACTTCATTTAAGTTTCAATGCCAGGAAGAAAGACAAAAATAAGCTACTGCTCCAACTCATTTTTGTGAAATTACTTAAGTAGTCATAAGGGTCCTGAAGTTTCTGCATATTATAGAGGTTTTCCCCAATAATTAGTAATTTTAAAAGCATGAATGAAAAATTAGTGATTTTCTAGAGTCAGATCAACATCCATTAGTGAGCAGAACAGTATGTGAACATCTCTGCTAGCTTCCTTATTCTAACAGTCATCAGACATCACTAAATTTAGAAAGTTATTTCTTACCCTGCACAGCTGCATAGTGGCAATAACCCACTTAAACCTATTTAGAGGTACACAATAAGACATTATCTTAAAACTAACTTGAGAAAAATCTCAACCCTATTTAAAATTGATGTGGCTATCAGCACCTACACAATCACCAGTAAAAGTGCTGCACAAAAGAATCAGTTAACTCCTTACCTTCATAGTTTACTTGACCATCACCATCAATGTCTGCTTCCCTAATCATTTCATCAACTTCTTCATCTGTTAGCTTCTCCCCAAGATTTGTCATCACATGACGGAGTTCTGCAGCACTAATGTAACCATTGCCATCCTGGGAGGACAAAAAAGGAAGACTCGAATAGATTTGCCCAAGGCCTAGCTAATTAAGTATAACTTTATAACATTGCAGAACAAGTCAAATGTTAAGAAGCTAGCATAGCTTTAACCACTAGCACTTGGCACAAGGCAAATGAGAGCTGAAAACCTATCTTCAGTGTTGTCTAGAGTCTTAGTCTTAAAAAAACATTTTAGAAACAACTTACCAAATACACTCTCTACTTGACTGTTCAATCCCACTACATTTTTAAACCAATGACAAAGCCACCATCACCTTCTGCAATCTTTTTAGGTGACAAACGCCTGCTCAGTCATGTGACTACCTGGTACAACTGTCTATTTCCTAGAACAGAAGCCACTTATTCACCTGTTTCATGGTAGTCCAGCACAAAGTCACATGGTCTTCAGACATCATTTTTACTTAACTCTGGACTAACTCTTTCTTCCCCATACCCCAAGGACTTTCAACATCATATTTTCTGTTTAAAAGTGCATCTTGCTTAAGAAGCTGAGCAACTTCAGACTCAGTTTTTACTAAGTAAATTGCTAAATAAGTGAAGGGTTTAAAAGATGACCATTTCAAATATGTAAGCAATTTCCCTGCCAGCCTTCTACATGTATTTTATTATGACAGCAAGTAGTGGCTTAAGAGCAACATTTGCTACTACCGTAATGACTTATTTGACTTCCAGTTACAGCACCACAGTAGACTGAACTAGTTAACCAAGAGGTTCTAGATGACAGGATTGCAGGAAAGAAAGCTCATTAGAAGTCAAACTGAGTTTTCATTACAGAAATACTTGTTACAGTAAGCATTTTTGTACCTTGTCAAAGACACGGAAGGCTTCTCTAATTTCTTCTTCACTATCTGTATCTTTCATTTTCCTTGCCATCATTGTCAGAAACTCTGGGAAGTCAATTGTACCATTGCCTGCAAGATAGTTACTTTTGTTAGATAAAACATGTTTTAGACACCTTATTAAATTACTTATTAGTAGAATCTTACCATCAGCATCTACTTCGTTGATCATATCCTGTAGCTCTGCTTCTGTGGGATTTTGACCAAGCGATCTCATCACTGTCCCCAACTCCTTTGTAGTTATAGTACCATCACCATCCTTGTCAAATAGTGAAAAAGCTTCTTTGAACTCTGTACAAAAACAACAAAAAGTTAAACCCTTCAGTTTTAAAATAGTAAGTTTAATCATGTAAGAATCCATTGCTGCTTATTGTTGTAAATTACAAAACCTCAATCTCAAGAAAATTTCTGTATACTGCTTAGTCTGCTACAGTTTTAACACCAATATGTAAGCACCTGCACCTGGAAAATAATCCACCAGTCTACCCAATCAACCACATTTTGACCTAAATAAGATGGAAGGTCATTTAATCCAGATGCACCCAGACACTTATTAATACCTTGAATAAGGATCCCTAATACAGAGCTGAAAGGAACATATATTCTGCAGCTAGAAAGATCTGCATCTTTAGTAGGAACGGTTTTTATCTCATGAGAAAAAAAAAAATGAAATTACTTTGAGAAAGTTGAAAAATTATACTAAAAATGCTACAGCTTAATGCCACTTCTATAACTAATAGAGGAGACTAGTCAATGGAAAGAGGCATAATCAGACTAAACTAAAAATAGTTTCTTATATTATAACTCACCTCTGCTGCACAGGCAAGGTTAAACAATATATGCTACATGAAGAAGCTGCAATACCTAGCACCATAGGTCTTAACATCTGGTCATACCTAGCTAAAAAGGAACTTATCCCAGCTCTCTCCCCTACGACACTCATGCAGTTCTTCAGTCTATGTATATAGACAACTCCAGTCAGTTATTCAAGGAGGAAAGTCACTGGAATCTTAATTTCTAAGAAAATTAATTTGGCCCTACTATATCCCAAAATAGCCTTCGTAGAACTAGTCAAAAAACAATCATAAGACTGTGTAACTGTGTTTCAATGCTACCTCTTAACCCCCTACAACAGCTGTATTGTAGCCAGCAATATTAATACAAGCATAACATGTTTAATCGTCCAGTCCAAAAATGGAGCTAGTTTTAATCCATGCCATCTGTTTCTCTTTGGCCATAGACCTTAAACTAGCTCACTAGACTGTAGCAGCTCAAAAACAAATTACAGTTAAGCATGAAAAACATAGCTATTCACTTGGATAGTTCACATCCTTTTACAGTTTTGCAAGGCACCCAGGATCATGCCTTTGGAGAACTCATTAGCTCAAGAGTACACCTGCATTAAACTTCCAAGAATTAAATTTTCAATGTTTGCAACCAGCCAGCTTCCACGATGGTGGGTTTCTCAGAACAGAATTAGTTGCAGTAAAGGTTGCGTTTTCACATAACTGCATAGTCTTACTTCATGCATCTCATGCCCTGAAACAGCCAAGGTGAGAACACACTGGCCACCATTAAAAATGCAACTACAAAAATAGGGGTTTTTTTATAGTTCATGAATGAAGCTGTACTACCAGACCCACAGTATAGTCCTACCCAGGAGAAATATACTCTTCTACATCTAACACTTTGAAGTATTTCAAAAGCCAGCTCCCACTGTTAAGCAGATAAGAACCAGAGCAAGGCTACCACAGGACCAGATGAAACAGTTTCAAGCCAGTATTGTATAATCACAAAGCAGAAACAAGACTACCCAAACAGGCAGCTATAATCTGCACCTACAATAACTTCCAGTCTCTGGGGTTAGTTCAAGTTAGCCTGGAGGCAGTAAATAAGTTTATTAGGAGTAATGTTTTGCAGTAGAGAAGAAACTTTTGGGTCAAGACTAGTAATGAAGTTCATAGTCTGTAATGAAAGGACCTAAAAAACGGAGCACTGAGTCTTCACCAGGAGTCAGGTACTCAAGCATTATTCAAAACATTTAACTGTTAATCACCTCATCCTTAGCTTGAAGGTCAACTATCACTAGCACAAACATGAAGCATACTTCTTCACAATACTGCAATGGCTCTGGTTAGAAACAGTAATATTTTTCACACAAAATTTAAAGACTTGATTGCAACACAGGCCATTCAGTGGCATACTATGAACACTGGAAATTAACCATTCAGAGGACAACTCTTTACGTTTCTTTTACTCAAAGATGCTGTAGGCTAAGAAACAGCCAGTCATACTTCACGGTTGTGACTTAAAATGAGTCAAAGACCAGCAGCATAGTCCCATTCGAAATGCTGAATCAAGTTAGGAATACAATTAAGTTACCTTTAACCACTTCCAGGAACTACGTCCAGTAATTACAACACAGTAATAACAACCTACACAGATACATTTTAGATTAGAACAAGAACAATCTAGCACAGCTTTGGAGGATTTGCACAAATAGTCAGTGAAGACAGCTATGAACTACTGAAATTTAGTGAGGAACTCAATTCTGGCTTCCTTCAACATAAGATTATAAAGCCCTTCTCCCACACTTAAACACTTTATGACTCCATGTAGCACACAGAGCAAGTCCTTCCTCTATTCAACACTCCCTCATATCAAACTGGAGATGAAAATTTTCTTGTATCTTCGATAATGCCAAGACCTGTCAGAAACCTGAGGATGGTGCCATCAGAACCAGGCATCTTCATTCAGGCCAGCCTACAAGGTTTCAGCACTTCCCTCCTTACGAAAAGTATACTGCATCAAGCAAGTAGGCTACTTCCGGGCCCCATGAAAGAAAGGCTAGAGCAACAGTACGCAAACTCTAACAACTCTAGCTCAAAACATTCTATTTATCAATAGCTCCTGAGGCATCTCTGCACATCTCACATTTACAGATGTAGTGGCAGCTGTTAGTGACCTAATATGTTCAGTGAACCAGAACTACCATTACCACATTCAAACAGTTTAGCAAGGTATGCCTGGAACTTTTATAGGAGAATGTCAATTGTTCTCTTCATAGCTACTAGGTGCTCAACACTTAAACATGACTATTTCTACTATGAAATAAATTCTAAATAACTCTTTTGGTCAGATCCCCAACAAGAGAACCACAGCACACTAAAGGAACAAGGCAAAATGAACCCCATACATGGGCCTATTTGTTTAGAAAGCCCATTCATTTAGATTTCTTTGAGGTCTAGTGGAAGGAACTACAACTCACTAAGCCAGCTGCTTTTGGACAAAAGCATCTTTAGACTGCCACACACATACACCCCTACCACCCACATCAAGTGGTCCTGACGTATCTTTCTTTCTTTAACATCAACACATAACTAAAGGGATACCCATTTGACTCTGCAACTTCAATTCTTACTGAATGAGGCTGCAACTAGCATTCACACTCTGCACCTACTCAGCTTCCAAAAATCAGTCTTTCATATGAACAACACCTGAGAAGTCTTTCACCCCTACAACAAGAAGCTTCAGTCCTATATGGCCAATTAGTTCCACAGGAAATAAGAACATCTGGAATCTTTACTGTATTCTGGTGCTTCACAGCAGAGCTGGAAAACTTTTGAGCCCAGGAAAAGTGGCTGCTTTAACTATTTTGGCCTTCTATTTTAGAAACAGAATGTTGCCTCTACCTTGCAGTACCATTTTCTTAAGCCCACCTTCAAATCAAAAAGCTAGGTACCTTCAGATAGGGAGAAACAGAATGGTGGGGGGCCCAAGCCTTTAAAAAAAAAGTCACAGTTTCTGTAAAACACGCAAACAGTACCTGTAACAGTCTTCTCATGCAAGACAAAAACCTTCAACAGCAAAACTAGGCAGACTGCTTAGTCAGCTGCAACCCTTCCTAAGCAATACTAGGGATGGTTCCCTAACAGACTAGTGGTAGGCTTCTGTCTTCGCATCAAAGGCTTACAGTTTACATGCAAGCACATTTGCTTCATGAAATATCATAGCTGAACTGAAAGCAGCAGGACATTTTGCACTGGATACTAACATTGTTATACTTCTATTCTTTCCACACAGATGAAGACACTCTATACTCCAGTACAAGCTTATTAATACTCACTTTTGGCTCCGAGAACTATATTATCATTCCTGAACTGTTACCATTTGCACTAATCCTGAGGTAGTGTTAATAAGCTTCCTGCTTATATTCCATAATCAGCTGCATCAACTAATAAAGCTTCTACAGTTCACAACTGGAACAATGAACTATTATTGAAAAGAGAGCAGTGACAATTGGTAAAAGCCTGTTCCAACTAAACCGATCACAAAATCCTTAAGATATGTAGGTCACTTCCAGAAAAAAAAAATCTCAAGATGAACTAGATTTGGCTTGTGCTTACTCATAAGACAGTACCATGGCAACAAGCAAATACTAAGGACTTTCCACAAAACCATAATTAGATTCCTATGAGTTAAACTAAGCTTCTAAAGTCCAAAAGCTACAGAAGAATGTTCTTACACTTCAAATTTAGCAATTATGATAAAAACAAAACAGCTTATTCAGGAGCTACACCACAGTCAAACAGCAATACCTCCTTAGAGGCTGTTACTTCTACACTTGACCTGGTACTATAAGCAGAATCCCAACACCCTCTAACATAATTTCACATGACAGTTACGCACAGACTTTCTAGTATTAACACTATACTCTTGCAAGATCAAAAACACTGACGTTTTTGAATGTCCATGACAAGGTTGAATTCTGAATTACCAGCTTTAAGTCACTTCAATTACTGAAGCAGAAATCAGTCTTCAGAGAGCAGTGACCAATACTAGTCTGTGCAGCCTGCACAAGCAGAAGACACAATAACCAGGAGTTTTAGCCACTAGTAGACAGTTGTCAGTACACAGAAACCATTGTCAGAGGTGCAATACTAAGATTCAAGAGATACACATTTAAGCATTTCAGAGCAAGTGCCAGACCATCAGAACAAGGTATAGAACACTTGTGTCCAATTACACAATGTAGATCCAAATATGTAATAGTGAGAGTTGTCATCATGAAGTCAGCCCCTGCTGTCATCAAAAATAGCAACTCTGAAACCATGCTACTGACAGGAGACCACAAAATAAATTACTTTTGCCTTCCATTAGAAGGGCACTCCAGATTCCAAGGCTTCACCAGAGACCGACCCCCACGCTCCCTTTCAGTTGGCGCTTGGGGCAAAATTCTGGCTTTAGGACTTTTTTCCCCTCTTATGACTGACTATATAGTCCCAAAGCTAGTAGCTAGTAAAACTCTGAGGATTGTCTAACTATCCTAGAGAACAAAACTTCATACTCATCGTATCCATGGTGCTCTTACAGTAGGTAAGCCTTTGAAACTTAGACAAATTAAAACATTCCACAACACTTCTTTAGCATCTAAGAAAGCTAAATATCTTGTGTAACACAGATTGTCACTGGATTAAAAGATATACCAGGTCAAGCAGGAGTAGCAACACAGCATGTGAAAACCTCACCTGCAATCTGCTCTTCTGTCAGTTGATCAGCCTGCAATAAAAGAGAAGATCATTATAGTCACAGCAAAAGTTCAAGTCAAAATAAGACACAGACTCGTAAAGGCCTCAATGCAGTACCTGCTCTTCAGGATTTATCTGCAGAATTCTGAAATAGTTCTAACACAGCTCAAAAGTAATCAGGATTGCTCGTGAAGTAAGAACTGGCAGCCTGTCCTCATTTCCTGATCTCACAATATCTAGTAGGTCCAAATAATGTATTACCACACATATCAATCAATTACCCAAGCAACACGAGCAAACTCAAGGCATAAGGGTCCCTCCAGCATGTTTTTTAGAACTCATTAACACAGCCGACCACTGGCAGTGATACTCTGGTAAACTAACCTCCACTTTAATACTAAACACTTTAGGTCTAAGTAATGCAGCAGCAACCCCAAGATCCCAAATTTAAGGCAGACTCATCTCTGCTAAGTTACAATGCTATAATTACAAAAATAAACTCTTGTCTGAAATTAAATCATCCCTCGATTAACATGAAGTTCCATGTCCAAGATCTGTCTGTAAAAAAAAACCCATAATCAGTACTAGGAGCTTCAGCACAAACTGGCAATTTTAATGTATATGCCATATGGCTATCTTGATTTTTTCAGACTCTTGTCTACAGCCTCAAGCAGTGTAAGGTAGTTCACAGGGCCACTAGAGAAAGTTTCAGTGGTGTAAAACATGCAATTTCCACACCAGGTGGGTAAGCTCCAGCTTATAGCTACTTCTGCTCAGCGACAGTTTTCGATCAACTGGGTTTGGCAGCAAAAAGAAATCCCTCAGTCTTTGAGGCCAAACCCCAAATGGACTTCACTCTTGATGAAAAACAGCAAGTGTTTGAGGATTGTAGAAACACTTTCCCTAGTTTTTCAAGTCATCTTATTTTTTTAAAACAAATTCTGGATAGCTTCAGTTGAGTTGCAGTAGCAAGGCCATACATTTGCTTCAAGGAAGCATATTAAGCTCTTTACCTCACAGTACTTCACTGAGGAATAAAAAAGCTCTAAAACTTAAAAATACCGAAAAGATGCACTGAATACCTAAGTTCAACACCATTTTTTTCACTTTTATCCCTACCATGACCGCTGCAGGAACAGCCTTTTTATAACTACTGTCATATTGACAGACAAAAACATTCAGTCATGAATGGTGCCCACAACAGTACCTGTACACATCTGCCAATGAAATGCTTAGGAAAAAAATACCTGTCAATTTTTACTTTACTAATTTCAGTTTCAATAACATTTCTACACTGCATACAACCATGGAAGTAATCAGTTTCTGGTTATTCCCTGTAACAGCAGCTAAATTACTTAAATATGCATACACTATAGCAACAGCTCAAGATAAAGGCCACCATCAGTGATTTCTCAGACTGCCCACAGCTCACCTACTCAAAGAATCAAGCTACTTCTGAAAGAGCAGCCAATGTGTATTTGCACCTATAGGCTCCACTTCTTGCAATTTCAGCAGCTTTATCGCCATGCAGATTCAACTTCATTTTTTTTTTAAAACAAAGTAAGATAGTCTAAGGTGGCAGCAACACTGCTGAGAACATCACAAATTCAGCATCAGGCTTTGAGATGAAAGCATTCTGCTGGTCACTTAACAGGAGCCAAACAGATTTTTTGCTTGTCTGGAGTGTATCATTAACACAGACCCACTCATACCTTTGCATGCTGTTTACATTTTTATTCTCGAGTGAAGAGAATGATGTGCTACATTTCTGTAGGATATTTATATCCAAAGCAAGCTGTAGATCAGACTTAAGTAGCAACAACCTAGTTTATTTAGGTCAATACTTATGGGTTACCAAGTCACATTGTTTATATAAAATATCAAGCAGCATTTAAGCATTAGGTGTTCCGAAAACCTTCCTCTCAGACTCTTTCAGCAACTTAAAATATCCTATAGCCACCAATCATAAATTTGAGAAAGCTCAGTCAGTACCTTTCAGTAGTACAGTGTTTGAGAAGAGCATGAAGCTTATTAGAAGCCACAGGTATACAGTACTTGAAAGATAAGCTAGGAGGTGGGGCGAGGTTGAACAAACACCATCTGTACTCTGCAGTGCTAGGCTCTGCAGGGACGGCTGCGCAACAGCAGAAGGTGGAGCTAGCAAGTCTGCCAGATCACTCCCGTGCCACTCAGGTGCAGGGCTACCACTGCAGATTCATGCACGAGTTATAGGTCACTGTGGTCTTCCTAGAGGGGTTTTCTGGAGTTCTTCGGCCTGAATTTAAGCCAGATACTACGCACCATGAAAGTGACAGTATGCACACCTTCAGTAATGCAACGTGAGAAACAACTGGTTAAATGACACCTGTAACATGTCCATGTTGAAGCGCTGACATGTCTGTAACTATGGCCAGGATCCACCTGAAAACCTCCTTTGATTGAAATCTGGATACCCAGCATAGCTTTGATGGTGCATTCTCTGGTTCATACTGCAGCACTTTCATTTTCACTGCAATAGCACCCATCCCCCTGCCCCCAGATTATGCTGAGGGCCTGACAGAGAATCTAAGCCTCCTAGGAAAGAAGGGGAGCCATTGTGTGCAGCAGTTTCAGTGGCACACACAGCCTCTAGAGGTAGTGTTCCATTACAGCTGTAGCTGCTATGCAGTCATCTGTTTGGAAGATCCTCAGAACTAACACTGCCTGATAGAGAGCTATCAGCAAATCACAGAACAGATGACACTGTTCCTCTCCAAAACGTGGCATTTTGGTATACTTCACAGGTTTTAGATCTAAATGGACAATTCTCTTCTGGCAAGATTAACTGAAGAACAAGAACTAGGCAGACTAACGTATAAAGGCTAAAATTATGCTTATAGTAGGTTAGCATATTTTGAGAGCAAAGCATTCTGCTTTATCTACCACACACAGCACTGGACAACATATAATCACGGGTTTAGCCAGTCTGGTCTGCCAGGACGAACTATACCCACATTCAAAGTGTCACTGTGCCTCCTGGACACACCCATTTTTATATAGACCTTGCTTGAAGATACTCCATTTTGCTTCCATATAAATGACGACTAAAAGCAGTGAGCGTTTTGCTGCTAGATTCACTGCTTTTTTTCCTTCGTAGATGATCTGCTGCATAGGTCCGCAGTTCAAGCAAAAGAACAAATTCAGGCTCCTGCTCACCTAATGTCTTTGCCCAGAGGGAGTACCTAAAAAAACCCTTAAAATTAAGTACAAATCGTTCACATTAGACATGGCGAGTTGACAGCGATCCGATTCCTTAAAAGCTCGTAATGAATGAAAAGGCAATTCCACTATACTGCATCTTCTCTTAATGCAGAATAAATATTAAGTGGTCATTGGCGTTGCTTCTGTGACAAAAATTGCTCCTTTTTGTACGCATTTCAGTATCGGTCTGTTTTAATAAAAAAGTTAAACATATCCTTTAGACCGAATTTGAAACAACTCTCCAATTCCACAAAATGTGCGGTATTTCGACAGTTGATTAAAATCCTAAACAAAATGTACTGCTAGGAAAAATAAATTGTGCTTGATCAAGGAAATGTCCGCCGCAATGACCAAAACGGGAAGCCAAAACTGTTTAGAAAAAAAAATTCGCTTGTTCAACAGAGCCACCGACAGCAAGGCGTTATCATGAAACCGGCAGAGGAGAGCGGCTCCAACAACAGGTCTAGCAAGGAGGGAGATGGTGCAGTGAGGAGGCAGCTTCCCCTCTGAGCAGCATGACGATGAAGCTGCAGGGCTCCGCATTGCATTATTACCAGGCGCAACACACCTCGCTAGCGAGAAGCCAGACATCTTAAGTAGCCCCATTCACCGCACACGGGGGCTCGCGCAGGGCGGGGGGAGAAAAGGGGGGTAAGAAAGTGATAAGAAAGTGGGGTTGGTGCCACCGTGGCAGGCTCCTTCCCCGCTCCCGGGTCTCCTCCCGGGTCGGACCGTTATGCCCCGCAGCCGACACGCGCCCCGAGCCAGCGCCATGGCGCCGCAGCCGAGGGGCAGTTTGAATTTTGAATCCGCACCAACGCCCCTGGGCGGGAAAAAGGCACCCGCGCGGGAGCCGTCGTCCTCCTCCACCACTGCTTCCTCCTACGCCTCCGAGCGGGACCCTCCGCCCCACACCAGGCTAAGCCCACCAGCCACGGCAAGAGGCGACCTCGCCCCACACATACCGCCACCCGCCCCCCCACGTGTACTCAAAGCACCGGCCACGGCAAGGAGCGACCTCACCCCTGCCCCCACCCTTCTGCAGGCGACCTCGCCCCACAGGAGCGAAAACACTCGCCCCCTTCCCCCCACCCCTACCCAAGCACCGGCCACGGCAAGGAGCGACTTCACGCCTGCTCCCACCCTTCTGCAGGCGACCTCGCTCCCCGCAAAGCCAAGCCATTCGGCCCCACCCGAGCTAAATCACTTGGCCTCCTTTCTTCCCCCATCCGTGCCCAAGCATTGGCCACAGCAAGGGGCGACTTCACCCCACGCCTCTGCGGGCGACCTCGCCCCCACACGAGCCAGATCACTCACTCCTCTCTCCCCCACCACATCCGTACCCGAGCACGGGCCACTGCAAGGGGCGAATTCACTCCTACCCCACTCGCCCCACACGAGCCAAGCCATTCGCCCCCCACTCCCCCCCCTTCCGCCCATCCATACCCAAGCACGGGCACCCCCCACCCTTTCCCTTCCTCTTTCCCTACACACTGAACACAGCACAGACGCCTGCAAAGCTCCGCCGGTTCCCTCTTGCCCAAGGACTCACCATGGTGGCCCGGCCCGACTGCGGGGTGCGGCTGGAGCGTTAGCGGCTGCGCGGGGTACAGAAGGAAGCGGCGCGCTCAGCGTCTCGGCTCACACTGAGCACAGCGCGGCCGCCAGCACTGCCTCATAAACCTCCTCACCTCCCGCCCGGATCCCTCCGCGACGCTCCCTCCCCTTCCCCCCGTTCAGGGAAACGAGGTACGAAAGAAGTCCCGGCACCTCGCGCGCCTCTCAGCAGTCCCGTCCCCCCCATACACACGCCCCCACCGCGTCCCCTTTGTGCTCCTCCAGGCTCCCAGCGCAGAAAGGGACGAGTTGTGGGAAAAGGTGGGGATGATCTCGTGAAACGGAGTGTTTATGTGTTGTGTGAGGGGTGCCGGAGGGAGCAGTCTAGGGGACTATTTTTCTGCGTGGAAGAAGATTTTAGAAAAAAAAATCGAAGGGTGATGAGAGGGGTGGGGGCTGCAGAAGGCGAGCGCTGATTGGTGGATTCGTACCTGCAATGCGTCACTCGGACATGCACAGTCTGCACTGGGAAGCGGTTACCCCCCCCCCCCCCTTCGCTCCCCCCCGCCCGCAGTGCGCGAGCCCCGGTGCAGCGGCGGGCGCTCCCCCCCCCACACACTTTCCCGCCGCTCCCGCAGCGCGGGGGGGGGGGGGGGGGGGGGAAGGAGGGGGGAACGCGGCGGGCGCTGCCGCAGCGCGTGCCGGGCGCGCGGGAAGCGGGGCGGGGGGGGGGGGGGGGGGCGGCGGGCGCCGCAGAGGGAGCGCGCAAGGAGGGGGAGGCGGGAGGGGGGCACCGGGAGCGCGCGCGGCATGGAGCGCGCAGCCACCCCCCCACACACCCCGCCCCTGCTTCCTCCTCCAGCAGCACCACTTCCAGCGCCAGCCAAGCCCCGCAGGGGGGAGGCCCAGCTTGGGCTGCAGTGTCTGTTGGTGCAATTTTTTTACCCTGAGATCTGCACCTGGGGAATGTTATTATCCCCGAGAGCGCCTTGGCCAGAACGTTCCCAGCCTTTATCTCGCTCCGGAAAGCCTCACCCACAGGGTTTGCTGATAAACGGGACTCCCTCCGGCATCCAGCACCCTCCAGAAAAAATTCCCACCTCGCTCTGCGAGGCAGAGATGCTTCATGGCTCTCCCTCATGATGCCAAACCACGAGCACCCTGGGTTTGTGCCCGAGGAGGACAGATGGCCACCAGTCCTGAGCTGCCGTCTTGAGCCTTACCAGGGCTTTCTACCATGCATTTGGGCAAAACGATCAAATTTTCAAATGTATTTCCAAAGACACATAGCGGACATCACACATTTTGGCAAAACAGATGAAAATTTTCAAATTTACAAATATATTTCCAAAGGCACGCAGCAGACATCAGGTAATTCAACAAATGGCTGCAATGTTGGCTGAGTGCAGTGAAAGCAGGCCTACCTGTCATCACTGAAAACCACACAATACTTATTCTGGGACCATAAATACGTTATTAAACTTTGGGGAGGCCCAAGTGTGGTTTTTCTGACGTAAGTTTGAATAGAAATTACCAGTTGCATTACAATAAAAATTATCTACTTCCATATCTATTGCAAGAATTGTGTAGTTGATGTTTACACAGTGCTTATAAAGGAGCAGTGTTTTATATCTGTCTCCTCACTGCTGCTGTTACACAAACCAGAGCGATGCCTCTTTACAGACTGAAGAGGCTTCACTCTGCTCTTCACAGTCGTTTTGGTTTATAGGCCCTATAAATAGGTATGCTTGGGGGGGGCTGACACAAACCAACTCTTAAGAAAATTTCTACGAGTTTTTCCCTCTGAATATTAATGCAAATTCTCAGGCCTGTTCTCTTTTCAGAGCTAATCGCGTGCCCACCGAATGAGGAACAAAGGGGAAAAAACCCAGAACAAGGCCTGGTTTCTTAAAGCAATCAGAGAGCCCTTCATCAAACCCACTGCCTCTCATCCTCTCTGCCTCGCTTTGTGATCCCAGGGAATACAGAAAGCAACAGTTTATACTTAAATTTGGCCTTCAGCCTTGTAATCTGAAGTTGCTATTTTGTGATACACTAGGTTTTTAGGCCTCCCTCCTGCTTAAGTATTTATAATCCACAAATCATGTACATGTAAACTATTGTCCTTTCAAGCTCCAATAACTTTTTTTCAGTGTGTGATATATACCTAAGATGACTAAAATACTTTTCAGAAAAAGAAAAAAAAGCCAGGGTTATTGTTATGCTCTGATGTTCCCGACTTCTTTGCAGTCCCAGAGGGTGTGAATCACTGCAGACAAGTTCTTGACCAAAAAAGTCATCACCAGCTCTAGATTTGGGATAAAAGTGGCATAGCACTGCTCAGGCTGCGTGTATGTCACACCCTCAAATCTGGAGCAGAGCAGAGTGCTGGTGCATCTGTGTGGAGCAAAACCATCTTCTGTGGAGATGCTAGCTTGGGTCCTGGCAATGAAACGCCCACGTGTACACAGTGCAGGGCCTGATTTACCATGCCTCTTCCTTTATGTCTGTCCTTTATCCTCACTCTATCTCAGAGAGTCAAAACATTGTGACACAGGCCTTCATGGGTGGTTGCTCAGGTGCCAAGGCTCAAAGAATCGATTGAGATGAGGTATATAAATATTTCTGTGAAGCAGGTCCCTAGAGATTTGGTGAAAACTATACAGAAGGGCTCTCCCAAGATAGCATGTTCTGCTTGAGTCCTATTCCTGGAGTTTGCCACTGGCTGTCTCAGCAGCATGGAAGCTGTAGAAACATGAGGCCTACAGCATAAACATAATGAAGCCTCTTTAATTATAGGGTTAAAGGTCTGTCCAGGAGGAAGAATTTCAGGTCCCAGAGAACCTTACAGACATACTGTTTATTTCTGTATACGTCCATTGAAGTAAATTATCCATTATATGTGTCCATTTATCGATAAATTATTAAATTCTTCATTCTCTTTTTAGTTACATTCATTTTTCTCTAAGGGTAGAAAAGGTGGTCATTCAGAGCATCGTCTCTCTTCCGTGTGTTTCCTATGCCTCCTGGTTCCTTGATCTCTCTCTCGCCTTTCTCTGTTCTTATGTGTCTTCTCTTTTCCATCTGCATTTTCCTCCAACAGCACCCATTTCCTGTGGGTTTCATCACCACCCCCACTGTGCTTCCATCTGTTGAAGAGATCAGCCACAAAGTTAACTTGCAATTACACTACCAGTGAAATTACACCAACACTTATAGTGGCATTACTAAGCATTAAAGCAAACACCCCAGTGACATTAATGGGATGGGGGGAATTCACCCCTCTCACAAACAGGTTGTCACCAATCTCAGGTACAGTTTCTCCAGTGAATTGAGGCCAGGGTCCTCTCTCAGTAGCCTAGAGAGGCAGAATTGTTTTCCAGCAGCCTTGCTGACACTCCCTGCAGCCTGTATGTGCCATGAGAGGCAGGGAAATACATCAAATGACCGGCTGCAGCTGCAGGCTGCGACTCTGACACCTCTGGCACAGCAATAATGGGAACTAACTGTAATTCCTCGTTTGCAATGATCCAGTATAACTGTACCAAGTCATACTTTTTAACATGATAATTTCTCTCTCTGGTATGTAATTTAATAGATTTGTCAATGTTTGTGCAGTATGGGATACTTTTTTCCCCCCACCCAGAAATATAGTCCTACAAAATCCCAGTTTCAGGATCGGGGCAACAAATTAGAAAAGCAATTTGAGTTACAAGATTGGATGAATTGTATATGCCAACAATTTTCACAGTTACTATATGTGATGAATTTAATATTTTGTAAATTCTGTTTATTCAATTGTTTTAATAATACTTTAACTCCTTGGACTCGATGATCCTTTTGGGTTCCTTCCAACTTGGGTTCAATAATTCTATGATTCTATGATTATTGTATTATGTGTAGTGGTATATACAGACCACTTTCAATGTTAAAATGCTATAGCTGCCTCTTCATATTTTCTATGTAATTTCTCTGTAGATTATAGTAATTTGGCAACCTGATTAGAAATTAATTGCAACTTTTGTTAGTGAATTTTTGAACTAAGAAGAAAAAAGTTCTCTACTTATAGACGAGTACTGAAACTTGGCATTTAACTAATTGCTACATACAGAAGGAAAATAGCTCATGGCTGGTTTTGCATAACGGGTCTAATTTTTTCTAGCTTTATCTGTAATATAGAATCTGCCACCCTGAGAAAGGCCTTTATCCCCAGTTCCAACTTCATGAGGGTAAAACATGAGGGTGTGAATCGATATTTAGCCACTCAGATATATTTGAAAGCCCATTCAGCCCTCAGCAAGAAAAAACTTTGCTGTGTGCAAAATTTTAAGGTGCCAAATGAGATACCCCTATTTCTGGTATCCCGAGAGCATCTGTTGATCAAACATAGGAGAATGCTGAGAACTGGGAGAAACTGGGTGACTGCTCATCCAGCTACCCTCACCTCACCTGGATGGCAGCAGCGGTTAGGACACAATAGAGGTTTGTTGACTGTGTTGAATCAAAGACCTCGCCTCATATAAACACTGTTGTGGGAATAGCTGGGCTTTTTCCTTATGTGTTTGGTCTGTCCTTTGTACCTGATGCCCGAAGCACTCACATCTGCACAGTGCCCATAAATTGCTGGGATGGCACTTCTTCCCTGCAGAATAGGACAAGGAATTCCTCCCACTGCTTCTATTTCTGCATGAAGTGCATGGATGAGAGCACTACATGGTCCAAGTCTCAGGCAGAAGGGGCTGCATATTATGTTGCATAGCTGTGTCAATGCTGAAGGCAATGCAGGCGTATCAGAATTAGCATTTCAGTAACTGATATGGCTGGCAAGGCAGCTCCAGAAGTGTGGTTCTTAACAAGAACCCTCAGACATACTCAAGAAGCCATTCAAGTTTGCAGTTAGTGGATACAGAGCTCCATTGTGGGGATTACACAGCTCCCCTGCTCAAGGCTAGATGTCGTAAAGCTCATTTAGGTGACCTAAAGCTGAGTCTTTAACTGTATTCTGACCATTCACTAAAATGAAATAGGATGTGAAGAGCACAAAAAATTCAATAGGTGCACTCACATAAAACTGAGAGAGGCTGGAGGAAGATATGAGGTCTAATTAGACTCTAGACTAGGATTAAGAGTAGAAAGCCAGTGGGACCCACAATATTTTGTTTGCTTTTTCTGAGAGATACACAACTGCTTCCATTTTATGAGGATTTCTCATGGAACATTGTCCATACACCTGCAGTATTTTCTGGACTCCTACGAGGAGAATATGACTCTAGTTTTTATTTTTCTTACCAGCCTGTTATTCTGGAAGATGAGCAACCTGTCTGGACAGAGGCAGTAGGAGATCCCCTTTCTAAATCATGTTCTTAAGGTACAAGAATAGATAGACTTCAACATTAATTATGAGTAAGGTCTTTTTTTGTGTTTTATTTTCTAAAATACTTTAACAAAACCGAAAGCATAAAAAAAAATTTGCTTCAAAATAACAGAAATTCCACAGTCATCATCTATATTAACAGTACTGTTTTCCAGGAACTGAAAATGATAACGTGACACTTACAAGATGTAACATAAAGTCCAGGAAATTGCATAAAGTATTCCAATGTCTTCAGATTTTGCAAATTCTTCTTTTTCTTTCCATTGAACAGCTGGAAGAGAAAGTCTTCAAGAGTGATCTGCACTTCCACACGTGGGCTAAATGCCTTCGTCTGTGGG
Organism: Tapera naevia; assembly: GCA_033556795.1. Taxonomy (NCBI): domain Eukaryota; kingdom Metazoa; phylum Chordata; class Aves; order Cuculiformes; family Neomorphidae; genus Tapera; species Tapera naevia. The sequence goes on along the minus strand of JAUMJJ010000246.1, from coordinate 14,887,736 downwards.
AAATACCACGCAGTTATTACCATCACAGCACTTACAGCTGCACCACGTGAGTTGCAAGCCACTTGAATTGTGTGATGTGTGTCTGTGGACATGGTAACCAACCTTGGTCCTGAGCAGAGGTGCTCTGTGGTTTGATGGATATGACTGATAAAGTACTTGCAATTGCATGGTGGCTAGAATTAGCTATTTTCAAATGGAAAAATACATACAAAATATGCTTCTTCACCAACCAGACTATGCCATTGTTAGGGAATAGTTTCAGTTTGCCTATAGCGAAGCCCACAAAATATTGAGTGAAGAAGGAGCATAATGGAATTAATAAACTTGGCAAAATGCATCCAAGCAAATGATGTTAAATCTGCTGTTTAAACATCCCCTCGTGTGGAGGTCTAGGAAGACAGTGGTCAGGGAAAGACGTCGTAATTCTCCATTTTGATGGGAAGAGATGGCTAGAGGAAAAAAATGCTTTTCCAGAGCTGAAGACAGTTAGTTTTGGTGACTTTCTACATGGGAGTTTTTCATCCTAACATTTTTTTTCTTTATTAGCAAACAAAAATTAACAGAATAATGGCTAACTGCTATTAAAAAATTACTGGGGGAGGCAAAGCAGTGCTTATAATAGAGTTATTGCTGCAACCTTAACTAGGGCACAGTGCCAAATACTTCTGTGATGAAAAACAAATCAATGTAATGATTTGTAATCAATGCTTTCCCATTACCTTTTGCTGGGGGAATGAAATGTCACAAAATATTTTGCTCACTGGCTGTTGAGGACCAGGGCATACAGGACTGATTTACAACAGAAGGCAGAAGGATTTTGTTCAAAATCGATGCAGGTAGACAGACAACTGCCAGAACTGAAGGTTAAAATATGTTTTTTTTTTAATGAGAGTGAATGATGAAGCACATATTGCCTATAAAATTTCAAATATACTATAGAATTTGGCTAGACAGTGTATCTACTTCCCTTTTACATGCAAATAGACATTGTTTCACCTAAACTAAAACTACTATGGAAATTCAAACCGTGTAATTTAGTCTGTGCTCTAAGGCCTTGCACATTTAGCGTGATTTTTGACCACATGCTGGCAGTTGAAGAACCCCACCTCTGTTGAAGTCGGTAGGCGTTTCATAGGCTTTCCTTCAGCGGGTCACATCCCGAGCATCTTATTCACTTTTTCCTCTATCTGTATTCAGGCATGCTTTCAGAGGAGTTTATCCACATAAGGGCTGACTAAATACTAAGCAAACAGTTCAGAATTTGGCTGTCTTTTATAAATAATGACTCAAAGGTTTGATTTAGCTACAGATGAGCCTGAGCCACAAAATTTGCATCTGGCTCCTAACTGTGTGAACTCCCATGGCAGAGATTTTTTTTTCCCAACATGTTTTATTTCAGCCAAAGCTTGGCCTGAAAGTTCGTGCAGAAAGACCAACTGTGAATCAGAAGTCCGTATCAGTGCTCTGGGTGAAGTGCGTACCAAGATAGCCTGCAGCTACATGCCAGCTTGCCATTGACCTTTTATCTGCATAAATAGTCATGACCTTTGGGCTGCTCAAATTAGTGCTAGCTGCTCAAGCAGTCAAGTATAACAACCTTGTTCTGCTCAGGCCGCATCTCCTTGCCTCTAGCCACTTTCTGCTTTGCCCTTTCCTTTGCCAGGTGATGGAGGTAGGTGGGGGCATGGGCAGTTTCTTACTTCTACATCAGAGGAAATCCATTGCTGGCTGGATAAGACCATGCTAAAGCCTCCCTACAATGACTGAGTGACTCTGAGAAGATTGAGTGAAGGAGCTGACAATCTGCCTTTAGACTGACACTTTTCTATAGGGCACAATAAACGTTCACCTTTACTCTTGCTTTATTTTATCATAGTCCTGTCATTAAAATAAGGCCTAGAGGAGATCTAAAATCAAAAGATATGAATTGTTACCAAAGCAGGTTGTGGTTTTTTTTTGTTAAGCCTTGAAGTGAGTTGTTTTGCTTAAAAACTATAGTAGATCACATACCATGGATCTCTTCTTTAAATATGATCCATTTATTATTCAGTAGACTGTAAGCTGTGTAGGGTTTAATGCCCATTATTTTCTCAGTAGACCAGAGCTAGTACGCTCTCTCATTTAAATAAACTTTTAGTCCTATTTAAAAATGCATCATTTGTATCCCTGAAACCACAGCAGTTTTGGTTCATTTTTGAAATAAGTATTTGCACAGTTTTAAAAGCACATATTTTCCAATTGTTTAGAAGAAGTCTTTTGGTTGCTTAAGTGATAATATTGAGTAACCCTTGGAGAAAAAAAACAGTGGGAAACTTTTAAGGATATAAAGCAGGAAAAAAAACCCAAACATTTTCAAGGTTCTTCAAGACAATGTCTGCACAGACACATTTCAAAGGGAGGTTACTATGCCTGAAATTCACTCCAAAGCTCTTTTTTTTTCTGATTTCATGTAACTAGAGCTTTTTTTGCTTTGTCTGTTTTGGTCATGAGATAGCAGATACCAAGTGTATTTTTCAACCTGATGTAATATTGTCTGTGTGATGCTTTAAAAATTCAGTTGATTCCTATTATATGTTCTGAAGATGTTTTTGATTGCACCAAGGAAAACTGTCAGGCAAGTAGTGAGATACCTAGTCACTTATCACCATATTTTTAAAACTAAACTTGAGGGAGACATCCCTCAAGTAAGAGTGGGAGCTGCATGCTGAAGCTCATACCTGTTGCCTTGGGCATATACGTTGAAAGGGAATCAGTCATTCTGCTGTATGATGTCCTTCAGCTCCCCACTGATGTCTAGACCATAGTGGTCAGGCTGAGCTGAATTTCACCCCATCCTCCATTTCAGGAATAGCTTCTTGCTGGAGGGACTGCAATGCCTCCCATGGGGCCTTTGGTCAACCACCCAAAAAGCAAGTATCCTGCCTCTCTCCCAGGACAGTAATTTGGACAAGGGCCGTGAGCTCTGAGAATGAGACAGGAAAGTACAAGACCTGCAGGCATGTCTTTATGTTGTGCTGTTGGAGTGGGTGCAAGGGAGGGTAAGGACTTCTTGCTCCTATTTCTGTGAGCAGTTGCAGAAACAAGACCCTATGACTCTCAAAGTCTGTTTGCCAACTTGTGACATCTTCCTCTGTAGTTATACCCAAGAAAGGGCATTTATATTTCACAAGAGAAGCAAATGAAGGGAGGGCTTGTCTGCAGCCCTGTTCCTGTGCAGCCACTGAGCCCCTTACACACATGCTGCATTACAGCTGCAGAGAGAAAAAAAGTGAGCTACCCTTGCTGAGACATTGACAACATGTCACTGTTTACAACTGGAATTCTTACTGCCTGCTTTTACCAATGTCAGCTTAGGACAGGAATAGGAAACTTCACATGATGATGAGGTCAACTTTTTTTCGCTTGTCTAATGACCCCAGACGAGCATAAAGCTGCTGAATTTAAGAGTTGTGATTGCTTGCAAAAACTGAGCTTGAGCCACCATTTTTAGCTGGCTGTTTTGTGTTATCTTTTATAGCGCAACCAAGAGCACACTCATTTGAAACTTTTAAAAGCCATTTGGTTTGCTTTAATTTCTTCCTCATTTCAGCTCTCCCGCTTTGATTATCTGTGGCCATACCAGGAGCAATTTTAACTTCACCCATTCTTGAGTAAATGAGGAGGCAATGCACATGCTTGCAAAGTGTGTTTAACTTGTCTCTTTCACCTGTGATTAATAATAAATCTATTGAACCACATAAATAAGTAATTCGCTTGCAAACCTGTCAAACAGTAATTTCTTCCCCTTGGAGTTTACAGTGATGAGGTATCCCTTCTAATGGTTTAATTTCATTTTTTGGTACCTGGAGTTAAAACCAGTCAGCTAGACAGCTTTGATGTGTGGAAGAGAGAGGTCTGCTCAGCTGTTCTCCTCTGCCCCCATCCCACTACATACAACACACATGAATGTGCATAGAAATGGAGAGTTGGAATAAAATAACCACTTTGCCTGTCAATACTGTTGTGGTGGTTTGTGCATGTGAAGTAGACTCTTCCTTGGCCTTCTGGTTTGGATAGCAGCCCTGTAAAATCATTTCTACCAAGAAACTAGAGATCTGTTTCTGTTCTCATGCAAAAATGACATTAGTGGAATTATATAAGCATAAAATCAGGGGCAAATGAGAGGAAACTTCTTTGCTTTTTTTTGTGTTTTTATGGAGTTGGGCTCCTTAAACATGGATTAGGCAGTGCTCTTGTAAGAGATTGAAAGCATGTCATCAGGCAGCTGGCCACAGTGCTTAAGACTTGCAAGCCATGCAATGTGTAGAGGTAGCTGGGTGTCAAAGAGTGGTTTGAAACAAAAGGAAATGCTAAGTACAGGGGATCTAGATGAAATCTTGTGCCCCCTTCACCCTGTCCAGGAGCCTATATGAAAGCTGTAGGGAAGGATCTCCTTATAGCGAAGGTTCCTTTACTAGAAATAATTGTATAGGATCTCTCTTTGGAAGCAATGATGGGAGTGCTTTCCCTCAAAAACCACCCCAGTATCATTTCAGGTTGTGTGCTCTGCTGGTACTGGGCTAAAGCTCTTTATCCGTGGGAATTCTCCCTCCACCATTAGCTGCATATGTAAAATCCTGCACAAGCCATTGTAGTCTCTGGGATCTGGGGGTGGAGAGAGGAATGGAAGAAATCTTGTAGCCGAATATATTTAGCTTCCATCTCTTCCAGGATGCTCCTTCACACCTCTCAGTTAAGAGCATCCAGCCCTGTACCAAGCTGTGGAAATGCAGCAGAACTAGCGGAGCTTTCTGCCTTGCTGAAGGGGTCTGGATTTATCCTTCAATAAAGCAGCCTCAGTACTTAAAACATAAAAGGGACCCTCCAAGTTATTTGACAAAAGACGTTTAAACACAGTCCATGGGAGAGAAGCTAAGTTAGCTCCTAATACTTTTCAGCTATACTGAAAGTGAAATTTTATGGGTGTGCAGAAATAAAAAATGAGATCAAGATTCTTGGCTAAAAGGGCAGAAATCACATTTATTTAGCTGGCCTTTGTCTGGGATGTTTGGTCTTTACCATTTTTCACTTAACAAGACTGCAGAACTTATTACTTGTCATTAAGGAGTGCTACTGTACGCAGGGAGTAACCAGCTCGTGGTTATCTGCTGTGACCAAAATGCTGACATTTTGAAAAGGACGTTATTCATTGCAACCGCTTTGACTGAGGCTGTTTCACATGGAAACGATTAAGAGGCAGAACGCATATCATAACAAAGGAATGAGAAGAAAGATCAGGAAATACAAGCAGATTGGGTCATTCTCTAAAAATGGATACGGTATTTACTGTTAGCGATTATAATAAATCTAGGACTTGAACTACCACAGGAGAGCAGACATGACTGAACTGTAGTTTTTCTTATGCAATCTAAGAGGAAACAGTTCAGATTTATGAAAGTGAAAATTAGATCCACCATAGAATAAAATGTAACTTATTTCACATGTGTGCAGAACAGAGGGAGTCCGAAACAAATGTGTTTTAAAAGTGGTCACAAAGTGAAATTGCAGAGAAATAAAAAGGAAAGAGAAAATAAAAATATAGTCTGGGTGCATGTCCTTAAAAAGAAGAGGACAATGTAAATGTACATTTAAGAGCACTCACAGAGATTGGCACATCTTCTCAAGCCCAATCTAAATGCAATGGAAACAAAGGAAGGCTAAAGAACAAAATCCATTTCTAAGAGGTGTGTACTTTTACAGGCAGAAAATGCCTGGGGGGAGGGCCTTTCCCCCCACTTTTATGTGAGACTGAGCAATGTAATTACTGGAAAGCATATATTGTAATAAAGAATTCTGAAACACCATTTAATACTTTTGTCTGGTCAAGTAATTAATAATATCAGTGCTAAGAAATATGAGATAGACGAGACACTGTCAGTCATATACAGCTGGGAGCCAGGATGTCCATGTCCCTCAGTTTCTAAAGTACTCCTCTGTATTTGCAGGAAAGTTTCAAAATCACTTTCAGTAGCTACCAGTGCAACATCTCAGTGCCGTAGCTGCCATGCCTTGGCTATGCACACTTACACAGAATTTCAGTATGTCCCAAAATTTGGGCAAATTTAACTTAATCTTGCACTGTTAGGTGGTAGCAAACTGCCATCTAACTACTTCCTCTTGACCATTGTCTGGGAGACTAATTTCTGTTGCTGTTGAAATCAATTTGAGTTTTATGACTGACCTCACTGGAGCCAGGATTTGGCTTGATGTCTTGATGTGAGCAACTAATGGCTCTTCTGACAATAGCTCAGAGTTGCTGTAAGTCAGAGAAGAAAATGTTTAGTGCCTTGCAACCGGGTGAACATCCCATTCATGCTACCGGCTCATCTGGCAAAGGGGATATCAAGTGTTGATGCTTTCATTCCTGTTCAAACGCCCTGCTTTCCCCCTTAAATAATAGTGATGCCTACATGGAAGGCACCTCACTTCAAGAAGCTGAGAACTCCACAAATGCCCAGTAAAACTGGCTAACATGCATCAGCAGAGGAGTGGTTGAGGGTGTGTTTGAACCTCTGAACGGGACACTACGGATCTGGCATAGTGCCTGCAGTGTCATCCTCCATCATCCTCTGCCCTCCCTCCACTCCTCCTGCATCTCCACCACCGTTCCACCATGCAATACTCTGCAACCACACTGGTCTGAAGTTAGCAGAGCTTCAGAAAGCTGTGCTGTGATGGCATTTGCCAACCGCACTTTCCCTCTACCTGCTTCTCCCTTTCTGGAGCATCACCTGGAGGCAGCGAGCCCAACCCCTGCACCTCCTGCCGCTCATCTCCAGGCCACCAGCTTTTATGACTCAGGACAACCACTGAGGTTGCCAGCTGGAAACTCATGCACTTTCCATTCCTTTCCTAACTTTGGGAAATGCTTTTGCCTAAGCTGTAGTGAAGCAGAGCATCACAGGATTTGGGCAGCTGGGAGAAGGGGTAGCCCTGCATGGGATGTGAGATTTATCCATCTACTGGCTGGCCACAGAAAGCAGCATGTACAGAACGAGTAATCCTGGGTGCCACTGGCATTTTAGAAAGAGCTACATACTTGACATAATTTCTCCAGAAGATCGCTTTAAATAGTAAAACTTTCACACATTTGTATTCAGAGCTTTTACATTTTTATTTTTAAAGTGAATGTAGGTGTTCATGAACAGTGGGTGTGAGACTGACAGCACTAGACCAGAGCTCTCCCTTTGCAGCATAACTGCTGCATTGACTACTATACTGCAAAATCCTATAGTGAAAATGTCAAGGATTGAGAGCATCTTCCTATCCCTGTGCTTATTTTGCCTTTGTCCTCGCAGCTGAAGCTGCCACAGCAGGAACTAAGTAGCTAAGATTGCCCATAGATGTGTGTGCACACATGTACGTGTGTGTGTTTGAACTCCTCCTAGAACAGATGCAAGACAATCAGGCCTTCCAAACAGTCATTACTTGTAAGCTTTAGCAATGCATTTGGATTTGGCACTGCATTGCCGCAGAAGTAGTTTTTTGCATGGCATCAGGAGTTCTCTGACACATCCTTAAGCAACATGTTTGGGTCTATTTTTTCTTTATTTGCTGACTCTTTGTTCTTAAAAAAAAATAGCTTAGAATCACATACTTGTCTTACCAGGTTTCCAAGGGCTGGGGAGACACTCAAAAGCACACATGCTGATCTCCTAAAAAAACCCACCCTGAAGAACACTATTTTCCATAGCTGGAATAGTTTATGCCTCTAAACATCATTTAAGAGGTGATTCTGTAAATGAGAATGATCATGCTGGGCTCCCAGCCCTTTCTCCCACTCAGAAACACTTCTGAAAAATACTCCATGGCAGACTCTCTCTGAACATTTAAAAAGCCTCTTTTTATTCCTTTCTTGTTCCTTGAGCCATCTATTCTGCACATGATAAGGTCAAGAGAGGTGCCAGTATGAAGACTATAGGCATGCAATTTCCTTCCAGCTATTTCTCTGAATCTTCGAGTCCTCATATGTTAATGTGCTTTGGCTTTTGCTTCAAGTTATTAGGAAGATTTCTTCTTCAGCCTGTATTTTATTTCTTTGCTTCCTTTGAATAATTCAGGCTTAAATTATAATTTTCTCTCATTGGTTCTCATCTTATACAGAGAAAAGCAGATTTTTTCTCATTTTTGTCATTTTTTTCCCCCTCCAACTAATTGGAGTGGTTTCATTAATGTGCTATGCTTGTATGCTGAGCCTTTTCTAACTTTCTTAAGAGTTGTTTTTTCATGGCACATTCAATAGGCAAAATCAGAGGTAGATCAAAGCATCATGCCAGTTGTGGATGCTAAAGAAAATGTAAACAGGAGCCGCCTGACAGAGTCCCTCTCAAGGTGGCATCTGCCTGCCAGATTACAGGAGTGAGGCAACAACAACTGGAAGAGACCACTGCCTGGGACCTGCCTTTGCATGCTCCACCTGGGAAATATGATTTCCAAAGTTTGTCTGCTTTCATAGTTCTAGAAATTTCTGTTATACATACAGAAATTCTGTTGTCCAGAGGCTCTGAACTACTGTGAGCCCAAAGACTAGATTTGGGTTGATCTGAGGTCTGCCCCTGCAGAGAAACCATACACAAAATAGAAACAGAGCCTCTTGCTGTGAGGTCATCTAAGGCTCCTGTGCATTCTCCTGATTTTAAGGTGGGATCTTTTGTGATGAATTTCAGCCCTGCCTTCCTTCTGTTCATTTTTTAAAGTGCTTTTGCTGTAGTCAGTTCTCTGAAGCACCATTTTCTTTCCTTTGAATTGACCGAGAATCTGGGTTAAAGTGACTGACTGATGTGACAACAAAGGAGTGATTGTCATCACGTCCAAAGGATTTGATATGCTGTTGGTTATAAAATGTACTCGGACAGCCCAGGTTCTGTGCCAGATTAATATATGATGTCATTGGACTTGACTGGCTGTAACCGAAAGAGCTGGGGCCATTGTTGGGAAAATGGCCATCTCCCTTTCAGGGGGAGGTTAGGGCTCATAGAAGCTGACAGCCTGACAGCCTGATCTTCCATTTACCCGTATGCACCAGTCGATGTGAGCTATGATATGGCAAGTTTCCCCATATTTAACCACTGATAGGTCACATTCTCTCTGCAACCCCTGGGTATTGTGCATACTTTCCATTACCAGCAACAACTTTTCTTCTTCCAACAGTTTAGAGCGTGTCTGTGCATGTCTCCTCTTGTCAATAGCTTCTCCTTCTCTCTCCCTCCTCCCTCTCCAGCCATTTCCACCTCTCCAAGTGACTATGGCAGCAGCAATAACCCACTTTCTCTGGGCATGACAACAGCACCTGTACTGATCTGCCTCAGACTCCTTTGCTCATTCAGTAGCAGCAGGCACTATTTAATCATGGTCACAGTGAGTGACAGTGACCCATAGATAAGGTAAAAGGAAGTTGGAAGCGTGCATGTCCAATTGGTGAGATGGCCCCAAACCAGGCTCCACGAAGGGCCCTCATGCAGGCATCCACTCCAACCTTCAATCTTTCAACAGCAGGAAGGTTCTGTCTTCATGCCTTGCAGTACTGTGCTGGACACCCCATAGCGCCAGGGGAGTGCTGGGAGAGTCACACTGGAGGACAGAATTCATCCTAAGTAACATTTGTGTGTTTGCTACCATTATTTGTTAAAAGTGATTAAAAAAACCCTAGGATCCAGATGTTTAACTCTGGCCCTAATTATGTATGAGTGGAAACAATTTACGCAGTCCGTGTATCTATACAGTAGTCCAGTATGCTCTGAAATCCGTACTTCTCTCACATAATGAGAACAGAATTTTGGGCTGCATCACCAGCACTTTCCTAAATGGCCCTGTTTTGCTTGCCTGCTGATCTTTTGTCTTAACTTATCCAAAATATCTTAAGGACCACATGCCAGTGACACTTCATTTAAAAAGGAAAAAAAGGAAGTTAGTGTTGAGGCACGTAGATATTAAAAAAATAAATCAAATAAAACTTGGCATTGTAAATGGAAATCAATGGACTGCAAAATTGTATTTGTTCTAGTTGGATAGAGTACTTGCCGAGTTCCAAGCTGTTTGTCCCTTTCCTAGGAGAGATGGGGTCTGCTCCATTTGTACTGTAACTGCAAGGCTGTTGTGAAACACAACCTGGACCTTTCCACCTTCATAATGGTTTATGCATACAAGAGAAAAATTAATCTCACAACATCCCACAAGAGACAAATTCTAGCCTTCAATTACAGAGAGAATAAAGGGAGAGTGATATTTTGTCCAAAGCCATGACGCAAGTCTCTGTTAGAGTTGAAATATTTGGCTCCCTATCTTACACTGAGAAATTCCAACGATGTCCCTCTTAAAATTCTTTCAGTATCTACGAACTGCAGACAGCATAGTATCTGAATAATAATAATTACTGATAAATCCCTGTAGTGGATGAGGGTAGCAGGTATACAGTTGCCCTATAATTCCATGCGACACCTGAATAGCTGTAACTTTCAGCTCAGGATGCCAGAAGACGTCACAGGAGACAGCATCGCTTCTCATCTGCACTACACTCAACTGCTTTTCTGCAAATCCAATTCTTGATCTTTTTGTAGTTTTTCTTTCTTAAGAAAACTGTATATGACCTAGAATTCTGCTAACTGAAATATTTACGTATTACTGTATGGAACAAAAAAAAATATTCCTGTTATGAGCAACCCATTATCAGCAACATATCTACAATATCTGCTTTTTGTCTTCTCTGCTGTTCTGTGGTGTTGATAACGATGTTTACTCCTATTACACATAGAAACAAATAGCATTTCTTATACATTCTCATTGACTGCATGAAATTACCATACAAAATCTAAGTTGTTCTAAGGAATTTTATCACGCTGGATTACATTGGTCAAAAGCCCTCCAAAACTCCAGGATTTTCACAAGTACGGTCCTGAGAACTGAAGTTGGATGGAAAGCCAAGAAAATGTACCTTTCAAGGCTGAATAAGATTGTTTTCTGGCTGGAGAAGGTACAATTGGACAGGAAGGCTGGGACCCAGAATGAGACCTGCCAGCTCTGACAACAGGAAAAAATGAAAACTAAAAAGAGGAGACAAGTAAAATGAGCACGTCTTATTCTTTGAAGTCCAAACAGATGATGCTTGAGGTAAGAACAATGCAATAAAAGATTATTAGGACAAAAATACAAAGGGCCTGGAATTTGTGACTTCCAGCTCTGCAGCCTTACAGTGCTCTGTCTGCAGGATGAGCCTGTTCCAGCCACCGGAACTGTCCTACCAAAGAGTCAAATCTTCTAAAACTGTTCTCCAAAAAATTTAACTGTGTGGAGTACGCTATGCAAAGCAGTTATCAAAAAATAGATGCTAGCTCTGTCCTTGATATTAAATAGGAACATTTGGATTACTGCAATCAAATATGAAAAAAAGAGCATTCATTATGAATATGAATTTACATCCTCTCGATTACAGGATGATCAGAAGAATATCTTGTTTAAAATTAGCATTCTTTAAGTAAGGCTTATAAATTGAATTGATTGGAGAACAATAGCCTATCCAACTCTGTTGTCAACTCTTGCATGTATTTATTACCAAAGTCTTTAAAAGAAGATTTTTTTTTCTTAAGAAAGGTATAGACCATTATTATTTTCAGCCCATATCAAGTCACACAGCCCAAATCGTTTTGGGCCAAGAGTTATTTTGGTTTGGTTTCACTGGGATGAGAATGCTGATAGAGCCAGGTAATTCATTACGTCAGCGCTCTTGATTAACACTGGATGCAGACTTTTGTCCTTGAACTTTTAAAACAAAGGCCAGACAAGAAGCAGGGGGTTTGGTTTGCAACTTCAAGTATCTTTTTGCTTCAAAGCACTGTGCCTAAAATCCCTCACTCAGCTTTTGTTTGGGTGTTTATTGTCACACTGTTGGGGGCTCCTACAGCTACACCTGAGCCTTCTTGGATCTCTGTCCTGTTTCTGTCTCTTTTCTACTCCCCTCAAGGAAACTGATGCCTTAATGGGTAGATTAGCTTCTAGCCAAACCACTCTGCTACTTGGTTCAGATTCCTGAAGAGCCTTATGAGGAGCCTGCCCAGCTCCAATTGTTTCAGTTATCCGTAAGCTATTCTGTTCTCAACCTGAATGGTTGCCATCCATCGGAAACATCATTCCAAGTCCACAGGATGTACTGAACCCTTTCTGAAATATCCTAAACTTGGTTGTCATTGTTGTAAATTCTGTCCCACCGCTACTGTCACTTCCCAAGATTGTAGCTGGAGAGCTGAGGCTCCAGTATCATCTAGCCCAGCACCAGGGGCTCCCCACACTTCATACACCCCATTGTTATTTCCAGGCATTGCTTTTCAGAATCTGAAAGCTATCTGAGGCTTGACTCTGCTGTGTCTGCTATTATCTTGACTTTGAACTGGTATTACCTGTAATGGCTTTTTGTCTGTCTACATCTTCCTGACATGTGTAGCTAGACACTGTAGTGGAAATGCTGTTGAATAGGAACCTACCCAAGACTCCTGGGTTCTATCGTGACCAGATGTCATCTGCCATGAACTTGGACACTCCTCAACACTGCCACACTTGCACCGTGTTGTCCAGACTAGAGACAAAGCCTTCAACTGCCCTATGAACAAAACAAGGAATTTATTTTCTTCTTCAGAAGCTACAGAGAGGGTAATATCTGTTATTATGGTAAAGGAAAAGACCATCTGCAATGAATAGGCAAGCTCTGGCTGTCAGCATAAAAAGTTCATCGAGTATATGCTGAAGGAAAGGCAGATTATTTCTTCATAGTACTCCTTTTTGTCCTTTTTGGTTTTTTCTTGTCTGTTGGCAGATTAATTTCCCTTCTATTTCAGAGGAAACGTGCTGAATGGCAGATCATAGGCCAGTCACTCAGCTGATGGCAACTGACATTTGTATGTTACGCTACACCAAGAGATCTTTCACCCTAACAGGACCAAAACTCAACCATATGTACACAATACATACATGCACACAGAGCAGCAACCCCCCGCCCCAAACCCAGGCCACACCACTCCAAAGATTATAAGTAACGAAGCAGAACAAAGGCCTGTCCCTAAATGCTAAAGATCAGTGTACAGGTTTTTTTTGTTTGTGGCTGATAACACACAGTGCCCCATGGTTAATCTGAGGATTTTTTATAGCCAAACAAAATGTAACAATCAGCTTTTATGTAGTATGTCTCATAAAAAAGAATGAGAAAGTGCTCTACCAAAAAGGTCAATATTGTTATTTCCGTTCTTGGAAAGGAAAGCTGAGCAGCAGAGGGTGGCAGCAAGGTGCCTTACTTAGAGGGCTGCAGGAGTGCAGAAGAAGACTTCCCTAGTCCAGAAGTCAGAAACAAGTATAAAAAGGCCAGTTTTTCTTTGCTGGGGTGGTTGCACATAGAGTCCTCCCTGTTTATAGTAGGAATGCTTCCTAACCACTGCAAACACTAACTCAGATGCACTGACTGCAGGAGCCAGGAGAGTGTCTACACCAGGGGACAGGCAGATGAACAAGTTCCTGCACCGTCAGCTGGAGTATGAAATTACAGCACTTCAGCTGCTTTGCAGGAGCGGCCACGCACACGCCCGGATGCCGCAAAGGCAAGGCCGCTCAACCTTCAATGAAGTGATGTAAACCACACTGGTGCTGGGGGAAGGAGCCAAGGAAAGGACAGGTTAGGAAGAAAGCCAGGTGGGGGGATTTACTAAATCTGTCACTGGTCAGCTATCCCAGCCGGTGCATCTTTACCACGCTTCTGAAACCCCAGCATGCAGCTGGGAGCTAGTGCACTGCAGCCAACAGTGCCTAAGGCAGACCCAGCACAGCATTTGCGGCTGCACAGGGTCAGTCCCTCTGCAGCGCAGCCCGAAGGAAAGAGCCAGTCTCCTGAACCCACGGGATTGCTCATTGACCCAAGGTCCTTCTCCTAACTGCTCCAGGAAGCAAGTAAACGACACAGCAACATTTATTGTTTGATTTGAAATTAAACTTACGGAGCAATTAAATTCAGTGCAATAAACACTGGGGACTATGAAAGGGGAGATAACTGCACGCACATGGTGAGTGACAGGTTATTTTTCTTGGTCCCAGACTGGTCTTTTGTCTATGAGGAATGGATTAACTATCTGCCTTGTCTGCAGGCTGCTGGCCTGGCCTCCTGACCCTAGTTTTCTACTTGCTGCTGGGGATTGTAGAATGGACCTCTTGCCTCAGAGTTGAGAGTTCTCCAGAAGGGAGAGAGGACAGGATTGCTCTCTCCCTTTCCTTTGACATGCGCAGGAAAAATCCAAACACAAATGCTTTCAACATAACTCGTTAACTCAAATTACCTTATGTTCTTATCTCATTCTGCTGATAAGTAGCGCTAGACCTTTCAGGAAGACTTTGAGAAGCTTGCAAAGGTTCTCCGTGTGACTTTCCAGGCTTGTTGGAGACTTGCCAGTGCCCATTCCTTTACTTAACCAAGCAGCCTCAGCCAGGAAAGCTGCAGTGTAAGGCTCACCTCTTTCATAAGGCTGCTCCTTTTGCCTCCAGTTTAACCCGCGTGAATCATGAACTGCGGCTTCCACGTTTAAATCCCAACAACATCCTCTGCAGCCAGCGACCCTGTTGGTTGGTCCGCCTTTCAGCTCAATATGGGAAAAATCTGGGAGCGGTTAGTCTCCCGCTAACGATGTACATAGCAGACTGTGCAGCTATAGGTTGTCATGGCGATGCCATGGGATACATCTAAAGGGTTTGCTAGATGGTTTTCTTCTGCATCACACATTTGTACTGAAATTGGGTTTTGACGAAAATATAGTATCCAAAGTTTTCCAGAGCATAAGTGGAACATAGATCTGTGTCAGAGCAGATCAGGTCACCTTATTCATGATAACTTGTATGGGCCTTAATTTTTTATTTTTCACTTAAATTGCTCCTGATTTTGTCACCAAGTTCAGAGATTTAAACTAGTCAAAAAGAATTGAGGGGTGGAAAGAAGCAGGCCATATGTTTTAAAACCCACAATTCAAAAATGCAAGATGACAGAATATAATAGACTTCTGCAAGTACATTAGGACTGAAATAACCAGAAAGGGAATTGCCCTCACCAGTTAACTAAGACATCTGAAATCTCCATCATTTTCAACCTTTATGTGTTGTTTGTAAAGTAAGCAATTTTTAATGCTTGTGCCCACCTTATTATTTTTCTATTAATATTCTCACAATTTTAATAACACTTATTTTAATAGATTTATTTTAAAAAATCCTTTATAAGGAGAAAGAATTATCCATTTCTAAATCAACTTGTCCATAAAAGCCAGGTCACGTGGTCAATGGAAATCATCCAAATAGCTCAGTAAATGCCTGCAATCAAACAGGACAAGGACCTATCATCTAATTATATAATCAGAGGCAAAATTCAGAAGCCACCACCAGCTCACAACTTGCAGACCGTCTTCAATATGAGCATTTTTAAAAATATCATCTTTGTCTTTTTCATAACATGCTTACAGTATAGCTTTTCTATCTATCCACACAGTTAAACTTCTCACCTTTCGAAGCTCTCATCTAATTGTGCTAGGTGAATTTTTCTGATTGTGCTTGGAAGTGACAGTCAGCTGTTGGCCTCCTTGTGAAGTTATTCAGACTTGGGATTACAGTAGAGAACCTGCTGCATTTTTATACCACCACTAGTACAGATCCACAGACGGAGAAAATCTCCCTTGTGTCTGTTGACATGAATAATCCCCAACATTTTTAATATAGGCTGCCTTTGCCAGTTGGCTGACACTTGTGCTATGCCATGAATAAAAGCTATTTGATGACAGTTGAGAAATGGATGTGAGGCACTTGCTGCTATATTTCCTCTGCTATATGGGAGATATTATCTATTGTTTGTCATGTACAGGAATGTAAAGATGTTGACGGCAACTTGAACACAGCCAGTGAGGATGTAGTAGCGCAAAGCAATATAGCAAAGTGAGACCCAAATCCTATTCAAATAGTCCGCCTCTTATTTATGTTCCTTTAATGGCTCTGCTGCCTATAGGAAGTTTAAGTCACTATAACTTTAAATAACATGCATATTAATGCATTTGCCTAGCTAGAGCAGCCAAAGTGTGCCTTCACGTCAAAGACTGCTCTTATCACCTGGCTACAAAAAGTTTAATTTTTTCTGTGTATCACATAAGCAACAGGATTAATAATGAATACTTACTCAACAGTGACTGCTGCCCTTCAAAAGACCTTTACGTGTTTGCAGCTGTGGGGTGTGCACCATGGGAGAACCACAAATTCCTGGTGTGAAGAACATGCACTCCAGGAAGACCACATGGGAAAACAGCTCAGGTGACTCTGCATGGGTGTATGTGGGGTGTTGTTACTTGCAAGGAAGAAAAAGATATGGATTTAAGGTAGACTATACAAAACAAAGGGGGAAAATGTTTAGCTATTAGAAAGTGGGAGATGGATCAAGGAGTCAGAGGAACACAAACTTAAAAAGCAGCATTGAACCATTCAAGAACAAGATCAAATGAGCAGAATCGAGGAATGACTGGGAGAGTATGGGCAGGCAGAAGAGTAGGAAGAAAGAGATCAAAGGCAAAGTAACATTACAGAGGGCCTTGAAGGGGAAGATAGGGAGACTTAATTGGATGGTGAGAGAGAATAGAAATCAATGGGATTTGAGGGAGATGCGCTGGTGTGTCACAGCTGTGGAATTTTTAGCAGGAGACTTCTTGAGCAGAGGAGGACGGAGTGCTGCAGCATAAACATCTACTGCACGGTCTTTTGAAGATCGACAGTAAGGGAAAGGTACATTCAAAGAAGATTTAATGCATCCTAATACTTTAGGAGACAAAGCTTGCAGATATTCCATTGAAGCTTTTTTATTACCAAAAAAAAGCCCAACGAACATGATGATTTTTAAAGAACTAACAGGAAGAGAGGGCACATGGTATACTCAGCAGGCAAAAGTCCTTAAGAAATGTATCCAGTGGACTGCAAAAAAATCAGCATTAAAAGAGTTGTTATCTTCAAGCAGAGCATTCACTTGATTCCAGATCAAGCTGATCCTCACCCTGGGTTGTGCACCTACTGATAAGTAATAATAAGAAAATTTACAGGTTAGTTGTTTTCTCTCCCACTTAGCCTTTAACAGAGCTTTCTCTGAAAACCTGACCTAGCTAAGAGAGGTGCTGCACTCTCACCTGTTGTCAGAACAGAGATGGAGCTGACAAAGTGCACCTGCCATAACGACTCACCAGTAGCGACCCTGCACCTTCAATATAAAGTTTCAAACCCCTGATATTGGCATGATACAGGCAAGCTCTGCTGTATCTGAATCCAAGACTGGAGTTTTGTAAAGCATTAAGCTGTTATGGGGCACCTTGGACCTTCGTGATGGTGATGCTGCCTGGGGCTTTACACAAGGAGAGATAAGGTGGCAATGCTTCATAGTCGTTTCTAGGAAAGTAAGGCCTGTGTTCTCCAGCAAGTTCCTGAGATGAGAATCTGCAAGAAACCAGCTGAAGAAGCATGAAAAGCATCATAAGACATACGAAATTATTTTCCCCCAAGAAGAGAAATAAAAATAGTATGCATACATAGGCAGTGTCCTAGTGATTACAAGGCAAGATACGGTGACACAGTGATGGTATAATTTCCAGAGATGTCGAGCAGAAGATGCTTTGAAAAGCTCTGTGAGCCAGATCAGCTTTTGGGATGTGTGACTAACAGCAATGGGCCATAATAATTATTTCTTAAATGTCGCTTCAAGCACATTTTTCTCCTGATTATCACTAGAACACATTTCTGGCACAAAGTGCCTCTGTACAGTATATCTTGGTAGTATCTGAAGCTAGCACTCAGCTCTAGGCAAAGATGTTAAAAACAGTATATCATTTTGCACTTGCAAGGGAGAATCTCACAATTAGGCCATCTGCTACCTTCCAAACCAGTGACAGCTCATCCTCCTATTTGCTGATAGAACCAGGGTTGGCAATTAAATAGCAGCTCTTCCTCCTCACCCTCTTCCCAACCTCAACAGCTGTACCCTAGCCTGCTGTGCCATAGCTCCCCTCATGCAGCACCCACCAGAGATACCCTTCTTCTAAAAAAGGAAAAGCTGCTGCACTCCCTGGCCATGCACCTCCCTGCAAACAGCCGCTACCCCTCTCCTTTAGTGCCAGTTTTGGTTCGCTTGAGCCCTAAGCGGGGAAGGCTGATGCTGATGTCGCAGAGCATAGAGCTGCAGCTCATCAGTGGTGTGATGCTCATTCCCACATCACGTCAAGCAGTCCCAGCCATGTGCTCCCCGCACCATGGCATGCCAACCACTGCTGCTCCATGGTTGTGTGTAATCTTCCCCTTCCATTTCCAGCCTGTGCCCTCACCCTTGCTGCACTCATCAAGCATTCTCCTATCCCCCAACTGTCTGCAGAAGACAACTCTTTTCAGTAGGCTGCTGACAGGTAATATGCCTGACTCATAATGGTTTAATTTCTTTTAAGAAAGATGGATATCTCCGAGGTTGGTAATTTTTGCCTCTCAAGTCCTGTGATTGCCGCAATATTGAGCATCTGTGTTACTACAGCACAGTGGCTGGATGCAGTGACATGCTCAGAGGCTGAGTGCCAGGCTGGGAGCTGATAAACACACTGCACAGGCTGCTTTATAAGCCACAGAGACCTGGAGCAGCTCTGTGCTCTCAGCTGCAATGCTTTGCCTTCTTTCAGCACATCAAACACATTAGCACGTTCTCAGCAGGAACTGAAGATCCAGACACAAAAAGGCAGACCTTGGGCTTAGCCTCACAATTGCTTTTCCTCTGACAGTTTTGCAGAAAGCTAAATATTTGTGCATTCTAATTAGCATGTGTTTCTTTAAGGGGACTTGTTCTCTTAATGCTAATCCAGGCTGAACTGCCGAGCATAACAGCTTTTTGCTTATGGTGCTGGATGAATTCACCTGTGGGGCAGCTGCTTAGTGCAAGGGTCCCCGCATCACCGAAATGACGAAATGATGAAACAAGGCTTGCTGTGCTCATTTCGATGAGCTGCATTTTCCCTTGCTGGGCTCTCCAGCTTAGACAGACAAACGAAACAGGAGATGGTCTGGGTCGATGGAGATGATGTTTGTCATGGGGAAGAGGATGCGTTTGTGCTGCCAGGCAACCGGCTCTGCAGCGCCCGTGCCAATGGCTGCAAACACCTCTGCAGAGGCAGGTCTAGAGAAGGAGCGGCCAGCCCAGGGCTGCAGAGGAGCCCCCATCACCCCATGGAGAACAGGGGGTGGCACAACTGCTCCCCCAGGGCTCCCATGGAAGTGAAGCACCACCCCTGCCTGTCTGGGGCTCCCTATCTGGGGACTGAAGCATCGAGGGGACCAGGCAGGGCTCTGGGGAAGCCTGGTGCCCACTGCACAGATGGAGGTTTTTCTGCCGTGCTTCCAGCTATGGTTTCAGCCAGTGCTGCTCAGCAGCCGCTGAGGACTATGTCCTTGCAGCATAGCCCCAGGTCGAGAGGCTGCCTTTTGCATGGCAGTGCTGCAAGATCTGCAGGGGGGTCTGCAGGGCACCCTGCCCTCCCTCAGCACACACCCTCAGGCGCAGGAGGACATTTTCACCCTGTATCTGCAGCAAGCTCCTCAGCCCTGCCTGCTCACCCCTCTCCATTCTGTGGCACATCCTCTCTGCGGGGCTGGCATGACCCAGATGCTCCTTCACTCGCTCAGTCCCTATGTTTGCACCCCAAAGAAACAACCCCCTTCTCATCATCCTCTCTGCTGCATCTTCAGCCATCCCTTGTGGAGGTAAAAGGAGAGAAGAGAAGAGGGACCCCAGACCTGTGTTGATAACAACATGGAGAGGAGGTGCAATTGCTATTTCAGTTTATGGGCTCTGGAGGGAAGACCCTATACTCTGCTCTTAGTCTGGATTGTGAATTTCTTTCCCGGAGCCCTGCCACAATCTGCCACACACAGCTTGTCAACTGAGGGTACAATAGATTTTACTCATGACAGATATGCATACACACAAATATATATGCATACACATACATATATATGCATGGAAATCTCATTCAGTGGGATTAGGCAAAATCACTGCAGGGTGTGCAAAACAGCAGTGCCAGCTGCTGCGAGCATGCCCTTTGCTTACTCATTTTGATAAATGACTTTGATTTCTTCAAGGCTTCCACTTGAGGAATATTCTTGCAAAGACAACGTGGAGGCCTTTTTATTAAGCATTTCAAGAAGTTTTCATGCAGCAATTAGGCCTCTACGATCTTCTGTCTCCTGGGGAAATTTTTATTCAAGTTTTCATGAAGTTTTTATTTTACAATTTAGGGGCAAATACCTGGAATGCTGAGGGAACACATCTAATTCCATGCCACTTTGTCCTTAGTGGATAGAGTTTGGACATAAGTCCAGTGGAAGAGACATAACTTATTCAGAGATATGCAGATGAGATGTATTCTCGCCACTTGGCAAAGCTCAAACCCTAGAAATACCAATGTGAGGTGAGAGCAGGTGAAGAGAAAGGCAAGACTAGATAATTTATTGCAGCTCCCCACTATGGTAGTTACAGATAAATCTCCATGAATGAATGTTTGCAGAAGACATTTGAAGCTCGGGAATAGGAATTATGTCCCTTGTGGATCCCAGCAGCAAGCAGAAGTGCAACAGTGATAGTGAGGTGCAGTTCAGAAACAGCCTTTGTTCCTGAAGCTGCCTCCCATTTTCCCTGAATTTCATCTGTTCTGTGTGTGCAAGGCAGGTGGCATGGATTTCCAATGCAGATGGCTGCAGGAGATGGAGCACTGCCTCCTCCAGTGCCTGTGGGTGCAGGCAACCAAGCTTCTACTGGCCCGAGCAGCCTGGACTGGGAAGCAGACTTTGTTACAGTCGTGCGCAACGCTGCCTGATGATTCATTCCAACTAGGTTTTCAATTCCCTAGGAACACAGAAGGGAGGCAGGGAGCAGATCAGCACCCCGCCGACCCAGTTTCCCCATGCCTAAGCTTACCCTTTCAGGGAGTCTCTGGCCCTACTTAAGGGGAGTGTAAAAAACCTGTCAGAATAAGCACCATTAAGGGATTATTGTTAGGAGGTATGAAGCAAAGATTTAGACTACCATCTTGAACTCTCATCAGTCCTAATAAGAGGTGAGGGGTGAGCTTGAGGGCTGTCAGGTAAACTGGGCAAGCTGTGGTGATATAGAGTGCTGCCAGTAGGCCACTAGGCTGGCCTGGAAACAGCTAAAAGCAGAGTAGACATACCTGACTTTGATAGCCAGCATGCTGGTTTCTGTATGCGTAATTTGCTGTGATCATGCTATAAATCAAGATGAGACTGCTAAAATTATGTATGACCTCATTTGATAGATTATCTAATAAGGAATTTGCTAATGCAGTTTATCACTTAAAAAGCCATACGACTGCTAAGGATGAGTACTTTGCTGCAGCACATTTAAACCTAATTGTCAGAGGAGAAAAGCAAGCGGATTTCAGAGGTGAGTTAGAAGAGCATCCTTATGAGGATGATGTCTTCACTAAATCAGTGGTGCAATGCAGCAAGCAGGGTGGAAAGGAGTCTCCTCTGGATAAAGGTACAGAAAGCTGCTAGACAAGGCTGTGCTGTGTGAGAATGCTGCATAGACTCACTGACCAGGAGAGCCTTGACAAGTGTAAATAGTTGTATCCTAATGGGCATGCTTGATTTTATTCTTTGATCTGGTGTTGTCTTTTTATTGTTACGATATTTCAGTTCTGTTTCACTGTCTTGCAGGCAGATCTAAAAACCCTGATACATAGAAAGAAACTACCAGCATAGACCTCTAGCTCTAACTTGCTATTCTGGTTATCATGCTTGTCAGAATGAAAAGAGTAATTGTTTTGCTGCTATATGTTACCATCAAATATTTTTGTTCTTCCAGTCCGGTGACTCATTTAAAAAACTGAACATCACTTCCACGTACACAAATAAAACTATAAAGCAGTTCAAGCCAATGAAAGAAAGCTTGTTTTGCAGGTTTGTTAGTGATATATGCTGTTCCAATCACAAATTTATGATTAATGTAAATGCCATTTTCTTTACTGATGATTTTATAAAGCTCATTCTGGAATCTGACTGGCTATATGCATTCCCTGGATGCATGATACTGTTCAAAGCCTTGGAGATGAACATTAAACCTCACAACTCTGTGTATGTGGAGGGGGAGGTGTTAGAGAAGTGATGATTTTGAACTCCATTTTAGGTTTGGGCAAAGTAAGGTGGAAACATGAAAGAACTTACAAAAGACCTCACAGAAAATTCTTATTGTAGCCGCCACTAAAACTCCGACTTCCCCAATTCCCACTTTGTCTCCAAGCTGCCCAAAGAAAAACTGGTAAACATTCCCTTTCTACCTGCTGCACCTGAAGCACATCCTGCCTCATTTGCAACCCTGTCCAAAAGGTGGAGTTTGTTCTTCTTCAGGGGAATTAGTGTTTTACGGCAGAAGTGGACAAATTAGACATTGCTGTACAGAAAGCAGGATGTGATTATTGGCATAAGAAGGCAGTGGGTAATTTTTCTGAGCACTACTAAGTCAGTACACTAGGTGATATTTCCACATTGACTTCAGTGCAGAACTAATGATTAGGGATTGTATGGGAGCTAGTGGTAACACAAGAAAAGCAAAGATACCCATAAAGCATTGTAAATCCCAGGGACTGGGTTCAAGGATATTTTGGTAGAGTCAGACATTAGAGTCACGCAGGGAGACACCCCATGACATTTGCATAGGAGGTCCATCTAAATATTATGATGCCTCTATTGATAATGTAGTCCCAGTTGAGTAGCTGGGACTGTTCCTGAGAGAAACGGAGTCTACATTTCTGTGTGAACACACAAAACACAGCTGTGTGTGTGTACATCTGACTGGAATGATTTATCTATAAAAGAGAAAAACACAAAGTAATGGCAATATCTTCTGCCTCATTAAATGGCTCAGCTCTAAATCGGAGAAGCCACTTGAGGGGCAAGGGTGTAGTTCTCCACCGTGCTGCATCACCATTTGTGGTTTTCCCCACTGACATGAATTGATACAAACTGAGTTCATGGATTTTTACACTGAAGACATATATCCACAAGCAGCTGGACTCAAGGCAACTGCTCGCTCACCCGAGACTGTCAAATACCCCCCTGATGACAATTTTCATTCACAATTGACATGCCTTAAAAGTTTCATCATAGAACTTTCATTAGTCATTCCTAGAACCATCCCTTTTCATGAGCCTTTACCCCTCTAAGATAAAATCTAGCTATCAGTAACACTTCTCAGAGACTTACTGGTGGTTGTGTGATGCAACCTGTAGCAGCCAGGCAGAATTTACTCCTCTGCATTTTATCTCTTGACTGTCATCAGCGCAATGCAAAGTAAAAACAGCTGCTCTGAGCCCACATCATTGCAGTGAGATTCCAAGGGAGATGATGCCAAACCTCATTCAAAACCAAGGGATAATCAAGAGACGAAATCAGGGTCCTAAGCCTGTACTTTTGAAGCTGAAAGGTTCTCTTTTTTTTGATATTCAAAATACATGCTTCACATTCCTACTGGGCAGTAAACCTTGCCATATATCTGCATGTACTGTGCTTGGCCATATCGTTAGTCATTTACCGTGAAGCTATACTTATCATAAAAGTAGTACTGCTATAAGTATTCTTAAAACACCACTTATAGGCCAAAAATATCCTCTAGAATAAACAGACTGTGGAAGTACATGTTGAAGTTCCTATCTGGTACAACAGGTAAATCCTCCTGCTGTGTAAATCAAAAGGTGGATAGCTTTGAAAACATTAGGTAAGCATTCTAGAAGGACAGAACTGAAATGCCGACAGAAACCACAGTGAGCATCCACTGATTAGCAGCTAGGGATTGGCCTGAGAAGTCCAAAGCATGTGGGAGGAGAGCAACGCTGCAGCTGAGGACATACTTAAGGACCATGATACATTCCTTCAAAGGATGGAAATCTCACATGTTCTCCTAGATCATATAGGAGACCTGAAGCTGAGTCACTGTAGAATAGCAATGTAGGAATTTCCACAGCTATAAGCAACAAAGTTTTACAGACATCCTATTATGTTCAGCTTACATAATCTGAGTACTTAGCTGCTCAGATAATATGGTGATAGAGCTTTATGGAATTAAAAAAAGAAAAAGCTTCTCACAGATATTAATATAACAAGAATGGAATTAGAGCACTCCAAAAATCTGTGAAATAAGTCCTATTTTCTTTCTTTCTTTATCAGACATTTCCAAGAGGAAACTGCAACAAAGACGATACCTTAACTCCTATAGCCATGACATCATTAACACTGAGCTTTGACTTCTCAGAGTGTTATTTTGTTTTCAGAAACAGAAGCTTTTGGTGACTTAGAGACAAAAAAAGGGCAAAGGTCAGGATTCAAACAGTAATCTTAAAAGGACTGGTTTGTTCCGGTTGAACTGCAAAATTTGCATTTTACCAACTTCAGTGTTGATTCTTACTCTCATCTATACGCAATACCACATTTTGCAAAAGACAGGCAACTCTTATCTCCATCTAACATAAACACAAAAGTCTTGCACAAGAGACTGCAGCAAGGGACTGCAGCTAATGTGGAAGAGTAACGATACAAGCATGTTATATCTAGAAATATTTCTCCTCTATTCACAAATTTTGGGGTTTATTTACATGAAATACTGAGGAGTTAGATGCCCCACTGGATTAAGTCGTAGCTCTATCAAACCACTTGGAATTATGTTCATTTGTATAAGATGATCACATATTTGAGAAACACATTGTGGCCTAGATGGCTGATAGACTCTCAATATTGCTTTCTAGAGTAAGGGAGTAGAAGGAAATAAGCTCTTTTAGAAAATATTACTCACATACTTGAGTAAGAAGTATGTCCTACCCAGTGAGAAATGTATCCTTTTTTCATACGTACAAGCCACGTTAGCTCTAATAAAATAACAACAGCTTGTGATCCAGAAACAGGATGGACACATGTATGAACGTACTCCAGAAGTGTTTCCCCTCCACTGCTTCTGGTACCTTCATCTTCTTGCTTTTCTAAAGTAGCACCTCTCTGGTGGTTCAGCTTCTATGCAGGTTATCCAAGAATTGCTTTTCAAGTAACAGTATACTTGCAGGGATGGGGTTTATCTGAAAGGCAGACCATGCAAATGAACACACAATAAACTTTTGCAGTTCCACATTTTTTCCACTCCAAAGATTGTTCTATTGCCTGACCCTTTGGTGCAAAATGCATCAACAGCCTGGAAGCTGGCATGTAAACTTCACATGCCAAACAGAGGGAATGCTAAGGACATCCATAGCTGCACAGTTTCCATGATGGGAGAAGACTATATTCATGCGAGGGTGGAAAACTTGGTTTACCAGCAGTTGGGCCATTTGCTGTGGAATAATTTGATCACTACTGGCATTAGACCAATTACTACTTTACACCGTACAATTGTCCTTCGGCAAGCACAGGCTTCCAACTTCAACAACCAAATACAGGACTGAAAAGGGTAAGGAATGGTAACAAAGGAATTCAAATCATCTATGACCAGAAAGTAGACTTGACTTCCAACCAAACACCTGCCACTAAAAACTGGCTCACAACAAAATCCGCATTTCCTTTGTGGAGTCTCATATCTAGGCTAGCCAGGGATGAGAGGTAAAATGCCAAACCATTTTGCTTATTGACAATATCTGCCAGATCTTTGCAGCAATAGTAAAAACAAAAATAAAAATAATTTAGCTACCCATGATGCTGCTTTTCCATCATTTTGAACCAGTTGTTCAGGATATTGTATTACTTTTTGTCTTTATTTATTTCCAAGTGTTATTGCTCAGCAGGCAAAACTCTTCCAGCATCTAGGTTTTCACAGTGATATTAATACTCAAAAATACTGGAACGGATCTAAGATAAATATCCCACTGCTCTCTTTGCTGGGGCCTACATATCAACTGCTGTGCTAGCATAAAGAAATGTTAGGTATTCCACAACTGGAAGGAGAACAGAGAAGGGAGAGCTCACAGTGAAATGCTGGGAGCTCGCTCGCTGTATACAAACAGAATGGAAGAGAAGATAAATCAAAGCTGCTCTTTGATCCCGACAGTCCTGGCCGCATTCTGGTTGACTCTGCACTAGCAGCCTCCAGCCCCTTTGCTCCCGCACTCACACAGGCACAAAGCATTATTAGCTCCCTGTGCTGCAAAGAGGCTGGGTCGATGCAGTGTTAATTAGGTTGGGATGAGCATGTGCAGGCCAAATAGGAGCGGAGCCATCGCTCCATCCCAAGGAGCTGCACAGCAAACCTCTCACGGAGGAGCAGCCAGCTCTGCTGCTCAGTGCTTCCCATGACCCTGGTGCCTTGAACACTCATCACATCCCCACTCTGCTGCTCCCAGAGGACTTAAAGGTGTTCCCTCAGATACTATAATTTAGCCCTTCCAGTCATCAGTCCTGTTCATCCATGCGAGGAAAACAGAGTATTTAAAGCTGAGACAGCTAAAGAATATATTCAAGAGTCTATGATAAAAGCTACAATTTTATGCACCGTGGAGCATCCATCAAGGAAACGCACAGAGCTAGTGTCACAAAATAATTACATGTGCAGAGTCCATTGTAAACACAGCTTTTATGTGCATCAGCCCAGCTGGGGACAGTGTTTAAAAATATAATTATGTAATGCATTTTATGTAGTCCGTAAGCCATTCAAGTGATACCATCAGTTCAGCAAAAATGCATGCAGCAGTTCTGTATCTATTGGCCTGAGCAAAGAAAATTTTTCAAGAGCATTATTTTTTTCCTGCCACGAAATAGATTTGTCTCTGATGCCTACGGGGGATTTGTGTCTCTGTCATTGGCCACTTTCTCTCCTACTTTCACCAATGAAGAAGAAAGAAACTGGGAGTTATTTTTGGCCTTGCAGCAAACTCCAGCATCTAAATTAGTCAGTTCTGAAACCACTTGAGGTGGTGCTGGTCCTTATTTAATGGCTTTAGAGAGAAGGAATTTGTGATGTCTGACTGTTGGTGAAAAGAAACAAAGCGGCTATTGTCAGGTAGAAGGGCAAAGCAAGGTTAAGGCGCTGCGTAAGGAAGCAGGGTCCAGCCTTTACAACTAGATGTGCAGCAAACGATGAGCCGTGGCTACAGCAACGCAGAGGAGGCTTTTACTAAACCACATACAGGCTTCAGTGTAGCAGGAATCTCTGTTGAAATGCACACAGAAAACAGGCTTACAGCTACGCTTATTGCTGACATCCTCCTGCCCTCCCTCCCCCATTTATTTTATACTTGTAATGCTTACAGTAGATGAGCTGCAGAAAATGTAGAGGGAGCTTTGCTTTCCTTCTTCTTTAATCTGCACTTGCAGCTGAGTTGAGGTGATGCAACAGTAAAATTTCTGAAACGGTGCTTTACAGTGTTGCTTAAATGATAAAAAAATAAGTGTAGATATTTATCTGAGACAAAAAAATAGAGGTTTATGGATAGTATTTAACAGTCATTTTAAGGCCCCAAAGCTTTCACTACTTTGCAGACAGCAGTTTATATGTCTTAGACAAATCCTAAGTGGAAAATCACCTTTCTCTTATCAAAATCCTTCTAGGAGACCCAGCAGATTGCTTTTTCATTTAAAGAGACCATTAAAGAAATTTGTACCTAGTTTCATAAGACAAGATCCACAGGTAGGAGTTGTGAGATAGCTTCTTCAGATAGCCAGGAGCTGCTTGGCACAGAAGTAGGACGTGATGCTGATTTCTAAATATGGGATTTGATGATATCTGAAAAGAGATTTCCTTTTCTCTGTTAGATGCTGGCTCACATGTAGAATATTGGGTAGGAGAGTGGGGACCGAGATCCAGGTGCCTGCATTCCTGCTTGCATGCAGGCAGCATTGAGAAATAGAGACATAGCTCCTTGCTTTCTCTCTTCCTCCCTATGAATATTGTATTCCTTTTTTCTTAGAGGAACGGCATCGATCGGAAGACGGAAGATATCACAGCCAGAAGAGTCCATCAGCGGCTGCAGCATGGCAGAGCTAGCAAAGTGTGAGCTCTGCTTTTGGATCTCATTCAGATGATCAGCAATGCTCAACAGAACAGTTGTTTGTTTGAAAGACAGGCACAGGCATCACCCAGCTACACTTTCAAAAGGAAGCAAATAGAGCACTGCTTGAAAACATCTTAGAATTCCCATATATTTGATTCCAGAGCTACTAAGCTATTTAGATTCTTCTTTCCACATGGGAATATCCACAAAATACATTTTGTAGATTAAGCTCTTTGTGTTCTCTGTAGTAGAGCCTGCATAGATTACCTAGATGTAGACTTATATAGTGCATGCTACCTCAGATTTACAGGGAAAGCTAAGACAGCTATCAATTCATTGCCTTCACTGCACTACCTGCTACCATACACGTGTGCCAGTGGCTGTATTTCATGTCACAGTACACAATGAAGATGGGGTTTTGCATAAACACTTTATGTAAAAATAAATGTATATATACAAACACATATATATATGTATTGCATAGATATTGAGCAGAATCTATATTATTAGGAAAAAGTGGTTTTAGGGAGGTCTAAGTAGATAAAAGGAAAAGCAAACCTTTGTATTTTTTAAATAATTCATGTGACTTTTGAAGTTGCACTCTAATTTTTTAAGACAAATCTTATCAACTCAAACAATTACTGCTTTGCAGCACAAAGTGTATGGTGTAGTCACTCAAAATGAAACTATTACCTCCTACCATGCAGACAAATGGAAAGAATAAATAAACATAAGTTAACTAGCTAAGCAGAGTTGCTCAGTGGCCAACTAAGAAATACTTCAATGTGTGGAATCAGCATCAAATGTGGGAGTTGTGGTTAGTTTTTTTCTCTAAGATGCTACGTTTTATATTCTCATGGGAATCTGTAATTGTCAGCTTCAATGTGCTCAATAATTTTGAAAAAGACACATTTAACACAATGCCTGCACACAGTAAGCTGGATTTTCAAAACCACACTGTTGAGCAAATAGTCTCATGAGGTATACATCTGTGGCTTTTTTATGCAGGAAATAATACCTTTAAGTCTGGTGCAGGATGTGTGATACTAACAGGTGAAGACCAAATTCTTCATATGTCTTATCTGATCCAACGGGAAAGGTATCAGTATAAAATGAGTTGAAAAATTTACAGTTTTGGACCCTAAAATGCTATATTTACTACCTTTCAAAGGAAACTTGTTAAGTAGAGTACTGTCAGCATATGAGATAGGGGAAGAAGCAGGAATGGACAGGCAAAGTGACTTCCTCAGGATCACATAACAAAGGAATTCACAGCAGAGACCCCGACTTGTGTTCCACACATTGCTCACCACTTCTCAGGTTCAAACTGCTTGCAGTATGCCTTTCTGTAGAAATACCACAACACGGCATGACCACAGGAGCAGCAGAAAACACGTTCATTGAACATTTATTAAACAAATCTGGTTTAAAGTTCTTAACACAAAATTACTTGAAAGGGTATGCTCTATCCGAGTGTATTCAGCACAACTTTATGGCTTAAATGCTAATAACAAAATTGATTAAGAAAAACACTTTCAAGTGGCATCTATTTAATATGACCAGAGGGAACCTTCAAAACACAAAATTAAATAATTTATGTCAGCATCTTTTGGGTGAAGTCTGGCTGTGAATTTAGAAGCAGAAATGTGCAGACAGCATGTTATGTCCTAGAAAGAGGAACAGTGCCACTTCCACATTTACCAGAGAACGGAGAATCACAACACTGACACTGGCACAGAAAAAAAAATGAATTAAAAGCATAGGGAATCCTTCAGATTGCATGTGCAGATATTTCTGAGTAATCACAAGGAGGTTAGTGTAAAGTATATGTATTAGTTAGCAGAATTACCTAGGTGTAACTAAACTCTGATTCTGTGAAGCCAATCAATCATTCTTAAAATATGGTACATATGTGAAACTGTTACCTCTTCCAAAACAGACAACTGCCTTGGCACAGCAGAGTAAGTAATACTGCAGGGTAAACAGTGGGATTTGGTCACAGGTTCAAAGAAGTGTCATAAGGAGAACCATCAGCCTCATGCCCTTAAATCCCTTCATTGCTCTTCATTTAATCCCTCATACTAATGTTATTTATACAGTGTTTATTAAAAGTGGTTTCTAATTTCAGGTGCCTCACTTCAGTCACCCGACTGCCAGAGGCCTGCACACCAAACTCCAACTGAAATAACGGAAGCAATGGACGATCTGTGTTTAATCCTGTCTCCATCCCTACGATCGCAGTAATACATTCCCACTCTTCAAAAACACCACAGTTCAGCACACATGGCTACTTAAGTGGTATTTCCTTAAAAAGGTGGGAATTGGAGAATTATCAGCTATTTGGGGAACTTGCATGTGAAATATGTGTTTTAAGAAAGAAGATACCAGCAGATGGATTTCATGAAGGAAAAATGTTGAGCAAAATGCCATAGCCAGTCCAAATAGTTACAGCTAATAAGAAATGTGAAACTGAAACCCAATTTGTCACCGCCTCTTGGCAGCACACATTTGAAGGTAATAATTGTCTCCGCAGTCCAAATACTCATGTGCTTCCCTGCCCACGAAATTTAAAGTTGAGAATATGATTGTCTTGACTGGTAGACAGAGCAGGTAAGATGGCAGCTATAAACTACTTGGAAACTACAAAAGAGATGTAGCCTTTGGAACAGGAGGAGCTGGTCAGCCTCTTCTGTGATGACCCTCCAAAGCACCTGATCATCAGGATATTTCCTACTACTCACTACGCATAACAACAGGAGAAGTGATGGTATGTCCTCCTCTTCTCAGCAACAAGGATGACAACTAAACAACTGATTTAAGGACAAGAAGGTGATAGCAAACTTCTCTCTGCAGCATCACCTAAGAGCACTGCGAACATTTTTTTCCTCCATGGAAAAGGTATGTTGATGCAGGGAAAGGTCCACAGAAGTTCCTACCCTCCATCATATCTTAAATTTTCCAGAATTCATATCTGTTGTCTTAGACCTAGACCCAGTATTGCGTATCCACTCATCTGGCTCATGCAGGTGAGAAATTGGTCTGTAATAGATTCAGAGATTTTAAAGGTAAGAATGGACCATTACAACCACCCTTTCTAATCTCTGATGTATCACCACTTTTTTAATTTCAACTCAGGAAACCTGTATAGAATGAAATAACCGTCTAGTTAAGAAAATATCTGGCTAGAATGTGTCTTCTGAAAAGTTTTCTAGTCATGTCTTAAAGAAGAGGATATGAACAAACACTCCTTAGGAGGATTTTCGTACCAATATACCACCCTTTCAAACTATAAACCAGATTTCTAGTTTGAGCTTGCTTAGACTTACGTTCCAGATGGCTGAGTTGTACTTCACCAGTCTCCATGCATTCTCTTGAGCCATTCAATCATTTTTGGGTGACCAGTACAGTCTCACCATGAGGGTATTTTATCCTAAGCAAATCAACTCTTAACTTCCTTCCTGATAAAGCTAAATAGGCTCTCCACTAAAGATCCCAGGCCTCAGATCTGTTTGTGGCTTACTGCACAATCTTTAAACACTACCTATGCAACTACCTTAGCCACCATTGCATGCCAGAAAAAAAAAATATATTGAGGCAGAAAAGAGGCACATGAGGAGAAAGAGTGTGTACAGCAAGTCTACAACAGTTCAAAAGACAACATTCAGGTCTAAACTTCATCTATTTTACTTTATTTCCTTAAGTTCAAACCTTACTTTTAGATCTCCTAGACATATAGGAACAAGAAATTAGGGAAATCATTGTATTTCCATGGCTGAAGAAAAATTTGAGACCCTCTACATTATACACAGAACTGCTTAGCCACTGGGTAGGATGAAGTTCAGACAAAGGCTGTGACTAAAGAGACATGAAGTGTATAGCCAGGAGAGCACAGACCTTCTGGGAGGGACCCCTGCAGGGTTGGCCAGAGGAGTGCTTGGAGAAGCGCTCTGTGTCCTGCTGCCAAGTGCAAAACCAGGACTGCTTCCACTCAGCCCTTCTGTAGGTCATCTGTTTTGACCTGGAACAGAGCACTGTTATTTGGGCTCCAGGCCGTGGCTATTCAAGGACTGAGTTCATATTTGCTAAGCTGTTAATTACTGTGTAGGACTTAGTTTAATACCAATGACACAGCAGGAAGTATCCCAAAGTCTCCACTTTGCCACACTCCACTACTATGAAGGGGACTGTATACCACTTCTTACTTCACATTCTTATGTCTTTAAAAATAATCAGACCATGGTTCCAATAAGGAGCC
Organism: Tapera naevia; assembly: GCA_033556795.1. NCBI lineage: Eukaryota > Metazoa > Chordata > Aves > Cuculiformes > Neomorphidae > Tapera > Tapera naevia. The sequence goes on along the minus strand of JAUMJJ010000246.1, from coordinate 14,855,393 downwards.
ATCCTAGGAATGGTATACGTTTAAAAGAAAGGCAATTTTCAGTTACTACAGTCTGTAAAAGCCAGAGATCAGATTCAATTACACTGCACTTTGCAATTTACAATCTGTTGGTGCTCATTCCAGCAGAGCATTCTTGAATGCTCTCTTGCTGCAGACCTTCAAAATGTGCTTACGTACTGAAAAAGAAGAGGCTCTCAGAGCCTCACCATAACTTAAGCCATCAAACCCCAGGCCAGACCCCAGCCTCCACTCAACGACTCCACTTAGGCAAGGATGGCACATGGCTGAGTTTCGGCTACAAAGCAACGTTAATGTGAGCTTAAATTTAAAATGTGATTTCACCAGAATTCACCAATATGCTGTTCAGGTTCTAACAGGCACACTGACCTGTTACTTAAACGCTTCTAAATCCAAGATTTGTCCTCCTTCAGTTCTCCTTTTTTTATTTTTGAAAAGCAGGCCCTCCTGACTTCACAGCTTGGTTGCTGTTGCTGTGGCACATCAAATCTCCAGAAGTAACAGCAGGCTTGTGGTGAAGGTACTTGCCCTAATATTTCCCAATGCACATTCAGGCAGATGGTTAACGGGAATACCCACAACCAAGGCAGGCTGCAAAATCCAGAGGACCACGAGGGCTGTGAGATTCCCAGACAGGTGGCCTTTACAAGCCTCTTCTCATAATTACAATGCAAATTATGCCTTAGGTATGCTACTATAAAAATCAAGCAGCAGTGTGAAAGCCAATAGAATTGTAACAGTTAACACTAGGTCAAAATTTGGCGCTCTCTAGGAAACCATGTAAGAGTGGTATATGATGAATTGTTGGAAGACACCAACATAGCTTTTCAAAGAATATATGGCTTGGGCAAAACACAAAGTGATTGTGACCTGTTGCAATAAAGCAGATTCAAAATACACCATTAAAGATGATAGCAAAAGTATTTGCAAAAATGGAAAATGGTTATGTTTCTAAACTCATCCCAGAGCTGAGTCCAACCCACTCACAGCTTTACTCCTTCTCCCTTTTCTGCACATCTACTTGTATGGACCTTGTCAAACACCAGAAAACATGAAAGTAAAGCAGAGGAGGAGAACACCAACTTAAATAACAGCATACATCTCAGTATTTAAAGATTAGACTAATTTTCCATCGGGAAAATTGCTGGAAACAATGAACTGATCCTCTAACAAGAGAAATTAAAATGACCTAAAGTTTTTTAGAGACTACATGCCAATAAGCGTGATTTCCATTAAATCTCACCTATTAACAATGGTACAGTGTGAAATTAGCACACTCCTGAATGTGCCATTGACCTTACATTGTGGTTATTTAACCTACACTGTAATGGTGCAGTGCACCATGAGAAAACACAGTTCAAGGCAGGCAGCTGCCATTGGAGATTTAGGTTTTGTTCTGGGATGTGTTTGTTTCATGTACTCATTTTACCTTTTTTTTTTTAAATACTGTGACCTCCCTGCTCCCTTTTCTGCATTTCTTTTTTTTAAGCTTGCTTTACCAGGTGATAGTAAGTTTTCATTTTGGTTTTGGGTGTGGTGGAAGCCAACGATACTTATTTGCTACTGTTCCCACTTATAATGAACTACCTTTCCAGTAGGAAGGGGTTTTGTATAATCAGGTAAAACAGAGTAGTTTCAGAAAAAAGCATGGAGTTTATGCTCAGATTGTACGAATTACTCCAAAGTCACAGGAGGAACTAGGTCATATAGCAGCCAGCCATCTAAAACCTAGATTTGAACAGGTGGCAGTTGACCCTCCCGTTATGAAGAACCATCAGAAAAAAGCACTGGCAGAGCATGAAGGGGAATGAATTCTGAAGGAGCTGCAAGTGCAAGAGCCCTGGTTCCCTCAGAAGTCTGATGACTGCATAAACATGCAGCAGCCTGCAGGGCTGCTGGCTACACCTTTCCAGCCCTTGGGGGAGTACAGCCATAGCAGCACTTGGGCAGCATCCAAGAAGAGGTTTTGTCCCTAAACAGCAGAGCTAAGGAGTTTCCAAGGAAGAAGTCAAGTTGACTTTGGCAGCCTTGAGGAAAATCCCAAGGCAGGTTTTGAGGTGAAACAAGGGGAAAGCTATGAGACAGGCAAACTTGGAAACACAGCAGCTGCACTATCCATCGAAATGGAAGTCACATACAGATTAAATATGAAGACACAACTTCTGAGTTACGAGTATCATCATAAAAAGGAGCCACGCAATTCAGTACAAAAGGGATCTTGAAAGCTATGTGTTTTTAGCTAAACAAACTAAACGTTAACTGAAGACACTGACATGAACTTGGCTTTTACAACGAAGAACTTTCCCTTCCTCCTCCCAGCAAGGCAGCAAGCCAAGCTGAAAGCCGATGATCAAAGGTCAGTCACCGCTCCTGAATCTCACTAGTTATCAGGATCTCTGCTGGAAACAAATGCTTTCGCACTACAGTCGAGCACGTTTATAAGGGTTGCTGAAAGCTACATTTCAATTAATGCAGAGGTAATACACTTCGGGTTCTGGGCAACATCGGTATGTGAGCTATTTCAAGTGGCAGTGAGTCAATACTCTATTACTAGCAGTTTGGCAGGCGAAGCACCCACTGGGAATAGGACACAGCAATGTTCTCCCCTCCCAGGAGGGGGCCCAGATAGGGAACCATCCATTTCTGCTGCATGCCCTGTGCTAGGTTTTTTGGGTAAGCAGAGATCCTTGGTTTCAAAGATTATCAGCTCAGCACCACTATTGGAGCCTTACTTTTACTGTAATAATACGTTTCAAAACCTGCTTGGAAAAAAACCCCAAGCTTCTGGAGATGAAAAGACTGCTAAGGAGAATTTTGAAAGCCAGTTTTTGCCTGCAGTACTCGAGTGTACTTCCTGTTGGTCCTAAAGGCCTTGCCTACCTACATTCCCCAGAAAGTTAGCATCTTGTCACTTCTGTTAGAAAGTACTACTTATATCATTTCCAAGGGATCATGCCACTGGGGTCACAGAGAGAATTATTTATACTTAGGAAGGAAATATACAGCATTTCACGTTTCCTGCATAAAAGACCCTTGCATTTCTTTCAGTTTGTGTCTTGGCTACAAACTGCACTTCACTTTTTGACCTTGAATTGTTGGGAAGTAACTTCTGGACTAGACAAGTAGGAAGAAACTGAAACAATATTTGAGTATCGGTGTGGGGTTGTGTACTTTTGAGTAGAGTGTTCTTGGCCCACTGATGGCAGACAGTCCCCCACACCTTCATGGAATTTTCTGCCTTTCTCAGAGTTGATCCTGGTATGAACAAGGACTTTCCTCACTATCTATAAAAGCTACTCAGGGAAAAATCTAGAAAACATACTTAAAGATCTGTCTGAAAGACATCGTACTGGTTAATAGAAAGGCAGGGAATTGGGAGGTTTTTTTGCCTATAAGACTGTGGCGCAACTCCATCCTGCTATGGAACATGCATATGCCACAGTGCTTGGTAGAAAAACAAGAACTCAACAAAGGAAATGGCAAAATCATGCATATAATACGGATGGGCTCAAATGAAGCTGAAGAAGAAATAAAAGATGATATATTCACCAACACTGATTAAGTCGTGGGTGTCAATGGAAAACAAAATTTTCTTCATTGAGCTAAACAGTAGTTGGGAATGAACATTACCCAAACTTAATATGCATCAGACAGAGAAATAAAGCTGGGTTTTTTTTAATGAATGAAACTCACTTGGGAGACAGTTGGCAGAAAGTATAAGCAGGCCCACTTCGATCCACAGAAAAGAGTTTAAAGACATAGACTTCTCTTTTCATCAGAACTCATTTCACCCTTCAACTGGTGGAGATAGGAATGGAAGAGAGAAAAGCAGCAAAACAGCTTCAGGAAAAAAAAATAATCTAACTCACATGTTGAAAAACAGCAGCTCAGCATACTTCATGGGTTTTCTTCCCCCTTTTAAATTATTGTAGCATTTATTCCTTCAAAGTGTATTGAAATTCCTTGTATGTTCATCACTTCAGAAAGGAATTTGAGTGGAGAGTGGGAGTGCACAGCCAAGTATATTATTTGGATTACCTACGGCTTTTTCCAAAAATGCAGATTTATTCTTTCCATCAACTGATTTTGGAGATGTGCCAACTAAGTAGGTAACACACAAGAAAAGCAGTAGTCCCATTTATTTCTTCAATACCTCTTCAATTAAAGTTGAGAGCATTTTTTTCTATTCTTTGTCGTATTGTTGAAATGTGTTCAAATAGAAAACTGCTTGTTGTGCAGCAAATAATTCTTATGTCACATAGCCTCTAAAACCCTACAGTGACGGAGATCTCTGCATAGCACATTTCCACACTTTGTACAGAGCTTCATCACTTCACTGTGCCTCAGGAAAGATGTGGAGATCATAGCACAGAGTCCACATCACGAAGAACCATCCATAAAACTTCATATATTACCCATAAATCCCAACAGTTTTCCATGTACCTTCCTTGCCAAAACAGTGGCACTGTGAAAAACCTGAAGAGGGCAAAGTTCGCTTTTCTGCTCTATATAAGAGCAAGAATAAACCGGCTTTCATTTGCTGTTTTTCTCCTAGGTCTGCCTATTCCAGCTGACCTTTGAGCAGGGCACAGATCGTGGTGCAGAACGCAGCACTGTAGTTCAGCTTCCTTGAACCATCTGGTTTCCATGTGAAGTTTAACCTCATTATCAACAACTCTCACTATCACATTCGAAAAAGGGCACTTGAAATCCACAGGCTATAACTTAATCAGTGCTGCAACTCCCACAGAGCACTTAGTTCTGAAACAAGGATGACTGCATTTCTTTGGAAGTTTGTCACATTTTATTCTGCAGATTGAAAAATTAAGCGATCATTTATACCAAATTCACCCACTTCAGTTATTTTGCATGTAAATCTTGATTTCACTAGTTGCTCTGTATGCTGTATTCATTTTGTGCACAGATGAAAATCCCAGCCAGAGTCAGGTCCTGCCGAAAGTTCTGACTCATTCTCATATTTCTCTTTGCTCTAGGGTCTATCTTTCTTCCTAACCATTATATTCTTTCTCTGTAAGAAAGACTAAAACCCCCACCCCACCCCCATTTACTGATGCTAGTGAGAGTAATGGCTTTTTTCACAGTTTTAATATAGCATGATCACCATTCTCCTCCAGGTTTTCCATGAAACAGCCTACTTCATCTCATCAGTAGTCACCAAAGCCAGTTGAAACATTTCTATTGATTCCAGTGGGCAATGAAATAAGCCCTTAAAAAAAAAAAACCAACTTGTGCAGTTTTACTAAAATCTACTTTATATGTGATTTTCTTTTTAGGAAAGATTGTAATACTTGATTCTATGACATAGATTACAGAACAACCCATAAGACCCACAGCTGCCAAAGTGAAAATACATGGAAACGTTCTTTGAAATCATGCCTGCAGTTCACAAAAGCTCTTTATCTTCCAGTCTTTCACAACCAGGATGGGAAAGTATTTATCAGGTTCAACAAATTAGTGATCAGCACTAAAAGTCTTTAAGTTCACCTGTTGGGCAATGAGTCAAAAGGCAAAGGAGAAGACAGCCCTCTTATCAGACTACTCTCTGTGGCATTTACTGTCATAGAGTCTAATACTTGCTAATCTCTGACAGATGCACCAACAGTCCTTTCCTGAGTTATATGATGGCTTATTTTGTTCTTACTTATTGATTGATTGCAGCATTTCAGCTACAACATACAAGAAGCATTAGGCTCACATGATGAAGTTTGTATCAGGTGAAAGCTCATGGAAAAGGGGAGGGGGGTAATTATCTTTTTTCTTTTTTTAATACCTACTGAATTCCATCCTATAATCTCGGGCAACACTTCTCACTCAAGATGTTCTCATGAGATGAGAACACTAACATTCAGTATCTGGAACAGCCTTCTTGCAAATGTTCTTCTGATGCTGCTCTTCCTTCTCCTGGTTTTGAAAATCTAATTGCAGTGTGCAATGCTGCCTCAGGTCAGCATTTCAAGGTGGCTCACACTTTTTTTGAATTCTGTTTCCTCACCACATCATAAAAGTACTTTTGTTCCCATTTAGCTTATCATAACTTTGGATATGTACATGGTGAGATTGCTCACATGACACTAAGTACAGAGCAAGGTGACTGAATACATCTGCTGAACTTAGTAAGACATAGACTCCTACTACTACACTGAAGAGAGACAGATTTTCCTCAAGCAGAGGATTATTTGGTTTAGCCATAGGCTCATTCATATCAGACTCTCTCATCACTGGGTCATGACCCAGCTGAGGTGACTTAATGTCAATCTATAGCTTCAGGAACCAAAGACAAAGCAAGAGAAAAAAACTCAATCAGTCTTCAATTTTAAATATCAGTTTCCCTTCCTTCATCCCTTTTTCTCCTTCCTGGCAAGAAAACCAGCATCCGTTTCTTTGGGTACAGCATTATGCAACTCCCAACCAGAGCAGACCCCAAAAGCCATTGTTTCTAAAGCATCAGCCTCTACACCTCCTAACTTCATTCCATTCCCTAGTGACTCTTTCCAGAATTTCTACCTACAAGACCAGCCTAAGGCTTTCGGGTCTTTTTGCAAGGGCCTTGTCTCATTAACAGAGGTCTCACTCAGATTTTCAGTCCTAATCCGTATGGATATCATGTATTTCCTAGCAAGCCCTTTTCCGTTCTCGTGTGAGTTTATGTCTGCTGCCTTCTTCTAGGGTAAATAGAACAGAATTAAGGTTGTGCTGCTGTTCCTGTGAAGGGTCCAGCTCACCAAATGACAGGATGCTGACCATAGATCTGCACGTGAGGTGGTTTGGCCTGTCAGCATCCAACTGCTCATTTCAGCCGAGCTTCCGGGACACTGAGAGCAGCCCCTAGGAACCAAAGTAGAGACATTGCCTGATCACCTACCTAAATGTTTAACTGCATCAGAGCTGATGTGACCTAGCTTTGGCTCTGGATTTAGATGCTGGAGGCTGGGTTTTTCACTTGCTGCTTTAAAGGAACAGAGCAAGCCTTCTTTTTCAGGTACTGAAGTCCAGCAGGTTTAGCAAACGTCAGGGGAAACCATGAGACCTTTGGAAATCTTTGAAATTTATGCATGTAATAATACGTAAAGGAAGATTGTACAGCAATGCAGCCAGATGAGTCAATTTTGGTAACAAAACACTCATTTACTGAGAAAACAGCATACAGAAAAAAGGAATTAACTGGGAAGTACTCTTTTGAAAAAATATGTGCCCAATTTCCATGTAAGTGATCAACGAATCTTGGAAATTACCTTGGAGATTTCCAGTCACTGAAGCACTGTTGCCAGCTCTCCATTTCCATGCCACAGAGATAACAAAGACTGAATGATCCTTCTCTGCTTCCATGCTGCTTTTAGGCAACTTTTCCATTGTTTTCTACGTGGTGAAGTTTTTAAACAATAAGAAAATTCCACTTGGTATGGCCCTCTCTCTGTTTCTGAAGCACTGTGGGATCTGTGATTCACCATTGCAACATGCACAATGTGAAGGGGATGTAGACTGGCTCCAGAAAAAAAAAAACCCTAGGCATACAAGTCCACTACTTTGAGACATAAAGTCAACTCCACCAGCTCCGTGCTGCCACTGCAGTTCACAGTTCTTGGTGCGGAGAGAATCGCAAAGGCTTGAAGAGAGACCCTAGAAAGCTGCATTTCTGCCAGCCCTTCTGAGATTCACTGGAGCTGGATCCTGAAGTTAGGTCACTATTTATTTCCACATTGACTCCACTGAATAAGAGCGGGCCAGGTACAAACAGCAACAAAAGAATAAGCCTGGCCTTTAATCCAAACCCTGAGACTTGACACAAGCATGAAAATGTAATAGTAAATACAATTTTTTAAAAGGTTCTATTTCCTTTGAATATATGGATGCAGTTATCTCCAGGGTTGCAGCTGCCAGCCAAAATCTATCCATCTCCAGATGAATAGCTAGTGAGATTATGAGATCATATCCTCTGAAATGATTTCCCTGGTATTTAGTTTGTCCAGCTTCAGTTCATAAATTCTGCACAAAACGTTTCAGGGAACACAGTGCATTTCAGCTAAAGATGACTTCTTAATAAACAAGATTATTTTATAAACACAGAAATTAGAGAAGGTCAACGAACAAACCTTGTTTTAATAAATCTTTTGCATTTTTTCCCCCAAGAGAATCAGAGCATAAAGTAAACTCATGTGTGTATGAAAACTCCAGCTCCACATACTCTGCTGCTGTTAGTCACAGCTTCTAACTGCTCTGAGGCAAGCCTGTTTCCATCAGCTGAGGTTGAGACCTCCCCTAGATTTGATTCACCATTGGGTATCAAAGATAACCATGCTTAAATGAGTAAAAGCAATATGGATACCAAACAGAAATATGGTGCAGGAAAACATGGCCCTCTCCAAGAAGTGCAGAGTGCATCTTAAGCAGACAAGTTTTGTGTTTTTAGAAGTAGGTCCTAATTAAATCATCCATCAGTAAGTGGGTGGGTGAATGGTCATTTTTTGGCCAAGCAATAAGCAGGAGAGCTTAAAGAGTCTGTTAAAACATTTTATCCCCTGCAAGGCCATTTTCAGCCTATCTATCTATAGCCAGCCTTTTGAGGTGTCACTGTATTAAAAATGTTCCTCCCTGAAGGTATTTCCACTCTGCAGCAGATGTCACTGACTTGGCACTATTTGAAGGGTCTATTAAAAGTAATGCAATTAATTACTTGAGTTGTCATCACAGCACTGCTTTTGAGATATTTAAAATGGTTTATTATTAATATCTGAATCCTGGAAAGTGCTGAGCACCTTCACACTCAACCACGGACACTGAAGCAAGGGCCAGTGCAGGCTTCTCAGTCTCTGGGCATCCTCGGGTCTCCTCCTGACACTACTGCTCTGCACAGCACCCAGCATGAGGTGCAACGCCACCACTTCTAGGAGACCTGACACAGCATTGTGGCCAGCCCTGGGTGTCTGAAGTACTGAATCCTCTATTAATTGATAATTTGGGAAAGCTGTATTCACCACAGCCTGGGAAGGACTTGCACCAGGGCAGAGGACATGACAAGAAGATAGCAGCAGAAAGGAACTGCTAGGAACCAACCACTCCCCACTGCCTCACTGAAGGGACTGGTCTGTGATGACAAGGGGGGAAGAGAGGTGGTGGGAGTGAAGGAAAGGGGGAAGAAGAGGTGTTTTCTCTAAGTGTTTTAGTACTTGTCTTTTTGCTTTCCAATACTCAAACCAGTGATTAACGTATATAGTAATTTGCAATACGTTAACGTTTTTCTCAAGTCTAGCCTGTTTTGTCCTTGATGGTTACTGGAAGTGAACTCCATGTCTTCATCTTAACACGAGCCTTCTCATTCCTGTTTTTCCTATTCTCTCTCCCTTTCCTGTTGAGGTGGGGAGGGGGAGGTAATTGAGCAGCTGGTGGGAGTTTGGCTGCCAGCCATGGCCATCCCACCGCACTTGGATACCGCACACCTCATATGGACAAATGTGGAATCATGTGCAGGGAACAGGAAACTACAGCACCCATGGAAACCTCAATGAACAGCAGTGGCTCCTGGTGCCCACTGGGCGCTGAACTTAGCCAGAGCTAGACCACCACCTTTGCTAAACTGTCTGGTTGCATCTTATTTCTTGATGAGGAAGTGTCTCTTGGGTTCTGCTAAATTTCTGCCAACACATTTCACTTTCATCTCGGGACAGAAAACGCAATATAGCAAAGCATCCTTGAAAAATTGCTGAGCTCTGCTCTGTGGCAGTAATGACAGCATCTATTGTCAATGAAGTGAAAAGGAACAAATTCTGAGAGGTGAAAAAAAATCTATAAGTATACAGAGGATAAAATAAGTGAGAGTAATCCACTGACTAGGTCTCTAAAGAACAAATCTTTGGTTAATTTCAGTTGCTGGTATTGCTGTTTGTTTCATCTTAGACATAACCATCAGCAAACTAAAGGGATATATCAGATACTGGGTTAGATTTTAGAAAGTAATTTACACATGGCTTCCTCTCAAAAATCATTCAAACACTGTCAAATATTAGCCAGGTCATGCAAACTGAGATCTCCCCAAACACTTGTCAACAGAGTAAGAAGAAACATGAATTTGAAATATAAAAAGAGAGGGACATCTCCAGGCATCTCGCTCAGCATCCTCAGTGATATGGAAGACAAAGTCATTGGCACGTTAATACTTTTCATGACTGTTATTAAACTGGAACAAATGCTACCAAGGGCTAATAAATATTATAATGGAAGCAATATGAGTGTGGTTAAAGCAAAAAGAAAATACAACACAAGCAGATCTAGGACATCACCTGAAGTCTATTCAAGGTAGAAAGTCCTTGACTCAGGAATGCCTTAGATCTTTCTCGACTGAGAACTCGAACTAGCATTTTCTTTGCAGGAAACAAAGTTGCAGATAATCCTCTAAGACCAGAAATAAATCTGAAAAGCAACCGTAACAAAAGTGAACTAGAAGTGAAAGTAGGGAGCTAGGTAGGCGTGACTATGTCATGCAGCTTGGCAGCTATGCAAGCTGACGTATTTTGGGCTCCAAACACATACATGCATGATGTGGTGCTGTGCCAAGAGACCTAGGCTAGCTCTGAAAGAGGTAGTTGCACTACCAAAACCTCTATGGCCCATTGGGTCTCAGAGGAGCATGACGTTTTCCCTCAGTAGCAGGCACTGTCAGAGCAGCATGTGATCAGGACCTGCAGAACTGCGTGCTGGCAAAACCCAGGTTGATTAATTTTCAGCTACAATGTGCATCTCAAATCCATGGAAGTCTTCCCACCTGTTGAAGGAAGGGCTGTGGGGAATACCGCCCCAACACCCAGGACTCATCCAGGCAGACATCACAGCCGGCTGCACTCCGCTGAAGAGATGAAGCGTTCCTTGTAGCTGCTAGAAGACTTGCCAGATGTTGTCTGCTGGCCAGAGTAGTGTTCCCTGTGAAGTGAACTCCCTGCTTTGGCATAGGAAAAGGCTCTACTTGATCCCAAAGTAGAGAACAGGGATGAGCAGGCTAAACTTACCTCTGTTTGAACTCTGTGAAATTACATGAGAAGTTCACCATTTGAGCGCCATTCTATTCTGCACTGATTTGTGCCCCACCTTTCTGTGAGTTGAAAGGAAAGGATTAACTGCAATTCAGCTGACCTTCTGTTGTTTAAGACTGAGCCTTACTCGTTATGCTCATACAAGGTGGCACAGAACTAAGCAGACATCTAACCTAGACAGGCAGGCTTTTATGTTATGTAAAGCATAAGCAGATTTCCAAGTAAAGCTACTATTAACCTCTGCCTGATTTCTTCTAAAAGGATTTTTTAAGAATTTGAAAACGGGGCAAAGTGAAAGCTGTATTTTGGAGTAAGGCCTGTTAAGCAAAGGCCAGTGAGATAATACGTGGCTCAAGCATACACTGTAGTGCTTCCTTTCATCTGCCTTTCCGTTTAGGTTGACTCTATTACCATTAGATGGCCCCTCTTGCTCTATACACTGCACAACTTGAAAAAATGAACCCTTGGTCCCTGGCATGTCTACGTATCTATGTAATAGTAATAACCATGACTATTCTGAGGTAGAAGAGGCTGTTAGTCCAGGGAAGATTAGCTCATGGTGTAGGTCTTAAGAACTTACTGCTTAGTTTGGGAAACATCTGCTGAATATAAAGCAGCAATTGTACTGCTACTTTCTTTCTTAATCATGTGCTAGAAGCATCTTAAGGCTATTCAGAGGACCCGTGTGACAAATTACTGCCTTAATGCTTTTTCCTTACAGGCACTGCCATCATCATGCTGTCACAAAATCAGCTAGTAAAATTACAGTCTGATCACTGCAGGGACATTTCAACATCCTGCCAGGAGCAGACCAGAGAATGAACCAGCACACACAATTTGCTTCTTGGCAGTTTAGTCCCCAAACAATGAGAGAGCCAGAACCCATATTCCTCTAAATTTGTGCCCAATAAGAGGAAACAGGTAATCACTCCTGCTTCTCCCTTCCTATTTCATCACCTACCACTCTGAAGAGGGCTGACTATGAAGCTCAGACACTGGAAATTAGAAGACTTATCAACTAATGTAGCACTTTTGATAATGATAGGCTTGTTTCCTCTAGGATACTATATTCTAAGCATATATACTGAAGCTAACACCATGAGATTACCTGTCCTCAACAGCTGAGTGCTCTACTTGTTGCCAGGTTCTTTCCTCTGTGTTTGGGATCGATCCTGGTTTTTTTGAACCCTCTCTGAATCTTTCCTCAGATTTCTGTATCAGTGACAGCTGATCAAAACTTAAAACTTCCATAATGCGGGGAAGTCCAACTATGATGGCATCCCATGACACCACACTAGGATTTTGAATGTTTCTAACCGTCCTGTGGTTCAGATTCAGACAGGCAGACACATTAAAGCAGCCATCCATTAAAGACTGACTAAGGTTAAAATAGACAGGCTGTGCAGCTTCAATGTGAATATTTGTTTCTCTGTTTTCTCTTAACTCCTGCAATCTACCTCCTCCACTTCAATATGTAGGGTGCTGCTCTCACATCTACATTAGTTACTGACCAACCTCAGGCAGTATTGACTCCGAAATAGATTTTATATCCCTTCTGGAAGATGATAAAATGTTCAAGTTTGCTTTATAATTAAAAATACCAAAATAATAGCAAAATAAAATACTGAAAATGCCTTTCAAAGTGCTTTGCACTGACTTACATTGTATGCAACATCTAAAACTAATTGGAATGAATTGCTTTTGACTTGTCAAATTAAAGAAAGGTTCAAAAGCGCTCCAAAAAAAGTGTCTATGTATATGAAATGCTTCCATTTTACTTAATCAGCAATTTCCAATACCAAACCTGTTTGCTTGAAAATTTTCAGCTGTTTTGCTTTAGAAATTTTGCTCTTGTCCTTTGAACAGCTGATTACTTTTTGCCATTTTCTGTTAATAAGAGCACATAATTAAACATAAGCAAAGTACGACTGCAGCATAACTTAATAGCAGTTACCTCATGAATACCATGTAGCATATGCAGGGCTCTGAATTAGATGAGAATAATGTGGTTTAGCTTTCCCCCAGGGTTTCAGTGATTCTGATCTCCCCTAAAAAGACATGAAAAGAGCCAGTGCAAACATTCAAACCAAAAACCCACATTGACAAAACAGGGATCTCAAATTTAAATGCAAAACTTTCCTTTAATCAGCTATGCTTTTTGTCTTTGTACTCTTTGCATTTTTTACATCACAAATCATTCAGCCTTCTGATGCCCACAGAAGAGAACAGCCTTTTGACACCCACCTGCCCAAGAACAGACATTCATTTCAAGCTGCATTCTTCACATTTCATGCTGAAAACATTATGATACACCACACAATGCCCATTTAAAGATTTAGTAAACCTGCACAGGTCTTTTTTATGCCCTTTGCTGTTCTTTCACGTATAAGTATTGAAATTTGGACTTAAATATGTTTTCAATACACGTTTATCTGTTCACACTTTTATCTCTTAGGGGAGCAATCATTAACTAACTTCCTATGTTACAAGCATCTCACTAATTTTCTGTGTGGTCAGTTTTGAGTGCTTTCTTAAAATATAGGTTTGTAAAAGAAATTTTTATAGCCACACATAGTGAAATTAGTTTCTAAAAGGAATACTGCAGAGGGATTTAGCTTTGAAAGCATAGTCTGGAAAAGCGCGTGCTCCAGCCGGTTTCTAGGGGGCGTTTCCTGTACCGGAGCAGCCCAAGCACAACGCTCAGAAGCAGGCAGACATTCAAGTATTCCCTGATCCCCTGTGGCACAACAGCATGGCACGAAGGGGTCATCAGAACGTACAGCTGTATTAATGCAATGCTAGAGTTATGACAACACTACAACAAGATAAGCTGCAGGCATTACCAAAACAAAATACTTTAATAAATCATTTCCCTGACTCCCTTCCTACTGTTTATCCTGCAAGACAGTTGTTTGCCCACCTGGCATGGATTTATTCTATGTAATAGGGGAAAAAAGAGCAGCAGAACAAGGTATAGGGAATCTTTGGAAGTTGCAGCTCCCTCTATTATTTCTTGCTTTTTCCATCCTTGAATAGCTCTGAATAACCATGCAGTGAGCAGCCTTTGTCCTTTAGAGATGGGACTGGTCTGGCCTCAGAAGCAAACAACTGTGCGAATTGCTCTGCTTCATGGTCCCCAATCTCAGCTTGTCCTTTACAAGCACACAAGCAAACAAAGGAAGAAAGACAGACAAAAAGGAAACCAGACTAATCTAGTAACGTCTCAGTTTAACAAATATGAGTGACTGCAATAGCAACGAACTTCCACAGCCAGGCACGTTCCCTATGCACAGTCTGTTTAATTTATAGTATGTTTTATCTGTTTTTTTCAGCAAGTACATCTGTACATCCCCTATTGTTACCAGAAAAATGTTAAACACACATGCTAGGTGTAGCAATACGTAAGGCAGATCCTCACCAGTACACTGGGATATGAGTAAATCCCCCACTCTCCTGAACAATTTTTCACGATGACAGCTCCCTCCTTCCCACACACGTACACTCTCACACGCCTGGAGAAGCCGGGGGTGGGGGAAAGCTGAGCTTTGCAATGTTGTCTGGAAGCTCATCAGACCCAGGCTACTTCCAATTAAAGGAGGGAGCAAGTTCAAAGCCTCTGCTGATCTCTGCTGTGAGCTGGCACTATGCTCACAGATGACTGCACTCGCTGCCGAGACACAAGTCCACTGAGCAGGAGGAGGAGGTGTAGAAGCATGTCCTTCAGGAAATACAAACAGGATGGGAGGGGAACCTCAAACCTGCCAAGATGTTTTGCATACTGGGACACTAACCTGAACTAACAGGAGGCAATGGCAAGCAAACCCACATGAACAGCAGTGTCTGCTGGGCACTGGCAGAAGATCCTGAGGGTGAGTGAGGACTAAAGAAAGGAGATGCACAGATGGGAGGCAATCCTGGCACTGTTGACATTGTCATGATGTTATGGACCTGAAGGGTTCCAGCTGAACTGCTTTACAGCATTGGCTTTTTCTTGCCTAAATGCACTTTAAAGTCTCCAGTTTTTAGACCCTGGATATCGTACTAGGAAATTAAGGAGTAACCTTCCAGGAAAAGATTAAGACATTTCAGCAACTAGCAGGAAAACATGCTTGAGGATGAGCTGCATAGTTTGTCACATCATTTCTCTTCTACCAGCTGTTACAGGATTCTGAATTAAGATAAAAATTGCCCAGTTTCTGCCATCATCTTGGGCCTGGATTCTTTGCAGTATACATCAAATCTAGAAGAATCAGTTCACTGACTAGAAATGGATCTACAAATATAGACCTTGCACTCACTGTGACAAGTACAGTGACAACAGTTGTGGCAGCTCCCCTCTAAGCTTTATCTGGACCTTGAATATCATTACAGCAGGGAAGAGGAGCTGAGGAGAAAACATGTATTTGCATGCCTGTGATAGAAAACAACCTTAAGGAGAGGTAGGTTCCTACTGCCCTCTGCTGTAACATGTTTATAAACTTCTGAGAAGGACATTCCGAGGAAGACAACCTAACATGTACACTAGGCACTACATTCAGACGACATCAAAACTGTGAGAAGTGGAACAAGATGGCTACAAACAATAGGATTTGGTTTCTTGCTGCTTCTTTTGATTCTTAAAGTGGATGTACCCTTCTTGTACACACAAAGAAAACTGACCATGGGCTGATCGCTTCTTGTTACATTTTTGTTCTGAGGCCAACTATTTTAGATTATGTGCCTATAGTTTGCAGTTTCAACAGACAGAGCACTGCAGCCTTGACTGCACCATCTTTTGTTTTTCTTTTCCTTTAGGACTTACAGATGCTGATCCAGACTGTACCAAATCACTAGGAAGATTCCCTATCAAAATGCCTCAGTGAAGCTGCCTGGAGCCTCTTTTGCACTGCACAGTCACTGCATCCCACAAAACATACCAAACTTTCCTAGCAGCATAACAGTTATGTTTTGCAGACAAAACATCATACTAAGTTCATACACAATTATAAAGAAAAAAGAAGTCTAATTCATCATCTCAAAATAAGACAGCAAAGTTATTCAGGTCATAGGTAAGGAAGGATACTGGTTACTTTGAAATAGCACTGTTTGCAAGTTGACTCCTATATAGAGAACTCCTTTCAGCTCTTTTTCCAGTACTTCATGCTCCTTTAAAGCTTTGTAACTTATGGAGACTTTCACAGAGCTACAGGCTTATATATCAAAACTTGAATCTTCCATTCATTTTCTTCTATGTTCTTCCCCCTTTACTACTCAAGCACTAACAAGACTAAATTTACTGAAGCTGGCTAAGATTTATGCTATTTTTTTTCTCTTGCCTCTACTGTTCATCCAAACAAAATCACTTACTATAGAAAAGAAGATCTATTTAGAGGTAGAGAGCAAAATGCAGTTATTCAGTTTTAGGGTTGGGTTTTTTTCCCTGAAATAAAACAGACATCACAATGATGGCAGCACTACTGTAACATGGCAATTTTAGCTTGGCAATATGCATGTGTGAAAGATTGCATATATAGATCACACATATAGAGGCTATATGTAAATATAATCAGAGGCTGAGATTCTCAATTTGAATGTATGAGTATTTCCCATTAGAAGGAAGAGGAACTGGGCACACAAACTACTCAAGTGGATTTGAAAGCCTCTTCTGTGATGTTTTGGATGCCAGCATTTACTCTTGCTTGTAATTTCATTCTTACAGTCATTTGAATACCTCTAAAGCAGCTATATTTAAGGGGGAGTAGAATTCTACGGCCAAGGCTGCAACACACAGACACTGCATGGGCAAGGTACTGACCCATAGATAAATGCACACATGCACGTATCTCCATCCTCGTACAAGGCTGACGAGATGCCTTGCCTTTCTACCTCTCTCCCTGAACTTTGGATCAAGTTTCCTGTATGAGCTGTTACACTTTCAAAGGAAGGACACAGCTATAGCTCTCAAATGGACCAAGGCATTCACATTCTTTTATTAAAGGCTGATTCAACTTCCATACAAAGGACAAAGAGTAACTAATGAGGTGTTTGGGTTATGGGAAATCCTGGCAACAAACTGCAGAACAGAGTGTGCAGGCAACTACACAAATGTTAATGAGATCAATTATGCATAGAATATATTGGAAAGGGCTGGGGATGCTTGCCTATAGGACACAAGCAGCAAACTCTGTAGAATGTCCAATTCTTGTTTCATGTTGACTCTTAACTAGGGGTACACAAGATTGAAGAGTTTACCATCCCTCTGTCACAGTATACACATGTTCTTAAAAACAATGGCAAAAACCAGGGGGATGAAATAGGTCAAAAGCCACATTCTGCTCCCAAGTGCAACCATATTAGTCTGCTGAAGTCAAACAACACTGAAAAAAAAAAAAGATAGGTGGAACGTGTGATGAAACATTGCTTTGCTAAACCCTAAGGAACCAGGAAGACTCTCAAGGAAGAATCAGACAGGTACAGGCTCAAGTCACTGACTGGATAAAGCATGCATGAATGGAATAAAGATGTGAAAAAGTTAAGGAAAGATTAGGATTATCATTAACATGCTTTGCTGCCATGTCGAAGAGTCTGTTTATGGTCCTGATGTGGACAAATGCTTGGGCACTTCCATAAAGTTCAGTATGCAAATAGCCCTAATGATAGAAAGGTTAACTACTTCTGTGCTTAATTTTAAGTACATACTTAAGTGCTCCACTGAATCAGTGTTTGAAAGGATTAAGGACTGATAAGCCATATAAAAACTTCCTTCTATCTCATATACCCGAAGAACGTGATTTAATGAATTGATCTGAAAGACTAATTTATACTACTGCTCTAGACTACTTTTCAATAGTGCAAAACTACCAAAGATTGAGCAAAACCAACTGAACCCTACATGAGTAAGACCTATTGGCTTTAAAAGCATTACTCAAATTACAGGATAGCAGTACCACATGAAATGATGGAGTGTTTCTGATATCACTTTCATTTCCTTTAATTCTCAACTTTGCACAAAGCCTCCTCTTTTGTATCATCTGCCCTACACACTAGAAAAAGAATACATATACAACAAAACATTTCAAACTTTAAATTATATGCTTTTCCTCTTGGTATACACAGTTTCATGGAGGTTGACTACCCAAGTGGAAGGAAAGGCCTGTCCTCTTCCTCCCACAAGCTAGTCTGATTGATCAAACAAGTTAGCCTTAAAAACTGACAGCTACTGCTGTCTGCAGACTCTGCAAAAGCCAAGTCCATATGTAGAAAAGTCTGTAATTGTTGTTGAAGCAATATTGCAAAGTCCCCAAGTCTTGATGGGTGAGAGGCAGATGAAGCAGATCTGCTCTCAACTGTAAACATCATAAGGATGGAGGAAGCAGTATCACCATATTTCCCCTTCAGCATGAGAAAGCATCACCATGGGACAGCTCAGTGACTTGAAGGTAGTTGTGTTTTATCTTATGGCTTTTTTCCTCTTCCTTAGAGAGCAATCTCACAAGCCAGTGGCCATTGCCTGCTTGAGAGAGCATTCAATTTGTTAAGGTTGTGACAGGGCTAGGCCCACACGGGCATAATATTCTACTTCTTCATACACCTTACACCAGTTTCAACAACCCAGCACACTCCCAGGGGATGCAAGCAGCTTAGCTCAGATGCTTCCAAGACAATTTACTGTGGGGTAAGGAGGCAGAGACTGCTCTTCCCTTATCAGCAGAGGGTTACAGACATCACATGCACAACCTCTAAGTGCAGTTCCTACTTACATTAGGTCAGCTCTATTGCATGTCTTCTGTCCAAAGCTACTTTCAACACCAAAGGAAACCACTTCCTCTCAGGAGGAAGCTGGCTGGTCTCTTGTAAGGCTGTTCTATCTCTTCCTTGGTAATACTCTTAGAGTAAATCTAGATGAATCTTCAGATTGCTGAAGTTTCCAGGTCACCTTTTTTCCCCAAAAAATATAGGATCAGGCTTTGGGGTAACTTCCCTAGAGTTCACCTTGTACAACCATTAGACCCAGAATAAGATGACTACAATGACAGCAGCTGTTAGCAAGGCCTTGATTGAAGTTGCAACCTGTTTGGTCATAAATTGCCCTTAAGTTGCATAGGTCACACTACGCAGCTTCCTTCTGGATGCATTTATTAGCCTTGCTGAACTCACAGTCATGTCCATTTGAGTAAACTAGAGAGGGCCAGAGAATGGAGCCAAGCACTATCATATTGCTGCTGTACCATTTCATTTTTAGCACACACCTTGACACACTTTCACCCATGTGAAAAAGGTGTTTACAGACAACATACATAGGTACCCTTTTCACACTACAGAAGAGATCTTGCAATGCACAAAGCGTTATACTACAAGTGAGATGGCAGAGGATTTTTGTTACTGGGACTTGCTACAGACATTGTTTTGTGGATACTTGACAATATCTCAGACCATAGAAACAGATCAAGGTGAGTGCTCGATCTGAAGAGACCCATTATGTACTAGGGATACCTATTACAGGGTTTAACTAGTAAGGTTAGTTTCTTGTTTGATGGTTATGTACTAAGTGTTAGAAGTTCTCTTGGCCATGCTATCTCATCAAAATCAGTGTGAGGTGGATATATGCAAGAGGACTCTGACTTTTTCACTAATAAGGTCTACTCCTCGTTTGAATCAGTGGAAGCCTGGCCACAGCACTGGGGGATGCAACAGTACCTGTAGCAGAGAAGCAGCTCAGAAAGGAAGATGTTGTTGCCAGTGCAATGGAAGAGCGCAAAGGTTTTGGGCATCGTCTCCTGGACTCCCCTCAGAGTTCGGTTTTACTCTGACAGAGCCAGGAGGACAGGAGGCACAACCACCATCTGCCCTCCCACAGGGTGGAACTCTTCCTCTGGGAAGGAGGGCTCAGCTGGCACAGGCAGTACAACACAGGTCTCACCTGAAGCCAGGCAGACATTGTTTCTGAAATCCAGCTGCTTTCAGAAATCCCAACGATAAACTAAAAGCCAAAAGAAAGGAATCCAGATCCTATCCTTTAGTTTTGTTCCAGATTAGCAACTGCAGCCCTTCACATTGTTGCTTTTTTTGTCATCATCCATGAGAAAAACAGTTTGCCATGCTTCAACTAATACATAACCTGACAGGCTTTCTATTGTGATCCAGCAAAAGACAGTTTACACATATCAATCACTAGACAAGTTTCAAATGAGACTTTCATGTTCAATAAAATGTTGAGTCCATACAGTAGTAGATAAACTTGAGCCCAAAAGAGATGGCTTTTGTACAGTGTGAAAAGGAACCTTTGCCCTCCTGGTGTTTTTTTGGATTATTATCACGAACTACTTAACGATGCATGCTGAATTCTGGCCAGAAAGCTGACTCACTAGCCTGGCCTGCCTCTAAGCATGGCCAACAACAGCACTGAGAGCTTCACACGGGGAACGGTTAACATTGAAAATGAGCGTTTTTCAGTGCCCAGGGCACTTTGTGCAGCATTCGTTTCTATCTGGCTATTTTTTTGAGGCTTTCTGTCTCTTCAACAGTGCTCTTGCTGTGTGGTAGGGATCAAGGGCTCACAACTTATCTTTACTGCCACACCTTTTCACGGAAGAGAGACTGATTCCTCATAACTGCAAGACTGCTGTGCCTAGGGCTTCTAAAATGAGCTGGACATGCATGTTCCATCTGCTTAAAAAGTAATTACAGGGATCAACATAAGCTCCTTGCTTTTTATGGAACAAAATTTGCTCTTATTAGTGAAACAGCATTTCAAGAGAGTCAATAACTACAGAAAATATGTTGGTTGTGGATACAGCTATATTCTGTAACTACGTGAAAGTTTTATGAAGTTGCAATCAATGAACAACTAACATGCCTGACAAATTACAAAATTTTTCTCTGAAATATCTGCTATTACAGTAATGTTTTGAGTTAAAGTAGCACTTGATACAGAGAAATCTCCTTGTAGTGCAAGATATCACTTGCTTTAAAAAAAATCAATACGCTGATGCTTCATTAACAAGTAGTTAAATCTCCCTATCTATTGTACATGGGATATTGACACGGGATATTCAGGAACGTGTTTGTATGCCCAAGAGGCAACAACAGATGGTGCACGACTGCAGCTAATGTTCTAATCTATGACATTTTAGAGTTCTAAAAAACAAATCCCCAAACCGAAAACCGGACAGTATTGCACTACTCCACATCATAAATAGGGGCCAAATATTACAACAGAAGTGGGAGGTCACAACATCTTAACAGTTCACCTCTTTGGAAGAGGAAATCAAGGTTTAGAAATACACTAGGTTCAGTGTACATAGACTGAACTATTTAGGTGTTTAGGCTTGAGGGTCAATCCTCTGTTCTCAATGCAGCATCTCCAAAGTTCTTCAGAACATCACCCTAGGAGGAAGAAAAGAATGATATACAGGTGATCTGCAACTGAAGACAGTCATGTTTCTTCTGTTTCCAGATGTTGTCCTACAAGTGACTATTTCTGAAGGACACTGAATTCTTTGGAAATACTAAATGTTAATAGAAGAGGTCTGCGTTTTGCCAGATTAAGTCTTCCTTGATGGAGAACAGTGAGATATCTGACATAAATTCTATCAGTATCTTTGCTACAGATTACAGAACTCAACTGAAGAATTCCTTTTAAGCAACAAAAGGAACTTCTATATGCTATTTTCCTAAATCATTGCAAGCTTCGTATGGCAGCAGAATCATGCATTTCAAAGATATATTTGTTCTTGGGGCTACTCACAAGTTGTACTGTTTGATAAAACAGTATTACCAATCACAACCACCTCCAGCTGTATAGCTTCAAAATAGGTAGCCTGGATACCAGTATAACACTTGATAAAGCAACACAGAACATGCAAATATCTTAGTGGCATATGATACCTTCACTTTATGCTACTAGAATTAAACTGCTTCTTTTAACTTCATTTTTAATGAGCTTGGGTGTCATGGGTGATCAGCTCTCAAACTGGCCACCCCAATTATCCACTCCAAAGAAAGGAGTCAGAAGATACATTTGAAAATGTGTGTATACACATATACACACACCTACCTGTAAGAAGGGATGTCAGCAGAAGCCACAAACTAATAGACATGGAACAGAGGTAACAGAAATAAGGGAATATTTTCAGGCTGGAGAAAGTGGATACATAAAAATAAAGAAGGCCACCATAAGTGGGTAAGTAACTACACAAACAGCTTATTTTGTATCAGGCCTACAATACTAAGTACTCCCAGAATGGAAATACTAAAGCTGGCTGAAGTCATACATGGACAATATTCTTGCAAAAAAAAAAAAAGTCAGCCTTACTGAAATAAGAAGTAAGCATCAACTGCAGCTCGCTACTTTTGTATTTCCTATAGAAAAATTCATAAAAACAATTGACTTTCAAACATTATTTCAGAGCAGCATTTTGAGTGGTTTCCAGTAAAAGCTACCAGTAGGCTCAGATGTTTATTTCAAAGCAGCTTGTGTACCATTTCAATGCTCTCCACTTTGAAGTTGTTTTCTCTCTTGTAAGTTGTACAGGGCAATGTGTGCTACCGCCTGCAAGGGCAGATGTACAATGACACAATATCAAACGCTAATGACACGTAAATTCAAGTATACACGCTACTTTTCTAAGAAATGGGGTCATCTGTAAAACAAATGCAAACCTGGGGTTTAGAGAATTACAGTCACTTGAAGTTTGTTGACAGAAATAGCAAGAAGCATCTTGTGAAGGTTCCAAAGTCCAACTCCTACCTCAGAGACAACCATGCTGACATGGGATCTACCACAGCTGCTAGCAGTCACAGGACACTAACAAACAGCTCCAATGAGAAGAATGCAGACAGGTGCTTTTGTTCCCAGTCTTTGTGGAAATCATCTATCAAAGCCACATGCAGGATTACTGCAGCATACCAAGCAATCATTCCAGCACAGCACAGGCCATCCTCTGGTACATGCTCGTAATAAAGCTGAGCAAGGATCATGAGTTTTCTCTTGTCTCGCAATGGTACCGCTTCCTCCTCTGTTGAATTGATTCTAATTGCAGGCATCAGTTCAAATTACAAACAGAAGAGGTTAATGTCTAGTAGCAATCAGCATAGAAAGATGAGCAGCCAACAATCTAGGGCAATTAGAACATTCCACATTAACCCTGCAGTAGGTCAGTGCTACAGTCAATATAACACCGTTGTGAAGGAGGGATTGCAGTGTCTACTTCAGCTACAGCTTAGAAGTGTTATTTGTGGGCAGCAAAACACAAAAACAAAGCAGTGTCTCTGATATGGGTGGAGAATTTTTTTTTTGTCTTATTACCATTGACAAGGTTAAAATGAAGGAAGAAATAAAAAAGAAATCAGAATAAAACAAAGACTGAGGAAGAACCTAAGTTTTGGAAGAGTGCCAAGCAAAAAAACAGAACTCTTTATTAGGAAATGATGGCTGGTGCTGCGAGTACTGTACACAGGACACATAATTACTGTCTTTAAGTAGGAATCTAACCCTGACTGCAAGCCCAAGTTAGGAACTCTCGCATCTTCACTCTAGTCCTCACAAGCACTCTATTGTCAAAAAGCCTTTTGATATTTTTTTTCTACCACCATACTTACCTATCTTAAAAGATTGAGGCACATTTATTGCTTGCCTATTTGTGGCTTATAGACTACTTTAACATGAAAGAGGTGAAGAACACATTATATTTGTAGCACAGAGCAAATATTTCTTGTTTATAAAGCATTAACTATCATAAACTTCACTCAAGTTTTTTTCAGTTTGATGACCAGGGCACTAAAACCAGTGACTGAGATCAGTGACCTATAAAAACCTTACATTCATAAATTAGCAACCACACAAACACAGCCTGAGTAATTGGGTATAAAAATTACCACATCCAATTATCCTAAAAAATATCTGACCATAACTGCCTGCAAATAATTAGTTCATGATTTAGGTAAGTTACATAAAAATACTTCTCCTGCCTAACAAAGCCCACTTGTAAAGACAGGGGTGACTAAGCAAGCACTGAAGAAATAGTCTCTGTGAACCGGTCTTCTTGAAACGCCACTGTCAGGCTCAGATGCTTATTTGCGGTACACTGCTGCCATCTCCTGGCCATTTCGACAACTCAGGCACAAATATCTGTATCTAGTACTGATTTTTTTTTTTTTTTGAGACACAGCAGTTCATCTGAGCGCTAAAATATACAGCACCATTAAAAGGCTTCTATTAATAACTAAAAAAAAGAATATGTAACACTGTACGGGAACAAACTCATGCCTGACTAGTCTAAGTGACAGCCAAGCTCTTGCACGATTCCCAGAGGTGCCCAACAAGGTATGATCAATCCTGTCTCCGCAGGGGGGCCACAAGCATCAGAGGTTTTCCATTTCCTCCCAGGCTGCTTCACAGCCTTACATCACCATCGCAGGCCCTGCAGGAATAAGCTCGATGTATTCTCAACTACCAGACACTACAATAAGAGCTGAACATACACTCTGTAAGCCAAACAGGTGCATGCTACTTATCCCATGCAGATGCTTGAGCCAGTAACTCAGCAGACAGCTGAAGGCATCCTTTATTCTGAGCATAGTCTTTGCTAAAGCAGCTTTTTTGGAGTTATCACAGACTTCCAGCATTACACATTGTTCAGTCTGTACCCCAGAAAACCTTAAGTCATGAAATCTGGTAATTTGAAGTGGAAACCCAAAAATCTGAGAAGAACAAACACCTGAGTTGAATTGGAACAGCTCAGCAAGCATCCAAATTGTACTCCCTGAACAGTGGCACATAATCCTTACGTGCAAGAGCAGAGATGGGGCCCTGGAGGAGCCAGTGGAGCCTAGAATTTCAGGGAAAGGAAAGATGGAGGAATGAGTAGGCCAATACAAGCTTATCCTAAGGGTTCAACATGGGACTAATTGCCCAAATGTAACAGCATAACACAGCCCTGGTTTTGAAGAAGTCTAGAGGACCAGTAAGCACTCTGTATCGAGTCTGCTTCCACACCACATCACCTCATGCTCAGCTACATGAGTGGAGAGGGTATCTGATAACCAGACATGTATGAAAGCTGCTAGAAGATTCAAGCTAACCTTTGCTCTTCTTTTTTCCTGCAGTTGGCCCATGACTTGCGCTACCCAAGAGCACCGATGTGGGGAAACTCGGAGGGAAATCAAAAGCCTCCTAAAGATACTGATCTTCCCACCACCTTCTCAGGGTCTCCACCTCCTGAGTTTTAATAAGCCTGGTGTGTAAGCTGCCTACTAACTCCTGCCAGGCCTACTACAAGTTCTAGGTAACTGACCCCAGCTGTCTCTAAGCTCTTCCTTCTCTATACCCTCTTAAGTTTTGCCTGAGACCACAGCTGTGAACAGCACACTTTTCATCGTGACCTCTCCTTAGTAACCAACCATCTGAAATTGTTGTGACACAAGATTGTCTACCTCCCACTAAGAGTGCTATATATTTGGAACAAAATCATGCCAACAAGCAGGACAGCACGTCCTTTTCTCCTTCCACCCTGGGGACACTTGGCCCACAATCAATCCATGACTGCAGGTTGCCTACTGGAATAGCAGCTCTGTACCTAACATCCAAGCCTCTTATCCTAAAATGACCACACAGTGGTATGAAGTATATCCTTTAGGGCAAACCTTCACACTGCTGCTTCCAGGGCCTAAGGAAGGGCAGCCATGAAACACTTCAAGCTTGCTGGAATGTGGAGGGGAAAAAAACATTACTGATATGTCAGCAGGTTAATAGCCTTTCATTCCAAATAAACTGAAACCTCGAGCAGCATTTGTCACTGCTACTGTTCTCAGGGTTGTCTGTAATGTCATTAACTCATACCCTACAGCATTTACGAACAGAAGAGGCTGGATTGCCTCTCAAAGTTGAGAAAGGTTATACAAGTACATTACCCCTTGTGTGCAGTTTGCATAGTTCCTTGGACAGACCTCTCATGGCAGGAAATAAGCTCTTTGAGAAAGGAATATTTCATGGTAGATTTCTCCTACAGCTCACAGCCATATGGAATTGCTTTTAAAGGCCTCAAATAGCCCTCCTACTCAAACTGTCTCTCCACATACTTGGACCAATATCCTAGTTCCACCTGAAGACTCACATGCCTGTCTTGCCCCTTCACCCTAACAACATGTACAGGAAAGCAGTGCATTCACCTGGGTTGAATCTCAGTTGCTACAAGCACGGAGGCTGTATGATTCCAAAGAGACCTCTTCAGTTATCACTGTAGTAAGGACATGCGCTTTGATACCTCAGAATCTGGCTGGTGCCCTGATCTTCAAGACAGCTTATCAGAGAATCGCAAGATGGCTTGGGTTGGAAGGGACCTTAAAGATCATCCCATTCCAACCCCTCTGCCATGGTCAGGGACATGTCCCACCACACCAGGCTGCTCAAGATCCCATCCAATCTGGCCTTGAACACCTCTAGGGAGGGGGTGTCCACAGCTTCCCTGGATAACCTGTGCCAGTGCCTCACCACCCTCATCTTGAAGAATTTCTTCCTAATGTCCAATCTAAATCTTCCCCCTTCCAATTTAAAGCCATTCCCCCTCATCCTTGTAAAAAGTCCCTCCTCTGTTCTCTTGTAGACCCTTCAAGTACCAGCGAGCCACTATGAGGTCTCACTAGAGCCTTCTCTTCTCCAGGCTGAACAACCCCAACTCTCTCAGCTTGTCCTCATAGCAGAGTCTGCCTCCACCATTTTGATCTGTACCTCAACTGCTGCTCTTCTGGTAGCCAGTGACTACTGAGGTACACAGACTCCTCCTTCCTGCTGCTAGGTTATCCGGCCTCCAAAGATTTCAGCTCTCTAATGACATATTGAAAACTTCCTTGCAGGCTAAGGTGCCACTGTATCAGAACACCTGGGAAATCAAAGAGACCTTGACATCATTGGGTAGAAAAGCAGCCAGAAAAGAGAGACTATTAAAAAAAAAAATCAGAGAACAGAAAGTACTACAGAAACAATGGAAAGGATACTGAGGAAATTGTTGGGTAGATTGTTACTCTGCTGTTCTACAGACTTCAGCGTGACTCTTAAGAGACAATGTCAGAAATGCCAATTCCAGTTTCACTTTACACAGCACTTCAGTGTCATAGGAGTTCCACATTGTGATTCCATCTATCTGTGCACCCATGTGTTCCATTCTTGCTGGTGAACTCCACATTGGAATGGCCCACTCTGTAACATAGATCACTGATACTTAGAGCATTTATGCAAAACAAATTTGTTCTTAGTGTAACTAACCAAAAGGTCTAATTTGCATTTGTATTCACTTCAAAGACACATAACCGCTTCAAACTAACACACTACTGTAGATACAGCTTTTCAAGAGCAATTCATTGTAGACAGCTAGTGGAACCCAGCTAAATACCCTTGGATCAGGTCTAAACTCTGGAAATCTCTTTTCAACAGCAGATGCCTCCAACACCAAGCCCACAGGTAGAACACAGGGAAGAACTGCTTAATTAAAAGCAGCACAAATTATGTAACATAGAATCTTCTGGTTGGAAGAGACCTCTGAGATCAAGTCCAACCGCACCCCTCATCCACTAAACCATGTCCCTCAAAAAGTCATCTATCCTTTTTTCAAACACCTCCAGGGATGGTGACTCTACCACCTCCCTGGGCAGCTGTTCCAGTGCCTGAGCACCCTTTCAGTAAAGAAATTCTTCCTAATATCCAGTCTGAACCTCCCCTGGCACAACTTATGGCCATTTCCTCTTGTCCTATCACCTGTCACTTGAGAGAAGAGATCAACACTCACTCTGCCACAGCCTTCTTTCAGCCAGCCATAGACAGTGACGAGGTCTCCCCTCAGTCTCCTCCAAACTAAACAACCCCAGTTGTTCCTCATAGGACTTGTTTTCCAGCCCCTTCACCATGAGGTATTTAAATTGAATACCAGCCCTATTCTGATAGATCTCCATATCTAAGCCAGAACCAATTAAATTCTTTTGGGGGTATGCGTGCAGTTATATTGGTATATGCCAGACCATGTTTAACATGTTCTTTTCTCACATTTTCCACAAGTCATCCTCCGATCACTGGAATTTTATACAAAGGATCCCACCTTACCTCGTTAGACCCAGAAACAGAAGATTACAGAGCAGGGAAGACACCTTGAAAACTTCGCCAAAGACAAGCCTAACATTTCTACACTTTTCACAGTGGCTCTGATTTTTTTTCCCCTTCAGAATTCTCAGATAATTTTAAGAGATCTCACGAAATTTGCCAAATTAAGGGAAATAAATTTGTACACCTGACGTAACCCTAGCAAGATCTGAGTTATTATAAAGCCATACACTATGGATACACTTCAGTACTGATCAAGGGATAAGCTTCTACGCCAAACAAGGGCAGGATAAACATGCCAAACAAATGCCAGTTCTGCAGCAAGTTTTTCAAACAGTGGCAAACAACCACTAGATGGCATCTGCATGCTAGGCCAATTCTAACATGCAGAAAACTATTACATCAGATCGGTCTCTCATTAGGTTAATGATGTTAAATTCTTGTATTGCATTAGTATAAACAAGACAGACCACAGAATCCTAGAATCATGGAATTGCTTGGTTGGAAAGACCTTAGATATCATCAAGTCCAACCGTACCTGTCCACTACTAAACTATATCCCTAAGCACCTCACCCACCCATCTTTTAACTACCTCCAGGGATGGTGGCTCAACTGCCTCCCTGGGCAGCACGTTTCAGGAAAAGAAAAGTCTTCTTTATCCTAAGTGGCAAAAGCAAGGCAAAAGCCTCTAAGATTAGCATGTCAGTTGTTTAATGTTGTACATTTAACTAGAGACTTGAACAGGAATGAATGAAATAAGATGTTTGTTCTCCATCACTGCTTCAACAGAATGGGGCCTTAAGTGCTACAGCTCATGCTCTTAACTCAGCCTTCTGGAAACTACATGCAATTAAGGTGCACTTAAGATGTCCGTTAAAATGTAATTCTTATAACATATCTCCTCTCTCAGCATTTCACAGAAGTGATACACGATCTTTGTGAAAGGTGCAAGAACCCATTCAGGAACAGCAATTTCAAATATAAACATAAAATATTATGAAGCAGCTAGTGGAAAATTAGTAATTTATACATGACCAGAAACTTGATAACACAAGGAGATACTCACACAAGCAACTGTAGAAATGCTGCTAAGAAGTAACTAGAGGGAATGATGTGAAGTATTTGTAACTATTTTCACATTGTGATATGTTTGCTGGGAATTTAAAGCAATGGAGAAAAACATTACACTGGAATATATCCACTTGCCAAGGCCGTCCTCTGCATTCACTGAGGTTGTGTGATTCTTTGCTTCATGTCATGAGCTGCGCCAGTCTGTCCACAAGACAAGTTCTTTTCTGGCTAAGCCTTTTCAGTAATTAATTGGATCCACCTATAGCATTCTCTCTTGCACCCTGAAGATTCAAGTCTTTAAAGCAACATGAGCAGGCAGAACTCTCTACCAAGAAGAAAATCAGTAACTTAATTATTTTGTTCACTGCTAATACAATTTCCCATTTTTTCAATATCAACTACCTGTAAGAGAGCAAATATACTATGACTCCATTCACTTCCTTCATTAAACAGTAACTCAGCTTAAGTTAAAATGCTGAAACTTAACATCTGGGCATGTCTATCCTTTTTCAATAGGATTTTCAAGTGGTGCTTGTTTCTAGTTCTCTGCCAGGGAGCTTTTCTCATCTTGAATATAAAGCTTACACCTCCACCTGAAGATACAGGACAGCTTTTGCTGATCTTTATTAGTAGCAAGATCCAATTAGCACCTGCTTTACGATGCAGCTGCTTCTAAGACCAGGTCTGCAGTAGGCCAAACAGGATGCTTAGACTGCATATCTGTTGACAAAGGCAGCAAACACAGGAAAGGGGCTATGCGAGGCCACAAGCAGTGCATATATTCTGTTTAAAACTCCACCTGCTCAAACAGTTTCAGGCAGCAATAAGTTTTCCTCGGAAAAGACTACTGTAGCTATGTATGGGCAAGAACTTGTGGGAAACAGTTGAGGTTTTTTTTTTTAAAGTCTCATTTCTTGGGACATACAGCTGCAGAGATTAATGTGAGATGAAACAGGGCACTAGGAAACAGAATAAAATTCTGTCCTTATTACAAATTAACATGTTGAGAGCATTATTTATTTTAATAAGGTACACTAACATACAGACAAGTAACCAGACAGTTCTGCTCATTTCCCAACAACTTGAGGGGTCTGCAAGGAAGATGCTCAGGCACTACCTGTTCCAGAAATCCATGGGACAAGTTACCTGGCAGATGCGTAACAGAAAGTACCTAAAGCTATCTTGGTAGCTTATTTACTGTACCAACATTGACACTGTCACATAGTTTTCCACTGTTAGTCCAACAAGTTCAATATGGTCTGGGGTTCTTTCAGCTTTGATCATCTGACATTGCAGTGAGAAAAAATGTTGGTTATAAGCCGATGAGTTACACACAATCACCTGGCTAGATGTTGCCACCAAAATCTTGATCAACCTTTGGAACAAAGCAAGCAAAATCAATGTATGATGCAGGAGAAAAAAGCATACAGCTGCACTCAGAGCAAGTCTGAAAGCTGCAACTGCTAATTGGCAGAAGCAAACAGATGACAGCAGAGAAAAAAGTACCCAGGCTATTAATACCAGGCTATGTCTAAGTATCCTAAGCCTGGTATTGATTCATTGAGTTCCCTTTTATTGACAAGAATGATTGTGTGCATGAACTTCATAGCAACTCTGTTTTGTATTAAAAAAACATGCTGCTCTTTAAAGCATATTATTAGCTTATGTGGACAGACAGGTACATCTGACAGTACTGTAGCCATTTCTGCTCCAGTATAAGAAGCCATTTTCTCATCCTTGCTTTTCACCAGTTGATTTGAAGCCTAATATGCACATTTATCCTCATGTACACTACAAAGCAGACGCATGTCAACCATGAATCGTTACAACTCAAACAAGTTCAAAAGCAACACAACAATGGCAACATCACCTCTGCTCTTCGCTAAGCTGCGTTATCTACCAGGTTTGTGTAAAATGTCTTCATCTCCAACAAACCCGACAGCAAGGAAAGTTCCAGAAACACTAGCCACAGCTATAGCAGTGACAGTTCGTGAAGAAGAAATTCAATGCATAGTTAAAGGCTACGTTTTTTTTCAACTAATATCTACATACACCTCTACAAAGCAGGTGCTCTTTTCCATTAACCTTTTAGCTTTAAACAAAAGGCCAAGAAAGGGATATTTGTGTTCGTCATCTACATATTTTGAAAATTCCAGCTATCCAAAAAAAAGTCACTCTCTGGTCCCTTTCAGTTCAATATTCAACAGTAGTAGTGTCTTTTACATTTACCATTACTACAGAACAAAAAATGTGTTTGCCAACCCTAAATCACACACAGCTCCAGTAAATTTAACCTGACAGCTTCCACAGTTACGGCAATATCCTCTTGGACTTATCAAAAGACAAGTCACAGACAGGAACATTTCATATAAAGATACTTTGCTGCTCATCAACTCCTACTTCTATCATCTTTTGGCAGAAACACAGCAGAGAGGACCTCCATCTTCCAACCACCATAAAACGGGGATGCAGGCTATAAAGAATAAAAGCAACTTCCTTCCACAGATTTGAAGGATTTCCATCGATCTTCCCAGGCAAGGAAGCAGCACAGCAACACAGTGCAGTGCAATACTACAGAAAGTGCCATATGTTATCATTAGCTCTTCTCAACAGAGGGTACAGAAGCAAACTGCCTTCGTCACAGGATTATGAAGCTGGGTGATGTCCAGCAGCAGCACGGTTGCAGTTAATCACACCAAGACAGAAGCAAGACCACCAGCCTAGGCTTCAGCAGCTGCAAGTACTTCTTTGTGTCCATGCATAGAAAACAGTAAAATCCACTAGTGTAAGACCCATTACAGTATTTTCAGTGAGTCTATTTCTACACCATTTTTTTTTAAATGTATCAGATCAGTACAAGCAACTCTGCCTAAACAGAAGCAGCATTCCAGGTATTAGTGCAGCACAATAACCACAACTATATGAAAAACTATTTTTTTCCTCCTTTAAACCAGCAGACAATTATGACTATTCCATGGATAGAAAACACTAACTACTATGAACCATACAAAAAAATAGTGATGTAAAGCAAGACTATCATATTAAGCAACACGTAAGATCAAAGCAGCACTCTTCGCAGCATATTTTAAATTAAAGCAGGTATTTTTCCAGTGTTTGGGAATCACAAAATGTCTGTCAATCACAGAGGAAGAAGATTAAAGGCTATGTACCATGTTGTACTCTACTGCGACATCAGGAATCAATATTAATGTCAGATATAAGGGGGCGGGGAGAGAACATGCAAAAACATCCCTTAGATGGTGTGGTATTTTATAAGTCTGTTGATATTTTAAGCCTCTCGTTTGAGAATCCTCCCATTACTTTCCAGTACACTAACACTGTGCTGTTTAGCAGCATTTTACGCCGACATTTACGTAGAAAAACTTATGATCACCACTAGTGATTTCCATGGAAGAAAGAGTTAATTTTATCTGAGTATAATTAGATTCAGGTTCTCTTTCTACCTCTTCCAGAACAGACAACAGTAAAAATACTGAAGATATATATTAATATTATAAACATAACCTGAAGTGATATGGCAAGTTCTGTTATGTGTCTGACACTCCTGACTTGCTTTTAGTATGAAATATTAGTCATATCTATAGGGGTAAGGTTATTAAATCATGTATTTTCTTCTGCAGTATAGGATGATGACGGATGTTAGCAGATGTCCCTCCTCCCCAGAAGACAAAACAGCATTCAAATCCTTTGCAAATGATTGCTGCTATAAAAGCAGCAATTCTTCAGAGTACCACCATCACGATCTGACTTTCAAGTGCCATAAAATAGACTAAGAATTTCCTATTTCTTTAGGACACAGAAGAAGGCCTGAAGACTTTATTTTCCTTTTGACATAGCATCTGAAATACAAGCGATCATGTTAGATACTCACATAACATACAGCTTTACACCTGGACATTTTATGATACAGAAGACATTGTCCCAGAAACTAAGGAAAAAATGGAAAAGTGTTAATCCAGATGTTTAGTAACATGATGCTTCTTACAGTAGAGGCTGGCACTTGGCAAAACCCAGCATTTTCAAAATTCTGAAAAACAAACCTCAAGTAAGTATTTGGAGCAGGAAGTTACCCTGTCAAGGTTTACTGAACAGACTTCATCAATTACTTTTGTCACAAACTGAAGTTACTTTCACTTAACACAGCTCTCATCACTGACTTTCAAGAAAATGTGTCTGAGTAATATCAAAAGAAATCTACTTCTATATTTTATTCTATGTATTGAAACTCTGGTGCTTTATTCAAGGTGGGGTAAGTTAAATCGGTGTTTAAAACCATAGACCAATCCAATAACAGATATACATGCTGTAAATTTGGGTTTTTTAAAAAAAACAAGAAATCCACACTTCTTGAGTAACAGTATGTTAAAATAACCAGTCAGACTTCATTCAAATGAATTAGACAACTTTACTAAATGAAAAAACCTACATTTAAAATATGCATTTAAAACAAAATGGAATTAGAAAAGAGACTTAGATCCATTTTAGAGAACTTGCTCACCATGTCAGAAATCAATCTCTTGCGTTATATAATGTGCCAGTTCATAAAACGTAAGTTACTAGAACCCTCACTTTAACATTTTCAAAGACAATACTGAAGTCAAGAGTTTTACATCTACTGATGCACATGTAGAATGGTATAAATCTTAAACCTTCCCCCAAAGAATCTTAGAAATTTGCCAATACTCAATAAAAGCTTTTGTAGTTATATCCAATAAGTATTGCATCCTAAAGCACCACAAATCCATGACTTTCATTTATCCTACTATAAATTTTGTAACTTCTCTGTATCTTGCCATTTGCCAATGTTAACTCTTTTAAAAGAAAGGAGAGAACTGAAAAGAAATACTGCATAACTCTTGATCATGTACAGAAATTATTGCTACTATAGTAAACTACAAAGCAGAAGTTTATACAATACTATACGAAATTTGATCATGAAAATCCAAAAGGATATAATCTTTAGTGACGTAAGCCTTATAATCATGTTGGACATTCCTACAGCATTTCAGCTCACCATTTGTCAGCAAGCCTATTGTCTGTTGATGAACATCCATTTAAACATATCGTCTTATGAAAAAGAATGTCAGCTTTCAAAGGCTTAGCAAATAAGGATCTTCATGTTCTGTGGAACTATGTAAGATGAATTTTGATGCAGGTAGGAAGTTACCTGGAAGCTAAGCATGCCAAAGGTGTTTCATGCTAATAAAACTAAAGCCAAAGTACCACACACTCAAGTTACCAACTAATAAGCAATACCTCTTTTGTCCTATCTAAGTTAAATGAAGTGCCATAGCACAGTGTAACATCAATAATTTAAAATAGTGTAGTGCACAAATTCAGTGTGTGGCAGTTTAAGTTAAAAATTCAAGACAGGATTTTCTGTCTCAATTTATGCTGGCTGTCAAGCTGTCCAGTTTGGGCATTTTGGACTTAGTTTTTACCTTTTTCATCACTACCATACTATAAACCCTGCATTGTAATGGGATACGCTTTTGGGCGACATTACTATTAACAAAAGGGGGCAGGGGGACATAAGAGATCAATCAATGGCTGTTCTAAAAAGCCCCTTCTTTCAATTTCCAATAGAGCCAGGAAATAACACTAGATACCATGTTCGCATCATTCTAGCTACCAAATAACCAAAGTAAAAGCAATCAAGCAACAATAAGACCACATTACACAAATGGAACATCATGCCCTCATCTGGTTTAACTATTACATCAAGTTTCAACTGGGATGTTGGTCAACTTTAAAAACCGTGGTAAATGTGAATATGTAGTTGCAATAGTTTTCTCCTAACTTTTTCTTTTACTCTATGCTGGATATTAGAACTTGGAGCTATACTTGTTACAATACAGTGTCGCACATCTTTCTACTAGAAAAAATTAATAAAGATCCTTTACCCGTCTCTTTAAGTTAAACATGTGACATCATAAAGGGTGTCAAATGGCTGGATGGTTTTACAGTGCACACTTATTATATACTGTAATATGGAGTTTTGTCCTTGACATATCTGATGGTGTTTCTACATTATTCCTTTCTTCACCTCTTCTTCGGTGGATTAGCTGTGCGAGGTGGAGTGACTGGACGCCCAGAATTCAGTCCACCATACTGGTACTTGGCTTTCTTTTCAGATGGTTTCAATATCTTAGAGAAAATAAAGAAGTTCTTTTGAGTCAGTAACAGCTGAGAACATTTCAAATACTGTTAAGCCAACATGAAATCTCATTCAGCAGGAACAAGAGAGCCAAGGCTTGGGGGCAATCGCATCACAGTCCTTCAAAATTTCTTAATCCTACATACAACAATACTACTACTTCTAAATCCTTCTAGTCCTACTGCTACAGTGGGATGGGAAGGGGAAAGAAAAGGGTCTGAAAATTAGTTCAGAAAGGAGTAACAATAAAAACCTGATCAGGGTAACCACACTAAAAGGGTCCCAGTAGTCCATTAGACTGCATAATTAAGTACTCTTACCACTAAGCATGACTAAGAAGAATTGCCCAATTAAACTTTGAAGTGAGCATCTGAATAGAGGGAATGAACTTAATATGCAGGAGTCTGGAAAACAGCAAATCCCACACAGTTCTCGGGAGAACAATTGGTCAGCAGTTCTGATTGTCCACAAACATCAGCCTGCTGTGCAGTCCTTTCTGTAGCCCCAGTATATTACCCTAGACTAACCACAAGCATGTCAACTAGCAGGCTAACTTAGTCCATAAAACCCAACACCTAACGTAATACAAATAAAATGTACAAATATATCATACCTGAAAGGAACACATCAGAGTTTCATCCACACTCATCATGCCCCCCGCATTATCAAACTCTCCACAATAATTTGGAGCTGAGAATAGAGTGACCAACTGCCGTTTAGCAAAGAATTCATATCCATCTTCAACCACCTGTCAACAGCAGAGAAATCAATATGGCTCATGTTAAAACAAAGGTAAATTTTGAAGAAAAAAAGGCAGTCTTGAAGCAAACAGGACTTATATTAAAGAGATGACAAGAACAAATCAAAAAGGTATTTTATGTTTTGGCTTTCAGACAGGTCAGGTTTAGTCATTTTGTCTTATCTGGACACTGAATGCCAAATCAGGCAGCTTAACTTGTCTGACACTTCCAATGTTAAATATGCATCAGCTTGACTGTCCAATATTTTCATACCTGAAGTCCAATTATGGACAGCAAGCTAAAGTATTCCCAGCATTTTATGGTTTATACACAGAATTTGGATGTTTGACCTATTAGTTCAGAGCACACAAAGTCTGGATACCATCTTCATTGCAACTCTTAAATTTCACTTACAGCTGTGTTGATCCTACGGACCTCAAGTGTAGGCTTTTTTATAATTTTGATGCCCTGAGAGAAAATATGGCAGAACTACTTTGCTTTAAGAGCATAATTCACCTTTTAAATAGTGCAAGTAGCATGATGCATCAGCTCAGGACATTCCCTCTTACCCAAAACAGAAGCCTCTAGTTATAAGGTAGTGAAACTAGTACACCAACTGCTCACTTCAGTCCAAACATGACAGTCTTATTTTAAAAGATGTTATATATCTTTTATAAAGAACTAAAGTGACTAAAGGAAATTGGTAGCAATCTTGTCCAACAGTTAAGAAATCTGAATATCCATTCCATACGCTGACTCATCTTCTCTAATATTTCAGCAGTAAGAAGAAATATTTGAATGTTCTCATACTATATCCAAGCCTACCAGTGACACAGAATAAAAAGCCTATTTTTGTTTCACAGCAGGAGAGCGCTTTTAAAATTGACTAAATAATGAAACTGAAATGCTATACAGGCAATTGAAACCTGATGTCCACCTAACCAGGATGCTTGCTTAATTTAACTTAATAAAATCTGCAATAAAGTATACTTAAAGAAAGCTGATGCCAAAAACAACCTCGCTTTCTGCATATTCCAGTAACTCAAACAATGTATACCAAAGTACTCTAGACAGCTAAATCAAAATTAAGGCAACAGTGAAAGCTTTTATGTACAGAGTTGATGGTAGAAACATTCAAAACACATTTAATACTTCCAGAAACAAAGCAGAGATAGTTTAAGTCACAACCACCGGACAAATGACTACTTGTGAAAGGGAAGAGCTCTGAAACTTCAGTGTAAATCTTGAATTCAAGTCACTTTGCCACTTTAAACCTAGGCACATTATCTCTGATGTTCATATACAACAGGCTAAACAGTAAACAGATGAAAGCCCAATTGGGAAATTCAGTGTTAGTATTCAACTGTACTGACATTAGACATGCAGTTCAATACCAGTCAACTGAACGACACAGCTTTGTAGTCCCTCCATTGGGAAGGTTTTTTTTCTTTTGGGAAGTTTTTTTCTAAGAGTAAATGCAAAGTAAGTTTCAGATATTCTACAGGTAAACAGAACCAAAGAGGCAGGAAGTCTAGACAGAGAGGTTTCAAGAAGCAACAACAGCATAATTCATACCTGGTGAGCTCGACAGATCAAATCCAGATCATGACGATTCAGAAATTTACTGACCACATCAGCACCAAAAGTGAAAGAGACCCCACGGTCATTTTCACCCCAACCTTGCACATCTTTGTCTGGGTCAGACCACAGGAGGTCACACAGCAAGCCTTCGAAAGACAAACACAAGTGAAGATGCTAGTCTTGGGAGGTATCATTATATACTATAAAACAGTTATAGTGTAATTACCAGAGTAGCTCCCCTAAAGAAAAGAAGCCTTAACAACAAATTCAGCGATACTTACAACAGCAACTCAGACAAGACAGACTGCTTCAGTCTGGAGATTTTACCCCCTCACCATTGCCAGCACCTTGAGATTAAACAAGTCAGAGCCAAATAGTTGCAGTGGGCACAGTTTTAAGGCAACCATCAAGTTCACAGCTCACTACGAAAGCTTAGTTTGAAAGCTGCAGTAAATTTTAAAACCCTATGCAAGGCTAGTCATAAATACAATAAACAAACTTGTACCACAAGCTTCTGAACACAGACCAGTTTTGATTCTTACCTTTCTTACCATTCTTCAACAATCTTACGTGATTAGGTCAAAATCTAACATAGCAAAATTCTAATGCACTGTTTCAGGTAGCACCTTCAGTTTGCTTGGAATACTGCTGACTTTTCAAAAAGCCTTGTGACAACCAGTCTGGTATCTAAACTTAGAACAATAAATCTCTGTTGTTTTAGCACTGGTCAAGAACTTTTTTCTGCTGCCAACAACAGGCCAGCTAACTCCAGAGTTAAAACTAGGCACTAAAAAAAATTATCTAGATCAAGTGCAATGCATTTATACACAGAACTTGCTAAGTGTTTTCAAGTGAGAAAGAACCAAGCTAACCCAATTAGACATGAACAAACAAAAAGCATTCAAAGTGTATTTCATAGTTTTCCATCAAACTGTACTTTCTTTACCTGGAATGACTAACCTTAAGTGTTTAAATATTTAAGAGCATTGTTTCACAATCTGAAAGAGATGCCAGCAGGCTCCTTTATCTGGCACTCAGAAGTTGGATTTACAATTATGTTTGGTGTAGTAAAGACACTATTTCTTAAATAACAGCTCCTGCAAGCTGTAATCATGCAAAACTAATGTCTGAAACCTGTTGTGCAATTAGACCCATTTGTATTTACTCGCAGCTACCAAGTGGTCTTCAGTTCCAGCCAGTTTTTCTCGCAGAGAAATATTTGCTTTTAGAAGACAAAGAACAGAGCAAGTACAACCACATTTTAAATAAAATATTTATCTAGAAATAAGCTACTGAATGCAGACCACACATGACCAAAATTTACTTTATTGAAATTTACTTCTATACTGAATACGTTTTTCAAAACAGCATAGTTGCACTGCGGTCCCTAACGGTTTCTTATTATGAATTTCCAAGTGCCAGAAGCTTCTTATCTCAGCTGCTGAGAATGAGCTTCCGCTTTTATTCTCTCCCCAAAATCAAATAATATTGAGAGTTATACCCAGCAATAGGTAAATCTTTCATATAATCTTTAGCAGTGGTATAACAGAACCATGCAACAAATCTGGCTAAACTAAACTATGCTGCCCAAGTAAGTTTGTATTTTCACATGCAGCATCTACCAATAGCTTCAGCTGACCATGAGACTAACACAACACAGCTGATATGAGACATTCAAGATTACACAGAAGAGGGAGTTACAGTTTCCTAATAAGCAAATGGTTGACTATGCTGACCAAAACCTATCATGTATACCTTAAGTCTCATAAAATGCAAATACTTTAACAGTTACCAAAGGCAAGCGACTTAAGTTGGAATACAGAGTCAGATTTGAGGGAACAGCTTCCAAACCCCACAAAGTACCAAAGTAAGTGGTCTTTAAACTGCAGCTGAGGTTGAAAATGCTCTCTTTCCATTGGACTAGAACAAACAATTGTAATGATCGAATCTTCGCAGCTCAAGAAACACAAACATCTATCAAGAACTTCTGCATCAACACATTCACCAAGCAACATCCCTCTACAAAAGGACAGTATTTAAGGACTTGTAACTTTTATAAAAGTCAGACCAGTTCAGTTTATTTTTCCACAAGATTTAATTCCATTCCGTAGTACTGGTTGGCTGAAGTAGGTCTAAAATGCCAAGACTTTCTGTGTCACTGTACTATACACACATGTGCCTGTGATAGGACATTTCATTTTGCCTCTGCTGATAAATACCTGGCTATTGCTTCTGAGAACAAATTAAGACTGCAAACCACTCTGCCTTTTTTTAAAAATATCTATACTTATTTTTAGGAAATACTAAGAATACATATGATTTCAGTGGAGTGTCCATGGAAACCAGAAGCGCATTCTGCAAGGGCATTCCTAAAGTGGGGGTGGCTCAAGAAGTAGTATTAGACTGTTAAATAGGCTGCCTTTTCTGAGAGCTCTGATAAATGTAAAGATTGACTCATCTGTACTGACATTTATTTGGTTATGCACTGAGTGAATTATAAGTAGCATAAAAGGAAGAACAATGTAGTAATTTATACTACAGAAACACTCATTTACCAGTCTAGTAATGCTTCTCAGTGTCAAGCATACATATACCAGCTTGCATGGAAATGCTGTTGTTTAAGGGACTGTAGATATATTAATATCAATCCCCGAGTTACTCCTGTGCATCAGCACCGACGAACATTACATGAAGTAGAATTCTTCTGTTCCAAGGTTTAACTGTAATCGTAATTTGTGTTCCAAAAAGCTTTAGATGTAATCCCTCCTCTGAAAGTTCAGATCACTGTTGAAATTAAAACTTTAAAAAATATCCCATTATACTGCTTGACAGTCTCTTTGATCCACCAGTAACAAAATTTGAAAGAAGCAGGACATTAAGGTGATCAATTAAACCATTAAATCATATTGTACAGAAAGCAGTGGGAATTTTCATCCAGTATCTATATACAAAGTAGTCATGTATTAGCAGAAAAAAAATTCAGGATTAGCACACCGATAAGAATAATTGAAATCCCAATTGTAATGAAGTAGGAGCTACACTTGACATATTTGAACAGGAAGGAAGACATAGCCCCAAGTTGGGAGAAACTCAAATACTTTATACAATACTCAGCAAGTTTTGAACAGGTATTTTCTTTGATAGACTAAAGGTTTGGGTGTGCCTAATCAAGTCAAGAAAAAGAACCAGTTTTGTTTGATTCTATATTTCATTAGATATCTAAGTTTGTTTTAAGACAAACTTGTAGATAATGTATCCAAACTTGGATAATGTATCCTACTTTTTTATGACAAGGGATAACAATGTTGGTCAAGAGCTGCTAACATACCAGATAACTTAGCCATCATGAGGAACAAGACACACACTCTGCACCGATGTCAAGGAATGCTGTACTGTGAACAGAAGCTGTTAAGTTGCTGCATTGCCTGTATAATAATTGATTAGAATTGTTTCATGATTAAGACCTATTTACAGCGAATTCTATGTCACTCACCTGTGTCAGGAACATCCGTAGGTCTCATAATTCTCCGAATCTGTTCCATTGACTGGAGATCTGGAGACAGTCCTGTAAATACAAGAAAAGAAGTGACTTATCTACATATTTTACCTGTAAAAATGACTCAAGAGAACACACAACTAGAAGTTCAGAGTCAGACAGCATCCATTGTTTCCATTGTAATATAAAAAAGACAGTTTACTACAAGACAATCAAGTACCTGAACAGAGGTATAGAGAAAAACACAAGTGGAATTAGCAAAGGGTTTTAATTTTTTCCCTACCATTCTTTTAGCCACACAGCACAGAACTCTCCAGTCAAGTATATTCTCTTAAACAGCTTACTAAAGAGAATCAGTGAAGAACATCATTTTCATTATCTAACAAAATTAAACTGGGTGCAAATGACCTTTTTTACAACCACTTTACTTAATAAAAGCTAAAGGAAAATCCCCTAGACAGCTTTAGAAGACCACAAGCCAAAGCAACCTGCAGGTATGACTGGAATCATAAGTCACATCACTGTATTTTGGTGTTCTACCACTTATCAGCTGAGCAGTAGACACTGGATGCTGTAAACAAATACTAGACTGCAAATGCAATAGATAAGGAGCACAGAGGTAGTCATCTACTTTGGCTCAGCTAGTCATTTGTAAAGTACCTTGATTACTCAAAAAATCACTTACATCACAATGATACAGCTCCTTTTGTATAGTTTTGCTGTATTAACATATAATTACAGTCAAAGCATGGGATTGAAAACTACCCTTTGAACAGTTTAAGTACACACTCTATCTAGATCTTTTCTATTTGAGGCATACAGGCATGACAGAACCTACTAGATGCTCCAGAATTCTTAACATGTCCTTAAATAAGGGCCTGAAGGTGACTTACATGACTTACACCAAGATGACCTAATTAAGAAAGCTGTAAATTTGGAAACAGAGGATGAAGGTCTAATATGTGGTGGAACATATTTCATATTAACAAGCCATATCCATTTGACTCAGCCCAGAACTCTGAACATGACAGAAGAAAACCTGTCATTGGAAAGGAGTCACTATGTAAAATCACTTCAGCTGACATTGGAGTTTGCACAGTGGCAATGTATGTGTTACAAGAATCCAATGCACTATAAAGACAAGAGGAACTTTTCAAGTATTGAGATTCTAGATTATTATCGTTGAAGCAGTCTTATGATAAAAGCCTTTTATCCTCACCAGCTTGTTAAAGCTGTTTTCACAATATGACCTTGAGGTTGTGAAGGATGGTAGAAATCTTACATTAAATAACATATCAAAGGAGTGTTAGTCAATTGTACTCATATAACAATTCAGTGACACTAATACAAATTCAAGTAGATAATCCAACCTGCCACTTCCCCTCCCCAGATCTGACCTGTTTGTACGCAGATCACACCAGCACACAGGTATGGGGATTCTGCTCCACACCCAGAGATAGTAACAGACAGCCTCGATGAAAATAAGCATAACCAGTTCATCACCTTCTATGAGGGTATGGCTCTCAACATTTCATACTGCACTCAAAACATGAAGCACTTCAAAAGAAAATATGTTATTATAGACTATGTCTCAACCTTGTAGCAGTTATTTTTTTATGCTACTTTACAGCATTTGAAATTGCAAAACAGAACTGCCTGCATGTTTCTAGGCCTCTTTGTAACCACCCAAGAGGTCAACTTCTCCCAAAAATCTTCCTAACTCTCCCCACACAAAAGTCTCAAATTCAGATTTGCACATTCAGAAGTTGTGCATGATCAGCATTAAATGAAGAGGAATGCAAACACAGGCTAATACAGCTCACTGTGAAGCTACTGCCACTACAGTGATTGCTGCAACCTACTGCATACTGAAAGAAAACTGAAAAATACACCATTGAGCTGTTGTCTTGTCACAGAATGACAGCTAAGCACAGAAAAAGTATCTTTCAGTATACTGTCTTCTTGAAGTGTGTGAGTACCACTTCCCTAAGGGAAAACAGAAAACGAA
The DNA here is from genome assembly GCA_033556795.1 of Tapera naevia. NCBI lineage: Eukaryota > Metazoa > Chordata > Aves > Cuculiformes > Neomorphidae > Tapera > Tapera naevia. Next base: position 14,812,190 of record JAUMJJ010000246.1, on the reverse strand, counting down.
TTGTCATTACTCCTGGCAGACTCAAATTCAGTCTCTAGATTTGAAATACTCCCTGAGCAGGTGAATTTCGTAAAGCAAGACTGAAGGTTACTTATTTTTGTAGTGCAATCCAGGATGCTGCTCAGGTCTCTTCCAACACTGAGTAAGATCAGCAAATTGACCACTTCAACATACATTTCACTGTAATTAATGTCACAAGAAAACAGAATTCCAGAGCTTGAAAACATTACATAGATCCAGTATTCTACTAAACAAACCATTTCAGACCTTAAATCCAATGTGGTTAAGGCCAAGGTGTTCCATCAACATGACACTACAACTTGGACTTAATTTATAGAAATTTGAAAGTAATCACTTCACATAAGGTTTCTGAAGGTTAGAACAAGACAGCAGTATCATAGATAAGAGAACAATGCTGTACAGAATACAAATCAGAGCAAAAGTCAGGAATTCTTCTGGAAGTTTTAATGAGGTGAGATAATGAGCAAAGTCAGAAGTAAATCGAGAGGACAGCCTTCAAAAAGGCCAAAATATATGACTTGTATGAGCAATGTGGAAATACAAGGAAGAGGGGGAGATTATGGGAAAGATACAATGAAAGATCCTTTCAGCAACATGAACATTTGGAGACCGGGATGGCAAGAGAAGTTTGATTTATATTGTGAGACAGAACTCCAAACAGCAGATGCCCAGAAAAGTGTAGGTAAAAAAGCTGACTCAGGATTTTAAACTACTGTAGGTAACCTGCTGGAGTAAGTTAGGTGCCTTTTGTTTTACTATGTTATGCGGTTTTGCAAAGTTTTAATATATATCCCAGAGGACAATATTTTAAAAATAAACTATGCAAAAATGCGCAATATAGTAAAAAAGGCACCTACCTTGTATCTACATGCTAGCTCCAACCTCCAGCAGAGTTGAATGGTTTGTGCTGCTGCCTCAGTGTTTATTATAGTAGTAACATCATGAAAGGGTGGTGACAGTCCATGACTTCATGGAATCTGGAATGCAGTTTGGATAAGATTGGAAAAGAGAGTAAAAAGGGCTAATCTTATGTGCCGAATGTCCACTTTAAACTACTGGGAGCACACAGCACATACAGTAATCTTCTCACTTTATTTCACAGCCACAGATCAGTTGTGACTGATAGCTATCTGAGTTACAAGTGAAGCCTGTACAAGTTTAAGGGACAATTAACATTCAGTAAAGGAGCAAGTACTGCTTTTCATTAGAATATCCTTAAAGCACAAAATAAAAGTTTATTGACTAAAAAAGACACTTATCTCCAATACATTTATAATAAAGCTTTAACTCAGTTCACAAGCGCATATATACGTCACAGAATTCTACTCTACCCGCTAAGCCTCCTTGATTACCTTCTACCACTCACCTAAGCATAACTGTTTGCCTGAAATACTGCAGTATTTTGTCACCATTCATTCTCTACTGCTTCCCAAATAAAACAAAATTCAAAAAAATATAATGATACTAAAAGATTAATTCTTTCAGCACCTTTTTTTTAAAAAAATGATTACATGGTCTTAACTACTGACAACTGACTACCTGCAGAAGTGATTTTGTACCTCACACTCTTAAAACTGACATCTAGTTAATATTCTGAAAAAAAAAAGTAACACATCACACTGATGGAGAATGAGATGAAAACATGACCTGTGAGAAAACAAGTACTTTCTCTAATATGTCAATGCTACCTGGAGTCTTGCAGACTTGTCTATCATTGCATTAATTCTATATTTACAGAGACATATAATACCTCACAGAATATTACGTGTAAGACTGACAGCTTATACTAAGCAGTCATTGATGTCAGAAGTTTTCAATACAAGATGTGAAGAGCCAGGATCATTTCTACAGCCCATTCCATACAGCATTCCATTTCTGCAGAGCTCTTGCAGAAATACCTGGAGGGCAGCCACCAATACAACCTCACAAAGTTTGGAAGAGTCTGATCAGGATTTTTGAGTGCACTCTATTTTCTAATTCCAAATGGAGTTGTCCAGTCAAGTTACAGGCTTCTGCAGTGCTCTCACTTCCATGAATCTTTAATTATCTCACTGACAACACAGGTGTGACACCTACCAGACTATCACTGGATCACTCAGTGCAAGGCATCAAGTTGCTTATTAATGGAGGTAGTTGTAAAGACAGCTGCAAAAAGGCAGGAAGGCTCTTACTACAAGTAATTTGAAATGTTGTAAATTGTTTGACTCTGCAAGGCTCCAAAAACCTGTAAGCATCACTACCGGTAAAAACATTGGGAGACCCATTCTATAAAGAAGAATGCTTAAGTACGTTTATTGGACAAGTCACAAGCCGCAGTCAGACCAACATTAAACACTTCTTTCACTACAAGAGCAGGGCAGCACTGGGACAGGTGCCCAAAGAGTGCAGATTTTCCAATAGCAAAGGTTTTATAGAGGCAGAGCATGCCACAGCTGACCTGCTCTAACCTTAACATATGTCTTACTTGAAGCAGACTTCATTATGTGACCTCACCTTGTTTTCCACCAATATCTTATGAAACCAGCTGAAGAGGCCAAGACAATAAAGCTGGAGTTATTTGTGAAAGTTATTTTTTCACTTCACTGTTAGGGATGCCAATGTTAGCCAAGGCTAACACACGTGGCAAATTAGGCAAGAATTCTAGCATACAGAGAGGGATGTACTAATGGGAATACTTACAGACATACCCGCCCCTCAAGCACAGAGGGCCATGTGTATCAAGAATGACATCTGTCTGCTGCCAGGTGCACAGAAAAGCACAAGGCATAAGAGCAACCTTCACAGAAAATATATGGTCAAATGTCTACAGCTAAATATCAGGCAGGCACAAGCACACTCTACCTGGTATAGCATTAACCCAAAGATCAGTTTAGATATAGCCTTTAAAAGCAGTCATCAGCTTACCTCCATGACAACAGAAGATCTTCTCATCCACAATGGCTGCAATGGGCAGACAGTTAAAACAGTCTGTGAAGGTCTTCCATAGCTTAATGTTAAATCTCCGCTTGCCTACAAGAACAGCACATGACATCAGGAAGAGAAGGTTGTTTTCTTAAAGCAAACCAACAACACATATCACAACCTGACCAAAAAAGTTAGCAAACTGTCTTCACAGGGCTGTTGGTATACTTAAGTTTCCATCTCCTGCAACAGCATTTCAAGGACAGCAGACAAATAAATAAAAATTCTACAGAATTACTTTAACCTTGCTTTGAAATGTATTTTCAGAAATGTTCAAAGCAGGTTCACAGAATATTAGAATCTTTGCAGTACAAGAGTCACTACTAGAAGTGTGTCCATATCACAATATTATCTTGTAACAGTCTTTCAAAAGAAATAGATTTTGCTTACATTCATCATAGAACCCATAGATCCGATTGATGCTAGCACACTCGTGGTTTCCTCTTAAGAGAAAGAAGTTTTCCGGGTACTTGATTTTATATGCCAGTAATAGGCAAATTGTTTCCAGAGACTGTTTGCCTCTATCTACATAATCTCCCAGGAAAAGATAATTAGCTTCTGGTGGGAATCCTCCATATTCAAATAATCGAAGCAAGTCTGTATATTGACCATGGATATCACCTGAATAAGAAAATGTTTGATTAGTGCAACAACACAGTATAAAAATCAAGAACTTAAGTCAGCTAATCACTTTTATTAACTGACTAAAAAAGTGCTAATATTTTGTTTAAAAACAGACTGGCAATAGGAATCATAAAAGTGAGAACCAGGCTAATATTACAAACTGAAGTACTCACAAAATGTAAATAATTCACAGTATTGCAGAACTGCTATGTCAGTTATGAAACTAACATGAAACCCAAATGTTAAAGGAGTCTTCACAATCAAGCTTAAGATTGTTAAACAAGCTCTGTTGTGTTCAAATTAAAACAAGGTCAGAAAGACCACCTCTGAGCAGTTACATGGCCAGGAATCCTAAGTTATTAAGTTAAGTCATATTATTGACTGTAAAAACACATCAGTAAAGAATCTAGACAGACTAGAGAGAAACCAAACGTCGTGCTGACAGAGATCACTTACTACAAAGGTCAACAGCTTGTCCTCCCACGACATTGCTGTATTAAGATTCCCATCCCACAGCACTTAAAGTAACTCCTCCTTCAATGCAATTATTCATATAAAAACAGTACAGAGACTCAAAGACAGTATCTCTTACAAGATATTCAAGTCTGCAGGTATATCTTAGAAAAAGCAACTGTCATGCTACTCATCACATTGCCACCTTTCAAATAAAGCTGGCTCTCCATGACACAGCTCTGCAAAGCAATTATGACACCACAGCATATGATATCAGACTAGCCAGAACTATCTGTGAGCTGCCCATAAAGTCAAAGAAGATACAAAGCTGCTCTACCATCACTTGCAGAGTACAATACTATGTATTCCAGTTCACTGCAGAATTCATTTTCAAAGTGACTGCAAAAAAAGCTATGTAAGAGCCTTCAGTACAAGCCGTATGCTGTTTAAATACAGTCTTGTCCCTTACACTAGGCACTCCATAAATGCATTTTCATTTTTGCTGCTTTTTCAGTAAAAAAATGCCAATTTTGTTAAGCACAGCTCTTCTAGAGCAGAGCACTAGGTTCCATGGCCCTAAAAATATGGACAACACACATCTGACTACAAATTTTTCTATAATCTTAAAAAAAAAGGGTTCCCAAACCCATATGCTCATCAGTTCAATTCCTAAAGCATACAGTGTTAAGAAAAATACATAACTACATTCCTCATTAATGTTTTGATGAGAAATGCAATACTTCCTGCTTCAGTCAGCGTTCTGCCATTGACTATCTCTCACTCAGGGAGAACAATCACTTTCCAATTTTCTTCTAATAACAGGAAACTTTATCCACTACTCAATTCCAGACAAAATCTGAGTTTCACTGGCTAAAACGATGTTCCCATATTGTGTAACAAGAAAAACTCCCATTCTACTTGATGTTTAGAAATCTCCAGGTCATAACCAGAGGCAAACGTCATCACTATGCTGAGTCCAGTACTCCAGAACTATACTATCAATAGCCTCCCCAGAGCCACCAGAATTAACTACCAAGTAAACATACTACAGAAATTATATTACAATTATACTCATTGTCTAGAACTACTTTCAGTTTTACACATGAGCCAAAACAACCAATGCACTTTAAGGGTAAAGGAACATTTTTGTAGAAACAAATATGTAAAGGGAGCAGAGCATCTATTATTCCATTCAAGGCACTTGGCATTTTAAAATACGGCTTCATACAGGCACAAGCTGAATTGAAGTCTACCAGACAAAGTCAAACAGTAAAAACTGCACCTGATGTAAAATGGACATTTACATAAGAATTTCTTTCATCTTACATTAAAACACAGCCATTCACTATGTAAAAGCTTATTTTGAACTGACTTGATTTCAAGATGAGACAACCCTATAATTGTTCGTCAGGCATCGCCTGAACACAGTAGAAGAGTAGTTCAAAGCACTACAGCTGCATATTTTGCTTTTGGTGAAAGCGGCCATCTTTCTTTCACTTTTATCTAAATGCATCTTTGACAATTGCTCTAATATTTAGATGCACCTGACACTTCCTGGTGCTATCAATGTGTTTGGAATCCAATTTAAAAGTAACAAATGTATTACTTAACAGCACATTTGCTACCCTGTCATTGTGCACCTAACAGTCCTTTCAACTGTCAGTTTAAGCCAATAAACTAACTTTGAAAGAGACTAATTATACTCTGCAAACCTTGACTTATGTACAAGCTAAATATTTAATTTGAATTTTCATTTTTTTCTCTATCTAGGAATATGATGAGACTAGTGTAGTCTTTTCAGTGCAGCATAAACATAACGCAGCTAAGGCTGGATTTTCATTCCAACTTCATCAGGCAAGCTGTTCCGGTTTTTCCTCCCCACCTTACCAAGCAATTAGTCATTTAAAAATGACTTTGCTATTAGGGCTTTGTTTTCCTTATAATTAGTAATATCCTCTCTTAATGCAAGAAACATTGATACATTAGGTCTGCCAGGGAATAGCCTAGGAAGAAGTTAATGGATATCTGAGCACGTTAGTAACAACAAATTCAAAAACTGCTTCAATTTTAACACTATGAACACTCCGTGAAGCTTAAAAAAATTTTATGCTAAGACTGTGTATGCTGTCAATAACTTGAAGGATGATTACAAGCCAGTATTTACAAAACTTTTGTAACAGTTTTTAACAAGCCTGTGTGCCTATTAATAACAGCATACTTTTGAAGAAGTCTAGCATCTTATAAAAAATTAGAGGTAAAGAACATGCATATATTAATTTTATTCATACCTGACAGCAATAACCATTGCTACAAAGCTCAAGGAATTTACTACATAGTAACTAAGCCTAATTTAACAATCTGCATCCAGTTTTATCTTCTTAATTGAAAGACTAATGATGCTTTCTTCTACACTATTTTTCAAGTGTTCCATCTCATAACATGTAAAGATCTTTGTTTCGATTATGCACTGAAAAGAGCAACTACAATATTAAACATTTGCTTTTAAAGCAGCTTAACTCCTTTTGAAAACACTGACCTATAGAGTAGAAGCTCCATGCAAGCAGTCCCGAGGGAACTACAAGGGACAGGTTGAAATATTTCCACTAGGTGAGGGCACAAGCAGCTCTTATTGCCAATAGACCTTGCTCCTAAATAGTACTGAGAGCATCAACAACCTACCAACTGTTGGCAGCCTCTTCTCGGCTTAATCTAATCTAAGTTGAAATTTACATTTGCAATTATGAAGACCCCACTCTAATCCATATCACCTTAGTCAAGGTCACTTGCCTATCTGGGTCCCTTCCAATTCTAGCATACAACTAAAGCACCCATATAAAACACATACACAGGAAGTTTACATACCACAAATTTTCAGAGGTGCCTCTAGTTCCAGGAGAATAGGCTGGCTAAGAAATATTTCCCGTGATTTTATGCATAAGCCCCGAACTTCTGCTTCAGTCATCTGAACAATCTTCCCAGGACGACATCCTCGTACTGAAATGAGAAGTTTAACAATTGAAGGTAACCATCATATAGGTACACAGCAACAAGGTAATGGCAGATGAACTGTATTTGAAATCTATATTTGATAAAAAGCCAGCAGCACGGCCCAACATATCTACCAAATGAGTTAATCATGTATTCCAACAAATTCTAAAATTGATCTGATACTGGAGTAACCTGTGCTTAAAGGTCTGTATGCATACCTGTTAAATCAGGTTCTCAGAAGAGAACAATTTAAGCCTTGCTTTAGTCCAGATTTGGATAAACAGCAACTTCAAATGTGTTTAAAATAACAATCCTATTATGTTAAAATATTCACAACAGACAAAGTCCTGAGAATGGAAATTCTGAAAACATTTTCACATTACCACAACATAAACTTCTTTAGGCCTGTTGAGCTGAACAGTGCTAGCTAAATACAAAGAAAAAAACCACAGGCTTGTTTACATTTTTGTAGCTGAAATTGCCATATTAGGAACATCCCACTAAAAGCTATGAAAGTTTGATGAAACCTTCATTCATATGTAATGGTTCTTGAGTTATTGAAACCTTTACATCCAAACACTGACATTCTAATTAGAATGAAATTGAATTCCTACCTAAACCAGTAAGTCAGGTACTCAGGCCTATATTTAGTACTAAGTTTTCAAAAGCATTCACATGTCACTGCACTACAACCAACATCCTCTGGCAAGTTTGTCTGCAGCTGCTTCTTTCCACGTGTATCGATAGGATTCCTCTGTCGGAGGCTTTAATGTGTCTTTAACGAGGCAGCAAAACAGAACAAATGCGTCTGTGCTTTGGCTGATCCAGCTCAGCCTTGCATCTCAGCATAAACCAAACCTGAGTTCAAACTAATAAGCCAGAATGTATCACTGTCTACAACAGGCGAACATCCTGTTCTGCCATCTGCTTTAGATGGAAGCAACATTCAGCATTAAACCATGGTAGCACTGACAAGAGAAGGTGGTACAAAACTTCAGCAGTTTAAATCCAAATGCTTTCAAACCCAAACACAGTAAGACATTACTTTGCAAAAAAATCTAGCAATACCTTCAGGAAGTCTAGTAAGTTATGTCTGCGAACAAAATAGCAAAAACTAGTTCATCACTCAAAGTAAGTTCCCAGCTCGCCTGCTTCACCTCTCCAAAACAAAAAATTAGGTTTGCGCATTTTTATTTCCACTTAGGCCCTGGAAAACATACTTTACAGGAGATCACTATCATTATCTACACTGTGCAATGGGGAAAAAAAGTACATGAGGGGCAACAGTTTGTTCTAGGCCACCTAGTACTACAGTCCAAAGTAGTAACGCTCAAAAAGCTCTGCTCTGGTTATCACTGCATACTTCTCCCAGTGTAACTGCACATCAGATCATTCCAACACTGTCCTATGAATTTTTATTTTTAATAAACACCAGACATCCTTGTTAAACTGAGGTTAGGAAGCAGCCATAGGAACATGTGAAAGGCAGAAATCAAAAGCTGTTTTCTCAAGCAGGGAAGAAAAGACCTGAAACCAGATCCCAGGGGCAGCCACTCTGAGCGCCAAAAGAAGCAGGAGGGCTAGTCTATCTGCAGCAATGGTACACTGGAAATACTTCGCTCATTAGTATCCCACAAGAACAAGGCTGCAGCATATACGGCTTTTCAAGTGAAACTCTGAATCAGTATCAGGTGATATTTACCATATGGTAAATCACATTCTTTTTGATAATTAAGATTTCAACTACATTTGAGAAAGCCAACAGCTTTTCAGTAACTCTTTTTTTGTTGTTATTCCCATGCATTAAGATGTTGGCTTACGTATTAAAAGAATACAACGGCAGACATTAAATACAATGAAGGTGACTAGAAAACAATAAATGCTTACAAGTTTCCAGTTCACCACATATAAAATGCATACTCTCAATGATGCATACATAGCTACACTGTCAGCTCCATGGGGATTATTAGCAAATCTCAGGCTTGACATCTTGGCACAGGACTTGACTACCCAATTTGTGAGCTAACAAAATGCTCCAATCTTCACGTTTTCAAATGCCTGCATTCCAGTAGCTTATAATGATCCCCTTCATAGACCAGAAGCTCATTTTGATAGGCACAATTAACTGTCACTACATACACAAGGAAGCTCCCACCTGAAAAAGCAGAGTCTTAGTAACACATCAATTATAATTTTATTGAAGCAATTGTTATATTTTAAGCCCACGGTTTGTAACATCAAAGTCACAATGAAGAAAGAGGCCACCCAGCTAGCTTTTCAGTCCTATTTTTCCCCTCTATAAACTGTGCATTATTTTATACAGTTTTGATAAGCAATGAAAACATCCTCTGTAGTCAACTACTCTCACAACGTTCTGCAACAGCAGAAAAAAGCCATTCCATGCAGACTGAAACCAAAAATAACTTAACTACACACTTTTCACATCTACTTTTGTTTCAGAACCCAAACCCAGGAAAGCCCACCATATACAACATTAATGTTACCCTAAGTAGCACCAGAACAAGCATAGAATCCAAATTTGAGACAGTAGTTCAAGGAGGGCACACACAATACTTAGAATAACTTTGATCCAATCAGTATTTCTTAGAATGCTAGCCTTTGACTCCCTTGGAAACTTGCATGGCAGCTTAAACTTGGAACTATTGCTTTATAGGATTGAGGCTTTAGGTGCTGCTGGATTTTTGCACTGGAAGACACAGTGAACATGCAGCTCCTGACTTCAAAACTAACTGCTGTAATTAGAGCATCCAATACCTTGATGTTAGCTCTTTATTTTTAACAGCAGAGCCTTAAATGTTGCAAGCCCTTAACAGACAAACCAATCAACAGAGCAGTAACTTATTACCACACTTTGAATTCTCCAGATAAGAGAAGTTTCTACAACTATGCTAAGTATGTCATTCTCAGAGGAGGAGACAAAACACACCTAACAACTGCAGTAACTTCCAGCTCTTGGGAAGGGTATTAACCTGGGCCACCACACCTTTGCAAAGACACCCCTCTGACCCCACCCAGAACAGTCAGCAGCTCCACACAGCAAACATGCAAGCTCAGTTATGTTTGAATTAGTACAAAGTCTGGGCTTTCATGAGGAATAATCATCAATCATACAGTTAAGAGAAAATAAGTTTTCTCCCACAATCCCTTGATCATCAATAAAAGTACTACATACTGAAATATGAGAAGCTACTGTGACCATGGAAGCCCCAGCACTTTACTGGATTCACAAAGGCACTGAAAGGCACAGGGAGCAGTCAACTGGAACAGCTGTGCCACAGCTGTGGTACAAGTACATAAGTAAAACTAAGCGCATCTTAGTGTGCTTAGCACACCAGCAGCTCACACTACATCTAGAATTTTTTTCAAGTTTCCTTGACTCAGCTCAGCACTGTACTGTAAACAAGAGTATCTCTCACCATATTTAGCTTTTCAAAAGCCCCAAGAACAGATTTAAGAGGAGATTATGAGAATAAGATCAAGAGTATAAGTTTTTCAGATTCATTTACAAATTACTATAACTAATCATTCCTAAAATATGTAAGTCATAGCTGCATACATCAAAATCTGCAGCTTACAAAAAGCCTTTAACAGCATTGGGAAAACCATAATTTTTAATGGACATCATTTACCCTGAGCAGAAACAGCATCTCAACATCAGACAAATTAATTCCCTTTAATCTAAAATGCAGATGCTGTAAACAGGCTTTGATTTACACTAAGTCTTTAGTAGGGACAGCAGTTCCTGTTCTAGTACACAATTCATGCGCACAGCGCTATGCCAGAATAAGTCTTTGCTGCAAGGAACTTAAAGCAGAGTGATGTAGCAGGGAATAAAGAGAATTAAAAGCAATGACATGCATTGTACTGTCAGACAACAGAACCTAAAGTAATCCAAAAGCTGCTCTAATCAATATTGAACCAGTCTCTGCATCTATAGAACCTTAGCAAGTCTACTAACAGCACTAAGGAAAGTGGCTGAAGAACTGGCTGCTGAAAGTTCTGTTCTGTTCACTTTTTGCTGTATTCTTTCATGAACTAGAGAAAATACATTTAACCTATTCTGTCACACTGTTTCTGGTGTGCCTCTAAGTAAGCCAGCTGTTCATTTTGTGCCACCACTAAGAGAAGTTTCTTCAATTACTAAGTCAGTTGTGGTATTCACAGCTGTCCTAAGCATTTATACCATGTTCACCAATAGCACATGTCCTTCTTACTGGACAAAACACTCACCTTTTTCGCATAACATTAAAACCCAGACAGATTTCTCTGAAGTCTCAAAAAAGTGGGCCAACATTATTGCTAAGAAGCAGCCCCCTCTTTTCCATACACTCAGTTTTTTGTGCAGGCGTATGCATTTCTGTGGCTACACAATAAACTGCACCAGCAAACTCATCTTTTCTTTCTAGTACAAACACACAAAACAAAAACTTAATCTAGATGGTTCCCCAAGCTGAAGAATACATCCACTGTGAACATGGGCTAGGACTAGTGAAGGAATAAGCAGATGGTTCTGCTTCTTTTCACAGTGGCTCCAGCCAAGCTTATTTCTGAAATTATGGCTTGAGAGATCTATTTTGCCAGAATATATCTAAAAAAATTTCCAAACTACAACACAAGACTGCAAGCATGCAATTTTACAAATTGTACACAAGCAATTGCCACAAGCTTACACTGCCTCCCTCCTTCTGTGGAATATTTAATGACTGGTGATGAACAATAACAACATTTAACTATTTACTCTTATACTTCAAACTACTTTGGAGTATTCAATGAATCCTGAGCAGCCTCTCAATACTAGCAGAATGGATTTGGAAACCAAGGACATGAAAAATACAAACAGTCCTCACACTGATTTTGGAAACTTGTTCTAAAGTAATTAGCTGTCACATTTTTCAAACTCAAGTTACAGATTTTCATGGTTTCAAGTCAGGAATCCTATATCAGATTTTACAAGTGCCTTATTTTGGAAAGCATTACTTCTACTCAAAATATTTTCTATTCTTTAAATTGTTCAGCTGTTATTAGAAGCAGTCACTCACCATCTTGCAGCAAAACACAGAGGTAAGCCAGCAACACAAATTTTCAAGCTTTCAGAACTGCTGTCACAGAACTAAGCTTAGAATGGCTTTCAGTCATGTTTTACACTGGTGAACAGCAATAACAGAAATGAAGCCCTGCCAGAGATTTGCACAATTCAGTAAAAAGTATATTGCTGAATATATAGCTTCTCTGCATGATGTATGCAGCAAAACCCTGTACCTTTCCTAGGGTACACTGCCCAAACCTCCCACTAAATATAGAAGAATCAGCCTTCTAGGGAGCTTCTTCCTGAAGAACTGTACTTTTATATCCAAGTAATTTTAAAATCTTAAGTTTGGCTTCACTGGATGCATCTGATATTAAGCATTTTGCTAAAAAAATACAGTCATTGCTTGCAAGCTTATTTTAGCAGGACTATTTAATATCAAACAAATGCACTGCAGAGTAAGACTGTCCAAGCCTTTAATTTCTAACCAACAAAAGAACCAAACAATGAAGTGGCGTTATTCTACCCAAATTTGAATTTACATTCTTAAAATGCTTACTATCCAGTGGAATTAATGCTTTTTGAGAAGGATCTTCATTAGAAACTAGTATGCAAAGCTGCTTTAGGGGATACCCATATAAGCCCCTGAACACATGCAAGTATCCCTACACCAACCTTCACCCATTATATTTGTTTTTCACGGACCACTTGCTTTCTTACACAAAGGTTCCATAAAGGTCTCGGTCATTCTGTATCATGCACAGTCCAAGAATCGCTGAATTCAAGACTGAAGGACAGATCATATTAGTTACTCCAATCCGTAATCAAAATGTGCAACCTCAATGCTTGTTATTGGTCTATAGTTACTGTTTGCTTAATTATACTTGAAACAAACTCATACAATGAGCAAAGTACAACTTAGAAACCTCTCACTATGCAGTATTATACAATGTGGTAGCTATTCCTGTTCTAGCCCACTTGAAAGGCTAACCTAGCATAAAAATGTCATAAAACAAAGAATATCAGCTTCTTTCTCAAACTTTGGTTTTCTTTTCCCTTAAAGCAGTGCTAATGAAATTCCTAAAATTCAAGGAAGCCACAGGCAAATTACAAAGTTACTCCGTAACTCCTGAGAAACAACAAGGAGAGAAGTTACTTAAGTTGGTATATAAAAAGCTAGAGTTTAACATGACTTCTGCACCTCTTCATCTTCTCAGGTATTTAGCTAATATGATTATACACAAAAGTTTTATGTCAAGCTTGGTATTAAAAAAAAACCCACAATGCATAGAGAAAATGGTTATATGAAACTAAGAAGACCTATGCTACCTAAGACAAATCACAAAACAGTAAGAGAAACCAGTAAAGAGGTTCATTTCTGTATTCAAATTACCAACCACGTACACGTCACGTTAGACGCACCTCAGGTTGTAGTTATGAGTAGATTCCTTTATACTTACACCCTCCCTCCACTGAGTACAGCATCTGACCTTCCAGAGTCAGAGCCAAATAAGGTACACTTGACTTAATAGTGCTAAGCCACATATTGTGGTTAGTTTGCTTTCCTTTTTTAAAAAGTTACATATCTACATTTGGTGGTCACTAAGGAGTATTTAACTGCAACTATCAAGCATTAAAAATCCTCTTATTTACATTAAATGAAAAGTGTTTTTCTTCTTTCATATAATGATTTAGCTTACTGCAAGCAAGACACTGAATGATTCAAGTAAAATGATGCTGCAGAATATCTACATGAAAGTTACTGAAGCACGAAGACTTCAAATGCCAAAACAGCCAGACAACAAAGGCACACTAGCACATGTTTCCTGATGCTAGGCTCTTGGCCCTCAGTGCAATTTTTCAAGCCAAGTATCAAGCTACTATTCGTCGTGCACTTAAAAAGCTAAAGATGAACTGGATGACATCTGCACTGCTGTACAAACCCACAAACGTCACTCTATCCCTTCTGTTTCCTACAATACCAGCCCTCCTAGAAACATATGAAAACTGCTTATTTCCTTTCCCTCCCCTCTCTAAAGTCTATTTCAAAATTACATTGTTTGCAAGAAACTCTTTAATAAATTGTCCTTTGTTTATTTTTCTAATAATGGATTAACCACGATTTCACACCAAACCAGGTAATAACCCTTATTCATTCAAGGCTGACTTACACGGCTTGTTTATAATGTTCTATTATCTATTTTTCTCTACTACTGCCTCTTTTACAGTTTCAGTTATGTAGCCTGTGGAACTGCAAGCACTACTACTATATCAAACCACACCATCAGGTTGGCTGGATGCATTTATTAGTTAAGAGACTAACCAACCGAGAAATATTTTATTGACCATAATACCCTTGGATAGTAGCATTATAGCATTTAAAACTAAAGGAAAATCTCAACTATTTCCTAAGTATTCTGCTGCTTTCTTAGAGGACATCACACGACACAGTACGAAAAATACACAACTTGCTTTTATTAAGACAATCATAAAAAAAATCCTCACACTGAGATGAACATTGAAACAATAACGATTATCCACATCTACTGAAAGTCTGACAACTCCCTTGTATAAATATTTCCCAGATTTCTTGGTGGATCAGTACCATCTGAACTAGTAGCCTTTTTAGCCTCACCAAAAATAACTTTGTTTTGGAACAGATCCACATTAAGTTCCATGAAATGAATTTAAATCAGTAATTTTAAATAGATTAGCTAGATTTAGGCAAACAAGGGGTCTTGCCTGAACAAGGGAAATTTGTTTGTACAGCTTTATAAATAAACCCTATTCACAGAAATCCAGTTTGTATTTATGACTACTATATGCCTGAGTTTCCCCTCTACCATATGGTAAACTCCTTAGTGTTTACCAAGATAGACACCAATACATTTGAAAGTGCATAAAGTCCTGTTCAGCTGGGCTGCCTTATATCCAGAAATTTTAAGACACATTTACAACACAGAAACAGGAGGCTCAACACTCAAGAGAGAAATATGGCAGTCTTGCTTAACACCACCCACAGCACTCTTTACAAGTAAGGTCACACCTATTCCAGCATCCTTGCATTGATATACCTCCCATACAGTTCCCATAGGAAGACAAGTTGAGAGAGCTGGTGTTGTTCAGCCTGAAGAAAGCTCCAGGGAGCGCTTGTAGTAGCATTCCTGTACTTAAAGGACGTCTCAGGAAAGATGGGGAGGGGCTCTTTATCAGGGAGTATACTGACACAATGAGGGATAACAGTTTTAAGCTGAAAGAGGAGGGATTTAGATATTAGGAAGAAATTTTTCACTGTGAGGGTGGTGAGGCAATGGCACAGGCTACCCAGAGATGTCATGGATGGCCCATCCCTGGAGGTGTTCAAGGTCACGTTGGACAAGGCTTTGAGCAACCTGACCTAGTGTAACGTGTCCCTGCCTACAGCAGGGGGTTGGAACTGGGTGATCTTTAAGGTCCCTTCCAACCCAAGCCATTCTATCATTCTATGGTTATATGATATAGAGGAAACTTTTCCACACATCCCTCCAGGGAAGGTTTAGACTAGACATCAGGAAAAATTTTTTCACTGAAAGGGTGGTCAGGCATTGGAACGGCTGCCCAGGGAGGTGGCTGAGTCGCCAGTCCTGGAGGTGTTTAAAAGACTGATAGATGGGCTTCTTGGTGACACAGTTTAGTAAGGGGACAGGTACAGCTGGACTCGATCTTGGAGGTCTTTTCCAACCAGATGATTCTATGATTCATCACTGAAGTTTACATTAGTTTAGAGCCTGGCTTAAGGGCAAGGCTGGTTTTATCTGTTTAGCTCCGCATTTTTGCCAATTTCAGGGCATTTCCCTCAGAGATGGGGGAAATGGTGCACCTAGATGGGACAAAACACAACACAAAATACGTAGCAATTTCAGCTGCAGAGACTAAGATGAAAAACTGCTCAAAACCGAAAAATTCTGTGTTCATCCTGGAAAAGAGACGGGTCTGAGGAGACTTCACTGCAGCCTCTCAACAACTTAAAGGGAGGCCATAAGAAAGACGGGGACAAACTTTTTGGTTTAGGGAAAAACAAGGGGTAATGATTTTAAATTCAAAGAGGGTAGGCTTTGCCTAGATATAAGGAAGAACTTTTTTTGCTGAGGGTGGCGAACAAGTTGCCCAGAGAGGCTGCAGATGCCCCATCCCCGGAAAGACACCAGGTCAGGTTGGACAAGGCTCTGAACAACCTGCTCAAGTTGAAGAGGTCCCTGCTTATCAGGGGGAGGGGGGGCAAGGGAGGGTGTGTGCTGAACCAGATGATCTTTAAGGATCTCTTCCAACCCAAGCTATTGTATGATTCTGTATTCTACATTTGCTGTACTTATGACACTACCCTGTGCGTATGCATGTTCCTATGCTGTCCACAGCTAGAATGGACTGCGAAAATCTACGCACCAGATGGCACAGACGGTAAGGAATGGAAGGGAAAAAAAAAACCAAACCAAGAAAAAAGTCCCAACACTGAATCAAAGAAGGGGCTATCATCTTTTTGTGTACCATAATGCCACTATGCCTATCCCATGACCACAATTTTGAATACCTGTGCAAGAAGGAAACAAGAATTCTTAAGATTAGTTTGGCTTATCCGCTTTCATGGTCATGTATCAGTCCAGAAGTCTTTTAGCAAAACTGTGGAATTTTGTGTTTCCATCACCTGTAAATCTTTGCAGATTCAATTATTAGTGACTTCTTCACCAAAAGAAATCTTATAATAAATAACGCTCAAAGTATCTCCAAGATCAGTCAGGCACTGAGCTAAGAGTGCTAGCACCTCCCTCACTCTTCCAGTAAAGAAACAGGAACGTGAATTCCTCCTCCTGTCTGGAGGCAGAAGAAATAGGAGAAAGCATTACTACAGTCAGACTGTATGCGTACAGTATACATTTTAGTTTCACTTTACTCCAAACGGAAGTTATTTATAAGGTATCACTAATCAGTAACCAAGTACTAAACATATTGCAAAAGAAAGTCAATTCAAATAAGCTCTTAACATTTCTAAATTTACAACTTAACAAAAGAATAAAGAGGATAAGCAGTCGGTATATGAAAAAGAACGCAGAAGTCAAAAACTGATGTCCTGTAAGACTATCACCATGCATTACGCTACGGTTCAGTTGAGTCTTTCTGAAAAGCAACTCCAATTTAACTCAAGAGTTGATTTATCAAAAGATTTCTAAAATAAGTACACATTCAAGATAAGCATGCATGCACATGCGTTGAAAGTTTGGAAGATGTTCTTGATGAAGTCTACCAAGTAGCCTGGCCATAAGGCCACCTCAAGCTGATCTCAGAGAAAAGAAAACAACACATGGCAGGTAAGACAATCTAAGCACTTAATTCCAACCAAAAGGCAAGTTAATGTGTCATACAACCCAAAAGCTACATAGTCTTGACCAACAAGGGTAAAAACTGCTAGAGTCACCTAATTAAAGAACCCATGACAGCTTAATAATGTAGCCTAGAAACAGGTGTCACCAACCAGCAACCCAACAACAGCAGGGAAGTTTCCTGTTGCCATGGCTTTTGATATGTATTTGCAACCCTTTAAATAAATTTACATGTAGCAGCCACTGAGACAATTGCAGACTGCTATTCAAACTTAAAACCATCCATCTCACTTAACACTAACCAAAAGGATCAAATATGTACTTGCCCAACTACATTTCATAAAAGTGTTTTCTTACTATTTCAAAGTGCATTTTTACAGCTCAAAAGCCATGTTTCCTTATCCTTTAATACAAAGTTGAAGTGTAAGGAATAGAGAAAAAAACTTGCTTTAAATTAATTAATTGCTCCAGAGATAAGAGTCAATAGAAATTTTTCTGTGCAAGCAGTGTTGCGAGGGATTCATATTCACTTTACCAGAACAGGTCAGCTAAGCAACAGCACGAGCTCCAGAACACGAGCTGCCAATTGTACAAACAAAAAAAAAAGCTTCACTGTGAAACACTACTATCAGAATCATATTCACTATGATACGCTAGCAGTACAACATAGAAAAGATGTTAAATAGAAACAAAAATAGTTCATGCACAATACATTCTTAATCTTTTAATAGTTCTTTTTTTCCAAATAAAACCTGCAAGAATCTATTCCCTTTCAGATATATTTTGTACAAGGCGTTCCTACTAATGTTGTTAGGTTTCAAGTAGAGGAAAACCTTCCCGATTCCCTTAAGAATCTTTATAATCTCTGCTCAGAGGAAAAAACAGACATGAAAAAGTGTAAGTAAAGCTTGGTTCAGAAGATGCACACATAGATCACTAAAGAACTATGGAATACAAAGCACAGACTAGGTTGCCCGTACATAAGGCACCCAATCATAACCCAAAAAGCTAAAAAGTTGCAACACAAGTATTTATGGTGTATGTAAAAGGCATGGAACACTTACTTTGAAAGTCTTAGTTAAAATAAACGATAAGCAGAATAATATTTAAGATAACAGTGAGCACACCAAGCGAACCTACCACCACATAACTAAGAGTTTTGATGCCCCGAAAAAAATCTGCACTGTGAAGTCAATGTTTACTAGGTTACTATTTGGTGTGTCTTAACAACCTACTAATTCTGGGTTTCAACACCCAGAAAAAGGGAGTTTTATCTGTATTTGGCAAAGACAAACTTCGACTGATGGCACCTGAAAGTTTCTTCATACTATACTACACTGTGTATCTTAAATTACAAACATAACCACTATTGCCCAGAGCCTTTATGGATTTTAATTGCAAACAATAAAAACAATATTTTAAGTTTTACATTTAAGAAAACCAGATAGCTGCTACTAACAAAAAAATTCTCAAAGCTCTAAAAACTCTGCTTTGTAGTAACTAACTGAACAAAATTTCCAGACCAATAAAACTTGTTTCACATCCAGAACTGTACATACTCCACAAATCCCTTTCTATAAGCCTTCTGCAAAGCAATCCAATTATCCAAGGACTACTGCAATCAAATAGGTGAACAGCACATATCCATGCATGTACTCTCATCACCAACGTACCAGGTGTTTGTTGAATGTGAAATAAAATATTAATAGGAGTAGAGGCCTAAGAAAACTAAAGGTTCAAGACATAACAAATAAAAAGAAAATGCTAGCAGTAATTACCAACTTTTGGAGAAGCTAAGGGAAAAAAGGTGGTTTCCCCCTCACTTTAAGTGAAAGGCCCACTGTTTAATACACAGAAAACCCTTCACAAGGCATCCTGGAGTGCCACTTTTGGAGACTGTCCCGTGGGCAGGTAGCAGAATGTCAGCACACTCAAACCCTCTGCTCCCACTGACACTCACACACACACAGTTTCATACCCAACACGGCTTGTACACAAATTTCAAACACAGAACCCAACCAGAGGAAGGGATAAGGCCACCATCGCTAAGCTAGCAAGGTTTCTCCGGCTTGCCCCTGGGCCAAGCAGCTGCAACAGGGAGAAGGTAAAAAGGAAAGTGAGGCATTTTTGTCTTTTTAAATTGTAAAGCAGCAGTTTCATACAGCAAGGGAGGACAGACCCCCACGCACGCCAGTCCTGATCACAGAATCATAAAACGGTTTGGATTAGAAGGAACCTTAAAGATCATCCAGTTCTAACCCCCTTGCCATGGGTAGGGACACCTCCCATTAAACCAGGTTGCTCAAGGCCCCATCCAACCTGGTCTTGAACACTCCCAGGGAGGGGAGGGTATCAACAATGCCTCACCACCCTCATTGTGAAAAATTTCTTCCCAATGTGCAACCTAAATCTTCCCCCTTCCAATTTAAAGCCATTCCCCCTCATCCTATCACTACCTGCCTTTGTAAAAAGTCTCTCCGCAGCTTTATTGTAGGTACTGGAAAGCTGCTATAAGGTCCCTTCTCTTGTCCAGGCTGAACAAGCCCAACTCTCTCTGCCTGTGCTCATCGCAGAGGTGCTCCAGCCCTCTGATCACCTTCGTAACCCTCCTCTGGAGGGTTCCAACAGTTCCATATCCTTCTATGTTGGGGATTACAGAACCGGACACGATATTCCAAGTAGGGTCTCACGAAAGCAAAGCTGAGGAGAATCACCTCCCTCGCCCTGCTGGACACACTTCTTTTGATACAGCCCACGACAGAGCCCCATCGAACCTGACCTTGAGTGCTTCCAGGGTTGGGACACCTGCCACCATTCTGGGTAAGCTCTTCCAGCGTTTCATCACCCTCATTGTAAAAAAACGTCCTCCTTACACCCAGTTTAAATCCACCTTCCCTTAGTTTAAGACCACTGCTCCTTGTCCCGCCACAACACAGGCCTTGCTAAAACTCTGTCCTCGTCTTTAAGCACTGGAAGGCCGCTGTGATGTCTCCCCCAGGCTGAACAAGCCCAACTCTCTCAGCCTGTCCGCATGGCAGAGCTGCTCCAGCCCTCTGACCATCTTCGAGGCCTCCTCTGGTCCGCCTCCAACAGCCCCATCTCCTTCTGATGTTGGGGTGCTCCGAGGCGAACCCCCCCGCCTCTTTCCTTCCTCCCTCCGTGGGGCTGGGCTCTCAGGGCATCTCCGAGCGCCCTCCCCTCCCTGGCCCCCCATTCTCCCCCCCCCCCGTCTGCAGCCTTAGCTCCCGGGGGGGCGGGGGAAGGGGGGAGGCGAGAGCGGCCGAGCGGCCCCTCGCGCCCCGCGCTCACCTTCCAGCAGGCGCGTGATGAGGCTGTCCACGTTCAGCTCCCCATCCGCCATTTTGTGGCCACCAGGCTCAGCGTCCCGGGCGCGGGGGAGGAGGGCGGGGTGGAGGGCGCCTCACACGCAGAAGGAGGAGGAGGGAGCTGTGGCCGCAGCTACAGTGTGGCTCCCCCCACCCCCTGCGGCCGCCGGGCTTCTCCCGCCGCTGGCAGACGAAAAGCACCGCGCCCGCTCCCTCGCCGCTAAATGGGGTGAAGCGGCCACCCCCTCCTCCCTCCCGCCCTGCACCTCCTCCCGGCCTCAGGAGCCGCCGCGGCGCATGCGCGCCCTCAGCCCCGCCCGGCCGGGCTCTCTCCGGCTCCGCGGCCGCGCACGCGCCAAGGCTGCTGGCGCGCTCCGGGGCGCGCGCTCGTGCCCCGTGGGGCTGCCGGTACCCGGGCCGGAGCGCGGCGGGGCGGGGCGGGCGCCGCCCGGTCCCTGCCGGTCACCCCGGTGCTGCTCGGTAGGTTTCCAGCAGAGGAAACCCACCCCGTCTCCTCAGTACAGGAAAGTCATTGAGGGGACACGCTGGAGCGTGTGCGGAGAAGGGAAACGGGGCTGGAGAACAAGTGTGATGAGGAGCGGCTGAGGGAACGGGGGTTGTTTAGACAGGTAAAGAGGAGGCTGAGGGGAGACCTCGTCGCTGACTACAGCTGCCTGAAAGGAGGTTGTAGTGAGGTGAGTGTTGGTCTCCCCAAGTGGCAGGTGGTAGGATGAGAGGAGTGGCCTCAAGTTGTGCCAGGGGAGGTTCAGATTGGACCCTAGGAAACGTTTCTTCCCCAAACGACTTTCAGGCACTGGAAGGACTGCCCAGGGAGGTGGCTGAGTCACTATGCCTGGAGGCATTTAACAGGCGGATAGATGAGGTGCTCAGGCATGTGGTTTAGTAGTGGACAAGTTCGGTAGGACTCGATCTCAAAGGTCTTTTCTAACCAAGCGATTCCGTGATTTTGCAGAATCATGGAACAGTTTGGGTTGGAAGGGACCTCAAAGCCCATGCAGTTCCAACACCCCTGGCCATGGGCAGGGACACCTCCCACCAGACCAGGCTGCTCAAGGTCCCATCCAACGTGGCCTTGAACACCTCCAGGGAGGTGCACCCCTGGGCAACCTGTGCCAGTGCCTGGCCACCGGCGTTGTGGAGAATTTCTTCCTAATGTTTCGTCTAAATCTTCCCCCTTCCAATTTAAAGTCATTCTCTCTCGTCCTGTCACTAATTGCCATTGTAAAAAGTGTCTCCCCAGCTTTCTTGTAGGTATTGGAAGGCCGCTGTGAGGTCTCCTTGGCGTCTTCTCTTCTACAGGCTGAACAACCCCAACTCTCTCAGCCTGTCCCCATAGCAGAGATGCTCCAGCCTTCTGATCATGTTCATGGCCCTCCTCTGGACCTGTTTCAACAGTTCCGTATCCTTCTTATTTCCCTTAAGAATCTTCCTAATCTCTGCCCAGAGGAAGAAACAGGTTGAGAAGCAGAGATGAAAAAGTCTTAAGTAAAGCTTGGTTCATAAATTGCACGTGTAGATCCCTAAATTTTAAAGAACCGTGGAATACAAAGTGCAGACTGAGTTGCTCAGGCACAAGGCACTCAATCATAACCCCAAAAGCTAGAAAGCTGCAATGCAAGTATTTACAGGTCTCACAGGAGGGAGGTGTCTGGCTCCTGTGCCGTGAGCCAGGCTTTCCCACACTGCTGGTCTGTGCCTGTGAGCAGGGGGCTTGTAGGGCAGGATCAGCCCTTCCACTGGGAAAACCATTCTTCTGCGTCAGCCCTGCTTCTGGGTCAACCCTTCCTCTCGGTGAAAAATACTTCTGGGTCAACCCTTCCTCTGGGTCAACAATACTTCTGGGTCAGCCACTTCCAATGGGTCAACTATTCATCTGGGTCAGCAATTCTTCTGGATCAACCATTCCTCGGGGTCAACCATTCTTCTGGGTCCACCACTTCCAGCTTCAAAGAGCACAGGAGGAGGAAGCCTCTCCTGACAGTCCTTGGGTTTTGGGTAGATCGACCGGCTGCTTCTAACTCCAGGAGCAGCTCCAAGGTCTTCAAGGGGGCTGTGGGGATGCTTGGCACTTCTCATGGTGCCCTGCTTCCTTGTGGCATGTTACTGCAGGGAAGGGGTAGCTTTGTCTTAAGAAGGGGTTGTGTTGGCAACCATCAGTTATGGATGTAAGGCAAGAAAATGAGTCCTGGGAGGCTGGCAGTGTGTAACCTGTGTGTCACCCCTTCTTCTGCTGAAACTGCGCCTGTGGAAGCTCACAGGTTATTAAAAACTTTCAGAAGTGAAATGAAAAGCTGTGCTCTTCATAGCCCTCTTCTAAAACAGTTGTTAGAAAAAACTCCTAACCAATGTGGTTTATGTTTCATTGTGGCTGGACCTGCTAAGAGTACTTTTTTTTTTTGTCATTTCTGGAACTTTTAAGATCATACCCTCTAAAGCTAGTTCACACACTTCTGTCAACACATGCTTGCCTTGGATGGACAGAGAGGTGCTTTAAAATGTACATGGTGAAAACTTTGTGAACTGGGAGAGCAAAGAGATATGTGTATGTTGATAAAATAACAAATGGCAGATTTTCTAGGGGAGAACAGACCACTTCTTTATTTGCCTGAATATAGATGTTGAGGTAGAAACTTATCTCTGTGAGCTTGAACTTGAATATTTCCATCAGTCTGTAAAAGACAGCAAAATCCTGTCACCTTAAATAATTTCAAAACCCAGTTTCTGTCTCTTGATTAGGAGAAAATGAGTATGAACAAAACAAAAGCAATTAGGACAAGGCGGGGCAATGATAAGGCGTCAGATGATGCAACTTGTCCAGACAGTCAGGTGAAAGAACACTCTTCTGAAATACCTACACAAGGATAATAAATTTTCCCTCGATACACTGAAGTAAAAAGAAACTCGAGAAAACTGATTTTATATCTCCATTTATAGGCAGCTTATATTGAAATGTAGTTCCAACCCATCTGCTGAAACAAATACAGCTATCCTTTCTTATTTGTCAAATTCACTAGTAGTGAAAAACCTAAACAAAAAATATTAAAATATTTTTTCCTTTTTTGCCAAACTAGGAAAAATAATTAATTAGCTTTTAAAAGGATCCTCCTTATCCCAACTACATTGATTGCAGCCAAAACTAATAGATCCGCAGTCCCTCTTGAGCTTTTACGAGTTGTCCCAATTTCATTTCACACAACTGAACCACCCTGAAGGTTATTTTAAGCCATCGCAGCATCAGGTTCAGACATAATATTATTGTATTACCACAGAACATTCTGAATTGGCAATAAAAATAGGGATATGAAATCATCTTTCACTGTGGCATAAAGATACGATTAATATGACTTCCAAAACTCCATAATATACTAAACTTTCAGATACACTGAGCAAAACATAATTCTATGCCAACTATTTTTACTAGGCATGTCAGCAAGTTACAGAAACAATTGAACGGCATATCATAATAACACAATAATTCAATAAGTGGAGATGCTATGGAACAGAACAAGCTGCAAATAATACCTCGATTTCTTCCTTGTAGGTTCTGTATCAGAATCTTATTTTATTTCATCACATCCCATCTGAGCACATATTGACCTTTAGAATTTGGGTCGTTGTGTTATTGAGGATCTCTGGCAAATACACAAAGCTTGTTTTTTCTACTCTGTTTTCTCAATTTTCTGAAGGGTAGCGTCACACTGGGTGGTACAATGAGGAAATCCTTCTGGTGTTGCCCTTGATGTCAAAAGTGAGACTTTATGGGATGCATTTCGGTTCCCATCCTGGCTGTATCCCAGCTCATACATGGCTTGTCCAGCTGGAGGATGGTCACCTCACTCTACTGCATAACCCTGTAGAGTTTGCCCTCTCCCATGCGTTGTAGCTTGAGCAGGGAAATGAGTATGTGAGTTTCTATCTCAGTGGGTAAAACCTGAGAGGTCCCATGGCTTACGTTGGCATAATCCTAGTACAGTATATAGAATGAAATGATCAGAGAACGAGACCAATCATCTTCTGTGATTTAGAAAGAAATAGTGAATGTGGGCTGAATGCGTTTCCTTTGATCAAGAGGAGATGTCCGGTAATTTTTACGATTACAGCATACACAGATAGAGAGCAAAGATACCTAACTGATGATTCAAGTAGCAGGAGGAGCTGAGCATCACTTATGCCTGTGGCAAATTCTCTCTAATAGCGCTCAACTTTCTAAGTTTCCTTTCAGTTATTTTGAAATTTCTCCTCTGTCCACCGACATGGCTTTGTGTGTAACTTTCCCCTACTTGGTCTCAGTGTCATTTACCCTAAATACCCTCTGTGTCAACTTTCCTCTCCTTTATCCGCATGTCATCTCCATGTGTCCTTTCATTTGCACTGCTCTTATGCTGAGTTTGTAAGATTTGAAGGACAGAAATTTCCAGAGAAGGTTGCAAAAAATTATGTATTGGTGTTAGTCCGTAAACTGTGGCTCTCTAGACACAAGTTCTCACTTAGGCTGCTGCTGGGACGTTGAGACTTTTGCATCCCCAGCTACAGGGGATCTTAGCATCTCTGACATTAACTACTCTTTCCTGTAACCTCATGAGTTGGTTCAGCCTGTATGTCATTGTGCTTTAAAGTCAGTGCTCTACATGCACTTTTAAGTTATTTACTACACCAAATGTAACTGCTGTTTTTAAAAATCTTGGCCCCAGCTACATTGCCCTCCTAGGTCGGCCATCAGTTACCTGCTAGACAGCACATGGCAGTATTCTACAGTGTTATGCTATCACTATAGCTTGTTTCTACTGTACTCTGTAACCTTTGCTGACTGTAACTCAGAGCTATCTGCAGCTGTTCTGTAGAAGGGAGGAGGAAGCCGGGAGGAACCATGCAGTTAGTTTTGCAGCGTGTAATTAGGAGCATATTCTCCGTGGGCGGTGATAGCTGAAGCACCGCTGCCTCCTCAGTGTCCTTCTTCAGTTTCTGACTTGAAACAGAAATTAGTGATCCAAATGAACAATGTCTTTTCTGATGTTAGTTTGTTTACAGAATACTAACCGGTGCTGGTTTTTTAGTCAGAAAGAGAAAGGAACTATATCAAGGTAATCTCAAAATATATAAAGACTGCAGGTAAGTTACCACTATTTTGTCCCAAAAGTTTAGATTCAGAGACAGGCGCAGAAAAAACAAACGGATCCCACTCAATAGCACTTTATGACCCTTTTTCACACCTCAGTATTTGCACTAAAGCTGGGCAAAGAGTAGGTTTTGTTATATCCTTTTAAAAGAAAAAAAAAAACTATTCTACTACACTAAGCTAAAACCAAGATTTTCTCAACTTTACTGAGAAATTAAAGCGAGGAGGAGAGTCTCAAACTAGCCAGTGGTTTGGGTCTGGAGATACATACCCAGCACGTGAAAAACTCTTTCCTGAACCACTGCATCCAAGGTGGGTCTCTTGGTATCACTGCAACACTTTGTATAAATAACTGAACATCCACTGGGACAGGGACTTGAGTCTGGATCTGTATTGGGTGAATGCCACAGTCATTCAGTGATAGAGCTGGTCCATCTCTTTTGATGTAGCTATTATAGTTCACAGAAATATCTAAACAGTACTCCAACCAAAGAGGTGGGATATTATTAAGGTAACATGCTGTAAACATTTTACATACTTTTTACACTTATTCTTTCTACTTTGAAGAGCCAATAGGTAAGTCAGATTCAGACTCCCTAGTTCTTTTTGTATAGTTGCTCATGAGTCATCAAAGTCAATCATCAAAGTTTTAGTAATATTGTTTTGAAGAACAACATTTTTTGTAGATTGATATTGACCCTTGATTCCTGTGAATGTAGTTATGTCTTCGTTGCCTTTTATGTATATGTAGGAGGCAGGGCAGGTCTAGATGTTTCTTTATTTTCTCTGGAATTAAACCAAGAAAGTAGAATGTTAATGTCAAGAACCAGTGTTGAAACAGTTAAAAAAAAAAAAAAAAAGAATAGAAATTCCAATCCAGTAGGTGTGACTTGAAAGAGCAGCTACCCCTGCCCTGTCCCAGTAGCTCCCAGCTGGATTATAGAGGCTGGGCAAGATAAGCACTGACTGCTTTGAAGACATGAGAGCGAGCCTCCCAGGAGCTGCATGCAAAAGGACGAGGTGAGGTGTACCCAGTGGTACGTATCACTGATTGCTTCATCTCTCAGTGCTGGAACTATTTAAAACTGTGAGGAGCTTTTTTTTTTTTTTATTGTTATATTTATTAGCATATGATACAATCTCAGTTCCCCAGGCAGCCTGTCCTACTGCCTACAAAGTATCAGAAATACACAACACCTGCTGTGGCTTATTCCCGAAATGAGGAAGGGGGAAGGACTTCTGAAGAAAAATGTAGCAAATAATTTGGACCTGCAGGTTCTGCGGTTTGGGGAGCATCAATCAAGCTCACTATTGCTCTGCTTTGGAGAGAAAAATGTTCCTCTCCTCCTTTTTCCCAGGAAGCAACATCTGCAAAAAACTGAAAATGTCTGTATCCATTTTCCTAAGTAAACGTGGTTTCAGCATAAACAGATGGTTTATGCCCTGTGAATATTATGCTGGCATTTGACACTAGCAGCCAGAGTTTCACAAAATGTGTGCAGAGCATTAGAAATAACTCCTTTAAACTCAGGGACCCAGCACAAGAAATGAAAGCTGTGAAGGCAGTAATAATAGACTCACAAAACCCCCAAATCCTCATCCAAGCATCTCCAAGAACTCTCTAAATATTATTAATTGGAGTTCATAGCAGTCCAGGAAGTAATTAAGTTTTGAGACACATTTGTCACAGAGGGTTAAACTAAAGACAAGAAGGTAAATGAGTTTCTCTGGGTTATGCAGTGAGTTGTGATCTTGTGTCCTGCGTGCTCTGACCATCTACATGTCTTTTTCCTTGCTAATGCCTCTCTAGCGTGCTGTGTCCTCAGCCGTATTCCCAGGACACGATTTTTAAATGTGAAACCATTACTGTTAATAGCACAGGGACAGGGTTGCAGTGTCTGCAGCATACATCGCCATAGCTGGGACATCTGAGTGCTCTGTGGGGAATTTATAATAAGCTAAAGAGATTTGCAAACAGCCCTCAAACCTCTTGCTAATAGGAGTTGCAATGGGTGTTAAGTGTATGAAGATTCTTAATTATTTGGTGATTTTTATTGATTTGTGTTGTTATTGCTTAACATAACTCTGTAATAACAAGGCATCTCTTTTCTAACAATCTGAAAGTGGTTTTCAACCACTCGTTAATTACACTAGGCAATTCTGATAGGTACACCATTTTGTTGGACTACGGGGAGGCTGAGGCAGTTTGCTTAAGATTACTCATAGCCTGAAGAGTGAAGCTCAGGAGGCTTCAGGCCTCGTGGTCACTGACAGCTGCAGCACGTGTTCCTGAACCAAATCCAAACCTGCTGATTCCCTGTCGTCTGCTGCATGTAAAAATAGGCTTGGGAAAGTTGTTTTTTTCTACTTCCAATTTCAAACAGAACCTGCCTGCAATAGCATATCAGTTTTCTGGATCGCTTAGTGCAACATGTGTTTATTGTGAATCACTAGGTACTGCTTCAAAATTCTACAGCTGTGAATCCTAAAGCGTGTCCTGGTTGCAGGACACAGCAGAGATGCAAAATGTCTCCCTTAGGTGTTGGCTTCTTTCAGTTTCCAGGAGAGAAGCTGTGTTGCGCTCTGGCTCATCCCATCATCTGCATGGCAGAGGGTGTGCCACTGAGCACACCTGCCCTGCAGTTTAGGCAATGCTATAATTTAATATACTTCATGATCAGCATTTTAAGAGTTTGAATTTGGTATTTCTCCATTATGTAATTACATAATAATAATGATTTAACTAACAAAATGTACGTGGAGTTACCTCTTATGTAAATCAGAGATATTTAGCAATAGGTTACAAAATGAGTGCATGTATTTCAGAGTGAGAACTAAGAGGTTACTTTGATTTAGAACAAATAAAAGGAGCTGTTGGGAAAACTTGTTTTATAAAGAAAAAACTATTTTGTTATAAATCTTCATCTCATGGCTCATTTACTAAAGTGGAAACTGCAGTGCTTCAAGGTGTTTAAATTAAAAGAAACTAACAAACCTCTCATTATTTTCTGCCTTTTTGGAGAAATTCAGACACTTAATTTAGATTCAAAACCTGAACTGATATGCAAGTGGGGAATTTGGGGCTCAATTTAGATAAAATAACATGAATCTCTAAAAAACACCAAGGAAATAGCTAATCTTTAGATAAAAAAGGACATTTATTTTAGTTACTAATCTGCTTATAAGCAACAGATACTGTCTGTATTTGAAGCACACTCCAGGAGAATTAAAAAGAAATTTCAAGTCAAATTTAGATATCAAAGTATATCAGATGCCTTGACTTCTACTAAATGTAACACAGGTTTCTAACGCAGTACTTTTATTATCTATCGAGTAATCTAATTTATCCTCGTTGTTCCAAAAATAGTTCCCCTGCATACAGCATGGCTCAGAACAGCAAGAGCTGGGAGAGACCACATCACTATGACTTGTAGTGATGGGTCACACTGACAGGTTTAAACCTGGATCTGCAAAATCTACCCGGGGTGGGCTTAGCTAAGAGGAGGCCATTAACTGCTATGTATTTGGGTATGTATGGGTTTTGGGAGGTGTATACTGCCCCCCCCCCCCGCCCCTTAAAGCATGTTCTGGGAGTGTGGAAGCACGTGTGGTACACAGCACTTTCTCAGTGGTGGCAATGCTGTCTGAAGGTGGTCTTTCTAAGCTCCCGCTGTCTTTCCCTGCTGTGATTTGCCATCCATGCAGTTCTGCTGGTGTGTTTGTGGGGTTGCACTGCAAACCAGATGTCCACAGTGATCCAGATGAATAACAGCTCCCTCTGGCTCTCTGGAAAGCACTAGCTTTAACTCACATTGCTTTCAGTGATCCCGTGTGTAGCAAATCTGCCAAACACGGGTGACTCAACCCAGCTGAGAAGACCTGTGGTATGAGGATGAAATGGGTTAGGGCACACCCTGGAGGGGCCTGGCTGAGCAGCCTCCCAGAGCAGTGGTGTGGCACAGCTGTGCCCAGCAGCCAGCTAGCAGGGAGGCTGCAGCCCCAAGCTGCTCTGTTCACATCCTACTGAGTCATTGCGTGGCTTCAGATAAGCCATGTGCTTTATTGTGCCTCAGCCTGCCATCTGCAAATCAGCGATAACAAAATTTAAATAATTCAGAAGAATGTAGCAGGCTTAATTGAAGTTCTTAATACATTTTGGGCTCCTTACATGCTGCACTAGTGCAGCCTTCAAGGTATTGTTGTTACGGAGTGTGTTGCTAGTAGTGCCATCTTCCTTTAATATCCTCCGCAAACTCCCTGGCTTCCTACTTTCATTACCAACATTTGGCTTTGGTGTCATTGTGTTGCTTGGACACCTTCTAATTTAAATTTTGTATTTTGCTTTCTGGGTGATCACTTCCAACGCCAATTTTCTTCTTCTACGCTATACAGCCCTTTTCTCATTTTATTGAAACCTAGCAACCATAATGTAAATTGGAAATAACTACAGCCCATTAGACTATTGAAATCCCAGAAGATCTGAATTATTCACTATTAACAGAACTTGTATAATTATAGGTTAACATATCACTTAGGCATTTAGCATACATCAGCTCCACCGTTAATTTTTAGCTCTTGATCTGTATTAGTAACCTCTGCTTGCTAAATTAAAGGATATGCCTCCAATTAGCCTAAATTTACATTCAAGAGCACATCTCTGGTGGGATGATGGTTATAAGTTTAGAACATCTAGGCAATTTCAGCTGAGATACCGAGGCTCTGTCAGAAGTGAAAGAGAAAACATTTTCATATAAACACTTCCATGACTTTCACAAAGGTAGAAGTGAAAGGAAAAAGCTGCTTTTTGTGTAAGGCCCGAGGCCAAAAGGCTTGCAGGAGCTGTAGTGCTCTGCCGTTGTAGATATCCCAGACAGAAGCCTGTACCTAGGGCACAGGGTAGTTGGGTTGTTGGATGAGATCCCCAGAAACCTAAATACTGAGTCCAGGGCTGTGCGACCCAGACAACAAGAAAATATTGAGATACGTAGAAAGAGAGAGAGAGATGTGACATAGTTAACAAAAAAAGTGTCTCCCCTGCTCCCCCAAAACAACGACCACCACCAACAAAAGTATCTTACATACCTGAAGAACCTTGCCTGTGTTTGACGTAGCAGGCCAGTGTAGGACGCTTAGTTAGTACACAGTATGTGTTCTGTTAGCCATGTACTACAGTGAAGAAAATCAAGGCAGCTGTGTGATGCATGGTCCTTTCAGAGTTTGGTGACTTATAAACAACCTTCTTCACAAGACGAGTTTTGGAGTTAAGCAGTGTCAATCCCTCATTCAAAGCTAAGATCCTTTTTGGGACTGTCCCCAGGAATTAAAAAAAGAAAAACAAAACTTTCTTGAGCAACTTCTTTCTGATTAAATGACCAGAAAAGTTAGAGTGATAGTTAAAACTTCATATACCCATCCATTAAAACAGGAGCACTTCCCAAACAGAATAAACTTTAATTGACCATTTAGTGATCCTGAGAGCAGGCTTTCAGCAACCACTGGCCAGTTTTAACTCTTTCCTGAGGGAGAGAAATACTGCTGCTGTACCTTTGATAAACACTCAGAGTTTGTCTTTTTAGCAAGCTTTTAGCAAGCTGACTTTCTGCTTGCTAAAGTGTAAATTAGCTCTTCTTTTTTCTCTCCTATTTCACTAGGAAAAAAAGATTCCCAGGAATCATCTGGATATTTTATACTGTTTGATACCTACGTACCTTAGATGATTAGTGCACTCAGCATAATCCTAGGTAATCTCACCTCCACTGTGGCAAACCCTTTTGAAATATGTAGCTAGGAAACAGTTTAGGCTTTTGTGCAGGTGATTATGAGTCCATTCCGACATGCTGGTCAGTAGTTGGATGGTGAACTTAAAGCTTGTTGGTGTTCGCCAGCTTTGAGAAATGATACAGCTTTTGACAATGTCCTTTCATATATACATAAATCCAATAAAGTAAATTTCAGTAAACATCAGTGAGCTTGTTATTGAAGAGAAATGCAGCAGGCTTGGTAGCTGTATAATCGTGTTGTACTTATAATTAAAAAAATGGTTGCTAATATTGCTAAGAGTTTCCGATGAAAAGCTTTGGGCAGTAAGAAATCTTCTTGCTCGGAAATCTTCTTATAAACTTACAATGGCAACTGTTACAGAGAAGGGAAAAAGCACTAAACTGGAAAATGCTATTAAGAATTCTAGTAGAATCCAAATTATTCAAAGCTTAATCATGGCTTTCACACAGCAAACTTGTTGCAAAGTATGGATTTTATTGGAAACAATTGGAATTGAAAGATTACATGGCTAATACCTGACTTTGTTGTACCCAGGACCAAAGAAAGATAAAGGAACATTTTCAGTTCACAGTTACTTGAGGATTTTTCCAGTTTTCTGGAAAAATTGAGATTGAACTCTATCATATAAAACCTTTTGTCATATAAAACAGTTTATGTATCTTCATAGTTAGAACTGCAAAAATATATAGGTGTTTCAGTCTTAAACAGTTCTTTTTAATGATGCCAAGTTTCAGAACCATGATGCCTACAATCAGCCTATCAGCCTCCGAGTGAAGGCTTTGGTTGGTAAATCTTAGATTTGCTGCATCGTCCATGTGCTTGGAGTCTTCTGTCTGACTGTGTCCAGAGGTGTTACAACACAGACAGTACTGAGACCTCAAAGTCTCCATGAGGATCCGTGAACGTATCGTTCCTTTGTCTGTAATGCTTCTCCCTGATGCCAGAATCATTTGTGTCCTATATAATGACAATACTGCCTAATACAACATCCATTAACAGCTGTGAGAGCAAGGACCAAAGCTTAGGTACCCTATTGCACTGTCTAAGCCCCACAACTGGCAGCCCAGCTGCCTACAGGACAGCTTTACTAGCAGGAGGAAACATTTCCCTTTTTCTCAGACTATACCATATGTTGTAGTTTACAATCACAGCATGCCCTGGGCAATACCGTGTGTGTTGGTCACAAATCCAATTTCCTGGGTGCGCACTTTAGCTGACAGGTCATTCTGCAAAACTGGCCGCTACCACCACAGCCTTCTTTTAAAGAGTATATCCTCCTCCTGCTAAATATTTTGCTAAGGAGGGGAGCTGATAACCAGCATGCAAAAAGAGCAAGACCTCCAAACTTCTGAATAGAACTCAGCAAGGTGCCAGGCACCTGACTGAACAGCTCTGTTCTGAGCTGGGGTGATGGATCCCATGACCCCCAAATCCTGTCCAGCCTGTATTGCTCACTGTACCCTTCTGCCTAAAACGACTCACAGACTAATTCAAGGCTCCCTGATTAACATGTAGTTTTTATCATCACTTGAAAGTTACTTATTCTACTCCTTGGGTTCTTTGAATCACCCTTCATGGGCAAGGACCTACTTCTCAGCCCTTGCAATGCCTCAGCAGAGGTGCCTAAGCAGGCAAACTGGCCTCATCGTCTGCCTCTCCTTATGCAGCTTTATTTCTGAACCCTTGCAAGTTTAGCTTTAAAGCTGTCACAAGTTTAAGGAGTTTGGATTTCTCTCATATAGCCTGGAATTTTACCTTTAATTACTTAGAACAAAGACTTTAACCACTCTAATCAAACATCTTTTGCCTGAAGTGTTGACTATCTGTCTCTTTCCATGATCATATACTTTAAAGATTTTAAAAGCCTTTTCGGTTTTGTGCTCTAGTGACAACATTCATGCATTTAGTTCTTTTCTCTCATTAAGCCTGTGGATTTCCAAAATATTTCTGGAATGTGATCTTTCTGTTCTCTTTTATTTTTTCCCTTTGCCCTTTTCAACCCAAATATAAGAAAAAGTACAAAATAGGAGTTTCTGTGTTTGACTAGAGGGTAAATGTAGAGCTCATTAAAATAATCAGAAATAATCAACAGGCATGTACAGTACTGCTCAGTTGCTGTAGTCCTTTAAACCTGACCTTTTGCTCAGCCTTTCTGGGTACATCTGCATGGTGAATCAGAAGAATGAGCCAAGCTAACAGCTTGAGGTGATAAGGCTTCCTCCTGTAGTATCACACAGACACAGTTTAGCCACACCAGCCTGGCCTCAGAGGAGAAAAAAAACCTTTCCTGTGGCTGGTTATGGCACCAGAGCTGGCAGCCATATCACATGAAGGAGAACCTGATGTGTGCAGAGTGTAGTCTGCCTGGTACCCAGTTAGTATCTCATGCTGTTTTCTAAAATCCCTTTCATCTCAGCTACACCCATACATGGATTAATAAGGAGGTTAGACCTGGCGTGAGTTATGTGGGTAAGTGTGAGAAGCTGTTGTATGAATGTGTAAGTAAAGCAGGACAAGGACTAATTTTTGCATTTTTTTGTATTTCCAGGACATCGCTTTTCTCATTATACCACTCTCTGCTAGTCGGTGAATCGCATCAGTGCAGTCTTTCTCTAAAGGGACAGGCCTGATTCCCCCTCTCTGACCGGATGGTGTCCTGCTGCTGACTCCTGAACTGTGTGAGAGTCAGAATCAGTGCGTGGCTGGGGAAGGGGCGGTCTTGGAAAGTAAATTATACTTTGTTAAGCGGTCATGAGACTTAATACTGACTTAAATAAGCATCTAGCTTCTGTTTACACTTGAAAGTTTTGTCATGCTGGTGTAGTTATGCCAGTAAACTCCTCCTTACATAACTAGAGTGTTTTTTGCCTGTAAAATGCGTTCCGGTTTGGCAAGCAATACTAACTATAACATCAACCCCCCCTTTTTAATTGGTATAATTGTGTCTACGCTAAGACTTTTGTTGAAGTAGTTATGTCATAAAAGTCATCCTAGACAGCACAGAGCCTGCAAGTGTAAACCAGAATCTTAAACCTTGGCTACCCAGCTAGATGTTACTGTGCTTCAATACAGTTATGGAAAACCAAGATAGATTTGTTAGAGTGCACTGACTACAACTGAATAGTCAACAGAGACAAAGTCAAATTCCATTCAACATCATATTAACTAACCATGTGTCCATTGTGGTATTATCTAATTTGATTTTTATGTAGCTGTGGTTGAACAGCGACAATTAATCTGCCTTAGACTATATCATAACTTAATAGTGCCAGGGTGAAATTTGCTTTATTTCAGTTTATTTTTCACTAGTTTTACCGACATATTTCTTCTGACGTGTATTACTTTGGTTTTCATCTCAGTTAAGTGTGTTAAGAGTAATTTTTCCTTTTAGGATTTTAATATTCATTTTCCAGTTTTTGATATCATGAACTATAAACATATCCAAGATACAAATGAGAAAAAAAAGGCTGTCATTTTGATAGACACTCCACTGGATCTTTAAATATAGACTCTCTAAAATTTTTTGAATAATTTATATTAAAATAGTTGTAAGCACTGACATAGATTGTCAATACAAATGACATTAATGTATCTTCTTAGCTGAGTATCAGTTTCTAAGGAATGTCATTAGCCACACTTAGATTAATTTTCCCCAGTGGACCATAATTCAGTCTTGCGTTTCTAATAGTCTACAGCGTTTTAATTATTTTTCTTTCCCTTAAGTATTGCTATATTTCCTCAAAAATGCAAATTCTGCCCTTCAGAAAACAATGACATGTTTTTAAAATTGGCAAGGCTGGGACCTGAAGAAGTCTTAGAAAGTTACTTATCACATAGAAAAAGAATGCTATCTTGCATGTATAGTGCAAGTTTCTCCTACTTGTGAATCCAAAGTCTATCCACTAGTGAAGGGCTTGAACCAGATTTGCCCTGGAATCAAGTCACAGTTTGTTATTGAATTCAGAAGCAGGAGTTTAGGCCTATACTAAATAAAGAAGAAACTTCATTTCCCTTTGGGTTGCAGTTAATTCTGCAGTGTAATATGGACCTGTTCAATCAGCTCTTCTTATTTTACAGATTTTGCGAATGTTCATCACCATGCTTTCAGTATTAGCTAAGAGTATGACAGCTGAACAGTTTGTTAGCAACATTCGAAGCAGTAAATGCGGGATGCTACATCCTAGTGATACCACTGGCAAATGTAACAAGACAATGCAATTACCCAAACTGGAACTGAGTTTTGGCATTGTATCTTTATTGTAGAAAATGCCAGAGGATTCCTGCTCATCACAGAAGGGGTTTATGCCTCATCTCAGGTGGGTACTATTGCCTGTTATGCCTGGCAAAGACGGTCTGTCGCGTTACTATGGTCTTTGTAGGACTTTACACAAAACCAATCTTCTGAGAGATCATCTCCACCACCACTGAAAGCCACAAAAAGAACAGACTTATAGGCCCACCTAGGGAGTCCTGGAATGTGCTTTAGATCATAGGATATGCAGTAGCTGCAGTGGTTAAAGTTTTCAGACAACCAGGAGAGGTCAGACACTTTGATATATTTTAGTATTGCTTTTTGACTACAAGAAGAGTAAAGGATTGATGGCTGCTATTCTAGTGCAGGCCACAGAGCCTCATATTAAAATAATGAAATTCTTGCTTCACTACTCAAGCAAACAGATCAAAGAGCATTTTTCTGAAAACAAAAGTGATGCAAATGCAATTTTAAAGCTGACATTCAGCCTA
This sequence comes from Tapera naevia, assembly GCA_033556795.1. Lineage (NCBI taxonomy): Eukaryota > Metazoa > Chordata > Aves > Cuculiformes > Neomorphidae > Tapera > Tapera naevia. The sequence continues at coordinate 14,775,755 of JAUMJJ010000246.1, read as the reverse complement.
CATGTCAACTGTACCCATTGCTTTTGCTTTGATGGCAGGCTGAACTCAAAATATATATGAGCCTTCATAGCTGTTTAAGGTCAATCCTGCCAAGCTAACGGTAGGGTTTTCTCCAAACATCCGTTTACCAGCTATTGGTGTTACCAATATCACCACAGGAGAGTTTAATCTCCTCTTTGCTAGAAGTGTTTGTTTTTATCCTCTGCAGCACCAATTGATTCCCCAGTAGAGATAATAATAAATAACACTCATAGCAGTGATATAATGCACCTGCAATTTTCCAAGAGAGGACATAAAGAATGATGCCTGTGAAAAGTAGAAACTTCCTTCTTCAATGAATGCTGCGTAATTTTGCTAAATAGCCTTAGAAAGTATCATTTAGGTGAAGATGTGAGAACTAGGCAATTCAAAGGATTCATTAGTGGTTATGTATCTTTTACCTCCAGGCTACTGCGTGAATCTAGACCAGGTTAGCAGAGACTGAAAACTGTTACTCCCTGCAAGCCAACGTGAGAAGAGGTGATGGTGCTTCCCACTCAAGTTTTTCATGAACTGCTGACCACAGTCCAAAGGCCCAGGGCTGAACAATGCACGCAAATCAACCATCTCTTTCAACTCTGATCTGGGAATAATTCCTTTTGATCGGGGTGGAGAGCAATTGCCAGGAAGCTAACCTCACTGCTGCCCATTCTGTACCTATGGTATGAAAAGTGAACAGAGCCAGTCCAAATTATCACAGTTTGGGTCTTTGATTTCAGAGTAATTACCATCACTTATGGTGCAGCGAAGTCAGCCCAACAGAGTTTATACACATTGTTGTCAGCCTGAAGACTTTTACGGGTGCTACAGATGTTTCTCAAGTTTGGCTATTGGTGATTAATTGTCCAATCTCTTAAAGTTACAAAATATGCTTCTTAAATTAATAGCATTGGAGATTTTCCACTCTTAACTGTTTCGGATTTCGAACTCCTACATTCATTTTAGAGCACATAGAAACAAAACACATAGGTTTAGATTTTTTTTTACTGTGCTAGAAGAGTACTTCTAAAGTTGGGGTGGGTGTTCTCTTTTTTTCTGTGCATGCATTCATTAATCCAATATTGGATTCTAATGGTTTTGTGCTTCTCAACCTTTGGTACACATGAACAAGATATACTGCAGCACTTACAGAATTCCGTTTCACTGAAAATGTGTGACTTCCTTTATAAATCACATAACCCATTCTCTTGTTAGTGTAAGGTATATTTCCCAAAAATATGAGAAACTGGATATTCATTGTATTTAAGACAAAAACCCAAGAAACAGTACAACCATCTTTACATATTACAAGACACAGACAGAACACCTTTTTTAACTATCTCCAATGACAAAGCACTGTTACGATCTCATTGCACAGTAACAGCCATTTCTACTGATCCATGACAAATGAATAGCAATGAACAGACTTTATGATTAATGAAATTAACTAATTAAAGCCTTCTCCAACTTGATTTGAGTGTTTAGTTAGTCAAAGTAGGTGTTTGCTTCCTGTATGACAAAGCAACGGGGCTTACTATAATTAATCAGAAGTAATAGTACGTAATTTGGAGACTGCAGGCTTTATGGCAGTTCCTTGCACGTTTGACCTAGGCCTAAACTCCTTCAAACATAAATAAAACCTCCCTGTTTGCGACAAACCTCTGAAGCGCAGGCACTGGCAGAGGCACGGAGGTGTTTTCAGTGCTGCAGAGCACCCAGAGACGAGCCAGGGGAAGAGCCTGGGCAAACGGCGGATTTGTATCTCCTGTGGAGAACACAGGGTGATGGCAGAGACCTGATGTGTCCCATGGCTCAAGGCCCATGCTATGATCAACCTGAACAGCACAAGTCACGTGGTAAAGCACCACATCTGCCTTTTGGTATCCTTAATCAAGATGCTCCTCCAGTATTCCTTTTCCATCTCAGCAACTGCTGTTACTATTTTATACTAATATATATTATATATATAATATATATTATTAATGTGGTACCACACCTCTTCTCACCTGCTAAGAGCCTTTAATATACAAAAAATAGAAAATGAAACCCCAAAGTGTCTCATCCTAGCCACAGTGGTAAGCAGTTTCTCATCATTTACATAAAGAGAATATTTCTTTGGGAGAGAGGTGCGGTAACCTATTGATCTACTGACTCTAAGGTTAAATAATCTCACCTCCCCAAAGCTTCTCTATTGCTGATTACTCTACTTTTCCAGTAGCATAACAGCCTGGGCTCTTAATGAGGGATTTACTCAAGTAACATGCAACTTGTCCAAGTAGCATTTTCTCTTGCAAACACCCACTCTTGTCAATGAGAATTTTCCATGCTCATTAACAGCTCTGGCTTCACAGTGGACCAAATGTATGTGTTGTATACTTTAAGAAGATTTGGTGCTTTTGACTGGAGCTATGAATAAAATTGGCTGAAACATAGAACCAACTTTGTCTTCAAAGAAGAAAGTTCACTCAGGTAAAAGTTTTATGATTATAATGGAGGTGAAAGTAAATTTTGCCTTGGTTGAATTTCAGCTTGGAAGAAAGGGAAATTGAAAATACACATAGGCTTGAAGAATAATTCCATAAACACAAAGGCACTTCATCAGATAAGCATTCACATTAATTTTTTTGTCCAGTCTCATTCAAAAGAATTAATTTCTTCAGTGCCAACAGGTTGTGTTAAGATTAGTTCTGAACCCCTGGAGAACGTTGCAGACAGCTGTGTCTGTTTCTGAGCAACTGGCGAATATGCAATGCAAAGAGAAGGACGAAAGAGGGATTTTGCAGCCCAAGAGCCTACAGTCCTCTGAGGGGACTGGTAGAAGGGCAGGTCCCAGGAGAAATGAAGGCATCTCCCGCTGCCTGTCAGGGGATGTCTGAGGTAGAGGAAAAAATGATCTTTCTTTCAAGGCTTAGTATGAACAGAGAAATCTTACAGCTAGTTGGTAAAATCCTTAGTACAGGAGCTTCTCCTTCAGAAATAGGGTCTTAGCTGTTGTCTTACCATAAAGAATAAATGAAAAAATAACAGGAATAATGAGGAACAGACACGGGGATTAAAGATGGAGAGCTGTGATGTAATTGTGATTAGCCTGTCACTTTATTTTTACTTCGCTCTTTTCCTGAAGTTCTCCACTGTTTTTCCTCCTCCATTTCTAAAGAAGTGCTGATACTCTACCCTTGTCAGAACTAGCATACCAGCTGAGTTTTTTAGCCTTTTAGAAAGCTGAGTTCCTCTCTGCACAAGTTTTCACTGCTTTTGTGTGGCCACATACACAATACAATAAATTGCTCGCTTCTAGAAAGAACTGTGGTCATGGAAATACAATGAATTCTTTACTTTCTATGGAAGCTGTCTCTAAATAAACATTTTATAGAATCTGATGTTACTGATTTGTTACTATTTTGTAGTTATATGTGGATTCTGTATGATTGCTCACTTCTAAGAATGCTTACTTTTCAAATAATCATCATTATATTATTATCACCAGGCAAAAGAAGTTTGTGGCTCACAAGTCCCTTGCCCACAAGTCCTCACACCCAGCGTGCTGAAAGGATTAGGTGACTTTAAATTTGTGGCTCAAAGGTCATTCAAACTTTCAGGGAGGAAAATATTTTTCTTTCCTAATTTAACCTAGTAAGCAACCATAAAGAAGCAAAGGAGGAAGAATGACTCAGAGCAAGTTTCTCTACAGTAAATATTCAAAGATTGTTAAGAGATGATGCCAGGATTATTGATCTGAAGATAAAATCGACGTAAAGAAATAACATGCATTTCAGTGAGGCGAACAGTGTGGTTGAAAAAAGATCTTTGCCCATATATACAACACAGCAGGCTAGCCTGGCTCCAAACTCATGAGTGTAAAAAAGATTAGAGGTTTAAGTGAGTATTGAGTACTTGAGCTGGTGCTTTTCACAGACACATTTAATCAGCAATTAAATTAGAAAAATCCCAAGTTAAGGTGTTCGGGCTTCTTTTTTTGGTAGTTTTTTGTGTTTTTGTGGTTTTTTGTTTTGTTTTGTTTTTTCTTCCTCCCCCCAATCCATCAGTACTATACTGTAAATACTGCACCTACCTTTAGATACCAAAATTGCCCGAGTTCCAGAGAAACTAATTGTCCATGATTATAAGGTACTGGTCTTTTCTGTAGCTCTGCCGAGGAAACATCACTGATAGGGGTTAGGAAAGGTTCCAGCTCAGTGGTTCTCAAGCTAGGATTGTAATAAATACATGGGGAATTTGATACCCCCTTCTTACTTTCTTGCCCCCTTCCTTTACTTACTGGTTTTGGTATCAAAGACCTTCAGCCTTTAACCCTCATTAGTGTGAACCTGGACTTCAAAACAAATGCAGCAAGCCCTTATGAATCCTAAGGGAACAGGATTCATTCTCTCTCCAATTACAACGTTATTAAAGTAGGATTCTCTAGGACTTTGTCACAAAAACAAAAGCTCACAATAGCTAATACCTTACAACGGGGGTACTACAAGTGGGTCAAGTAAGCAGGGGAACACATGTCAGCGACAAATAATTCCCATGCCTGTAACAATTCCTCCTAAATGTGTCTGCACAGCTGTCATGCCATCTCTCTCTTTGTATTTGCTGGCAGCTTTATAAATATCTGGGCCACTAAGCAGATTTTCTCTTCAAAACCGGTGGCCCAAATTCTTAAGAACACATTATGGTCCCTAAAAGGACAGAGAGGAGAGCGCATGCATGCATGTGCTTTGTGTTTGTTTGAAAAGCAGAGCTGATTATTATGATGCCTCTGCATAAGAATCAGTGGAAATTCACCTGCATAAGAGAAAAAGCACTAACAGATATCTGAATTTTCTGACCAGTAGCTGCCCTGCATTCAACACGCCTTATGTTGGTTAATTCCATCGAAAGTATCAGTAAGTCAAGTTAGGGGATCATACCTAGAAGCCAGCAGCTGCGTCTTCTTCCGCCTCAGGTCCAAGACACCTCCTGTTACTAAAGCTTTTTGGTTGTTCAGCCATACAGAGAAGAAAGAAAATAGTTAAGTGCTTCTAAACCCTAGTCTTACATTGGATGCTGGCTTTCTGAAAAGCATCTTTTTACCTTAGAATGCAGTCCAAAACAGTAAGAGACTACACACTTAAATAAATGAACACCCAATGGGTTTAGAAAGACAAATTGTGTTTTGTGTTAGACAAATCTGATCAAGAGCACACTATGAACATTGCAGTGGAAGGATTTCTTATACTGACAGCATGGTCTGGGAGCTCGCTCACCTAGTTCGGTTCCCTGGCCTTAGGAAGCAACTCCTAGCATCGCCTTAGGCAGACTAATTACCTCCTGGTTACACTTAAGAAAATCAGATCAATTGCTTTCCAAGACTTTTAGAAAAATTCTTCATGATTTGAAAATATTAAATCGGGATTAATGGTGTTTCTGAAAATACATTCTTGTCCAGTCATAGGCTGTTTAGCCCTGTGTGGGAATTATCACATTTAGTTTTAATACAGCGTAAGCAGGAGTTCGGTGCAGATGATCATAGTAGTCGCTGCTGGACTTAATATCCATAAATTAACTCACAAGAGGAGATAAATGCACTGGGAGAGCTTGAGTAATTACCGATTCCAGCTCCTGCCCTGCCTTTTCAAAATGTTTGTGAAGCAGCTCCCAGGTCGATGGTTTACAGCCTGCATTGCACTCCTGACAGAATACACCATACACATTGCTGCTTGGGTACTGGTCACAAGGGCAAACAAAAAAAAAAAAAGGAAAAGTGTTACATAATTTTATTGTTCAAGAATGTCTGCATTTTGGACATGAATGTAAGGATAAGCAAATCTTGAAGACAGAAACTGAAAATCAAGCAGGTTAGAACAGATGTTTTTTGTCCCTATACAATAATTACGTAAGTAGGAGACGTTTGGGACTTCTTGAGCTAATTTTCTTTTTCCTCCTTTGTTTTTTTTTTTTTTTTGCTTTGAAGCCTCAGGGATTGTTATTCAAGTCCAGGTAAAAATCGTAAGAGACTAATGGCTCAATGCAGCAATGCAAACCCTACTTTTTAAAAATATTATGCATTAGGGGAGATCATTGTCAGCAATACACAGAGTAGCTGACCTAGTCAAAGGAGACTTTTTTCAATGTTAGGCTCAACCATCTGTCAGAAGATCACCCAGCGCTGACTTAAGGCAGTGGTAAAGCTTCCACACAACTTCAGTGACTGAACATATGAGCACTGCTCCTATGCTATCCACCCAGCACAATGAGACAACTGATTGCATTTCAGAACTTGCTGTACGCCTGTAATTTATTATGCTGTCATCTCAGGAAGAAGCATTGTTGAAGAAGAATGACATAGTCCTTCCTTTATAATTTATTGTTCCAATAAAATTAATCACCCAGTCTTCAGCTCCTAAAAAACTCCGCAGCGGAAATCAAGTTCTAAAGATGATCCATTCTTATCAGAGGCAAATGGAGTAAAAAGTGAATCATTGCTGAGGCTGTAATGCAAAATGCAAATGACCTTGGAGTGGCAATCAAACCTTAAAAATTCATGTTTCACAGAAGACATCAAAATGAGTAGTCAGAAAAGACTGCATTGCTTCAGAAGCACACCTATACTTCTAATTGTTTTTTGGATTTAATGTAGTTTCCAGTTGTTCCAGGATGCAATAAGGAGTCTACCCAGGGCGGCTGAGAAGTACGTGAGGGAGATGCAGAGTTTCATGCCAATGACTGCTGTCACGCCGAGTAACAATGCAGAAAATCCAATCCAGTATTTGCTATGAGTTTGGCACAAATTAAAAAGTTACCTTCTAAGGAAATGTATGATAGCAAGCCATGATGATGCATGGAATGTGGGGAGAACCCTCCAAAAATCAGAAAATTCAGGGCACCACTCCACTAGCACCACAGTTATTGCAAGGTTGCAGGTAAAAGTGCAAAATACTATGAAGTTTTAGGCTCAAGGGAAGAGCCATGAATGAATGCTAGGGCCTTTGTCCTAAGCCATCCCATCCGTGAAGCTTGGTGTAGAGGGGTAGTTTTTCAGGACCTAGTAGGACCCTACCCTCTTTCCTGTGCTGTTAGCACTGCTTACTGCGAAACAGACACGGTGTGGCTCAACAGGTACCTGGCTGCACCACTGAGCAGCTTCTTCTTTTGCTCCATTAGGCAATGCTGTGCTTTACAAACACTGATACGCAAGGCCCCATAATTCCTTCCAATATGGGTTTTACTACTTTGTTCAAGAGTAAGCAAAGTAAGATATGGAAACTCAACAGCCTTAACAATTTTCTGGTGCCTCCCAGTTAGTATCAGAGTTCTGAAGAAAAAATCAGCATCAGAAATTTGAGATCCCACTGCATTGTACATCCAAGTACACACTAATGCTATCAGAGACAGTCCAAGGCTGTTCAGCTGAGTGAATAGGGAGTAAAATTTTCAGGAGTCTTTAGAGGATATGCAAAAATCAATAGCACCATCCTAACTTTGCCACTAGTTTGCTATGGTTAGGTCACTTAAACTCTCCACTCTCCTTATTCCTGCCCTTAAAGTGAAGTCAATTCTAATGACTGCTCTTATTACAGAAGAAGTGGAAGATTTAATAAACTAATGTTTTTTCAGCACTGGAAGTATACAAAATACTCAGAAAAGTGATGAAATTTACCACCAGTGCCGAAGAGTGGTAGATAGTGAGAGTGTCAGCGCTTGTAGCTATTGTGGAGATAGGAAAAAGCTGTTTATTCAGAGGTGGAACCAAAACTGAAATGGGTCCAATCTCAACAAGGCAGTTACTGTACCAGGATTGCATGTTCCAGTACTTGCTTAAAACCTCAGACATTGTGAAGTCCACACAAGCAATTTGCTGTTTTTCACAATCAAGAGAGCAGCTCCCTTGTCTCCTCAAACACATCTCACTGTTGCTCCTACTGGTTCTTCACATACAATTTGTCATTATAAATTTTAAAATCCTTATGTCAGAGACTATGAATTAGCTCAAATGTCTTATGGAGGACAGATTTATAAGACTGGATTGCTTCAGGTTAGGATGGTTTTCCATGGCAAATATCAGATGAAAGCTGCCAAAAATAATTATCCAGTGCAGAGTAAGAAACTCAGGTAGTATAAGGGTAACTTCAGTTGGCTTAGGATGACTTATACTTTGAGGACCTTACCATAAACTAAAGAGGAAGCTTGCCAACAGAGCTTCTCCTAGCAACTATCTTACAGAAGCCAGTCCAATCCCAAGTAATTTCCTCTACTAAACTCCTCTTCCAGCTCAGGAGTTCCTTTCTTTTACAGCAGCATTGGGAAAATGTACCCAACAGCATCAGACCCATCTGTAAAAGCAATGTAACTACCCAGACCCACTATTAGTATTTCAGTTTGTGCACTGTGCTTATCAAAGAAGCTTGAGACTGAGCTACAATTCATAAGGGAACGTATTTTTGAAAGCCTTCAGAGCTGACATGTTTACTGAAGAACACTGACTCCCTAAAATAAAGATCCTCTTTAGCAACAAAAACCTTGGGGAAAATAAGCTTTGCATCTTGCCCAGGACAGCAATGGTCTGCTCTTAAAGATGAAATACACGCTGATGATCAGCAGTCTAAATTCAGTACAGCAGGTACCAACAGTGAGTCTTGTCCTTGTAGATATCTTAAACATGTTCATAATTTTGCTCATTTCATTAATTCCAGTAAGGTCAGACTATTCACATCAGTAAACATACACATTTGGTCAAATAAGATTTTGTTATAAGATTACACCTTGTACTGGATTTTGCAAAACAGCTCTGCTGGCAGGATGTGCAGCTTTCTGCCATCAGCTGCTATGTATCTATTAATACATTTTACATCACCTTTGTTCACGTTGCTTTTACCTGCATTCTAGTTTGAATTAAGACTGTGCATCATTAATACTCCTTTGGCTGAAATCCCTTATGTGTTTGAAGTGATTTAAAAACATATAAGCATTACTTGGAAAAAGGTGCAGTTGATGTGTTAGGGGTCTTTCCCTACACACAAATGATGCACCTTGAAACTCACCTTTTTCCCACCCCAACACAATCCACTTTTACTGGTCATATATGCTTATGTTTTTGCATACAACAGGCATGGCCTTCTTTCCTTCAAGCGCTTCCTGCTGCCACCTGCTTCACCTGGCCTTTTGCCTTCACCCCCAATACATACGTGCACACAGACATTACCTTCCTTCTTGGTACTCTGTCATAATACACAGGCTCCTAGTAAGGTGGTTAAGTGATGGCAACTATCATGGGAAAGTGTCAAATACACAGAGAGAAACTGATGCTCATGCTCCTCTGCTGCCAGAATGTGGCCTGTGATTATGATTTGGCCCATGGTTGTTAAGGATCCCAGCAAAATCATATTTTTTCTTATTGCTCCCTTCATTGTAGCATTTAATTTTATTCGGCTTACAGCCTTCATAGAAAAATGTAGTGCTAAATGAAGATGAGAAAAATACATAGTGTGTGGAGGAAAAAGTATCCTCTATAGGAACATTTCAGTATTGTTTCCAGACACCATATCTTTCTGATTATGAAAAAAACCCTCCAAATCCTCATCTGTGCAGGGTGACACAAGCAAAACATAGGAGCATCGAGGAATTGACCTGCTCCCATCTTTCCTATCACCAGCAGTAAAAGAGATATTTACTTAAAAGCAGCTTTGGAATACAAGTATTGACCTCAAGTATTGAACCAGCTCTAGGCAGCCTCCTTGCAGGCTCAGGTGAGTATAGGCCCATTTCCATCATGACATGAGGAATAGTGTTATTTGATCAAACCTTTTCATCTTTTCTAATGCTTTTGTCTGTTTTGTCTACTCCTCCTGTTACCTGGCATGCAATATGCTCCTGAAGAGATTCAGGGTGCATTGTCTCAGAGAAAAAGCAATAAATTATTAAACCCATCTCTGTAACAGCCTTTCAGGTATTGAGACAATCTGTAAGCTAAGGACTGATGTTTATCTCTGTAACGCGGCACTACCACTTGAAACATGGCAACCAAACTGCTGCACAAGAATTTTTATGTATTTATTTTTTTTGAAATTGCCTTACATTGGAAAAGTGTCCTTTTTGAAAAAAAAAAAAAGAAAATAATGCCGTTAAATCCTCCCTTTGTCTTTTTTCTGGGCACCATGTAAAACGTCACACTGGTTTAGTACTGTACTTACCAGCTTTGCCGTGGAAACATTGGGCCAGGCTTAGATCTATCACCTACCATTTGCAGGCCAGTTGATTTCTTGCATACACGTCAGCCCGCACCTCATCTGGCTACTTTTAAGGTTGTCCCTAGAAATGGATTGGCGTGGGCAAGGGCTGAAGATCTGGTGTCAGCAAAAAAAGCATGCAAAATGGTGGGGTAAAATTTTCTGCTGTTGTCAGACGAACCTTTGGTGATTCCATCTCCTGAGAATCACAGACTGGGAGAGCAGGCAGGCTGAGAAGGAGGCTGTGCTATGTCAGTCTGGTGGATCCCAGTGATACAACAGCAGAGTGGCCTTTCATTCCTAGCAGGATCTATGAAGAAAGCCCAAATGTCCTTCTGGGCCCTATTGTGCCACTATGGAAATGAGTGCAAAATTAGTGTATTAAAGCTGAACAATAATTTTACATGGCTGTGGCAGAGAAACCTAAGTGCAAAAAACAGCAGGATTACAGAAAGGTGCTGCCTTAAAAATAGCTTCTTGGATAGGAAATATTCATTAGTACATTTTGTCTTTATTGCTATTATTTTTTTCAGCATCTGTAGTAACACACTAAAAATCCCTCTCAGGCCTCTAATGTCCCAGTGCAAACAACATTTAAAAAAAACCCAAGTGATCAAACAAGCAATAGAAGAGTCCAGCTTTCTCATTGGTTTGTGTCTTGTAGTCATTCAGAGGCACAAACTGAGGTGCTTTTTTGACGCTTATTTGGGTAAGTCTAGGCAATTCCAAGCACAAATACCGGCTGGGCAGAGAATGGATTGAGAGTAGCCCTGAAGAGAAGGACTTGGGGGTGCTGGTGGATGAGAAGCTTGACATGAGCCTGCAATGTGCACTCACAGCCCAGAAGGCCAACAGTGTCCTGGGCTGCATCAAAAGTGTGACCAGGATGTTGAGGGAGGTACTTCTCCTCTACTCTGCTCTCGTGAGAACTCACATGGGTTATTGTGTTCAGTTCTGGAGCCCTCAGCCCAGGAAGGAATTGGATCTGCTAGAGTGAGTCCAGAGGAGGGCCTTGAAGATGATGAGAGGGCAGAACACACCCCATACATGCACAGGCTGAGAGAGTTGTTCAGCCTGGAGAAGAAAAGGCTCTGGGGAGAGCTTGTAGCAGACTTCCAGTACTTCAAGAGGGCCTGCAGGAAAGCTGGAGAGGGGCTCTTTATCAGGGAGTATAGTGATAGGACGAGGAGTAACAGTTTTAAGATTTAAGAGGGGAAAATTTAGACTGGATATCAGCAAGAAATTTTCTACTGTGAGGGTGGTGAGGCACCAGCACAGGTTGCCCAGAGAAGTTATGGGTGCCCCCTCCCTGGAGTTGCTCAAGGCCAGGTTGGATGAGGCTTTGAGCAACCTGACCTAATGGAAGGTGTCCTTGACCACAGCAGGAGGGCCTGATAATTAAGGTCCTTTCCAATGCAAACTTTCCTATGATCTTCTTTATCAATTGTTTGATATATACCAAGATGTAAATTTATATGCTACCTTTCTTTGTGGCAGGTGAGTGACTTCAGGGTTCCTCTCTGCTCCAGCTAGCTGCCTACCTGCTCAAAACTTGTAGGAATTTAATTAGCTTTGAGCCTGCTCTCCATCAGCCAAATAAATTCAATCAACCAGTGTATTCAACAGTTACACGAGGATGTACAGAACATGACCACCTAAGCCTCATTTCCTGAGGAAACCAGACTTGCAATTCCTACTTCTAAGAGCTAATTACTTGCAATGGATGAACCTGGTGAGGGTATTTAAAGGAAAGGTAGGCTATCAGGAGAGAGGTGTCAGGGTGGGGTTTTGTCACAGATCTTATATGTGTAAGGCAGCACAGAGCAAAAGTTAACAAGTAGGAGGTTGATAACCAAAATTGTTTATGTCAAAAAAAGTAGAGAGCAGCTGTTTACTGTCCGATTCAGCTGTGCTGAGACTGACCTACCCCAGCCTCTGTGGGTTGCAGTTCATCCCTATCCCAGGCCAGGGGCTCATCTGCCCACTGAGCAGCTCATGCAAACACTCCTCCTGCTTCAACCCAAGTAGAACAAGGGAAAGCTTACCCTGTAAATCCAGCTTGTTTTGACAAAAGGAAGTTCAGAGGTGCTCCTGTGGGCAGGTCAAGAGGGGCAGCAACCATTTTTCACTGCCATAGCTGTTCACAAAGAGGTGTCTGTCCACATCCTCTACAGGGCAACAACTCTTGAGGAGTGACTGTGTTTTTAGGTGTTTTCTCTATGAAGGAACAGCCCTTGGATTTTTGGTATGGGGAAGGGGAGGGAAGACATCTGTGTGTTGAAGAGACAACAGGTTTCTGTCTTTATCTGTGTGATGGGTAAAATCCAGGCTCTCACCTTTCCTTAAGGGTGTGTGCTGGAGGTGTGGGTGGAAAGAAAGCCTAAATTTGAAGAACTGTGCTTACACTGTTTCATGGTTTGGCTGATATGTGTCTAATGAGACAGAGCAGACTACAAGTGAGTGGTGGGATCTTCAGGCTGCAATGACAAAGAAAATCAGGACACAGCACAAGACAATACCTGCTTCTGTGAAACTTGCCAGTTTCATGTATCCGTAAGGCAATGTCAGATTTTACGTTTGGTCATTTGGAGATAAGCCTGGAACAGATAAATATGAGAATAATTAGCTGAAGCTGTGATGACTCAGACATACGCTCAGCCTCTAGAAAGCCTGTTCTTCTCCCTCCACCTGCATCAAGAGCAGGAGATACCAGACTTAGCAGCAATCTGCTGGCAGGGCTACCTTGTTCCAGGAGGTTTTTTTCTACTGGCTAAGCCTGATGCTTTAAAGGTCTGTGAAGACTTTAAAGCTACTTATGATTGCAAAGTGACCTTTTATAAGCTTCAGGCTCTGAGACTGACTTGTGTGAACTGAACTGAGAAACCCTGAACATAAAGAGCAAATTCTCTTTCATATTTCTCAGCTATCACATATTCATTAGTTATAAATAATAAATGCCACATGGCTTGCAAAATATATATCCAACCTATTTAAAAATACTCAATGCTTGGGGTAATCTTTTTTATCTTGAAGTATTTTTGGTCTCAACTAATGTTTTCAGCCCTTGGCCACAGGACCACCTATAGAAGGGAAGGAGAAAGCTAAATATTATACGTGATACTCTTAAATGTGAGCAGAGTGGGTAAGCCAAGGCCAGATCTTGGATGAGAACCCAGGAGGAATAAGGATAGATTTGTGCAGCAGACACTGTGGTTGCAGTGCTTGCAGAAAGGCTGTACTTGGTGTCTGAAGGCTGTCAGATGCCAGAGATGCCAAGCATGAATATTCCTTGCAAATTCCATCATCACCATCTGGCCCAGAGCCTCACTCCCAACCCCCCAAGAAAGACAAGACAGGAGGCAGGGTGAGTCCCTGCTCTTCACAGCTGAGCCTCACCGTTAACTCCTGTGTAAGTCTGCAAGGCAGACAGGGGATACACAGGCTGGCTCCATGCGGACACAACATGATTCCTTGCTCCTCACCAGTTCACTAAACTTGTATTTCCCATGCTTCTGCTAGCACTGCTCAAGCTAAAAAAATCATCTTTGTAATGGCCAAGTCTGTTTGCTTTCTTTGAGGATGTTTATTTAATATCTCTTCACTAATGAGTCAGGCTTTTTCTATGCTCCACAAGACATCAATATTGCATGTGCTAAGGGACCTGAAGCACATATAGGAAGCACTGTGCATTTCAAATGGCAAGTGTTTTGTTAACAACAACAACTCAACAAGCTAGGGAGCAGCCTGAACTTCCAGAGCCAAAGCAAGATCAAAGCGTGCAAAGGTTAATTGGCAAATGCCACAGGAGCCACTCTACAGTGGGAATTTATGATTTATAAAGGTACCAGTAAAAGACTGCTTTAATCATCAGGTTATACTAAGTACTTGCAAAATTTAATGTAGTAAACCACTATTTTTTCCTACTTTAGCATTAAAAAACCTTCCCTTCTTAAGTATAGAAATATGTAATCAGTTTCCTAGAAAAGGCTTCTTCCTCCCCTCCCCAAGCAAAGCTTTAATATTATGAATAACACCACAGATCAGTCTGAGAAATAGATATGAAACAATAAGGCGAAGAATTCACCTTTTTTTTTCCTGCTCCTCCCATGTTTTGATCCTTCTGTAACTATTTGCCTGCAGCCACTTCACCAATGTGCCTGTTGTGCCAGCTGGGTTGTTTCCTCCTCTTCCTGTGAGGAAAGACACGTTGCCTCACCCTGACCCACAGCTTGGGTTCCCAACCACAGAAATTCCCCAACACCCTTCCCGGTGCCCCTGAGCACCTCATTTGCCCGGCCTGCCCTTTGTTTAACACCTGTGCTAAAAGGAAGGGGGAGTGGCAGGTGGCAGAGCTGAGGTACACACACTCCCCATTTACTTCCCCAATATCCCCAGTGCCGAGGGCACACTACCCAGAGTGTACTCCCACAGCCAAGGGAAGCTGTGGCAGGAGTAAGGCAGCAAGCCTGGCTCACAGCCTGCTGAAAATGGTATTTTAAATATTCTATTGTGCGCTTAAATGCTATCTATAGACACCATCAATCACACAAGTCCTAAAAGCATTAAACTGAGGTTCATTTAAAGACCAGTGTTCATCCAGACTCCTAAAACCAGCTCAGAAAAATGATATCATTATAGCCCTTACCTAAATCTCATAGATTCTGCTAGGTCTCTGATACTCAGCAGGGCTTGGTTTACACTCAGCCCCAGCCCCCACCACCAGTATTCATCACAGCCATGGACAGAGGCAACAGGACACGAGCTCAGACTGGCCTTTCAGGTCACAGTGAGCACGACTCACAGCACCCTCACCTTCATAAAAAAAAAAAAAAAAACAACAAAAAAAACCCCCAAGATTCAATGGAAAACTAGCAGTACAGAACAGAACTAAGGTAGAATAAGCTACAATCAACTGCAAAACCATCACAACTCATAAAAAAAAAAAATCAAAAGAGCACACAGAAAAACAACCCCACCTCCAAAACAAAGTGAACAACTGACCTCTTGCACTGCTTTTAAACTCTAACCTCTGTGCGTCTCTGACCATAATTGGGCACAGCTGGGCTCTCTCTGCTTGCCTGCAGCCAGGACCAAGTCTGAAGCACCAAACAGAAAACATATGTGAACTACAGACCTTGCTAAATGAACTGTGTAAGCAGCATTTTTTGTTCCTGATGTGGCGGCATTTTAGCAGCATTAGTGTGTTTGCAGGAGTGCATTTTCTTGAGTTTACACTTGCTTTTTTTGGTCATCTGAACATAATTCACACAGCCACAGCAGATGTCCTATAGCCTAGAACACAGGGACAGCAGCAGGCAGCGCTGGTAAACTGACTGTGTGAAGAACAATAGAAACAGCACCTCATCAATCAATGGATGCATGCATTGTCACCCTGCTTTTGACTCTTAAACCTAAAATGAGTTATTTAACCTCTGAGTTTGGGTTTCCCTGGATATTCATGTTTTCATGTGCGTTTACTGATTTATCAGCGATGCTTGCTTTTAGATAGCACCTAAAAGCCCTTCTCTAGAGAAGCAGCATTTTACATTCTGATTTTTATTAGAGCAACAGTTCTAGAAGCAGAAATGAGGCAGAAATAAGTTAGTGCGACTCATTGCAAGAATGCTGTTCCTTATTCCCTGCATAACTAACTTACAAGGGCACAGGAATATCAAGCACCGTGTAGGCCACTGATTTGCTTATGCATGCAAAACCTCCACTGCAAATTTAAGCAATGTCTATATCTATCATGCAACAGGTTAAGATGTGATGCAGTTTGCTTTTTCTTCACTACTGTAATTAGGTTCTATCTTTCTTTGCTTTCCTCTCCCCTCATTCTTCCCCCCCCCCCCCCCCCCGCCCTTTGGCGGTATTTGTTCTGCAGAAAGTCAAACCACAGTCAGCTTTCTTCTACAAACCAATCCAATTAGTTAGGATTGTGGACAGATTAAGATTTAAGGCTCCGCAGAGATGCCTGGATGAAGATCCTTTAGGCTTGCTAGTTCTTATTCAAAACAACACAAACTGGAACAGAGGGTAGCAACACATTTAACCTGGGAACTGCTGGGTGGAGACCACCAGATAATTGAAGGTCTCTCCTTTATTATCACCCTTGGAAA
This sequence comes from Tapera naevia, assembly GCA_033556795.1. Classification (NCBI taxonomy): domain Eukaryota; kingdom Metazoa; phylum Chordata; class Aves; order Cuculiformes; family Neomorphidae; genus Tapera; species Tapera naevia. Next base: position 14,759,407 of record JAUMJJ010000246.1, on the reverse strand, counting down.
AGGGAGGGCCAGATAAGCCAGGATATGTCCCATTACTGACAAGGAGAAGTATGTAGGTCACTGTGTCATATGGAAAGACCAGAGCAGAACCTGAGCAGCAACCTGCACTCAGTGCAGTGGCCCAGATCAAAGAAGAAACTGGGGACACCTTCAAAAAGAACTCTGGCCACGGATCAAGGAACAGCAAGAAACCCGTAGTCCAAAGGAAAACATTGTGTCTAGGTTTCTTTACCCTCTAGATGGACAGATGGCCGTCTTGGCTGCTGTCAGGAGATAGCTGATGAAAAAACCTTTGATGAAGAGCTTCTAGGATTTTGCAGGGCCCAAAATAGGGAAGGCAAACAGGTGCAGGGGGTGTGCAGACAACTGCGTGTACAGCGAGTGAAGACTTCTGCTTAGTCCCACTCTTCCTGGTGTCGTTTCACACAGAAAAACAGAGTCAAAGAAAGGAGAAATGAGCAAAGATTTCTCTCCTAAGGCATAAAACACAAACGAGGCAGACAGCAGGGTGAATGTAGAGGTTTCAGACATTCATTTCTGGTAACAGGTTAGGAGAGATCTGAATCCTGCTTCAGCAGGGTGAGTCATCAGCAGCTCTGGTTGAATAGCTGCTACAGCTCTTGGAAATAAAAGTTGCCAGGATATAAATGCCAATAAAGCGAGCACAGTAGGCTTAGCAATGATTGCATGAGATCATCCTGGTGGATCAGCTATCCGGCAGGAGCTGGTAAGGGTCTGAAATGCTGACAGCCATTCTCCACAGATTTCTAGTGATGACTGTTTAGATCCACGTGGCTCCAGAAGTCACCATGGTTATCACCTGTCAGGCAGTCTCTTGATTATATGGTGCCGCAGAGCAATCATATATGACAGTTTCCCTGGACCATGAGCTGGGTATTTCAAGACATAGTATTTTAAATAATAGTTTATACAGTAACAGCTCACTGCAATGGAGTCATCAAGTGGTTTTTAGGTCACTTGGTATCACAGAAAAGCAGAACAAAAATACCACCTGAGCTCCCTAAGATGGCCTGTGTACCACAGGGTGCCACAAACGCCACAGAAGCAGCAAAGGCTCAGCACAACCCTAGGAGCTGCTTTGGGTGCCAGCAACCTACATTTTGGCAACCTTTGGTGTAAACAGCTTGAATATTGGGGGAGAATCATAATGCTGCAAAAATCTCAGTTGCCTCAGGTCGTCTGCCATCATCAGAGTGGTATTGTTGTATTCAGTACTTCCACCACTGAGCAAAATTGTACCAGTTTATCAGGAATATTTGCTGCCAATAGGGCTAACTAGAGAATAAAACCTCTCTTGTGTGAATAATGAGTTTGAAATGTGTGTTCTTTTCACACTGGAATAAAATCTGAATCCTACAAAACCCCCAAAAATAAATGTTTAGGATTGATCATAATGCAGAAGGAATTTTTTTTAATCTGCCTGGGGAGGATTTGTGTTTTTATGAAAACAAACATTTCATATGGAAAAGGGAAATACTTTATTCCAAAAAGTCCCCGAAAGTGAAAGCAGGACACATCACCACCATCCAAAACTTGCAAAACATTAATTTCTGTGGAACTATGTTTGTTACTGGCCTACAGGGGCTGTACTTGGTTGGTTTTTTTGTCCCATTCTAATCAGTGTCCCAATAGCTCATAAGGGTGTGCTGAAAAAATTACATCACATTTTAGCAGCAAAAACATATTTATAATGACAGAAGTATGTGATCATTAGATGCATTTTATTTCACCCCACAAGCTAATAAGGGAGAGTGGGAGAAGGCTGGTGGGCACACGTTGAGCCTGTGCTAGAAGAACTGCAGGAAGAGCCATGCCATCAAATCTCTTCTAGTGAGCAGTGGACCATAGCAAAATATTACATTAGGTACAAAGTTCTCATTTTGAGTAACTTTGCATTTTAAAATGGCTGTGCAAGCAGCAGGTTGAGAGAGTCCAGGAAAAAAAAAAAACAACAAATGGGGTTCCAGGATTAGCAAGCCAAATTGGGAACTGACATGAGGAATGCTGTGATGATTATATCATGAATTTCACAATATTTGGTGCTGTTTTCTACAGCCCTTGCTACTGCAACTCTGTAATTATGTGAAAATTGCTTTACTCATTTAAAAGTAAATAACGTTTCCAGCCTTGAAAGTAAAGTTTAAAAAACATTAACCAAGAGCTCCAACTGAAAAAAGTAAATAAAAAAGCACATCAAACTAATTATTAAAACACCCAGACTCTCAGGGCTTTCCAGCAGACAGCGCATGATGTGTGGTGGTCTGAGTCGAGCTGATAGCTGCTGGCTGCTCAACTGGAGAATATTTAGTTTTCTTGAGGGAGAGAGAATATCTGTTTTTAAAAGATAAGACAGCAAAATATGGTGGCTGTGGGGTTGGTAGGAAGGACTCGCTACAGTTTTCATGTGGTTTTTTTTGTGTCTGAGAGATGGAGTTAAGAGAAAGGCTAAAAGTGGATCCCAGCTAAATCTTAAATGGCAATCCTTGCGCTTGGTCCCTGTCTCTTTGTGTTTCTTACATACCACTACAGATGTTTTCAAATACCTGAGAAACGCATCACTAACTGAGATACACACACATATACGTATATATAGGTGTCTTTTAAACACCTGCGAGCATTTAGCAGCCTCGGGCCTTGTAAGAAGCAACAGCCACAACATACAAGAGTTACGAATGAAGAATGTAGCTGCCACAAATCCATCTCTAATCCTCCTTTAACTACACAGGCAAGTGGGACCTTAACGCTGAGACAGCTCCACACTGCTCCAGTAAGTGTTAAGAGAAGCGGCAGCACCTGCTGATGCAGGACTGTACAGTAAGGAGGGTGAAGTCTATAATTAGGAAACCACTTTATTGTGAAGCAGGCAGACTAATGAAAGCAGCTGATGAGATCAGCTGACTGCATCTACACTGACAATAGCCTGCTGGCATCACAAAGCATCTGTCATCTCTTCCCCCCCACTCCCCACCCCGAGCAGCACATCTCTGGATGTTTAAACTGGGGTAATCTCCCTGTACCATAAAGACCAAAGTCCTTAGTTAAATCACTCCACTGAAGTCTGCCCCAACTCATGCATTATGGTGGGCCACTATGCTAGGGGAGAGAATGTCATCTCCAGGCACATCTATGGCAAACAGCCAAGAAAGGATGGCTGCATCCTACTCTTGCTTCACCCATGATCCCTCATATGTGAAAGACATAGAGGTAATACAGAAAATACAACTAGGCAGTAGTGGATACAGAGCAGTACAGTAGGCTAAATCTCTGTACAAAGTTAGATAACAAAAAATACAAGGCACATATTCAAAGCTCTTCTTCATGGATATCAAAATGCTCTTACACACTTGGCGAATTCCTCTCTCCAGGGTCTTGTGAGAAGGGGTCAAAGTTCTCTTAACTGTTGTCCAGGAAGACTGGGGTAGAGGAAGAGAGCAAGGTGCTTGTTCAAGCCCTGACACATGAAAAGAAAATGAGTCTGCTAATAATCAGGGCTTAATTCTGAAAAATTTAGCTTACACACTTCAAAAAGACATTTGGAGGTCCCCAGTCCATCTGTTCCTCATGTCTGGTACCCCATATGTTTGGGGTTTTTTTCCCAGAGTATTTTGCAGTTTGGCTTGGAGAAGCTAATACCTCTCTGTGTATGCTGACTGGACTAGCCCCTTGCTTTTCAGCTTAGCTGTTAATGCAAGTGGAAATACATATAAGAAGATGCTTGCCCTTTTGCTACCCTTAATGCACCTAGTCTGAGCCTACAGGATTTCAGATCTCCAGGGCTCTCCGTCTAGCACCTTGTAAAAGCATTCCAAATTTACTACTCTTTTAACCAGCAAAGAAAATAAATCTTCCTTGCCATAAATGCTAATGTTGGTACATTGAGAAATTCAAAGGGAGGCTGCAGAGAGAAACATTCCCCATGCAATGATTAAAGCGCCAGTTCATGAAAGCTGACGTCAGTGTGTGCTTTCAGGGTGGTGGAGCACTTTGCATTTATCCTCTCCTTGTTCGTGCTCCATCTGGATGGGCTCCAGTGGAAAAAAAGGGAAAAAGGAGAAGCTAATGCCTTTCTAATACATTTCTGAATTCCTCTGGTTTCACAGAGGGAGCAGGCAGCTCTTAAGCACCTAACTTTTTCTTGTCCAGTTCAATGGGATAAAAGAAACCAAAGGCAGCTGGTGCTCATGGCCAAACTAAGTTATAATTAGATTGTCATAGCAAACAGTCAGCTGGGGCAGCTCCAAGGAGAATCGAAGGAGAGCACACTGGCAAATAACATCATCTCAGGATTTGACAATTTGCAGAGGCAACCCTGTTTCCCATCAAGCAGATTCATTCCAGATTGCAGCTGCTTTCATATAAAGTCACGATGGTTCAAAACTCAAAAAAAACCTGTGTGAGTAAGCTCCAGGTTTCTCCTAAAAATGGTCTGATGGGAAGATACCCTAGAGCAGTTCCTCAACTCCACGGTATCATTTGCAGGTTAGAGGATAAGCAGGACCGGCACTAGGCTTCCTATCAAAGCAGATCTCCCTTTCCTGGAAGACAGCAGCACAGCGAGTGCTGCATGCTCCCCTTTTCCATAGCCACTTATCCCCTTCCAGCAGCAGTACCACCAGTTAGGTGAAGCAGAGCAGTCTGTTGAAGGTGTGAGCTGTGACCATCTAGATAGAGATGCTGGCTGCTGGGACGCAGCCTTTTGAAGAAAAATACCTTTTTTTCTTCTTCTTGATTTTCTTTTCTTTTCTTGGCCTTTCTCAATCAGTATGGTCACACACATGTGCAGCTGCTATGGTTTCTTACTAAAGATGGGTACTGATAACTTGGCTTTAGAGCTACACACTGGTTCTGCTGAGCAGCATGAATGATGACTGCACAATGGTGGCTCTGGTCTGCAGTCACTCTCATAGCTGGCATGGGTACTTGGTACAAACAGTTTGATTTGATCAATGTGGGAGTTAACTCTGAGATGAAGCTGCCTGTTGTACTAAAATAACAATTTTGAATTGACTGAAACTATTCAGAAGAAACAACTTTTCTTTCTCCCTGGACGTGTTGATGGTTTAGAGTTAATTCCCATTTCAAAATCAGGATGCCAATATAAGAAAATTAAAAGGTTCCAAATCAGTAATATTTTCAACTAAATGCTTTCAGCTGAAATATAAGTCAAAAGACAGACATCCTGTGCTTCTGAATATTCTGAAATTAAAGAGTCTTTGAAATAGCTAAATATCTTTGAAATAACATTATGAAAAGAAAAAATAACTTCAAGTTTATTTTTCCCTATTGTTTCTCTTCCATTAAGTAAAATGAAAGACAGACTGACAACACAAGAAAAAAAAATCTATTTCAGCAATGTAACTTCTCAATAAGATGTTTTTTCTGTTCTAAAGGACATATCTTCACCATGTAAACACATCTGAGATCAGATCCTCAAAAATCGTGACCCTTCCTACTCAAAGCAACATGCAAGGATCCCTTCAGACCTAGATGAGGAGAGAGTGCAACCTACAGCCTTGCATCTTGCAGGCTGGAGGTGGAACCTGGAGAACTAATTACTGGGTGGGGTGATGCAAGTGGTAGCACGATGGGAGAGCAGTGAATATGTTTCTCCTCTCCATTCCCCAACCCTGTGATAATCACAGCCTTGGCCTCTAGCAAGGCACTAGCAAGTGCTCAGTGTCCCTGCATGGACACAGAGCACCAGGGCATATGTGATCCTCAGTGACTTACTCACCACAGAACTTGCTGCTCCCCCTTGCTTTCTCTCTGCTTGCACAGACTGCCAACATTTTGCTGAATATGCATCCAAGATAAGGGGAAAAGCAGGCATAAAGCTGCCACAGCTACCAGTCTAGCTATGTTTGTGATTGAGTGATAAGTTGTATAGTGGTTACACAACTGGGCTGTGTCTGTGGAGCCGGGACTTCTGGGTTTAATCTCCTACTCAGTCACTGACTCATCACATAGCCGGAGGCACGTCACTTCACCTCTCTGCACATAAATTTCATCAACTTTAGTTGAGGGATAATAAGACTATCTCACAGGAGTGTTAGGACATAAAAATTACCCTCATAAATATTTGTAAAATGCTTTAGACAACGGTACAACAAAGGCATTGAGTATTTTGTTGTTGAATAAGTAACAGTCAGGGGAATGTCCTAAATGCCAGGCTGGCTTATTTACTCACCTTGCACCAGATATTTCTGGCAGCTGTTCCAAAATGATGTCTCAGGTAAGGGAAAGGATGAAGAGGTTGTTTGACTAGTGTAGCAGGAGCAGCAGCAGGAGAAGGTTAGCTCATGCCACAAAATAAGTGCATGATAGATATATGTTAGGCTTAATGCTGAGAGGCATTCACGTCATTTTTGGCCCAGAGGCACAAAAAGCTTATGTAGATGATACTTAGAGCAATGTAGTATGGTCATCTAATCCTGTTAAATACAGTCCACAATGTCCTATATCATTTCTTCAGAATACCTGGTCAGCTCTGGGTTTGGACTTAAAAAGCATTTAGATACCTGAAGTTCTGGTTTTGCACCTTGCCAAAGGTGTTATCTTCTTGCCTACGCTGAGCACCTCACTGTCTGTCCACCTGAGGCTCTCTGGGATTCGCAGCCTAGGTGTGTCAGCGCCTCAGATACCCAGAGGGTCTGGGAGGAATACTCAGGGATATAATATGATTAATACACTGTCACTCAGTTTTCCTCTGGGATGTTGAATTACTGCCCTCTGGGCCGTATTTGCAGACAGGTGAGCTTTCAAAGGGTCCAAACATCTGCACTGAAGTAATACAAGACGGTCACTGGGGGCGCTACACAGAGAGCAAGTCTTAGAAACCTTCTGAAGAAGCATCCTTGATTTCTGTTGTCTAATCTATCCCAGCTGTGTTTTCCCTACTTGTACCTAACTCCTGTGTTTTACTTTGATCTGAAAGATGATTGAGAGGATTCCTGTGGACAACAGGGTAAGGGCTGGTAAAACCCTGGCAGGTGGAGAGCTTTTGAACTGGTCAGTTCCTGTGACTTTAACAGGAGATACTGACTGCAAAACTGAGTTGATGCAACAGCAACTGAAATACCTTCTGCCTCACCCAGCCACTGGTTACACATATTAAGCCATTACATGTATTATTCTGAAGTGCCCAGGGCCCAGCTCCCCTGCTGGTGTTAAATCGAACCATTGCTGAGCAGCCCTGGCAGCTGCTTCACTTTGGGGATTATCTCCTATCACAACCTAAGGCCATTGGGGACCTCAGGTGGTTGCTTCCAGTCACCTAAGCAACACAAATGGTAGCTAAGGGGTTTTCCTTTATGGCTAGTTTTCAACTCTAAAAGCATTTTTTAAAAAATCCTTGACGGTTATGATACAGACACTTTGAAGACATTAGGTCTCTTTCTTTCTTCACAGCCATCAACACTTTACGCTGATGAGAAAGCACTCACAGATGTTTGGAAGCAGCTGATATCTCCAGCTGAAATAACTCACCCCAGAGTCAGCCCACAGCAGAAATTCCCGACTGCCTCTCACTGGACCATGTCCCTGCAGTGCCACTAGTCCAGAGGGACTATTAAATCCTTCACAGTATCACAGTATCATAAGGTTGGAAAGGACCTCTGAGATCATCAAGTCCAACCTATAACCCAACACCAACACCAATCATCATCTAAACCATGGCACTCAGTGCCTCATCCAGTCTCCCCTTAAACACCTCCAGGGTCAGCGACTCCACCACCTCCCTGGGCAGCGCATTCCAATGGCCAATCACCCTTTCAGTGAAGAACTTTTTCCTAACATCAAGCCTAAACTTTTCCTGACGAAGCTTGAGTCCATGCCCTCTAGTTCTGTCACTGGTCACCTGAGAGAAGAGACCAACCCCTGCCTGACTACAACCTCCTTTTAGGTAGTTGTAGAGAACAATGAGGTCTCCCCTGAGCCTCCTCTTCTTCAGACTAAACAGCCCCAACTCCCTCAGTTGCTCCTCCTAGCGCTTGTGCTCCAGCCCCTTCACCATCTTCGTTGCCCTCCTCTGAACACATTCCAGTATCCTAACATCTTTCCCAAACTGGGGGGCCCAGAACTGGACACAATATTCAAGGTGAGGCCTGACCAGTGCCGAGTACAGGGGGACGATAACTTCTCTGGTCCTGCTCGCAACACTATTCCTGATGCAGGCCAGAATGGCATCGGCTTTCTTGGCCACCTGGGCACACTGCTGGCTCATGTTGAGCTTCCTGTCAACCAGCACTCCCAGGTCCCTTTCTGCCTGACTACTCTCCAGCCACTCTGTCCCCAGTCTGTAGCTCTGCATGGGATTGTTGTGTCCAAAATGAAGTACCCAACATTTGGACTTATTAAACATCATCCCATTAGAATCAGCCCATCTCTCCAATCTGTCCAGGTCCCTCTGTAGGGCCATCCTACCCTCTAGCAGAACAACCCTTCCTCCCAGCTTGGTATCATCTGCAAACTTGCTGATGATGGACTCAATCCCCTCATCCAGATCATCAATAAAGATATTAAACAGGACGGGACCCAATACCAATCCCTGGAGGACACCACTGGTGACCAGTCACCAACTGGACGAGACACCATTCACCACCACTCTCTGGGCTCGGCAATCCAGCCAATTCCTAACCCAGCACAGAGTGCTCCCATCTAAGCCACAGGCTGCCAGCTTCCCTAGGAGTCTACTGTGGGAGACAGTGTCAAAGGCCTTGCTAAAGTCCAGGTATACCACATCCACAGCTTTCCTCTCATCCACCAGGCGAGTCACATGGTCATAAAAGGAGATCAGGTTGGTCAGGCAGGACCTACCCCTCCTAAACCCATGCTGGCTGGGCCTGATCTCTTGGCCATTCTGCAGGTGCCACATGATTGCACCCAGGATTATCTGCTTATCTCTTGTATGGAAGCAGAAAGCCTGGAAACTACAAGCACTCTGACACCGAAACATGTTCATGGATCCGATGCTCCATCTGACAGGTGACATGAGCACTTTCCAAACCTGACTTCTACAAATTCTTCTGAAAGTCTACAATTAGGGAAAACTGATACAGTTCAGTGAATGAATTTGCCTATGTAGATGTTTTTCTGAATTTTCCCTCTTTTCCTTAAGTTCACTGAGAACCTAAACAGGATTTTGGGACAAAATGACCCTCAATTAAACTCTTTTGTGCAATTTGACCTTACAAAGACAATACAGTCACTGTACCATGACGAGAGGGAGGTCCATCAGCAGCAACAAAGGAGAGATGAGAACCTGAAATTGACTGCTGCCTACATCGTACAAAAATGATTTGCCAGCATTTGCCAGGTTCCATCACTTCCTTATTTGAAGAACAGCATACTTTCCAAGGTGAGATAACAGCGTAAGACTAACTCCCAAAGCCCTTCACGGCAAGCTGAGCTGGGCAGTTAGACCAGTACCCTCAAAGGTCATGGAGGCAGTGACTGCTCATGTAAGATGAGCTGTAGCTCCTCCCCAGAGGAAGGATGAATAAAGTCTGTTTTCTCAGGGGATTAGGAAATCACTTTACACAGAAGAGATGCTTTTCAGTGATGGGTGAGACCACCACTTTTGCCAAAGCAAAATCATGAGATAAAATGGCATCTATTTAATGCATGGTTCTATACAGACTTGAAGTTCTTCCTTAGCCTCTCCTTTTGTGCATCAGTAGACAATCTGGCTTCCTCAGCAGTTCACTGAAAGAAAATGCCATGAGGGCATTTGAAACAAAGGGCACATTATTAAAAAAAAGGGAGTGAACAGACGACTGACAGACAGGATGCATGGATTACTTTCTGATTTAATGTGACACTGAATACAGTCAGACTAAGATCCAGATCTAATAATTTGTCATTCACTCCAGTTTAACGTTACCTCCGCTTAATGAGCGCAGAGGGAACGCTCAGCAGTAATATCTTCAAGAAACTAATTTTGCTCATTGAGCAGCTGCAAACTGCATGGTTCTTGATGTTTTTTTTAAATGTCAATGCAGTTCATCACATACTTCAGTCTACACAAGAAAGACGCCAGAAGATAGTTCCATAGACTAAATAAGAAGCCCGCCAGTTCCCACTCAAGGTCTTATGTGCTCCTGCTGTAGCAGTGCTGTAGGGCTGCACCACAGCCACAGAAACTAGGGGAGAAGTCACTTGTTGCAGAAGCAGCACAGAGCCAATATAATTTAAGCTCGATTGTTTCTCAGTTCCCAAAAGTGTCAGTAAAGGCAGCATTCCTTACAGAGCTGAATGTTGCAGGGAATTGGGAATCTGCTGTCCAAAGTGGAGTCACCCTGGCTCCTGCACAAGAATTATTTACACAGTAGCATCCTTCAGAATGTTGGAGAGCCATCTTCCCCCTTACTTCCCAACTGGCTGCAGCTCTTATATTTTGACTCTCAGAATCTGAGAACAAAACGTAGCTTTCTAATTGAGGAAAGGGGATGTCTAGTTACTCCAGGGGGGACACCAACATGAAACCCCAGATGTACCCATCTCCAGGCAGGGCAAACCCGACGTGAGAACTGTACAGTATTTTGTAGCTCTAACTTATGCTCTAGGACCCCCACCTCTCTTCCTGCATGAACGTGTCATTTAGGAAGGAAAATCAGCACTGAACTGCTGTTATGAATTTCCTTCAAAATACCTAGTAGTGATGAAAGATTCTGCAGAGAACTGTATATTTTTAATCCTTCCCAAGCCAAAAGCTGTATGAATAGTGGCTCTCCGACAGCTGTACGAATAGTGGCTATCCAAGCCGCCAGGAGGAAAGAAGACTCATGAAAATAACATCAGGGACAAAAGGAACTTGTAGCCTTCATGATCTACTGGGATGTTTGTTCAGCTCCTTTGCTTGTGATGTTTATTTTTTACAGTGTGTCTGGGGTGAAGGTGCCATGGAATGGACTGGAATATAGTAAATCTTGTCTTCTGAATTTCAGGTTTGAGGCTGTGTTTGCGTCCATTAATGAGCTAAATAAATACCAGCAGCTGGGATATCAGGTAGATAATTAACGACCTACAGTGAAGACAGGGACAGGAAGAGTAGCAGAGATGAGCTGAGCTGATGCTTGCAATGCACTGAAGCAAGATGTGGGTGCTCTTATTTGCATTCCAAATCTATCCCCAGTTGGGCCTGCATGTAGATCTCCCAGTCAAACTCAGACATGTATCTATGGATAAGGTTTAAGCAAATAAAAGTCCTATCCTTACCAGTCCAGCCTTTGAGTTCTGATTGAAGGAGGGTGACTGGAGCTATAGCCCCTGCAGTCTGAAAATACAACTTGTATTTTACCCACCTCTTTTTATCTTAGCAAGGACAATGACAGGGGTGAAATGGAAAAAGGAGGAGTCTGAGTGGCTTCAGTGTGTGTAATGAGTAGATTTAGGAACCTCAGAACACTCTTTCCTGCAATATTTTAATTTTCTGCTCACTTGCATTTCTGGAGTGGAAAAGTAGCACATATTAAAAAAAAAAAGAAAAAATCACAGCCATGCAAACCATATTTTAGCTTCAATAAAACCTAAATTTAAAGAGTTTGACATAGGAAATAGTAAAGTTATTGGAAAACAAGGTCACAGGGAACCTGTGAAGTATCTTCTGGACTAGTAGATTGTATGAGCTGACTCTCAAGTACAAAAACAAGGGATGTCTAATTTCCAGGAATGTTCTCTTCTGAACTTGTGATCAGAATTTTGTAAAACACTTTGCTGCTTCTTCCTTGGAGAACAGCCATTGAGACCCCAGTCTGGGAGACCTGAACGCACCACAGGTCCTATGAGAAGGGTTCAGCCCGGCTAGGTTGACATTTAGGTACTTCATTTTTGTTCAGACCCTCTGCTGCATGCTAGAGAAGAAATTCCTCCACCATAGGAAGACTCATTCTGGAACCAGCTGCTGTACATCAGTGGGCAGGAGGATACAGGACTGCCCCTGGGCTATTTAGCCCTAGAGGAGAAGTGATACACATGGCTCAGATCCACATCCAGTCCGAGACAGACAGAGGCCTGGAGTACAAGGCAGTGGAGAGGATGCAGTCATTCTAGCTGCACTGCCCAGCACTGCACCAGGGATTCCACATGGATGTTCTGAGTTGCTCAGAAGTTGGCTTGAAAATGTTTCCACGGCATCATATTTTCCCATGAAGAACAACCTTAGCACCTTCATCTCAATGGTCTTACTGGAATCCAACATGATATTGCAACTTTTCTTTTTTATCCCACTTACCTTGCTGTTGGAGAATACAAGGTCGCAATCATGGACTTAAATCTAACATTTCATATGCAGAGTTTTATAAGAAAAAGGGGCAGAGGCACAAATAAGGTGCCAAGAGGCACAAACAAGTTTTCTCACTTCACGCAAGCAATGGACATTGTCAGCAACACTCATGAAACAGAATTCCATCCCAGAAGGAAAAGCTTTAACACTTTGAACATCATCCTCCACTTGACTGATCTGCAGAAGCTAACTCTGCAGCACATGTCTGGTAAAGATTATTGGACCCCCAAATCCCTGGCTAACCAAGAAGCTTCATTTGTGTCCAACAATTTTTTTTTTTATTCTACTGCTCTCTGTGTCACACCAGAGCAGCCTCAGCAAAAAAAAAAAAAAAAAAAAAAAAAAGCTGTTCGTTCCCCTTGTTTTACAAAGATACCATTTTAACATTCTTTCCTGTGTCAGTCTTACGTTGGAGCCTCTTGGTTCTTCTTCCTGACACAACCCAGATGAGTAAAGAACCTGCTAGGACTCCAGCTACTGCAGCCACAATCACAGCCCAGTAGGGGACTGAAGGTTCAGTTTTCTCCAAGATGAGATCTGAATTTCTGAATCCGCTGTTCTTCATTGTGGAAAGAAACGGTTTCTCCTAAAAAAGGGAGAGCAAAGGTTTTATTGTCCATGGACCACTCAACAGGCAGCATTCAGACAACATGCCATCTCTCCTTCCCAGAGAGGAATTGTCAATTTTTAGACAGACTATAAGCTGTTTCTGCTTTCACTATAAGCTGTTTCTGCTTTCTGTCTTAGCCCAAACTCTATCCCGCCCTAGTGCCTAAAAGTTCCCAGACAGAAAAATAGCTGTCTCAGGATCAAGAGTGATGGCATCATTTCCAAATTTGTTTGCTGCAGACAGCCAAATGGAAATATGTAGTCTTAAATGAAAGGCTTTCCTCTGCAGTGAAAATAATTTTTTTGCATTAAATCTTCGGTAGATTTTCCTGTGTATAACCAAGCAGGAGTATATTTTAGCTATATAAACACTTCACAAAGATACTCTTTTTAAAAAGAACTTTAGCAACGAGAAGAAAGGAAACACTAAAAGTGGTTAATGGAGAGTACGGATATTTCGGCCTTTACTTACTGGATTTGGACACTTGAGTTTTGATCTGTCATGGGTAAAATTGTTGTAAGACTGCTTTTCACCAACTGGCTCCAGCTGAAGAAGAGAAAAGCAGTAGTAAACATAATGACGTTTTACCTCCCCAGACTCTCCTGACTTGGGTGGTTACAACTTTTTATCCAATATTTTCTTGCTTACAGCAATGAAGAAATGCTGCAGATGGTGCATCATAGGAAAGTTTCCAAACATTTTAACGTTCATGAACAGAAGACTTTGAGAGTCTGGTGTACTGTCTGCAGAAAAATTCCCTCAGGAAGCAAGGAACAGGAGAAGCTTTTCCTCTTTTTACACTGAGTAGAGGAGAAAATAACTCTAAATACCACATACTTTAAATATTCTGCTCAAACAAAGTTGTTCACTATACACACAGTTCTCCCACGTACACATCTCAAATAACAGTACAAACCACAAAGGAAAAAAACACAACAGATGTTAGTCGTGTTTCTTAGCACGTTACTGAAAGAAAGGTGCTTAGGTGTCACAATGATGGAAATGACTTCAGAAATAATGTAGACAGATATCTCTGTTACAGAGACAGGATGGGATGGTGCCAGCCTTTGCAGTCAGACAAGAAATTGCCTGGGAGTTTCAGCTGAGGCTAGGTTCACAAGATTGCAAGAACTGAGTTAAATAGAGCCTTTTATATTATCAGTTGTCAACTAAGCCGCAACAGCTACCAAAAGGCTCACCCCAAGTTCATTTCAAACTCAAAATAAAACACGTCCAGGCGAATGGCATAGCATTTGTGTTGGCTAGGAGTGCACATACCATCGGTTACCATAGTTAAGTTAACGAGTTGAGGCTTGCTCAGTCATGTTAACTGAAGTGTTTACAACTGTGTATGGACATGCCTGAAGTAATGACTTCAGCATTGGCCCATAGACAACCACAGAGTTGTCATCCAGCACTTCTGGGAACACAGCACAGAGGAGTGCTGTTGCTTCTGCTATTGTCTATACGGGCATTTACTGTCCTCAAGAGATTAGAGTGCCAGCTGTATGCTGGAGAGAAACAATACCCCCAAGCCCAACACAGCAAGGAGCAAACAAATTCTGTTCATAAGATTCCCACATGGAAATACTGGGAATACTTTCTCTAATTCAGTTAAAAAAAAAAAGAAAAAGAAAAAAGGAAAAGAAAAGGAAACAGAGACTGAAAAATGAAAAGAGAGAGATGAGCTGCATGTGACTAGAGAAGGGAAGAAAGCTCAGAAGTATAGAGAAGACGAGAAGTAAAACAGAATGCCAAGTTTTGTCAATTGTTGTGGGGTCCTGCTGGACTCAGATGAGATTCCTTAATCACTCATTCACCACAACCAGTTGATGTTGTGAAGGCTGAATTTCGTATTTTTGTTGTGTCTTAAAGGGAACAGTTCAAATTCTGATGTAGTTATTTGTAAGATGGATGGCTTATATCTTGTAGTATTCTGTCTGCAGTACAACTGGTTATTTGAAGATAACTGTAACAGTCCCTCTGCCAGGGCACTTGGTAAGGAGTCTGGGGCAGAGCCCAGACAAGAGATGATAAGGTGAAAAATTCTGTAGCCAGCCACACTTGCTTCATCCCTATGTGATCTGTTCCGCAGGGGCCTCAGCCTGAGTTTTGAAGATGACGGTATCTCCGTGTCCATGAGCACACAGGGTAGCTTCTGTAAGAACCACACTGCTCCTCTAGAGCATATGGCAAACAAGGAGACAGAATACTAGACAAACACGCTGCTTGTGTGCTCTTCTCCTAGGACAGGGGACTGATGAGGTGGTTTGGGATCAGTGGGGACCCTCTTAAAACTACCGAGTCCTCTGACTTCAGTGAGCAGAAGCATGCTTTGGTTTGTATGAAGCAAAAAGGGCAAACAACATCATAGCAAGGGAGAGGCTCTTTAAGCCATCCCCATCCCTGCCTACCCATGCAGTGGCCAGGCAAGGTCTGGCCCTTTATGTGTACAGACAAAAAAACATGTCATTTGCCCATAAGCCTATAGCCTGCTCAGCTTTTCCAGGAACAGGGAAACAATACTGCCTTACAGTGAGCTTGCACAGCCTCTCCATACATGGACTGCAAATGAAAAGGAGGAATGATTTAAATAGTAAACAGTAAAATCTTCAGTTGGCATAGACTGACAGATCTCTACAGAAAGAAATAACTGTGCTTTGCATCAGTAAGAACCTGATCCTTGCCACCCTTGTAGAAAGCTATGTTTCAATATCCTTAACATACGTAGGAAATGAGTGACAGTCTGGACAGAATAGAACTACAGTGGCATAGGAAAAAGACTGATGGTGATTCAGGAATGAGTAATGGCCAATGATGACACCATGTGGCAACAGAATCCCAAATTAAGGCTACCATATGACCAGGTACTGTCTCTTCTTGAAACCTACAGCCATGCTCAATTTGAATGTTTTCTACATTAGGCTGGGTTTACTGGGCCACCATCAGCAGTCTTCAAGCTACCAGACAATGAAACCTAGCAGACTGCTGTCATATGGAGTCCCAGACAGGGAAGCCTGACAGAAAACAGGCAGATTTGCTGTGCATACACAAATCAATTACTCAGAGCATGTGCTTGCACTGTGTGTCTAATGCTTTCTATAACCCTGAACCTATAGCTCATATGCTATAGCGGGAAACCACTAAGATTTCTACTCTGCATTTCCCAGTCCTTGTGCTCAAGTTAATTCTGGCATATCCTGTAAGTTTCTTAACTTGCTCAAATTTTTACTTGAACTGAAGAAATTCCCCTCCATTTACAATCATTTCTTCTACAAACCTGGATTTCTGCTAGCACAACATATTTAGGTACTGGTGTTAATAAGGCAAGAGGAGGAAATGTCACTGTGGCGTGAGAATGCCATAGTCTTCCTTCCAACATGGGAAACCTTGTGGTTCTGAAAGCAACTGTGACCTTAGAGTTATCATATGCAGCACATACCCCTTACTCTTCCAGCACTATTCAAAAGCTACCGTTTGTCCGTAAATGAGAGAATGAACATGACTGCAAGCAAAGGCAACATAGATGTGGTTTCAGCTCCCCATTACTTTGAGTGACTCTACTGAAACTGCCTCAGATACCAGAGTGGGTGGTTCAGCACGTCCACACTATTAATGGCAGCAAGAATTCAATCAGATGTGTGTTTTCCTAATAAATCTAACAGAATTCACTGAAGAAAAGCAAGCTTATTGGACAGATATTTTCAGGAAGCCTACAAGACTCAATGTTTAACTAGGCTGCTTTTTCCTTTAATGAAAGTTATTTACCGAATCACAAGTGAATTTTTATTTATATTAAGACTCTCAGGATTTCTCATTTTGAATGAGAAGACTCATACTCTTTTACGCAACATGATTGCTTTGGATTTGTGTTCCCAAGCAATGCAGACTGAGAAGGATCTCTTGTTCAGATACCAATCTTATTCCTTACTGTTTTGTTTCAGACACCTTTCTCATGATCTTTCATTGGGACTGCTATCAGAAACACATAGGGATTTAGGTCATAAATCTTACCATATTATTCCAGAGAGCCATGGCCATCTCAGCATAGCCTCTTGCACTGAAATGAAAGCAGTCTGCAGCAAAGAAACTCAGATCAGGCTTGCTGTTCTGCAATAAAAACACAAATATGTTTATCAGCATATTTCAGCCTTTGAGATCTGACATATTTTATCTAATAGTGCACTGTATTTGGCATTCCCACTTCACAATTTTGGTACCTTCCTAGAGGCAACATGCTCATGTTTTAACACTGCAAATAAACTTAGGTAACTCCTAACTGTGGACTGATTATTGCATCTTAAGACCTTCTGTGTAATGTAGCCTGCTCAACTTCACACAGCAATTTTCATGACAAACCTAAATTTATCATTAAACTAACGGTCACATCTCTTACACGGACATAACTGGGGAAATTTCATGGTTCTGATAGTAACTGTGATCTTAGAATTATCAAGTCCAGCACGTGCCTCTTACACATTATTTATAAGCTTTAATTTCCACATATATATTTTTTTTTTCCCTCTTCCAGCCCTATTCAAAAGCTATAGTTTCCAAAAAAATTACAGAAAGAAAGTGACTGCGAGAGCAAAGGCATCATAGGTGTGATTTCAGCCTCCCATTAGTTTCAGTAACTCTGCTGGAATTCAACCCATGATCCACTTTGTACAGAACTGACAGAAAACTTCTTTTTCTTGCTCATCAGACTTCCACAACTCAGACTTCTAATCTTTCAAGTGTTGAAATTTATACTGAGTTACAGGCAACATTAAAAATTGTGGGCTTATCCAGCTGTGGCAAATGTTTGCCTTAGGGAGAATTTGACTCATCGCTACCTATATTGCAACTGTTCTTTGGACTTGAAGGCTGCCACAACAAAATGGGAATGAGATGACAAAAGGATCAGTATTATGTAAAACTGCGTGGTTTTGACTATGTTCATTCTAAATATTTGTATCCCTAACTATGTCGATACAGAATGCTTAGGCTGGAGAATAGAAGGCAAATTAGCGTTTGGCTTCAAAGGCTTCCGATTTCCAGGCTGGGATGAGCCAGCAAGTGCTGCTTTCTGTGTGAAGGAAGCCTGAACATATTCCATAACCTAGATCAGAAGAAAATTACGGTGAATGCCAACCAAGCCCCCAATAGGGGAAGTAACATGCAGTTTAGAGGAACCCAGAGGGTTCTTAGGTTTAATGTGTGCACACTATGAATGTTGCCTAAAGCCATTTTGATTCACAGGCAGCACAATCTTTCTTGTCTTCTCCTCTGTCACGCTTACTGCGGGTTCCACACTGCGTTGCTAGACTGCACAAAGAGAAGAAAACACAGTCCTTGTGGAATGGAACTTACAGACTTAGAGAAATCAAGATACTGGGCCTTGCAGAATGGAAAAGCAAAACAGGACTCACGCTATCCAGGGGCAACAAGGTGTTTCGAAAAAATGGTTGCACAACAACTGCAAAGTCCTTGCGCTCCTCATACCGACCACTGTTGATCAGCTGTAAGGATTCAGCCTGCATGGAGTCGCATGTTTGGAAGCAGAAAAGTTACTTAAAAGGTTCATCTAACATTTGTCAGCTATCAAAATCATGCATATTACACTGCTTTCAATGTAGGAAGTCACGAATTATTAGAATAAACCCAGCTGAATAGTTTAAAGCAGTCCAGAGAACAGCCAAGAAAATAATTCAATACATAAAGAGATTCTCATGAGCAAAATGCACAGAAGCTAGGATAATCTGAAATGTAAAATGCTTAATTTAAAAAAAAAAATAGTGCTGCACAATTGTAGCAAGATTAAAATTTACAGAGAATTAAAACAAGCTATAGGGCCAATATTTTTAGAAGTGAAAAATAAGTCCAGAAAGCCAGCTTGAGATTGAAGCGTACTTGGTTTTTCAGAAAGGAGTGCTTGGAGCCTGGACAGGTCTATACACGTATTTTTCGAGACCATTTTTTTTTTGGGCATTGCTAGATTCATCAGACAACATTCACTGCAGAGCCAGGATGGGGCACTAAAGAAAATAATGCGAACTGAGACAGTGGTTCCTGTATTCATAGGAATAATGACGGAAAAAACCTTCTGCTCCAATAGCTATTTATAGGCTTTGTTAAATTTGAGTGAATCTTATGCCCAAGGCTATGAAAAGTTACTCTCAGATAGCAAGCTGACCCTTGGTGAGCTATCTGCACTCACGCTGTCAGCCCACAGCAAGCGGGTTGGTTTACTTCATTTTCTCTGCTAAGAGTTACCACAAAACAGCTGATGCAAGGTAATTTGCCACCCTTGCAGTGATATGTTGTCATGTGAACTATTCATTGGATTCATAATGGGCAAACACACATCAACAAAATAGCCATCAGCAGTAAGTCCTTTTCAGCTGTCAAAACAACAACTGGAAACAGAACCCTTCTCAACCTGCCTCCAGCTCAGAACCAAGGTCATGTCATAAAGCATCATGGAAAGACTTGCCCTGCTGCTAACTTGCTAACTGGGTAGGGGTTCAGTTAGACTGTAGCCAAGTTCTTTCCCAGTCATTCCTCTCTGTCCTGCCAAGGATGTGCATGAGATAAAGGGAAGCAATACAGAGAGAGATAAGACACAAGTGAAGATGACCTGTTTCAGATTTAAGGTATTACCTGAAAATCTCTGTTAACTCTCTTTATTTCTTGTAGTTCAGAGGAATTTTCTTCAGGGTTTATGAAACATGGGCAAGCATTCCTTCAGTGAAAGAAATACTAGAATTAAAAGCCAGACTGGAGTAGTCCCTGCAGTTTTTCAGCAACTAGTGTCTGGTTGAAGAAGCTCAGAGTAGGTGCTCAAAGCTCACATGCCAAAGAAGAGCCATCTTGTTGGCTTAGAAATGGACAGATAGTTCAGAAAAAAAATTCCTACTGACTCAGTTTTCAAAGTGAACAACTGTCAGAATCCACAACTGGAGTCAAACACAGAAGTATTTATTACACCATGCATTAACAGATTTTGAGAAATCTGGATGTTTAAAGGTAGAGAAGACAAATTGTTCACCGAATTTGACTCCTGAGACCACTGTGTTTTATTCTGTTACCCCATATCCAGAGGTAATAACTTGTGCTTCACTGAAATGCATCCTCCAAGAATGTACTTGGAATGAATATAAGGACATCAAGCAAGACAGTTCTTTATTCTCCCTTCTAGTGTGTCCCAGTAGTTAATAGCTTCTATTATTAAAAATCTGTGCCTGACTTCATTTGAATTCATTAGGCATCAGCTTCCAATCACTGGTCTTTGTTATACCTTTCTCTGCCAGCCTAAAGAGATTTTGATGTCCATGCTGACTCCTATAAAGGCATTGCTGCTTTCTAAAACAAGTCCCTCAGTCTTCTTGGAGCTAAGCTTTTGGTTTCCTCCATTAGGTGTGAAAACCAGTTCCCGGTTGTGCATTCTGCTGCGTGCAGCCCAGCCTGCACTATAGGTAATGCAGCACTGAGTATAAGGAAAGGTATCAGGGTTGACAGCCTGTGCTGCTGAGAGGTGAATGGCTGAGTGAAAAGAATTTAAAGTTCAGTAGTAGGGAAATTACATGGTGACTTGTGCTGTGACGTGCTGCCTTAGAGCTGAGAAGAAAAGTGATGACCCTGCTACCTACAGGCTCACGCCTGCTAGCTAAGTGTCAGAAGAAGTAATACAAAGCTGATGGGAATTAGTGCATCAGGTAAGGGTTGCAGAGAAAGTAGCTTGGAAAGTTTGGTTTGGATGTCCTATTGTATAAGCAGTTTAGTTTGATCAAGAAAATAAAATAGCTCTTTAAAGGCAAAGACCTGTTTTTCTCACTTACTTTGCTGCCAAAGCGCACTCTGAAGAGCTTGCTGCGATCTGACGTAGTCCAGAAATCTCTAGTATTTCCACCATGTTGACAAAGACTCTTGGGAGCTGCAGGGATTATAATAACCAGACATACCAAATCACAGAACATGATACCATTACAAAGTGAGAAAGAAGTGCCACCCCTAGGTCAAGGAGTCAGTGCAAACTGCACCGGCTGCCACCAATGGCAAGTGCAAGCATGATGTAAAAGGGGAGAGGGAGGGAGACATACAGTAGATGTCAGCCAAAAAATTCCTGGTAGCTAGCACAAACTATCTGAAAAGCTGCTTCAGTCCCTGGGGCATTTTCATTTTCCCTAGGGTAAATGAAATTCGGTACGGTCGGTTTAGTCATCAAAACTGGCAGTAGGATTTTGCTATGTTTGGTCTACAGCAAAAATACTCTGAAACATATAGCTTTTCTGAAACTGCAGTTCACTTTCTCAGGGTATTATCTAATACAATTGCTAAAAT
Organism: Tapera naevia; assembly: GCA_033556795.1. Lineage (NCBI taxonomy): Eukaryota > Metazoa > Chordata > Aves > Cuculiformes > Neomorphidae > Tapera > Tapera naevia. The sequence continues at coordinate 14,738,174 of JAUMJJ010000246.1, read as the reverse complement.
GCAGTGCTGAGGAGCAGTCTGACTCTAGCTATTTGGAGGGTGACCTTGTATCAAATAGAACCACAGTCTATCAGAGGTAAGAAAAACATTGGGGTACTTGTCAGGAGCATAGCTTGCTAGGGTATCTTAAAAACTTACCTCCTCATAGAATATATCCAGAGTGTTCTGAAGGTGCTTTATGTACTTTTGCACTGAATAGGTTTCCTGGGTAGTTAATAAATAAATAAAAAAATTTGGATCAGCTTTCTTTCAGGAACTTCTTTCAAGCAGTTTAACCGTTTCACCCAAACAAAGGAGTTTGCAGACTTTCTAGTTCCAAGGGAGTCCATGAGAAGAAATACTGACTCAATGCTCCTTTTTATCTTTGTTGACAGATATATTTTCACATCAAGAGGTTTATTGCCACGTGCACACAGGTGATATAGTGCTCGTGTTTCTATGTCACTAATATATTCCCTTAATCACTGTAGAACATCCTGAGATATATAATAGCTCTTGGCAGAATCTTTCCCTGATGAATGACTACGTAAATCACATCTTTGGACTTCATGCTGTGTTTTATGGGACCCAGACCAGACTAGTTTGCCTTATGAAAGGAGTGATAGTGATACTTTTTTTTTTTTTTTTTAAACTGCCAGTCTGAGCAAATTGATATGGAGGCAGTTCAAGCCCCACAAAACCCATAGGTAAAATGACTGCATGACTGTAATTATAGAGGTGTAGCTATGGGGGGAAAAAGGCTCCAGGCAGTAGTCTCTAAAGAAAAAAAAACAAAACTTAGACAACAGTCTGTGGTTATTTCAATGGGATGGGGTCCAGACCCCCAGTCTGTGCCACAGGAACTTTTGCAGAGGGGGTGACCACTGACAGCTAGATAAAAGATGCTTTCTCACTACAAACAGATGCTATTCCTTTTGGTGTCATTCTGAAGCAAGAATTAGGCATCTTCAGTAATTATTATGTGAAGATGCTTTCCAGAATAAAACTTCATTAGCAATCCCATAACAACATGCTGTCTTGACTGCCTTGTCCAGTTAATCTGGGAGAGCTCTTCAGTTTGCCCTTGGTGCTTTGTTCAATATAAGGCAGGTTGCTGGTTCTTAAATAATGCATTACTCCAGATCTGCACTGCCCCAATATTAATAGCTGTGCGCTTGTTCCTAATTCAATAGAGATGAAAGGAACAGGACTTCTAAGTGCTTTTTAAACAAAGAGGAACTTTGGCTCACAGAGAGAGAAAGGTTAAATTTCCAGGGTTGGTTACTTGCCAAGTGCTGGACGAGCATGTCTAATTCTGAGATACAAACCTTGTCCAAGCAGTACTGGCATAGGTCATTGCCTCCAACGAAAACAGTGATCAGCTTCCAGTCTTCCTTGAAGTTAATTTTCTAGTGGCAAATAGAACAAACAGATTGCAGCATCCACTGCTTAAGCACGCAGAGGTAACATTCACAAATGGGGCTAAACGGGGTGCAGCGGGCATGGCAGAACAGAAAGGAAGCCTGCTGAGTTAAGATGGTAGAGAGTAGCCGAGTATGGAAATGTGTCTGTGGCAGCAAGTGTGCCTAAAGGAATGTTAGCTTCAGAACAGGGAAGGACAGGAGAGATTTGCCAGCTTGGCTGAACACTGCAGGCAGTGTGGTGTGGGAGTGGGTGCTGGAGTGACTCATGGAGCTGCTGGGGATCCCTGCCAGCTGGACAAGTAATACCCCATGGCCAGGAGGGGCAACCAGCACCTCAGGGAACAGACAGCTGGATTAAAATAGAAGAGTCCGGGAGGCTGGTGACTTCACGGATCTCATGTAAGGGCAGCTGCAGCATCCACGTCACCAAAAGCTAACAATAGGCACTGCTGAGAGCTGGATCTCACCAAAATGTTTTGTAATGTTCAGTACAAAGAAAAGAATCAAAGGCAACTATTTTTAGTGTGGTACATTTACATAGCAAACATTTACAAAGGATCCCACAAACAGAGGAAAGGCTTGGGAATCACCCACAGGTCTGAATTCTCCTCCTTAACCAGCACTTTCCTCAGAAAGTCTTCCATGAAAGTTCAAAGTGTGGCACCGGCTTTCCCCCAGCCTTTTATAAAGGTGCATAAAAAGCAGTGAATAAAACAAAGTTTTAGAGCCATGTACTGCTTTACTGGAGAGCTATGCCAGCTCCCTTCAGTTTGCCAAACAATTGGTAATGCGGAGTAACTGACAGTGGGGTTAGCATGCATCAACAGTGCTGGCACAGGGAGACACATGCTTTGACAAATCCTGCTTATTCAGTACCTTCCTCTCCCATTCAGCCTTAGCTAAGGAGCACCAGGCGCTCCCATTCTCTTACAGGATGCTCTCCCCGAACCAACAGCTCACACCCAGACAGTCATCCTCTCAAACACAACCAACACTTTGAGCAGGGCAGCCTTGGTTTTCTCCCAAATTTCCTCCCCGCATCCCAAACTGCAGCCACTGAATCAAAAGTGAGTTGCTCTTTTGGTGCCCTCTGTAGTAGACTGCCCCACAACCCTAGATCCTCTACTAATTCCCTAAAAGCTTGTGGCATGACAGGGATTCACCCAGCCCTGAGGATTCAGGCCACTGATTAATCACTTGCCTGTTCAGTATCTGAATTTCAGAGGGCTTGATCTCTTGGAAAGATTTTAGTTGTCTCTCTTTCCCAATATCAACATTTTCCAGACCCAGGAGTAAATAGCGTGATTTCTGTTGGTCACCAGGTGCCTGCTCCAGTGATTTTACTCAGCCTTTATGACCTCCACTTTGAATGCTGCTGCTGTAAGTGGTCCTGTGATCTCCCCAGAGCCTTCAGTTCTCACCTCTCCTCTTCCTCACTACCATCCTTACAACTCCTGACCACATTGCACCCTAGATTAGTCTCTGCCTTGTGTGTTTGCACCTGACCTGCATGGATTTGTACAGGTAAATTGTCATCTCCTAGAGGCTAATTCCTGGCACATTCATCCTGGAAAGCGCACCAGTGACAAGGACACTGACTTTTCTTCCATCAGTGAAGAGCTCCACTACTCAGGCATACCATCAATTAGTCATCTCCCATAGACTAGGAGAGCACTGAGGGGTGGCCTAAGTTTCACTTACCGAGCTGCTTCTCATTAGCTCCACCAATTTACGTGCTTGGGCTGACATATTGCTGTAGAGAGAGGACAGAAGCATATAGATGCATCCTCTGAAAGCACATTATCTTCTTATTATCCCACTCTTCATTTCAGCGTATCTTAGGATCAGCAGAAATCAGTACATGGAAAGTGATGCCTCAAAAGGATAAGGAAACATAGAAGGACCAAGATCAGGAGCATTTGCACAAGTGAATAATCTGATCTGAAAGATCTTCAGCTAGGATGGCTGCCAAGTGGCAGGCAACTGGGATTAATTCTTCCCATCTCAGAGTTGGCTTAAGAGTGTTTTGTTTGGAGAAAACCACTAAAGCACAGAGGTAGAGAGATGTTTAGTTGTATAGATCCACCTAAAACTGTGCTGGGGGTGAGGACATGGGGGAGTGTTGATGCTTACACAGAAACTGGGCACCTAATTAGCCTTCCTGATCTGGCTTTGAATTCCAGCAGCTTGTCTTACTGCTGCAAGATATTGCTTGTATTGTAAAACTGCCAGCCTAGAGAATCCCAGCCCAGCCCTGGGCAGGATGCAATGTCCGTGGAACAAAGCACAAATCATGCTGAGACACCAACTGGAAATGTGAAATCCTGATAAACTAGCATGAGACTCTGCCTAAGCTAATAAGCCTTGCTTTTTCTCTCCAGCAGCTACATGAATCCAGCTACATTATTTTCACTCTCAGAACCATACTGATTGCCCCAAGCCATTGGTGAGGGCATCCACAAATATTTAGTAGCTACACAGGTTTTGATACCTACCCTGAAACACTTGCAGTAAGTTAAATGACTGTTAAAGGTGTCGTTAAGTCTTGGAAACAAATTCTATGAGTATCCATAAGCCAGACACAGCACATGCAATAAACTTTTACACATTTTGGTTCTTAACAGACTAAAAGAGCCTTCCTTCAGGAGGAGAAAGGAATTAATTTCCAGCTGCTTATTCTGTTCTTTTTCTTTGCATTGCAATTATAGGTAGGTTCTCATGCCACTATGGTAACAGTGGGCTTCTATTTGCTAGTTTGAGGTGAACTGCCCAGAAATCAAGGAATAAAGGAGAGATGGTCAATTTTTCCTCATTTCAGATATGGCCTGATAATGAATCAGGAAGCATAACTAAGACATTGGATTGGAAATTCTGGGTAGAGGTTAAATGGAGAAAGAAAATTTCTCTTTGTCGCTAATTCAAAAAACATACAAGGAAATACTTAATTTAAATACTGGATTTAAAAAAAATAAATAATTTAGAAACACCCGACCACAGAAACATGCCCAGTACAAGTAGGTCATCAGTACCAACTCGGTCTTAGCATGCAGTTCAAAGATAAATGGACAGTCCACCAGTTCTCATGCTTTTGCCCTTTCTTGGTTGTGATTGTGCTCACCGTGCTGTGGCACCTCCCTCTGCAGCATTGAATCCAGCTGTTTCCTTAGAGTCTCCAGTGGAGAAGCCAAAGAGGTTTGGATTGAATTTTTTCAAGATATCTTAAAAAGAGAAAACACTTTTTAATCATCCACAGTACAACTGGCAGTGTTGCCTCCTGCAGAAGCACAAACCAGTTGAGTAGAGAGAATAGAGACCTGGATTTTCCCCTCATTAAATTTGACCTGACAGAAGCTATAGACACACCTGCCTTGGAGATTCCAGTCACTGCCCAAACTTCAGCATTACAACTTTATCTCTCTGTGATCTCAAGAAGCCAGAGTCTGGCAGTTCAGGAGACGCACAGGTCCCAGACAACTCACCACCGTTGAATTTGAGTGCCAGAGAAATAATCACGATTGCTTTCCTTCGTTTACCAGGAGCAGATGCTCTAAATATAGCCCTCTACCTCCCACTCCTTCAGCTACCTATCAATATTTGTTGCAGAGAAGTGAATTCTATTCACATTTCTAGATTTCACCAAATCTACCAGCAGAGAAACATGATGTCTGAAAACCATTACTGTGCCTGTAGTGCTGTCTAAAACCTCTTTTTAGAGTTTCATTTACAAAGTATAAATGAAATGTGCCTTCTAATTTTGTTTAAACATAGCAGTGTACATGGGTACAAGGCAAAGCATATCAGATTTTACTGCCAACAATGTCAGGTGTTGTCAAACTGCTCCACAGCATGGATCACACACAAATAGGTGAACAATTGTGAACCAAGTGCCCGCCAATTTATGGTCACACTGACCACTTAATGGCTTCTATGGTAACTACAGGGACCAGTTACACAGAACACTATTAGTATTTTCAGGGTTTTTTTCAGTGCAATGTAGCATCTTGAAATCATCAGAAGGATCCATAACTTTGTCAACAACTCTCTCTAGATGAACCATTAATTGCTTCGCTATCTTTCATTTGCCCGCAGTCATTACAATGAGTCACTGGAAAGCACAAAACCAAATAAGGGAGGAACAGGTCTGCCATGAACTTCTGTCACCTTCAGCACATTTAGTCCTAACCATTTCTGTGAAAAGGACAATACAGTCACATGCAGGCCCTGTGATGTGGAGGGGCTGAATCAACTTTACAGCTAGTCAGGTCAGTCTGGGTTTCAGCTGTGACTCACATGAACTGCTGGTATCTGAAATAGGTAGGCATCTCTCTCCCTTCGTAAGGAAAGCATGACTACTTCCAGAGGTTTCCTAGCATCCACTTAAATGTCTTTAAGGTAATATTCACCTTTCTCTTTTCTCACATTTTCCAGGATACTCACTGGGTAAAGTAGTCTGGATCTCCAGGGTCCCATCACCTCCACTACTACAAAGTGAAAAAAGAAAACCACCAAGTAGGGTTAATCCTGCAACCATCTGTCCTATCGACACCATATGTTGCTGTAGCAGCCCAGGAAGGAAAAAAAAAAGACCAACCTCAAACGTGCTTAAGGAGATAAACTACAAGAATTCAGAGAAAGTACTGAAAGGAGGTTTTGCATTAAATCAAGCAGGGCATCAACTAAGATAGAAGCTATGCCTCCAGATTGGGAAAAGAGCACACTGGGAACTGATTCTTCATATAGACATGCTGGATGCCGCATACTTCCTAATCAAGGTTGCTCCACGTGACCTTGCTGAAACAGTATTTGTGTGAAGTTAGGCATAGAAGACAGACTCCATTAAATGTTTATTTACCACCTATCAGGGATAGTGCAATGTTGATTATGAAAAAACCCTCTGCCTCTCCCATTCAAAACTTGTCTGTGTGCACAGCCAATACTTTTTTATACCACTTCTAGCAGTCCTTCATGAAGATATCTATGCCTGCAGAAAGGTAAAAGGGGGGAAGAAAGGATGAAGAAAAGAATGTAGACATGCACACACACTTATCAACCATGCTTCTGCCCTGGTGAAGTGGGCAATTTCCTTTCACTCCAGCATGGATATTGATATTCATACCAACTCTGACATGTGTTGTCTTTCTCCCATTTACAATAGCAAATACGTTTGGGACATTTCATTGAATATACATGCAGTTCTCTCACCATGTTAGTGCCAATTCACACTCAGTCTGTCTAGCATCAGCTAATAAGAGCAACAGTGGTATTTTGAACAACCTCCAGAGAGACCAGCAAGAGACTAAAAGAATTCACTCATATTAATAACCCAGTACTGTCAGACAAACAGGTCCATGCCTGCAGCAATCAAATCTGATTGAAAAAAAAGCAACAACCTCTTCTCCTCAAAAAAAACCAACATGACTCTCTCCCACAAGACCCACTGCCTTTCTATTCCAGGTCTGACTCCTCCAATCCTTACCAAGAAATACTTCTCCCAGCATCCTTACCCCTGCATTTACAAACCGAAGTATATAACTACATAACCAGGCGACACACAGTTTTAACTGTGTCTGTGGACAAAAACAGAGAAAGAGAAAACTGAGCATTTTCACCTCCAGGAAAGTCCCCTCCAGTCTGTCAGTAGGTCAGTGGCTTTGGCTCCTACTGCAGTCTAGAAAGGATGGAAAGAGTAATTTATAAAACACTAGAAGAAAATAAGTGCTACAAGTTTAGGTAAGACAAACATCACGATTTCACAGTATCACAACGTTGGAAATGACCTCCGAGATCATCGAATTCAACCTATAACCCAACACTAACACCAACACCATTATCTAAACCATGGCACTCAGTGCCTCATCCAGTCTCCCCTTAAACACCTCCAGGGTCAGCGACTCCACCACCTCCCTGGGCAGCACATTCCAATGGCCAATCACCCTTTCAGTGAAGAACTTTTTCCTAACATCAAGTCTAAGATTTAAAAATGCTGAAGCATTTTGGTAACTTTACATCCAGCCAAGCTTTTGCAATAACTCAGTTTTGGCATAAATTGTCTGTGTCCTTATTCACCATGACACAGTGTCCTCTGGGCAGCCCTGCATCTCCCATTCTTCAAACTCATGGGCTTCTCCTCAGGTACAAAAGCAGCTCATCTAGATAGTAGATCACGGATCATCAGATGAGATATAGAACAGCCAGAAGACATCAGATTGTAAGGTCAAGGATATAAGGCTTTAGAACTACTACTCTAATATTGTTTCAGCAACCCAGTGAGACCCAGATTAAAAGCAATGGACTCAAATTAACTTAAACAGCTTTGTATTTGTTTAGATTTTTCTGATGGAAAATACTTCATCCTGGCATTTCCTGAAGAAAGGTAATTTTGAGAGAGACTTATTACCTGAAGGAGAGGGGAGTGAACACGACACCCCATACCCCAACCATACTGATGAAAAATTCCCAGGCAATTTTAGCTGTAAATAAGTCAGTAGAGGATCTGCTTTTTAAGCCGCCAAGAAAACCAATCTTTCACGTAAAATCCACTTTTCTTCTGCTGGGCCCAGTCTGCCAGTCTAACTTGATGAAGTATAGGCAGGGTTATTTTTTTGGCCAAAGCAGATAAACCTGATGGCATATCTATTGCTTTCACTGTGTAATGGTTCCAAGAAGTCAGACAGATGCATTCTAGCCAGTGATATGACTAAATTGCTCAATGTATCACTAATCTCTAACTGCATCTAGACTGGGAACAGCCTTCCTATGGTATGAACTTTAATATCTTTTAAAAATAAAGTCATCTGAACAAAAGAATTTTTGATGGATTCGAATTGCTCACAGGACTGGGACAGACCTCTAGTGAGATTGGCACTCTGACACACATACAGTACTGTAGTCATGAGAAGGGGTTCTTCTGCAGCTTTATGGTTTCTTAGTGGTTTCACTTAATTTTGTATTCTTGACAAAAAAACATAAACACTGACTGCATTTGGGGCTCTTGTGGGAAACATCAAGAGGAAAATCAATGCCTTAGTGGACCAAGACAGATCTTTGGTGCTGCAGGGGGAAGTGCATGTATGTGTACACATATGTGGGAAATAATCTGCCATTTTTTCTGGACCCCTGCCCCCAGCAGTAAAACCCTTAACAAAAACCCCTATCACATCTTGCAGTGGTGATGGTAACTAATAGAAACTACATGAAAAATGCCAGTATGAAAAGCTGCCTTGCTCACCTCTTGAGACAAGGATATTGAGCATCAGAGTCTGGCCCTTATGACTAGGACTCTCTGAGACATTTAATGTACCAAAGAATTAACATTTAAAAAAGAAGAGGTATGTGCTAGTGCACGTTCCTAGCACTAGGTATGGGGGAGGAAATCAAGCAACTGATTTTAAGAGTCATGGCACTTGACAGGAGGAAGACTTGCAGGGTCATTACTGAGGTCTTCTATTCATTCCACTGGAGAAACAGGGCAGTTTCAGAGCTAAGGAAGGGGTGAAGACATGCACATTTGCCTGGAGATAAGCCTGACCATTTAAGCACTTCAGTCTCTTCAACTCTCTTTGAACTCTATAGGAGCTGGAGCTGCTAGAATAAGCACTGGTTTAGCTCAGGAGTTAAAATTCCTGGAAACTGTTGACACGAATGTTTGCTTTCATCCCATGCCAGAACTGTTCTGTAGTGCTGGCTAATTCTGGAACTTTTTCCTCAGAAAACTTTGATGCAGATCTGCAGTATTCCCTACTATTCTTTTCTGGGGCCTTTCTTTCCCCCACTTTTTTCCCCCCTTTCTGTGCCCACTCTTCTCCCTTTGGTTTGTATTTCTTTGTACACAAAAATACATCAGAGTCTTAACTGGAAGATTCCTAGATCAGGAAGCAACATCTGAAAGCAAAATTCTGAAATGCAGAAGTATTGGAATTATCTCAAGTGAGAAGCACTTTGTTCTGCAATCAATTATTTCAATAAGAACTTTCATCAAGATCTCTCATTGCATGAAAAATGCAAATTGCTTGCTCTTTTCCTATGAGGCAGACATTTCCCTTTTCAAAAACACATGAATAAACTGTGTGCAATAGAGAATGTGATCCCATTACTGTTCTCGCCTGAATTATTCATTACTGGATTACATAATTGCCTGTGTCATTCATATCCCTTCAGGCTATTTCTTTGCAAAGGGACACAGATAGGTGAGTTTTGCTTTGCCAAGCCAAAGTAATTTACTTTCTATCTGATGATGTCTGACAGAACCACATCTAGATATTGCTCTTCTCATTCTAAACATGGGAATATAGCAGTACTCACAGTCAGGGAATCTCCCAGTGCTCCTATGACTTTGATATCAGCAGGCCGTAGCTCATGTACTGAAAACCAGTAGGAGAACAAAGTAGGGTTATTGACAACTGAGACAAAACACTGCTTAGCAGAATAAAAATGCAAGTCTTTGGTTCCAATCTGATGGCATTTTTACAGACTTCTAGGGAGAATGAGCCTCGAGTGTTGTACATCGGCTAGGCAAATGCATAACTTCTTGCCTTTGCTTGCAACAGTATACTCAACTAACACAGAAACAGGTGTACCTTAAAAATGCTTAAGATAAAAGAAGAAGAAAACAGATCAGATATGTTTAGTGGTGCATATATTCAAGCTTTCCATTGTTTTTCAGGTTGGGTCATAGATCAATATTTCTTATTAGCAGTCTCACCGTAAAGCCCTCCAACTACACACAGTGCTCCTACTGTGCTGCCCTCTCATAGGTCAAACTTGCTGAGCCACTAATCTACCTAAGCAATTTTAATCTGTCATGTTGCTGTATATGATATATGTATATGATAAATGTGATCACGTTTATCCACAGAGGGCATACCTGCTGTGATGTAGAACTCACTGGGTATGGCAAGACAGGTTTTCTTCCTTTGCTGCTAAATATATTAGCTTTTATTTTTTGCTTTCCATCCTGAATGCGCAATTTCAAGATCTTACTTGTTTTAGAACCAAAAAGTGATATCTTTTCTATTTGTGATTTTAGCTTACAAGTTTTTTCTCACCTGATGTTGGGACTGGACTGGATGGAGACTGTTCAGAACATGACAGATCACTGCCCCAATTCTGAAATGGCAAGTAACAAAATCAGTTCACCTTGTGGTTAGAAGATAATATGGAATTCACATATGCTTAATTATACAATGGAGGGCAAAACCAAGTCAAGACATAGATCACAGTTTGGTGCCTGCTTAACAGTCCTTTCCTCTTCTTTGTAGAATACCATCCAAACATTGATTTTCTAGTCAAAGCATAATTTTTTTCCAAAAGAAAACCACTTCATCTGGAAATATTCTTTAGGAAAAAATTGCATAAGGAGGATCGTTTTTTTACGCTCCTCTACAGCCTGGACATTTTGTCCATGACCTAGAAGGTCCTACTCTGTCTGAAAAGACACCAGACGTAAAAGCAAACAAAACAAAAATCAACACTAAAGTTCTTTTTAACAATAAAGATATAATCTTATTACTGTATAATATTATTCTATTGTTATTTCCCATGTAACTCTTTAGAAATCTGTTCTTTTCTTAGAAACTTTTAAAAGGGGCTTTCTTTCACTAATATAAATTATGAAAAAATTTTGAAGTTTCGAAAGTTTCAGTAAGAGAGCTCGCAGCCTCTAAATATTTGGTCATTATCGTACATTTGTAGGTGTAACATAATAGCTAATATGTCTATTCCACCAATTGAGGAAAGTGAGTCAACCACACATCACAGAACAACTTGGTTCCCTAGCAGACAGCTGATCAATTACCCACTCACGCTTTTCAGTGGTGAATAACAATATTAGCCAAGAAGGTAGGGAGGGAAAAGTTGGAGTCACTGCAATGTGCAGGCTCTGCAAGAGCGAGGATATTTTCTTATGCTGATCTAAGAGATGGCCCTGCTTAGGGCAGGAGGTTGGGCTAGAGATGTCCTGGAGGCCCTTCTGACCCCAAATATTCTACGATTGCAAAATTCTAACTTTCAGAGAAAAACCACAAGGACCAGTCGTCTTCAGAAAGCATGGTTAGTCTTAAAAAACATTAAGACAAATGAATCTGTTCTTGTAAAAATGGTGTAATAGGCTCTACTATCAGCCATCTAGTTAAAGGCTGGTTGCAAAAGTTGGAAAGGACAGCTCAGTTTATTTTAGATCAGAGAGGAAACTGTTCCTAAACTCTCTCCACTGTTTCTTTCTTTTATCTTATGACTTCAAAAGCTATTTCCGTTGAGATTCAGTGGAAGTGCAACAATGACCAATTAGAAGGATAGCTCTAGCTCCATAGATAACAATCTCATTTTAATATTGCGAACTATGGCTTGCTGAAACAAGAACTGCTGTTATTCTTTGTAATCCTCAAGGCACACACAAGTTTTCATAATTTGAAGACAGCCCTCAATAACCCAAACAAGCCTAGCTAATTTTGACTACTATCTCCCACCACACTTAATCTGCATGCCTGCAGCTATTTCTCAAGAGCAAATAACTGTCCTGCTTCTTCAAGTCCTGCACAACATTTGTTTCTTCAGTTTGTTTAATCTACCTTGTGGTCGTTGTTCAATCATGATGGAAAGTGAATCCTTTTGAAAATGAATCACGTTCGTATCTGGCTGTCTATCTAATATGTAAAGGTAACTGCCCTCTACAGGTTAAGCTTACCGGAGTCCACGGAGCACAGTGGCTCATGAAGAGAATATGTAAACCTTTCTCAGATCATTTAGGGGCTCAGGGTTTTAAGTTACCTTCTCCCTACTGTGAGGTACTTGCTATCTGAATTAATGATGCATCCCAGGTGACTTGCTGTTGAGCCCCATTTTGATAAAATTGTGCCAATTAATACAATTAATTTGTTTGGATTTTAGGAAAAGAAGAGTTTAACATTTGTTTACAGGAAAAAATGCAAGACAAAATACACTTTGCATTCTGAAAACTGGTAATAGTTTATCTCATCTATAAATTCAGGATGGTGTGTGAAGAGTCACCAGATACAGCTTTGCATAGTCTGCCTAAAATACAGCAAAAGATGCAACAATTACCTCTGTTGGCTCATTAGTGGGCTCCACAGGTGAGTATGTGTAGTTGCTATTCTTGTGTGTTCCCAGGAATGGTCTGTTCTGGAGAAAGAAGAATACAAAAGTAATAGAAATTAGACAATAAACACATGGTGCAGACCACAACAAGTGATATGAAGACATCATATCACCAATAAAGCAATGGGTAAGCTGCAAAATGAGGATCTGGATTTTGAAACCATGCTCCTTTCTTAAAATTCAGAACTAAGATTTGTTTAGAACCTTATGACAAAAACTACATATGCCAGATTCTGACTGCAGTTTAACATTTTCCTCTTCTAACTTTCCACAAATTACTTGGACTTTATTAGACGTTTAGTCCTTTCCAAAGACACTGATGAAGAGTCTAGAAAAACCTGGGCGGATCCTCCTGTGCGAGCAGAGCAAAGATGAAAAATTGATTACCAAAAGGTTCACTCTTCCCTCCAAGAGAGGCAGTATCAATTGCATGGTTATTTTTGTCCCCTAGTAATGCAACATGCATTTAGGAAGACAAGCACATTGTACAGGCTAAGAAGTTTCACTGGGGTGCCTACTTATCTCAAATAAAAGTAATTCCAGTGTCTGCCTCACAAAGGACTAAAGTCAGAAGGCGTATTTAACTGATTACAAGATCCACTGTTCTTTTATTTGCAGGGTTTTATCCTACTTCAAGTTGCCTCAATACAAATTATTTTCCTTGGCATGTTGGGCCTTTATGATCTGGCACACTTGTTATTTCATGAGCACGACTAGCTGAAGTAGCAATTTAAAACTGTGGTGAGAAACTGGGAACAATAAATGGAATTTGTGGGTGTCAATCTAAAATAATTTACTACTTCCTTTAGTAATACAGAAGGTGAAATCCCTTGGAAACAGTCTATTTATTCCTCTGTAGCACTGTTTAACAGTCTTTACCTCAAGAGCTTTCAGAGTAGGGAAAGCTACTGGCACTTCTATCAATGACTTTTTTGAAAGAACTGTGGGCTTACATTTCTGAAAACAATGGCCATATTTTCTCTGTAAGGCACATAAAACTTTTCTATGCCTATGTCTCAAAAGCAGCATTTTCGAATAGGAGTGGATGAAGGGAAATAAGTATAAAATCCACATTATTTGGCACAGAAAGTAAGTCAGTCTTTGGTAACTGCAGTGGTCATTTGCACATGCTGATACCTAGCAACTGTACTGCAAGTTCAGCAGCTTGTTTTATAACTGTAGAAGCAGCTTTCAAAGAGTCTGAAGTATCCCTGTTGCGGATCCAGCCAGCAAAACCAACTTGTCAGTAATTCAAAAAATAACAAGTATTGGGCATTTTCAGAACCACTGTGATGTCCAAACTCCATTGGTTCTGATGGGAAAGTTCATGTGGCTTATTCAGTTGTTTGTTGCTTTAGCTGCCTCCGTACTTCACAAACTTAACAAAACACAACCTCTGCTACAACTGAAAAGACACAAGTCAGCATGTTTTCAATTAGTATTCATGGCACAATAAAAAGCCAAGGGATGCCAGAGCAGGTATATGACAGCTCCTCCTGCTCACTCAGAAGGAAGCAGAGAACAAAAATGGTAGGTAAACTTGTTTCAGACATTCTGAACTCCGGCTCTCTGCAGCAAGCACAAGCACATACACCCATCTGATACGCAGCTTCCACAACACAGGTGGTATTTACCTGAGTTGGACAGTCGAGGACAATATCACCCATGAAATCAAAAGAGTCAGTCTTCTGGCCTACGGGCTGTAACTAGAAAGGAAGACAAGAACTCCTATTTTGTAACCATGTCAGCTCATCTTACATTTGTATAACAATTCTAATCTAAAGAATCTAAATATACCTTTCAAATTTATATAAAACTACCTGTATTTACAGACTTTGATTTAGCCAAGGCTCAAATGCATCTACTTCTCAGAAAGAACATGGTAACTGAGTAACAAAACAGTAAGGCTTAGAAAGAAGCTTAAAATGGGAAGTGGAAAGCTACTGGATATGTTTAAACTCCTGGAGGATTTTGGCAGGCACATGAAGTACCTTGGAATTTTGCCAGAAGGCAAGGTCGTAAACTCTTTTCTTGCATAAAAGACAAGACACTGAGTCCCACAACTTTTATAGCTAAGCTCCATGATGGCATCTCCAGCAAAAAGCTGTTTATGTGTAGAAGATTAAACCAAATTTAATGAGAGGTACTGTTTGATGATTAAAGGCAGTCATGTCAGCTGCTAAGATATTATCCTAAAGTACACAGAAGTTACCATCCAGGATCTGAGATACCACCTCTAACTGCATGAGTGCTCCTACTGCACTACAATACTAAGTAAAACGAGTATGTTTAAGCAATTTTCAATGCCACGTTTTTATTGAGCTTTATTCATTTCCAAAGGTAGTAAAACTAAACTGAATTACAGGCACTTTAATTCCTAATGAGACATTCACAACACATGGATTTAAAACAAACTTCTAAGCAATCCATTTTAAATTGATGTGTGCAGTTACAATTCTTTATTTGATGGTTTCCCAAATCAGCACATAGAAACATCATTCTTATTGAATACTGTTCTGCCTTTCATGGCAATGGGTGAAGTAGATTTGAAGTTGCTCAGCTGAAATCACAAATGAATGTGAGCACACAATTAGAGCCGCCCTCTCCTCTCCACACATTTTAAGAAGCAAGAGATTCTAGGCTGAGAGCAGCACCAGAAATTTAGGGGTATCTGACTAGTAAAGAAAAAACAAACACAAGGTCCAGCGAGATCCAGGCATTCATTACGTTTATTATAGAGATTACTTTAACAGCAGTCAGGTCTAGATAAAGAACTAGAGCCTGACACCTTACCATAGTATTCCAGAGAGCCTTGGCAAGCTGAGAATGGCCTTTCTGATTTGGATGAAAGCAGTCAGGAGAAAAGTAGGAGATATCTGGATGCCCGTCCTACAAATGAAAGTGCGAAGGAAATGTGAGTGCAGAGGGATCCACATAGCTCCAGCTTGGGGTTGATGAGGCCAAATCAGAGCCAGCAACAGGAAGCTCATGCTACTTGTGGAAAATCTCATGATTACGTGGTGATACAGTGTATTTCAGAAAATCTGTAAGCTACAAGAAATGCTTAACTGGAGATGCTTACGTGCATCAAAGTGCAGAAACACCCAGACATAGCTAAACCACCATTGTCAGTTATGTGTCTAGTGTATGGGTTCTGCGATAAAGGTGGGTTCCTCTCCTCAGTCCATCATCAGAACTGGCAACATAGGCACAACTACGACCTGCAGTACCTTTACATAGTAACAAGCACCTTACGGGCTTTACCATAAATAAAAGAGTCCATCTGCTTTTTCACAATTGTATCAGTTCTGCAAGTTTGAAAGCATTAGGAAGCAAGTAAGCTCGGCTGACCAAATAAATCTGTGCAATCTCCTTTCTGAGCAAAGCTGTACTTTAATACAGGTACTGGAGCAGCTGAAGGAAATGGAGTTTGGAAATCTAAATATCTTGACTTTCATGTAAGTGAGAATTCAGATGAGAAATAGTTTAGGTCATAGATGATTGAAACAACATTTATTTTTTTTTGTCAGAGCAGTTCTTCCTCAAAACTTCAGCAGGTTTTGATTCAGTTTGTTTGGTCTAGCTTCGTAAAGGATGCCTCCAAAATTTGCATCTATATCTGATCTTTTGTGAAGTTTAGAGGCAGAGTTTTCAGTTCAGTAACATCTGAATGTTGCGTGAGATTAGAAGAAAAACAGCATCTTGATCTTTCTTAAAATCTGAGACTGTTAAAAAGTCCAGAAATATTTTAGTGTTTCTTGTTTATTTCTGTGTTCCCTACCTCAGTAACAAAACCCAGGGCAATGACTTTTCACATAGACCAACTTCACAAACAAACAAAAAGAAAACAAAAAACCAAATCAGCAACCACTCGCAAAGTCTGTTTTTCCTGGAAAGCTTTCAGCCAGTTTACCCAATTTGTCAGTAGCAGCGTCTGAATGTTTCAAATTTACCACTAGCTACTGCCAGTATTTTCAGGATTATTATAGTTGAATTATACCAGAGCAATCCCTGCTCAAAATTTTGCCCCATCTGTCTTAATTCCAGTTGAGACAAGGAAGTGCAGATGCACATGAAAATTAGCAAAAGGAATTTCAAGTTCAAAGAAGGTTTGGGTCTTTTCCTGGATACATAGTTTACTGAGACTTACCTTTAAAGGTACTGAAATATAACTGCCAATAACAGGAAAAAGGGTTTCCTGCATGAAACTACTACTTTCCTCAAATGGTATGTAGACTTCTCTTTCAGACACAGAGAATGTGTTATGGGACATAAAGAGGAGGTGATGTTGTAGCCTCTAGTGAGCAGCACAGCTATGTTTCTTTAAGAACTGTAATTAAATATCCTTGACTTTTATTAATAATTTTATATTTTCAGAAAGAAAAATATTTACGTACCCTTGAAAACATACACAAACCTCTTAATCCATGTTTTGATTTATTTTCCAAAACAGTAACTCATACTGATAGCACAGTATCTAAAACAAAGAACTGCTTTGAAGAAATCTGAATATATGAAGAAATTTGATGTACCATAACAAAAAGAAACCAGTTCTAATAAGAAAGGTACAGAACAAGCTGAAAGTATTTCGCACATAGTCTCTAAAAATTAAATTTGTACACTTACTCCTTTGCATGCAAAAGTCTTTTTAGAATATACCTGATCAAGAGGTGTCTTGAGATTTTGGAGGAAAGGCTGGATGATCACTGTGAAATTTTCATGAGTATCATATCTGCCAGACTCCACTAATCTCTGAATCTCAAGCTGCAAGAAACACAAACCGAACCACCAATAATCCATCAACATCTCTGCATCATAACTGGTTTTTATTTATTTTTGAGAACCTGAGAATCACAAAGCAACTTTTACTTTGGAACTGTAATAGCTGCAAATGTTGGCAAAAGGTGAGACTTGCAAAGTGGCTGAGAAGGCCTGAATACAATACTACAACTGCCTGTGAGGAGCAGGATTGGTAACTAAGCTCCCACCTATCCATCTGTACTAGAAAACAATTTTTTTTCTGAAGAGTTTTGGTTGTATGGCATTTTGAATAGCATCAGCTCACCTCCTGTTTAGCTCATAGGTCTTATTTGGGGACAATATTGCTATGATATGTTCCTTGGTAATCAAGACCTCACCTCAACTGGAGATAAAATAGGTGTACCGCTACTGGTAAACATACCTGGTAAGCTCTCATGGCTTCCCTCACCATTGTTAAATTTGGTGAGTTTTCTTCTCCTGTGAGAACGCAATTACACAGATAACTGTGGGAGAGGTTAGAGGAGAAAACAAGAATAGAGAAAGTTAGAGATATGACAATGCACAAGTCACCCTTTTGCCACCCAACGCCCTCATGACATGGGAGAAACAAGGAAACCTGTACAGTTCAGTTTCTGCGAAAATGTCTTATTGTCATTGCCACTGTTCATCATTTCAACCCTTGGTCTTCTGCCTCATATGAACGATACTACTCTAAATCAGTTTGGTTTCACCCGAGGGGTGTCGAAGGGATGTACACTCTACTGTGATAGTTTGTCCCATTTGTTACACTGTGGCATCCAAAGGCTTTGCAACCTGACAGATCCTCAACTAGTAAACAGATCTTTGAAACATACTGGCCACATTGCTTCTGAGCTGATACCTTTACAATCAACAATTCCTTTGGCATTTCCAAGACACAGAATTTGTCCCTGCCCAGAGGAATAGCAAACAATGCAAATTACCCATTGCAATACAGCCCATCTTGCAGATCCCTCTAGCAATAACTTTAAGCCAGTGAGGTGTACAATATGCATCACAGGAAAACTTATCAGTTCTCAATATGGACAAGACACACAGTTCCTCTGACAACACATCACTCAAAAATATGAGAAGGCGAAGCCATCAAGTAGGCTGATGTTAGCACTGCTTGAGATGTACATGGGACTTTAGTGCTACCTTTGAACAAGGCTTCAAATAATGAGAAGAACATGGAATAAGAACATGCTTTATCATCATGGACAGCAAGCTCAGGCACAAACCAAAGTCAAACAAGCCTTACTCTGCCATGTAAGCAGGACACTGAACTTCAGTATTCACAAACAACTGTCTCAGAGGGAGAAAGTCCATCACACTGATCAGGCTCACTAGAGCTTTTGGAACCTGAAAGGTAAGTCAGACTTAATTTAGAAGGAACTGGTTATGCAGCCCACAGTGCATTTATTTCATCCCACCGTCCAGCCATTTGCCACCCTTTCCCTTTCTCCATTGAGAAAAAAAAAGGAGGGGGGAGGAAGAGGAAGCAAAACTCCCCCAACTTAGAGAATCATGGAATAATTTTAGTTGGAAATACATATATGTATAGAATCATAGAATCATTTTGGTTGGAAAAAACGTTTAAGGTCATCAAGTCCAACCCTTGACCTAACACCGACACATTCACCACTAAACTACATCCCAAAGCACCACATTTACACATCTTTTAAATACCTTCAGGTGTATGGTAGCTCAACCACTTCCCTGGGCAGCTTGTTCCTATGCTTGACAACCCTTCTCGTGAAGAAATTTTTCCTAATTTCCAGTCAAAACCTCACCCGGCCTCACAAGTTGAGGCCATTTCCTCTTGTCTGACCGCTTGTTACTTTGGAGAAGAGGCTGACACCCCCCTCACTATAACCTCCTTTCCAGTAATTGTAGCAACTGATAAGGTCTCCCCTCAGCCTCCTTTTCTCCAGACTAATCAACCCCGGTTTCCTCAGTCATCCTTCATCAGATTTTTATCCTCTATACCCTTCACCAGCTTTATTGTCCTTCTCTGGACATGGTTCAGCACCTCATCTTTTCATTCTTCTCCCAGACCCACAGTCCAATTTTAGTCTGTCATTTCAGATTGCATCTCACTACTCTCAGATAGACAAGACAAAAGAAAACGCTTTTGTAGAAGTTAATGGAGGATGGGATGAGGTTCAAGAAGATCAAGTGCCTGGTCCTGCATTTGGGATACAACAACCCCATGCAGCATTACAGACTTAGGGAAGAATGGCTGGAGAGCTGCCTGGCAGAGAAGGACTCGGGGGTGTTGGTTGACAACCGACTTAAGATGAGCCAGCAGTGTGCCCAGGTGGCCAAGAGAGCCAATGGTATCGTGGCCTGTACCAAAAACAGTGCGGCCAGCAAGACCAGAGAGGTGATTTTGCCCTTGTACTCAGCACTGGTGAGGCCACACCTCAAGTACTGTGTTCAGTTCTGGGCCCCTCACTACAAAAAGGACATTGAGTTGTTGGAGCACATCCAGAGAAGGACAACGAAACTGGTGAAGGGGCTGGAGAACAAGTGCTATGAGGAATGGCTGAGGGAACTGGGGTTGTTTAGCCTAGAGAAGAGGAGGCTGAGGAGAGACCTCATCACTGTCTACAACTACCTGAAAGGAGGTTGTAGTGAAGCGGGTGCTGGTCTCTGCTCACAAGTGACAAGCGATAGGATGAGAGGAAGTGGTCGCAAATTGTGCCAGGGGAGGTTTAGACTGGACATCAGGAAAAATTTTTTCACTGAAAGGGTGGTCAGGCATTGGAACAGCTGCCCAGGGAGGTGGTTGAGTCACCATCCCTGGAGGTGTTTAAAAGGCAGGTAGATGAGTTTCTTAGGTATATGGTTTAGGAAGGGGACAGGTACGGTTGGACTTGATGATCTCAGAGGTCTGTTCCAAATTTATGATTCTATGATTCTGTGATGTACCAGAATAGATAAAATCAAAAAAACCCAAATCAAATAAACAGGAGAGCTAGCACCAGTCAGTCATGCACCAGTATGAGCTAGAATGCCAAGACAATTTCACAGCACTTGCCTGCTTGTGCAGAATATCAAGAGTTTCCTGAATCCTGCTGATGAAATTCACAGCTGAGTAGTGATCCTAATAGAAACAGAAGAGATTGTTACTTATGTAGACACGAGGCATTTTGGGTGGGAGAATTATATTATTGCATTTCCTTTTCTGCTGTATAACACTGTTGTCAGTAGAATGTTCTTACTTCTTTCTAGAGACCAGGGATTTTAAGCACTTTAATTAACCTAAAATATAGAAAGACTTGGTGAAATTTTGGATTTTAAATAAAACTCGCTGAGTAGCAGCATATTTAACTCAAATCCACTTGGTCCTTCATGTAAAGGTGCAAGAAAGAGCCTGATCTGAATGCATGCTGAAGAGCATAAACCAAGCAGCCACAGGTATGCTCACAGCCAGTTGATAAGGTGTTGTAAAATTAGGTGAAATCATTGCTAGTCAAGGTCATAGCTATAAATAAAGCCATAAAAATCGGCGGCGGCAGCAGCAGCAAAGATGTCTAGCAAGGCTTCTACAGAAGCAGTAAATTTCTCAAACATGAGAAGCTGTAGGAGAATTGAAAATGCTCACAAGTTAGCATATTAAAGGCGAGAGAATAAGAGTTTGTGGTGAAAGGTAGCCTCTCCCTGCCACCTGCCCACTCAACTCCCATGATCTCCTTATGGCACCCCCAAAGGCTTCTCCACGATCCAGAGAAGCATAAAATTCAAATGATATTGAGCACTGCATCAACTTCCCTCACACATACCTCACCGGTTCCTCGCACCTCCCTACACTGTGAGTTACAGGGTGATGATAATTGTAGGATTCAAGTGGTGGTAGCAGTATAACTCCTCCTCGAATGTCTAAAGAGGCTATGCTAGGAATAGAGCATTTACCGCATCAGAGGGGTGAAGCTTTTCTTCCTTTTTTTGCTCGTGGTCAAAAGACAGTAACAAAGACAATGATTCTTATCTTGGAGTAAGCTAGAGAGAACACAACTATCCTGCTATGTTGCTTGTAACTGTTTTTATATCAGGGTGCTGTCAGCAGCAACCAACATCAAAACATAGAGCAACATCTGTAACTCATGCTGTCTTCTGTGAAGGCTCTAAGGATTCATGGATTTCCCTTGATTGGTGTTTCAACACCAGCCTTACGGTCCCACTACAGTTTCAGTTAACCAGTTCTGCTACTCACAGGGTCTTTGCAATAGTTGCACAGATCGTTCACTCCAATAAACAGTGTTATTATCTTCCAGTGAGCACTGAAGTCAATTCTCTGTGTAATAAAGAGGAAAATAACAAGCCTGAACTTTTTTGACATTGTGATACATGAATGGTATCGTCGCAGATGGATCTATTGTTAAATGCAACATGTTTCTTTCCATGCTGTAAGATTAAAGGAGTCCCAGACAACTTACAGGATCTGTTTGCATTAGTCTGAGGAGACTTCTTGCTTGGGCTGGCAAGTGCCTGTGAAGAAGGACAACTAGTGAGTGAAAGAAACACCTTTGTGGAGAGATCAACATTAAGGTTCTTCAAACACCTTAAATCAAGCTGTGAGATATCAGAAGGGCTGAGTGAGTAGACAGTACAATCCTCATGTTGCCACAATCAAATTACACATTTACACCCTTGTGGAAAGTCAACACCAAATCGAACTTGAATACTGATTTTACTCCAGTAACTGATCTGGAACTGTAAGTTTAATTTCTATTACAATGCACTTAGTGTCTAAACCAGCTGAAAAGCCAAATGCAGCAACATGTTGGTAAGAAGTCCTGTTTAGAACTAAGCTCTGTCAATCAATTTCTCATGGACTAAAACAAGGGAATCCCAAGCCCCAGCAATTAACTGACCTCTTCAGGACTGTTTTTGCATACATCACAGCTCAAGCCCCTGCCAAGATTAAGTGTTTCAGAGTTCACTATGCACATTGCCCTCATTTCTGTAGCTTGCACTGAGAGTCAATATTAATTTTCAATTGCATAAAATAGTTTTGTGCACACTGCCTTTCCTGGGTAATTAAAAATCCAAGCAACTTTCAAAGTTACTCAGAGAAGTTAAGATGACAGCTTTGTTGTTTTCCAATAGCCAAGGAAGCACCCTCTCTCTTTTGTATATATATATATATATATATACATACGTGTATATATATATATACATATATATACACGTATGAACTGACATGAGTTATACATTACCTATGCTAAACACTTCAACCTTGTTCGACTGCCCCGACATGTTAATCCTCAAAGATGAATAGAAAAGACAATGTTCTTGGAAGCTTTGGCTTTCCAGGCAAGTCGGTGGTGTGGTATGAAATGCATTTCCCTTCAGGTTCTTATTAGAAACACTTCTCTGACTGTCTACCATTTCTGGAAGCGGATCAGCTGACATTGTTTTTTATGGCAACCAGAGCTTAGCTTTCCTCTGTGACGGTGTTTACTGTAGGAACAGGAGGTATCTCTTACCACCCTCCTCCAACTGAATACTGATCTAACACTAACATGACAGTGTTTACTGAGGAATAAGCCCTGTCACACATCTACTTGTGACATAGACACTGCATGCATGTGATATTTCCATTCTCTGTTACCCTTGTTCAATGTCATAACCTACTTATTTATATGACAAAGCTATAACAAGCCACAAGTGGTCACGATTTCCTTCGGTCTAATTGTGGAATCATGTAAGCTAGGGCACTGACTTCAGTATTGATCCAGAGGAAAAAGCCTGTAATTTAGCTGACAATTCACGACACCTTCTATTTCTCATGCAGTCACTAAAGTGCTGACGCATCCTAAGCCAAAACAGTTAGTAAGATCTAACAAGACCTCAAACAAAGCAGTGCAAACAACCACCCATCCTTGAGGTACGGTCTCCAATAAATTTAGATCTTGATCAACAGAAATAGTTTGCTAATGGGAAATACAGATATTCACAGTTCCTGTCACCTGTTCTCCCAGTCTTAAATTCTTAACCTCCTTTTTTTTTTCCATAAGAAGTCATAAATGGCAGCCAGGCTCTGCTTTAGCAACATTCCTAAAATCTATCCTTAACTCCAGCATGTATGTAAACACTTTGGCAATGAATGTGGGTAGGCTTGAACATTTTGCTGAATGAGACCTGTGCTGTTACACTGCCATGAAGTTCACTAGAGAGTTCTCCAAAGCAGCCATTGATAGAATTTTAAGAAAGCCTTACACCTGATTTCCAAAAGCTGGCAAAGGTGCAGAACTACTACCTGATTCCAGAAAAGTCCCAGCACCTCTGGAAAGAAATTTGGGACAATAGTTATCTGCATCTCCTTGCTGAATGTTCACAAAAATTCGGTTGCATAGATAGCTCCACTTCATCGCCTTTACCCAGTCCAACTACTTGCATGGGAAGAGGGAAGGCTAGTTAATATAGATGAAGTAAACAACTTTTCATTAGGCTAGCATCCATCAACTCATTTCATACAGCTAACAACTAATTAATAGTAATGCCATAGTTGCTACTGGTACAAACTTCTTTAAGTCTTATTGGTGACTTAAGATGTTGTCTATCCTGTCTCAAGTCCTCCCACCACTCTAAAAATCCTGTTTAGGATTTAACTGAAACAAAATGCAAGACAGGTATATGTCTCAGTCTTTCCTATAACAAGCAAAAGCTGAAGCTAATCTTGAGATAAGCTGCATGTAGAAGTATGTTAATAAATTCTCATGAACAGCTGAATCAGAGCATAATCCTTGCATATGTTTTACTGACATATACAGAGACATTCACACATCACTAGAAAACAAAATCCCTTCCCTCAGGTATCAAGGGACTGTAGGATATAACAGGACACTTAATAGACTACTTCTGTCAGAAAATCCAAGCGTTTATTGAGATTGCTAGCATGAGTCAGAAGATCCTCAAGGCCTACAGAATAGCAATAAAAATACCTGATAAATCCTAACAATCTTTCCATAGATACAGCAAACTCAGACAATTCACTTGACTTCTGAAATCCACTTCCAAGACCTCTTTGAGAAGAGGAAATTTTCTTTAAACAAACAAGCAAATTAAGGTCTGGATAATATCAACTAACAATGTCAAATCCAGGCATGGTCTGCCAGAACCTGTGCCCACACTATGACTGCATTCCAGCAGCCATCTGCTTTGTTAATTAAACAACACTGACTCTTTCAATAAGAAACCAGCCATTTCTAGGGCAAGCAGTACAGGAAAGCTCAACTCACGCAGCCTCCCAGGTGTGAATAAAAGCAAAGAGCCAGATTCAGATGACTGCAAGACATTACAAACCCTATTATACTGGCAGAACTGACTGTCGCTGCACCAGGTTTATGAGCACCAAACCCCATATATGACCATAAGCAATTCTTTCTTCAGATTCTAGACTGTGACTAGGTTTTTTTTTCCTCTCTCTCAACCACTCTTACTTGCTTATCCAGAAGCTAGAATTACGGAAGATTTCATCTATTAGAGTTTTTCTCCTAGTATCTACTAATTCACTACATACTAATTTTCTAAAAACATCCATGCTCTCAGAAATTCATTGACAGATAAATAGATAAATTAATAGATGTTGAAGAGGAAGAGAAGAAACCACTACCACCAAACAATTTCTGCCAGTTTCTTGTTTGTCGGTTTCATACCAGGACTGTTGGCTTTCTTTGAAAGTTCAGCTGTGAAATAAGACCATACATTTAACATGTTTTAAACCAATTTTCAACTAACTAGACTGGTTTTGCTTGCTGTTCAGAGCAAGTTGTGACAGCTCATGAGACAGTTGAAAGGGAATTAGATGAAGCAACCATCACCCGCAAACGTAAAATGAAAAGCTACATACTCAGCCTGTGCTCCAGGAACTGCCTGGTTAAGGAATGCATTTGAATTGTTTGCACTCCCAGTGCCGGTTGAGTAACCCATGATCATGTTATTGAACTCTCGAAAGATGTCTGAAAAAGAAAGACGGCAATGAAGGGAAAATGCCCACATCTGCTCCCTGACTACAGAGACTAGCACACACCAGCACTGCCAGTTTTTCCCCCTCTAACAGCACAGATGCTGCAGCCTCCACTCAGCTAGTTGTATCCACTGAACAGCAGCAATAGATTCTGACTACCAGTTGGCAGCAGCTGAGAGAGCAGTGCGCTTGCTGTGCCTTGCGCTGTCACTGGCAGGTAAGATGAGCAGAGTTGAGGACTGCCCTGTGCAGTTATCTCTCACGTTTTAATGGTTAAAGCCTAAAATGAAATTCTCGGTCATATGACAGTGATTTTGTGAAGCAAGGCTGACGGAGGCTTCGGCCCATCAGGAACTTGTTTTCAGCTAGAGAATCTGGGTCTGCTTAATGGCTGTGCAAAGTCTGATACTACTGACAAATATGAAGAAGGATGGCTCAGATGCATAGTTTTCCTTTACCTCTATATTAGTTTCCAAAAGGAAGTTGATAGAGTAATTCACAGCTGAGAGTGAAAATGGTCGCATTATAAACTATAATAAGGTACCATAATCTCAAAGACTGAGTTTAAACACACTTTAATGAAGGCTTTAAATGTGACAGCATCCACTGAATCAATTCATTGCTTATTCTAATTATATTCTTGTTAACATTCATTTATAATAAATGGGCAACACACAGCAGGACAGTTTACTGGCCCTCTTTAAATGGAAGCTTATTATTGCAGCTGATTCAAACTGAAACTCCAGACTTTACATTAACAATAGATTGAGCTAGGAGAAGCTGCAAGTTTCAGTGAAGAGAAAGTTAAAATTGAGAAATGTAACCTGAAGGGAATAAAGTGGTCTACTCTATGCAAATATCTTTTTGGAAAAAAGCTGTGGTGGTATATTTATTAAAAGAAAAAGTTAATTGCATCACAAGCATGGACATATCAAACATTTAGAAATTCAAATAACACTCAAACGGTTGAGAAAGAAAAAGGAAAAGAACAGAAGGGAACTTCTAGCTGCTTCTCAACCTCACTGATAAAGTCAACTTATTTATTCTTTAGTCCTAATATTCTTTATTTGAAAGGCAGTTCTTATTGATCAGTCTAAACCAGCTTTGAGACACTTAAGAGTTCTCTGTAAACATATCAGAAGTCAATCTATTTCCTCTCTTCAATTATGCCAATTAGCTCTAGGAAAGCATTTACTTACTAGGTAGAGTTGTCATGTTCTGTAATGAGGTATCTCCTCCAATACTAAAATAAGAAAGACAAATCCCAGTCACTCATCTCTTAGCTGCCAAAGAAAATAAGCAAAAGGAAAACCTACCACCAATCATGAGAGAAAGTAAAAGGTAATTAGTTTGGTAATTATTAATCTATCAGATTAAGTGGAGAGGATGGAAGTGGAAGTACTATTGGGGAGAATGGCTAAGGTTTCAGTGGTAAAGATGCTTGTCAGAAGGGCTTAATGTTGTTGCACGTGTACAGCAGTGTAGATGATGGCTATGAAATGGCAAAAACATGCCTGAGAGAGCTGATTACACGGTTGACTTTGGGGCCAGTTCCAGTCTCATGAAGCCACTCTAAGGCGGCACCAAATTGCTGTTACGGCAGCACAAAACTTCTCCAGAGAAGGTCAACTGAGCTGCATCATCACACACAAAAATATTGAGTGTTTTAGAACTGTGTACTGTGTGTGATAAAAGTTCTGCAGTTAAACAAACTATCTTCCATGGTGCTCCAAAAAGTTCAGAAATAGGAAATTTTGAGAAGTTGTCCAAAAAAACAACCAGTTCTGACTTATTTGTTACCGTGATTTTTCTCCAATTTTGTAATTTCCAGCTTGCCATTCCACCAAAAAAGTATAAACTGTCACAAGCAGCCAAAGATGAAAGCAGGAGAGAAGTCAAAAGGCTAACATGAAACTCATTGCTGAAAAAAATTTCTGTTAAGCCAAATTTATGACAGATCCTGGGTATTGATACATCTTCACAAGAAATGCTAGCCTGAGAGATGAGGGTTTTTTCAATCTCTCTGGCAGCTGAAAGCCCCAAAACGTGTGTAACAGAATAATACCCTTTACAGAAGAGTATAAACATCTCCTCATCACCCTGGCTGCAGACTTACCTCCAAGACAGTCCCCGGTACTGAGTGCCCAAATCCAGGAGATTATCTGAGGCAATTCCTATACCAGCCTGGACATTATTTTTCATTGACCAAATGAAATTAAAGCACAATTACTAATACAATAGTCAGTCATACATAGTAATTTTATTTACTTTTGAACACTTCTCTTCAAAAGCTTTAGAAGGCACCTGGCTTTTCCCCAAATTTCCTCCTGAAGAACGCATCAACAGCTTTTGTAATTATTTATGAGCATCATACTGTGTATATATGGTGGATTCATGGAATAAAGGCTTTCTTCTCATGGGTTTGATGAGCTGAATAACCCATTACTCAGTGATGAAAATCTCTCAAACACACACATTAAATTTTGTGGCTAATAATAATAAACACTGTATCAACTCAACAGAGAAAAACACCTCAGAAAGAAGCACCATAATAACACTGATTTGAAAAATATTGTGCTAAACAGAGAAATTTATAGTGGTGCTACAGCAGGGAGAAAAGTACTCTCTACACTTACCTGGAAGAAAGAGGCAAGCTAGCAACTACATCCTTCCTAAAACAACACCAGAATTCAGGAGTAGAGGGACTGCCAGCTATGATAATACAGTTTCATGCTGAATTTGGGTACGGGGTAGTATTTCAGTAGAGCACAAGACCAGGCAGGCTATTTGCTGCTGCTTCAGATTAAACCACAATACTACATTTTCACCTATGTATTAGTTCTATTGAATTAATGGAAGACTGGTGTTCAGAATAATTATGCATGGGCCAAGTGCAGCTCTGAGTCAACAATGCAACACTGCACTTTCTAGGAAAGCAGATTTTATTCTCAGCTCCTATAGAATATACTTAGAAGCAGAAACACCTGCAAGGTCCTGGATATTATAATATGGCAAACATAGCTATATATAGAATATCTTCATTTGACAATATTGTAGGTTTGCTTTCAAATACTCCTATTTATTTCAGTAGCCTCCTGTGTGTAGGAGTTCTAGCAACATGCCTGCCAAAGAGTTGTAAAGACTTCACGGTTTGTACATACAATGTCTTTGTTGCTAAGGCTCAGATTCAGAGAAACCTATGTTCCAGTTACATCTTTCTGTCCAGCGTTTCTTTTGACCTAGTTGTAAAGTTTCAGTCTTTGACCAGTATGAAAACATTAGGAAGCAAGGTATAATTGGAATACAGGATGTCTGGATCTTGAGATAGTATTCCTTCTAGGCTACAAAAGATAATCATCCTTAGCAAGAACTACATCTTGATAGAGAAAACAGGCACACTAAAAAAACTGATTATCTTCTGAAATGGATAGAGGGCTCTCACCCCCGTACATCCTTTTCTCATTAATGCTAAATGAATAAAATGCTTCAATCCAACATCCCTGAGTCACTCTGTTTCTGAATTGAACTGAAGGAAAAGAACAGGTTCGCCAGTTGATTCCTGTTCAGAAAAACTCTGAAAAACACCGTAACCTAAGGATTGTGTTATGTCCCGTTAGCTTCAACAGCATATGATCCCTTCCGTCTCCAATTCAGTTAATTATTTAAGCAACTCTTTAAAGGATTTGCTTGTGTTTTTGCCTGAATTCAAAAGCATGTGACTAGGTGGCGGGGGCGGAGGTGGGGCGGGAACACAATGCTTCAGAACTGATACCTTCTCTCTTGTTCTAGCTGCTGGATCTATTATCATCATCCATGAATGAATAGATCTTTCCTTCTAGGTACAACAGCTATTTCCCCTCCATTGGAGAAGACAGTTAAACCAAGAGAGCAGTAAAAACACTATTTCTTACCGTCAAAGAATCCCCAAGGGCTGCTATAATTTTCACATCAGCTGGCTTTAGGAAATGCACTGCAAAGGAAAGAAATGCAGCTGAACCTGGATGGGAAATAGCTATTCTTTTTCAACGCTGTATGGGTGAAACATGCCATTATGCATTCTGATGCTCAGACAAGTTGTTTTTGCAATACCCAGGCGATAAAACAGGAGCTCTCTCCAGCTCATCTCACATGTTTGTAGCAGCAGCATATACATATTATTCAGCACCCCAGTGGTTAATATTACTACCAAAGAGATAGAAAAGCAAGGAGTAAATAATAGGAAATTTCCAAGATGAAGGTAAAACAATGCATTATTAGACAAAGGGGAAATGGATTATTAAAGATGTAAGAAGGCAGAGAAGGACTAAGGAGAAGAAAATATGAAGTTATTTAAAAAACTGAATGCTACTGTGTCCTAGACTAACACACGTGAAGGTGGATTTCCAATTTATTTCCCCAAGATTTAGGCACTCAAATTTGGATTTTATCACGAGATATTTTGAAATTCTCCACTGGT
Source organism: Tapera naevia (assembly GCA_033556795.1). Classification (NCBI taxonomy): domain Eukaryota; kingdom Metazoa; phylum Chordata; class Aves; order Cuculiformes; family Neomorphidae; genus Tapera; species Tapera naevia. Next base: position 14,708,446 of record JAUMJJ010000246.1, on the reverse strand, counting down.
AGTTAGTTAAGTGGAGCTACTCAGTCAGAATGCTACCTTCAGTGACAGTATTAGCATTATTAAGTACATGCTGAAAAACATGACATCTTTTCTGAGCAGCATTTTTCACAGTCCAGCAGTCATTTCAGAAAAAAACCCTCTCATCTTGAAGGACAGTTGAAAGTAATTCAGCCTCTTAACACAAAACAGGCAAGACTACCTGAATTTGCAGGAGGGGAGGATGGAGACCTGTCCTCGCATGGCAACTGGCTTCCATAACTCTAAAGAGCAAAAAAAGAAGAAAGCTCAATACCAGTTGGCTAGGAAATACAGTCAGTAGTATAGAATCATAGAATCATCTGATTGGAAAAGACCTCTGAAATAATGAAATCCAGCTGTACCTGTCCCCTTAGAAACTAGGAGCTTCCTTGTAGAGGTCAGGTGGATGAACCTAAGACTGTCTAGCAGGTAATTAACCAGACAGTTTTTGGTTGCTCAATTCAATAGTCATATTCAGTATTTCTCGGATTAGAGTAGCATCCTGTACTGACAGCCATGCTGTCTGGGTATGTATTCTTATAGATGTTTCTGGATGCATTTTGCCTAACTCAGGGAATGCTTTCCTGTTCACTGCCATTAAATCAGCCTCCCAAATTCCTTTGGCCAAAGATTAATTTCACCCGTGGTGCAGAGCATGACTCATCTGGTTACCACACAGGAGCAGACACAGTAGAGTAACAGTGGGGTGTTGATATTGACACTTACTGGGGTTTGGTTAGGATATGTGTAATTACTGTTCTTATATGTCCTCAGGAATGGCTCAACCTACAAAACAAGGCAATCTGCGTCAATACAAAGCATCAGAAGAATACACAGAGATTTTGATTCCCCAGTCATCGGTTCTCAGGTATCCATAGATGATCAGCAACTTGATGCAAAACAATCACAAGGATTGAAAAACGAAACAAAACAAAACAAAACAAACAAAATACGAAAGAAATAGCACATTTAAAATGCCTACAATAGCAGTGTAAATGTGAGGCAGTATTTTTACACACCCAGAACTTACAGAATACACTCAGGACCCTCTTGTGTGTAATTAACAAGATGATTGTGGTCCCACTGCAAGGTAGTCCCAGTGGCCTCCACAGAGTTGTCGTGACTGATGCCATCGTTGCTCTGTTTCTGCCACTGGAGCTCTGTCATTCAGTGTGGCTACTTCATGGTCTTGACTAGGTGGCCAAATGCCCTTCCCTTGGGTTTTGGCCAACTGTGATGTGTGACTGTGAGGAAACAGTCCCAGGACAAGCTTGGGGAAGCGCTCATACTGCTGCTTGGTAGGAGTGTCACAAACAATGCAAGAAAGAGTCAGACCACCCTCACAGAACCAGCACTCCAGGCTCACACAGACTCCAGGCCACTCCAGCACTTCTATACAAATATAGATACCCTTATCACTTACCTCACTTGGACATTTGAGAACAATCTCATCTTCTATTTGCTGATTATCTGTCTTCTCCCCTAAGGGTTCCAGCTATGGGGAAAAAGGGGGCAGCACAGAAGAAAAGTGAGGGCAAGAGGTAATGCTGTTCTACCAGCCACTGAACACCACCTCTGCAGCACAGCAAGCCAACTGCAGTGCACTGCACCAGTGCATGCGCTGTTGCTTTGCGTGCTGAAGAGGCTAATTCCCCCACACCACTCATGTGGCCTGATGATCAACAGGCCACGCAGGCATCATCTTCCTGACATAAGTTCAGCCCCTCTGTGATCTACTTGTTTGATATGATTGATTTAACAGTTCAGGTGACCTTCCTTTACAAAGGAAAAGAGGGATCATGTGAGCACATTTAATGGTTCAGAAGCCATGGGGCTAGCTACAACTGTAGCTCCCTAGGGATTTTTTCTGACTGCCAAGGGCAGGATGGAGCCGACAAGTAGCGACTAATTCAACCTTGAAAAATCTTACCATGTTATTCCACAAAGCACGTGCAGCCTGGGAATGAGACTTCTGGCTGAAGTGGAAACAGTCTGGAGCAAAATATGAACTGTCAGGCAGCCCTTCCTGGCGAATGAGATGGATGGTGTCACAGAGGCAGTAAATATGCAACAAGCTATGCCTTATCCCCTCTGTCTTTCAGCAAGATATCCCATCTGACTTCAATGCAAAGGCCTCTGAGGCCAAGAGAATTAAATTGGGCCAAGGAATGCTGGTAACTCAGAACTAAGAAGCCTTTTAAAGCATTTTTAATATAGGATTTCCAAAGTAATAGGGACTACAGACCACCATAAATCTGGATACAGAATACCTGGGCACAGATGTTGATCGTATTCAGCATTTCCCCTGAGATTCACACATTACAGTCTTCTGAAACACATGGGTTTTCAGATTAAAAGTCATTTACCTAAGTGCTGAAGGGACCTTGCGATGGAGGATATAGGGCAAGCACTCCCTCGTGAAGGCTTTGAACTAAATATCTACTGTGTTGTTGTCTGACTGCAGTGGAGTGGACTCAGCGCTCAAAATCTTGTTTTCACAGTCTGTATTCCTGTTACCCACTGCCTCTAAGTTATTCCATAAGCATTTTCTGCAGTTTCAGATGTTAATGTAACTAAATACAATAATTACTAAGCCAGATAAGTGCTGGTCATATTTACAGACAATTATAAAAAATCAGAGGAATTGCACTAGGGTTTAACACAGGGGTGGTTTTTGGTTGTTTTTACCTGTGTTTTTGGCATCTTCACATTCTGCAGAAATGGCTGAATAACCACTGTGAAATCATCTGTAGTGTCATACCTTCCACTTTCCACTAACTGACGGGTTCTCTCCTAGAGAGTTGAAAAAACGTTGTCACAGTTCCTCCCTTTACCTTCAGCTTCTGTCCATTTATGTCTCACCCAGCGGTTCCTGCTCCCTAGTGCAAAAACCCAGATGCGGCCATGGTTTCCAACTCACACCAGGCAGCCAATGCAGCAATCTTTTTGAGGCTTGTCCTGGGTTTCTTTGCAGAGAGGCAGCCTGGGGATGGCTGCCTGACTGGCATGGGCAGGCAACCTGCTCAGTAATTATGCTTTCTGCCAAAAAGATATTCTTCAAGAACCTCTGGGGTGTTTTTGATTTGGCTGATATCCCATGCCTAAAGTTTGTTCCTGAGTTATCATGTACCTTGACTTAATCTGATCTCCAATGAGATAAGTGATCAAAAAACTACTGGTTGGCTGACATACTCTATGGTGCTTCAGTAGTTTTTTCCTCATCTATTTTGTTGTTTTAGTGAGTCAGAGTTCTAAAGATCTTGAGCCTACTCTCATGTCTCCACTCACGTTTTTTTAAAAGAAAAATCGCGACTACAAATACATCATTAAAATGAGTAGGAACTGTCCCCCACCTCCAAATATTAGCCACTCTGTGGTCCCTTGAGCAAGAGGAAGATGACATTAAACCTGTAATAAATGCTATGTGCCTTACCTGATACCTTTTGTTGAAGTACACCAGCTTCTTGAATTCATTGGAATTGTCATTAGGGTTTAAAACACAAGGGCACAGGAGCCTGTGGGGTGAGAGCATGGTGCTGAGATCTGTTCCTCTTTTTGCTCTTATTCTCAAGCTAACAAGCTGCATGTTAAAAGCTTTGCCAAGAGGGATTTCTCTGAAAGGCTGCTCAAGGAGACGATTAGATCTCACCTCTGAGTTTCTGTACAGGCCTGATTCCTGAGCAGAAAACACATTTATTGGGGATAAATTCATGAACATAAAGTGAGAAAAAGGCTCCATGCAAGCAAAAAAAACTGTACTGGGTGCCGATGACAAGATTTTGTCAGGAAGAGTGACAACTGTGGAGAGTCCAGGGCTGTCTGTGCCTGACACAGGACTCACAACAGGACACAGCTGAGCCTGTCAGCTGTGCTGGTGCCTCTGTTTAAGATAGAGGGAAGGAGAGGATAAGAGAACAACAGCCAGAATGAAGAGGTGGTGGTTGTGGTGCTTCCTAGCAGAGCAGGCACTACCCTAAAAGGACTGCAGCCTGTGGATGAGCCCATATTGGAGCAGTCACACACCTGAAGAATTTATGCCAGAGCACAGGACACAAGTGAGAAAGAAGGAGCAACACACAGATACCACTACATCCAGACCCTGACCACCTGTATGGCTCGTGCCTCTCTGAAGGTACTGAGCGTACCCTGTGGCAGTGACCAGGTGGGAATGAGAGGTGCTTGGAGTGAATTTGAGCCTGGTAATAAGAGTGAATATTTGCTTTAAGAGTTTAGCTTTTCTGATTGTTCATTTCCCAGTACCTGATGGAGTAATAATATTTATGCTAAATGGGCAGTAAATTTAGTTAAGTTCCCCAAGTCAAGTCTGTTTTGCTTGCAATGGTTCTTGGTAAGTTATTTCCCTGTATTTATTTTGTCCCATGAATTTTCTTTCACACATTTCCTTTGTTTTCTTCCCTGTGTTGTTGGGTGGAGTGAATGAGCAGCTGTGTGGGTGCTTGGTTGCCACCTGAGGCCAACCCACCACAAACACTGTAAGTAAACCTGCACAATGTGGCTTGCTTTAGCAGAACTATGAAAATATCCTTCAAGACAGGGTAATTACAAATTTGTTCTATCAACTGAGAGGACATTTCACATAGGGGCTAGTAGAGCACCAAAACAGATACCAAGACAGGTGCTAGAAACTCTGTCTTCAGAGAGTCATTCTAATAAGAGATATTCCAAGTTTTTCCAAATTCATGTTGGCCACCTCTATATTACTCTCTGAAATTTTGATCCTTGTGACATGAATTTTTGTTTCTGATACTACACCTTCCTAGGCATGCTTCATTATCACTTGAGAAACCCAAATGAGAAAAGTTTCCTTTTAAAAATCTGGCCACGTGAGCATAGGAAAATACCCCTCAGAGGGCTCTTGGAGAAATACCTACTATAGAGATGCAGATGATACATATTAAAGCACACACAGACCTCTACCTCCAAATCTGCCTTAATGCAGACCAACTAACAAAACAAGATTTTATTTCTGCAGTACATCTACATGAAAGGCAATACAAACCTAAATTGTATTTTCAGAAGGGTTTCAACAGCATAAGCAAGGCAATATTAGTGGAGACACAATATCTTTTTAAGTTATTTGCTCTTTCTCCCTCCCAAAAAAAAGAGACAAACTTTCAAGATCACAAGTGTCCCTCAGGTCCTTCCTTAAATCAGTAACACAATGTTTATTAATTTATACAGGGTTGGTTTAGTACTATGTAAACTTGGCTTGCTGTCAGACAGGCAAATGTTAAAATCAGCGTGGCACCTGAAATGATGAGGAAAGGTCCCAGGTATCTTGAGATAATCTAATCTTAATGGCTTCACTTACTATCCCTGTTCAATGATAAGTGTCTTGAGTTACACATGTGCTCTAGTCAGTAACCTTTGATAGGAGAAAAAATTACAACTGATTATCAGAAGCACCAGCACTCTGAGTTTAAGAGCTTATTGTCCACAGACAGCCACCACAGAGCCTTTGAATCAGAGCGAGAGGGTTGCATCTATCTATGTTCCTCCTATAAAACCACCTTCTTTCACTGGACCTTTCAGGTGTCCACAAGTCTCCTGTCAGCAGCTACAAAGCCCATTGTGGCTGAAGGGACCCAGCAGGATGGATCCAAAGTATATGTTTAAGTGTGACAGCTGGGTACAGAAGATTCTGCAGTTCTCCTATGATTCTGGCCTCCAAGCTAACTCTTACAAGTCTGTGCTGCTGGTATCCAGGACCAGCTCCTTGGCCCAAGAAGCAGGAGAAGCAATGGCTGTCTGTGTTCGCAGGACAAGGTTATTCTGCCTTTTTGTCTGCACAGACTCTACCAGAGTCACCAGAAGATCACTGAGGTGTAGACCTGTCACCTCAGTGGTGGATTTGTGCTGACCTGTGAGGATTGTTGGGCCATGAGGCAATAGCGCAATTAAGCATCCTAGATATCTATCCTAGAGACTAATTAACAATAACACTAACAATCATCAGTGAGATTACAAAGATCAGAAACTACTGGAGCAAGAGGGAGAGTTTTAAGACTGCAGAAAGGTAAATTTGTAAATAAAGCTAGATTAAAGTGATCAACTAAGAAAACTTCTCTTTTCTGTCTTTGCCCAAAGAGTGAACAGCTGAGCTCTTTCTGCTCTGGCTTGAGCTCCCTTGCAGCACAAGTGATGAGTCATTAAAATGGCACCTCCACAAAAAGTGGTAAGAGCAGGGCTCACATACAGAGACTACGACAGGCAAAGAGATATTTCCAAATGCTGTGTTGAAATCAACGTGTAGATACACGTGCACACACAGAAGGAGGTGTCTGGTGTTCTGAAATATTAGAACCGTTTCCCTTTAAGAAAAAAGAATTCCCTGAGAAGATCTTGCAACCTTCTGTGAGCAAGAGTGAGAGCTGTAACATAAACTATCTTCAAACCTCATAAGCAGCTTTGGGCATCTGTTACTTTCTGACGCATGCAGCTCCCGGAGACTTGCTATGGAAAGCACTGTCACCAGGTTCACAAATGCCCGTGGAACCTGCCAAGAGAATAAGCAAACCCATAGCCAATGCATGGAGTACAGAGTGCTGTCTTTGCCCCTGCACAGTCACAGCAGAGCTCAGGTAGCAGCCTGCTGATTCAGGCAGCTTGTATTATTTATAACAGAGGTGTTCAAAACACTTTCTCAATAATTAATCCTCTACACCTTGAATACTAAATTACTGCCTGTGCTGCCTGGGTCCTTTTCACATACGGATGGCTAGTCACTCAAAAATTACAGTTTCAAAAAGGCCCAAACAAGTTTTTATTGGTCTCAGCATGACTCAGACACCTGCTAACTCTTTGAGTACTCTCATCATCCTCAACTTTATTTGCAATAACAGAATCTTTCTTTTAATAACCACAAAAATATATTATTTGCAGTATAACGAATGAGCAAAGCGTTTTCTAGCCATTAAATACCATATGTTTATTCAAATACTTTTGAATGCTGTTTATGTAGCACATCAGCTACAACTGAACACATCCTTGTTCCTTCAGTACTTCAGCCCTTTCTGCCTCTCACAAAGATTTTCCTGCAAGCATCTCTGCATACAGCAGTGCTCTGCAGATGAAAGCCATGACTGCTTTACAAACAGAACATAATCCCAACTCCCATATACTAGAAAAATTTGGTTTACCTCTCTGTGAAGTATGTCCAAAGCTGTTTGTAGATTGTAAGTGTAGTTTTCAGGAGAATACTGTTCCTGTTGAAGCAAGAGGATTGAATTCTATAGTCAATCAGTTTACTCAAGCAGGCACAGCAGTGACTAGATGGAGTCTTTCACAGAAGCATTCGTGTTTGTTACTCTTGAGTTAAAGAGCCTATCTCTGCTTTTCTTCTTTCCCATTGCAGATGTCTCCCTCACAAATAGCCACTGGATACTAGTGAGCGAAGAAATTCGGCGGGCTTTATCAGACATCACAGTATAATCCCTCCCCAGGCTTGTTTGGGCCAATCTTAAAAGCGTGGCTAACACCTCTCTAACAAGGAGCATCCTTGGGAGGGATCATTTTGTGTAAAAGTAAGTTTATTTCAGCTGCATGGAATATTAGCAACATGCCTCCCATGTGTTCCTTGCCTGCCACATATAATAACTGGCAAAGCTTAAGTGTTTATCTGGGAATGAAATCACTTTACACTCTTGCCTCTCAGCAGCAAAATTCCTCTGTTTTGTTTCAGTGGTTTAAGCCCTCTAATTTAATTGTCTTAAGTAATCCAATTTTTATTTCTTCACTTGTGGAACTATTCGATAGTCAAATAAACTTCCCTATGAGAAACGTTTGTCTTATTTTCAGCCTTAATCCTCTCTGATTTAATTTCAAGCAGAAGTTCATTGAGGGCCCCACTGGCTTACTCCACAAAACTAGACAGCTCACTTCCTTATTCATTTCCTAAATCACAGCTCACAAGAGCATTGCTTTTGGCACTGTTAGTAGCTGTGCAACATGAAGGAAGTATCTGTGGCATCTTTGGATGCACATGTGCTGTCTCCTTGCCACCAATGCTCATGTGTGACTGCCATTTTGTGTCTGGGTCAGAAGCAGAGGTAGGATTGGTTAATTTGCTCCTTCCTTGTTTTATAATCATCTTATTGTGCTTCTTTGGTGGTTTTCCTGGTCTGAAGTGAATCATGTAGAACTAAAAGTATGTGCCCTGCTGCTTCTAAGTAGGTAATACTCATCACTATGTGAGCAGTCTGCCACAGTCTTTCAGCTCCTCTATACTCACATATACCAAAAGCTATACACTGTGTGTATCTATATAACACACATATACAATATATACAATATCATATATAATTGCATTAGCATGCACTGTGGGTAGAACCAGTCCCATAGCACTGAAATTGATAAGAGAGCACTGAGTGAGACTTAGGAGCATGACTGTGAACAAGGCAAAGAAGAGGAAAAACCCTTGACCTTTTATCTACAGGTGGTAAAGTCACTAGATAATGGAAAGTTATCTTAGTTAACAGCAAAACAAAGTAGCCACTATTATGTAATTTACAAGTGTTCTGAAGTTATAACTTCATTTATCATAACATCAGGTTGAATGACCTGAAGGTCTCAGCATGGTTACATTCCAGAGCTGCACATACAAGACTTACCTTATTTTGTCTTCCCCTACTGAGTTCTGCCCTCTCACCCACTGCGATACGTAGAGACCCTATGCCCAGACTGGCCCAGTTCATGCTGCAGGCAGCAGGGGACTTACTGGGTTGTTGCAGAATGCACATAGGTCGTTTCCTCCTATGAAAAGTGTTATAAGCTTCCAGTCGGTCTGCAAATTTATTCGCTGCACACAGGAGATAGAAGGAAATTTATTAATTTTTTTAAATAGCAGGGGGGAGAAAACATACTAAACAGAAATTCAACATTTCTGATGGTACCTGGCTATAGTCCACAACAAAATGATTTTGTAGTCATGACTGAATGTGTAGGAAACTAATAAGATCGAAATAAGCCTTACAATATCAGTATTTCCATGCAAAACTATTTCCTTCAGAATGCTATTGCTCAAAATCCATCTGTATGGTTTTCTTAGTAACATCTTGTGTATATGCAGTGTGTGTGACTTGTGTGTGACTCCTGCAGTTCTAGGAATATGTCTTTATTGCAAAAATGATGGTATATATTCTACTGTGTCATAAATAACATAGCTATCCTGCTGGAAAATCCTGGAGGGCCATATATTTCAGTCTTGCTGTGAGACAAACTGCAAAGAACAGAGGGGCAATATTAACTCTATCTAACCATACTGGTAAAAAATAATAGTACTTTTTCCCTTAAAGTATTTTTCAAAGGGCTAGCTAATGCAAGGTAATGATGCTTCAGTAAACACACCCCTTCTTATTTTTGAGGAAAAAGGTTCAGATATGTTTAGTACGGTGTAGCTGATGTTGCGCTCAATAACTTAACATTTAAATTTTTCTGCAAAGCACTACTAAGAAAAGTAGCAATAGTGTATCAGCCCCAGGTGGTTTAAAAATATTAATCTTCAAAGGCAGAAGGCAACATATTCTAGCTGGGAAATGTACTCTTCACTAGGTTTGGTCTAAAACACACTAAAAGACAAGAAAATTTTCCTCCTGCACTAAAAAACTGTTTTAAAAAGAGAAAAAAAGGAGCTCTTAAATCAAACCTACATGACTTATATGATATAAAAACATTCTTTCTAGTTAGAAAGAAGTTTATTTGTTACATAAAAGAAATTTATCTGTTAAATAAAAGGTATTCACAGTGTTCCTTTCTGTTGTGTGATGTTTCCAAGCTGATAAATATGACAGAATTGTACTTTGAAGAATTGAACATTTGGACGAAAACAATCCAACGATTTCATTGTTAGTTGCTATCTCTTTTAATCTCATTTCAGACACAGCCATCAGAGTAAAATCTTGTTTATGAGAAACTGAACCAAAAAGGCAGGTACTGCAAATATTTTTGCCAACACTTATTCACCAGAGTATTTACACTATACACGCACACACAGTTATCTTGCAGGCATTTTGGCTGCTTTCCAAATGCACAACTGGAAAGCCAAAATGAAATCACGTAACTTAGGTCACAGACTGCATAGCACATTTGTCAAATTACAAATAGCCAGCATTCAAAGCAGTAGTTGGGCTGAAAATTATGCAAGCAACCCTTAGCCTAATGTGCGTTTCACAGAGCACTAACCAAATAATTCCTAACAACAAATGTATAAGTCAAATCAACTGATGACTAAATGAAAGAAAGAGCTAAATTATTTCTGAAAGAAAACAAGACTTTTCCTCACTTCATATATTCATTCCATGTGACATGTCACTTGAAAATCTTGCCCTCATCACCCTAACACCTATCATTACTGCTTGCAAAACCATGTGCTTACAAGATAATTAATAGTACCACAACAAAATCGTAACAGAGAAAATGTTCTGTCATCTTACAGGGTGACATAGGCTGGGAGGAGAAGCAGCAGCACAAAGATTACAATTATCTGGGCTTGATGGTAACTATCACTTGCTGCTACAAATTTGTTTAAGACAAATCTACAGATTATTTTGTAGTGACTCACACTATGAACTGGGCAGTATTACATGATACACTGCTGTACCCATAGGTACAGCAACTTCTGCTGTTGGTCTTTTAGAAACCAACGATGCCACATAACTTTATCTTCCTAAAGATATGAATGACATATCAAACTCACAGTATCATTCTTCATTCGATCCACCAGTCTTCTAACCTGTGCAGGAACATCCCTCAAAGTAAAAGAAAAACAAAATCATAAAAGGAAAATAATAAATATAAAAAAGGAATCCTGAACTGGCAGCAAAGAAAATAGAGGAGTTGATGAATGGACTTCCCTCACATAATGGCTGAAAAAACCCTAGGAAAGTCCAGTTTTCATTGAATGAGGAGTATGACACCTTAAAAAAATCTAATCTGCCAGAAAACGAATGCTCTTTGCTCCTTCCCAAAATCAGACAGATGTTATTGATACACATATCACTGAAGCATCCCCATCTTCACATGCATCGATGTATCAATGATATTACATGGCCTCGAGCCACTGAGGCGTGTCTTGTAAGAAGCATTCCCAAGAGAAAAAGGTATGATATGAATTTCTCTGAAGAATGAGCATAGCAGTCTCCAGGTAATTTCCAGTTCTGCCACAGGCTGACTGTAGGCAATCACTATTTTCTCTGTCTTAGTTTCTCTACGTGAACTCTCGGTCCTTCTAACCAAGAGGGTTTGAATACACTTCCTATAAAATGGGGGTATTTTTTCTCTGCCTCAAAATAGTGAAGGTTTCTGAGTAGGGCTTGTAAAGTACTTCAGGCTTCTTGGTTGAAAATGCTAGAGGAAGTATTGCTTGTGCTGTTAATTTATTTGACATAGATCAGAAACCTTGCAAGGTCTCCATTACTTTCTTGGCCTTCATGCTAGACATGAGCTAAAGAAATACTTTTTGGCTTGCCTATCAGTCCTATTGCACTACTGCCAAATTCCAGGGTTTGGGCCTTTTTTTAGGTAGAAATAGGTTTAAAGAAAAATCAACTATTAAAATTACAAGAGTTTTCCACTTACTCTGCACGATCACCTGCCACGGCTTGGTTGAGTGCAGCATTATCTGTAGTCTCCTTTCCAGTGCCAACAGAATACCCTATCAGAGATGGGTTGAACTCACGAAGAATGTCTGCAGGAAAAGATCGCATCTCTAAACAATGTTGCTTACTTCAGCAGATAACAAATGAGGTTATTAAGATTAAACCTTAGTAAAAGGGCATTAAAAAGATTTTAGAGATATCTATCAAAAATTAACCTTTAATCATAATAAACATGGGGATTTGTCACCGCACAACTATTTTCTTGCCTTCAACATTTCTGAATTTCACAATTTCAGACATCTCATGACTTAATGTGATCATCTTGCCTACGAATGCCATTTTGCCCTGGTAAGCGAGGCTCACTAATCCTAAATTCAGGCAGGAGACCTTTATGCTGTTATATATACTCTAACTGTGGATGGATTGGAATCAAATCTTTTAGCCTAATTTCCCCAGATGTATTAACTTCAAAGACCTAGGATTCTCTTCTAGACCTTAGGTTACAAATCAGCCTTACAAATACCTCAGATCTAAAACCTCCCAACCTCTAAAAAGCACGTAAAAAATGATCTTGTAACATGATTCTGCTCCTACTAAAACAACTTTCCCATACAGTCCAAATAGTTTATTTAGGCTATGATCTAAGTTCTTTGATCCAGCTATCCCCAGCACATTTTGGACAGAATTCTCACCAACAGAAGAATAATGATACAACAAAACCCCTAGGAATTACAAAATATACAGTTAAGTCACGCATAGCAAATTACAGCCTGGCTGTTATGCAACCTTTACTCAGCACTGGACATTGAATATAAAGGGATTGGTCCTGTTGTGCTACAGGACCAATCTTTCTTCATGTCTTCTTTTGTAATGACATCTGTTTTAATAAGTAGCTACAGATATTTATCACATTTACAGAAAAAGGCACTTACTTGCTAATGTTGTAACTGTGCTTATGTTTTCATTGCCTCCAATACTGTTAAAAAAAGAAAGAACAAGAATAAAATGTTAGAAGATACGTGAGACTTGGTAAAGTAGTGGATTAAGTATGAGAGCTCCCCCTAATGGGGTTTCTACATTTGTACATAGCATGTTCCCTGGTGGTTGTACTAGGAGAAAGAAAGCTGTTTGTGTGCATACCAATGGGGTCACAAAACTAGAGACTGTCATAATAATAATAATTATATTAAAAGTCCTATACACTAGCTGCCCTTTCAGTTCTTTCATGTGTTTTGGTATATGTTCAAATCTAGCCGAAAGAAATGAGAATTTTTAAAAGCTGCCATCTTTGTTATCATCCCTATTAAAATATTTATTACTTCCATTTTTAGTTAACAAATCCTTGTATCCATAACAACAAGTTCTAAAAGAAGATATTTCAGAGAGATAAGTATACTCAGTACCTTTCCCTTCCATTGCACTCAACTGGAAGAATACTAGTAGACTGTTAAAATTCACCGTCTGTGTGCTTCTTACTCTCCTTCAAGTTGTAAAGAATGATAGCATATTTTTTTTTCCCAGAGCGTCAGTAGAACATTATCAGAGATTGAAATGTAAGCATTTGGACTTTCAACACCTCTACAGCATCCATTTTGAAGTGCTCTAGTACCTGTTTAAGCCTCCTACAGAGATGCAGAAACTCAGATGGGTAAAAAACGATGAACAGAATATCAGCCTGACAGGTATGGTGTTAAAAAATACAGGTGTGGAATAATAAATGAACGTGATTGCCTTTATTCAGAGTGGCTTTTTTGATCTGTTTAATAAAATGCTGCATACGTAAATGACAGTACAACCTCACAATTGATAAACTGTTCTGCATGTTCTAAGCAATACTGGGAAAGGGTCAAAGAAACAGATACTGCATGAAAGAACAGTAGCAAAAATGATCCCATTCTGATTTTTCATAGATCATTGACTTTAAATGAGACAAATAGATGACGGGCCACAGTGGGGGAGAGCAGACAGGATATAGAAAGAAGAGGGACAGAAATGCGGAACACTCAAGTGGTGCAATGCCACTGGGATCTAGAAGCCCCTTTTGCAATTAGCTATGATTGTGAGAGGAGAAAGGGACTATCTTAAAAAGGACCCCTTTGCAACCATGTATCCAGGCCTATTCTAGATAGATACTAGTTTGAATATTTTTCAGGAGTAATAGCACAACCATGCACCTCGATGCATATTATAAAGTCAAATTTATTCACCACAAGACTCCATTTGCTACAAAAAAAAATATACATATCAAAACCCAAGAAAATTGTTTCCCCTCTTACTGGTGACTGGAAATCCCTGGGACTCACCTCCAAGAAACTCCTCGGTATTGAGTCAGGACATCCAGGACATTATTGGGTTTGGACGCTGCCCCATTACCTGCCTGGAAGTAGAAGAGAAGAGGAGTTCACCTTCAGAAAATAAGAATTGCTTTAGTAACTAGTTCTGTGGCTGATCTTAGTGAAAATAATTAAAGACTATATTAATAAAGCAAGCTACGTCATCTTCCCAAAATATAGCAGATCCTTGTTCTTAAGAGGATCAAAGGCTGAGGGTATTTTAACTCTGCTCCAGTGAATTACCCTCTTCTATCATCACCTTGATTAGATTAAGCAGGGGAAAAAAATTTGAAAATGTTCAAAATAGTCATGTAATTCTAAATTCATATAAGAAATAAATCGAGCAGCAATTGTACTGAATGAATAATTTATCAATGTTCCTTATATTAAAAAGTGGTATGCTGATTTAAATCTTCCTTCCCCCAGTTATCCCAAGAAAAGAGACTACAGGATTTAATGTGGTAATTAGCACAGAACACATAAGAAACACGAATTATGATACAAGCAGCAAAGCAGTTGCCACTGACTGGAGAACCACAGCCAGTCTAGGCGTAATGAGTTTATGTAGTTGCAGGAATAATGTTAAAAACTTTCTCAAGATAAGTTATGTGTGACACACTTGATGATCTACTAAAATTTTACTCCAATATTTACTTGGTATAAATGGACATGGCTTTGTAGGCCTTTGCATTATCATATATATATATCATATCTATACATACGTATACAGAATTAGCTGCAGAATTTGTTCTTTCTATTTATGTTGCCTAGTAATAGCTTTGAACACCAATACCTTGGGAGATGCCTAGAATCAATATAGAAAAGCAATTATTGAAAGTCCACTCTAGAAGGCTGGTTTTGCTGCTATGCAGTCTGATCTTGCAGTTCTTCTCTGTGTGGCACTCTTGTGGACTTTAAATTGGAACTATTCGCTCAGAGTAGGCTCATGATCTGATTACCAGTCCATCAAAGTGGAGTATGAAAAGAATATGTGAAAAAAAGATGTTTGACTCAATAGGGTATGGCTGTATATGTTCTTCTCCTCAGGTTAAAAATTCAGAAATGCTTTTTCATTACTTGCTTTTACAATGGTTGTTCAGTGGTCTCTACTTACTGTGAGTGAATCTCCCAGTGCAGCAATCACTCGAATATCTGCCGGTTTCAAATTATGAACTAATAAATATAAAACAAAAGTCGTGTAAGGGAAGTAAGAAAGAAAACTTTGAATTGTGATGTTTATCAGAAATTTTCCTTAAAATAAGTATAAAGCATTGCAAAGACAGTATTTTTAATATTCATGACAGCATTAGCTCAGAATGACAGACACTGACGATGGTTCTTGGTACCACAGCTGGACATTACCTACAGTGACAAAGGAGGCAGTAAGATTTCAGTCTTGCATATGTAATTATTCAAATTCCTTTTAATCAGTGGAAACAACTGAAAAGCAAGCACAGCTCTGTTGCCAGCACAGAGTGGAAATTTTGGAACCATTGCACTAAGATGAAATTTACCTGAGGATGGGATTCCTCGTGGTATTTTGCACCCCAGACTGCACCAACTAGTGCCTCTTCCCCGTACTTTGCACTGTAATTTAGCTTTTTTCAATTAATTGCATTACAAATTAAGCTTCTTTTCAGAGAAAGTACACAATGACATCTTACTTATAATGAAGTCACCTGAGGGAACTTGGTTGCAGTCCTCAGGAACTCCCACTCCTTCACATCCTGAATGGCATGGGTTCCTGGAGAGGTCTCAGGCTGCTCTGAGACCACTAGATGAAGGAGCTGCAGTAATACGTAGCTTTATCATCACTGCAACTGAAGTACCCACTGCCTCCTGCCTTTTCCATTGTCACTTCTTTGTACATGGAATTTACAGCTGTATAAGCTTTCACTAGCCTTGAGGGAGAACTTGCATCTTGCTATACAACTAATTATGCTGTTCCAAAAATGATCTTAAAAAACAATCAATGGATTATTTTTTTATTGTGTTTTCTCCCTCTGTACTCATTGGGGTGATACTACACCTCAGCTACTGTGTTCAGTTTTGGGCCTCATGCTCCAAGAAGATACTGAGCTGCAGGAGTGTGTCCAAAGAATGGCAACAAAGCTGGTGAAGCATGTAGAAATCAAATCTCATGAGGAGCTGCTGAGGGAACTAGGGCAGTTTAGTCTGTAGAAAAGGAGATTGAGGGCAGACCTAATTGTTCTTTATAACTACTTGAAAGGAAGTTTTAGTAAGGTGGATGTTGGTTTCTTCACCCAAATAATAGGCCAATACGACAAGAGGAAACAGCCTCAAGTTGTGCCAGGGGAGGTTCAAACTAGATTTTAGGAAAAATCTCTTCACCAGAAGGGTTGTCAAGAATTGGAACAGGCTGTCCAGGGAAGTATCACAGTATCACAGTATCACAAGGTTGGAAAGGACCTCTGAGATCATCAAGTCCAACCTATAACCTAACACTAACACCAACACTAAGACCAACCATTATCTAAACCATGGCACTCAGTGCCTCATCCAGTCTCCCTTTAAACACCTCCAGGGTCGGTGACTCCACCACCTCCTTGGGCAGCCCATTCCAATGGCAAATCACCCTTTCAGTGAAGAATTTTTTCCTCATATTAAGTCTAAACTTTCCCTGACGAAGCTTAAGTCCATGCCCTCTGGTTCTGCCACTGGTCACCTGAGAGAAGAGACCAACCCCTGCCCGACTACAACCTCCTTTTAGGTAGTTGTAGAGAGCAATGAGGTCTCCCCTGAGCCTCCTCTTCTCCAGACTAAACAGCCTCAACTCCCTCAGTCGCTCCTCATAGGGCTTGTGCTCCAGCCCCTTCACCATCTTCGTTGCCCTCCTGGTGGTTGAGTCATCATCCCATTCAAAAGATATGTAGATGTGGTGGTTAGGTACATGGTTTAGTGGACTTGGCCCTGTTAGGTTTACAGTTGGATTCGATGACCTTAAACGTCGTTTCCAACCTAAAAAATTCTGTGATTCTGAGTGTGCTGCTTCAAAGGAAATTGTACCTTTTCTAACTAAACCCAATTCCTATCCACCTTCTATCACCAAATGAAGTAGCTTTACAATAAAATTGCAAAAAACATACCTGAAACGGGAACAGTATCAGAGGGATCCCGGTCAAAACAGGGAATATTTGTTCCATAAATCTTCTCCTGTAAAGACGGGTGAGGAAAGATTTCACAACAGACTCACTATACCCTGGTCATGATAAACCATTTACGTCTCAGAACACTAGAGCAACAAATTTCCCACACACTTTGTACACATTTCCCTAGCTCAGTCAGTCCTCAGGCTGTGCCTACAACCGCCCTTTGAAGCCAACCACAAGTTCAGTCTGCTCTATAACCTATATCAGTGCAGCATGACTCTTGCCTACCAGTGGGGCAAATTACTTCAGACTCTGCTATGCCATCTTCAGCTATGCAACATTTTGTGGGCCCATACTCCGAGCTAGATGAGGTCACATCTTTTTGTAAGAGGCTGCCTGAGCATCCCTGGAACATGGCAGCACAAACGTATACTTTTGCCAGCAGGCTGTGAGCCTGCATTCCCTGTGTGCAGCAGGGATTTGTCCTCCTGGGACTTCTGGGTTGGAACCTACCAGTGGAAACATCTGCAAGGTGCGAGGGTTTGGGGTTATTTTTCTACTTTTCATTAAAACAACCACAAACAAAAAACTCAACACAAACACAACGCTGTTGCTTCTTGTCTCCTACACCATAACTACTATCAAAACACAGAGTCGTAGGTACCATTGTGCTCCATGCAGAGATTGGAAAGGGGCAACTGTCCATGGGGGACAACTCTCTGTGGGGAGGGTTAGGGGCTCCCCATGTAGAATTTTCCTAGATCATGCAAAGTTCTGTTCACCCTGAGTAACTAAAAAAGCAGATGGCATTATATTAAAATGAAAGGACAAATATATGTTACTTTTCCAATGACATACAGGCCATTTCCACTGCACATGTGGTCTAGACATGATGTTCTGGGACATGAAAATGAGCATTATTACCTCCCTCTGCAACCAATTGGGAGCACCAAGTTTGGCTTAGAATTGGAGTACCATGGCTTAAAAAAAACCCAGGGCTCTTTATCTCCACACAACTAATCAGCAACTGTCTCATAGAAAAGAGGAATTAGAATCCATTGTTCTTCAATTTTAATACGGTGAAAATGAGATTAAATCAGACCCACACAATGTTTCCTGTTGATCTGACCTAGTTCCCTCCAGAGCAGGATTAAAAGGGTCCCATTTTCACCATCTTCTTGTCCCAGGGGAATTAATAGTTATCCAGATATTTCAAAAGGGTTCTTAAGAGTGAAGGCAAGATTTACTCTAGGCTGGCTAAACACATCTATCTTAAATCACACTCCACAAAATCCACTGAGGATAAAATGTGCTATTAGGTATCTGACTATTTAGTAAAGCATGGACATAAAGAGCTGGGGCTTTGTATTTGTTTTTTCCAAATAGCATTGTTTAATTAGGCTATACCACACTCTCATCCACCTGTCCCACTCCCTGGGATACACTCAGTCCATATGAAGCAAACAGCCCTACTATACCTGAGGTGTTTCTTTGGTGTTTGTTCTTTCCAGGGAAGAAGAGTAGTTACTATTTCTATACGTGAACAAATACGGATTCTCCTGCAGAGTGAAAAGAGTATGTTTACCGAAGCTAGCGGAAACATGGTCAGCTGATATTAAAGTCTTCTGGCTAGATTTTCCTAAAGAGGAAAATCTTTACAGTATGAGTCTTTGAACGAACATTGTGCTAGTGAAGTAAACCAGGTTCGTCCTGAAAACTAATCTCTAGTATGCTCTAGGCACAGCACCACCTCCTGCCTTAAACCTAAGATCAAATGAAACACATGATTCAACTTCTTTGATGCTTTAATTGGTGTTCAGTGAAGTTTTGGATGCCAGTAATGTTTTTTCACTATCAAATTATTGAAGACAGAGCTTAAATGCAAAAACATTGAAGAACCTGTTCTTTGAACCAGAGATGATCAGACCCTGAAAACACTACTGGGCTACTGACAGCTCCAGGGACTAAATCAGTTACTCACTGCAGAGTGAAATTACAGAAAAGCTGAATTGTAAAAAATACTTGGATATTGCTGGCATGGACTTTAATCCTGATAAAGCACCCCTGATAATCATAATTAATAAATTCATATTAGCTATTTATATTTTGAATAAAAAATATCTGACACAGTACAATGCTTTACCTAAATTTCCTCAAAAGTTCTTGCTTTCTAAGTTTCATCTTTATAAAATAGTTTGTGTCAATGAACTTGAAGAACACTGACTATTTAACAATGCAGTATATAGGGTAAGTGTACATTCCCAAGAACTTCAGAAGACAACAACAGTATTTGAAGTCTGGAAATTCTGCAAAGAATAAATAAAATCTCACAGTAATAAGGGAACTTTTTTACCTGAGATGGACACTTGACCTGAAGCACTTTTGTGAAATCATAAGGCTGTTTCCATCCAACTGGCTCCATCTGGAAAGGGAGAGAACAGAGAAATCGTACACATGCAGTACAAAGGAGGGAAGGGAATGCAGGAGCAGCTCAAAGGCTCTAGTGTCTGGAGTTTTCCATCAGGTCCATGTATAAATTTATAATGAGCAAAACAAGTTTTTAAATATTTACCTATGTGTAACATACCATATGTATACCTGCAAAAGTAAGGAACTGAAAACAAGACCTATCAAAGGATCAGAATGTCATCCCATCATCATTAAAGCAGTCTTCCACACACTAATTCCGCTCCTAGGAATGCTGACCCTTTTTTTCCCACAAGGCACTGATCTCATACCACAATGTTCAGCAGCTTGCAAACAAGTTGCTGTTTATCAGATCAACCACAGTAACTGTAGACATGCTCTAGAAAAGCATAGTTTAGACCACCCTCATGAACAGTTTTCCCCTCTTATAGTATGCAGTTTAAACTTTACTACAATTTGCAAGCCAGTCTTCCTTCCCAACTGGGCTGGGTATGAAAAAGCAAAGGGTGGGTTGCCACAGCTCCACTGCAGCCATCTGTCCATCATCCCAGGCTTCACCCACCACGTTTTTTGTCTTCTCCCATCCTGTGAAATTGTGCTCACAAACACCTGAGAAAGACATACTTGGGAGTTTACAGTTTATAGTTTTGATATAAAAGTATATAGAAACACAGAAGCTTTTGTGTGGCATGAAAAGAAACTATGAGTAGATTGAAACTTGGTATTACTGAAAACTCCTTGGAAAATGCAGCTTTGACACAGATGATACACTGAAGGTTCAAGTAAGTCCACATCTCTGTACCTCAGAAGCAGAAAGTACAAAATCTCTAATATAAATGGAAAACTAAAAATCTTCTATGTTGCATTAGCTCTTTTCCTTCTGTCATGCAAAGAGTGTTTTTGTGTACTCCCTCTGCCACAAGTCAATTTTGCAGTAAAGTCAGAAACATTCAATATAACATATTAAGGTCACTCACAAATCCGCTGGTAGCTGTAGCTGTGCAACAAAAACCTTACTAATTTATCCCACCTTCCAAAACTGTTTCTTTATCTACATTTTCATGCATGTTAGACAACATCAAAAGGCACACTCCAGCTCTGCAGAGACACTTGATAGTATTCATAGTTGTTGGCCTTCTTCTAACAAGATGGAGAGGGTATTGTTCATGAAAAGTTATAGAATTATTCAAAACTCAATACTGACAGCATGAAGTGGTAAATAGCACAATCACTTCACCTGTTCAGGCACTTTGCTGGGTGCTAATTAAATTGCAATCACACCCAGAGGAGTCAGCCACCGGTTTAGATTTGTCAGTGAATGTCTGCTCATCATGCACCAGCAGCAGTAGCAGCTGCCAGAAGCAGCAGACTACATAAGAAACAGCATTTGAAAGGGCTGGAAAATACATCAGTAACAGGACTGATATCATCAATACCTTCTGGGCAGGAACGTTATATTTTATTTTAGTTGTTCCATCAATGAAAAAAATGGGAAAATTTAGAGAAACAGAGAAGAGGTTTACAGAACTAGATATTCTTTCAAAGAAGCATTTGAAAAAACAGAGTCTGTGCTTTTTTTTTAAAGATAGATAGGAATAAAATAAATGTCCCTGAAACACACAAAATAATGAAGCTCAGAGAAAAGACACATTCGGAGCTGGCACTATCCTATCCTCCTAGGACAAAACAAAGTAGTTATTTAACAATGTTATTAAAAGAACACATTCTTCTTCCAGCACAGAATGATCCAACAGACCATGGGACAACAGTGGTATCTCTTGGCTAGGAATGAATTTCAAACAAGTATTAGACACTTGTATGTTTTGGGAGCTGGATGATGAGAATAAATTTCTCCAGGAGGCAATTCATTCCAGATGGCTCAGAGACACTGTTCTCCCAGCAAAGACTGACAATTCCCACGCAGCAGAACTGCAAGGTCCTGGTCAGGAAACTGGGCACCAATTCTGCATTGTGGTCAGCCAAAACCTCCCCTTCATTCTGGCACATCTATCAGGCAGGCTGGTTAGCATGCAGGTCTGCTCCGGGACTGCAGCAGTTTTTAAGTCAGTGTAAACTCCTGCTGGCGGAAGAGAGATACAGGCAGCCTCCTGCAGTGCTGTTCTCTTTCAGATTCTTCCTGGTTTCAGTTTTTCTCTTGTTTGCAGGATATATTTTTGTGGCCTATTCTGTGACACAAAAGAATGCCAAACTCAAGAGCACGAGCTTCTTTGTCTAAATTCTTTACACAGGTGAAAGGAGTTTTGCCCCCAAATATGTTTCCAGAGGCAAAATTGTAGGCATTTGCCAAAATTAATCAATCAGACTCTCTGTGGTAAACATTAAAGCTGTCCAAGTAAACAACCAGCCTCTCTCAGCTTTCCCTAGCTACCGAATGTCATTTGCTGACTATTCTCTCATGTACTTAGTGTACAAATCACATTGCTTCTAGATAGCTAGAAAGGTTTTGGTAAAATATCCAGCCATGCCTAGGACAAGTCATTAGCATCTGCTAACTCAGCTTCTTCTCAGCAAATGCATCCAACTGCCAATTGCCACTAGATTTTCAAGGTTTTGCCCTTTGCCCAATAAGCAGGTAATCATTCCAAGAAAGAGGCTGGTACTAGGTCTTAAAACAAGGTAAGGGCAGCCTGCCAGACGGCGGGAGGAGGGAAACTCTGCAGTTCTCAAGCACCCCTTCTTTCTGCTGTGTTTGCTGCCTCAATAAGCCATAATCTTGATTTCTTGTCAGTTCCCAATACTGCATTGTGAGTTGGTTTGTTTCTTTTTTAAAGCAGTAATCATAAACCATTAGCTGGATTTCCCAGTAGAATTGGAATGACCTTTACCAGATGAGGACACCTGCCAGTGCTTTTTACACTGAAAGTATCTTTAATAGCACCTGCTTTTGCATCATGGTAGAATACCATCACAGACAGACAAGGAAGCTACCCAGAGAGGTACCTTTCAGATGATTGCCAGCAGTACTAAGAGAATTCCACTAAATCAAAGAGCCCGCAGGAAAACAGAGGGGGAAGGAGTTGTGAAGGGAATTCACAATTCCTGTGGTCTCTCTTCAAACCAGTAGCAAGATGTGGTTTTGCCACATTTTGCTCTTCCACCAGTCACTTAGCCTGCCTTCTCACTAGAGGAAGCACCTCACATTGAGGAAAAACATCAAAATAAGGCAAAGTTGGTATTTGTCTCCTTTATGACAATTCCCTAGCTCTGGCGGCTCCCCAGCGCCTCACTCACAGAGGATAACTGTCCCTAATACAGTCATCCTTAAAAGTCACATTTAACTTTGCTTACGGTTCTTCACCTTTGTGTGAAAAAATATTTCCACAAAATGCTCCTAGCAATTAAAGTAACAAGAACAGAGTAACACACCAAAGAATGGGATGTGCAAAGACAGACACCAGAAGGCAAAATAAAGTGCTTGCAGAAAAGGGGGAAACACAGGCAGAAGAATGAAGCAGGGGTAATAAGGAAGGTTCTTCTGCTGGCAGAAGTTTTTTTTAAAAAAATATCCTCTGAAGAGACAGAAGGAATTTGTTGCAAGCTAAGCATAAGAATTTGAGAGAGACATCAGTGCAGAGTTAACTGAGTATGTTTGCATGAGTTAAACTTCAGAAGACAACTCCCCTTCTACAGAGCCTGGATTTGACTGAGGCTGTATAGCTGTTTCAGAATGGGGATAATACTATCCCAACTTCTTGTAAAAACTATTTGAGATGTGTAGTACTGTCATTATGCATAAATTGAAATCTAAAAAGCCAGATGGTAAGAAGACAAAGAAAAAAAGAGCTATAGTCTAGTCTTGGAAAAAAATGAAAGTGAAGCCCATTAGAAGCACGTGAACTCTGCTAATTGCAGGATCTGACAAAAAAAGGACATTACTCAAAGCTGGAGGTCAGTTTCCAACTGGTAAGCCTTAGAAAACACATTAGTTCAGAGCCAAACGATTCCTGCTGGAGAGACACAAAATAGGTGGCAAAACTGTGGCACCGCTTCCTCTCCAGCCCAAAGTATTTGTTTTCTGCACTAACTGAAAGAATATTTCAAAAATTTGCTGACTGAAAAACCATGCCAAGCAGATATAAAGGGCTTCTTTTCACAGTAAACTAGATCTTCATGCTTTGTGTGGCCTGTTCCCAAACAGTTTCGGTATTTGTTGGCATCTGAGGAAGATATGTCACAGTTCTCTAGTGTCTTACAGATCATGTTTAAGAGGTGGCAGCTGTTTGATCTAGGTAAGCATCTCCAGCACTGATGGTGACACTGACACATGGGCAGTTAAAGTCACTCACTCAAGTTTCCTATCAGAGAACTACCAGAAACAGAGAGAATGTTAAATGTACAGACTTGGTGTCTGTTCATTCAACTGGTGAAACTAATTGCCTAGTGATGCCAAGGTGAAACAACAATAAAGAAACATCTTATTATGCATCTTATCATGGCATCTATTTTATGATAGATTTGAGGTAGGAACTTTGACATCATCAGGAGAAATGTCACAGATAACAGCAAAGGAGATAACTGGATGCAGCACATTGGTTCCAAGGTTAGAGCTTCTACAGATTTTTAACTCTTTGGCTCCTACTAACTAAAGTCCTACTAACTTTAACTAAAACGTAGCATCTTTTATTAGAGTGACTGTAGATTTTTTATAGCTATGTCAACTGGTTGAATAAAAGCCTTTTCCTGAAAATCCACATTTCTTGAAACAATCAGAGCTACAACAGCATTACTACTGCCAGAAGTAGCATAAAATGAAAGAAGAACACGCCAATCTGTATGGATTTATTTTAAAATATGGTTTACTAAAAGGCAGTTGCAGTATGGACCTCTTTTCCTTCATGTTTAGGATAATATGGACTGACACAGGAATAGTAAGTCCTCTCAAATTAACATCTCATAATATGTGGACTGCAAAACAAGAAAAAAAAAGGCAAGTCTTTTATCTCTACCTTAATTGGCCAATGCAAATTCTTTTCAATTAAAAAAAGAATATGTGTGTTATAAGAAGGTTATTGGAAATAAAAGCAGAAAATTTTGGAAGTTTCCAAATCAGAAGAAATAATAAAATCAACATCTTATCCAAAACCACTGATATCAGGGCATACCCAAATATAATATATACTAAACTGTGACATCCTCCTTTGCTCTGGTGAGTCCAAAACAACATGACTGCTTTTCTGTCTCATTCATATTGAAAAGCAACTCACATTTGTTCACTTTGCCCCTGTCATCAATTTTAAAATGTAAACTCTTTCAGCTGTCTATGCAACCACCCAGTTATGCACACAAATGCTGTGTGTCAGCAGCTCAAATCTGCAGAAGGAAACAGCCTCCTACAGAGCTGGTTATCACGTTCAAGCTTGAGTGGGTTGAAGGGTCCACGTTTCTCTCATACACCTTCTCTATCCCATTAGAAGGCATCAATTGCTAGCTTTTTTTCAACTGGGTAGGGCATTCAACTCCTGAGGAAGTAATAGGATCTCCTCAAGGTTACTACCTTTTTAGTACAAACAGCAGTAGCAGAAGGATAGTGGTTTAGGAGGAGGCGACCTTATGAGGCACGTTAGTAAAGAAGGAGATGGATACAGGAAAGAGGAGACAGAGGAGTATAACTGCTATAAACTCAGGTTGAGATGAGTCTCAGTTGTCACTACGCTGCTCTGTCACAGAGATAAGACCAGCAAAAAACGGGCCTGTCACAGCTCATTTACTCCCTGAGACTTCCGAAAGTGCTGCTTTGTAAACCTTTCTAAAAAGCCTTTCATAGTAAGTATCAGCCACTGAACAGCAAAAGATTTGTCTTGGGATTGTCCAGCATTTAGCATTATTCAAGAGTAGTCTCTCTGTACAGCTGAGGATAGAAGTCATGGGTTGTTTCTTTGCTATATTCTTCCTTACAATTCTTCCTTGCTACTCAAAGTCTGGCTAGTGTGGAGTTGCTGCCAAGCACCCATACTAAGTCCAGTAAACAACGGTGTCTGTGGTACTGCTCACCATGTTGTTCCAGAGGCCAACAGCGATGAAAATATAATATTCTTCCAAAGTTTCCACTTGTGTCTTTGTGGTAATGAAACCATCCCTGCCCTGAAAGAGAAAGCATTTCAACCATGAAAAAACACTAAAGAGTGTGAAAGGTGAGGCAATCAGCCACAAAAAGTCTCATTCTATAAAATAACATGAATATCTACAAGAATATTTATCTCTGGTACTCTCATTAAGCCACTTGTTGCTGATCTCAGTCACTGTTGATGCATCAACACAGAACAGATAGTGTTCTTCCAAGTGACTGATGTACCTGTGAAGGACTGCACACCAACAGAACAAGAAGACCAGAGCAACAGCAAAGCACAACCACAATAGCAACATACAGAAGATCAGGAAAACATGCAGACGATATCACACGAATGATCTGGAATAAACCATACTTTTTGTAATGAACACTTACATGCATTAAAAAGGTGTCTTAGGATATCATGCTTACTTTTAAATTAAAGTGACTGATAGAGCTTGGAAGCTTGCACATCATGGTCTGCAGGTATACCACAAATCAGAAGAAATAAAGAATCCATCTATGACTTAAGATGGCATTTAAGACAATAATAGAGGAATTTACTAAGAGAAAAAGCAGTGTCACAAAGTCAGAAGCCTGCCATTTGCATATGGGCCAACCATTGACTAAGCAGGCCTGGCATAAGAAAACCCAACAGCAAAGGAAGAATTCACAACAGCAGACCCTAATATTGCTTGAAGACGAATTTCTTCTCTCAGTCCATTTTATTCTGATGCTGCGCTGAGGGGAGAAGTGGAACTACCACAAATTCAAGGAACTATTAGATACCCAAGAACCAGATTGTGACTTACCACCAACCTATTTTACAAATAACTACTTAGAGTTGTGCATTGGATTTTGATACCTATGGATTTTGATACATATGCTCCGAGCAGACCATTATCTAGTAGGTAATATTTTTACTACTCGTTACCAGGTCTCAGGTAACCTTGACCTTTGAACTTCCCATTATAGATCACCTGTGGCAAAATCATGTCTGACATCCCAGGTAAACCTATCTATATTCATTCCCCACTGTTTGTATCAGATATAAAATCTGGACAAAACTAATTCCCACGTTCCCAGTCTGCATTAATCTCATTAGAGGGAGGTAACTACTTTCCAACAGAGTTTACAAAACCTTCCTCTTCTTCACCCCATTCATTTTTAAATATTTCTTGTTGTCCATTTATTGCCTTTGTTTCCAAACACACATGAGCAAACTCAGGGATGAATGAGATGATAAGAGGGAAAAATTAGCAGCCCTGACAGTTTCCAGACACTCATGACCTAACCTACAGAGGCACCATGTCTTGATTTTATGCCTGATCCTGAGGTGTGTTCTGCATGTGCCTGACTCCCCTTGTCTTCTGGCATTACTCACATCCTAGACAGGAACGAGCCAGCTAAATATCACACTCAGTCTCAGCAGACACAGAAAGAATGGAGCAACCTGAGTTTACTCACCGGTCTGAGCAGCAAATTTGTTTCTTGGAGAGAGGGCTGAAGAATGACAGCGAAGTCATCCTTTTGATCATACCTCTCAGACTCCAGCAGCTTTTCCCAAGCATTCTGAATAGAGAAACATTTAATCAGATGAGTATTATCAGGTAGAGAGTGCAATATATGTGCAATTCATTAGGGCTTAAAGTGAGCTAAGATTATCCTCATCCCTAATAAACCACAAAAAATCAAGTTCTGTAATACAGAACAACAACAGTGATTTAGTGAAATCTTCTTATGCAATAATTGGAAACTCCTTGTAGCTATGAGAAAGCTACACTGATTTACCACAATTTTCTTTGAAAGAGCAGCAAGCTTAGGAAGGCAATAAAGTGGCATGCTTATTGCCTCCCTGTAACTTTTAAAAGGAACTCCAGCCCAGCTGTCTTTGTCTCAGCAGAAAGTTTCCCTCTTCTAAATCACGGTTCATGTTACTAGAGAAGATGGATCATTTCGCTGATGGGATATAACAAATCCTAGATCGCCAAAAGCTATATAGTCATTAGAAACTTCAAGAGATACTAAGATCACTCAGGTATAGACAGAACTTATCTCCAGTGTTCTTATTGTAATAAATGGGGTCAGGACTGCTGTGGACTTGTGGTAATAGGGCTGTTGCTCAACTTCCTCGCTGCTATTTCTCCCTTAACTCCTCACATCAGTCAAATCTGGAAAATGGATAGACATGTCTAGCAATATGAAAGCCAAACAGCATAAAAGATGCCAGACCTGATAGGACCACCTCAATATGTTATCATCTAGTGTGGACTGTTCAGCAACACAATTGCACTGATTCCTGCAGAAAAGAATGAGATACATGAAAGACATTATGAATTTCTGATAAACAAGGCAGACAGAATGAACTTTTTTGAGCTGCTGACAAGTATATATTGAAAATTAAACTACTACATATATTGAGAAAGCTACATGGGACATCCTATTTTTTTTATATAAACGTAGAATGATATTGACTTCTACGTCTAGAGCATTGTGTTGCTTCTTAATTTCAACGCCTATTCAGACAACAAATATGCCTGTCTTGGACTAACACAGGGTCTCAAGCTAGCTGCATTCTCAGGCTTAAAATAACAGCTGCACTAATTTTCAAATAATTCCCTCTCTGTAGTCACATAGAAAAATTGAAGACACTCA
This sequence comes from Tapera naevia, assembly GCA_033556795.1. Classification (NCBI taxonomy): domain Eukaryota; kingdom Metazoa; phylum Chordata; class Aves; order Cuculiformes; family Neomorphidae; genus Tapera; species Tapera naevia. The sequence continues at coordinate 14,680,221 of JAUMJJ010000246.1, read as the reverse complement.
GAACACTTCCACAAGAACTTCTGCCCTAGAATTTGGCAACAAGTCCTTCATCTAGAAATGCGGATGGAAGCTCAATGCTGCAAAATCTTCTGTGTGCTGAAGGATGACCAGGTGCAGCCAAATAGTTAACCGATCTCAGCCAAGTTTCTGACCTGCAAGGTGAGATGTACATACTGCATATTTCTGCACATAGTTGGAGAACTCAGACCTTCTCCTTAGGCCCTGGACAGGAACAATGTAAGAGTAGTCCATTTCTAGCAAAGATACACTCAGTTGAAAATGTCTGGATCGACTAGAACCTGAGAAAACCTTTGTGGGTTTTCAGATGTAAGCAACAAGTACCTGTCGGATTAGACTTGCTCTCCTTCTCACTCACCTCTAGCTAAACCTATAAAATGGAAATTTTCTGTTAAAGTGCTTTTATCAATGCTGGTGAGAGAAAGAAACATGAACTCAGGACCAGAATCTTACCCAAACTTAACTGAAGAAACTCATGCAACCCAAGAAGACAGCTGCATGCCTAAAAACGTGATTCACACACTACATTTAGTGCAGATAACACTTCTAGCTAGTAAGAAACTAATGAAAGAAGGAACATTAAATCCCTATTATGTCCCAAACTTCAGTGCTTGAAGTTAGATACTACTATGGGACTAAGTGTCAACCACTATTATCCTCTTAGACTCTTGAAATGTCATCTTTTGGTATGGGTTTATCTTTTTCTCTGAAGAAACAGATGAAAATAAGGATTTGGTAGCCAAATGCCAAGGCTCTCATCTGTGAGATGATCTGGGCTGAGGCTGACACAAGTCCAGGATTTTACCGAATATTGAAGTAAAAGGCTTGCAATCTGGTAAAACTGTCCAACCAGATAAACACAGCTACAAAAGCGTGCTGACAATGACAAAACAGATTGCCTGAAGTTCAAAAGGAAATATAAAACTTCCTTAGAGGAAAAAAAATTAGATCTATTCAATTTTATTTTTTAAGGCATTCAATATACGGCAACACCTATATTGCTAAACACATCTTTTCCTGTCTCACATTTTCCCATCAGTGCCTGTGCAGAGAAAAAACTAGAATGTTCCATACACACACTTTTGACAAGGAAAGCTTCTCCTCTGATTGTACTTCTTGTTAAGCATGTAGTTATGCAGCAGCCAGACCTCTTCCTTGATTGATGGAATGTCTCCCAAGTTGTATACATGCAAAGCTTGTGAAACACTTCGGGATGACTATATTAGTACATATGGTGTCTTATGCCATGGGCACAGGAAAAAAATTACTGTGGAATAAGATGGAGTGTAATCTCATCAGCTGTGAACTACTCCATCATAACTGTCCGTGTGTACACTCCTACTCCATACTAAATTGGGACAGAGCTACTCACACTTTTATTTCAAGGTACTGAGAAAGGGAGATGGACTAAAACATCTAGGCTTGCACAGATGCCATAAGGAACTAACATGCTGAATGATCTCCATCCTACCATACCCTAAGCCCAAGTAGTAGCTTTAGTGTAGCTTAAGAAGGTGTTGTAAGACCAGTCATTCCTTTTGTGAATATTGACACCTAGAAGTTCAAACATCTAAAGAGCCTTCAGAGTTTTTGACTTGAGAGTTGTGGGGCAGAATTAGCTCTGACTAAAGAGCTGGGGGTAGGTAGACTGTGCAGTCTTGTGACCATGATCATGACAATGGGTCTGGCTGGGATGGAGTTAACTTTCTTCATAGCAGCCTATATGGTGCTGTATTTTGGATATTTGGCTAAAGCTGTGGATAACACACCAATGTTTTGGTTGTTGCTGAATAGTGCTTGCACAACACTGAAATTTTCTTTTTCCCTGCTTCGAACTACCCAGAGAGTAGGCTGCAGGTAGGCAAGAGACTGTGAAGGGAGACAACTGGGGCAGCTGACCTGAACCGGCTGAGGGGTTGTTCCATGCCATGTAATGTCATACTGATCAATAAAAACTGAGGTAGAAGAAGAGGAGGAATGTTTTGGCTTCTAAGGTCATTGTTGCTTGGAGACTGGCTGGACATTGCACTACACATGAGAGGTGGTGAGTGATTACCTTTATGTAACTTATTTCCACTCCCTTATTCTTTTGTTTGTTAAACTGCCTTTATCTCAGCCTAGGAGTTTCCTTGCTTTCATTCCTCCTAGTCTCTTCCCTGTCATGCTGAGGGGTAGGGAAAGGAGAAAGTGAGTGTGAGACTGTGGCTGCTGATGAGGGTCAATCCACAATAACCACAGTGTGTGATATTTCGGCATATGATATCCAGGCTGGTGGGGTTAAAAGGACCTACTCTTCATAGTAAAAATACGTCTTGCAGAGAGAGTTTATCAGAAACAAAATCTTTGACATAGTTTTTTATTCAGGGCATAAAAACTGTTTGGAAGACTCTACCTCAGTTATAATGTCAACAGTTATAAATACCTACATGCCTTTATACTAGCAGGATACTGTGTCAAGAATTTAAAGGAACCTCTGTTACCTGGCATTATTGTAATCCTGGCATGCAAGAGAGAAAATTGAGAGCTCAGTGGAATCCACCAGATTTACAAAGGCCTTCGGAACCTGCAATGATAAAGTGAAAATCAATCACGTTATATTTGCAATCGACGATCAGCAAGTGACAATAATGGTGAGCTACATCTTCACGTTACCTCTGTTCTAGGATTCTGCCTGCATGAAACCAACAACCTAAATCTTTGCCAGTTCTGTCCTGATCCCTACTCCTATACCTGCCATCTAGGATAATATTGATGATCATTCACAAAGTACTTGTGACTACAATTTCCTGCTGAGACCCAGAAATTCATTCTACATAACCAAAGCAGCCACCTGCCAACTAAATTGAACTCACATGAATGAGAGACTACCATTTTTGTGGTAACACACCAATGCAAAGCTGGGGATGAAACGTCTTGTATAATAGGATAAGCACTCATGCATCCTGCCCTGCCTCACCTCTCCCCCAAGCAGAAAACAGCTTTTCATTTACATAATGATATTTCACTTTTACAAGCGCACATAAACAGATTCTGGAAATAATGGTGGAGAGAATGTGAAGGGAATGCGTGGGTGGAAATTCACCTGTAAACAACATTAATTGAAATCAGTCTGAGAAAAACAGGTTGTTGTGGCCTGGTACACTCGAACTGTAGCAGGCTTAAAATACTCTTTAGACCTTCAACCCAGAAAAAAAAATGTTGGAAGTTGCTATTGAAATACTTCAGATAAACAGTTAAAATACTGCTTTAGCAGTGATATATCCACATCTAGTCTACTATTCAAAGTAGACTAAGGCTAAGAGCCGAGTATTTCCCAGAAAACATCCCATATAAGCAGGTAATTCTTAGCCCAGCCGGCTAGAAAACATGTAGAAATACTTAGATCTTAAAAATGAACACAAAAGAAAAAAGATCCATTGTACCTATTTTTAATGGATGCTTTTCCTGGTCTATAAAAGCATCACCAGGTAGGTAGCAGCCTGTATATTGCCTAGACAGCTCCACAGATCTGGTAATTATATATCAGTTATTTTCACAAGCAACCCTGCCCAACATGAACAACTTTCAGGCCTAGACTGATGTACTACTTTTTTAAAAGAAGTCCGTTAAAAAACCCAGAGCATGAGCAGTACCTCAGCTTGTGTTGAAATATGAATCAGTTACTTGTCTGTCCTTTCTGTTCGCATGCCCCGACTTTTTAAAAAAATGAATAAAACTGTTATTGACAATGAAGCCTGTGGATTGAAGTCAATGAGTCAGTTGTTCTAAGTCACCTCACAGAGGCACAAGGGAGACTGGAAAAAATCAGCAAAGGATTCAGGTATTCAAGGTTGATAAATAAACCTTACTTCTTTATAGAAAAAATCCAGGACAACTTTAAGTTTTTCCAGGTTGTCAAATATGCAGTTCTTCTGTGAAGGAGATGAGAAATGCCATCAAAATTAGTAGAAAAAAAACCAAAATTATGAATTTACCAAAACAAACCCTGTTTGTTGAGCTGTGTACTGAAATGACCACTATATTCTCGATGCAGCCTTAGCCAGCACCAAGAAAAAAAACACAGAACTAGTCTTGAATTTAACTGCATATAATTAGACAACTTTAACACAGTAAAAATAGACAGGGATAGGGAAAACATGCAGACCTGAGGGTGGAAAAGATCTGTTTTACCAGGGCATCTGAGACTTGGGATCACAAATTAAGTACACGTTTATAAATACAAAGGAAAAAAAGCGTGCCAGGTGCTTACTGGCACTGGATAGAATCATTTCAACACCCCAGAATCAGCTACTGCTTTTGTTTGCTATGGCAGATGTCAGAGCTTGGGGAACTGTCTTAACCACCCCATGAAAAGCTTACCAGTTGTGTGGAGGCACAGGAAGAACATGGATTTTCAGCACTAAAAAACACAGTGATCAATTTCCAGTCATTTTGGAAGTCCATCATCTGGGAGAAGGAAAAAGAATACTGAAAGGAATAGTATGATAAGAGACCTGTTTGCTATTTTTCTTTCTCACGCAAGATTTCTTTTGGCTTTAAAACAGCAAGACCAAGCAGTTTCACATGACCACTAACCTTGGCCATGCTGATCACTTCCATTTGACAAACCATCCAGATATTACTAACAGGAGTCAGGAAATGGATAGTTAGGCAGCAAATGCTGCACTTGAAGTTGAACACACACCTATAAAAAGCTCAGCTTAGAACGAGAAATTGCTGCTTCTCTCAGAGAGCCTATTGGAGAAGATGGGCATAGACAGTTTAGCATAGAGCTTGATGTTGCTTCTTTCCATCATTCTTGCAGCTTACTGACAGGGTTAATGTTCCTAAACTACAGAGTCTGGGTCACTTCAGTGAAAACTGTAGGAAAAACCTGAGAGCCAGAGCATTGCTCAGCTGTGCTATGTCTATTAGGCAGTTCTTGCTAATCCTGAAGAGCACTGGCTAGAACCACTCAGTTCCACAAAAATGTATGCTAAATCCATGCATGAACAGCCCAATGGGCTCCCTGTGGAGTGAAGAGGCTACAGCAGAATTGCTTTGACAATTACAATTTCCCATTATGTCAAGATCATTTTACAAAATAACATGCCTCGGGGTTAAGAACAGAAGAAAAATCGAAGTGTAAAACACTAAGATGGGATTTACAAAGCACTCAGCCATGAGTGATAATTCAAGCTTTAACCAACATTAACTACTGACATCAACCAAAGTCTATCTAGGTCTTTACTGTCCTTTTTGAAAATATGATCTTAAAAGACCAAGAGAAAAGTGAAGAAAAAGAATTATTATTTTGGGTTGGCTTCTCAGAAACACTGGCATAGTTACAGAATGTAACTAGCAGAGGTCTCACACCCTTAGCCATTAGAAAACAAGCATATTGGTTTCCCTACCAAGATCTTCAGCCGGTCTGACAAATGTAAACCAGGTAGGATACTTTCAAGAACAGAACTCTGTACTTGAGAGGTACAAAACTGATTCTTATTTACAACAGAAGGACCAGAGTCTGTTAACCTCAAGAAATGGCATTTCCTATTTTGAAGAGATTTTTGAGTGCTGTTTAAAGTATTTAATCACATTTTTTCCTTTTTCTGCTTCATTACCACATTCTCTGAATTGTCCTCTGCTTTGAACAAACCTGATTTTCTTTCATGAGCTTCACTATTTCTTCAGCTTGATGTAGGAGGTCTCTGAAAAGCACAAAGGAAAAGAGAAACTGTGAAGGCTTCAGTAAGGGTAAAGCTTTGGCTGATTTTTATGATTAAATCAAACATTTGAGACTTCAGGTGAGATAAATCTTTTCTATCCTAAACATATTAGGATTAGATGCTTGTCTGTGCTACAGAGAGAGCCTGGGGTGATTAGCTCATATTCACTTTTAGACATGTGTACTTAGATAAAAACAGCAGACACAAATTGGTAGGCACATGTCTAATTCTATTTAAGCCTAATTTTTTTTTTTTTCCAGCTGTAAAGAGAGAAATGACCACTGATGTTATGTCAGGTGATCCAGACACCAGAGCACAGTGGGCTTTGTTCCTCCTGCTTCTGAAAGGCGACAATTGAGTCACAGGAGTCCCTTGAGTGTCTGTGCAGACTTTGCCAGTATTGAATATATCTTGTATCCAGTAAAGCACTCCAGCATCAAAGGCTTCAATCTTCCACCTTTCCCGCTGTAAATGAACTGGCTAGCCAAAAATCCCTCAGACTTACATGGTTTGATTGCCTGCTGTCACTCCCTTTGTGCCAGGTGGAGGAGACTGGTGTAGGACCGAGGGATTAAAACTGCTAATGAGAGCTGAATGACATACACAGGTTAGGCAATTTCTACATACAAGGGACTGCTACTCTGCAGTTTCTCTATAAACACATGACTAAACCAGCCAGCAAATGTTTACAAGAAGATCTCTTGGCAGGCAAGAGAGGTACATCCAAACCCCTCTGCAGCTGTTCTTGCTGTTTTCGTTCCTCACCTTCTAAAGTGAAGGACTGGCGTTTTGAGTTTGCCTCCAAACTCAGGTCAGAAACCTCCATCCCCATCTTTCATGTCAGCCACAAGTATCATAGACAGACTTAAATACAGGCAGCTGTATCTAGGAATGAAGCTGCTTGGGAAGGGCTACCAGATACAGCTTCCTGAAGTGGTGAGGTTTTAAACCTCTTTCACAGGAAAATGGAGATAACATTAAGACACCAGGAAGAAGATTTGGACGGGAAGACCCTGGAGCTATCCACCACTCAACTCAGCATTTCAGTGGACCTGAAGGTTTTTCACGTAAATCGAGGCTGCCTTCCAAGACAGCTGGGACCAGCTGGTAAATGAGGCATTCACCTATGCATGTGGTGCATCTACGGCAGTGTAAATCCTGAACGCATGTTAGCAGAAAGAGTACTGGATAGGCTAGCCAACACAAGATTTCACTGGGCTAACATGGGTATCAAGCACAGGCCAGCAGGGACTGTGGCATGGGTAGTAGCAGTGGCCCAAAAATCCCTGTTGGGAATGCAAGACTCTTACAGCAATCTGTGGCATCAGCTATTTGTTTACCTGGACAGTATCTTTAAAGCCAGCACAGATAACTCAGCCTGACTGCAGTCATGTCCCCCAAGGCCACTGTCAGTTGAGTTTCCCTTACACCCCCACAGTGTGCTTCTGCTGCTCTGCAGCTCCAGCAAAACACTGCAGCTCCTGCCAGTGTACGATTCAATAAATTTGCTTGAGCTTCACTGTGGCAGCAAGACGCACCTGCTAAAGTTTCCACGCTTACTTCAAGGAGGCTCTTTCTTGTGCTATAGAAAGGGAAGATAAAACAGGAAGTTGCTGTTATTCTGTTTCTCAAAGAAAAGTTATATTACAGCACAGCCTCAATTTCTTTTTAGCTGTGCTACAGCTCAGAGTACCTATTCACAGCAGCTGCTGAAGTGAAGAACAGGGCCTTTCTTTTCCCCCAAATCATCATGTCATCAGCTACTGCTGGGTAAGAAAAAGTCTTGGATCTTAATTTTTGTGTCTCCATGTTGCAGTAATTGTGCTTACGCATATGTTGAAGCAATGCAGGCGCCTCTCTGTGTGCACCCACATACAAATGGACATGGATGTTTGTGCAACCATTTGAAAAACAGTCTTTTAAAGTTTGTCTCTGCAGGGCCAAATCCTCATTTGGAATGCTATGACTCAAAAGAGCTACACCGACTTGCATCTACAAGGTTTAGGCATGTGATCACTCACTGATTTAGATCTGCTAAGGTAGCATGAAAGAAGAAAATGGGATGAAGCTTGTCCATGGAGCATTGGAAATCATTCAAGCAGAGGACAGGGTATAAGAGCTCCTTTGATAAATCTCTACTTTCTTATCTCTAACTAGTGGATGATGATATTTACTACGTAGGATTCCTCATGTAGCAGTGATTCTGAGTCCAAGTTATTGCAACCCAAAGGTGATTCCGTATCTTGCATAAGAACAAAAAATTTCTGACAGCTAAGGACTGGGAAGAATCCAGTATATCAAAATGCTTCATATTTTACATAGACTTTCTCTTCCTCTCTATAAAACAATAATAAGAATTGCTTGGGTCTAATTCCTGAACTATGATACTTTATAAATTAATACCGTGATACTCATCAATGCTAACAATTCATTGTTACCTTTGGAGTAAATCCTCATGATGTGCGCCCGATCCTGGTGTCTGTGGACAAGCAAGCAATAAGGATAGCACTAAGCAAAGGGTAAACTACACCTGCACACAGTGTTCCCCTACCATACTCCACTCCTGTTATAGGTAGTATTGTTTTCTTGTACATTTCTAAATCGTGTTGGAGCTACTCATAGATTTGAATTATTTTCCAAAGCTTCCTTATTACAGTGTTATTTCCCAGAGCTTCCTTATTACAGTGCATTTCCATAGTCTGGTAATAATTTCTTAGTTACTGGTTTGACTAATGAATTTATTACCTATGGTTTAAAATGATATTTGACTATTTGAACTCAAATTCAGCCAAATTAAATGCTCTTCTAAACAATTTTTCTCTGAATCTACTCCTTTTCAGCAAGGAATGTGACCTGAAGTCATAACATAACTTACATGGATGGCACTCAACTAGTATGATGTCTGCTAAAAATATCCTTAACATAAACAGAGGTACTTCATTGATTTCAAAGAGTCTGAGGAGTGGATAGTGGCAGAGATGCTCGCTCTAGGAAAGCAGACATTTCTTAAAAAAAGGTAATGTGTGTGTTCCTCTATGGTACATTCCACAAGGAACAAGGACATTAGCACAAAAAAAACTTGCTCTAAAGGGCCATGCATCTAATATGGGTGAAATACCTTTGCATTTAGGACAGTTATAATAATTTTCTTCCAAAGAGTGAGACACTCACAAGGAGTCCAGGAATGATGATTTTTGAAAGGAAAGTCTTAATCCCGAGGAAAAGTATGATGTCTTGATCTATACCACCTCAAATTTGACAGTTGTTTTCTGATAATGGAGAATTTCCCCATTTCTTTGCAGCTGTAGCCCCCGCAATGGCTACCAATTTTTTGCCCAATGGGCATTTCTACACATTTCTAAGCTTGAGAATTGTGGCTAAATGCTTTAAGTGGGCCCTAAATCTATTTCAGATACTTGCTTCCAATTATTAAGATAATTGGAAAATCATCCAGATTTGACTGTATTAGAACAGGCAGGAGAATTTCCCAGTGATTTATATATCAGAAGTATATCTTTGTGATTCTTCTAGAGCTTCTGCCTTCTAGACAGGAAACCAGCCCCTATGGAAAATATCTCATTAGGATGGAAAATCTACTACATTTCTCAACAATTTGTTCTAATGGTGATCACCAAAATTGTACTTTTTTTCCAGTTTGAATTTCCCCAGCTGCTTCTTCCAGTTATTGAATCTGTTATGCTCATTGTTCGGAAAATGCAAACACTCTAATCAAGAATTATGGTTCTCTGCAAGAGCACTGTGAGCACGTTTCCTCCTGTACAAAGTCAGCCAGCTATTATTAGACTCAGGGCATACTGGAACACTGAACAGCAGGTATTTCCAGTCATTTTTCACCAGAAGCCTTTGAAGCTTGCGGAAAGATTCAAGTCCTGAACACCCTAACTGGGACCCCAAACTACATCATCAGCTCACTTCATTGTCATCTCCTCACAGAACCAGAACAGAGGAAATTGGTCATGTTCAGCACACTGCCCCACTTGCACTTACTCTTTGCAAACTTCCTATTGCAGCAACTGTTTTAATGTCAGCTGGCCTCAGAGCGTGAACTGCAGAAAAGGGAAAGACTTCAGGTTAAAAAAAAGAAAAGCAGTAACCTTGAAAGAAAATTGCATTCCTCAGTGTACTAAAACATAACAAAATTGATTAAACTATGAGAAGTCTATACTGATCTTTTTGAACTGGCAGTTTTAAATCGGTCAGAGAGCATGAGAAGATTTAGTCAGGTGTTCAGTAAATACACTGGGTTCCCAGTTGAACCAAAATACTCAACCATCAAGCAAGGAGAGATCACAAAACACTGTTGCGAATTATTTCAGTAATAGCAGCTGAAGAAACTAAGGTAGAAAAAAAATTATGAATAGAACAAAAAACTGAGGAGTTCATAGAGTACATCCTCACTTTAGTCACATCCCACACATCTACATCGCCTCAAACATCTGAATTGTCCTTCAGCCCATGCTCAAATAATTTTGGGAGGGAAAGCCTTTACAAGGACAATATAAAACACAAACCTGAAGATGAAGGGGTCTCAGGTAACAATGCCTGCTCACATGAAAACTGGAAGCTTCTTAGAGCCTTTGGCATAAAAAAATAAATATGGTTTATTTCTTAGATGCAACAAGGAAATCTGTGGAAGGAGAGGTCATGTGGGCTCCATTCTCACACAGTACCAAGCTCTTACTAATGAAAGAATAATTTTAAAGAACAATTACAACTCAGTTAAAAGTACACAGGACAGCAGCATTTTCAAATCTACTCTTCCAAAACTGCACAATTTTAGCTCAGTTTTCTCAATGATTGCCAAAAAACTGGACCTGAGCAAACAACAGACATGCTCAACACAACATATTATATCCATCGTTGCAGACAGTGAGTGCTCAGTCTGGAAGGTGTCATACGAACAGCTACTGCGTGCATCTTCACAAGCCAAGAGGCACAAAATGTACACAACAAAAGCTACAACTCCAGTATGGAACAGCAAAGACAGAATTAATCAAGAGCATGACCAGGGTTCCTGGCAACTGGCAAAATTTCCATGTGATCATACAAAGAACTAAAGAGAAAAAAAAAAATCTTCAACATGGATATGCCTGATGTTATTCACTCAGCATGAGAAACAGTGAATTACCCCTAGGAACATTATTTAATGCCCCCCTACACCCCGATTGTACATACGGCCCAACCTCTAATACTCTGAAAGACAAGCCCCTGGGGTGACTTTGCTAGAGCTTTCCTTATCGCTATGACCATGTTTGGCCAGCTGACCACCACTATTACATAAAAGTGAAATCTGTATTGTAACAAGGGCCACCACGGTCCCCACACACCAAGTCCTCAGCTGGAGAACTTCAGTGGTACACACACATTGTATTCAATGATGTGTGTTTCAAAAAGAGCAACAGAGCATCCAGGAAGAAGTGCTGACCACAATCGATGTGCGTACAGGATATGCAACCCAACAACAAACGTTGCTCGGAGAAACCTTTGTTTCCTGATTAGACACTATAATCTTGCAGCTGCAATATCACATTGCTGAGTCATTTTCTCTGCATTTATCCTTTGCAGAATCAAATACTTCAGAGCACCAAGCTGTATTTTTTTTGATTCTGCTTGCCTCAGAGGAGGCAACAGCCAGAGAGGCAATGATGGTTATGGAAAAAAAAGAAAAAAGATAAAGCTGTACTCATACTTTACCTTTAGTTTCCCCCATTCTTCCAGATGATCTGCATTACCTTAAAAACATTAAAAGAGTGAATTATACTGATTTTTTTTACCTTAGAAAAAGTTCAGAAGACTAAATATACCTAAAACCACAGAATCCTGAGAGGAGCGAACTTTCTCCTCTGCCCTGTTTTCAAAAGGTGAGACCCATCCCAACAACAAAATGTACTTTCTTGGTTTCTGCTATACTAGAAAAACTTTTAGTTATTATAAACAGGTGAGATCTCTTGAAATTACTGGGATACAATGAAATTATACACACAGGTTGATCCACTGCTTGTGGATCTTCTTGACCAACCTCATCCTCCACAGGCCTTTTCTACCTGTTTTCCTCTTCAGCACACTTCATATATAGCTGTAGTTTTATTCTGTCCAAATTTAGAGTAAGTTGAACATGTACAAGGTGGAAATCCTTCGAAAGGAGTAATTCACATTAATCTATGCCTTCCACAGTCAGAGAACAACAACACACTGTTATGAGTTTGCTATAGCGACACCGAAACTGCTGCAATTTCTTCTCTTAGTAAGAGTGTTGACAGATGAAATGGCCTGTGGAGCCAGAAGGCAGGCCTGTAGCTATTTCAGTACACATTATTCTCTTCCCTTGAGTATACACTTTGATTTATAAGTATAGATTTTGATTTATCCTGAAGTGTCCACAAAGGTAGCCATGAAGTCTGGTCTGGGTCCTCAGCTGAACTTCAAAGCATGCTAACAGCTGTCGCCATTTGCCACACTGAAGCATCCAGCACGTCTTATAACAAGTCTTTCTGTGCTTAGAAGAACTGTCCTTTAACATCCAGGAGCTACTTTTGCAATATTAAGTCCTGCTGTGTACTTCTGCTTGTACACCTTTCTTTCCTCATCAAAGACAGAGGAAATGCAGAGCCACCTCCACCCAGCAGGTGATATAGGCTTGGACCAGCATCGGTCATGCCATAAGGAGGCGACATGCCCAGCACGAGCAAGGGGCAGCCGCTGTGGACACGGGTACCAGTGCACACAGAGGTCAGCATGGTGGCGCAAAGCCCCTACCACTCCCTATTACCATCTCAGCCTGTCTCATGAACTACCTGGCCATCTTCAATAACCATTAGCAACTTCCACGCATTTGGTTTTTTTTATTTCCCACTTGGGTTTCAGCCATAAAACTATTCGTAAATTTCTATTATTTTTAACTGTACTTTGTAGAAAGTTGAGGCAGTTGCTCTCTGCCTGTTACACGACATTCTATTTAAAATTTGTCCTTGTTCAACCCATGTTGTCAGATGATGTTTTACTCAGGATGATAACTAGAACCCAAAATCCCAGCTCTGTTGTCTGAGATACTAGAGGTACACACAATGAGGGGCTCATCTGCATCATGCAAATCTGTTGGAGAAACTCAGTATATTTGAGATTTTAAACACTAATTTCAACTGTATTTGAGAACAGATCCGTAGGCAACATTGAGGAAGAAAGAGGATCTGATCCAAATTTCTGGGATTGGGGGGCAGGGGGAAATGGTGTGTGTGGAAGCAGTGAACAGCCTCTTGGTATTTCAAAGATTTAAGAACAGCCAGTCTGTGTCAGACTGAAGGTCCATCTAATCAGGAACTCCACCTCTAACAACATCCAAATGCAGATGTTTAAGGGAAGACTACGGAAATTACAGTTATACTTCCACGTTCTATCTTCCCAGCTATCTGTGCTGTTGTTCTCCCTGTGTAAGTGATTACTTAATGTTGAAGAACTCCGAGACCTTTCTTCCATGAATTTGCCTATTCGTTTTTCTAAGTCTTTCACATTTTTGTCTTCCCCCTCCAAGTCCTGTGCCAAAGGTGATTCATCATTTAACCATGTGTTGAAAAAAATACTTTCTCACTTCTTAATAACTTGATCTGTTTCCTTGTTGTTCTTGTAAAGAGTAGTCATTCTGCTGTTTCCATAAAATTTAGCATTTTTCATTTGTCTGTATGTCTTTATCATGTACCCAATCCACCTTTCTTCCAGTCTGAAGATTCAGTCTGTTTGATCTTATGTGGAAGTTGTTTTGTGAGTCTGAGCACTCATCCGCTTTATCCTCCTCCTAGGTTTTTCCAAGTCTTTTTTGAGATGAAAAGTACAGATAACTCTTAAGATGCAGATGAACTATGGACCTATACAACAGCAGTGGAAACATGTTTTCTATACTGTTCGCTCCCTGATTCCTGAAATTGTTTATGTCTCTAAATGTTGCTAACACTGAGCTGATGTCTTCAGACATCTATGTTCTTTGACCAAGAAGTATCTAATTAGGATTAACCATAGAGAACACATAGCCATCTTAATTTTTCCCACATATATTACTTCTAAGTTTTCGTTCTGAGCATCCTGAATAGTTTTGCATCAGTAAACTAGCATGCCCCCTTACCCAGACCACTTCTGAATACATGGACAGCACGCACCCCAGTGCAGATCGATATGAGCCTCTGCAGGTTCACTCTCCTCTTTTTCACAGTTTAAAAATTTGCAATCTCATTCTTCAGTCCCCGGCTTTTAAGCAGGGTCCACAAACATGCCCTTGCCCTTATACCATGACAGTTAGCTTGCTTAGAACCTCTTGCTTAAAAGATTTGTGGAAGTCCAAATCACCAGATAAATAATCAGTCCATGGGCAAGTGCCCACTGAAATGGATTTTCTCCACGAATTACACAGGGAAGCTCGGCTGTTATATCATACTTACCCTCACTCAGCTCACTCTGTTCTCTATGTTCCTATTACCAACTTACGCAGTCAAGGAGTCAATGCTAATGATTTTGTACAACTACAACCTTAGTTCTCCAGGTTGTCCTATAAAGGAACCCATTCTAAAAACTCATTTCATATTTGCCATCTTCTATTCCTAACACTGATGTTGACTCAAGAAATAGTTGACACCACAGTTAATACACGGACATGCTTGTATATCTGTTGGGCTCACTCCCTTGGGTGGATATCATGCAATCCTGGCAGGTTTTTTACTATTTGTTATCAATTTATTCAAGGATTTGACTGTTCCCCCCTTGTCCCCTGCATTGAAAGGTTCTGAGTGCCTGGCATTTTTTAAGCTCTTTTGCAGAGGACACCAAATGAGAAATAATTTCGCCTTTCTGTTGGGCTTCAGTTTTCGTTTTTACATCAGTCATCCCTATAGACTCTGTATTTCAGATGTAACTTAAAAAGGATGTATTCACTTTTATTCCTTCAACAATGATTCATCATTTCTCCATAGATTTATTTTTGGCTTTGCAGATTAAATCTTAACCCCACCAGAGAATATATTCTATAGTTTTTTTTAATTTGCTTTAGATAGGAATGGAAACCTCCTAACAGTTAGTTATTTATCAGAGCATGTTGTAATCATCTGACTATTATTTTCACAGTCCACAGGTAAGGTAAAGTGCTATTATTACTTAGCATTATTTTCTTACAGGCAGAGAGATGAAGCACAAAGCCAATAGGGCCAAAACATATACCGTATTTTTAGTTCGAGAGCACGTACAAAACTGCCATATTGCACCAAATGTGGGCTTCACAGATCCAGTGTAGGGAACAAAAACTCCCTCCCACCCTGAAATGCACAAAAATCTGAACAATAATGCCCTGAGAGCCAGGATACTGCCTAACTCACCCACACAATCTTCTATCACTAAGAAGATTATGATCATAGGTATGAATTCAAAGAAAATTTCTGCCTTCTGCTTAAATTTCTGCACAAATTTGGGACAAATAGCACTGTTAGTCTAATTATCTGATCATGTTTTTCTCACCAGAAAGTCTTAGTGCCCGCATAAGATGCAGTCTATCCCCATAACAGTCAAACCAATGCAAATATCTTTATCGAAAGTGATCAAACACACCCAAAATTACATGCAAGATCACAGTTTTACTCACAAATTTTCTTTATCCTGCTTCTAAGACTCTTTTATACTCCCACCTTGCAACAACTAAAAATACAGGTTGCTAAATACTGTGTAACTCGAATTTTCAAAGGACCTTTCAAAACTTACCTTCTGAGGAAAGCAACCAAAGCAACAACAGGCCTAACAATAGCTTCATGATAAGTGCCTCTATGAACTGATAATCTTGGAGTTCTATCTGTTAGACGTTAAGGCTGTGAAGGAGAAAAATCACTTCTTTTTCCCCCTTTATATTTTAGCAAGTTGATAACTCAGCAGCCATAAAATTTATTAGCCTCTCTACCTTTGGAAAGCAAAGCAACAATGCTATCTGATTACAAAGACACATACAACCCCAGTTTATAAATTGCCTCATCCAAGGGTCAAAGGAATACAGAGGTGGCACATCTTCTCTCACTTGTTCAGAGACAGCTGGCCACATTTCAGGGATACTCTCAGCAAACATGATGACATAGATCATGCAAGTCATGTTCCAGTAGGGGTAAAGCTCTTTCCAGGCAACACGTAACACATTAATTTGGCATTAGCTTGTCTCTACCAGGTGGGGAAGGAACCTCTGTTTGTGAAGCAACAAGGATCATCCAACCCTGTGTAAGAGCCTAGAGCCATCCAAACAGGAAGGTTGTGTTCTCCCTCATCTCCTTTCCTGGTTCTGTTCTTTCCTTGCCTTCAACAAGCCTCATGCTGTGCTTGTCTCTCTTCCACTAGCTCCAGAACCGCTAGATCCTTCTCCAAGCTGATTTGGCTTGATTCTGACTTCCAAAAACCTAAGTTCCACTGTACACCAGAAGCATGTAAAAAACATCAAAGACAGCACAGAGAAGTGCTGGAGGGTTGCCAACTAAGCAAAGAGAATGAGCCTCCACCCAGAGCAACAGTGAGCCATGGCACAGGACAGTGCAGCTCTGCTTTGTACTGTGAAACCCTGTCCTAACATGAGAAAACGTAAAGGATGTGTCATGTCTCCCGTGATCATAAAGTTCCTGATAGTGGGAGAGGAAGCAGAGAAGTGCAATGGGAAATAACACGGAAGTTTCAGTACCACCAGTCCTGGCAGCAGGCACTTTAAAGATCATCTTTACAGCTTCAGCCCAGGGGACATGGGCAGCTCTCCTTATGGCAAATTTCCTTCGCTGGGGTTTACCTCACTGGTATTTGCTAAGACAGAGCACTTAAAGCAGGATCTGTTCTCATTCTGCCCAGGTATCCAAAACCCTGGCTATAATATCACTGAAGTAGCCCGGTCATTTCTCCAGATTCAGAGTGTTCAAAAATGTCAGACTGTGATAGCACATTCTTCAGCAAGACACTGCTGTACCTTGATTACAGTGTCAGGATCAAACCTGTGAAGAACAGTCTGCTGTACTTGCACAAAGCACCTGAGTGCCCTCTGGTCTCTTCCAAGCCTATGACACCCAGATAGATCTCCTACACAAATAATGGGAAACTGATTAGGTAAACAGTTTAAAATGGTTAAAAAAGGCTCTGACACACCCATCTCAGCCAGTTTAACCCATCCTTCAAAGGGCTGTTTATTGTGGTTTTCTGTTGTTTCATGTCTAAAATTTGACAGTCTATGAAGGAACATGTTGAAGTAGATCCTATGCCCACTTCACTTTTCAAAAAATGGGAATGTAATATTAATTCTCAATATAAACAGATATCATTCAGAGTGACATGCAAGGAGGAATCTGCACAGAGAGGCGAAACCATTCCCCCACCCTCCAATCTCGAACCTTATCCCAGCAGAAACACACCATAGGCCTCCCCAGTACAAGCAGCTACTCATCTCAGACAAGGCAGTGTGTTCAAGTTGAAAAGGACAAGCTCATTCCACTTGAGGGTCTCGCATCCTGAAACAGTTTGACACTCAGGCTCTTTTGACCAGCAAGGTAATGACAAATTAGAAGCTTACTCTCTGTCAGGGCACCACACCAGCCAACAGATCTCCTAGCTGGGCTGAGCTGAAATTGAGTTCCTCAGCATGTGGGCAGAATGAGGGAGTCCCCAGGTAAAGTTGGTCAGGATTATTATCACCTGTCAGTTAAGATGGCATTGCACGGTCTCAGCATGTATGGGAGTTACCTTTGGAGTCTGTGGTCATAAAATACAAGAGGTAGCGGCTGCTTCATTCCTCAACAGAAAGCTCTCATTATCAACAAGTCTGACAAACAGACTTCTTAATGAGCAGCAAGTGTTTAAAAGCCGAGAAAATGTCTTCCTCACTGTACAGCAAGCAAAACACGGAAAGGAAGATAACATTAATTCATACATTTGCTATAAACCACAGCTCCAGGAGTAAGAGTTTAGACTTTAGACACTGTGACACACTCCAGAAGGGAAACAGTGTTAACAGGAAGGCTTGTACATCTTCTATAAACACTCCTTCTTACCACGCAAGCATCAAAATAGCTTCTACATTGCATAGCAAATAACAAGTGGCAGCAAAGACCAAGAAGTTTGCAAACGGGAGAAGAGAGAATTTTCTCTTAGATGTAGAAGGTGTCAGAGACAGATTTAACCTTTTACATTATTGCAAGGGCAAAGCTGCATCTTACAAAAGACACAGAAAACTCCAGACCTTGAGTTAAACCTCAGCTCTTGGTATTTATAAATACCCCAGGGAACTGCAGCCATGTAGCTAGTTACCTAATGATCAACACAAAATATCTTATGCCTTCCCTAAAATGCCTGCTGCTCAGGTGGAACAGGAGCTAGCTGAGCCTTTTAACTAATCTGGCCTGACTTGTGCAAGTCTCCTTGTCACCTGCCCTGAATGGAGAAGGCTGACAACATAACTGGTACAGAAGTGCTTCATGTGGAAGGTGGTGATGAAAAGCAGAAGTTTTGTGCCTTGGTAAGTTCTCAGGCAAAGGGCTTCTTTCACGTGTTTAGGCCCAACAGCATGTAACAACACAAAACCAAAAGTTAGATCCCAGTTACAGCTTTAAAGTAAGCAACACACAAAGAGATACTCAAACATATGCACTAAAACATACTAGCCAAATTTTTTGTCCTACTGCTACATTCTTTAGGTGGTTTACACAGTATACCTAGAGCTTCACCTCTCAGCTGGGAGTTATATCTTGGAAAGACCAGGCATTTTCCTACCATGTCTTTAAGTTTTTCTTTATCTGCTCAGTTAAACAGAACTCTTTCCTGCACTCCATTTACTTGTACAAAATGTTGAAAACCAGAAACTCTGACAACCTATTTAGGTTCTCACCTACAAGACCAGTGTTTTAAAATATAAAATAATGTATCTATGGCTGCACATTAGAAGAAAAAGGAAAAAAAAAAACAAACCACCATACATACACAAAAAATATAGCATTCAGCTTCTCATAATTAATGTCTGTCACCACAAACACAGCCTTCTATTGAGCAACTTAGGGAAGTAGCTGGCTGAGCTCCAACAAGCAGAGGCCATATATCAGAGGACGTATATTAGAGCAACCACATCCACAAAACTATCATATTACATCAACATAGAAGAGGATTGGTTGTGGAAATAAAAAGTAAAGTGATCTTCCATTTCATTTGAAGATATAGCCTGATTGTGATTTGTGAGCGTTCAGTTAATCCTACTTCCTAGACAAGGCCTTGGATCTTGATTTTTTTGTTTAGGAAGCATAACCCTGTGAGACTCCCATCTGTGAGACCCCTATCCTTAATGGGTACAACGTTATAGCTCTGTGAAAGTAAATCGCATTAAAAAATCATATAGGAGTAAATCATATAAAAGAGTGAGACATTTCAAAAGTCCTTGTGATGTTGTGTCACTGTGCTTCTCATTGCTGGTAAATTTAGTGCATGCTCTGGACCTAAACAGCAGATCTTCCTCCACAGGAGAGTTCAGGCATGCGGTGAAAAATGAGGAGATGAAGTGAGGCCAAGGGCAGCCAGGGACGTGAATCACAGGGCAGCAATTCTACACCGGCAGGCAGGAGAGCTGCACAGCTCAAAGGAGGCTGCTACCACCTGCTGGAGAGAAGGCAAATACTCAAAGGAAAAGTACTGCATTCAGTTCTGAATTCCTCAGCACAGGAAGAACATGGATCTGCTAGAGCAAGTCCAGAGGAGGGCCTCGAAGATGACCAGAGGGAAGGTGCACCTCCCATACAAAGGCAGGCTGAGAGAGCTGGGGCTGTCCAGCTTTCCGGGGAGCAGCTTTCCAGTACTTAAAGGGAGCTACAGGAAAGCTCGGGAGGGGCTCTTTATCCGGGAGTGAAGTGATAGGACGAGGGGTAAAGGTTTTAAGCTGAAAGAGGAGATATTTGGATTAGATATTAGGAAGAAACCGTTTTCTCTGAGGGTGTGGGGAGGCAGTGACACAGGTTGCCCAGAGGAGTCATGGATGCTCCATCCCTGGAGATGTTCAAGGCCAGACTGGTTGAGGCTTTGAGCAACCCGATCTAGTGGGGTGTGTCCCTGCCTATGGCAGTGGGGTTGGAACTAGATGATCTTTAAGGTCCTTTCTGACCCAAACCATTCTGTGATTCTAAGAAGAAAACAAAAGCTAATTCAGGCGTTCAGGGCAGTAGTTGGAAAGCACTGCTCTGCATATGGTCATGTTACTGAAAATGGGCAAAAGACTTTGTAATAATTGATACCCTCCTCAAAAATAACCTAAACAAAACAAAACCCCAACACAAACAAAAATACAAAACAAAAAAAACAACAAACAAACAAAAAAAAAAAACACCAAGCTTCTGGATTTGCAGATGAGGAGAATCTCAAATGTTTCTAAAATGGCTTTTAAAAAATACACGTTAAAACACATGCAAAAGCAAAGCCTCAAATACACTTCTTTAAAGTCAATTTTTTTAAGCTCAACAGATGACTGGAGCACTGGATTCTTGGATATTTGGGATTGGCAGAGCTGCTGCTATGCATACCTGAGCTGTGGCGATTAAGTAAGGTCATCACTGAAGTTATGCCCATGGTTTGAATGAGCTATGAAAGGGCAGCCTGCTGTGAACATCCAGCAGTATCTGAACACAGCTATACTACAATGAAACCTCATATTCAACATTAATAAGTGACTGAAGCTCAACAACTCTTCCTTGTGCCTGGAGAAGGGCACAATCTCCCACACAGATTGATCACTTGGCAACAGCACAAGCCCTTTAGCCACTGACCTGAGTCTGTCTCCAAAGTAAAGTGTAAAATGCATCTCCACAGGCTGTGTCCAGCACTGCTGGGAGGCTGCAGGTAGCCCAGACTGCATTTGCAGCTTCTACAGCTGGCATAGGTCTCTCATGCCCCATCACCTCTCACAAAAACCTAGCCTACTCTCACAGGAAAAGCTGGATTCTTATTGCCTTTTCTAGCAGCTTCCAGGCCTTTGATGTAAGCAAGTTGCAGATCATGCTTAGGCTGAAATCCCTCCCCTGCTCCACAGGGACAGGAGGAGCCCTGGGGCTACGGGAAGGAAGCGGAGTCTTTCCTACTAGCCATTGCCCTTCTGCAGACCAGCTGAAGGCTCTGAGCGTCCAGAGAACAGCAGAAGCCAAGATTTAAATATCCCCTGCTAAAGACTCTTCACTACACTTTTGTAGTGCGAGGATTTGATGAGTCTCTAAGCAGCAAGAAGCTGGGGACCAGACACTTCCCATGGCCCTCAGTTATCAGATCAGGAGATAATGCTCATTTCTGGAGAGCCCTGTTTACAGCCACAGTCTTGGGAGACTGCCAGCACTACCACAGCTTTGAGAGAGTGGTACTGGCAGGAAGGCAGATAGAAAGGGGAAGCAGTCTGCATGCCTCTGATAGACAGTGATGGTGTTTTAAAGTAAGGACCAGAAAATTCAGGCTCTTTTCCTGTGAGTGTCTGAGTGAGTTAAGTCTCTGAGTGAGTTCAACGATACTTAGATCCAAAGTACCTAATTCTTAAAGATTTGCATGGAAAATGGGCATCTAAACAAATACCTCTATGAACTAAAGCTTGATTCTCAAAGCACTGTGGTTTTCTGTAAAATGGAAATGCTAGTATTCCCTTTCTCCATTTCTTTTCTACTAAAGTTATAAAATTCCCAGAGCAGTTCCAGCTTTTTTCTGTTGTATTCACACCACAAAGGGGCTCTGTTTTCAGCCAGTGATATAATTGCAGCAGCCGTGTGGGAAGCTCCTGACTCTCCTGTGCTCTCTGAAGCCCTTCCCACATGAAGGTACAACACACAGACTCCGTGGGGTCAACCCGTCTAGGTGCCATGATGTCCCAGACTTGCTAGACCATCTACCCACACCCAAAACCCCTCTGTTTACTTGATTCTCCCACAGAAGTTTGTTTCTCAGCCTGCCTCTACATGTCAGAGAGTGTATCCCTTTGACCTCACTGAGCCAGCCCTAGCTGTGCTATATTCCTTTTGCATCATTAATGCTTGTATGGCCTTTAAGAACAAGAAGACCACCAAGTGATAACATAGTGGATGAGATGGAAAGAGGAGGTAAGGCTGCTTTTCCTCATAAGGGAGGAAGCTGACACTTCTGGCTGCAGTTGCACCAGATGCTTAAAGACCTTTGAATTTCAAGGTCCTTGAGGCTGATTAGTTTTTGTCCATGTCTAGCAGAGGCACCTGGAGCCAGGACCTTATGGCTCAGTGTGCTCCCTTTGCATACCTTAAACCCTAAACAGAGGCAAACACATCCTCTCACTGTAGTGTTCACCATCTATGCCATGCTTGAAGCTGCTCTCACCTGTTCTGTTGCTAAAAGAGCCAAACATGGACTGTCCAGGTGCTCCATGTCTTCTTGTCACCGGTTTGTTCACTCAGCAAGTGGAACCACATTGGGGCAAGGCTGGCAGTAATAGATTCAGTGCTTAGAGAAGTGGGTTAAAAGATCTTTGGACATAGTCAACTTTATTTTACATAGGGATCATGCAAGGGCAGGCAGTTAAAGCCTGCACTAGCTGTACAGAGGTGTGTATAGAAGCTGAATTCCTTTTGTGTGGCAAAGAAATCACAGGCGAACAACAAGCAAACACCATCAAGGCAATCTTAAACCCAAAGTCAGGCACACCTCAGCACTCCAGAAAGGGGTGCGGCTACCCAGGCATAAAATAAATAGGAGGGGTGAGCATACAGAAACAATAGAAGCCAGACTGGAATAGAAATATTTACAGTGTGGGGTGGAAAGAAATATCACTTCTCTACCTGACCCAGGTATGGCCGTTTGGCCTGTATGACGCGTTCGGAGGGTCGCACTTGTTTACACGAACTGTAATTTTCATAGTTGCCACCAGAGGCCACCAAATTCCTGTATGTTCACTCCTGAGCATAACGTGTATCCAGACCCTTCTGCTGGGAACGGGAAAAATATATAATGGCAGTGGAGCTATAGCTCCAGCCCTTCGGAGGCGAAGCCTAGGGGGGGTTTCTTGATAAGATCTGTGACTGTCCAGTTGTGCAACCACACAACTGTAGTTCTGTAGCCTCCCTTACAGTCAGAAACCAATTTCAACCTTGCGTATTCTCAGCGACTTCACACTTTGAAGACCACTAATAACACAGAAAATATCACTAATTTAAACCAATGCTAGATGTTCAGAGCTCAAAAGCCACTGCCAACTGAACAGAAGCTCTTATTCTGTATTTCCATTGAAAGAGCCTTCCAAAATTCACAGCTTTACCAGGTTTCATCCTGACATTTCAGCTGAATATTGCAAGAAAGCCACCAAGTGCTAGATGACTTTGTTTTTAGGACGGAAAGTCTGGGCTCTGGAACCAGCTATGGGTGCAGGCATGGGCCTGTGGATAGGATTTTCTGAACAATTAATCTGCACATTATTATCTCAATAAATTGCAAAAGCTGCTCAGAATCAACTGGATGAAATTCAATAAAAACACAGCAAAGTACTATGATTGAGAAGGAGAAATTAAGTGCACAAATGAATGATTTGGAATAATTGGTTAAGCAGCAGTACTAAACAAAAGGATCTGGAGGAATTAGAGTGGATCATATAATGAGTCAACGGTGTGCTGCTGTTGCAACAAAAACAAACATTTCTTTTGGGATGCGTTAATGGAGTGTCATAAGTGTGTCACAGAAGGTCATTATTATGTTTTATCCCCAAAGAGTTCTCACCAATGTTAAATGCCGTTCCAAGTTTGGGGCACCAGCACTTTCAGAAAGTTGGATTTTAGAGCAGACCAGCCAGCCCAACGGGAAGCTTAAGAAACCCTGAGGAAAGCTGAATTTACTGGGTGAGTTTTTTTCCAGGGCACAGGAGAGAAGTGAGAACAGCTGCCCAGAACACAGGGAGGGGGCTGTTCTAGCCAGCAGTAGTTATCGTGCGTCTGTTTTCCCTGGCAGCTCAAAAGGTATGCAGAGGGCTTCCAAATCAGTGTAGAACAAAGACGGTCAACAAACCTAGAGCTGGTTTGGGTTTCATCTCAACAGGCATCTTTTTTTTTTACATAAGTGGGAAGGCATGCAGGTGGATGGGAGGGGTCGTGAGTTCTGATGTGACTGTCAGTGACAATCTGGAAATTTGCTTTCAGGTGAGGAATGGCCCTTTTAACACAACGAAGTGGCACACCTAGAAGTGCACACATAGACCACACCTACTGGAGCCAGCTTCCACAAGGTTGTTTGCACAGTAAGCAAAGGAAAAAATAAATATTGGAGATGGAGCTTCTTTTTTGCCCATTCCTCCTCCAGGTGAACCTGGTCTTATGAATAGTACGGCAAGGCTGTTCACATATTACTGCTTTCTGTGGCTCCTGAGCACCTTCACGGTCTGGCTAGACTCATAGCTGCTTTTAGACTCCCTCCCATTAGACCTGGTTTCCACCAAGCATCTAAACGAATTTGGGCATGTGCCCATTCAGCAAAGGGCTTAAATTTAAGCATGATCTTGAAATGAAGCGTTGAATGACTTCTGTATACAAGTCCTTAACCATATAAAACACATATCAATAAAAAAAAACCTTTTCACTCCAGCTAGGTTCAAACACTTTCCTCAGACTTCTTTGAGTTAAGTCTACCACCTCTCTGACACTGAAATATATGCCTTGCATAAGAAGACTTGCTTGCTTCCTCTCTGCTGTAACTCATCATCTCTTCCCTGCTTCAGGGCACGTACCTCTAGGGACAGATGAGATCTACTCCTGTTTGTTACTATGCAGAGCTAGATCTCAGCAGCAGCAATAAAGGCCCTTGCACATCCTAGCTTGCTTTCAGATACTTCCCTTTTCTCTGGAATTCGCACTCCTTGCCCGCCCTCACTCCCTGCCCCCTTCCCCATTTGCTCATATTTCTGGAAAGATGACTGAAGGCTAACTAATGACTAAGACGCTGCTACACGTCATCGCCTGTCTGCTACAAGAAGGGGTGAACAAGTTCGTTTGTCCACAGGTTAAAGTAAGGTTGCCATCCAAACAAGGAGCATGTAATTGGGAGACCAAGCAGTGGGAAACCTGCCCTCTCTTCTCTCTCGTCTGGAGCACTTAATTTTTCTTGTTTTCTTTGTTGCATATACCACTTAATGCCTGCACAGCATCTTTCAAGCAAGGATCTCAAAGGGCTTTACAGACCTTAATTAAACCTCATAAATCCCTAATTGATAGATGAAAATTCTGAGTCACAAAAAGGTGAAGTGATGTGCTTCTGGTGAAAGAGTGAGTCAGTTGCAGAGCTTGGAGCATAGCTGTAGTGATCCCAGACCAGTACCTGACATCTTCCCCACTTGCCAGACTTTATGGAAGACACAGATCTCTTGGAGAACGAGTTCCACACAGCCTGCACAGCTCCCAGTGGCTGTTCAACCACCAGTTTAAACGGCATTTGGTACTGCGGCACCCAGAGTGGCTAAGAGTGGTGGCCAGGTTGCAGAAGCACAGTTTAAACCAGGAAGAGTCCCAACCACCCCGCTCCCAACTGGCTGCGACTCTAAAGCTTTCCTGGGCCCAGGGCCCTGTTAATGACCATTTCCGAATCCCCAGGCAGCAACCACAGAACAAAGGTAATCCCTTCACCATTCATGCCCTGATGAATGCCTGTAGGAGCAATGTCAGGTTGGCATGGGTTCCCACCATGGACCCAAGGGACCAGGCACAGCTCGTGGCTGTTGGGTGATCCTGGGCAACTCCCCTTTCTTGGCAGGGAAGGGACTTTGCTGGCTGGACATTTGCACAATATTGCCCTCACCAAGCCCTTAGCTAGCAGGATGATGTGACCCTGCCCTGCCACCCATCCTGCCTCGGTGCCAGGGAGCCGATCCTTCTCGGTGGACATTGTCACAGTCTGTTTTCCAATTATAGCATTTCAGGGCTGCTGCCATGCTTAATTGTCTGAGTTTTATAAACACTAAACGGCTTTGGCTGGTGCCCAAGTTAATGATCCCCTGCAGAAGCGACTTTGGCCAGCCAGCTCCCAGCCGGGCCCTTGCCACGCCTGCTAGAAAGAGTGAATTAAAAAAAAGACAAGAGAGGACAAAAATGCAGAAACACAACTTAAAAGATGATGCTGCATCTGAAGAAATGACACATAAATCTCTCCTGTCTGTGAGTGATATGTGATGCTGCCACTGAGCTGGGCTTCCCTGAAGGCAGCAGATGGCAGTGGCTCAGCTCCTCGAACCCACTCACCTGTAGTACCCATTCCCATCATCCCAGTGACTGCCCAGACAAGGGACCAAGAATGGCAGAAGACCTATAGCAGGACAAGCAGATCTATTCCCCTAACGTATCAAATCTATGTTTCTTTCCTTCAGGTTTTTCCCTCTGTTGACGTCAACAAAGAAAAAAAACAACACAACCCACATAAAAAATGCAAACAGAATGAGTTTGCACAAGAGTAAATAGCTAAGGTTTTATGTTAATGCAAGAGTCGCTGACAGCATCAAAACAAAGGAAAAATCTCCGGATCAAATTTGCAACTGATCTAAATAAGCATATTGAGTGTCAGTGAAGAGCACTAACTTTCATACAGTACGTATACAGATAAATACACTCCCACTCGGCCTCCTCTGCTAATGCATCCCAGCTCAGTGACACAAATGGCAGTGGAAGGGGGGCAGAAAGCACTCCAGTATAATTTCTACTAAAACGACTAAAGCTCAGCATTTCTATTTAAAAGAAAAACAAACCCCAAAATACAGGCAGGCACACAGCTGCAAGGCAGCCTGGGTAATTGTGCAATGCTGGGAACTCTTAGGTAGTTAATAATTACACTCAACCTTCGGTCTAGTTCCTAACAACACCCCTAGGCGTGTCGCTCTTACAGAATAAGGGCACACGCCCTGCTGTGTCTCCTTGCTTAACAGGAACACAAAGTACAGTAGTAGGAGGTGTTTCCTTGAACTCTGAACAATTGGACATTTAAGGATTAATTACTGTTAAGGAGCTTTGGACTGGCAAACACACTAACTCAGCTCTTGGCTGCGTCTCCCAGCCAAGTTCTCTCAGTCATCCTAATTAGACATTCTGATACCATCTTTAATTATATGATCTCACATACTTTTTTTCCTTCTTTTTTTCTTCTTACACTGAACCTGTGTCTTGTGCAGCACGCTGAGTGGGCAGAGCATGGAGGGCTGAACCAGCAGCAAGGAAGGCACCCAGCTGGGTGTCGCTCCCCTACAACTCTCTTGATGCAGCAGCAACACTATGTACAATTGGGACCCAAGGTGGCTGGGACCTGAGCTCTCCATGCTGCTCAAAACACTCCAGGTTGTGTTTCACAAGAGGGAAGAAAGCATTGAGCCCACTGCAGCTCCCTTGCTGCTGTGGGCAAGACAGGACGTATTCTGCATTTGTCAGTATTGACTGCAGCCTGGCTGGAAAAATCCTGCGCCGAGTGGTATCCCACACCAGCCGCAGTGAGTGCGTGTGCGTGCACATGTATACACACACACGCTTTGCTATACACACCTTGATCTTGTTGAAACAACAGGAGGAGCACAGTGCGTGTTATTAATGTTTTTCACCTTTGTAAACACTGTATCGCTGGGGCGATGCTCCTGCGTCAACTTGCAGCACCCAGTGGTGCTGCAGGCCTGGCGCACTCCCATCCCCCTTGCCCCAAGCGCCTGCCAAAAGCTGCTGAAGCTGCTTCACATTCAAGCTGATCCTGTTGGTGTGCAACGGCCTTCCTAGGAAGAGACCTGGAAGCATCCAAGAGTCACTAACTCGATGTCACCTTTCCTTCTGTGCGCCGTCATTTTTTATCCACCTTCCCGCAGTTTCCCCTTCCCCCAGATGCAAGGAGGGAAATTTTGGGTGGCATGCTTTCAACTGAAATGCTGCTCTGCTGAGCTAGAAACTCAGTATACCCTGAGGTCAGCTGAGGTTCACTAAGCTGAGGAACTCCTAAAATGGTATAGTCTGAAAAGCTGTCTGCCTTCATCTTTGCGAGTAGCACAGGGATGGATGGGAAAGTTCTCACCAGGACCCTTTTCTAAGTGCCAAACCCCCAGCCTTGGGTGAGCATGGGGGTAAGGAGTCCCTGCTTTCTCCAGCACCAGCCTGCTCTCTGGAAACAGCTCCAGGATCCACCCCTGCCTCGACCTGCCAGCAGAACTGGTTGGCCTCAGCAGTGAGGGTGTGCAGCACCCATGCTCACCCCATCTCGGGGCTGGCGAGCCTGGCATGCATCCTGCCTGCCCGTCCTACCTTAGGGTCTGGTCTGGCCTGTGGGCATAGGCATCACTGAGGGCTTCACCACCTCTTCCAAAGTCATTGAGGAGGAATGAAGGCCTGACTGCAGGCAGTAGTACCCCACACAGGGAGGAGCCCTCTCCTCCAGGCTCCTTGGCGTTCCTTACTGATTCAGAGTCAACATAATGGGGCCGAGATGGCGCCATTGATCCTGCTGGACAGGCGGAGCTGCTGTGTGGCATGGATTAGTAATGGCTTTCTTCCCCATGGCACCTAGTCACAGGATTCAATGCTTTGTATAGCCCTGTGGTGAAAACAGCCTTCCTCCCTCCCTGCCGCCAGAAACTTGCCTGTGGAACAGCCACTGGTCTTGGATAAGAGAGCAATAGCAGCAGCTGCACAGGGAAATCAAGAGTTGAGCCAAATAATAAAAGAAGAACAAAAAAGGGACCTTACAGCTACCTAGGGTGGAGGATAGACCTACCCTGGTAAAGCAGCCAACCAGACTTTTAAAAGCAATTCCCCAGAAAGGTGCTTCCTCCAGCCTTTTAGGACAGGCAAGGCCATGCAATCAGGAATCTCCTACAGTCAAACTGTATCTTGGAGGACCTTGAGCTGCCAAAACCTTCACTGTACAGTTTCTTCTGATTTGTGCCACCACAGCACAACCTTGCTCCTTGCAGATGCCTGGGGAAGGCCTGACCAGGAGTGACCGTGCCTCCAGCAACACCTCCATCTCCACCAGGGCAACAAGAGCAGATGGAAAGAACATCACTCCAGGACAAGAACCCATCCCAGCTTCAGGTGTGACAGAAGAACATGCACAAAGCCAAGGGAAACACCTGAAGCTGAAGTTTTGAAGGCATCACTCTGCTTTCCTATTCCCTCCCTTTCACCACAGATGGTGTCACAGGTAGATCTTCATTTCCTCAGCCACCAGAAGTGGAGATGGTAATTAGATACCTGTATGGCCTCAGAACATCGCTCAGCATAGAGATTTAATCACAGTCCTTGTGGCTAATAAACACAACGTTCAATTTGAGGCAACAAAAGGCAGCTAATGTCTCCCATCACCCCCATGACCCTGCAGCCAGTCATGAGTGGAGGGTTGCAGCCCATCATCAGCCTAGAACCAAGGCTTTGGTGACCAAGGCTTGCATGAGGCTCTGATGCTGCTCATTGCTGGCACTGACGCCCTGTCCTAAGCCTTGGCTTTGAGGGGTCAGAGCAGGGCTGTGCCTGGCTAGACTACAGGGCGGTCTGAGATGTTAAGGGATCATGAGATCACCTTTCCCCCTAGATTACTGGAGACATTCATGGGCCTCTGGGGTGTAACTTTTCTTTTAAGCCCACAGACTGACTCTGCTGCTCTACCCTTATTAACATGAAACAAAGTTTCAAAACTAAGTTAAGTGCAATTCAGAGTAGTAATATGATATAAGCAACTGAAAAAGGAATTAGGTCAATTAGAGCATTCAAGTGCTTGGATAACTTGGGCTACTCAGAGGAAAATAACTGACGTATTTCTTTCCTTTGCCCCAAACCAGCATCATCACCCACTGTGGCCACTCACATCAGTGATCACCAGCATGAGTGTACGTCATCGTTAGGAGCCACTGATGAATTTGCCTGACACAATCAGAGTTACAGATGAGGGGGTGGGGCCAGTGGGGACAGCTGTGCTCTGTTGGTGGTTTGTGCCTGACCTAGCTCACCTGGGATAACTGGCTGTCAATCCATATTTATCTTTCAAGGGAACCTGAAAAACAACTTCCGGCCAAGAGAGGTAAAAATGCGAGGAGAACCTGCAAAAGGCGAGTAGGCAACTGTTCCTGGCACTGCCTATGAACTTGCAGAGTTGTACAGTCATTTGAGAGATGCAGGCTCTAGATTACGGCCATGTAAGGCCTGTCTCCCTTTCTTCCCCCACACCAGTCTGTGGAATGGAGCATGCAAAACAACAAGGAAAATCTGAGACTCACACTGTGGCAGGCTGAACAGTTTACATTCTTGCCTGCCATGACATCCTCCTTGCAGCTTAGTCCTTATCTGTTTGTCCTCACATAGCCAGCATCAAAAAAGCTGGTATTTATTACAGAGGAATTCTAGTGTTCGAATAAGATAGCATTGCAAGGAGGAAAAAATTATGCTTGCAATATACTCCTTCTGGACTATGTTGTATCGAAAGCAGAAACACAGAACAGCTGAGATTGGCAGGCATCTCTGGACAGTGTTTAGTCCATTCCTCTACTCAAGCAGGGCCGCTTAGAACAGACTTCTCTGAAATGTGTCCCGTCAGATTTTGAATGTCTCCAAGGATGGGGACTATACAACCTCCCTGAGCAATTTGTGCTGGTGTTTGATCATCTTCACGGTAAAAAAAATTACATTCATGTCCTCTATTGCAAATTGTGACCACTGCCTCTTGTCCTGTCACTTGGTACTACTGGGAAGAGTCTGATCACATCTCCTTTGCTTCCTCTCCTCATCAGGTATTTACACATTTTGGTAATATCCCAGCCTCTCCTCCCAGCCTTGCCCTGTCTTCATCAAGGAAAACCTTCCCGACCTATCTTGGATCTCACTACAGTGGAACACAGAAGAAAGACCTTCTTTTAAACTTATGCTCCTTGTCCTGACAGTTGCCAAACGCTGCTGAATGGGGGCTTCACTTGTGCCATGGGAGACAGAGCAGAAAACCCTGCAACTGAATTCAAGAGCTTGTTATGATGACATGAAACTTCAGCGGGATCAGGTCACAAATATCAGTAGGAGCAGAACCTTAAGGTGGTGGGGTTTTTTTTTAAAAAAATACATAATTTGTTCCACTTCGGTGTATCTGATGCAATAACTGTTTCAGTTTTCCTCTGTCACATCCTTCCTACATGACAATGGAACAAAATCACTTCAAATCAGCATTCTGGATGCTCTCCTTTCCCCCACACTCCCACTCCAGCTCTGCTTGCCATTAAGCTTTCTTCAGGTTTAGCATTTGCTTACTCTTTCCATTTGCTGCAGAATTTCTACAGTGCTCCTGCAGATTCAAGACCAAACTAAAAAAGCATACACACACAAAAAAAAAATAATACCAAAACCCTTCATCTGGCAACTTGCAGTCCCTGGCATGATTTATTTATGCCACTCCTTTGGGCCTGTGCCTGCCACGTAAGCTCTGCCCCAAGTAGGATCTTTCCTGCCCTGAATTCGTATGAAGACTGGGCTACCCTCATATGGTGCCTAGAGAGATGAGCCAGTTCTTGGCACTTCAGTAAGAAATGAGACCATGATGAAAGTTGAAATGTTCTCCCTTGCATCATGGGGAAAGGACAAGCAAAAGAGGACTGGGAGCTTCTCCATTATTGTACACAATAGAGACATCATTGGGACTTACGATCCTGATGGAAGAGTGGTTGGTGCAGATGCTGTTCTTATCCTTTCTTTGCAAAGGGAATGGGTGATCTGTCTTCCAGGACAACTCTGCTCAGGAGCAGACATCTGCCTCGTGGTAACAGACAGATCTCTCACTTGCACAACATAGTCGGGGCATTGCAGAGTGGAGGGAGGGTAAGCTTGTTACAGAAGGAGGGGAAATTCCCTCTGTGAAGTGGAGATCTAAACCAAGATCAGGATGTCGGGAAAAACACAATTTCCATGTCAATGTGGTAGAATTTGGCCTCCCACAGCTAGATTTGTGGAAAAAAGTTTGCTCTGCCCTGTAATTTCATCCTTCAAAACCAAACTATAGTAACTGGGTGGACATTCCAGCATCTGCAAGCTAATGATGATAAAAGGTAGTCTCAACCAGCCAGTGCTGGGAAGAAATCAGATGGAAGACCAAGCCTCACAACCAGCATTTGCAAACAAACAACATTAAGCCTTTTCAAAGGGTGCTGTCAGCAAACAGGAGCTAGAGAGCACTTCAGGTTGGCAGGAGGCAAGCAAGAACATATCCTCCTGATAGCCTTCTTTTTGGGAGGGGGCGGAGGGGGGATACGCTGCCAAAGGAGCCGGTTTGACAAAAACCAAGGCTCCAAGCCATTGTGCATCAGTGTAATGGGAAAGCCCTTTGTGAAGCAGGAAATCCTGGAGGCACTCCCCTTAGAGAAAGCTTGTGTGCAGTAGGAGATCAAAAGGGGACTCCCCTACCCCCGAGGCCTGTGGAGTTAGATATTAAGAGATGATGCTCTTGGGTCCTTCAGCAAATTTGCTTATAATATAATATAATAACGACTTTTTCCTTTAGCTCCACCAGGATGACTGCATTTAGAAAAACTCTCCCAAGGGCTCTCCCTTACTCCCTGAGCCATCTTTGAACCCATGGGGAACCGTAAGGCTGGTTCTGACTCTATAGCCCCAACTATCCCATGTCAGCTTTCCTGCAACATGGATTCCCAACCACTGAGCTTATTTCCCACAGGCATGTGCATGTATTCCCTGTTCTGGTGACTGATACCTTCAGCATTCACCGTGACTTCACAAATATTTTCATACACCAGCTACATAACTTACTCTGACATCTCTCATTTCCTTCCCCATGGCACTGTGAGAATACAGGGGTTGAAAGAAAAGAATAAAGAGAGGTAGGGGAAAAAATAATAAAAGGACAGGGACCAGCAGGAAGACAAAGCAGACATCACTCCTAAGGAAACCCATGAGTAAGGAAGGAGCAGCTTGGCCTGGTGCCAGCTTGGCTAGCCATGACTCACCTAATATCTCCACAGTTGTTGCTTTTCTTTTTTTTTAACTTGAGTATGACATCCTCCACCCCTAACCTGGTGTATCTGGGCTCCTTCCAGTCCGGAGACAGCATCTTTTTCCAGGTGAGAAAAGGAATCCTATCTTAACCTCACCCTCACTGCCAGCGAAGTAACCATGCTCTCCACCCTACAAATCTTCAGAGCAGGAGAATTCAGTCATTTTGGCTGAGGAGCTGGATTAAATAATAAAGTCACCTCAGTGTGCATTTTCTAGCTCTGTCCCTTTCCTTTGGAAGCCAAGATGAAAGGATTAATGTATTATTTGCCTTTTAGCCCAGGTGGTCTGCTCTGCTAGTCTCTGCCCCATTTATCATTGTTGCAGCTAACAGCTGTCTGGATTGCAGCTGCTCTAATGAAAGAAGCCCTGAAATGTGCTACAACCAGGCACCTGGCAATGCTGTACCCATTTGTTCATATTGAAGGAACATGGAAGCTTTTAGTTGTTCATGGCAAGGGGAGTTTTTTAATGACTTCATTTAACAGAGAGAGAAGAACTCCAGTTAGCTCTTGCTATACAAAAGAGTGTCCACAATGTCATTAAAACAAGATTTACAAGTGTCATAACTCTCAGCAGCATAGTCAACAATACAGCCAATCATTACAACTGAGCACCAAAGGAGAACGGGAGGAACACCACACCACCAAGGAACAGGAGGAAAAGAAAAGAGTATGGGGGGTGGGAAAAGTGCAGAGGAAAAAAAAAGTCTTTTTTTTTAGTCTAAATTGATTTTATTCTAAAAAAAATGCTACTCAATTAAAATTGTAAAAGCAAAACCGTTTTAATATGTCCTTTCTTTCATAGCAGCAAGCTTCCTCTAACAAGCTTTTTTTCTTTCAGTGCAAATACTGTAGGCCTGTATTACAGTAAAATAACAAGAACAGAAGAGAGACAACAGCAGAGAGAATGCCTCAGAATTGAGATTCTCCAGGACTGCAAGAACAGTATCAAGATCACAACAAGCAAAGAAGGATCCCAATTCAGCCTTGGCAGAAACTATTTCACCGCAGACAGAAAAAGAAAAACCATGATCTAAAACTTTCAAGGAAAAAAAAATATAATGGTGCCCCCAAACCTTCAATAATCCTCATGGTCACCTATTAGTCACTGAGGCTTGATTCCACCTCTGACAACTGCTTTGCGGCAGCAAAATTCTGCTGATGCTTTCAAATTGCTCCCCAGAGAATGGTGTCAGAATCAGGCCCCTTCTTTATTTGAGTGACTTTAGTGACACTAGGAACCTATCGCCCTAATAAAGATGCACTATCCCTTACTGATGTTACTTTGAACTACACAGTATATCAAGATATATACAACATTTTATCCTCTCACTGAGCAAAAACAACTGGATACCTATTTTCTACACATCTTAACATGGTTTTAATATCAAGTAACCACAAACAAGAAAGTGGCATAACCCTTTAATCATACAGACTAGGAGGGAACAACGAAGTAAAACAGGATGGGATTTTATTATTATCTTGTATTCTGATATTTGTCCTCAACTCCACCTACTGTTAACAGAGGAATGATAATGCATCTTTAGAAACATATCTCTTTTTACATTTTATACAGACAACTACAAAACCCAGAATATTTTATTTAAAGAATTAAAAAAAAAAAAAGCCTAAAAAGAGATTGGAGTATTTTTAATGCTTTCTTTATTATATCCAAGTCTTGAACAGAAAAAAAAGATGTAAACATGATAAATAAATAAGAAATAAAATGTAGATTGTTCCCCCCACCTCTTAAAATGTTTGACTTGGCCTTCCTAATGAAAATGAACCTTTAAGTGTCATAATAATAAGATTTATTACATTTCAGAAGTCTGGTTTATAATGGAAAAAAAAGAACAACAACAAAAAAAAAGAAAAAAAAAAAGGAAGTAACAACCAAACACCAGGAATGTGAGCTGAGAGGATGTTAAATTAATGGCGGGCAAATCTGCTGGAGCAGGCACAAGACAGTTGCCTGCCAATAAATAATAAGATACCAGGGAGGAGGGGGGGTGCATTAGGGTTTTTGTCTTTCTTTTCATTTAGGATGAAGGCCAGGTGGATCCTACATACAGTAAGCAGCAAAATCAAAGATTCAGATGAACTAAATAGATCACTCAAATAATAATTATAAAAACACAACAGAGAGCTACTGTCCCCAGCATGTTGGTCCCAAATCTCATCAACACCAGGAGTCTGAGACTTACCCAGACTCCATACCTATGAGAGAGGAATGGATGATGGCAATGCCACAACTGTGAAGGAGGAATGAGGGCAAAACTGGAATGGCAAACACCATCTGAAGTGGAATGTTTCCTTCAATGCAGCTGCTACTGCTCCTCCCACTCTGGCATTGATTAATTTAAGATGTTATGAGAGGCTCAATTGGGCCAGTCACTAGGGGGCTGACCCAATACCAGCTGAAATTCCCTGGGCCTTTTTCTATTGACTTCAACAACTCTTGGTTAGACACTAGTTATAACGGCTCCTGCATCCTCATTACCTGCAGGACATGGAGACAATGTACATTTAGGAACTGGCAGTGAAGGTACAAACTAAAAATACTATTTTGGGGATGGGGAAGACAGTCAGTTTCCCCAAAACCTGTCAGTAAACCCAAGAAGAACACAGGGTGAGACCAGACAGCAGCAGAGCTCAAGCTGTATCTGCCTGCCACAAACGAAACAAAGGTAAGACTAACCCACAAAACACAGAAGGTAGAAGACCAGCAACCCCAACACAGGCATCCTCTGAGAGGTCTGAGGGACACAACAGGCAGGCACAATGTATTTGGGATTTTTCCAGATGTAAAAAATAATCCTCTTTTCTGGGCAGTTTCACATGGCTCCCATGAAAGTTTATGGCAGATAGGAAAGGGGACGATCCTGTCCTGTCTCTGAGAAGGTCAATGACAAGGCAGTGGGCAAGGGCCAGCTGCAGCTCCTTTTGGCAATGATTCAGTGAGCAAAAACAAAGGTAATTTTTGTTGTTACACTAGGAGTTAGGCTTACTCAGGTTCGAGGAGGCAACTGACTTCCTAAAATCCTTAGTAGGAATGCTCCTGATCTCAAGGAAGAGCCCAATCCTGGTCAGCTGGCCTCAAAAGTAGCTGCATCACTTCAGGATTCATCACTTGTCAATGCTGTATTCTGCCCCAAAATGGGTGGAAATGACATGAGGAGACATTTTATTGAACAGTTTTAGATTCTCCATCTAGACTGGCCCAAACAAGCATCTAGACAAATGGAGACAGAGAAGCAGCAGTTTCACCTAAAGTGATATCATCTACATAAACCCCTGTGTAAACAGGATCCTTTGTGCTATGGAAAGACCTACTTCATTGAAAAGGAAGTTTTAATGTTCATGTCAGGAAAAGAGAACTCCTCTATCAAATATTCTTATTCTGTAAGCTCAATTTGAAACCTCTAGCACCAGTACAATGATGGAAGTGTTTAAGCAATATAGAAAAAGCATGAATCATGATCAGCTTTATGAAGAAAAGGATCCCTCATATCTTTTTATTTCCGGCAGGTTTGGTAAATACCTGTCTTTAAAAATAATAGTAATAATAATAAAAAAAAAGCAAAGCCTACCTTTAGAGCCAAAGTAGTGTCCCTTTGAAATGATTCAAGGAATGAACAGTGGTCAGGGTTTGAGGGAAGCCAGCCCTGCTGAGTAAAGGTCCGGTTCCACAAAACTGAACCCTATTAATTCGCAGTGGAGTTGGTGGGGACTGCAGCAGTTTAGCATCTCACAGGACTGGCCCTGTAATCGTGTATTGCATTTCTCCAGGTCCAGCCTGACCAAGAAATACCCTGGTTTGAATTGATTAAAAAAATATAAGAGAAAAGAAAATCTCACACCAAAATAAATAGCTGCCACCACAGCTTCAACAGGCAGGAGGAAAGAGCTATTCCCTAAGCGGCTTAGCTGGCAAGCTGGGCAATCCTAGTGTGCACATAGTCTTGGTTTGTCAGTGCCTTGACATCAACAGGAATTGAGCCTAGATCCAAGCAGGAATAGGTTACACACATTACTGTTTTCAGTAGTGAACATTAGCACTGGAGAGCCTGTGCCCTCTGCAAGCACTTTGTAGTAGCAGCAGCCAAGCCCACAGGCTGGAGAAGACAAGGTAGGGGAAGAGCTCTCTGATTTGTTTTTTTTTTTTGCTTTAGGCCAGTCAATCCCAACAAAACCAAATCAATTACAATGCAAAAATAAACACAGGCCAAAGACTGAGGTGGGTGCAAAAAATGGTGATCAAATTTCCTCCACTCTCAATTTGTCATTCATAATCAGAGGTTATCAGAAGCTGTATTCTAGTTCAAACAGGTCACCACCTCAACCATGCCATTCCCACATGATCAGGAGTGCCCTGTGGCCTATGCTGTGCTGGAGATTGGACCACTGCCTAACCCCCAACGTTGGAAATTGGGAATCTGAGCAAACACCCACTAGTATCAACTGAACAGATATGTGCTGCTTTGTTTCCCAACAGTTAAAAAGTCAGCAAGGGGACAGCAAGTCAGTTTCAACCTCTTATCTGCTGCCAGTCTCCATCCTTGATTTATAGGCACATGGTGCCACCCCTTTTTTGGTAGCATGTTCTGCAGATATGGCCAAGGGGAGGGGAAGACTTACTAACGGTAAGAGATCAGGCTCTGAGTCAGGAGCCTTGGTGGGGAGGAAGATGCAATACTCCCTAGACAGCAGGCAGCCCAGGAAAAGTAAACAACAAGTAGCAGATTTGATATCCAGCAAACTGGAATACAAAGCTGCCAAAGATACTGGTAAGTGCCAGCCCAGCAGCTTTTCTGATGCTACTTTAGCCCTGAGATGCTAACTTGTTTTGAGGAGCTCAAGGGGATAAATATATCTACATTTAAAAAAAAAAAAAAAAAGAGAGACTTCTGCATGAGCTCCCTGCTGTCTCTGTTTGCTGTGTCTCTGCCCCAGGCCAGAGTGCACTTAGGCTCCTCTTGGTCCCTCCTTCCCTAGAACTCCCAGCCATCCCCCTCCTGCCTGAGCAACCCTATGAGTTTCCCACAGACTGTCCCAAGAGGAAAGATCCCAACAAGCCTTTAAACTTCAGAGTAACTGCATGAAATGTCATGGGATTGACAACAATGGAAATGATAAGCAGAAAGAGAGAGAGAGAAGTCGTAAGATCAACTAACCAGAATGATCTAAGCACAGAGCACAACAGATCAGATCAATTCACAAAGGAAAGTGGCGACTAGCAACTGTCTGCAGCTCGCCTTCAATCCTGGCCAGCAGTGCTCCCCAAGTCCTCTACAGCTGCGAAGAGGTTTCCATACGCAGTCCCTACAGAAGGGACATCACCCTCTCCAAACAGTCTTGGCGCATCAGCCCGGGTGCATCAGTCCCACCCTTGACATTTCCTGCCTTCAGGGAGCTGGCATGGGTCCTCACTCTCCTTCCTGGAGCTGCAGCGCTTTCCCATCCTTGTTCTTGCTGCCCTTGTGCTTGAATGATCCTGTGCCTGTCTCTAATCCCGTGGAGGAGGGCCCCCCCCATGGTGCTGTGGTGGGGGGGATGTAACACACTGGCAAAATGGGGGGCCGCAGGAGGATTACAATGCCAGCAAAGTGGGAGAGTTCAAGGAATCCGAGGACTGGTCACCACTGCTGCTGCTCCTCCGGTGAGCTTTGGAACAGGACTCAGAGGGGGAGAGAGGAGACTCCTGATCCAACACGTTGGGGTAGGTGAACACCAAGTTGGAGGAGCCAGGAGTGATGGCTGGTGTTGAGGTCACCACAATGGGAGTGTTGAGTGCCTCCTCCCCATAAAAACCTCCAGCAATGCTGATGGGCTTAATGACAGACCTCTGGGCTTTGTCAAGGACCAAAGAGGAAGATGGGATCTCTTCTTCCACAGGCTCTTGCTTCACCACCACTGCTCCACTTGCTCCAGTCCGAACACTCTGGAGACTGCTAGATGGTGGGCTCCGACGTTCCTCAGGGCTGATTTTGCACACAGGGCTGTGAGCCACTAGCATAAACTCCAGCTTCTCCTTCTCCTTCTGGAGTTCAGCAATCTCCTTCTGCAGCACTGACTTCTCCTCCTCCAGCACTTCAGTTTCCTGAAGAGAAAATGGGAATATGTAAATATCAGAGGCTCTGGAACTGCTCCTCACCTGAAGCATGGCCATCGAGTCTAGTTCCCATCTGGCATGGGCAGATACACCCCAGACTCTTCATGAGCCAAGCAGGCACCAGGTCATCGCCAGCTGAGCATCTTGTGTTTCAAGTGTCTGCCAGTAAGCTATTGTCAAACTTCAGACTAAGGGTTTCTCATTATCTCACCTCAATTTTCTTATTGCCAGCTTCTACACACTCTATCTTGGCCTGCGACTTCACTCTTCTCCCTTGCTGTCTGCCCAGCAGACACCTTAGCAGAGAGGACTCAGACCTCCTCTCATTGTTTTTTCTGTTAGGCAAGTGATACTCTATTCACTTCTTAGACAGAGGTAGTGCACAGCAACCTCTAAATTGTTTCCATTTTCTTTCTGTAGTGCATATTCCAGATTGTATGACACTTGCCTGACTCTTGCACAAAGTACTAACACTTTCCTCTTCACTGGATGCTCCCTTGATGCATCCTAGGGTTAATACATTTATCTTTCCCACGGTTACATGACACAGTGAATCTATGAGCAGATTCAGCTCTCCTGTGTGAGGAGTGCTCATTCTCAGTCCTTCAGGACATAACCTCCCACTTTGTGCTCCTCTCACTTCCATTACTTTAGTCCTGACAACCCTTAAATTCTTCCTATAGGATGCCCTGCCTCCCCTACACTGAGAGTATCTCCTGATTTTGACTCAGCAGAACATTTCACTGAGGTGCTTTCACTACTGCTGCTGCTGTGCTTGTTAATAAGATCATTGAATAAAACCAGCCCCAGGCTGGTTTTTGAGCAGGAGCACCAGAGCCTTCCCTCCAGCCTCTTTCAAACACAACGCACCCTTATCTCCTCTTCAGCCAGTCCCTTATGCACCCCACAATTCTGGTGCTCATCCCCACCTTCTCCAGCTTAACTAGTTATTTCTCCTGTGGCACTAGACCACAAGTTTCTGTGGTGCTTCCTTTGTGCAGGAAATCAGTTACTGCCACCACAGAAAGGTTAATCTAAAGAATGTAGCTTTGATAGGTGCGCATAACATCTGCCCTGTTTTGTTCTGCTTTCAGATGGTCCTACTGCCATCAATGCTTTTGTCCTTAAGCCTGCCTTTGAGGCACACAGCATTCTTATTTCCATTTATGGAGGGAGTCCAGAGGTAGGGAGACTCAGGTTAGTTGGGAGATTAGAAGGGAAGAAATCTCCTAGGTCATTTTAGGCAGTCAGCAAGGAGAATTTAGGCTCCTGAGCTCCAAGTCCTCACCACTCTTTATGCAGCAGCAATACCATTGGGCAGCCTTGGAAGGGAAAAGTGGTGTTTGTGTTGCAGCATCTTTCTTGAACATGCTAAAGGAGGAAGAGCAAAGCCTGCCGAGCTGGTCCAAAGGGCAGGCAACAAGGAAAGAAGAGTGTATGCAGAGCACGTACCGCCTGGAGTTTCTCTGTTAGCTCTCGACGCCTGTTACGACACTTAGCAGCTGCCAGCTTGTTCCTCTCTCTCCGGATCCTTCTCTTCTCTTCTTCCTCAGGCGACAGCTATGGGCAAATGCCAAGAAAACCCACGATCAGATCTAAGCAAGGCATTCCTTGAAGTTTGTGAGGATTTAACCACAATGCAAAGGAAAAAGGCCTGATCCAGCAGGATGCTGAGCACTCCCCCTCTTCACTGAAGTCAGCAGAAGATGAAAGTGCACAGTATCTCTGCCTGCACCAGGACCTAGCAGAAGGATGAGGAGAAGACAGAGAGGGGAGGAGGGAGAAGATTGTGTAAGAGGACAGTGAATCTGCACCAAGGCCAAACAGATAAAAGATGCTCTGATTGTTTCACAACTTGGGTGGTAGATTAAGCAAAACCAGAGCATGATGTTGTAAGTGCCTCTTTCTTGAAAGAAAATATCTACTGCTTCCCACACAAAAATACTTGTTTGCTTGAAGGTCAGGGATAGGGTGGGGGGATAGACAGGGATATCAGCAACGCTCCCATGAAGTCCGTGAAGCAACAATGATTTATACTACCCAAAAATCTGTCCTCAGATTTCCAAGCACTCAGTGAGATAACACTGTGCTTCTTGCATCAGCAGGCAAGGCTTCAGTGATATCAAGGGCTTTCTGAGGCTAGCTGACATCCTCACCGATATAAATCAGGAGCAATTCCATAGAAACCCAACAGCGACACTCTTTCGAAATCAGAGGAAATGAGCAGAAGCCCACAAGATCTGGTCAAGTCAAGCCTAGCTTCTGGGGATTGAGACGAGGTGTTATAAATCCCAGCAGTGGCAGATAAGCTGGCACCAGTGCCAAGGCCAGGGAGCCGGTGCGGCAGTGCAAGAACAGGGCTGACATGGCCCAGCTCACTGATGCAGCACACGGCGTGCAGGAGCTGCTGCAAGCAGACGGCCATGCGGATTCACGGCAAGTGCTTGGCCTGGCATCCTCCTCCACTGCAGACCAACCTCACACCCTGCAATTCACCCTCAACGGGCTGGTGTGTGTTGCAGGGGCTTTGGCCTGGTGACTGCAACCAAAACTGAAACAAGCACCCTGCAAAGCACATGTCAGTTCTCACAAAGTGACAGCAGAGAATGGAAAAAAACCCTTTTCTCATAAAAGCTTTCAGTTTTATTATCTTCAGGGGCTGTCAAAATTGTAAACAAGACATTCACCCTTTTGTTATCTTTTCTTTTTAGTGCTAGTTTTACTCTAACCTCATTTTGTTTGTTTTGATTTGCTTTATTTCCTTAATTTTGATCTTGGCAGTTTCGAGGAGTTTACTTCAGCTGCTGGGCATTCCCCTTGCTCAGTTCTGCTTTTCTGGGGGATCAGGTCCACACCTGTGATTTCACCTCTACACAGCACGAGCTCTTAGCTGCACAGTGAGAAACAAAAGCATAGCTAGGACTTCAGGACACAGGTTTGGGGCCTGAAAGCTCAGCAAACCATGGCATTCCATCTCAGGGTGAAGGGTAGCTCCACCCTGCTGGGCAGCAGCCAGCAGGGCTTTGGCAAATCTTCCCCCTCCACCCCAGTAAGGAACCCTGACAGGCACCACTATCCCCACTACAGCTCTATCTGCTCAGTTCCTGTCTATACACGTGTGGGGTAAAAATGTATTTGCACACCAGTATCCACAATATGGCAAAGCTTTAAGCATGCACACAAATTCTGTGCTGTCTTGGGGCCTCTGCATACAGTTTTCCAGAGCCGTTTCACGCTTCAAAAGCACAGGCCTCATTGAAATACGTTGGGCTGAAATTTATCCTCCCAGGGCCTTCAGTCATTTTGAAATTACCTGTGTCTGAAGATGTGCTTTGCAAAAAATCTCATAGGCTGGGCTGAAGCCCCTAATCTGGATGTGCTTAACGTTATACTGGGTCCAAAAAGGAATATTCTGTCAGCTGTTGCTGGATTTGTTTGAGAGCGGTTGGATTTGGCACTCTTCATGCCCCTGCTGCATGCATTATCTGTAGCTTGTCCAAGCCCAATATGTGCATTCGCTGGCAGAAATGTTCATCAAAATAGGCTCTTTTCATAAAGCTTTACACCATGTTTTTCAAAAAGGCACTCCAATGTGATGTCCAAAGCCCCAAAAGCAGAAACCTGAGCCAAAAGCCATGGTAAAGCACCCGGGTACTGCCTTAGCACGTGTCTAATCAAAAGGACTTGGCTTTGAATGACCCACAATGAACGGCTTGCAAACAAGCCACGGGCCAGGAATTGCTTGGCAGGCATCCTTCAGCAAATAACTCTGAACAACAAATAAAGCAGAGAATATGGTGATCTCTTCACGGCCAATTTGTGAACACAGAGGCAGCATTTGTCAAACAAATTAGTTGTTGCTAATTATTCCCCCAGTTCTCGTGAGAGTTTTCCTGACTTTGGACACGAGCCCTGCACGCAGGGAACAAGGAGGTAGCTCTGGCTGGTGGAAAGGGCTGGCACATACCCGAACCACCACAGCTGACCCATCCTTCCTCCCAAAAACAGGCCTTGGGTGTGCTCAGAAGGTGCAGCTCACTCTGGACAGATGACTTTGACCCCTTCCCTACCTCTTAGGTCAAAACCAGACAGCAACTCCACACAAAATAATCATACTGTGAATCAAAACAGATGATGTGGAAGTAAAAGTAGGGCTGGTGAGTCTTATTAGAAACAGACCTCGTGCAATAGCATGTGCTGCCATACTGAGGGTGCACAGTGCATCTCATTACACTGCTCTGCAGCGACCCACACAACTGCTGCTTGGGAACAATTCAGGGACATCCAGATTATTCAAATTTCTTCATATT
This sequence comes from Tapera naevia, assembly GCA_033556795.1. Classification (NCBI taxonomy): domain Eukaryota; kingdom Metazoa; phylum Chordata; class Aves; order Cuculiformes; family Neomorphidae; genus Tapera; species Tapera naevia. The sequence goes on along the minus strand of JAUMJJ010000246.1, from coordinate 14,637,054 downwards.
TTCTTTTAAAGAAATCAGCCTAGCACTGTGGATAGCTATTCACCGGACAGCCCTGGAGAATGCTTCTTCTTACTGAGAAGATATTCACGGGGTTGAAAGGATTTCCAGAAGATGAGACACCTGCATCTAGTCTACCACCCTGCCTGAGCACAGTATTCAGGGTCCTGGCTGAGTAATCCCATCAGGAGGTGGAGCACAGGGCAGCCGTAGCACAAGCCACCCCATCCTGGCTACAAAAATGCCACTGGGTTGGGCAGAAAAGTCTCTGCTTATGGGATTTCCCCTTCACCACTGTAAAGTGATCAGGTGATTGCATGTTCATAGTGGGAAAGTGGATTTAAACCCTAGATTTTCATCCAGAAGGCTCTTGCTACTAGACTTAAGATACTCTAGGGAAGCTGGTCGGATACTGGTGGTATCACCCAGGAGCGAGACTGGAGCAGCACTAGCTGCCACAGAGCAGATATAAAACAGCAGCTGATGTAATTTAGGTGTCAGATTTGTAAAGGAGCTACATAAAAACTTCCTCTGCCTGCTCAGAGGTTTCCTTCTGCCTGGAGTGGCAGAGACTCAAACTGAAACCCAGGGCTCAGCTTCAGAGTTTCACCTGCTTTTGAAACCAAGCCGCAATGCGGCTCAGGTGAGAAGCGTTTGATGGAGATTGGATAAGTCTTGCTGTACAATGAGGAAGCAGCAACAAAATTACCCTCCGTCTTACACCCGCCGTCACCCCAAGAAATCCCAGCACCTGCACAGCACAAGAAATGGACCTCAACATTTCCCTAGAGGGCCGGGAGATCCCAAGAGAGGGTGGGGGAATCCCTGTGCGCCTGTTTTCGAGGCTGCCCCAGCTGCTCTCCCTGCCATGCTTACCTGCTCATCTCTGCGTCTCCGACCCACTGTGGTCCCGATGGTTTTGATCACACCAGGTCGCTGCAGAGCTGTGTGTCCGGCCACTGAGGACAGCGGGGGCAGCGGGTGGCTGTAGGGGTGCGAGCGAGAGTAAGGGCTCGACATGGAGGTGATCACGGTGGGCTGGACCATCCACTGCAGGTCTTGGCTAGTTGTGATGGCGTTGATCGTGGGGATAAAAGCGCTGCCTGATCCTGGCATATCTACTCGATATTTCTAGGAGAAAAGGCAGTGGAGAAAAGAGAGAGGAAAGGAAAAAACATCAATGAAAGCAGAACATGAGTGGTTACTCAGAAACCATCTATGCCCTCAGGAGTGGTGGTGCCACCTGAAGAAAAGGCATAAGCTGCTGTTACTGCTGTAGCATTCCAGGCTGCCCCTGCCCGCTGCAGCCCTCAGGCACATATCCTCCAGAGCAGTCCTGACCTCTCCCAGTCCCTTTCCTCATCCCTCATACCTTCCCAGCATTCCCTACGCCAGCCTCCCCTCTCAGGCAGCATCCCCACTGCCAACTCCCAACTGCAACCACCACTCCTTCCAGCATGGAGCAAAAGGGGAATTGAGAAGTTTCTAGAAAAACAACCAGTCCAAAGAAAAGGAAGAGAAACTTCAGTTCTGAATTGTCACTACCAAGCAGAGTGAAGCCTTCTTCTACCAAAGGATTCCCCTGAAATTTGGGCTCAGTCCACATTGGTTTTGGTGCAACAAGAACAGCAACTTGCTTCTCAGGCAGTGGTTCCGTGCTTGCCACACACAAAGCACAAGCAACCCAGCCCCTGGATGGTTACGTGCGAGGATATGTATTTTAATAGCAGCCTATAAAATAGGTCTTAGGATTCAGATCGGACAAGTTCCCTGCAGCTCTCTGTACTGTCTAGACAAAACAAGGCAGCAGTAAAACCAAGGCAGCAGGTAATGATCTCCTCCAAAATACATGTACACCTTGTTTCAGACAGAGGTAAATCCCTCTGGATAATATGCTGGCATTAAACTGCAAGGAAAACAATCGCTTGCCCCCGGAGGGAGAAACAGCAGAGAAAGAATGCTTTTGTCTATGCTGAGCTCCTTCAGGAGGCTTTCAATGGTTAGACTTGGTTTTACAGACAGCAGTCACTGGAGCAAGGGACAGGGCTTGTAGGACCAGCAGCCGTCACTACCACCAATTTGTAAGCCTTGAAATGACCCCGTGAAAAATGTGCTTCCTTGGGTCAACAAACCAGCTTCCCAGAGAAGCGAGAGTCCTTGCATCAGCCTGATCTCAGTTCAGGTAAGTGTCCCAGATAAGGGACAGCACTTCAACACAGATTTCCTTTTCAGGGTGTGCCTAGTCAAGCACTTTAAGTGCTTTGTTAAAAGAAGGCTACTGCAAATAGTATTTTACATTCGGATAACTACAGTGTTTCAGGACAGCACTAACCATAAGAAGTCCAGCTGCCAATGCCTGGAGACCAGAAGATCCAGTTTCAATACTGACAAATGCTGACTTACAGCTTTGGACAGCTCAAAAATCTAGCAAGGAAGGATAAGAGTAGGAAGGAGCAAATAGAGTTAAGCAGGTGGGGGACTTACACAGCCAGGATGACACTGGCACCAAGACCTTGGCAAAAGCCCCACCAGAATCTCAGAGATTCACCTGGACCTTGAGTCCAGCACATCCTCAGCACACCCCACATTTCAGAGTGCACGCCATCTTTATGAGCTCTCCCAGTTAACTACAGAAGGCCAGAGGCGCAAACTTGTCAATGCTACAGAGGCATTTACTGGAGCAAATCCCCTCCCCTTCGCTCTGCACAGGATAAGTTGCAACCACATGGCACAGGAGTTGATGCCTTGGTGCCTCCACAACCATAACAAAGGGATCTTAACCTCACAGAAGGGAGGAACTAGTTAAACCACAGGGATGAAAGTTCTGTTTCCAGCTTCACAAGTGTCTTCTGCCATAACATTAACTCACTTGTGCCAACATCCCTCCTGTACCCCAAAAGCAGAGAAGGAAGAATAATCCTGTCTTCTTTGCAGGGGCACTAGAAAGCTATGGCTGAAAAAGTTGGGAAACATTTTGGTGCTTTGCTATGCAAATACACCTTATGCATTCCAGAGGAAATGACCTTTGCAGTGGTGCCGCATTTCTGACACCAACGACCTGCTAAAAATTCTCATCAGAGGTCAAGAGAGTGGTCCCACCACATAATCAGCTACATAAGATACAATTGTCTGATGCAAAGATCAAATTCCAAGACAGTGTTAAAACGACTTGCAATCACTCTTGTATTTGACCTAGGACCCTCCTCTAACACTAGTGGGAGGTCTTCTGGACAGCAAAGGGGAGCTGCTCAGATCAGATACATCCTTCAGCAGCTCCATGGTGATTGCTCTGTCACCAGCTTCCTTTCTAATGCTTTGAAATATATTTTAAAATTTCCTCAAAGCCTGTATTCTGCATTTTCCAAAGGCAGTATTTTTCCCAGATAACTAATTAACAAACACACTGCTGTGACAGACTGAGTCTTCATATACATGGTGCTCAGGCTATTGCTGATTTTTACCAGCATTGCTTCCTGACTGGTCAGGCTTTCCCCACACATCTCGCTTTCCCTGCTAGGACATTGTACCTGGTCAGCTTCGCCGTGAAAAACGCTTTTGGCTCCCTGTATTCCCTGCCACTTTCCCTACCCAGCCCCTTTGGGCACAGGCCTCCTCACTTTGGAGCTCCAAATCTTTCCCCAGACTGCAGCTCCAGCTTAGCTCTCCACATTCCCTCTCCTTGTCAGAGAGTTTTGATGCCCCTGCCAGCACTACCTGCTCTTACCCACTGCCCCATTTCCACCCCCTCTTTCCAGACTTCCCCTGCCACTTCCTTGCCCAAGACAGCTGCAGCTTTCCTCTCCTGACCTGGGAGAGGCTCCTGGAGGCAGCTCTCTGGCAGCTCTAGCTTCTCTTTATCTGCGAGGAATTCACAGTGCTACAGAAAAGATGTGGAGATAGCGAGATTGCAGGGCTCCACACGCAGCACGAAGCCACTGCTCTCCTCCTGACCCAAGCAACACGCAGATGAAGGTGTCATTAAAATAATGCAGCAACAAAACAAACAGAAAGAATCCTGTTATTAAAGGGTTCCAAGAACTGAGGCCAGTCTCTGCTCTGCCTTAAAAATATGGGGTTGGAGAGCAGTTTCCCCCATAGCCAAGGGAGTCTCCTGCAAGTCCTCCCATGGGCAGGGACAGACTACATTATCCGGCCACAACCTAAGAGCACGAAACATTTCACGCTTTGACTCCGTGGTTCCCTTCTCCATCTTAACGAGGAGTTTCTACACCGCACCCTGTTGTGTCTCCTCACCCCTCCAGACCTTCAGGTGCATCTGTAACTCTTAAGCACTCAGCAGCACCAGAAATCAGTTTAGAAAAGGGTACAATGACCATGGCAAAAAAAAACCAACCAACCAAACAAAACCAACTACAAAACCACCAAAAACCCACCAAGAGAATCTTTAACAATTACTCAGTTAAAAATTATAGAGTGTAAGAATATGTCTTCTATTAAACATAATGCCCCAATGGTGATCCCATGTTGAACACCTCCTTAAAAGAAAACTGGACACAGTGTTGGAATATTTGAGGGGAAAGTCAACCAGTCTGAAAGAGTACACAAACTCTTCCCATTAAAGTCTATGTTTACCACATGGTAAGTCAGTGATTAGGAAAATTGCATGACACGCAACTTAAAAGAAAAATGTTCCAGTGCCGCATTGCATGGGAAAAATAACTAAAAAGCATCAAAGTTTTGGCTCAGAGACACAGTTTCCACTCAAACATGTGACTGATGCATCTTTTCTTGCTTTAGTAGGGAAAAAAAAAAAGCACACTAAAGAAAAAATTTCTACAATGCATATTTTCTGTAGTGATAAAACTGCAGATCTCCCAGGACCAGAATTAGCAAGAACAACCCGATTGCTAGGGTAAAGGCAACGCTTACATTTGATCCTAATCTACAACATCTGTCTGTAAGGATCAAGGGAAAGACAAAGCGCAAGACCTTGAGAAATCTCCCAGATCCTTAGAGAAAATATTTATGTTCTCAGTAAATCAGCATCCTGCTCAAAGCCCCGCTCAAGTCACCCCAGAAACTGGGCTCCAGTCCTTGTATGATACACCTTGAAGACATGCAGTCCCATAAAATAAAAAGGGGAAAACCCAGTAATCAGTTGGACCTCGAGAGCCTGAAACCAAGCAGCACTGGAGTTACTCCTGCAGCAAATGCTCGAATCCAGCGCGGCTGCTGAATCAGAGGAGGGAAAGGAGAGCGAAGAATTTGCAGCTCGCTGGGCGTTTCCAGCTTCTCAGCTCCCCAACTTTGTCCTAGCATTTACGGTAAAACAGGGAATGAGTTGGAGCCGAGCTACAACCCCTGGAAACCTCTGTGCGCAACCCCCAGAGGGCACCAGCGAGATGCGTTTGGAGCAGGCGGGGAGCGGCGGGGAGTCATTTCTGGTAAAACTTCTTTAATGTGAGGAATGTCACGGGCTGGTACGGTTGGCAAAGTTTAAGACTGGACTTTCCTCCCCCCCCCCCCCCCCCCTTTTTTTTTTTCAAACGATCCTATGACTTCTTGAAGCGAAGACAGTGACACGCTCACGCTGCCAGTTCGCTCATACAAAGCCACGCAAGAAATAATAATATTGGGGGGGTAGTGTTTCAACTTTGAAAAAGCACAGAAAAAAAGTGAGGCTGGGCCAGCTGATGTAAACAAGTTATGAAATAACCCAGGTTTGTATAACTGGCCCGATTGTGTAATGCCTTCCCCAGAAGTGGTGGATTTACTTGATGTAGGCATATAAGCCATTCTGAGATGTTTTCTTAGGAAAATGAAAAAAAAAACCCAAATTCAGTACGATTTCAAACTTCTCGACCAGAGTTTTAGGTCTGCGGATTCACGCCGCTTCCCCAGGAGATATCTGCCATTCTTCCAGCGCTTCCATTCTCTGGTAGCTCCCTGGGAATCTCCAGCTCGGGAAAAGCCACCGGCAGCCCCGAGAGTGGCTCCCGGCAAAGGCAAGGGCAGAGCAGAGCAGAGCAGAGCAGCACTTCACCGGTTTTTGGGTCTCACCGGTGCGAGAGGCAAAAAACAGTGTTACCGCCAGGGAGCCAAAGTCGGGGAAAGCGGCGGGGGGAGGGGGTGGGGTGGCAGTGTGGAAGAAGTGGGGAGACCCCTTTACACACTTGAAGATGCTACAGCCCACCTCAAGCCACCTCCTGCTCCTTTTAGGGTGGTGGGGAGACCACTTTAAACACTTGAAGAAGCTACAAACCCACCTCAAGCCGCCACCCCTCCTGCGTGTTTCAGGGTGGCTGCAATGAAAGTAACTCGGGCGGCACCTCCCAAAGTCCCAGAGGGAAGAAGACGCCCAAACCGGTGCAAGCGAGCAGGACCATGCCCGAGCGCCCAGAAAGGGGCGGCGAACGGAGGGACAAGGAAATCTCCCGACCAGAGCAAGGAGCAGGAAGGAGGGAAAGAGGCAGATGCTCCCCTGTATTTGCGTTACCGGCTCCGGAGAGAGGAGTTGCCCGGAGGAGCCCTTTCATTTCCGAGCACCGGGCATGGGGTCCCCACGGGGCACCAAGGCGGGGGGGGGGGGAGGGGGGGGTCCTCACCAGCCACCAAAGGCAGGGGGGTCCCCACAGGGCACCAAGGCAGGTGGCGAGTCCTCATCGGCATCGGTCCCCACGGACACCAAGGCGGGCTCCGGAACAGCCCTCCGGGTGCCTCCTCTCCACATCTCCCCGCTCGGGTCACCCCCAGCCTCCCACGACACCCTCAGTCCCGGGCGAGGATCTCCCGCCCGGAGAGGCGCTCAGCACTGCGTCCCGCTTGGAAGGGTCGCGGCAGTCGCTCCAGGAAGGAAGGAGGGAAGGAGAGAAGGAAGGAAGAAGGGAGGGAAAGCGGCAGTGCCATTCCAGGAGCAGCGCCTGGAGGGACCGGCGGGGGGAGAGAGGAGGGCAACAATCGCTCCAGCCCTACCTGCTGTGCTGCACTGCTGGAGTAGGTCTCGGGATGTCCCGGGGAGCCGCTGCTACCTCTGGAGGAGGTGTCGAAGTTCCCGGGATAGTCCTGGTACATGGTCCGAGGTCGGGCTGGGGGGAGCCGCGTCCCCGCCTTCCCGCACCGACACCCGCCGCTCCCTCGCCGTCTCCCCGCCCCCTTCTTCTCCCTCCCCGACCTCTTCGGCTCCTGCCCTTTCGCCTCCCGGAGCGGAGAGGGTAAAAAAAAAGGCTTTGGGGGAGGGAAACAGTGTAAAAAAAGAAGAGAGGGAAAACGTAATAAGAGGGGATGAAGGGGGAGGTAAAAAAAAAAAAGGAGGGGAAGAGGAAAAGGTAAAAAAGGAGGGGGGAAAGGTAGGGGAAAAAAAACCCAGAAAAGGTAAAAGAAAAAGAAAAAGAAAAAAGGTAAAAAAGGCGGGGAAGGTAATAAAAATGGGGAAAAGGTAAAAAAGAGAGGGGAGAGGTAAAAAAAAAGAGAGAGAAAAAGGGAAAATAACAAAATAACAATGAAGAAGCTCAAGCGGGATGGGAGCGCAGCCCGATGTCCTCTCTCCGCGCTGCCCGGCGCGACTCGACCCGCCGGCGGAGCAGCTCCGGCCCCGGGGGCTACGGGCGGGGCGCTTCTCCTCCGCCCCCCCCCCCCCTCCCCAAAAACACCAACCGGCCGCCCCCTTTCCCCCCCCCCACCTCGGCGCGGGGGGTGACTCAAGCGGGTCTTACGGCCCGGTAGAACGCGGCGAGAGCGGGAGCTCCTCGCGCCCGCGGTGACTCAGGCTAATGGCATCGCCCCGGCGCCACTCGCTTATTATCCGCCCGCCGCACCATGTGCACTCGCACACGTCAAACCCGCGGCGCAACGGCCCCACCTCGGCCAGCGCGGAGCCTCCCACCTGCCGCCACCGCGGGGGGGGGAGCGGGACGGGAGTGCGAACGCCTCCACCACCTCCGCCGCTCCGCCCCCCTCCCTCCCCGTCCGGACCCGCTCGCGGGTCCGGACGGGGAGGGAGGGGGGCGGAGCGGCGGGGGCGGGCGCGGCGGCGAATTCCCGGCAGGCCCCGCCCCCCCGCCCCACTTGGTCGCGTCCGCTGTCGCACGTTGCCAAAAATGGTCATTTGCGTCGTACGACGCGAGCGCGGGTTTCCTTGCCCGCGGATGACGCGCTCCGAGAGGGATTCCCTGGCCCCGCCGCCGGGATTTAAAGGGACAGCAGCACCGCGGCTGGTGGGAGCGAGGAAGGGGGAATCTACACACGCGCACACACACGCACGCGCGCACACACACACCCACACACCCCTCTGCACACACAAACAAACCCCCGCCACACACACAGTACCCCGCCACACACGCATCCCTCTCTCCCCGCAGAGCGGGGAGGGAGGGTTGGTACGCTGGGGCTTATCCTGGTGGATGGCACCAGCAGCGTCCCAGGGCTTGGGCACTTTTATTCACAGCATCAGTAAACCAAGTGTTACGCTCCGCAAGTGTTTTTTTTATAACAGTGTTAACCTGGTTTTATAATTTTTATTTATTGTGTTTACTTATTTTTTGATTTATTTAGTTAGCTATCTATCCATAATCTACTTATTAGTTTATTAATTTTAACTTTATCTTTTTAATTATTTGTTATTATTTTGTTTTCTTTGGATCTGTTTTGTTGATTTTTATTTTTACTTTTATTATTTTTTTTTATTATTTATTTCTCTTTATTTATATACATTTTGTTACTTTTTATTTTTCCTTTTATTATTTTATTATCTTTCTCTATATCTGGCTTATTAATTTTTGGTTTTACTTTTACTTTTGTTCTTTTATTTTTTATTTTTATATTTTTTATATTTGTTTATATCAGTTTTGTTAATTTTTCCTTTTACGATTTTAATTTTTCTTTTTGTATTTCTTTTTATTTCTTTTTCTTCATATCAGTTTCAGTTTTATTTTTATTTTTCCTTTTATTATTTTTTTTTTTATTTTATATTTATTACTTATTTTTCTGTCTTTGTATCAATTTTGTTAGTTTTTCTTTTTCCTTTACTCTTTTATATTTTCTTGTTTTCTTTTTCTTTTTTATTATTTATATTTCTCTCAGTGGTAGAGATTTTGTGACTGATGGTTGGACATACACTATACCACAGACACAACCCTGGCCTTCTCATCTGTAGCCCTTAGTGATTCTATGATTCTATTTTATTCTTGTCTTATTATTTATTTTACACTCATATTTTTCTTATTTTCTATTTTTTATTTTCTTACTTGCCCTTATTTTTTCTTATTTTCCTTATTTATATTTTTCGTTTTTATTTTTATGTTATTTTTTATTTTTTCAGTAGACTTCTCCTGAGAGCTGGGCACAGAGCTACTCCAGGCCACCAAGGCAGAGTATGTGACAGGCAGGACAGGTAACAGCCTGAGGCTGCCCTGCAGTACAGACTCACTGGGTCAGGACTGTGCCTGTCGCTGAAAGGCACACGCTGGAAGGTGGCAGAAGCAAAAAGAGCAGAGCCATCCACATGGAGAACGTGGGCTCTTGGGTGACCTTCAGCAAACACAGCTAGTTAAGTTAAGATTTTTAAATATTGCTCTTAAACCCAAAATGTCTCCTTTTCACTTTCCTGAAGGATTCACCCAGCCCTTAGCCTGTCCTTTTGGCAGGTAGGGAAGTCATCTAAGTTCAAGCTATAAAATCTTATTTAATCTGTCTCACAGGTAAAGTATTTTCCCACAGGAGCTCATTTGAGAGTGATGGATGGGCTTTCCTCCACTCACCCTGCTCTCCTTGAGAAGGGAGGGCCAGCACCCATCTCAATCCCAGAGCCTGCGGGGAACTCTAAACAGAAGCAGATCATCTGTCATTGTCTTTAGTGCCTGATTTTTTTTTTTTTTTAGCACAGAGCTTGGCATTTGGGACCAGAACACATGGTGATGCTTTTTGGTTTTCAGCACCTTCATTTTCCAGGCAATTGAAATTCTCTGTCCAAATTAGCCACAGTATCTGACTTTCGGGGAAGTGGGGACAAGGCTTTAAAAAGAAATCTGTGCTTCCAACTTGCACTACATTAGGAGCAAGGGACTGGGAAGGGGAGAGGTACTTTAGCAGGCACGGCAAGGCTGTGACGTGTTTTTCCCTTGGGTTGCATGACAGGCAGATGATCTGCGTGTGCTTTTTTCTGCTGAGAAGAGAATTAGTTCAAGATGTGAGAGGAATTGGGCTGCAGTTGTTGAAAAGCAGAGAGAGATGGGGAAAAAGGTGAGTTATAATGAAGAAGCTTAACAAAAGGGGTTGGGTTTTGGCTGGTCACCTCTCTTGGCTCTGCCTCCAGCTCTTCTCAGGTGGAGGTTGCTGCTGGCCCCAGGCTTTACCAGGCATTGGGAACCACTGCTGTCATCTGGGGTCACCAGCCCCAGCTTCAGTCATGTTTTAAATCAGGCAAGTGGGCTTGTAGAAGTCACGCTACTGTGCAGCAAGGAATGCGAAAGTATTCAGCCCAGAAACAGGGAGGTGAGGTGGAGAAGGGGTGCGGGAGTGTTACTATTGAGGCATTTTGCGAGAGGGGATTTCTCATCCTCCCCCCTCCTAGAATTGTTCCTGTAATTTCTCTTCATGATATTCAAGCACTGGTTTAATATTCGGCAGCAGTTAGCGTGGATGCAGTTAGTGGACACTTGTTAATCGTCAAGTTACAAGCCCTACAAGAAGTGTAGGAAGCTGAAGGCATATCTGAGGCCAAATTTTCAGCTACTGTTGGGCATTGAACTCCTTTCACAGCTGGACTAGTACCACCTTGCCCTCGGATGCAATGCTGAAGTTTTACCATGTAATTACGTTGACTTTGCTAGAGGTTCTTCTGGCCTGGGAGCACAACCCCGCCTCTGGCTAAGACAGGCTCACACATATAGAAGTGATTGGTATGTCTCACAGGGAAAAATAATCAGCCCATGGAGCCTTCTCATTCCCTATCAGTCCTTCATAATACTTACTTTTTTTTTTTGATCAAAGTAACTCAGACCTGCCTGGCTTGCAGTGCCCCAGACACAGGCATTTTTCATCCGCATGCAGACCAAGCTTCATTGTGCAATAGGCTCCCTGCTTCCAAAAAAACAAGAGATAACATGTACATCTGCCTAGTCCATTCTTGCCTGAACCATAGACAAATTAAGACCAGCCCAGGTTCCAGGGCAGGAGAGAATCATTGTAAGGCAAATGAGACCTTGGCTTCTCGTGCTTCTGGATTTTGGGAGCAATTAGGAGACTGAAACCCAGACCTGGGATTGCTTTTCACCATGTTTTTACAGGAGTGGAAGAGCTTGGCAAGCATGTAGCAGAGCCTGCAGTTAGGACATCCTTCTCCAGCCTTCCCGGTGGCTCCTGGCAGTACCAGCTATGCCATGCCACCTGCCTATAGGCAAAATCATTGATTTGAGATCAAGGGGGAAAATTGCAACCAAGTTCCCCTTTCTCTCCACCCTTATTTTTTACAGCCCTTTAGATATCTCCATTGTGGGGAAGGGCAAACCCCAGGCTTGGGGTGGCTCTAGGGGTGGTGGGACTGCTCCACACCAGCAGGGCATGGAGAGCTGTGGGACAGCCCAGGGAAGAGCACAAGCCTCTTCTCCACATGCGATTCCTCATCTCTTCTTTTGATACTCGCTCCAAACTCCCCCAAATAGGTGCTATGTCCATCATCGCTGATTATAAAGGACTTCCATTACAGAAACAGTGACTCTGTTGCTTCCCAAGGCCTTTTCTTCAAGCTCTCTGAAGAAGCAGTGTATGCATGACTAGGGCTCTCCAGCCCTTCCTGACATCTGTACTTTCATCTGTGAATGAAGTCTGCTTTCATATTGTCTCCCTAAGTGCTAAGAGCAAGTGTTTTGATGTTAACTTCTGGGAACGAGCTCTTAAGCTACCACCTCACACTTAATTACTGTTATTTATTAAGTACTCTAGCATATCCAAGGGAGAGTTTTTTGTGCTTCAAAGGGTTTCTGGACATAGTTCGGCAAACAACTTTAGCCAAGCAGAATAATTTTCCTACCTACATATCATCAGACCATGGAGCCCCCTGTCCTGCTGATAACCTCATTGTTTTCATGATGCACAGTGGCCACTTTAACAACATACTGTCTTTTTAGGGCAGGGAGTCGCTCCCCTCTACTGCTCTCAGGTGACTGCAGTGATACTGTCTTGTGTTCAAGTGTGCAGCTGGCTTGGCCCAATGTTCCTGGCAGGGTGAATGCTGCTGTGCATCCCGTTCAGGGTAATGACACTAATCTTGCCATTCTTACCACAGCCTGGCAATGAGGCGACTTGTTCCAAGTTCTGATGCCAATAAAAGCCCAGGATAAAGCCACGTGGTGTGACGCTCTTCCCTCTTTTCAACCAGGTTTAGTTGATGCTGAGGGCCTGGGATGTGGGCAGGGCAGTAGCGGGGTGGTCCTGTGGTAGCACCAGCACCAAATGCCTCTGGCACTGCTCAGTCAGGCTCGCGGCACAGCTGTGGTGCAGTGCCGTAGCCAGCGGTCCTGCTGGCTCCATGCAGGGTCAGCTTTGCAGAGATTCCAGACGCCGACAAAACCAAACAGTACTTCAAAGCAGAAACAGCTTCAGCCCTCTTAAAATGCTCCAGAACAAAGAACCTCCCAACCCACTGAACAGCAGGTGCAAGAAGTGGATTGGGACCAAGGGCTTATTAAGAGTGACCACGATGCCTTTATGGCATTTTGCTGGTGCAGGGAGGCAGAAAAAAAGCTGCAGGAGATACAAGCCTACCGACAAGGAATCTCCCTCTTAGCCCCAGAGTATGCGGGATGTGAGAAATGGAAAAAGAAATCCCACAAGTCTAGCACGAGACACCTCTTGGCATGAGATGAACGGTCTTATCTTGATACCTGTGTTTGTTTGCCCAGCTTCAAACCTGTCTCAGCAATACAAGAGACTGCCCTGCCCCTCTACCGCCTCTTGCAGACACTTCTTGTCTCAGCAGCTGAAGGGCCCACTGAGGCTCAGCTGCACTATAGCTCAGGGGCTTCGCCAGGAGATCCTGGGCAGCACTGCCACAGGAGGTATTAGGACACGGGAGCCCTGCTCTGCAGAGCTTGGACCCAGCTCTTTCCCCATTGCACAGTTCATTAAGGGACTTGAATATTTTCTTGCTGTGTTTTGTGAGTAGGGCCTCAACAAACACCTTTCTTTGTGTCAGCGCAGTGGACAAGACCAAAAACCTACCTGAAGAGCAGTAAAGCTCATCCCTGCCGGTGCCCCTATACCTCAGCAGAACAGATGCTGAGGACAGCATCTTACCTGAAGTGGCTGGCGCGCTCGGGATCTGGCTGAGGGCCACTGAGCCCTTGCAGCCTGGGCCAGCAGGAGAGGCGCTGGCCAGCACCCCTGTACTGCCGAGTTATTCTCTGAAGCACTCGGTGCCGGCCAAGTGGATCACCCAGCTGAGCTTATCAGGCAGCTCGCTGTTCCTGCTTGAGTGATTCAGCCCCTCCCAAGTACTCCCCGGCAGCACAGCAGGGAGGAGGCGGAGGGAGCCGTGCAGCGTGCACGTAGATAGCCCTCCTGATAGCGGGAGACAGATAAACACACGCGAGTTAATGGCTGAGCTCAGATCTAGTTGAGGCAGTTTGACCTTTCTGCTGTTAAGCGTCCCTTCATCTGACATAAAAGAGTTTGACACAAGCACTCAGGGGAACGTGTGGCCGATAAGTGAGACTTACTTTCTCCAGCCAGCAATATTGATTAGTGCCGTGCCTGCAGACCTGGCTCAAGGCCGTGGTGGAATTCAGCACAGCTCACTCAGGGAGTGAGCAGAAGAGACAGTTGAGATACAAAGGTAAAATAATTTGTTGACTGAACCTGTAAAGTGTCCTTTCTGTCTCCTACTATAGCGACCTCTGTACTGCTGAAAGCCTTGGAGGGAGGGAGAGGCTTCACAGGCTGGGCAGTTGCACTGGGAACCAGCTGCTGTCCCTGTGTGGCCTGGCTTGTCTCCATCCAGGAGAGTATCCTTGTAATTGAGCACCTCTTGGGCAACTGGGAGAAAACAAAGTAGACCAAGAATCTGTCTGAGCATCTGAGAGAGGGTTTTTTCTCTCTTGCCATGCAGGATAGGCTTTACCCCAGTGATCTAGCTGTAAAGGGTGGCACATGACTGTGCCAGCACATGAAATCAAACCCAAACGTGTGCATCCTCACTCTGGTGGCACCCCTACTGGCTGGGATCCTTGTTCCCTGAGGACCTGTGGACACAGGTCTTGAAGAGCCTGGCAGTTCTCTGCTGGCTACAACATTATAAGCTGTTATGTAGCATGGAGTGGCTGGGACTCAGCTTCTCGCTGCCCCAGACATCTTGTTGGTGGCACCCTGAAGCTTCAACATTATGATCATGTTGCAAAGAGTGGTTGCCTGGAGTCTGTAACTGAGACCATTCACTTCATGGGAGCACATTTTGAAAATCTCGCTCCTAGCCTTTTGAGCTTATGGAGAGCCCGATCCACGTGTAAGGCAATACTGTGCTTTTTGTCCAAGCCCTCGGAAAGCCTAGAAGAGTCACAGCAGGAAAATCAGAACTACCCCAATTTGTGCTAGTTCTGTATTTACCCTGATGACACTTAAGTACCAGCAATACCAGCCAAATTCTCTGGGATGTGAGGTGGAGATTGCTATTATGCAGTCTTTCTTAAACACTCCAGTATAAATGCCTCCCGTAATAAACTGGCTTGCTCAGGAATATAGAATGGGGTTTTGAAAGCAGCAGGATGACCTAGAAGCTCAGGTTACACACAGTCTATACGCAAAGGCACTTTAAGTTCTATTAAAGCCTCCAAGAACACTGAGTCCACAAAAACATACCAAGCATTTATAGTGCTGAACAAGCTTTTGAAGGGTTATAAGAACGTTCTCACCCAGGATGTTACTGAATGTTTCCACCATGGCCCATTATTTTCTTTCCTCTGCCTTTTTCTTGCTGCTGGGCACAGAAACATGAGGAGAAGCAAAGTTTTCCTCCTGGAAAGGGAAGGACCAGAAGGTGGTTGCTGTGGACAAACTTTTACCCACCTACTGCTCCTCTGGCTCTGGTGTGATCACAGGGTTTGATTACTGGGGTCACAATGCAAATGTAGGAGCTCTCCCGGGAGCAGGGAT
The DNA here is from genome assembly GCA_033556795.1 of Tapera naevia. Lineage (NCBI taxonomy): Eukaryota > Metazoa > Chordata > Aves > Cuculiformes > Neomorphidae > Tapera > Tapera naevia. Next base: position 14,621,955 of record JAUMJJ010000246.1, on the reverse strand, counting down.
CAGTGAGGACAGCCCCTGGCTGCAGGCAACTGTTTATACAGGGATATGATGTGTAGGAAGAGATCTTCCGAAGTGGGAGGGCGAAGCCTGGGTAAACACAGCAGGGATACTCTTCAGAAGCTGGTGAAGGGGCATGGGACAGTGATGGGAGTGCTCGACAGGCTCAGTTTTGGCCACATGTGTGCCCACATGGCTGCAGGCAAACACATGCCACCTCTCAACAAGCCTGCTTCTGCAGTGGGTTCAATAACACGTATTAATGTACCAGCAGGTCCACAACAAGAGGTGCTGTTTGTGGATGTGAGTAGGTTTAAGGAGAAATAATATGCATTAACCTGCATTGGGCTGCAAGTGGGGACAGGCCCTGGGCTGCCGGAGGACACCTGCTGCTTTGCTTCCAGCCAGGGCGTGCCGCGGGAGGGCCGATCCAGTGCAGGCAGCTGCAACATCACAGCCCCTCTGCCAGCGAGAGCGAACCCTGCAGCCATTCAGGCACAGGTGGAAGTTTGGGGACCTTCAAACTCTCTGGGCTGGCTGGACGCATATTGGTCTCTGTGGGTGCACCCAGCCCACAGGGCTGCAAGGCCCCAGAGACAGAGGAGTCCTGCTCCCTGCCATCTGTCAGGTCATGCTGTGCTGGCAGTTTGCAAAGCTGTCTATTATCGGCACGTTAATAACCTTTCACAATGTTTAATTACTTGGAAAGGTAATCGGTCCTGTGGTAGTTCTTTTAAAAGCATGCCCATTTCACTTGCTCTTGGCAAAGACTTCTGCTTTTTTGTCTTTCATTCTCACAATAAATACGTTACAACTGATCCTACTTCCAAAGGCAATACGTATTTCTAAAACAAAGAGGAAGATTGCTCCCTGGTTTTCTGGATATCAGCTCTGCAGCCTGGTGCCACCACAGACCTCTCACAGAGACACCATTGTGTGTGGATTCAGGAAGACTATCTGCTTTTTCTGTTTTTTCATGGCTTCTCATTTAAGGTGCCTGATTTGGCAGAGCTGGCCCCACCACTGACTGCTCTGTAAATAAACAGCCAAGAAGCTCGGTCCCCTCTGCTCCCTCCTTGCTGTCCTTTGGCTGTGACAAGCTGTGATGCCAGAGGCTGGGGCTAGGAGGAGGGAACAGGAAGACCCATCAGCTGCAGAAAGAGGACAGATAGGTGAGAATGCCACCAGGCTCTCTCCATGGACAGCTAACCGTGACATTGTGAGGGTCAGGGGTTCATGACTGCCACCAGCCACACCTCTACTGCATTCTGTACCATGAAGAAGCAGCAAGTTGTTCTTCCATGCAAGGATGCCACAACTCATTATATGAGGCAACTTGTGCACATCGCCTTTGAGCTTGTGACCCTATGCTGAACTGCCTTGAGGAGCCTGGTCTAGTGGGGGGGTGTCCTTACCCATGATAGTGTGTTGGAACTGGATGATATTTAAGGTCCCTTCCAACCCAAACCATTCTATGATTCTATGATTCTAGTAACTGCAGCAACCGCTGATGTTTGCCCTATCCTGGAACCCACCAACTGATGGCTGTGTTCCTTTGAGGTGGCTTGGGAACACTTTGTAGGCACTGCTAGGATCCACATAGCTGCCCCTTGCCATCCTGGTGCAGCCCTGGGACTCCAGAGCCAGCCCAAGAGTCAGTCTATCTCTGGGCAAGAATTCTCCAGCACATGCATACCTGGGAGCCCATGGGGCCCTGGCATGTGAGAAACTCTTCTGCCTGTGCCAGGGGCCAGCCCCGGGGAGGGAGCACAGCTTGTCAGGCTCAGGCTCCAACTAGTCACAGCCACAGCCTGCAGCAGCGGAAAGAATTAGACCAGATTGACTAAATTTGTCCTTTTCCACTGATGAACGCTGTCCTATGAGCCAACGTGTTCCACTTCAGCTGGGGGGGGTTACTCACTTTTGGGGAGAAAAGCATAAAATGGTATCAGAGCAAAACTTTATTCTTGATGGCAACAAAAGCCACTGGCATTTGCTTCCTTTCTTCTTTAAGCATGAGCTTCTCAAATGGCCAACTGAAAAGCCCCCATCAGGTTTCCAAAGGCCAGGCTCTCAGCCTGCGGGTTGCCCCACATGGATTCACAGTCACAAGCCTGATCCCAGTCCTGCAGTCCATCCATGCTGGTGTTAATCTTATTTTCTTGGAAGTCTTGACAGGTTTGTTTTCTTCTTCCCACCTTCCCCCTTTGAAAAAAAAAAAAAAAAAAACAACAAAAAACACAACACCTTTTAGCAGCCCTGGGGCAAAAGGCTCCCACTTGCTAAATCACAAGGTTTCCCACATTGAAATGTAGGGACGTGCTGCAAACGGGAACTGGCTGTCTTAGCTTTTGTTCTTGACAGTTTGCCAGAAGCCTTAAAACAACAGGAGGAGGTGCAACCACCTAAACTGTGCTCCTTTAGGTGTGTGGGGGGAAAGAGCATTGGCATATCAGATGCAATCAGCACTTTTGCGAGCAGTGCAGGCAACCCCCAGGATGATCAGAAAGGTCCAGCAGTGCTGCTGCTGATGTCCCTCCTGGCACCAGCAACAGGTTGCACTGACTCAGGATCCCATGTCCCTGCAGCATCTCCTGGTGATTACCAGAGGGAGAGAGGTGCAAATGTCAGGAAACACCATTCAGTGCTCTGATGTTAGAAATATGGTTATCCTACATTTCAGAGCCAGGTAAGTGACGATCCTTGCGTTGCCCCATCGGAGAGGTACTGCCAAGAATTAGGTATGTATCTGAGATGAACAGCTGCTTCCCCTCCATCCCCAGGTTATTGGAAAAACAGTGGTGGGGAGGGACAGTAAGTGACCAAAACTTGTAGATCAGCAGAGAAGATTAGCAAAATGCTGCCCTTAAAGACCCAAAAAGCAACCTCTATTGCAGCCAAAGTTGGCTGGTGCTTCCTCTGCACAGATGTAACCCGTAGTTCTTCACACCATTCCAAGGTTGTATATCCTTATTTAACTTGGAGAGCACACATCAGTCCTCAACTATAGATATGTTTAGGGTTCTATTTCAGTCACAGAGTTGGAAAGAGACCAGGTGTACACCTCAAACCTTGCCTACAGTCATTCCTTGGCCACCTCACTGTTATGCTAATGTTTATTTAAACGGATGAGAGGTGGAGCATGACCTAGCTAGGGTTTGAGAAGATCTTCTAATGTCTGTCCCTCAGCTGGGCTCTTGTCAGTCATCTCGCTGCGGTGTTAAACATCTAGGAACTCTGGGTCAGCATCACACCTGCCTCCAGGCTCCACCTCAAGGTGCTCAAGGTCCTTCAGTCCCCTTCTGCTGGTTCCAGTTTCCTACGTATATGTCTCAATGGGGCAGGTCTTGCAACTCAGATGAATTTAGGACTTAGACAAGCTGCACTGTTCACCCTAAAATCTACCAGGTACAAACTTTACAGCAAGAGTCCCCCAGTCTTCACCTGCAGCTCTCAGTACCAGCTTTCCCGGGGCTCTCCACCATAAGTCCCTGCAAACATTTGAATCACTGAGGAGCTCAGGAGCTCTGAATTATCCTTTACCCAAGCTATCATTCCACATTTAGGTCTCTCTTGGCAAAGCAGCTGGACTGGAGCTCACCTTCCAGAGCACCTAGACTTTTCCTCTGCTCCCCCTCACTATCTCCTCCTGAATTTACACCATCACCTGGCTACCTCCCAGTCAGGAGAGCCTCCACCAGAGTGGGCAGGCACTCCTAACTGGGAGGTGGCATTCTTGCTCTTAACACTTCCTCAGCTCCATCACTCGGGCTAACAAAGATACACAGGTGGGTGCCCACCCCTGAACTACCTCCTCAAGTCTGTAAGTCCCACAAGGCAGGCGAGCCAAACCCTTTTCCCTTGCAACGTCATGGCATTAGGTTATAAAGTTCAGCTTGTCAGTAAGTAAGCCGGCCCCACCCACGACTTCTTTCCACATAATTATGGTTCACGGAGATACCAGGGAAAAAGGAGAGCCCCTGCCGGAGATGCTGACGTCTTTTTCCTTTCAGGTTCAATGGCTGCTTCACTGTGGTTGGGTTTTCTTTCTGCTCACCACCTGGTCTTTCTCTGACTGGAATCATTCCCCTCTGAAAAACGTGGTGACTTTTGCTGAAAAGCAATTCAGCCGCTTCTGTAGCGAGGCAGTGCTCACGAACGGCGCAGTGGTAGTTACGGGATGTGTGGTTTACCTCAAGACGTCACATCTCTTCCCCCCAGAGACATCAGAAGGGTTATTGCTCAAATTCGGCTTCAATTGTATAAAGGAAAAAGGCCTTGTGACTTTCACTACTACTTTTAATGTTCTAAGAATCCTCCATGCTCTGTTCACCAGGCTGCTTCAAAGGCAGATTAGCTGGGCCATAAGATGCTGCTTTTTGGCATACATATGCATACAAAGTGTGGTCTAAAATCCCATGAGTCACATTGCAGTGTTTCCTAGCTGGGGAAAGGTGTGATGATTGATTTTGGTTGGAGATTTTTCTCAGGTGAAGGCTGGCCAGAAAGAAGGGTTTCAAGTACCAGATTTGTGCTTTTTGTCCTCAAACGCTTTTGGAGAGCAGGAGTGATATATCTGATGTGCCTCTTTCAGTGCCAGAGCTGTGATGCTCGGCTGGAAGACAGTTCTTGAGGAGCCATTGTTGTAGATGGCCATGCCATGCAGGGAAGGAGAGCATCATGCTCTGTTGAGGCAAACACCAGCCCAGCAAAAGCTGGGGGTCCTTTCTGTGACAGGAAAGCTGAGAAACAAGAGGCAGGCAAGGCTTGGTCATGCTGGACAAAGGCAGCATGGAACTGTGTTAGTGCACACTCAGAGAGAGAGCTGAGAAAGGAAACCAGCAAACCAGATCTCCCCATCCTGGCTATAAAAATAAAAAACCACACAAAGGTAAATAAATAGCATCACAAGTGGAAATGTAGCCATTCTTATCTTCACACAGGCAGTGGGGAATGGTGCACAGCTGCCCAGTGAGGCTGCTGGATCTTCGGTGAAGGGTGCCAGTGCTAACATGGAGATGTACTGCAATTTGGAGGAGCCCAGCTGCTGCCATCTACCCCAGGTTTGGTTCTCTCCCTGTTTTTTCTGGCAAGGACATTTCCTCTTTTCCCATGAGCCACCCCCAGATATTAACACCTCCCCCCACTCCGCAGACCTGTGTCAAGCTGAACTAGTATGAGTATGACAACATGAATCCTCAGGGAGCGAGGTTTTGCCCATACATCAGCTGAGGTGCTTTTCATGAGCTTTTGCAGCTTAGTGTGAGCCACAGTGAGTGGGGTCTGCAGGTATTACTCCGAGGAGCCGCCCACTCAAAGCCATGACAATGTGGGGAAGGGCAAAGGGTGCAAAGGTAAACTGTGCTGTGGCCTTTTGTTTGACTCAGCTTTGAGACTGCAACTGTAGCAACCTGACCAAAACCATTACCAATCTCCCCTTTGCTAAAAATCATCCCTTCTATTTTCCCATATGGTGCCTGAGGATGGGGTCCCCAAGGGAGGCGCACACTTCCCTTATTTTTATGTGAAGACACTGTGCTACATCTAACAAATGCAGGGTTTACTCATGGGTGCCTTCCTCCCATGTGCAGTATCGCGCTGTGACCTGCCCAGGAAATGCAGCTGGTTTCCTGCCAGTGAGCTGGGCAGTGCCTTATTCTCTGAAGAGCTTGTTCACCTGCCTATTGCTTCAGTGCCAGCCTCTTGGGCTCCTCCAGCAAGGTTCTCATCTGTGGATGAAAAGTTCTTGCCAAGGGGATAAGCAATGCTCACAACCCTCATGCGGGGAGGGAAAGCAGCCCGCCATGGCTCCCACAGTGGGAGATCCACACCTGCCTCCTCGCTGAGCGGGATGTGGGATGCACACCAGGAGAGGGAAATGGCTACAACACAACCAGGTGGAAGATGCGTGTGAGTGTGCATTGCAAGGACGTTATCTGCTACGGCTGAGGTGTGAATAGGGAACAAGTTCCCTTCAACAAAGCTGCCCCAGTGAGGAGAGGCACCTTAATTCCCAGCATAGTCTCTGCTGAGACTGGCAGGCTCCTGGCATCAGCTAATTAACCCTTCAAATGCTGAGGAAGCTCAGAGGACCTTAATTTAACAGTCACAGTAAAAATATTTTGTCTGTCAACAGAGTCTTTCATCCAAGGATCTCAAAGCACTTTACAAGTATTAATTAAGCTCACCAAAGTAAGTCTGAATAATTACTGTCATTGGACAGAGTGGAGAACTGAGGCCAAACTTGCCCAAGAGCATCTGTCCCGCCCTGGGGACTGGAGCAAAAGAGAAGCAATTCCCAGCTACATTAACCAGAAAGCAAACCTCCTGCAGAGAACAGTCTCAGCCTGTAAACCATCCAACTCTGCTGTGCTCCACTCAAGGATCACATGTTTGAAGGACAGGGAAAAAAAGTTATTTTCATTTTGGAATACAATGTAATTGATGTCACTGAAAAAAAATAGTTACAAACTCCTTGTATCAGTGTGAAAACTTTCTTAATAACAGAAAACAAATGCTGTTTCATTTATCCTGTGCCTTGTGTCAGCCCCTTCTACTGTTTTATGAGAGATTAGTAGCTTCTGAAAGTAATACATAGTAAATAACATCTTGAGGAATTAGAGACAGAATTTAAGGACTATTTTAAACCCCAAATGTTCAAAGTTGCTTGTTGTTTCACCTTAGTACTGTGAATCTTGGGGCTTGGAGCACTTTAATTTTCCTATGCCTCCAACCACCTGCGTCAAAGAGTCTCAGATCAGGGCTGCTTAGGTTGCAGGTTCAGGTATATATTTTAAAGTCATAAAGACTCACTGTCATGATCTAGTCTGGACACTTGCACAGCCCAACCCAGAGGAATTTAGCTGTTTACCTTGTAGATAGCCCAACTACTTACATCACACTATTTGGTTAATTTTCATGGATGTCTCTGCAACTGCTGAAGTTCTCTGACGTTTCCCCACCTTCCAAACCCTGCTCCATATTGCATGGAGAGACTCCAGCATTGGCTTTCTTGTTTGCAAATTCCTTACCTACAGGAATGTTGTTGGGAATGAATATACAAATATTGTGAGGTTCAAAGATATCAGAACAATCGGGAAGGGAGTAATAAATATACCTCACACAGACAATAGCAGGTTTAATTCTATTGCCTTGATCTGACTTGGCACCAGTGCTCTGTGGAACTACTTGTTGTGCTTATTCCCCTCTCCATGGCCAGATTCACTGTTTCTTACTGATATATAACTGCAGCATTTTGGTTGTATTTTGGGTGGTTCTGGATAAAAGCAGCCTTTTCGGTTTAAATTGAGCACTTTTCAAAGCAATAGCAGCTGAACTGAAGAATATCCACGAGGTGTATTATGGGGTTAAACTAATGATTTTTCTTATGCCAGCACAACATTCCTGCACAAATAGACAGCTATTTGGCCTCTGAGTTCAACCCATGTTTGACACCTGAGCCACCATAGATGGGGCTCTAAGGGATGAATGCTACACAGAGTGAAGAAACTGAGTAGTTGGCTCTTCTTTGTCACAGAGGATCCTACAGCATCATCACTGGACTGGAGGTGATGAGAACTTCTCCCCCCGTAGAGTAAAGCCAGGAAAGGACTCCCAGAAGGGGAGCAGATGTGGGGATGCTGCACATGGGGAGGAAATGTTATTTCTATGGTGGTGGCATCATGTATCCCCTATTCCAGGCATGTGATGGGAAGGATTAGTAGGCTCTGAGGAGTCCTTCCTTTTCCTCCAAACACAGGGCCATCTCCCCATGGTTCAACTAACCTAGGTGCCCCTGTGTTGTGCCTCACCCTGCCTGTCCAGAATGCAGATGGTGATGGGCCCACAGGGACCGTCTCACCCATGCTATTGCAGTGTGTGTTTCATCACTGCTCAGTCCCTGGGCAGTGGCAGATGAAATGGACAGGCAGGGCAGTCGTACAGGTTATTGGCCAGCTGGAAACCTCCTCACCCAAGCCATCGCAAACTGGGCTCCATGAAATGTTTCGGATCAGTGCTGCCTGTTTCCAATTATATCTGAGAGCATTTCTGCACTGAAGAGCCAAAGTCTTGATTTATAGGCTTTTGGGCAGGGGAATGCAATGTTTTTCATTATCTTTATCTCTAAATCTGCTCTTGTTACTTGTTGCTTACAAGAAACTTGTGGAGTGTAATGCAAAGGTCTTTTGTTAAGGTTTTCTACACTCAGATGCTAAAATCTTTCATTAAAGCCCAAGGTAATTCCTTCTGCATCAGATAGACAGGCCCAGTCATTTCACTCTGCTCATGTGCCCTTGGGAGGAGACAAACCTGAGGCTGAGGCCATCCCACTCAGACACTGGCCACAGCCAGAGCCTGAGCACTCACTCGCACTTCATGGGTGCCGTGGATGGTGGGAGAGGCAGTCAGCCTGCTCCTGCGCCACTCGCTCTGCACCAGACATTCCTCTGGCTGAGTTTTCTGCTGCATTGGCTTCCCACATATTTATCTTGACATCACATGGGCTGGGGCCCCTCCCGCCTCTGTCCAAAGTGAGGCTGCTGTGCAAAAAAAAAAAAAAAAATCAAAAAAAAAAATCACTTTTAGAAAATGATGCCTTCTGTGGAAGGAAAAATGCTCAAATGCAGTGAAAAAGAATTTTATGAGCTTTCCTTCAATACTTGTTGTGCAACATCCTTACAGGATTTCATTATTTGTGATTTTATCTAACTACAGTCTGTGCCTAATGGCTCAGAGGTGCTGTTGATTAATTTTTTCCAGCTCTTTGATGTACCGGCAATAACTTGTCCATGTTGCCCTGTGTCAGTAAAGTGGAAATTGCCGCGACACAGTCAAGGTGAGGTATCATGAGGTGGCCAAAACCAGAACAACTTCCTTTGTCCACAGTAGGACCAAGGTTGCCCCTGGCCACGCTCTCCCCACTTGCATTAGCTGATTGTGCTGTAACGAGTCAACTCATTGAAATAGGAAAAAAATGCTGGGTACTTTTTTGCTGGGTTAGTGAGTTGAACTCACTCTCCATGTGACCAGGTATGTACTGGAGCCGGCGCAGAGGATGAAGGGAGTGATCAGGCAGCGAGGAGTGGCGGAAGGAGGGAGAGGAAGGAGAAGGGCAAGTGGGGGCAGGCTGTAAGATCATCTCTTGACACCACACCCTACGTATGGACACTGTCAGTCTAATTCCTACCGTACTGGTTCTGTCCTTGATGTTGTAATCTGTTTCTGTGAATCTTTTTAGTTATGTAGTGATTTATTGGTTAGTGGGGTGGGTTTGGACAACCTCCAGCAACAGACATGAAATCCTGTATCATGCTGAGCTCTGTCCTAGTCCTATTGCCTTCAATGCAAAGGCACGAAATTTGTCTCCAGGAAATGAATCTTTTTCACAAGATTATAAGTTTATATGACTAGGCTATAAAGTGATGTAAACCTGCCCATTTCCAAAAGCTTTGGTGAAGATATACCACTTACGAAAGGATTTGCTTCAAAATTTTTAGCTGTCCCAGCACATTAGTTGCTGATTAACTGGAGGTCTTCCTGAAAAGAGTGCATTTATCAGCATAAACGGACCTCTTTGTTCCCTTACGTAGAGATTTTCAGTCTGCCCAAGTTGAAGTGTTTGCCAGTTCAAAATTTATTATTTCTTGTCATCGCTTCTCTTACAGTCATCACCTCTCTGGTATTAGTCCAATTCTGTGGATTCGTCAATCACCACCACAAAGAAATTCAGAGCCAAAATAAACCTGGCACGACTTGATCTCTGTATTACAAATATACTGGCACAAAAGTTGTCCACAAAATCTCCCATTTCAGCAAAGTGCTTCAAATCCCATTGACTTCAATTAGTAAGTTAAGTAAGTGCTTAAATACCATGTTTGAACCCAGGCCTGAAAACCATACCTTGGCCAACTGAATTTGTAGTATTTTTTTTTTTTGGTAGTGATGCAGCCTCTAGAGGAATCTCCTTGTTTTAGTTCAGTTAAGACATCAAAATCTTGGGTGAGACCAAGGAGAACTGAAAGCAGATACTCCATTGTCTTCTGGCATCTTTCATTTACAAACTGTTTGTAGTAGGTCCTCCAGTAAATGGTCTTCTAGGATGCTTCCCTCTTACTAAAGTTATGGGGTTAAGCCTTGAGGAAAAAAAATCTTACTCAAGCAAAATGACACTGACGTACAAGATAAGGGAAAAATGTGGACCACTTCACAGTAGCTGATGGTGTCTGGCAATTTTATACTACACGCTACTCCTGTTCTCCCTGTATGCAATTGCATAGGCATATCAGTGTAATGCATGGTTATTACAAAATAACCACAACACGCTGGGAAGAACATTATATGCTTCTTACTTGGACAACACTCATCTGGTCTTAATCTGATTTTTTTTTTGTCTTCTTAAAGAACACCATCTATTTTAAGATTTTCCTATTCAGCCAAAGGAACATGTGTTAATTCGCCCTCTATTAAATATTTTTTTCCCTTTATTCTCTCTGCTGATCAAAGAGCTCTGGGGCAGTTTCCTGAGAGGCAGGCATACCTTGCTGCTGGAGCAGGAAGCCAGAGCAATGGAATCCAAATGCTTCCTCACCTTCCTCCTCTTGGGAAAGAAGCTTCCAGCCTGGCTGCCTCCAAAGCTGGCTGCTTGCACTCAGCGTCAAACCTGTGCAATTCCCTTGCCCAGACCCATCCCTCCCAGGCATGCTCGTGTTGCCCTGCTGGGAGATTTTGCTGCCATAGGAGGTAGAGCCATTGGGTGCCATCCCTTTTCCTACTGTGTTTGTGCACCTTGCTCAGGTAGCTCTGCCTACGCCCCGCCCATGCTAGTTACTCTCAGCCAAGAAGCTGCTGAATGAGAAGATGATGGCAGCATCTCCATCACTTCTTTGTGTTCAACAAAACTGGTGGGGACTGCTGCCTTGTGCAGGGCTCCTTCCCACAGGCAAGAGGGAGATGGGTGCTGAGCACACCTGGCATGAGCCAGAGCCTCCAAAGAGCAAGGCTGGTGGAGGAACACCTCAGCCCCAGGCTGTGATGGGAGCCAAGGTGAGTGATGCCAGCATGGCCACCAGCAGGGTGGTGGGCTCCTAGGGAACTCTATCATCACCCAACCAGCATCAAGAGACTTCCAGCTTTAGATAATAGTCTAAAGGACTGAAATCTTACACCTGGTCACTCAGAGCACAGCTATGCTGCGCAATGGAGTGGGGTGAAGAGTCCTGAGCCTGCTCAGGGAGGACCACAGCCTTTGGGCCTCATGCTGCTCCTATGCTGCCCCACTGGGTCCATCCTGCTGCTTGGATGCAGGGTGGGATGTCCCAGCTCAGGTACAGGCCAGGCAGCTGCTGCAGCAGAGAGATGGCAGCTGGGGAGCCTTGGCACCACCCTTCACACCATATCTGCTCCCAGGCAATGCAGGCGGGATGTGGCAGGAGAGACCCAGGCTGATTATGGAGTACCCTCCCAGACTCGCTCCAAGACCAGACACTGCTTCCCTGTATCCTGGCAAGGGTGGGAGCAGCAGTTGCAGCTGCAGCATGGCTGGGCCCATCCCGTGTCCCATCAGGGAGCTGCCGTGCCACCCTGGACGAGTCACATCCCTGTTTTCGCCCTAGTCTCTTGTTTGTAAAATGGACACAAATACTTCACAAGGGTGTTGTGAAACCTAATTAATTAATACCTGTAATGCCCTTTGATGTCCTTGCATGAAAAGTCCTATATAACTACAAAGCATTTTTAATGTTATAAAGCAAGAACTTCTTGCTGTCTTGCCTTGGCAAAGAGGCTGATTAGATGTTATCAGTTTTGCTGTTTGCACGTACAGACACTGCCGCAGTACGGTTTGGATCCTGTTCTGTTTTTAGAGAGTAACATAATAAAATGATGGAAAGGTAAATTCAGGAGTCTGTTCCCTAAAACTTCAGTAAGTGGCCAGAAATGGCTTTATGTTTACAGTCAATGAAATAAGCTCAACAGTCTCTCAAGAAAAGAAAAAAACCTAAAACCCTGTACCAAAACAGTAAGTTCATGTATCTGCGCATACCGGTGTGTCCTGATCACACCCACGGTCACTGCACTGAAACACATTCTAGCCTGAGCCTGAGGAAAAAGCCATGTGGCAGGAGCACTTAATCCTGCGTTTCAATGATTGTGTACAGTTTACATTTCATAGAAGTCAACTGGCTTCAAACCCCAAGCCTGTTTGGGCCAAACTTTGTTGACTATTTTTGTCTAATCTGCCATTCAGACTGTCTCCTTTGCAGTTTTACTTCTTAAGCGGTAAAGACCCAACCTGGAGCTGGACTGAGAAGCCTTGATTCTGCCTTCATCATGAAATGCCCCGTACAGTCATGCCAGCAGACACAATCACAGAGTACCTGCTTTAGTTTACACTCATTTGATAACTACATTTAAAACACAGGAGGAAGCTGTACTATATGGTCCTGCCCTTAGAGGATTCAATGACATATGCGGGGAGCAGAGGGATGAAAATTTAGCTTTAACCATTGAAATTCCCAACAAGCCCATCCAGTGTTGCATCTAAAGATGCACTAATAAGTTAATGAAGAAATACTAATGTGTTGACTCCTGTAATTTAGAAAAACGGTGTTGAAGAAGCGTTAATAGTGTTTCTAGTTAAGTGTTAAAGTGTTTCTTTCCCAATTAACACTGTTTACTTTCTGCATTTCCTTGACCTTGAAAAGAGATCCTGCACAATTCCATGTACTTCCTTCCACCTTTAGCCCTCACAGCACAAACGCAGCACCCAGACTGTGCATGGCTCAAGTGGTGTCACACTTAGTTTTATTTGGGTTACAAAAGTAGAATAAAACTTCATATAAACATTTACCCCACATTTACAGGACATACTTTGCAGTCGGCCCTCCCAGGACAGGGTAACTTCACCACGCTCAGGAGTGTTGTTCCGTACCAACAGCAGCACAGCCGCGATGAACATCTGCTCCTTCCCTCTCTGGCTGCCAGCACACTCTTTCTCTCCCTTCCTTGAAATCTAAAACTGGCTGTAAACTTGGACGTTATCATTCTGCTTACACAAATAGGTAAATATACACATGAAGCACTCTGCAAAGGGCTTGGGCTCTTAGTACGCTGTCATTCCAGCAGCCTCCTCAAAGCTTGGGAATGCACAGAGTGACCTGTGAGCAATAAGCAATTGCTCACAAGCACTTTTTTGGTCTTTTTTTTCCTTTTGTTATTAATCGCAGATTCTTCCTGTGCTCATCTGGATAGTCTCAGAGGGCTGCGGGAGCCCGCACATGGCAGGGTGGCTGGCAGTGCTGCGGCTGAGCCGGGTGCTCCTGGCCCATACTGTTCAGCAGAGAGAGAGGGGAAGAAGCCGAAGTCCGGCTCAGGTGTGAGCAGCTGGAGGCAGGAATATGCACAATGAGAGGAAACTGGGTACATCGCCTTTGCAAAACCAAATAAACAACACATTTGGAAAAAAAAAAGGCCTCCAAAAACCAGCTTGGACAAAATCCTTTCCTTCCCCCAGCCCCCAGCAACAGTGGGTTGCAGAAGTGTTTTCACACTGAAAGCATGGCAGCATTTTCTCTACAGTCTACAAATAAACAAAACCCAGGGAGTGTTTTGCACTCAATAGTTAATCACAGTTGGCTGAGTGTTTATATTTTTCTTCACTGTAAAGGCATTCTTGGTCCGCCTCCCAAACAGCTTGTTTTGTCTGCGAGATTTAATCTTGAGTGGCAGGACTAGGCGCAAAGACAAACCTCAAAACAATTCTTATTTTTCTATAGCAAGATGTCAGGATGTAAAAGCTAACTTCCCTGCAAACAGGCCCCTCAGATTGGCATACACAGGGCTTCTTGCTAGGATTTCCAGTCTGCCCTGATTTGGTGGCCTACGAAGCAGCTAATTTCATTTGGTTTTAACACTTTCCTGTTTTTTAAATGCTCTTTAAATAAGTCTAAACAACTCAGAAACAACTAGAATTCAATGCATGTTAGACCAGTTTCCAGCCCTAGCTCCTCCCTGAAGAAGCATTTTGTTTGTATACAGGGAGCATTGGCTCCAGATGCCCAGCCTACTTTCAAATCCAAACATGGTTTTTCTTCAAGGAAACATCAAGGTACCTCTCATAAAAATGCAGGGATGATGCAATATGTCTATAGTGCTTCAAGTACTCGAGTTACTCTGCTCAGAATTAGCTTAGGCAGGTACCTAAGAGCACCTTGTTGCATAGACATCAGCCACGTTTTTGCAGTCGTCCCTACTAATACAAACGAGTGACTGAAAAAGTACTGAATTTATGTCTTTGCACTTCTAAAATCTGAAACTGGTTAGAAACGGTGAATTTATGAAACCTCTCCACTTTTGCTCCTCATTTTGTTCCCATGCGCTATTACCTCTGAATAATCTTTAAAGGTAGATAATATCAGGTTGTGCTTACATCTGTATCACACTTTTTAAAAAAAGTTGCCTGAGAGGTATGTCTACAAGTCATTTAGTCCAACCTTTTCCTTGAAGCATGACTATCACCAGCTGCTAGATCGGGACCACCAGGGCTTTGCCAACCCATGTCTCAAATTAGCAGGGAAATGCCCTAACGCCCAGGGGCACCTCTTCCACTTCTGGATTCTATCTTCTTGGTAGAAATGTTCTCTGCCCTGGGGTTGGTATCCTGAAAATTTTTGCCTATGATAGCATTGCTTTTGGAGGAGGAATTTTTGATAAAGGTCTTCCTTGTAAACATAATCTGACAGAGCCTGAAGGAAGGACAACTCCCTGCAAATTTATTTCAACGGCTTCTTGCAGCTCCCCTAATCCTGCCCATGTATTACCAGACACAGGTATCTACTTCTGGTATTTCTTTCTCGCATATGCTTTCAAATCAGCAGAAGTTGTTCTTAGCAAAGACAGGATCTGTACAAATCATGCATTACATGATGCTGGTAACCTCCAGCACCTTCTGAGAATTTTCTCTGAGCTGCCTTCAAGTACAGGGCCTGCTTCTTGAGACTGCCCCGTGGTACCTCTGGGGCGGGGAAGAGAAATAACACTTCACACAGTACAGCTAATGTGGGCACCCTTCTGCCAGAGCATGTCACAATGATGAATGCCTGTCTCAATTTCAAAAAGTGCCAAATAATCACATGACCTATTTAGATAACAACATAATAAAAATAATGCTAAATGCAACAAAATGGTGATTACAAACACAGGAGAAATACTTGTCATCCGTAAGCACGCATGAGAAACCAAGGGATTAGTCTATTTTGGAATATCACTCTCTTATAAAGTAGCACCAGCTAATGCCAGAGTCACAGAACTGGATTCAACCAAGCAATGTCCTCAGACACCACCCCTTCTTCAAAAACCAGGCACCTCCAAGTGTTGTTTGCAGCCTTGCTTTGAAAAGCCTTTTCCTGACGAGCAGGCATTTACCCAGCTTTGCATGAGCAATCCATGTCGATGCTGAACACCCATCCACTGGAAAAGAGGAAGGCAGGAACAAGTGGCAGGGGTTTTTCATGCAACCTGCCCATAATTAGCCTCAAGCGGCGGCTGAGTCACTCACAAGAGTCCCAGGCACTATTAGGACCAGACACGCCACAGCCCAGTGTATAATTATACCAGCCACCACCACGCGGAAACTGCTCCATTTAGCTATCTGACCCCATTAGACAGAAGCTGTTATTTCTTCTTGGCTACAAGAAGAGGAGTGGCTGAGGGAACTGGAGTTGTTTAGTCTGGAGAAATGGAGGCTGAGGGGAGACCTTATAGCCCTCTACAACTAGCTGAAAGGGGGTTTGCAATCAGGTTTGTGTTAAATGGGAGAAGAGACCAACAAAAGAAAGGAGAAGAGGAAATGGCCTCAAGTTGCACCAAAGGAAATTTAGATTGGATATTAAAGAAAAATTTCTTTACTGAAAGTGGTGAAGCATTGGAACAGGCTGCCCAGGCAAGTGGTGGAGTCACCATCCATGGAGTTGTTCAAAAAATGTGTAGATGTGGCACTTTGGGACATGGTTTAGTAGGCATGGTGGTGTTGGACTTGATGGTCTTAGAGGTCTTTTATGGCCTTAATAATTCTACGGTTCTAAGTGCTGTGGGTGATTTGAAGATGAGTTCAACTCTCACAATACAAACTCACTCACCCCAACTCACCTTTTTCTTGCTGAAACCAGAAGATATTGTCCTATTTCCCAGTTCACGTGCGGGCTGCCTAAGAGCACTCCTGTGGTCTGGAGGCAGAGATACTGAGACACAGCACCTACTGAAGACAAGGGGCAGGGAAATGAGTTCGGGAAGTCTAGGAATTGCAGCATATTACGGTATCTTTTAACAGAAAACAATGATAAAATAACCAGTGAAACAAACCACGGCACTCTAGAAACATAAGAGACAAGCAGGTTCTGTAACACAGATTTTTATTTTGACCTTTTGCTTCCCTTTCAAGGATAGAAACATTCAGATGGGAAGCTGCTTGGTGATCCCCTCTGAACTTATTTTTACGTGCATCCAGGTCTGGCGATGCAAGGTGGAGGTTTTCTGCAGCATCCACTCTCCAGTAGAATGGAGGCAGCTGAATAGAGAATAGACTCAGTTGGCCGAAATAAACAAGAACTGACCCTTAGCTGGCAGGGCTGCACTTGAGTAGCAGCTGGATTTTGCAGCTGTATTTTCCTCTGAAGGCGTTAAGAGGAAAAGCTCAGCTTTGGCAGCAGCAGGGTGCCATTCCCCTCTGGCACAGCCACTCTCTTGGGTACAAAAATTAATCCAGCCCCGTCTGATGAGTAAACCAAAGCCTATTACCTTATGCTGCGAGGACCTCATGGAGACGTAGTGTGGGGGACACGGGTAGTAGAGGTGGCTACATACAGTGACTGAGCCAGTGGAGGCCCATTTGCCAACCCTCTGAGGAAAAGCGAAAAAGCTCAGGGTTTTTGTCACTCCTGGCTGTCGTCCTGTCAGACCAAGTTCAAGTGAGGATTGCTGGGAGGGGTGCACGATGCTTGGGCTGCTGCTGACTATGCACTTGAGAGAAGAAACGCATGGATCCAACCTAGATTTGCTACTCACACCCGTGTTACATTCCCTTTGAAAGATAGAAATAACTTTGACAGCTCTGATTTTTAAACAAGCACTGAAAACTTTTGCTGAAAGGGACAGCAGAATAAAGGAAATGAGATGGCAAATTATAAACAGCTTGAATCATTTTGAATAAACACCAAGGAAATAAAACGTACCCTGTTTGCTGGCAGGCGTGATGGCTTACAAAGTACTCGCCCCACCCAAACTGAGAGCTTGAAATGGAGCAGCAGTGGAACAGAAACCCCTGATAGCATCAGATTTGCTTTTCCCTGGTACCACGTTGTCATCTTCAGGGACAGAAAAAGCATTATTAGGGTCTAAATAGAGTTCGACGAAAACATGGAGCACCCCAAGGATCAATTTTCACCACGGGCAGCTGCAGCATGAGGCATTAATTCCTCACCCTCTCTGGCGACAGAAGAAATGCAGGGAGCTTTAGGAACAAATAATGTTAGACTTTTAGTGTGTATTTTGCTTTTCATGCCTCCAATTAAATGCTTGTTTTGACTTCCTGTTGTTTAAAACTATATTTATTCTTTAGCACTGCAAGAAAAACCTCCTATATTTTTTTTAATTTACGCTGGGGACATGTTTGAAGGCCCATATTGTAGACTCAGCACGTGGCAGGGCAGCCGCCAAACCTTGCTTCTTTTGTTGATTTCTCAACGATTTAAGACCGATTTTCATCAGCTGATCCCAGTTCCCCCCCTGCCTTTTTGCTTGGTAACAACCATTTTAACAAAATGGTGTTTGTGCAGTGCCTTGGAACCAAGAATTGAGCTTTTAAACATAAGTCAGGGAATAAAAAAGGAAAAGCAGCACTAAAATCACCTACATGCCATGGTTTTTCAAGATGCATGCTTAGAAATATACAGCAGAACCCTTGAGTTCTTGCAGCATATTAGATTGCCAGTCTTATTTCTTACGTAGCAGAAATTACTTGTATGTTTCTGGTATTCGTGTTGTTTACCTTCCTCCAGTGCAAAGTTTAAAATTATTCTCTGAATCTATAACAATTAGTAAATAAAAATATCAAAAAATCCTGTAGTGTTGGTCAGACTTTTACTGGTTTTGCCCATAGGGACAAACCCTATTGTTTCAGAGTACAAACGGGAAAAGAAATACACTGATCAATGGCGTATTTAGGTGCAGGCTTCCTTTGGAAAAGAAGAATACACTTTCCCCCTGTTGATGCTAAGATGCAAATTAAACTAAAACGTGGTGCAAAAAAACGTATCCAATGCCATCAGCATGATTACCCTCTCTGTTCTGGGTAACAACAAGTATTTTCTCAGACTTATTCTGTTGCTGAGAATACAATACTTAGCTTAATAAATAAAAAAACAGTTTCTACAGTAAGGCTGATTATTTTTACATCAAATCATTCCATATTTAACATAGGTCCATATGACACTGGCACATGCTTTGAACAACTACTGGCTGCCTTGTTAAAACATAAACCTCAAACTTTCTAAAAATAGCAGTAACTAGTCAGGACGAAACAAAATTGTCCAAGAACATTACAGATACCTGAAAATAAAAACTGAAAATGAGATTACTTCAGGGATTTTCAGTAACATTTAAGAAATAAGAAGCAGCGTAACTTCAGGTTTAATGAGCATCACAATACATCAATTACAGAGACATAAGTAATTTAAGGGAAGAGCATTTGCTAGCACATCAGTTTGGTCACAGACATCATTTGCCTCACAGGGCAGGGACAGCACACTGTAATTAACAGTCATGGTCAGAAGCCATGTCCAAAGCTTGTCACCTCCTTGAAGCACGCCTTTCTCACATAGCTGGAAAGGTGAGAAACTCCTCTTCTACACTGACAGAGGACACTACCCCTTCAGCTCCAGGTACAATTGCCACGTAGACGTGCTATTAGAAACATATTTCAGACCTTCAGGGGTGACCCTCACATGCTATTATGGGTTTCTGCTGCCTGCTGCTCCTCCAGTTGTTAAGGGTACTGACACAGGAGAAGTAGGACGTCAAAGTAGCAATACCTACTCACCACTTACACAGGTTTTTTGACCTTTGCTAAGCCCCAAGCCTTGTATTAGGGGGTGCTGCTCAATGGAGACTAACCAGACCTATTCTTCTCTCTTTCCCAGGTAAGAAGCTTCTTAGGGTACAATACTTCAAGTAAGACTTAAGGTCCTGCACACCATTGCTAAATCTTTCGTCCCAACTGACTCATCAAAGATACCTATTGCCCTAAGTGCCAGATAGGATGAGAGGAAGGAAGCACACAGAGAAACATGCCTAGTGAGGGTCTAACAACGCGTAGGAGATTTGTGCGAATCCCATCAATGATTTCTTCGCAAAAACTGAGTCAAGTCTACTACACATACGAATGGGAGAAGAGCACACGAGAACGATCCGTGAAGGCCAAAACACATATGATATAGTCATCTTGTATTTATTCTTCTAGCTGTTTGTCCAGTCTTTCCAGCAAGTTCACAAAAAGTCTAACCTTGAATCCAAAAGATTTGGCATTACTTCTAGCACAGTGGATCACGTATGCAGATGAAAAAAGGTTTGACTGTAAGCTTACACTTGAAGGACCTTTGGAAAACCGTGCACCAGTGGGTCTTAGTAACTAGAGATTCATTGCATTTCTTAAGTTGAAATTAAGACAGAGTAGAATTTAGGCTTTTTGATATATTCATAACATTGCTAGTCTCCTCCCATGTTTTGTGGTTGTCATAAAGCAAAGACACTAGCCTAGCTCTGACTCCTCCTTTTAATTGCATATATCACATAATAGGAAGGAAAGTACTGAAAGTCTCATTGCCATTAAACTGTAAATTTCCATTAATATAATTTGTATTAAACAGGAGATAACAGAAATAACATCAATTTATTAGATTACAGCTTTTGTGGCTAACTTAAATGCCTTAAACAAATACTTGACTTGATACAAAATTATTCAAACTAACTCTCTTTTCCAATGTAGTATTTATAAGGCCTTTCTAGGGAGAAGAGTTCACTCACTTCCATGTCTCCCAGTACCCCATCTGTATTGCTAATATACACAATACATTTTTTTTAGAGCTATTGGGAAGGGCACCATGAAATACTGTGCAGGTCAAAGAGTGCAGGCTGGCATTAAAATAAAATGTTCATTAAGTGTAAGAAAAACACCCTTTCTTCTAATCTGAAAATTGATGGGCTTGTAGAGTTTATATTAAACACAAACAGTTCAGTTTCCCAACTTTCTTCCTCCCCTCCCCTCCCCTCCCCTCCCCTCCCCTCCCCTCCCCTCCCCTCCCCTCCCCTCCCCTCCCCTCCCCTCCCCTCTCCCCTCCCCTCCCCTCTCCCCTCCCCTCTCCCCTCCTATCCCCTCCCCTCTCCTCTCCCCTCCCCTCCCCTCTCCTCTCCTCTCCCCTCCTCTCCCCTCCGAAACTACCGATTTAGGTTTTTCATATCCTCCAAGTATTTTCTTACATTGCTTCTAAAACTCTTAGACCTTTAATAATAAAACAGTCCTTTGTCCAAAATTTCAAGGACTGAGGTGAAGGATGTATTTTTGATTGAAAATGTAGACTAATTCTGAAGAGTAGACCTTCTTTTGAAATGTTTTGCCTTTGAATCATGGTAATTTCTGAAAAGATAAAAGTAGACACTGGTGCCACTTTGACATTGGGGTATATAAAGCAAATGCTGTGTTCATGGGGCAAACCGGACAACACTGAACCAAACACAAGGCTGTATAATAAAATGTAAATTTCCAGGAATCAACTGATACAATTTGAGGGCTTGGGATTTACCTTTTGAAGATGCTAGAGATGGTTTCCATCGGATTTTGAACCCTATGAGAATAAATGTCTTTCATTAGCCACCCTCCCTCTCCCACTCTGTTCACAAGAGTTAGCTTATTCTTCAGTAAGTGTGTGTGGCTTTGACTTTTACTTGAAGAAATGCAGATGCCAGATCATGTGTGTTTTCCATCATTTAAGGTTGTTTACTTATCCTCCACATTTGCTGTAAACCTTGGTTTGAATGCAAAAGCCTACTGCCATGCTTCTACAGAGGGAATTCAGGCTCAGACCTTTGGAGCCATTTACAGCCCTCAGATAATGCAGTAAGAGTCACAAAGGGGTGGGTCACCAGACAGAATATGCCCCATCCTCTGCAGATTTACAACAAGGCTTCTGATTTTGTTTGCAACGTAATTTCCAATCAAGAACTGCAGTATTAAACATAAACTATAATTTTGCCTATAAACTAGCTAAAAAAACCTGTAGTTTCTAGAGGTCAATTATTTGCATAATTCTTAATTATTAAGCTTCACTACTCAAAACTCATCTACACTTCCTAGGTGGATATTCCCTTGGAAAGCACTATGTTTAATGTAAAATAACAACCCTTAGAAAGGGTAGGAGAATATTGCCAATCAAGTAATTTGATGAGATTTTATTGCATAAGCAGATAGTGGTGCTACAGTGAATAATTCCAAATTAAATGTTTTCCAGTGCCACTGTATCATCTGCATATTATTCATTTAGTTCCTTAGATTTAGCAGAAGTAGGGCACATTTTCCATATGCCATTTATAAGCGACACACACTGTTAATTTTCTTCCTTACTGGAAAGTACCCTGGTCTATTTACAAATTAATTTGGGAAGTGACATTGTGACAGTTAGCCCCAACTGGTGTGCCTGACCAGTGAAGGAAAGGATGAATAGGTGGGATTCTGCATTTGGCATTTCAGATCTATGGGAGGTAATGTTTCCAGTTACATACACTTAAAATTATTGCTGAGAAGACACATTGGACTTAAGTGTTAAGCTAAATACCTATAGCCCTGTACTATTTAATCAGTTTCCAACACATTATCCATTCCTTTGTTCAACGTTTGCTTTTTAGCAGTATTCATCTTACTTGGAAACATTACAGGTCTATGAAAGAGCTTTATTTTGTTATATTGATTTATACAACTAGTTCCTTGCACATTGGTACTAAAGAAGTAGAACTTCTTTGTAATGGCAAGGGGAATTAATTAGAAAAACATCAAAATTGTACAACTGGAAATAAAAACAAAGCATAAAAGCGTAACATTTCATATAAGATGAGCTTTTGACTGAAATATTAAAAAGCCCTCTAACATCCTGCCATATTAATATTAGACCAACTTGAAAGGCACTGAGAATTGAACTGTGCAACTCATATCCATACCTGTGAGAACAACCACAGTGAGATGCAAACCTATAAGGCAGAATATGGCACTGTACAGTCCATTAGGCATTCCTGGTACATACGGCAGTTTTATATTTTCTTAGGATAAGCTGGAAATGTTAAATAAATACACAAATTACAGCGTATTTCTATGGGAGAAAAACATCTGATTTAAACCATCTGAAGACAGGGAAACAAGGCATAACACAAAGGACACTGTTGGCACAAGAAAATGTTACCACACTGACACACACCCTTCTAAATTTAATCCAGTAGATATATAAAGGAATGGTGGTGGCAGAAGCAATGGGACAAGAATACCAAATATTCAGTTTTAAGCATGCTAGTGACGTCTTTGTTCCAGAAATCTGACAAAAACTGAAGCTACCAAAACCACTTTAGAGGCAAGAAAGCACCCATCAAGACAGCCCAACCCATTTCCAGCCATTCTTCTTGAGGGCTGACACTCGCAGACTGAAGGATCTGTCAAGTATCACCTCCATGTCCAAGGCTGTCTACAGCTTCCCATTAGCAAATGCTGCCTCCTGGAACTGAGGGACAAAGGTTTTGAAATATGCCCTAGGGAAAAACAGAAAATGCATGGTTAGGAAGGAGTAAACTTAGAATGTGGTGTGTGCATGTGTGTAGCCAAGGTTTTCACAGAGAAGCAGAACGTTACCATAACGTCCCTTATTAGACATCTTAGATGGATAATGTTTTTGTTACAAGTTTTCAGTATGCAGCAGATGCTTACACTTCAGCTTTCTAGACCCAGCAGTAGTTGTTACTCCAGTATCCTCACCACTAACCTCTCAATGTGGTCAACACCGGTAACCTGACACTATCAGAAGAGTCTGATGGACTGTCCATACGCAAAGCTCCAGAGATAAACTGCACTATGCACTGGAAAATAAACCTTTGAATGGCTGTAAAAGTGAGAAACATTTAGATGGCCACAAGTGTAGCTATGACAGTGCCTGCAGCATTTTATAACCAGAACTTTTTGATGCAGTTGATGTTCACCATGTTTCTGGGATAAAAAGATTTCTCCCCCCACCATGTTTAAGAAAGCTTCACATATGGTACCAAAGGCCCAAAACCAGACAAGCCAATGCAGCAGGAAAATCTTGAAGAAAAGCCAGAATACATGCAGGAGATAAGCTCTTTATCTATCTCCTTACAGAAACCTTGACGTAATACAGAGTCACTGTTGATGGCAGTAGTTTACGTAAGATGTAGTGGACAAATATTTACACTCTGGAAGAACTGTAATTCCTTTTATAAGACTTCAAAGTCAGAAAATTATTCTATAAATTAAGATGTGCTTTGTATATTTTGGATCTTAGTCTATGTTTTTTACAGAGAAGTGAGTGACTCAGAAATCTGTAATTTGAGCTGAGCCTAGGTATCCAAAATTGAGTTTGAACTGTACTTTGAGTTTATTGCACTGAAATACTTAACATTATACTAAACATATTTTACGTGTCCAAATGATAGCCTTTATTTGCAAGTTATATTAGAAGCTGCTTCATCATTCTGCCTTTGGTTTCTGTCTACTACTTTCTGACCGAAATTTGCCTACTTTTTTTTTTTTTAAACATCTTGCCTTTATAAATTTCTACGCAAGGAGAACCTCCTCCTGTTCTAATCACCAAAAAAAAAAAATCTGAGGTGAGAATAGCTGCAATTATATCCATTACGTTACTGATCTCTCTGCTGGTACACCTCCTGAAGCAAACATACACTGATCATCTTCACAATCACAATGTGTATTTCGTGATTCGGGCAGAAGTTCAATGGCAATCACTGAACAGCAACCATTCCTCCTCACATTTAAAAACGTTGCAAGATTATGAAAGAGAACGCTCCACTCTCTTTGTGAAGTTGCGCCTGGGAAATTAATTAATCAGCTTTTGCACAAAAGCTGTAAACACACGTGAGATGCTGTTCAAAGGTTAACAGAGCAACGGAAGGTAAAAGCACTTCTGGAGCCCAGAAAAGGAAAAGAAAAGCAGCAAAACTAGCACACAAATTTTACAGCATACACAGATTGTGCAGTGCATTTACAGAACACACTCTGATTTATTGAATCAAAGTTCAGAAAGCAGCCCTCATAATTATGCCCATAAAAGTGATTGTTCATCCTGGCACTTACGCATACACAAAGCAGCTGGGAAGGTATGCCCGTTAACTGATCCTAACAGTTGAAAGCCATTCCTGTATTCGTGTGTTTATACCACCCATTTGAAATTGCAGGCTATTTATGTCCTGGTCAGCTCTATGTCATTCTGGTACCTCAATGAATATAACCGGCACATTGTCAATGAAAGGACCTATCACCCTTTTATTTTTCTTTGTATTATCTCTCCTAACATTTAATTATGTTTCCTCTGCTTGCTTATTTTAAGTAGCTTCTTCCTTCCCCTTCGACAGCTTCTCCGCAGACTCTTTGTCCATGCACATGCTCTTCTTACTGACTTGATAAATGTCACTTACTACTTCCCTCTCAAATGTAAAAATTCTTAATCATTAAATCAGATATAAGCAGAAGCATTTTCCTATATTTTTCTTTCTTTTCTAAAACACTTCCTTTATAGCATTTCTGTGCTTTGTATTAAAACCACACTTACTGCATTATATTTCAATGACTTTTCTCCTAGGTAAATTTCAGAACGAATGCTTCTGATACCACATACACCCTCCCACACCATCTTTATCTACACCAGCATCCCTCCTTTTCACTGATTCCTGCAGTAGATTTAGTTTTTCAGCAAAGGATACAAGCTCTAACACCTCCCTACATTCTGATCAGATGTACTATTTCAAAGGGGATGTTATTTCACTGGAAGTTCATATTAACCTCTTGGAGATGTTCCATACGCTACAAAAATTCCATCAGTACTTCATAATTTGTAAATGTCTACTTTTTTTCTTTCCATACTTTAAAGCACATGCTTAAATTTGCCCTTATCATTTGTGGTCTTGTCCAGACCAAAGCAAATGTAGTACCACATGTTTACCCAGGATATGTTCCTCTATTTCTGCCCCTCTCCCACACACTCTAGGTATCTGAGATTACAGAAATGTTGGAAAAAAAAAACATTTGGATAATTGTGGTTCATCATTACACAAAAAATATCAGCTCCCATTCCAAACCAAAACAGAAAAGACCCTGCAAGGAGATCCAAAAGCACAATATACTCAATAGGACTTCATCAACTACAGCCCATTTAATAGACCGCAGAGGAAAGATGGGGAAGTAGAAGGGAGGTTAAAATGCTTCATTATTAACGAACACTATATGTAGGGAGGGAATGGAAGTGTTAGCGCATAAAAGTAACGAGACTTATTTTGAGTATATATGAAGGAGTAGAACAGGCAGCAAAGACATTACTCATTATTAGAGCTTGCTGAAATTATTTTTTTTTAAAATCACATGACTTTTTCAATGGAAAATTACATTTTACCCAGTTACGTGCCTTTCTGTGGAAATGATACTGAGTTTTCACCGTGAAAAGAAGGAAAAGAATGAGGTACTTCAGATTGGCTTGAACTGACATGTTCTGGTTTGTAGAACTGAGCCTAAACAATCAGTTTGATATTAACCTGCTTATCTGCAGTTTAACATCTTAGAGACGATGTATCTAGTCACATAGAGAAAGCCTTGGTGAATCACAGGAGTCATAAGAAGTCTCATAACAGCAGACATAGCCTTTTCAAAGGACCCAGTCCATAAAGAATGATGAGATAAATCATTAAAACTTCTGCTTCCAGGAGGCATTGTATTACTGCTAGCAGATGCACCATAGTGTCACATTAACTGCACTGTCTTTTTACATGTTCCAAGCAAAATTATTTTTCAGAAGTTTTTCTTTTCATCTGAAGTTTGGGACAAAACCATATGTTAAAAAATTTAAATTTCTGGTGAAACGGAAATTTTGACTTTTTTCTCTGCTGCAGACAGAACAAGCCCCAATTCCTGGCTGAGTGAGTAAGTTTCATCTACAAACCAACTGACACTGAGGTCAAAGTGTACGTTTCCACACAAATAAGACCATGACAGCGACATATTATGTCATAATGGATTGCATGAAAAAACTTCAAAAGAAATATAAAATTTTCTGAAGGACAATATCTGCTACAGACTGGATGGCAAGGGCCTCTTTCACATGGAATAACATTCCTTCTATAAAGCTTTCAGATTGTTAGAAACACTTAACTCCAGCACCCTGCACATACAGCCACAGAGAAACCATGAATGTAAACATGAACTTTGGAAAAAGATAAATTTCTCACACCCCGTTCACATGAATTTACACCCTCAATACTTTGATCTGTGCTACACTACAGGAACTTACATAAATGTCTCATTCTTTTTGTTTCAAGCACTTTTCCACGTGATACTTTCAAGTATCTCAGATGATACTTGAAATTTTGAAATTATTTTTACATCTGCTAGATATGCTTTTCAGCTATAAAGAACGGTTAGTAAAAAGAATTCAGGCTGAACACACAGGAACACACAGCAGAGCAGAATAACCCCAGCCTCCTGCTTTGGGATAATATTGGGGTAACAGGAGACTGATTCTACACCAGACAATTTATGACACTGCTATAAGGAGAAAATGATTGTTAAAACAAATTAGCTTCCCCTCCAAATCTAAGGTATTAAGACGTTTGAAGTGACAAATAGTTCTCAGCACTCTAACTTTTGGTTGCGTAGTTTGGATCAGGATTTAGCAGCCAGGCCTGCAACATGGCTGGGTTCCAAGAGGCTAAGGCTCAGGAGCTAACGAGAATCAGGTCTATCATGGCACGTGCCAGGCATTTAGAGGAAGCAGCATTTCTAAACGACTGTTTGAACCTGAACATCACTAAAACCAACCCAAGCACAGCGGCAGAACAGCAAAGTTACCTTCCAGGATTTTTTTTATCGCTTCAAATATACATAATGATACTTGGCACGCGTTCATGTTTCTAAACTAAGCTTCTTGACAGTACACTCTTTGGGATGTGGTTTATAATTTCCTTACTAGGCAGCTTTATCTATAGCAAATATTTTGCTTTTATGTGAAACACAATGTCTACACACTTCTCCATTTTATACATCTCCAAACTGGCGATGCCAAGCAAACATCTGAAGTGTTTATACAACAGCAAGACAATAGTTCTTAAATTACTGCTACTGTAACTGGCTAAACACACAAATGTGCAAAGGAGTCAGTGCACAATGCCATTATGCTGCTAGCAATTTTTTTTCCCAGGTGCCAAACAAATTCATCACATCATCTCCCTTCCTCTTCTAAATATTTCTGTCTCCTTACCTGCTTTTGTTGTGATTTATCTGCAAAGAGTTTAGTAAACTTTTATCAGCCAGTCTACACAAGGTGCTGATTGTGTAGCGAGGTCGATGTACAGGACAGTAATCAAGCACTGAGACAGCTGGAGTTCTGCAGTGGCCAGCCATCAAAATGCAAGTTTTTAAAAAATACTGTTGCCTTCTGCTCAGTTCATAACACTATAGGACAGAAAATATTCTCCAAAATTACAAACAAAACAAAATGTGCTACCAAAACCATAACAGGAAACAGAAGTAATAGAAATAGTGAAACTAAGAACACATCTGAAATTTAAACATTAAAATTCACTCATGTCCAAAAGTTGTTGTCTGTATTTTACTAACAATGCCTTTTTCCACTAGTTCCTGTTGGAGTTATTACCATTTCTGACTCAAGTCACACCGAAAGGTACCAGAAATGCTTATATTTAGATATGCTTTTCAATGGTTTACTGATTGTAGAAATAACAGGTGGCTTTACTCCAAATGAAGCAAACAGAAATAAAAATGAAATTTTCATTTGGTTATAAATCTGTGTGTCTGTTCCAAAAAATTATGCTATCAACTGATTTTATAAATAAAGTCAAGAATTCAACATAGCTCTGCTGTAAAAATTAAGATGACTTTGCTGCCCATCTTTCAATAAAGCAAAATGAATCTTGACAATCTGTTCAAATCACGAAACAACCATAAATATAACAACCTGACTAAAGCCAAAATATAAAGGCAGGGAGTTCTAGGGAACTGCTGCAGAGCCAGGTCTGTAGATCATCATGTAGGCTGGCAATTAATGTTTATTTTAAAGCATAAGTAGGTTTATCACTTTGCAAATGATAACTTTGGCTCCAAGAATATAAATGCTCCCAAACACACGGACCTTTACTGGCAATTACAGATAAAAATTACAGCTACTGGACATAATCAGTGCATATAGGTCAAGGCCAGTAACTATGTAAGCAACTTTTTTTGAATCATCTGGAAATCAAGATTCCGGAATTTATTTTCTCCCAGTTTTCTGATATAGATATCTGGGAACTTACAAAGGTGCATTGCACTGTGGCTCTCACTCTCCCAAAAGCTCATGTAGCAAAACGAACCTCTCGTTTTGAAATGGTTT
The DNA here is from genome assembly GCA_033556795.1 of Tapera naevia. Classification (NCBI taxonomy): domain Eukaryota; kingdom Metazoa; phylum Chordata; class Aves; order Cuculiformes; family Neomorphidae; genus Tapera; species Tapera naevia. The sequence continues at coordinate 14,593,246 of JAUMJJ010000246.1, read as the reverse complement.
ATCAATGCCTTCTGCTTGCCAGTTCAAGAGATAAACACTTCCTTCACCTTCTCCCCAATGTACATAAATAGACTTCCTTCAGTCAGATGAAGGCTTGTGGTCTTAGATCATAGCGAATTTTTCTTCTGCTTTCTTAACTTCCATTTTCCCCTCAGGGATTACTCAGTGGCAGGGTAGGGGGTTTCTGCAAAGGGGGCATTGGAATATCTCTGTCACAGCATGCCACTCCATTTCCTTACCAGTGGATCATGAGAATGATATTCCAAGGCCATCATGGAAAAACTCAACCTTCATGTAGTCTTTTTTTAAATACAGTGCTTAATTCACAAGAAATTTCCAGTCCTATGAACTACTGTGTGACAAACCTGTTCTATTTTTCCTATTTGCAGAAGTGCCATAGCCATATTTTTCCACTTCAGGTAAAGGTTAACTTCTTAAAGAGACACTGTTTATTCAAGACACTTATTTCCTGCTACCTAGGCTACGCAAGTGCACATTGAACTCTATTGTTGGAGAGAAAATATTTAGCAAACTGTTTAGTAGATTTGAAGAAGAGTGTCAATGCCAAATAAGATGCAACTAGGAAAATCTTCTAAGTATCAAAGATACGGTGAAGAATGCGATGAAATAAGGAGAAGGGGAAGCAGAGACAAAAGAAGAAGTAGGAGAAAGCAGAAAAGACTGGGCAAAGACCACACTGAGGATCAAGGCTTGAAAGGAAAGGTAAATTTAGAGATTCAAGAAGAGAGGAGATCACAGAAGTAATAATAGAATTTGAATGATCTTTAAAAGATTATTGAATCCTTTAATTGCACTTCAGAAGCAGAAATGAAAGGTTAAACCACAGATGCATCCGTAACGAGTCTGACAACCAGAATCCCTGAAAACAAAGCTTGCTTGCAGGTGAAATTACGGATTTCATCATGCCATCCGTTTTGCTTTGCCAGATTGCTTATCAACAAGGGCCAAAGGCAACATACCAAAACATAAAAGAAACCACTTAGAAGGAAAGGGATGAGATGCCATACATCTGCGGTTTTATAAAACATATTAAAGAAGTTACTTCTCTTTGCTATTTAAAAGATATATGTTTGCTATTAGAAGTAAGAAGAAATTCTGAAATGGTCAGAGACCTCTCCAAATGGGGAAAACAGACAGACACAAACCTTAACACTTACAGGTAAAAGTAGAGTAATGCAGATTAAAAATTAATTAGAGGAACAAATTAGCTGTGGCCTTCCAAATAAAAACTTGTCAAACAGTAAAAAAGTGAAAAGAACACTCAGAAGAAATAAAGTAAAAAAGAATAAATTAAATTATTTTTGCATCCAATTTCACTGCAGAGATGCTTAAAGAAGCTGCCATACCAGAACCCTGATTTACAAGGGATGTACCAAAATATCTGACTCACACCGAAATGTCAGCCAAAAAGGTAACGAACAAATCAACAAAACATACACAAGCAAATCAGCAGGTCCAGATGATATTCACACCCCAGAGTTCCAGAGAAACTCAAGTGTGAGAAAGTTAAACTCTTAAATAGCTTGTAACCTCCTGCTTAAAACAGCTTGGTACCAGAGAAGTGTGATGTCAATTGAAAAAAAAAAAAAGTCTGGGAGGATAGAGGGAACCGTGGACCAGTAAATCAGTAAATCTCATGTCTATACCTTACAAATTAATAGAAATTGTCCTAAGAAATCATAAACTTACAAAAACCCTCAAATTACTAGGCTTGAAAAAATATGACATATTGGTTAGGAGTCAAACATACGCTCTACAAATGTCTTATTTTCTTAAGGTACTAAAACCAAAAACGATTCAAGTGACATGCACTGTTTGGGTTTCCCCTACTTCAGGAAAATTTTTCAAAGGCTTTTAAAAAACTGAATCACCACAGCAGGTGAAAAGAACCATGAGTGGATAAATAGCAAGATAAGAAAAAAAAGATAGGAATGAATGACGGGTACTATTAGGGTGAAGTCACGTGAGAACTGCACAGAAATGGGTATTTTGACCTGTGCTGTTCAACTTACTCCTACGTGATCTGTGAAAGTGAGCAGACGATGCTGAAGTTTGCTATCACCAACAATTAGGTCAGGGAAAGAAAAATGAGGGGCAATTATGATGAACTGCAGATGGTTCTTCCAGCACTGGGAGGCTGGGAAATAACATGCCAGGTCAAAAATCAATATTGATAAACATGAAAGGGAAATTTGTGAGGAAAAAGACTTAATTTTACATACGCAAAAAACACAGGCTCTGAAAAAGAGTAAGGAGACCTTAGTGCTAAAATGTCAGTGTAAAAACCTTCAGATGTATGCAGAAAAACATATCAGACATTATTAGAACCAGAAAAAAAGGTTAAGCCATACATAACACTACATCACCATACAAATGCATGGTGAATGTATTGTGGTAACATGCAGTTCAAAAAGAAGATGATTGGAAAGGGATGAAGAAGTGGGACAAGGGCCATGAGAAACACGGGAACGTTCTGTAGAAGGAAGGAGTGAGTAGAGTAGGAGAAAAGGTGACAGAAGAGACAAAGCAGTTCATAAAATCATAAAGGTTATGGAGAGGATCAGCAGGGATTAATTATTTGCTGCTTCTTCATACCAGAGCTAGAAGGTATCAGCTGGAGTTAGCAGGAGGCAGGAATACAAAAAGCCAACAAAGTTTGTTCTTCACACCACACATTATTTGTGCAATTCCTTGACACAGAATTTTGTGATGTTATGATGTGGGTTCAATAGCAATGAAAAAGAAGGTAAGCTAGGTAGGGCTACTGAATAGTAACGTACCAATTCTGGATATAGAGATCCTTGAAGATGGTAGAACATGCCAGGAAATATGACTGCATGCTCTGCCATCCTCCTCCACAGGTGCTGGCTACTGCCTATTGACAGAGACAGGATAGGGGGCTAAATGAATGTTGAGTGTGACCTAGTACAATTGTTCTTTGTGTTTAACAGAGCAATTACAAACATAACATAGAAGATAAGACCACAGAGCTCACCTACTATTTTTACTTAGCAGTTTTTTTTGTAATTGATCAAGCAACAGTATTTATCTGGGTTATTAAAACTCAGTTCTTTCCAAAACCGTGTATTTCTCTCTACATTTTCTCTCAAACAACAGGACAATTTTTCCCAACAGTTCCTAAGTATATTTCCATGCTGTAACACAGATCCAAAAGCTTTCATAAAAGTATACGAATTTCTCTACTCAAGCCAAATCAGGCAATTTATCATAGCATTTCTAGAACAACACCCAACCCTGGTGATCTAAGAACCACCTACGTTAAATTCTAGCCTTTAATTCCTACAAAGGAGTTGTCTTCCAGCTATTATATTCCACTTCTACCAAGCCAACAACCCAACCACTCCAGTGCATTTCTCTTGGCAATCTATGACAGAATTCTTTTTTGCAGAAAGAATATTTACTATATATCGAGAGGCACATATGTACAGTTCACACATATACATAATGTCTACATAGAAACACAAAAAACTAGTTGTCTAACAGATTTTATTTCTATGCACTTCCCATAGCACCTATACACCTCATCTTTAAATAGTTGTTTTTCTTTTCCCACAGTCAAAGCTTTAATGAGAAGTGACCAGAAACAAATACCCAGGCCTTTCTGTCTTGGCTGAAATCCACATAATGCATGACAGCACTGAAGATCCCTGGCAGGCACCTGTCAGAAACTAACATAGCATAACTTAAGAGTCAGACTTAATTATCCAAGGAGACAGTTAAAGAAAAATACATGAAAAATATGACTCAAGAAGTGCAACTATCATGTGTATGCACCGTAATCTGCAGTGTATGTAGAGGAATGATGTAAAAATAAAATAATATCCTGGGAAAATTCCAATTAAAAGCTATATCTATTTTGCCTGTTATGTCTTAAAATCAAAATAATTTTGTTATTAAGATTTGCTGGCACATTAGATGCAGAACATACTACAAGGACAGAAGCAATCATTAAGTATTTTAACAAAAAAATATTTTTTTTCCATTTGCCTTTCTACTTTTCACACATAATTCTGGTCAGCTGACATTCCCACAGAAAATCAGAGTTTTGATTTAATGATCTATAAAATCAAATTAACTTCTTTGCAAGCCTCACACGGCTGGGTCACCACATCTCTCCTCGCTATGGCTGTCAAGGCATATTGGCCCTTTTCTGTTCTGAAAAAGAGCCCAGTGGCGGCAACAAAATGTCAGCATTACTTGATTTCAGACAAGGAAATCACTTTTGTTCAGTTTCTGATGTGAGAGGATTGAAAACCAAAGAGCTAAACAAGTGACCCAGCTCAGCACCTCACCTGTTAGTTCACAAACTTCAAACACACACACACAAACCTAAGGAAGGACGATGTCCCTATGTTTTCTGCTCCTGTTCCCTACTCTTACTTTTCTGGACTTCTTTTTCAGGTTAAGGTAATGCGCAAGAGAGTCAAACACAGTCATGAAAAAAGCTTTGTGAGGAGAGCATTACGTAAATGCAAACAAGTTAATTATTGGAAATCCACTCTTTAAAGATGCCTAACGTGCATGGAAATCACATAATACAAGAAAATACAATCTGCTACTTTTTCAAACAGGCAGAAAAGATACTGAAACACAAACCAAATAAAAAATTATTTATTACTTTAATTACACTTATCAAGGAGAGAAGATTATAGAAAGGTGCAACGTTTACATGTGAACTTTATAGTGAGATTCAAAGTACCATAGACGGAAAACAAATGTTTCAAGAAAATAAAGAAACCTTTTACTTCAAAAGAATTAAAAACTCAGTAATAGATATGCTGCGTAACGTGAAAATTCTGACTTAATGATAAAAATTGATGAGTTGAAAATCTAGTTAATGCGAAAATAACAAAAAAATCATTAGGACACCCAAAATTTATTGAATACAACAAGAAAGCCTTTGACATATTACAACTGAGTTTGTCTAAATAGCAAAACAATTGTGTCCCCTCCCCCCCCCTTTTTTATTTTTCAAATATCCTTTTATTAAACCAAAAGATGCCTTTCCTCTCCTCGCCAGGGAATGTAAAAGCTTAAAGCAACCATTTCGGTCAAATAGCAACTAGCATCTTCACATGATACACATCATCCAAGTTGATGATATCCAAGGAAAAGGTACTGATGAGGCTGGAAATGCTATATAGTCCAGTGCACCAACCTCATACTTTCTAATCATAGCGTGCTTGCGCTGAGCACAATCCCCGCTCTTGATACATATGTAGCTTGCACAAGATGTGTCTACATATAATCTTAAGCTGCACTTGACCTTCTGACACAGCAACAGCCAATATACAATTGAGAGCACTTGAGCCCTTTTAAGCTTTCACCCTTACAGAGCTCTGACGGATACAGAAAACTAACACCACATTCCACAAACACTGGTGAATGGCCAGTGACAACAACGTTACTCAAAAATCAGTTTTATCAGCAACCTTGAAAAAAAGAATATGAAACCTTGGAACAACTTTTTATTTTGATACCAGTTTTCCATCCTCCTGCTATTTTTAATGATGAGTGGGTGGATTTATGTAGGATAAAAGAGTAAACTGAGTCCTGAGTTGCTCTCCCTGAAGTACAACCTAAGTCTACAGAGCTGCACTGGGTCAGACAGAAACTGGGCCAGAGAGCATCTGAAAACTGGACTTCACTTCTATAAACAAACAAGCTTTATTTACAGTATTCCTTCATAAAATCCCAGGCTTAAGAGTCTGCATGTTCTTTAAAGACTCCATTTATGTACACTTGAATGCCTATTTAAGCAAAAAACAAGAGAGCTTTCCCATGGAAACCGCACAGAGATGTTTTATTTCACACGTACACCACAAACAAGGCTGCTAACTTTCCATAATTTACTGTATTTTCTTGGGTTTGCTATTGTATTTTAGGACCAAATCTCTTGGAGAAGCTGCTTACGCAGAAGGCCACAGACATATAAATAAATGACCTGAGATGCAAAGCCTGAGATGTGAACTGAGAGGAAATGGCATCTTGGCAGCTTGTAAGAAAATGTTAATATTTTTGGTTTCCCTGTTTCTAGCTGGAGGAACAGGTTAAAATTTTGCATTTAGTTAAGAAATGAGCAATGTGGGGGTATTTGGAACCACATTATTTAATCAGGACTTGATTCGTCCCTTAGAATTAAATCAAGCCATAGGGCAATCCCTGGGCTAGAACAATAGCAACCTTCAACTACCAGGTGCTATCTCTTAGCAAGGAATCTAAATCAGTGCGCCTCAAAGGAGACAAGTGATTTAAAAAAACTGCTTAAGAGGGCACAGAAAAAGAGAAACTCAATTCTGTGGACTCTATCAGGCAGGCCAAAATTGCTCCATTTACTTCAGTAAAAACAGAAGCAGTTTTTCTCTGTGAGTGAAAAAGGTCCCACTAAACTAATATTCCGTTTTGAGAATTTGCCTTTTAGATTTAGGTGATATGTGTCTAAATGTGAATGTATGCAATCTACTTCCATATACGTATGGATTTTAGGGGAGTAATTTTGCTCCTACTTATAATTACTACTGATTGTCTCAAGGCTACAGCAAAGAGTTAAGTTTTAACTTCAAAAGAGATGCCTACCTAAGCTCGGGGGGCCACAAAGATAAGCAAGGATACCAAGACTTTCAAGTTTAGCCCCTGAGTTGAATGAATTGGATGGGCTCACCTGTCTGAACCCAAACACTAAACAACCCTGGGAGAAGGCTGGGCACAGAATCAAAGTCCCTTTGGCATGAACTTATGACAGCTCTGCCCAGGAATAATAAGCAGGCTGTGTTGAGTTGCTGAAAGCAGAGGCGGGGCTCGCCAAAATTGAGGATGAGGAACTCATTCACTGATGGGATTTCAAACTTGGTGGTGCTTCCACATCCTATGAAGCACGGCAATATACATGACTGGACGGCTAATGAACCCAGCTGGCACAAGAGCAAGCAAAAGCAATCCTTAATGGTGCCTTAAGCTACAGTGAGGAAGACGGTGTAAACTGGTCCCTTGAGTGTCTGAGAACAAGGGTAGGGAAGGTAGGGAATTTGGTCAGATACCAGAAAGTCAAGTGAGAGATCCTGTGGCCCTAGAACAGCAAGAGCAGGAAGATAAACAGGCCTGTTATGTCTCAAAGCATACCAACCACTTGGGAGACCACTGGGCTAAGAGAAAAAATGACTACATATATGGTAAAATTAACAGTATTTAGAGACACAAACAGGTTGTTTCTGATACATACAGGTCTGAATCTACTTTAGTTGCGCAGAATTACATCATTTCTAAATGCTAAATCATGTATCCTTCTTTTCTGTTTTTATCTAGGATGTTTTGATGTGATGCTTGAACTAATATATTTGATTATAATGCTTTCCTATGTATCTACATATATTCTCATGTACTTGGTTCAGAACATGGCTACAGTAAGAACAAAGTAGAACGAAAAATTATTTGATTGTGCAAAACACAGTAAACTATTCTAACATGCCTTAGCAAATATTTTAAACACAGTTTACATAAGGTGCTCAATTATGTTAAAAAACTCTTTAAAATAAGCTAACACGTGTCATAGCATCATACTTTTCTTGGTACAGATTTATTTATGGTACCTACTCAGGAATCACTACTTGTTCCTGCAAGGAAAGTGCTTTTAAGTAGAGCAGCTTCTCTCTTTGCAGTTCAATGACAGTTATTTCAGACACTGCAGCACACTTTCTTCCCCCGCTTCTCATCATCTTTCTCATGTTACGTATCCAGTGTAAAACTTAAATGCAAAGGCTCAAAGATAGGAGTGAATAACCTCACAAAACACACATGATAGTAAGTGTACACATTTAGTGCTTTTAAAAATGAACTGTTATAATACTTCTCAGTTTCAAGTGTAGGGCAGAGAAGTCCATTGTATACACTCACTCAAACATGAATGCACTTAGTAGAGTAAGCTTACAGCTGCAAAAGAAATGTATTTTGTCGTAGGGTCATTAAAAAAGCCACAGTAATGCTTCCAGTTATTGTTTCCTTTTTTTAAAAAAAAAGAAAACCAACCAAACAAACCCCACAAATACTCATAAAAATACTCATAATATTCTGATAGAGAAAAACCGAAGTCTGCAAAAAAAAAATTGATCAAGAAATGGCTCTGTAAGACAGCACAGAGGTAAACCCAAATACTAGTAAAAAATTTTCTATTACAGTGCATCAAAATCCAAAATCAAATGCTACTTGATGGTCTCCATGAAATTTAAATTATTATAAAATCTGCAAATGCTTCAGTCAATTGTTGTTTGCTTCCATCCTTTCCAAATTACAATCAGTCCCTGACCCTGCCATTCATTTGATTTACTCAGCTTGAATTATTTTCATTTGACTCTTATTTACACATCTTTGCTAATTCAATTTAATCCTTCTGATTGTCAATCAAAACATTCATTCCAATATGCCTTATTATTTATGCAGTTTGATGCCCTTACGTGCTGAACAACTGATAATCAGCCTCCTTAAATCTGTTGCTTTTCTAACATTTTTACACTTTGCAAAATTGAAATTCTCAGCAAGGCTCTTGCCCATATTGCTGCATTCCGGTAAAATATGGTTTGTTTCACTAGAAGACAGGGATAATATCTTGTACACAAAAGGGGAAACACTGCTCACAGCAACTTGCCCTTGCAACAGAACCACTCTGGGGAGGCTGTCCTGCCATCTTTAACTGAAGGGAATACTCCAAGAGAAGTGGTGTCTCCCCAGCATGAACTGAGGGCGTGTGGAAAGACTGCAGAGGTAACAGTCTGATATTCTCTGTTTCCAGCCAACAGAAGAAGCAGTAAAACCAAAAGAGACATTCAGAATTTCAGATAACTTTCTCAAGTTCTGATGGGACTGCCTCCTATGCCAGACTGGTGGTTAGCTCCACCACCTCCTGTTCTTCTGTGTCTTTTTCATTACTTATCCCATATCTTTCAGGTTTTTCTTCCTTGCTCTCTCCACCTCACATGCTTCCCTTCAGGGTACTCCAGAAACCCAAAGAAAAACAGTTACCTTGATTGACTGCTATCATGCAGATTACTCCTGCTGGGAGCTATCTTGTCTACTTAGACTGGAAGCTCTTTGGAGCAGAGATTGTCAATGCTCTGTGCCCATACAATGCCTAGCAGGAGGAGTCGTCTTTTGATCATCCCTCTGGCACTCATGTAATAAGCATGATTAATGAAATATGTGCTTATATTCATATATGGGAATGCTAGGGCTACATTAGAACAAAACAGGTTCAGTTTCTATAACGCTGGAAATGTACAGTTAAATACATGAAACTTCTACTGACAGATGACCATGTAACAAATTGAATACTTTGTAGGAAACAGCAATCTGACTTACTTTGCTCTCTTAGCCATTTCATTGCCATCCCAGCGGGGGCTGTAAGGGTAATTCTTCTGGGCCTGGGAGTACAGCTGGCCACTGTTAGTGAAGTGGTAGACAGACTGAAATGTTAGGGTTGGTTGGTCTCGAGGAAAATACAGGGGTAAGTCAACTGAAATAAAAAAAGGAAAAGAGAAAAAGGAGAATCATTGCATTTTTGCCTTTTTTCCCTTTTGCTGGGAATATATCATTCCTTTCTATTGATTTAAATTGACAGGAAAGTACTTCTGTATTTCTTGTAAGGATTCCAACATATAACTGCATGGGATGCTTTGCTTTATCAAAGTATTTTTTAGAAGTATGTAATTTAAAAAAATGTTTAGCTAATGTATTTCTACGTTAATGATAATGTTTACAACAATTATTTTGTTATAGAAAAAAAACCAATACAGTTATTTCCCTTTTCAAAAATTCACAATATATACTCTGTTTATACCTTCCATTCAAAAACCAAATTTCTCTTTATCTGCTTTAGCCAACTCATTTTAGTGCCGCCACGGACACCAAAACATTACCATTCTCATTTTACAGCAGTCTGAAAACTAAAGTGGTTAAATTATTTGGTAAATGATGTGGAAAGACTCAGTCACATGAGCTGGAAAAGATCCCAACTTACCATCATCTGCTAGAAAAAAATACCCCCACAAAACCAAAAACACACTGCGAAGTCATTAATACCCAAAATATCACACTAAAAATAAAAATCAGAACCTCCTAGTTCCCTTTGCTTATCACTGTCTCATGATCAGCTAGGTCTTGCAGAACAATAAAATAGTCCACAGCAGTTAATAATAAGGTCATAAACTGTTTTTTAACTTAACATTTTCATTGTTAGATTTATAGTTCAGATTTTCTTTGTTTACTTTCAACTTCAAGAGACTTCAGAAATCTGTAGTTACATTGAGTTATGACAAAAGACTTGAATTATTTACATTAAATACATAACACCAAAATCAACAGAACACGCATTTCTTTTAAAGATATAGACTTCAATTCGTAAAGCACCTATGACCATACTTTTTGTTGTTCTCAAAATCATAGTTCTCTAATTCTGCACAATGATAGAACGCTGCATTAGAACAGTAACTCTCTGTGAATCTTAAATAATTTTTCCTATTGGTGTAGCGATAAGTGAAATAAATTAATAAGATTATATTCATTCAAATATGCCTGGGTTTCAGTATTCTCTCTTTGTCACTTCACAGTCCTTTTTCCAGAGAAGGAAAGATTCCTAAGTTAACGGACAAGTTGTAGAGCTGAAGTAGCAATGAAAGCAGGTGGCAGCATCAGTTGAAACTAAAAGAAATTGAAGAAAGTGAAAGAAACATTACAGATTTTTTTTTTCTAGATCCCATGCTATCATCCTGCTATGCCACTTTTCAGTTTTTCTAATCACGCCTGAATATTTAGAATATTCAGCCAAACCATATTTCCTTTTTCCCTAAATTAGCTTCCAAGTTCTTTGAGTAAAACCGTTTGCAGCATTGAAGTACACAAAACTGAATGTGATATTCCAGCTGTAGTCTCAAAATACAGCTAATCACTGTGGACAACAGTTCGCTCAGTTCACGACCCAGTGTCTGAGCTACACGTGATAACTCCCTGAGTCCTGGTGACTCAGCTCACACAGCAGCTTCCAGCAGATATTTCAGCGGTAATGACATGGGCAGAGTTCTACTAATTTGAGGGCAATCACTGCTGTAACAAAGGTTGGACTCGAAGATTGCTTCGTCAAATTCCTCTTTATAACATGATTATTAAATAATAACCCTGCAAAACACTGGTGTATCAGGGTTGTTTATCAGCAAGCTGTCTCTTCCCCTCGCAGATGGTACGTGCGTATCACGGCCTCTGAAGGACTTGCCCATGGAAAAAAGTATGAAGCAAGGAGACAGGCTCTCTAATGTTATAAATACACTCCTTCAGCATTAAGTGCTTAAACTCTGTCCCTCTAGCGCATCTTTCTCCTTCTGAAGTACCAGCTCCTTAAAGGAAAACAACTCTGTGTATTTGTGTATTTTATCACTGTGTGAAAGAAATAACAAACTATTGCAAAACACTCGAGTAATAGTCCAGTCCTTATATTGAACCTTTTACCTGAGAATTTCTGACTTCCATTAACTTTCCTATGAAAACTTCTCTCTACGTAATGGGGCAGGCAGCAGCAGTTTTCTTCCTGTTACCTAAAACTAAAGGTTTGCACTTCAGAGAATGTCTTTGGCACTAGGAATGTTGTTTAAATTGATAATCAAGACATTGATATCACCACAGAGATGTTTCCATTCATTATGGGAAGCCTTTCTTTTCCAAATCTAGTACCACTAAAATATAACAGAAAACTGTTTCTTCATTTATTAATGAAATACTGTATAGGAATTTTCAGGAACAACTTCTATTATAAACTGTTAAATCAGATAATCAAAGAATTAACATTGTGCATGCCACATGTGGCCAATAGCATTATCATCCTGAACTGCAAGTAGAGTTTTGAAAAATTTTACCTCCCTTTGATTTCTAACACTACCCTTCACTTGAAACTGCCAAGCTCCCATTTTTCTAGCCCCAGTGTTTCCTTAATACAAGGTGTGACATGAGCCCGGACCAAGTGAAAAAACCTGTCCCTAATTCTGGAAAACAACCACACCTAAAAGACCAGTAAACAGGAAATAGCCTTGAGTTGTAAAGTGTTATACATATCTCAAGGTAGCCTGCTATTATTTCAGCAGTAGGAAGGGAAGGCAAGAACTCACTTCCGTCACAGTGGGTGCCAGTCAATCAACACTGCGAGCATGCAGAATGCTTGGATGTAGGGTGAAGCATTTTATCGTGCATGAAAAATGCACTGGTAATTTATGCTAGCAAGGTGCTTTGAAGATTAAAGTAAAAATCTGCTCATAGTTGCACAGATTGATAAAGAAGATTTTTCTTTTTCCCTGATAATATAGGCAATCTGACTCTCAATCTGTGCATTAATACAAAATTAGATTCGCCTTCATGTGATACGTAAAGTGGCAAAGGTAAGTGTTATCACAGTAAAATCCCAGAAGATGTTTATACTGTATCATAAAAAATGTATTCTGGTAAGAAAAAATGCACTGCTTTTGTAAATCAACACCTGAACTAAGCAAAATAAAAGCCTGCTTTGGTTTGGCACGCTAGTTACCTAAGAACTACAAAAACGTATTCATGCTGAACACAAGTACTATTTCCAAATAACAGCTGACTCACAAAGTACCCTGGTGATATGTCTGCAGAAAATAAGCAGATGACTCATGTCTGTAAATTCCTGAAAGTACCAATAGACCCCTTGCTTAGTCATCTTTTGCTTGGATGCTGGGTTCAGGAGCTCTGCAAACTATAATGAGGGATCTAGCTCTTAGTAGGACTCTCTCTCCCTTTTTTCCCTGTCTTCTAAACAGTGCAAATTATGTCCCTAAAAATAACTTGATCTACGTCAGTGAGTCACTTCAACTAGCAAGCTTATACAAGTCATGTAGTTAAGCAGTAATATTTGGTTATGAAGGTAAAAATCTTGCTGTCAAACTCAGATTTAAAATGAAAATTATGTCAGAGGAAGTTCCATTTACCCCTTCTCTCACAGAAATAGAAACATTTCCTTTGGAAAATTTAAACACTTAGCTCATTCAGGAAAGTAAAGCTTTCTAATTCGGTTCCATACTCAAAGTAATTTAATCCTGATGATTTCTTACTTTGGTTTGCCTAAGCATCACACTGTTCATCTAAGAGGAGCTCAAAGAAGCAGACTGGAGAAAAAAGCCAAAACCATAGTAAAACACTGCTTTCTCCTACGTTACAATTACAGATCATATTTTAGAAGTCAAATTTGAGAAAGCCATAGTGCGAGGAAAATCACGTCTTTATGAAACCTCTACATGAGCAGAACTTGGAGGACTGTTTTGGGTAATTATGCATTGAGTAAATTCTTTGGTGATTGAACTCTAATTTTCCCACATAGTTCATAAGAAAGCAAAAGAAAAAGGACTTGCATGTTGAGAATGAGTCACTTTGTAAAGAAACTTAATTACAGTTTATAAATAGTTGAAGTTGCTCTCTTTTTGAAACATAAGAAACTATTGAGAAGTAATACACAAATTTGCTTCCCTTATCTTAGCATTTAATGTATACATATATTCAAAACATAGTTATCGTAAAGCCCAAATCTTGATTCATTAATAATTGAAAAACTGTGCAAAGAATCAGTAAAGCTTAATTGTTTGTTTTCTTAAAGACCGACCATGCTGAGATCTGGAACAGGTTACATAGTTTGTTAAGCTTATGTCAACAACTACAGAGTAGCTTTCACCAGTCATATTAACTCTAAATTAATATTGTTACAATCTCATTTTATAGCTTTTTAAACAGGGTATAAGATGTGGAGGGGATGTCACGGAAAAAAAGCATACACCAGTGCTGCTACAGGGTTCCTGAAGGGAAAATGCTCAGAAGAAAAAAGCAGGTTTACCCTGCCCTGAAGTACTGGAGAGAAGAGAAGGAAAAAAAAAAATGCTTGAAACGCATGCTGACTATACAAATATTTCAAAGTACTTAGATGGCAATATTTAAAAAAAATTTCCATATACTCTTCTCCTTTTCTAGAGAAAAGGTTTATTCATCCCTTCGAAGGCAGCGGATAAATCCAGGTATTTGTTTTCACAGAAGTCAACATTTACTTACTGAATGCTACACACAGTTTGAATGCTTGGATGATACTACACTGGTTATCTTATTAACCTTCTGCATGCTTGAATCTGCTGCAGTTTATTGTACCTGTAATTTGTTTTGCACTCATGAACACTGCCTGGATATTTTACTGCCGAGATTTCCACTTCCACAAGATTTCACTGCCTGCACAGCCTTAATTCAATCTCTACTTGCTTTATGGAGCAGCCTCCTAACATAAGATAACACAGTATTCCTTCCAGTTCAGCTCCCAAGCCGGACAGAGCTGGCCAAAGGAGATACTGTTCAGATTTGCCCCATCTGACAGACAACACTCGTGAACAATACTGCACAATTTAACGCAAAAGACTGAAGCCTTGCTCTGATTAAACACACCTTCATTTCTGCATGAGCTTCTCAACATGATCATTCTAATCCCTGTAAGACAGAATAAGCATATAAAATATTTAAAAATCTGTTTCACAACACCTTTGTGAGTTGAGAGGCTACTTAGGGGTTCCAGACTGGGAACGAAGGAACAAGGGAAGGACAGTCAGCTTGTCTACTAATGCTGGGTGCCAGCCTGTGGAACCCAATTTTTCTGAGACATAATAGTAGATAATACTTCATACAGTTAAACACAACTCCTTCCATAATAGGTAATCCAGAATCAATCATTACAGGCACATGCAAACCTGTGTTAAAATTATTTCACTAGAAAAACAAGAAGGGTACAGGAAAGATGTGCTAAACCCAAGTCTCCAGAGAACACTGAATAATCTTAGCCTGATACTATCCGTTCTCTTCCCGAAATCCCCTGACTCACTTCTTACACTGGCCAGAGACTGCCTCTGCAGTCAAGTACTTCTGATGAAGTAAGTCACGGAAACAGGAAACACACATTCCAGGCTCCAGAACTGTCTCTTATTAGAATATATTCATCATGGTTTTGCTTGTTCTTTTTTGGTTCACCGAAATTCACTTCTCTCTGACTTTACTTGCAAGTGAGCTCACACAACTTGAGGATCTGAATGCCTCAGACTGAAAAGTTCCTCAAACTAGGAGCTCTCTGGTTTTCATGATGTGTTAATGTGGACAAGACTCGTGAATTTACAATCACCGAGTGGTGATAACACAGCTACTATATTATATAATGCTCTTCATACATTTATCAAGTTCTACCAAAAGAAAAAAAAATTCTTGTAGATTTTCTTCTATGGAAAAGTGGTTCAGACAGCCTGTACAATGGGTGAAAAATCTTCACCTAAGTTCAAGGGAAAACAGCTATTTTCACTTTTTACATAGAAATTCCAGCACGGAAGGCCTTTCAGGAATCATACTGGTCACGGTACCTACTGAGAAACCTGAGAACAGATTCAGCCACGAGCATTTTGGAGACTGTAGCGGTCAGCACAAATCTCTGCAGGGCAGGATTTCAGCCTATTTTACAAAGTGAATTTTTCCTCGACTCTTCTGAGCTGAAGGTCTTTAGCCTACATTCTACTGGCAAAAAGAAAGGGTGGATTTGGCTCAGAACACACACAGAATTACAAAATGCCACAGCTATCCTGCCTTAGTGTATGATGATGTAGTCTTTCAAGAATGAGAGAGCAAGGATGACGAATAACATATCAATGGCATTAGTGTGGGACTTTAGGTTAACAGAGCACAGTCACAGGAACCTGAATTTGTTAAATATTATTAGGGTTAACATCCCGTTTGAAGAAAAACAGGCTATTTGCAGGAAGATGCTATTTTGAAATTGACATTTCAAAATTTCAAATGTGAAATGAAAAGCTGTTTATGGAATCTTAGCTGAGACACTCACGGCACTATGGGTGTGTTAGTAATCACAGCTGGTTTTGAAATAATTAAGTTTGCCCCTATTATGGGAAATATCCACCCCATTGGCAAAGTGATCACTTGTATAGTATATGAGGAAGATGGCTTAAATACAAAATAATTCCAGATAACTACTATGAAAATACATGTAAACACTACGAAAAAAGAAAAAAATGTTTTTTTCCCTTACCTACATCAGTTATGTATCATCTGAATGTACAATATTAAACAATGGAACACTGAATTGATTAAACAATGTTTAAACGAAGTTCGAAAGGAATATTGAATGTGATTGCAATAATAGGAAAATGGCAGTATTTGGGATTATGACAACTTATGTGAATATATGAAATTCACAGCTCCTTGTTTGATATTGGGAAATGGGTCTGGCAACAGAAATCACTAATCCAATACTGAACTGCATTTATATGATCCTCAACAACGTAAGATCTTCTTGACCTTTGTCAGCAAGTATAATATTCAGGAATACAGAAGGACCCCACTGAGATGTCTAGAAGATAAGGTGATTAGAAGATCATTAGGAAGAAAACAGCTGGTATACAAAAGGAGGAAACTGCTGAGGAACCCTTTCTTTAGCACAGGTTTAATGCATTACCTCCAGAATGTGAGGCAGCTGACAGCAGTTATTTAAAGTCCTGGCAAATGCCCACTTTGGTGATGTTCCTAATTTTCGTTATTTTTTCATTCTTTTTTTTTTTCCTTTCTAATTCGACAGGAATCACTTTCAGTTATTCTTAGTCCAGGCTAGATTTGAAATAATAATTGTTTCTTCTTTTTTCAAACATTTTCCACCAACAGTACGTCTCTTTCCCTAATGTGTCTTATGACATCATCTCAACTATGGAAATGGCCAGCTTCAAAGTCTCAGATATGGAAGGGGTTACCTTTAGTTCCAGTGCTCTTAGACAGCCCTTAAATATTTCTGAAGGATGAAAACAATGAAAAGTGATGGATTAAATTATTATAACATATTACAGAGAGATGTGTCTACTTGTGAATTTCAATGTGACTAGAATAAATTTACCAACAAGTTTTCTTTGTTTTGATTTGTTAGGGGTTTTGTTTGGTTGTTTTTTTTAAATAGAACATATGTAACCTGTTTTTTATTTGAAGAGGACTGCATGACACTGCTGTACCTATCTTGTGGCTCCCATTCCACTGATAATGGGAACTACAATATATTCTAGGCACCAATGGCAACTAGATGTATGATTACTACTGTTTTGATTTTTTTCAATATAAGCACATGATACAGTTGTCAAAACATCCTATGTCTTTGTAATAACCTGTATCTTTCTTTTTAAGCACCTCATCCTTTGTACAAAATCAACATTTTAAAAGAATGTGAAATAAATAGTTTAAATGCCTTAAGTTACAGTCACGTGCTGCAGAGAGTATCTAATTCTTTGTTTAGTCGTCCAGAGGAACCAAGTAACCGATCAAATCAAGACATTCTTCAAACATTTTCCAGCAATACCGTCAAAGACCATGAAAAAGTAATGTAACTTAACCCAAAAACTGCTTTATAGCATCTTCTTGCTTTGGAGTGTCATCACTCACCTCAGCCACGTCACATTCTTTTGGACTTCTGTAGCAAGGCTGGACTATCTCCTAAAAATACCCCATGGAATATCTCATAAATCTATATTGAGCTCCAAGAAATAGCATAATGGCCTCACAGGCCTTTTCCCTCTTTAATTTCTGTAACCATGATTATTTTAATTAAGAGAATGGCTTTTTATTTTTACCTTTGTAGCTTCAGCTGGTGACATCTATCTTGCTTTATTTTTACTTCAAATTCTCAAAGATTTTCACTCCCTCCCCCTTCCGTTTTTATTTCCTTTTATTGTTTCTGCTGCAACAGTTTCTATAGCAACTTCTCTAAGTGCTGATGAGATTGATGCTACTAAAAGCTGCCTCTTCTCCATCTGAATTGCTTGAAGCTTATACTTTAAATACAGTTGCAGTTGTTATCGATGTAAAAAGCAAGCCGTGCCCTTTCTTGGCACAGGTATGTAACTGGTGGAGAAAATGTGTAAGTTTTTCCTCTGCTTTCCCAGCGGAGCTACGCACTGCTTAATGCTGAGGTTTACATTACGTTCCACCAGGAAAGGAAGATTTCTAAAGCATGTTTTCACCTGAAAAGCAGATGTGCAAAACTACAGGCTTCTCCCATTGACACTTTACTAAGCTTATGAGGCCCGCAAATAAGTTCTTTTTCCTATTTTAAACGTCGCCTAGGATCTGAAAGGAAACTGATTTATTTCATTGTCATCTGTGCCCAGCGTGTCATTATCTTGCAGGTCAAGAGGACCCTTTGCTGACACACGTGCTATTCTGTCCTTCCAAGCTCCACTCCATGTAAGTTTACAGCTTTCAAACCACAACACAGTGTATTCTTGCCCAACCTAACCAGCCAATGAAGCCACTCCAGATATGCTTAAAGTTAAGCCAAGACCTATTTTACTGCAATATAGGCCCATTGCTTCTTTCCACTGCTAAATGTTAAAACTATTTTATCCTTGAAGCCACCTTTCATATTTCTAAAGTATTATCCCTCTAGGATCTTTTCATGACCTAAAGGATTAATTTGTGGAACATATTCTTTTACATGATTTCTAGACTACTTGCCATTTTTACTGATCTCTTGTGATTGCTCTGTTTGAGGATCACAGAATTGTAGATCAGTTTGGTTGGAAGGGACCTTATAGATCATCCAGTTCCAACTGCCCCTGCAAGGGACATCTCCCACCAGACCAGGCTGCTCAAGGACACATCCAACCTGTCTTTTAATACTTCCAGGGAGGGGGCATCCACAGCTTCCCTAGGCAACCTGTACCAGTGCCTCACCACTCTTACTGTGAATAATTTCTTCCTAATGTCCAATCTAATCTTCCCCCTTCCAGTTTAAAGGCATTCCCCCCTTGCCCTACCACTACTTCCCCTTGTAAAAAGTCCCTCCCCATCTTTCCTGTAGCTCCTTCAGGTACTGGAAGGCTGCTATGAGGTCTCCCCAGAGCCTTCTCTTCTCCAGGCTGAACAAGCACAACTCTCTCAGCCTGTACTCAAAGCAGAGGTGCTCCAGCCCTTTGATCATCTTCATAGCCCTCCTTTCATAGGATGAAACAAGATAAATAACAGGATCATAACCCTAAGCTTCAAGGAATAGGTGTTTGGCCATTCAGGGATCTTGCTCTTCCAAAGGAAGAACCTATAGGATAATGGACCTGAAGAGAAGAGGGGTCCATTATCACCTCCTCCAAGCTCAAGAATGGTCCATCCTAATGAACAGAAAGTCAAGCAGAAGGCCTACATGGATGAATAAGATGCTTCTGACAAAGCTCAGCCTTAAAAAGGAAGCACATGATATGTGGACACTCTCTGAGTATGCAGAGACTGTGTTAGGAATGTCAAAGCTCATCTGGAGTTGAACCTGGTAAGGAAAGTTACAGGCAATAAGATGGTTTGCTACAGGAATAGCAAAAAGTAGGCGTAGGGAAATTGTGGGATTGCCACTGAATGGGGCAAGGGACTGGTGACAAACGAGACAGAACAGCAACTTAAGCACTCCTTCCTTCCCACATTTAGACATTTAAGCATTTTTGTGATCAGTTCCATCTCTAAATGAAGGTTTATTTATTATTGTTCAAAAGTAAATTATATTTATCTATTTCATAAAAGGCATGCAGCAGTTGTCTTTGTGTACTACTGCTGTGTTACGTATGGATTCTTACAAAAAGTTTACTTTCATGATAAAGTAACTGTCATTGGTGAGAAAGAGAAAGGAAATAGGGAAGATTACAAAAATCGTTCTTTCCTTGAAGCAGCTCTTATTTCCAGAAATTTCATACCTCTAATAATCATGTGGTGTTCTGTGTTACCCTTTTTTCTGAAAGCATATCCTTTTATTGAATGCATGACTGATCCCTGTGAAACCCATGCTGATCATATAATTTCCAGACTGAAAACAAAATATTTGTTTTCTATTTGCTCCTATGAGTGATGTTCAACTTGCTGCAACTCACAACTCTAATGTACTTCTCACCTTAGAGAAAAGCTATCTGTGAATGCCATGTGGGATGTCAAAACATGTAGACATAAAACATAGACACAGACTAAGAAGAAAAAGCGCCACGATCTGTACTCAAGTCCCAGCTCTGTCAATAACTTTTTGTGACCTAATTAATTTTTGTTCAAAAATGGAGTGGATAAAGTAAGATTATGTCATCTGCCTATCTCAGGAGTCTTTTCTGAGAATTTCTTAGTTATCTGCCACATACTTGGGCACACAGTAGTAGCACCCTAGATACATCTATTAGATTAAGAAAAAGCGATAGTCTACTTTTCTGAAATGTGCAACTTGATAAGAAGTTATTATAAAACCTTTTATTCCATTTGTTAAAGTGGTCACAGTTCCTTGAAGAACATCAATTAATGTCTAAAGCAATTCACTACAGTTTTAAAGGTACAGCAAATATATGCATTTCTCAGATATTAAAAAGGTAACATTCATAGCAAAGTGACACTTACAAACAGTTTGCCAGTCCACACACATCAGGCCATCATAAAATGCTTTTAAAATCTAATTATTTTCACATCCATTGTTTCCCATTTGTTGCTGTTCATATTATGTTTTATGAATCATCCTATGTCCATTCTCCCTTTTTTCAGAAGAATTTAAAATATGAACCTAAAACCACCTTCTGTGAGTGACATGATTACAAAATGAACACAGAGAAACAGAAAAAGAGGAAAAGAAAACCTCTGCTTTCATGTTCACTTGCATCCATTATGAATACCTAAATACAGAAAATCTCATTCAGCTCACGTGCAAGTAAATTCCCAGGATTGAATCAAAGGAACACAATGTTTTAACATACTCTTAACGACAAAAATTTAATTATCAGCTCTCAATACAAATTTCAAACTAAATCTAGCTGGCAGCGTCCCTTAGAAATAAAGGAGAAAAATATGCAATGTAGAAAAATGATCAGCAAAAGGCTAATTAATTTTCCAAGTGCTGCAATTCAGCTCTGGGATTAGCCCCTGCCTATGCTTAGTTAAGTGCAAAACTGTGTGCCTGTGACTCAGGCTACTTTTCCACCACACTGTCTGATCTACAGCACTGCAACCAATGTGCAGATTTGATTCATTTTGGTTAAGCGATACGCACCTCACTGCACAGGAAACATCAGAGTATGCTTTGTTTTGTGCTGATGAAAACAATGTAAAAAGTTCTCAAGAGACCCCCTCTGTCTGTTTTGCTGTAGACAGAATGATATGTGCTCAGGAACTTTCAAGACAGGATTCAAAGAAATACATGATATTGACTAAAAGCACTGAGAGTCAGAGGAAAAGACTGCATCATGAAAGACGTGTATCTGCTTGCTGAACAGTCAAAAAACTACTCCCCAGTAGTAGATCCAAATGGCTTTTGACTTCTGCCAGCCAGTTTTACATCATCGGGTCTTTGCTAAGCTCCAGTTTCTCATTTAAGAGCAAAAAAAACTTCCCTACACAATCTTAGCAGACTTTTTTTGATCAGTATTGAACTTCTCATATTGACTCCTAAAACATGTATTTTGTTATGTTTGACATTTCTGCTGAACTATCCTGCTTTCCTGACACTACCAGACACCACTACATTCTCCTGTAACGTGTTATTCCCATTGTCGTGTTCTCTCTTTCTTCCTTCTCCTTCAATTTTCAGTCATAATTTCCCATTTTCATTTAAGAAACAATAACAATAAAATCAAAGAACTATGTAAAGAAGCCAAAACACCTCATTAGATAAAAGCTCAGAGAAGCGATCTAATGTAAATACTCCACTTAACACTTGGCTTTTTTCAGGAAACAAATAGGGCAGACAAGAGTTTGTTTTTCCATACCTTTTCTTGAAGACGCCTCTCTCTCACGATCAGACTAACTTCCCTGAAGAAGCAGAGCCAATGCAATCTTAATTTCCTCCAAAGATTTTTTTCCCAGAATTTTAAGTGTTAATTGTAATGACTGTCAGGCAATTACACTGATAAAGAAGAGCAGTTCTTGAAGGCTATCTTCTTTTCAGCTTCCAAAAGGCACGTGAGCAACTCTTACATGACACAAAACTGAAAAAAACATACCTCTAAAACTACCAGCCCCACTCAAACTCATACTCCAGGAGTACACAAAAGTCAATTGAGCATATTCCAATTGCATTAAATAGTATAACAAAACAACAAACACTAGTTACTTCTCACATTCACATTTAACAAGATCTCTAGGTCCTATACAACAGAGAGGGCTCTATGGCCAAAATTACAGGCAGGTAAAGGTTTACTGAAATAATCACAGGAATGTTTACACAAAACAGTCTCATGTTCCGAATTCCAAATTGCTCGGATAAACAAATATTTCTAAGCATTTTTCATGATCTCAGTGACTGTGGAGTTATTGAGGTAGATATGTCATTTTTCAAATAGGAATCTGCAGTAGTGATTTCAAAAAGAACAATAAATACAACCTTAGATGAAAGAAAATGCTTTTGCCTTCTCACATAAGCTCTCCTAAAACCAAACAGCAAGCACTAATCCATCAGACGGACATCCATCTGAGTAAAATCTTCCATTTAAGACTTTTCTAAACCTCTTTGTTAGCCACTTACTACCAAGAAGTCTAACCTGTTTAAATAAACAGCTGCAGGAGAAATAGATGCAGAGGTTGAAAAATGCTCATTAGCTCTGTTCTGTTGACCTTCCAGAGGACCCACAATCTCCTTTAAAGGGCAGGTAACATCTTAAATTACATGAGGTGCCTGAAAAATTAACATTTACCTAAATTCTAATGATTATCGTTGCTCTACTGAATGATTGAAACAATATCTGAAGACTAATGAGTTATTTCTGCTCAGAAAGGGAACTAATATAACAAATGACTTCTTCAGTGCAATTTTGTTTATTTACAGTGAGTGGGCATTCATTCCTCCTTCTCTGAACACCACTGGAACAAATTGCACTTTTTTTGGACAGTAATGTAAACTTGTTTTCCCAGCTACTAATGCCCTTTTCCAAAATGTCCTGTTTTATTTCCTCTCCTCCTACCAAGCCTCATCTGACAAACATGGCTACCAAAATTTTTTTGTATATCTTTATTTTCCAACCTACTTTCTGAGGCTGTGGAGAGATGTGCAAAATCCAGATCCAAAAGAGGTTTATGAGAGCGCCCCAGTTGTTTAGTTTTGGTGATAAATTCAAACCATGTAAACTGACTGCATTGGCACAAATTGCTCTGCTGACAAACATGTGCAGAGAGCAATATCCAAACAGGAATGCATAAGAAGCTAACATTGGTAACTTCCATCAAAAAACACTGAATCCCGAAGCGGGTGCCTGCCCAAAGCCTGATACTCACAGGTATAACCTCCAATAACACACAATTAATACTTGAGGTCCCTTGCCTTCCTTCTCTCTTTGGTGTAAAATCCTCCTTGCTGAGTTGCTGCCTATTTCTGACCTACACAGATAGGTAAGAGGGTGGACAAAAAGCTACTTCAGTTGGCACTCCCATAGCAAGAAAGCTCGCTAATTAAACCAGCTTTTGCCTGCCCAGGACTTTGGACCTCCCTCAGTTGCTGGTATTACCCAACACAGAAGCTGAAATCCCTCACAAACTTAAGGTACAAATGCTGGCAGCTTCCAACATTCTTCGTCCCCTGAAATATTGTTCAATGAAGCAAGACCTTTCTAGTTTAATATCTGTTTTTTTTCAAGATGTCTTAAATAACCACTAACACAAAGTGTTTCATTTGTTACTGCCAGCAGTCCAACTTCTGTCAATTTCCTTTGTGCTGACAACCTAAAAACCTCATATGATTAATTATGATTTTTAAAAAAAGTCTATATACAGGTTGCTTTGGAGTCCTATTCTTGTGTCTATACCCATAAGGCTACTTATTTGTGCACAGATCGCGTAACTTGTGTTTATACTTACACACGGTATAAATAAACAGAATGTATGCAGGAACAAGAATATGAAGAATCATCTTTCCAAAAATTAATCACAGCTGATTACAAAAGAGAGTGAAACCATCAATATATGAAGTTTACTTACAAAGCTTCGTACTGAGACTTACTAATAAACAGTACCAATATCAAAAGCACAATTTCCTCTTCCATGTGGATGCATGAACTTCTCTGAATGTTTATTTCTTCTGTCACATACTTGAAAGCACTTGACCAATTTTTAGAACTAACCACTAGATCAACAGTTCCTTTGACTGCTCTTTGATCTACTATGATAACTTCAGCAGCTACATTAATCTAATGATTAAGTTTGCAATTAGGCAGCTCTTCTGTGATTTAAGGCAGTGTGTGCTCTTCATTCTGTAATTACTGCACAAATAATTATTTTTTTTATAGCAAGTGAAATTGGTCTCAGGCTTTGGCAATCCAGAACTACTTTCTGCTTTTCTCTTCTTATCTTTAATTCAGTTTACTCAATAAAATTATCCTGAGTAATTTCACTTTACTTCTAATATGTTTTGCTTCCTAGTTTCCAAACAAGTTTGTAACTTCAAATGCAAATAGCTGCAAAAACCCCAGAAGTCATTTTTGAAATCTTTTAAAGGAACTACAACTTATGTTAGAGTTTATATATCTCACAATCTCAATTAAACCTAAAATTTTAACTAAAACTAAGCTGCCAGTAAAATTTACTATGGTTCCTTTCATTAGATTTGCCACAGTGCTTGCTGTATACTGACCTACTTATTCTCCTCTGTATACTTTCTCTACACAATACGGTAAATACATAAAGTAGAACAGTTTTCAACTTACAGCTATCTATCTCTCCCAGACATTTTATTAGATGCTTGCTAAATATTCAACCATAACATGCATAGTTCTGTCAGTGGTTAAGAGATGAAAGCCTACATTACTTCACTCAGGAAATGAAGTGCAGGTTTCAGTCCTTTCATTGCAATATCCTTCAGTGCATGGAACATAAATGTTTTTGCAATGGATTGTTCAACAAGTGGGTGACGCAATGGCTTACACAGCCAAGCCGCTGTATGATTTCTAAGGCCACAGGGTTAATACATAGTGATAAATTATTCAGTTATAATTGTAGCTTTAGTGCCAGTTAAATTGAGCACTTTGAATATTACACAGTTAAAATCTACTCTGTTATTTAACAGAAATTTGAATTTTGATCCCTCTGAAATCTGTTTCCACATCTACTGTTATAGTATCCCATAGCAAAAATCAAATCCACAGGAATTTCAACACTGACAAAATTAAGCCAAACACATTGGGGAGTAAGAAATGTAGGAAATCTTCGAGAAGGTTGTACCTAAAGAATCATTATCTCATTGAGTGAACAATTCTCAATTGTAGCTGAAAGGTACGTAAAGATGTAATAAGGAAAATTAAAAAAAAAAAGTATCAGTTCTATGTCTTTTCCTCTACCGCATAAATCATACTAATATGATAGAAGTTTTTCAATTTCAGGTTTGAGTTTTCTAGACCTCTTACTGTCTGGAAATCCTAGGTGATATAAAGAAAGGGATCTGTGAGACCACTTTTTACGATCTCCAATATAACACAGGGTGAAGGACTTCTCGGAACAGTGGCAATCTACACTTCTTGCTTTCAAAACTCTGGGACAAATTTCCATGATCTCATTAAGACACATTAGTTTTCCACGTGAAAAGATAGCCACAGTCAAAAATGACGTAATCTGAAATATTCCAGTGCAAGAGTGTTAACAAACACCAATGTTGCAACTGCCCAGATTGCACTTTAATTATTTAAAAAAAAAAAGATAAGCGTAACAATCAAAAATAAAGGGTAATATGACTGAATTTCTCCAAGCCAAAATTTCTTTGATACCTGTGAATTTTGCCTTACTATAGGGAAAAATAATTTCTACTCAAGTTAACATGTATAAGGCAGTAGCAAAGCCACACTTAATTTCTACATGAAGTAATTCCAATGTTTATTTAGTTAAGAATGTCTTTTTGGAAACATTGCAATCTTGATTCAAAAACTTCAAATGACAGACAATCTAGCTACATACTGTAGCAAACTGTTACACAGATTTGCCTATACTGTTTCTTTCAATCTAGGAATAACTTTTGGCTCCTAATGACAGTGTAGTATTTAATACATTTTCCCTACACTAAAGTTTCTTTATTATCACTATCAATGCATTAATGCCTGACAATTACAGAAAATTTTAGGTATTCCCAGGTTATGTATATTGTTGGTCCTTATTATTAACACTTTTGAAAGTATAAGTTACAATTATGAGCTAAATCTTTGTTCAACTTAACAGAAAACCCTCCCTGGATGCTTTTGGCATTCTGAAAAGCAGGCAGCACGCTGTCAATGTGGTTCTTCTCCCCTTTTCTAAATACAATTAGGATTTTGTGTTTTCAAAGTGTCATGGTCACAACAAAAATACACTAAGCACTGGATAAAAAAAAGTTAAAACTTTTAAATTGTTTCCTGTAATTATATTTTTTCCCTTTTGAACTTGTATCTTCAAGGGAGTAGACATTTATGCCTGAGGCAGAGTTACTCACTGTGAACAAGGAAGCAAAAATCTTTCCACATCAGCAAGAGAGTAAGCTTTGTGAAGCCTTCCGCATCATATTCCACCACACCACTATCAATAAAAAAATAGAAGGATTGGGTTTTGGTTTTTTTCATAAATTTCTAATATATACTTTATTCATCAACAGTTACCATTTTCTAGCTAAAAGAAAATTAGATTACACTTTTAATCTTAATAATAAACTCATTTATGATGTGGTATTGGAGTTTCTTACCCAAAGAAAGGCCATATTCACTTTATATAAATACACTTCAGAATGAAAGGAGACTTGCTAATGCATCTGCAGCACTAAATTGATTAAAACTGTACACATACAAATTCCCTGGAAGTTACTCATATTAACATAATTTGTTAACTTTGTTGTAGATAATATGGTAAAATTGAAAATGTGCAGGCTAAGAAGAGTTTAAATTTGTAAATTCAGAAGAGTATATGTACAAAAAGCAAAGCAGGAGAGCGTACAATAAAATAAATCTAGAAGACTTGTTCAGTAGATGGATTAAAAGTTTCAAGCATCAAGAGTCAGTATTGTCTAAAAGTTTCAAGCAGTATCAGGACTCATGAACCACTTGGCAAGTTAAGTAAAATCATAAGCACACCTGGGCCCTTTCTATACTGTAGTTTTGCCAGAAGAAAAAGAAATATCCTATTTTCATGACTGAACTTGCATCAACTCCCTATCGAATTGTATGTCCAATTCAAGTCATTGTCATCTATACAAAGTTGTATAAAATGTAGGTGTATGCTTGAAGCCACCTGTCTTTCTACTCTTAATTTGAAAGATCTGAGATTTGAAGAGATCCTGAATATCCACATCATTTAGCATCAGCACTCGGAAGCAGGAACTCCCTCCTTACAATGAGGCAAAGCACTGATGGTCAGGCAATCGCTGTCATGTTGGCTCCTGGATTCTCACGCAAGTCAAGATTTAGGTGGGAAACCACAGCACCTGCCCTTCACAGTGCCAAGGTACCCTGACCAGTTGATTTGTCAAGCTAATGTGTCACTATGCTAGGCCATGGACCTTTGAACTGTAGGAAAACATGACTCAATAGCCTTTTCTCTCTCAAGACAAGGTGTTTGAGTCGCCATCCCTGGAGGTGTTTAAGAGGCAGGTAGAAGTTTCTTAAGGACATGGTTTAGTAAGGGGACGAGTACGGTTGGACTGATGATCTCAGAGCTCTTTTCCAACCAGACGATTCTATGATTCTATGATAAGACAAGATACTGCTTGGCGGTGGGAGCAGCTGGTCTCCCAGTCCTGCCTTTATGCTGAGCAGTGGTTTCTGGCTTCTCTAAGGCTGGGAACCGTACCCGTTTCCCCATCCTCCCATCTGAGTCACTGCCTACTGCTTCAGTCATTTATTCATGTATAAGCTTTTCTTTAGCATGAGGAGAAAATCCCTACTGTCCCTTTCTCAAAATCAGCTATTTTCTAGGAAAATCAGATCAGCAACTGGCACAGAAGTGAAATTAACACTGAACTTCATTCCAGTATTGCTACAGAGAGACAATCTATATATATCATTCTGTGAAAAGTGACTGGATTTCATCTTATTCAGTGGACAGCAGTTACACAACCAAAGAACATGTGCAGAAAACAACATTTTGCCCATTACTACAGAAAATAATGCACCAAAAGAAAACTTACGTTCCAAAGTGACTCAGAAAAGCTGCGATATACTCTCTTCTCTTATGGTAACCCTGAATAACATATTGTACCTTAAAAAAACGAAACAAATCCAAAGTTATAAAAAGTTAAAAAAAGTCAATTCTCCCAATTTGTCATATAATCCTTATCAAGGAAAATTACACATTTGATGTGGTAGTAGTTCTGAATCCTACATTTAGCTTGCATGATTTTCCCAGAGAATCCTAAAATGCCTTTAAAACAAACAGAAGATCTTGTAAGGAAATCTCTTTACTCACTTCTAAGTGAAACCTAGCATTTCACAAAGTACTGAAGCACTATTTCATTATGCAAGATAAAGACTGAAGAAAAGAAACACGTGAGCTTGCCTTGCTGAGGTCTGAGCAGGCAGCCATGATGGGTAAATCACAATTACCTGAACTTACAGTAGGTTAAGTGTCAAAATAACATTCTGGTTATAAAAGAGAAAAAAAATGTATTTCACAACTGATCTTGGGTGTTTTCTGAAGACTGTACCTCCAACAATGTCTTCTTAACACTAAGCTCTCTCAGTAGTTTCACGCTGACTCAGGCAGCCACCTACTCAACTGTGAGCATCAACTTCTGAAGCATTCTGAGTTTTGAAAGACTTCCATCCTGGCACAGACAGACAAAATCCAACAACACTAAACTTGGAAGTATTAAGGCAAAATTTTCTCACCATGTGTGTTTTCTTATTGATTTGAATGGGATTACTTAGCAGAACAGTGTGAACAGGGTCTGACCCATAACAGAAACAACGCACGTGTTGTCAGGCTGCAAGAGCATCTGGTTTACAACTGGTTACTTTTAGTATTTATGGTATGGTTCCGTAAGCAGTTCCTCATGTAAACCCCTTTCCCTTTCAGAATGAAAACTAACATTTTAAAAAGCTTTTTTCCCCACTGAACATGAAAAGAACAGTAAGAATATTTTTCTTGGCCATAGTAATACCTGGCTGCCAAATGCTTTCCTAAATTTCTTGAAAAAGCCTTGATGCAATCATTGCTGAGAGCCATCTTGTACCCCTTAAAGTTAAATTCTATTTATAAGTTGAGACTTAATTCATTTTATAAAAAACTATGATTATTTTGAAGGCCTTGTGTGGGATCTGAAAGGTTATTTCGGGAAAAGGAAAACATATGATAAGTTTGCCTAAGTGACTTTGTTTAAGAAAGGATAAAAACAGTCCTGTGTACTTGCAGATTTTAAAAACAGAAAGTAATTTTAACAGAAAACCACAACAAAAACACCTCTAAAGATAGACTCCAATATAATTACGGAAACACATTTTGAAGAACCTTTTCTAAAAGAGAAAATTATTTTCCTCATTTGGACAAATGAAGGTAAAAATAACATACAAATACAAACATAAGATCTATAACAGGCAGATCACTAGATGTTGGCCCCTAGGTGTGCTTTTGAAAATTGCACTTCAATAATGGAGAAGCTTTCAAAATACTATACTCACTCTTTTTTTTTGTTTAAACAGTAAGCTAACCAGAACACAATCTTTTCAGCAACTTTAAGTAGCTATTACTGTGTAAACATGTAAGTAGACTGCTGATTCAGTTCTTTTGAATAAAACATCTGAGTAGAAAATCACTGAAAGTACTCAAAACCTACAAATGATGACTATGGTATGAGAATTTAGGTATCTTCCGACTGGAAAAATAATACGCAAACTCCAAATTTTTATTTACTATTATTATGCTACAATGCAGTGTTATACAATACAACACAACAACATTTTAATTTAAATCTTAACATGTCACAATAAGAAAAATGCACTCACAGATCTGATCCCAAATGTGTTTGTTTATCTAAAAAAGTCCCCCAACAACTATGTCTATGGAAATGTTGTAGTGTGTTAGTGCAATACAGTACAGCACATAGGGAAAAGAAAATTGAGTTCTCTCTACTAACTTACCTTGTTTGTTAGCAGCTGGCATACTTGGGGTACATAGTCAATAAGACAACCTCCACCAGGAAAGGCTGGGATGTGAAGGGCAGATGATCCTCCAAGCGCACTAGAAACAGAAGTTAATTTAACAGTACATTACAAGTACAGTCCCTGGGATTTGAAAGTGATGTCTACACTGTCCTCTTTCTCTACGTTTAAAGTCAGTTGAAGAAAAGTACTTTATGCTGTGGCAATATAAAACATATTGAGTGATACTATCTATAAAAATGGATTATACCATGACTTAAAGTAATTACACTTCTTTAATCAAGAGTATAATTAATGCAAAGCATTCTCTCAGGAAACAGCTTTTTCATTGTAAACAGTTACATTTCTTAGCTCTCATCAACAACATGTGGAGCATTATAGTTAAGGTATCTTGTTATTGTGAGAAGAGAGGGCTTTGAATCTTGAATTATTCAAAAAGCTACCGTCAGTCAAACCACGTAAGAATAAGCAAAATTATTTGGACTGAGGAGAAATAGATGGCCAGATGCACATGTTAGTCATGCCATCTACTCCGAAAATGGGCTCCCCAATACAGCACAGGTGTTAACCTACTAGATCAAAAGGGGCAGCGGGTCAGAAAGATTATTAGGTACCCAATTTAAGGGGGGATGCTGAAAGAAATGGGTTTTCTCAGTCTTAAAGAGTTAATACTGGGGAGGAAGGGATATTGAGAATGGGAGTTGAAGGCATATTGTCACTGAAGGCATACTGATGCTTTCAATTTATCTAATGGAAAAATATAGAGAATATGGAGCCTGAGTCCTCTCCAAAGAACACAGTGAAAGGATGAAAGGCAATGCAGACATATTGCAACAAAGGCAGTTTTCATTAGCTATTAGGAAAAACATTTTCACAATGAGAGTAATCAAATACTGGAAGACAAGCCCAGAGGGACTGGGGAACTTCTGTCCTCAGAGGTGCTCAAAGCTCAACTGAACAACTGCCATGACCACACTGATTTAAGCTAGCCCTGCTCTGAGGAGGGGCTTAGCCAAATAACCCCCAGAGCTTCTCCCCAGTCTGCATTGCTTTATGATTATATTCCCTGATTCTAACATTTTGTTTAGCCCCAGAAGGAAATAATACAAAGAAAGATATTAACTCTGTCCATGCACAGGCTGGAAGTCTGAATAGTAGGAATCCACAAAAATAAGATGACTTCAGAGATATATGTAGGTACCTTAATCAATTGTATTTATCATAGCATAGGAGACTGAAACATATCTGCTGTTGCCAAGGTTAACAGCTTCTTTGGTGCAGAAAGATGTTCCAATTTTTATTTAATTAGGTTGTATAAGGCAATAACCAGCTGAAGTTCATGCTACTGTCTTTTAGCAGTACTGACCTAAATCTTTCTTATAGTTTTTTACCAATCAAAAGAGAGAAATGAATTTGCATTACACACTGTGGATTACACCATTCACTAAACATCCAGAACCTTATTGGGCACAATTAAAAAGATTCAAAAGCTAAGTTACTTTGTGGCCTCCTGTTTACCTGCTGTTTCCATGGAAGATTTAACTGGTTGGAAAGAAAGCTCTTCTCTGCAAAACAAGGCTCTTATTCTCGAAAGGGACCTGCCCTTTTATTTTCCTCAGTACTTGATAAGATAGCACTTTCACAGGTATGAAGGTCTAAAGTCATACATCCCTTTGAAGGAATAGAGCCTACATAAATCAAAAAACCCCAAACTCATAATGAGGTATATGGAAATCTGCTACTCAGGCAAAACAGTCTGGGTTCAGCAGACTGTTCACCACATGGAACAGTTCTGCAGGTCTGGATTTTGCATATGCAATGATGACAAGAAAAAACAGTCTTGAGTACACCACAACTACATAAAAAACCAAACAAACTTTTCCAGCAGAAGACATTTTTTTTTAAAGTAGAATTCAGTTTCCTTGTTGATAGCTCCTTACTAAAATTACTCGCGTGGGAATATAATTTTGCTACTTGTGGACATTAAAAACAGTGAAGCGTGACTTCTAGATTATTATTAAGTTGGAACATTTTCGAAACAGTAGTTTCCTCTTAGGAAATTGAAGTATACTGGGTCTATCAGTCTTTAGTGTTGGAGAATGAAAAACTTATCCCTTCAGGTGGGTTGTGAACCTTACTTTTAGACCCTGGCTTTCAGTTTATTAAACTCCTTAAATGCTTGCGTAAATATATCTTTAAAGCTTCCAATCTCATACACAGAGCACATATTACTGTTGATTTTGCATCCTGCCTTGCCTCATTTTTGGACAGGTACAGTTGGACTCTAAGATCTCAAAAGTCTTTTCGAATCAAACAATTCTACGATTCTACAATTCATTTGTAACCAAGTCCAAGTTCCCCTTCAGCATGAAGATACCATTGAAGATGCTTAGGCGACTACAACAGGAATTAAAGACTCCTCTCTCAGTTACAATAGTAGGCATGAAATTAGGGGTAACCTCTAACAGATTCCACATGTAAAAAAGCTTCACTCCTATAACATCAGCTTCCAATGCATCTCCCAGATATTATGATTTATGAATAAGGGATTCCCATTTGACCTGTATCCATCTTTTGAAAGGAGTCAATCCATAAAAACTTGTTGATATAAACAGGAATTCAACCCTTCTCAAATGAAAACCAGACTGCTACAAGGTGTGGTTTCTGAGAAAAAGATCTTTCACAAAAAGAAGGCTGGAATTTCTAGTGTAATTATCCTCTGAAAACAGAATAAAACTGTGTAATATGTAATTGATGTTCTGTAGAAATAATTATGGGCATGGAAAATTATGAGTGGACAGGCATCTTTGTTCCCTTTATTGGGTCAGAAAATCTGCTTATTAAATACCTTAATAAAATACTGCATTTGCACAGGACCTTGCTCCTGACCATCTTAAAACTTTCTATAAACACTCATCAATTTAAGTTCACCTGCCTTATGAAACTGATATTTAGCTTTTATTTTTGAACACGTAATGAAGCTACTGCTCAGAGTTTGATTTCACTATGCTATACTATGCCCCTGTTGTGCCAAAGGAACATATTTTCTGTACTCCACAATCATAAGACAGGGCAAAAATGTACAATAATTCCTTTGACCCCATAATAAAACTGCAGCTGAAGAAAGAAGTGATTTACTCAACACCAAATAAGATGGACCTGTGAAAGATGCAAGGAAATGTGTAAAATGGAGAACATTAGGCAAGGGAATTTCAGTATGCATCTCGGTATCTAATGCTGCTTTAAAGGTCCCTCAAAGCACAGCCAAAAAAATGTGTTAAGAAAAAAAATGCCATAAGAAGCCTTTTCTAGTCAAGTACATTCTATTCACCAAGCTATTTCACCAGCACAAGCTAAATATTCCTCCTTGTCAGACCTGCTTTCCAGATAGCTGAGACTGTTGGAGCACAGATCTTGCATATTTCTGTTTGTGTTTAAGCTTTCCTTCTTGGTATCACTGTTTTACATCCCTCACAAATAAAACACATTTTTATTCTCAGGAATAAAACAACCATCACATCACAGGTTTGGTTTGGTGACGTCCATTTTACCAAGATGACAAAACAACCCAAACAGAAACTCATCAAGAGATTTGATAACGAAATTATTTTGTTTTTAAACACAAAGTAATTAATATTGCTCCCCTACAGCTGCCAGAGTAAGCCTAGTTTTAGCACAACAAATTGAATTGTACTTGATTTTTACACAATTTACTTCCAGTAACCAACTACTTTTTAAAAGCTAAGATTCTAACAGATTCTGATAGTGACTTTCTATCATTACTGTAATTCACGAACCAACAGTCTTAGTGGATGCTACTTCATTATGACTGGTACCGGATGAAGATAAATACATGGTAGATCTACCTATCTATGAGATAAGGTTGCATAAACACTCGGCATGCAGAGACAAAGATCTGTTTGCCTCAGCATTTTATTCACTTGGTATTACTGAAAGCCCAATCAGCTCTGCAAGCCAACTTCACACACCACATCCTAAGATGGACCAGAGATTCCTTTGCAGCAAGTTCCTGCCTTCCTGGGCTTCCAAAGCATCAGACACAATGTGGTTCTGATCCACCGTCTATGAATTAATTTGGATTTTGTCAGGAACTCGCTACTAAATTCAACAAGAGCAGCAGTCAGTCTGCATTAATAGAAGTTTTGTTCTGTGACACGCTGAAATACAAGCGCAGAAAGTGTAGCTGGAGTGTGTTTACATTTCTGCTGTTGACTGGTGCATTCCAAGTGACTTACTCTGCCTGTCTCTCAATGGATCTATTTATTCAGGCCTGCATACAAAACGCAAAATTCTTTCCCATTCTTGATAGCTTATAATTATATTGAAACGTATTTCTCAAGAAATGATCCTTTTTTATTTTTTAAAGAAAGGAATAATATTAATTCACAGCTTTACAGAAGTGATTGTTTTTGTTCTGGAGTATTTATGTGTAAAGAATCAGTTATTTTCACTTCCTTCAAAACATCACTTCACCAGAGAAGATGAAGGATGCTTCCAAGTCCCAAGTTCAGAAGCCTGGGGGGTTTGGCAAGGCAGACTTAGAGGCATGAAGGAAGATTCTCCTACTCCCATCCCTACCCCACACCCTTCTCTGCCACTCTCCTCATGCTCCCTTGGACCTAAACTCTTCCCCTAAACTCTTTCCATTCACCCCACCTTTTCCTTGCAATCCATTTTGCTTCCCTCTTTCTCCAAGCAGAAAAATGCATGTTTCTCTACATTGCTAGAAAACTTTTGAGCCAAGCCTGAAGAGCCAGGATCATTTCAGACTACCCCCTACATCTTGCAGGTTCCTGCAACAATAAAAATATTCCAGTTTATAAAGTTATGTGTTAACACAAGTTACAGTACTAGTTATACGCACCTGTACACACATAATGCTGCTTATGTATTTTTCTTTTTCTCTATCTTGCCGTTACCTGTTACCATTTCGCATCTCTCCAAGTTCCATAAGCTTTTCTTTGAAAGAAGTATCACAAAAAAAAGAACACCTAAGTTTCACTCTCCTCTAAGGAAGTACCTTGCACAATGGCAGTTATTTGTGCTCCAAAGGAGGAAAGAGTAAAAAACATATATTTCAGAAAGAAGTCCAGTACTGTAAGAAGGATCATACTTATCCCTGAACACAATGTCAACATAACATTAAAAAGCTTTATACCAAAAGAAAGTGGTATATAACACTGAGTGCACTCAACAACGTTCCTAATCCAATGTATTCTTTTTGAAAACCCCACATAAAATAGCGAAATGACAATTTCAATGATTGTGAACAATACAGCTGAAGATTTGTCTAGCTTTGAAAATGTAAATAAACAAAAAACTTGCCTCTGCCTGGGAAGAATTTTTATACCAGTTTAAAATAAGTTAGAGCTTTTCTCTCAGTGTGGCCAGTGTTAAAACATGTTCAAATCTATGTCCTAGTGACGGAAAGCAGACTTGAGACTTTATAGCCCTCACTCTTACTGGATACACCCTTATTAACTCTCTGAAAGTTTGCACCTGCCTTATTTTGAAACTGAAGTACACTGCAGACCTACAGAAGCATTTAAAGGGTTTATTACTCATGATGGCTACAAGCAGGAGTAGCCTGAAGCATGCGGAAAGAAATTCCCTTCTTTTTGCTCTTTTTTCCTGATTTCAGACTCACGTTACGGGCTTTGATCTCCTTCCCTGTTCTCTTTCTCCTTTGTTGTTAAAGTAAATATTCTCTTTTTTTTCTTCTTTTGCAGTTTCATCACTTTAGTACATCACACCATTTGGCACAGGACACATGAGGAACCACATCAAATAAAAGCACGTGACCACAAAAGCTGCCTTACCAACCATGATCCCAGATTTGCTGTCAGTTTACCATTTTTCAGACTTGCTCAACCATAATCAAATCCTCCCTATCACACGAACAACGTGGTGCTTGGCAGAAGCCTTGGGATAGTGCTTCAATCAGCAATTTAGAGCTTAACAACAAAATAGCAGAACATTCCTATCGTTACAGAACATTAGTCAGTCCAGGTTTCTGACACTCTTTTCTTTCCTTTCTAGTAATACTCCATTTAAAGCAAACATAATTAACATATTGCTTGGCAGCTCAAATATACTACAAGGTAAAGTCTGTCTAAAGAAAAAAATCTCTCCTATTTTTAAAGAAACAATTTTGACTTATAATTATTTCTACTTCAACATTGGTAAAATGGAAATGCATATTTTC
This sequence comes from Tapera naevia, assembly GCA_033556795.1. Taxonomy (NCBI): domain Eukaryota; kingdom Metazoa; phylum Chordata; class Aves; order Cuculiformes; family Neomorphidae; genus Tapera; species Tapera naevia. Next base: position 14,556,832 of record JAUMJJ010000246.1, on the reverse strand, counting down.
AGCTAAGAGATATAATCTGAGGTATTCACATTACTGAGTATACAGAAAAAAAATACAATCACAAATAGACCTAGAGGGAAACCTATACCAAATGTACTTATTTGGAGAAACAATCCAAGTCAAACTCAGATTAAAAAAATCTTGCCATTAAGAGCTGAAAGGGTAATACTATCTTTTTTAACTTGACCTACTAGAGATTCAGAGTAAATACCTCTGAACTCCTTCTGACTAGTGACCAGAAAGAAAGTGAAATGGTCACTGTAAAAAGCAAATACTAAAACCAAAATGTATTTTACTTTCCCAGACTGTGAAGAAAACTACAAGTCACACTTGCTGAGCTTTATCTGCAGATCTTCTATTGATTTCATATGTTCTAGCAAGTTACTGCAAGCAGTCTGCTCCTCTGCTTGCCCACTTTTAATGTCCAGACACTTAAAATGAAGTACACTGAAGCTGAACAACATTCATGGAATAGTATAAAGGGTGTGGGATAAAGTCACCCATAAATGCTAATGAATACTGCTTTGTTTATGTTACTCCAACTTCTGTATTCTGCTGCAGGTAAAGTTGTCTAGAAAGCGCACTTTTTCATAATGTATTTTCCATCTTACACAAAGTGGCTACACCAAGGAAAGATCTACATTGAGGATTTTGGGTTCTAGAAGCAGACTTTAACCTAACAGACTTACAAACCATAACACTTCGCGATCCAGTATTAAAAGATCTATGGAGACAGGAGTTCTGTCCCAAGGATTCTCCTCCTTGGGAAAAAACCCAAGAAGCATGAGATGAACAGATAACTAACCCTGTAAGTAAATTAGAACATGTTTCTTTCCTTCCTTTCCCTGGCCAGACTCAGAACTGGAAGGAAGAAGAACAGATACTCTTGTAGCATAAAACGCTTCTTACTGCTACTTGATGGTATAAAAGCCTGAAAACTCTAGTATTTCCTCGGCATCAAGTAAATCAGGACTGAAGGGTTTTTTCCTTTGCTTAATGGGTCTTTATATGTAGAAAGGTTCTGCATAAAGAGGACAATAAGGTTTCCACTGACGTATTGGACAAATAAAAATCTGGGCTGCCAGAGACAGAAGAGAGAGTTGTCCTCTACCTTCCTCAGGCCTCGTGTTCTATGAAGAAACCCATGTGAGGATAACATTTATTACCCAGCTGAATTGTGTGGTAGCACATGTATAACAAGCACTCTCCCTGCAACAGCCATCACACTGCTTTCATCTCTGGGTAAAGGGACCCACTTTTATAAATTAATCTGAAGCTTGTAACAGACACTCTGGGCAGGCAGGCAGCTCAGCAGAACCTACTGCCCTCTGGGAACTCCATCATGCCTCAAGAAACAACCTTCAGGAAAGGTTCAAGCGAGCACAACACAAATTACCAGCAAGGCTGCAACGTGTGCAGCCATTTAAAATATACGTTATCCTAACTGATGTGAAAAATACCACTCCATAACACCACACAGAGCACAAATTTTGATCACTTACTCATTCTGAGAATATAAAATCAAAGTGACAAGTAAAAAAGCAGTATATTTCAAACTGATTTGAAGTATTAAAACCCCCCTCGTGCTTGACAGAATTATTTTTCATAATACAATACAAACAGGTTCAAAAAGAGAATATGAAAAGTTCAATGGCCTATAAAGAGTATGATTCTCTTTTATAAGGCTCAAAAATTCTGACAAAGGTTGCTTACTATGTTTGATTAAGTCTTCCACCAAAAATCCCAATAACAAGGTGTATGGCAAATTTAACATGCTCAGTCATTCAAGACAGTCTGGTTTTGGAAAGGCTGCAAATAATAAAAAGAAAACCATATCAAATTACATAAGAACTGAAATTAAAGGCAATTTTAATGATCTCACCACCACCCCAAATGTATTACTTACTAATCTTAATTCCCCAACAGTGCAGTATTATTTAAGGAAAATAATTACAAGAAGACCCGAACAAGTCACTAGTTGCCTCACGTTTTAAACAGGAGGTCATGGTTCCTGTCCCAAAGAACTTGCACAGTCCAGTATTTCACACTCCACAACACAACATAGTGAGGAACTGAAAAAACGTGGATTGAATGACATGGGAAGAAGAGTGGATTGTAGCAGTGAGACTTAAGTCTTAAAACACTCAGCATGGAGAAATAGATATTTCCAAAGCATTTTGCTTATTTCTTAAAGGAATCTGGGATCCAGATTAACAGAAATCTGAATGTGAAGTGAAAAAAAGCCAAGGAAGAGTTTCACAGAGAATTAAATGCAATGAGGAAATAGTCAAAAAATGCCTCAAAAAACAACAAGAAAAAGTTGTAGGGAAGAAACAGCTAAATGGAACAGCAGCAAACATCACTGAACAGAAGAAGTACAGATAAGATAAGAAACAGAGGCAGACAAGAAAAAAAAAAAGAACACAGAATGCTCTACAGTCCTATATTGTTTTTACCTCTAAAGACATTTAGAAAGTGGTATGTGAAGATTAAAGAAATTATTCAAGATGATAGGAGAAAGCCTATGTAGCCTAACCTACTGCAATTGTCTTCTCCATGGATCTCAGGAAGAACGACAGGTATGAAAGAGGCTGAAGACTTGTCACAACTAAGGCAGGACAAGATTTTTACCGAAGAAAGAGTGAATTGCAAGCTAATTAAAACATATTTTTGTCCTGCACTGATTTGAGATGCCAACACAAAACCAGGAACTTTTAAAAATGATGTGCTAGTTCCATTTCTCCTTTGAACTGACTGTGAGGAAGAAAAAGTTGAGTCTCTTATCTGAAATTTTACTTTTCCATTTCCTGTTCTTCAAAAATGTTTTTTTAATAGCATCATTTGTAAAGTAAAAAAAGTACCGGCATTGGCTCTTTTCCTTCAAGGGAAGAATGTATTGACTTGAAGCATTGTCTCAAAGGAATGAAAAATGGCTTATACATAGTATGGAGACAGGAGTTGGGAATTATAAACCTTTACATAAACAAGAAAAATAAAAAAACGGGAGGACTTGTACACTGTGAGAAGTATTCGCCTCAGAAACAGTAGGACTCAATAAATTAATCAAAGGATTAAGGATTTACTTATGGTGAGAATCACTGGAAATTCCTCTGCACTGAAGCCTGAGTGGTATGTTACAAGCGATTGTCATCGTTTAAGATACTGATCTGCGTATTTGTAATCCACTCGGCTTTAGCAATGGAAATTTCCCAAACAATCCCATTCAAAAGATTATTTATCACAAGTCTATGCGAATGTTATCTTATTATCCACCCATAAAGTGGATAACATAAATGAATAACTGTTCTAAGATGGCATTGGTTATATTTACAAACATACGCCCTATACACCCATAATTTCTTATCAATCTTATGGCAGGCACTCAATATCATTCATCTTACTTTATTATGACTGTTCACATGGCAGGTAACTCTTTAGTATTTGTATGAAGCCCAGCTAACCAACAGTGTCTTTTTCATGAAGCACAAAAAATGGTCTCAAAAAATTGTACTAATTCATTGCCTTCCTTGCCTAATGCTCTCACTTTTTTTCTGAATAACAACAGACATTTCCTATAACTTGCAGCCTTTTACATTTTGCAATTGCACTTGCTGATATTGTTTCTTATTTTATGTTCCCTAATCTACCAGGCAAATTACAGTAATTATGTCTCATTGTTAATCTTCTCCTGATATTGCTTAATGCCTAATACTTCTAGTGATAGAGTAATTTTGTAAGCATGCCATTTTTTAGCTCTGTGCTAAAATAGTACTGCATTGTAGACATTTTTCCCCTTCTTTTTGTCATGACATTTTTCCCCTTCTCCTCCTCCATTCTCTAGACAGTAATCCTAATTTGTGGATCTCTTCTATCTGGAGAAACATTTCATGCAAGAAACATCCTGTCCCCTGCATCATCAGCATCACATTTGATTAGCTTACATGAAGAATGAGAAAAGCAAAGTACTGAAAGGATAAGAAATCTCGCAGAAAAAAAATCAGAAATGAAACAAGAGCAACATGCTGGAAAAATTCTGGATATGAAGTTGAGCATTTGGGTCATCAATAAGAATGCCCAAGGGAGGCAGAAAGTTAAGAGAAGAAAAATGCTTTTCGCTCATGCATCTGCCTTCTGACACTGATTTCCATGTGTACACAGCATGATTAAGGGGCATTCTTGCTCAGATCTTGAAATTGGCTTTATCTTACGTTCACAAATGATGTGGAATGCTACAAGTCTGGTCTTGTGCTCCTGCTAAATGCTCCAAGAAGCCTAGTGAGCTCAGGTTTTATGTAAGCCAAACATGTTCACATGTGGATGCGAGGCAAGAGAACATCAGTTTTTCATGTAAACACAGCCACTGTGGTCTGACAAACTAATAAGAACCATGTTAAACCCTTATTCGTTTAACAAGATGATAGGAATCTGCTGGGATGGTTTTTACAGCCCCTTTCAGAATTTTTACCACAGGCATTTGGGCAAGTGTGTTTTGTTCCTATGAACATAAATATTTCAATGTTCATCCTAATACATTCTCTTCAAAACAGAGGGAAGCAAAGCCATACATCACATAGCACAAAGGCAGCCTTTGGTAGGTGGGAAGACTGGGAATAATTCTCAGAAGATAACGCTGGTGCTTTGAAATCCTGGTTTACATCAGCGGTAACAATGGCTCCTTCTGTAACAAGGCAGACACAGGTCGACTTTTAAAACAAAAAATAGGCAGAAAATAAAACCACAAGGTCCTCATTGTGTTAAAAGCAAAGCAGGGACCCCATACAACCACAAGAAACAGGAAATACTTTGCAACTTAGAGCAGTGCTTAGTTGGTCAAAAGCTGAATACAGGCACTCACGGGATTCTTGGTTTTACTGATGCCTGAATTTTGTTCATGGAGCCATTTCATTATGGTGTGTGCTGCAAGACAGAGACTGGAGTGAAAATTCCTTTCACAAAGATTCCCTTTTTTGCAATAACAGGTTCTGAATGCATATGGTGTACATACACACATCAGTCAGGCCTGAGTCAAAGGTACACGCATCCCCTTAAGCTTCCTTTTAACGCAGGCCTTTCCCTTAGAAACTGCAAATACCTACACAGTGACTGAAAGACAAAAATTCCAACTCTTCATTAGTGTATCTTATCACCTTTTAAGGGTTTGATTAATGTTACTTAATGTTTAAGGCCTTGAGTGCATTTGCAAGTTAAACGCTTAGATAACAGAGTGGCCTAAACAGTATCTGTAAGTAGATGTATTTACAAATAAGTATCAGATGCTTTGATAAACCAGTCTTTTTAGTTGAAGAATGACATTTTCAGAAAGCTTGTCAGCTTTTAAATCATTTACCTTCTGTCTTTTAATAAGACTGAAGATATTAGACTTCTACATCTAGAAGAGCTTCCTAAATTAAGTCTTTTCTTTTTGGAACTTATATTAAGGTTCTGAGTCCTACACTTAGGTTAAAAAAAAAAGCAAATAAGAACATGTTAGACTGCCTCAAGCACTACTAAAAGAATTTTTCAATAAGAATAATGGAGGAATGGATTAAAATACAAAAGAACACGAACCTCACCTCTAAACGCATCACCTTTGTCAGTGCAAAGCCAATATAGCTACAAACGACTCTAAAATGATAACTAAAAAAGATGAAACAAGTAATTGAATGAGGCACATTCTATGAAGTAAAATTAAAATTCACAAAAGATGATAACTACTTCAAAGAAACCTTTCAGTCAATGATGGCTTACTTCCAAGTCAAAGATCTGCCACTGGTAAATAGAGATTTATTGACCAAGATACATTTTGTAACAAAACCTATTACACTCATGCTTTGTCTGCTCAAATTTTCTCATACTTAACTGTCATTATTACTTTATTGAGACTTCTAGATTATAGACTGATAATCAATCTCATGAAGACTACAATGTCTTGGTAGAATTTATATGTTTTTTATAGTTATTCAATAAATGAACAATTTCCTCCTTTTTAAAAAAAAAACTTCTGTATTGTACAAATGACCTCCTAAAAATATCTGCTTTTGACATTTAAATTAACTCTTCCTTTATTCAAATAACTTCAACGATTCATCAGTTTTTCAGCCATTATACAACATATGGTCCAATTTTTTTTATTTATTAAATCATAAGTGGAGTGGCTATTAACAGTGTCCTATGTGTGCCCATGATTAGGTAGCTGTTTTAATTATCTTGTATGGCTATATAACTGAATATGGTTTTGATAATTAATCTACCAAGGGGAAAATATTGTAATTTTCAACTGAGAATGTTTAGATTCTAACTGCATTTGGCTGTTTGACCGATAACAAATACTAGCATGGTGTTGGAATCTCTGTTATCCATGCCTATGTTTAGATATTTTGCACTTCCATTTCTTTGAAATTCTTCAAAGTTTGATTTCTTTGAAAACTTTAAGAAGGAGGCTACACTACCAAACAGTTTGATTTTCTGCACCATCTCCATCCCTGTCACACAACAACTGGCAATCTCAAGCTTGCAGGATAAACTTTCACAGTTGTGTTAATGCCATTTCATAAATCACCATAACTACAAAAGAAGCTACAGTAATATATTTAAATCTCACAAACTAAAACTGATTGTCTCCTCTCCAAGATCTCTCCATCACGTGTGCATGCACACTACACTGCACCGGAAGCCACAAATTCTGTGCCTTAACCCAATTCTGCCAATAATTTCTGGGGCAAATTAAGACAAAACAGACGCAGGTATTCTTTCTCAGTCTTTGCAGACTTGAGAAATACATAGAAGACCTACACTCACTGAGGTCATCCTAGAAAAGAAACAGATGACACTTGACCTCTATAAAACACTTGCAAAATGAAAAATACCTTACAAATGGCAGCACTTCATACTTCCAGTTTAACTCTGAAGGCTATACCTCTTCATGAAATAACGTGTAATTGATGTTTGCTATTTCCTTGGCATCATCCAGTGCAAATCTGACGTTCCTCTTCAGGCAAGAAGAGATACACGGCTAAGAGTGACAAAAACCCCATGGATCATCAGAAGATTATTTAAAAACAGAAGTATTAAAGTAGTACTATGTCTCACTAAAATACCATTCACCCTAGAGGATGTAAAGTGTTTTAACAACACATAATACAATTTGTGTATTGTGCAGAGACTTCTTCGAATCCATTCATGTACAATCTGTGATACAATTTATGTCACAAGACTGAATACTATCATACGCTAATAAAAGCAAAATAGAACTCAACTTCTGCAGAATGACCAGAATTTCTAGAGGAAGTCCTCAGCATCTTTCAAGGTGAAGTTTAATACTGAGTCATTTCAGTTTATCCAAAATCCCTTGGATACTATCTGCTAAGGCAGGTAACTCATTTTCTCACTTTAAAAAATGAAAGATGGTATTGCACACAGTCTACTCTATCTATCTGTTACTACAGAAGACCATGATTTCAGACTTAGACAACTTTGCAAGTTTTTTTTATTGTGAAGTTTTGTCACTCACAAAAGTTATTTTTGAATTGTCTAAAGAATGTAAAAAATGAAATCCTCAGTGTTATTTAAATCTATAAATAGTATTTTAGAATTCTAGTTTACCTGCTAACCCCAGTGGCAGGAATAGCTGATCTGGGGCTTCTACATGCTTAGGTTGTTATTTTGTTGTGAAGACTGAAGTTCTCAGAAATCATATGCTCTTTGCTTTTTCTTTTGTTTCCTTTCTTCAATATACAGGCCATCATTGGGGTTTTTAAGTGAATTATAATGAATGTGTCAGCTTATGAAGATTTTAGGTCTGCTGCAAAGTTGGAGCAGGAAAGAAAATAGCAAACTGGTCCTACATGAACAACAAAATACAGTTCTGAATTTAAAACTAAACTTTCCTGTACATAGCCTGTACATTCACTGGACCTCTTTCTTCCAAATGCCCAGCGGCCTGGTACTACTACAAATAAAATATTACTATCATAGTTAAGAGTTTCTTTGGCTATTGATCAAACTTACTTTTCCTTAAAAATTGCAGAGGTTGCACTCACATCAGATAAATCTTACTCACAGTAACACAGTATCACAAGGTTGGAAAAGACCTTTGAGATCATCGAGTCCAACCTATGACCCAACACCAACACCTACTTGTTGTCTAAATCATGGCACTAAGTGCCTCATCCAATCTGCTTTTAAACAATTCTAGGGACGACGACTCCACCACCACCCTGGGCAGTGCATTCCGATAGCCAATCACCCTTTCAGTGAAAATTTTTTTCCTAATATCGATACTAAACCTCCCCTGATGAAGTCTGAGACCATGTCCTTTTGTTCTGTCACTGGTTGCCTGAGAGAAGAGACCAACTCCTGCCTGCCTGCAACTTCCTTTTAGGTATCTTCTTCTTTTAGATTTTCTGTATTTCACTAAGAGGTCAGAGAGACAATGTAGTCCCAGGATACTACAGATGCCCAGTTTCACTTCAGATTAAGAATCAGGCATAGGGTTTAAAAAAATCTGTTTTGTAATGCAGATGAGGGATATATATTTGATCCTTGTTTACTTAGGTACATTCTTATCCACTTCAAAATAAAAATGTGCTGAGAACCATAGGATTTGGAAGTACTGTACCTAATATAGTGTTTTGATGCTGAAAAAAGAAAGCAATAGGGGGATGGGTTCTTTAAAAAAAAAGCCTTAATTCTGATGTGAGGAAGGAAAATGCAAGAATTGCTCTTATTTCATCATTTTTCTTTAAATATGCCAGTTCAAACTTGGAATTTGTATACACTGGATACAATGCACTATATACAGAATTTAGTTATAACCTCAAATGTGTAAATCCTTATTTGCATAAAATGAGATATCAATGTTACCCATATAACCACCTGTATCTGTATGAACCTCATACACACAAAACATTCATAAACAAAATTTGGATATTTTGTCATTTGGACAATGCCCTCAGACACATGGTGTGAATTTTGGTGTTGTCCTATGCAGTGCCAGGAGCTGGACTCAATGATCTTTGCGGGTAACTTCCAACTCAGGTCATTCTATGATTCTATGAAAATGCATAAGTCTTTACTTTTTTCTAACCCCCCCCAAAGAGTCATGACTTTCAAAGTTTTAGTTCCCACATCAATAGTAATTTAGTCCTCTTCTGCACATGTGCTATCTAATGCAATGTTACAAATGTTATCAATATATGGACCTACAAAAGGCTGATGAATTACTTCTCTATATTGCATGAGTTTTATGTGTGTGAAAATTATCTATAAAATTCCAAGGATGTCACCTCTGTATTTCATTTATTCCAGAATACCTGCTTGTCAATGTTTACCTACGTGCATTTGCTTATGTTGGGACCATTTACAGCATAAATAACAAGAAAGTTCATAGGTAGCACAGCTACCAAATTTTGGATTCCAATGGACTTCTACACTGCATTGGACTGACTTTTTAACTAAGTTTGTTAAAGCCACAGCACAGCATGAATTCACTCCTTATTAAACATCAGAGAAACCACACAGGAAAGATATTCTAAATGCCATTGCCAAAGGAAAAGCTTCAAAAGGTGTTCGTGCCTTGTAAGACATCAGAGAATGCATTCAGGATACAAATTTTGACAAAAGAGAAGGGTTTTTTTTCTAAGGCATGAATTCTGACTGAAGCACTTCCTGGAATTCAAATATTCATAATTTCTTTCTCCCATGTTGCATCTCTGTTCACAGAATACAGTTATGGAAAACATGAGGCAATTTTCAATGCATTTTCAATGCAGCAAATTTCAAAACTTCGCAGCTCGCCCAGCTTCCAGCCTTACTGGAAAGCAGGAATTGCTTAATACCACTGAAAATACCTAACAAATTTCTTTTAATCTAAGTTTAGAGATATGATCCTTTTTTTTCCCCTCCCAAGCTCCAAAGAAGGAATCTATTAGTGTTTATAATTTAGTTTTGGATTTCTTCTGAGGCACCACACCGTAAAATTTAAAAGTGTCCAGCAGAAAATACAGAAGTTTTACCACCATTTCTTAAGTTAGAAAAGGTTTTCGTACTCTGCCCATCTCCTCCAGTTTGAATTTTAAAAAGTAATACAAGATGCATGTGTCAGGTAAGAACTTTGTTTATCCAGAAACCAGTTCTCCTCATATATTATCCAACCCCAAGGCTATCTAAAAAGCATCACGCAATGGAAGAACTACTGGTACATATCCTTGCTGCTCTTGTTTCTTCCACCTCTTGACTCTTCAGAAAACTCTTGAGCAGATTTTTCAGTTTTTAAACACTGAAAAGGACAAAACCCCCAGGAACTGGCTCTCAGAGTTCTGTCTAGCAAGAATTTCTAGTAAAGGCTATTCACAATTTAATCTGCTACTGATTTACTGTAAAACAATTGCCTGTTATGCAAGGATAGTTAGCTCTTGCAGGACAAAATCTCTCCAGCACAAAGCAAAATTGCCGCCATTGACAGTTATTTGAACTGTTACCACAACTCTCTGGAGTTTCCATTTTGGTGAGCGCAAAGGATACTCCTGACTGTAATTCTACTACTTACTTTTTTAAAAAAAAACAACTTTCCTTTGATTTATCATAAAGATGCTCAAAGATTGGTTGTCCCTTGTTGAAGTCAATGTAGGTCATGTCAAGAACTGCGTTCTCTGTTGCACTGATGACGGGAACCTCAAGTGAAAACTCACTGGAAATTTCACATTAACAAACAGTGTCCTAAGAGCCACCTGTATCAGGAGAATCACCATCAAGTTTTTTCAAGCCCAGAAAAGAGAAAGTTTTCCACTCAGAGAAAACCAAGTTAATGGAGGTGACCATAGAAATGACACATACATGATGAAAGCTGGGTTTTCTTCCTGTGAGGGCTTCCTTAAGTTCTTGGTAAGTAGTTAATGTCCTTATTTCAGAACCTCACTCCCAGCACATGCATGCACGTTGTAAAAGATATACAGATTCCTTTCCAGTTAGGGGCAGTTATGTCTCAGAGATCTACTGCAGCTCTTTGAAAGAGTCACTAAGAAGTATGAGTAAATAACTAGCTCTAAGAGCAGAGTTAAGTCAGCAATGGGGATCCAGCAGCAACAGTCCACTGATGATACACTATTGAGGAGAGTCAAGAAAAGTTCCAGCCATGAAGAGTAATAAACAGGCTATGAAGCAGAACTGGATGATAGCAAGAAATAGGAGACTTAACACAGGCAAATATGAAGTGATGCATGTGGAAAAAACAATCCCAACTGAAAATATAAAGTGATGGACACAAAGTTGAACATTCATCTGATCTTGGGGTTATGACTGACAGTTCAGTCAAAATATCACCAAATAAAGAGTGAAAACAAAAAGAAGTATGGGATTATAAGGAAAGATGTAGAAAGTTGTCTGCAGGATGGCTCAGTCTGGAAAGCAGAAAATGAGAGCAGGAGTATGACTGACAACCATAACATGATGATGTGGAAAATGTGAATGAGTATTGACTAGTTGCTCCCTCTTCCAATACAAGTGTCGTGGCCAGCATTATACCCAGGTAACAGCAGCTAGGTTCAAAACCAAAAGGAGGTAGAAGTTCAAGCAAGAGCATAGAATCATAGAATAGGCTGGGTTGAAAGGGACCTTTAAGGTCATCTAGTTCAAGCCCCCCGCAGTAAGCAGGGACATCTTCAACTGGATCAGGTTGCTCAGAGCCCCACCCAATTAGACTTTGAATGCTTCCAGGGCTGAGGCTTCTACCACCACTCTGGGCAATCTGTTCCAGTGTTTCACCACCCTCATTGTAAAAAATCTCTTCTTTATATCTAGTCAGAACCTACCCTCTTTTAGTTATATGTAGTGGAGCTATGAAATTCCCTGTTGCAATACCTTCAAAGGGTAGGCTGAACAAGTCCATGGAAGAGAAATTCATTTTGGAACACTGAACACATGAGTCAAATTAAGTCCCTGAGCAACCAACAGTTTAGGACTGGAGAGGTATTAGGGCAAAATATCACATGTGCTAGCCCTGTTTCTATAAACTTTGATATCATTTTGCACATGCATGTGATTTTTTAATCGGGTAAAATATTTAGATGCTACCGCAAGGTAGTTGACAGTGGTAAATTTTAATCACAAACATATACATCTAAACATAAAAAATTGAAAGGACTAACACAGTATTATACAGTTAAAAATATACTAATTGTTTAAATTATAAAGTTTGCTTAAAAATGCACTGAAAGTAGTTTTGATTGTAACCTGAACTAATGGAGGGGGAAAGGCAGAACTTTAGAATGGTTATATTTTCTTTTACCCCAGACTAGGTTTTAAAGTAACTAATTTGTGATCAGCAAAATGAAAGGTGATATGCCTTCAAAGAATTTTAGATTTGATAAAAAGAATGAAACACTGAAATATATAAAGATCCTACACTGAATACCTCTATAGCTCTGCAATAACGACCTGACTTATCTGACATAAACACAGGCTGGGTGGAACATCTGGAAAAGCACTTTGTCTGAAGGTGTAGGACCCTGCCTTGTTCTGGAAATACAAGTGATATACCACGGATCATGAAAATGTTTTTAAAAATGCACAGCTCTGCAAAATGTACTGTGCTACCTTCTCCACCCCAGCTTAACACACAATCCCTCTGACAATACCAACAGTTGCCTAACAATACATTTCACATACCACCATGATTTGTATGGCACGTCCTTGTCTGAAAGAGAATTTGAAACATTAACAGTTACTGTGATGAGGTTTAAGAGGAGATTGAGGAAGTAAACTGAGAATCAAGGTTACAAAATGACTCCATTCCTTTGTGGGGATGAAAGAATATGAACAAAACAACCAAACCCCAAACAGTATTTACTTTGAGAAAAAGACTATGTCAAAGTTCTCAGAGTAGGTGGAGTCAAATAAGGACACAATGGCCTGACGACACCCCCTGCACATTCCCGTGTGCAGTGATATCACTGCATTCAGGCATGGCTGGTTGCAAGATTCTGAGAGAGCAGGGCAAGCAAATCACATCTCCAAACACGGCAGTGTTCTACTTACAGGCAATACTGGAGATGTGATTAAAGCTCTTATAACATTGCTGCTAAGGCCTCTTACCTGAACAAATCTTGTAATTGGCCAGTGTTGCTCCCTGACTCTATTTGTTTGCTCTTTGTTTCCAAGCCACTGCAATACATAGCAGAAACGTGGGTGATGAGAGATACAGCTAGCACTATTTAACCTTTTTTGGAAGGTGGCAGAGAGGGAGGGAAGACAACTACAAACATTTCACTTGATGCAACATTCTTTGTTTGCTCTTTGGAAGAGTAATAATGCAAACTTGAGTTGATACTCGAGGTATGGGAACCTGAAGAAAAATATTAGCAAGTACAATTAGATAGACCAATTTATTTGAAGTTCTGCAAATCAGTACACCTCAATAGCAAAATCTACAGTCCATGAAACATTTTTCCATAGAGCAGGAACAACAAGAACATCTCCATATGAACCCTACAAACTTGAAATTAAAAGCTCGCAGGAATTCCCTCTTAAGCTTAGGAGGTAAATTCAAGAACTACAGTCAAAGTTAGTCCTTGGCTATTTCACTGGGACTTCAAAAAAGATCTGTCAGAATTAAAGCATGGAAGAGACTATCAGACCAAAGATCTGTTTATGAAGAATCAAATACAACCAATTTCCCAGTTGCCATGCAGCTTCTTTGCTTCATTAAAATCAGATAAAAGTCAATCACTAATACATTTCCCAGCCTTTCTTACTAACTTGCTGCCACCCCCAAACACTGTAAAAGGTCAGGGAACTGATGCTATCTCATAAGACACAGCAGAATCCCCAGCAGTAAGCTACCAGAAATTTCCTTCTGTGGAAGAATATAGGTTGTATATTGAAGCACAACAACTTAAAAAAAAAAGAATACCAATGGAAAAAAAAAAAAAACACTTAAAATTTACAATAAAGAAAACATCTGAAGGTTGATATTATTCTAGAATCACGTAAGCCAGAGGCAAGTGGGTTCACCACTGGAGACACTTCAGATTTGCACTTACCATGGAATACCGTGCTGAAAAGTTCAAGGAACAAAAGCAGAAGCAGTAGAGAAGAATGGAACTAACTCATTCTTTTATGAGTTTCCTAAAAAACTGTCAGTTTGCAGCACCTGAGCTACACAACCAAAGACACACTTCTCAAGCAAAAAGGAAATGTAAATTATTTGCAACTCTGTTCTGACTGACCTGACAGCGTAGCCTTTTGTTATGTTAGTGATTGAAATAGTATTACTGAAGAGACTGGAGGTCATGGTTATACATATCACAAACTTTTCAAGCACTGCATACTAATACCTATAGTATTCCTTGTAACTAACTTATCATTTCCTACTCTCCAAGTCTGACAAACAAGTGACATGTAACTGTTACCAATTGATTTAGAGTATATATAAGTTTTTAATATGATTGGTATCCTAAATATTTTCAGCACATGAAATACAAAATTGTTTAGGGGAACATTTAATTTTCATCTTTCAACTTGACAATACATGAAAAACAGTATCTGAAATGCAGATTTATTGCCTAATTTGTGACTTCAAATTCCATGTATTAGTTGTGGGAAAAAAGAAGACAGCCAGGTCTTTACACATCAAACTTACACTATTACAGTTTGCGCAACACCTGCTCCAAATTCCATCTCCCTGGAGATCTACTTTGAAAAGTGACCTCTCTAAAGCCATGGTCAGTACTTGGAAAAACTGTCTTTCCTTCAAGGAATCATGCATTTATTCACTGTCTAATTAGTGTCAACCCGAAGAACATTTATGCAAACTTGGTCAGGACTAAAAATAACTAATTGTAGTTCATCTAGCCAAATGCTAGGAAAGGCTGGAATTTATGTCCAATACGTGGTCTGGTTTTTCTAACTTTGCAACTTAATGAAAAAATGCAGTACATGTAAAAGTAACAGATGTCTGGAGAACAGCTGACTACAAACCATTATTTATCAAGTCCAGATCTCAGGGTAGATGTTTCAAGATCCTAAAGATACAAAAATTCTTTTAATTTAAAATTTCATACTTTGCCTTGACAATCCAGCATTCTACTGTCTCCCAGGGAATCCCCAGAATTGCTCAATTCTATTGAACCATCTTCAGGACCAGGCATTTTTCATCCTGCCTTCAATGCAAACCTACATTAAGGGGTAGATGAAACACAGACAATTCCAAAGGAATGAGGAGAGGGAGAATAAAAAAGCAAAAGCTCCTAGATGAGAAAAAAAGAACTATACTTTTAAAATGTGTTTTTATTAGTTAAAAGAATAAGGAATAGTCATCTGGGCAAGGCCTGACAAGAGAAGAGGACTATGCTACTCGAATAAAGTGACAGATAGCAATTTAGGAACAGCCCCAGAGCATCAACTTTGACAAATTGGAGGACGAAAGCAGGGAAAAGGAAGGAGGGAAGGGAAAAACTTCTAGAGACTTTAGGAGAATTTAGGGAAGCACTTGAATATTAAAAATACACTCATATAATTTATGTAGTGGGTTTTTTTTTTTTGAAAATGTACTCATAGTTTTGTAAAAAAACCCCAAGAAAATCCTGCTTGTCTTACTTCATATATTTCCCCCCCTTTCATATGGTACTAAAAACTACCCAAGTGAAACAGATTTGAATTAACTGTTGGAGGAGAAGTATAAGCCCTATGCTTTAATAAACCTTTTAGATACTTTAAACATAAACCAGAGTTTAAAGTCACCACAGTTGTGATGTTTCAAAAACTAATTTGGGGGACTTGTATCCTAATGAAGGTGAAAGTCTCTTCAGAAGGTACCATATCAAGACACTGGAATTCTAAGGGATCAAATTAATTTCCAAAAGATGTTTGTCTTTTTCCTTCCTAAGGTTTTAGGTCTCAAACTGCAGGTATGAAACTATAAGGTGAACTTATAAAATCCCACTGTAGCATTTGAGAACTGAAGTCAAATTCATGCTATGATGTAGGTCTAAGAAATTACAGTAAGTCATGTCCTTGAGCATCATCTGAATTTCAGAACTGCTCTGCCCAAAAGCTTTCTCTTTGCTTCCTATGAGTTCCAGTAACACAACTTCACCCTCTCAAACACTAGACATTATTGTCATTCCAACACAGCTACAAAGGCACAGAGAAGTCACAGGCAGATTTTTCCCCATGCGTTCAATTTAGTGTTACAACCCAACATACAAATCCTACTACCCCAAATATGCTACTTGTGCTTTATGCATGATAAAGGAACAATTTGAGGTCAATCCTCCAAGCAACACACAACAACAAATATGACTTTCCATATGCAGCACCCATTTTATGATTAAACAAATTTATCAAAAAGCTTTTATCTTTATTGTAATATCCAACTGATAAGCAAACTGATTCTACTTCACAGCGCCATTCCTGGTGTGAATGAACACACTGATGAGAAAACTTTTGCTTTCTCAAGCTAATTACTTATTTCTAAAAAAAGTGGTTTGGAAGACTGAAAATTCCACAAAAGCAAAACCAATAGTGTTTAAAGAGAAATTCCCCACAATCAATATACTGGAAACCATATCTGAATCGTCTCTGCCCATCAGATTTCTAGATACCTCCTTCTTTCCTTCCTTTAGCAGAATCCGTATCTGCTAAGCCTGAAAATGGGAAACAGATTCTCCTTTTGTTCTTCAGGATTCAAGAGTTATTCATCTATCTATTTGCCAGTATAATAAAATCAAAATCTGGGTTGAGAAACTTACCACAAGACCAACTTAAAAATATTACTATGGAGGCTAGCAACAGTTTCTATGTTATTAATCCAATCAGACAGGTTTATGCCTGTCGTCTTTGCCCAGATTTGAACTCCTGTTGCCCAAGAGAATAGAAATTGGTGAGGCAGGAAGAAATGCTTAACTGTACAGTATTATTTGCTTGTGGCTCAGCAAGCAGCTAACCACATATGTGAAGCTCTGCCAAGATGTCCTCCTACAACAAAGGAACTTTAAAAAAATATCAAAAGAACACAAACACAATCAGTAATTGGCAGATTTTGGATGGAACATTATTTACCTAGTATTCATTCTTAAAATAGAATCCTGTATTTTTACAGGGTTTTAGAACTGAATTCAACGAAAAGACCTTTTCTGCTTGCCTTAACATACAATTATAATCAGCTAGCAAATGCAGCATCTATTTATCTCTACATTACTGAGATATTCTGGCAGGGGTCAGGGCTCAAAAATATACGGAACTATTAAAAGTATCTCTGTCATGGTGGAAAGAAACGTACTTCTGTATGTGCTGTATTTTTTATTTCATTTTCTTTAGAGCACACTGCTCTAATGACAACAGTGGAAATACTAGAGGAACCTATATCACATGTCAGTGCACCTAAACAAGCGTAGCCTCAAGACAGCCAATATAGCTAAGGCAGGGCAGTGATTAAGGAGGATCACTAAGAAGGAGGACATTTTAGGTATAAAATTTGACTGTAAAAGAAACAGACCAATTTTCTCAACCTAGAAACATTTATCTGGCACAGACTGAAATTATCAAAGGGAATCTCTCTTTGGTTCTAGTTTCCTAATCACAAATTATTCTGGCACACATGGCTACATTCACACATCCTGGCAGTATTTGGTACTAACTTATCCTACAAGGGTACTGAGAAGACAAATACAATAAAGTTTGTGAAAAACTTACATATACTCAGATTAAGAGACATTAAAACATTTTATCAATGGAACAGATCTAATAAAATTAGGTATACTGTGTTCCTTGCATCTTTTCATACCTAACCTGGACAAAGCATAAATATTTAACAAAAAAATCCCTGCTGGTATGGTTGTAGTTGAGACATTTGAAGCATGCCTCGTTGTCAAAAACACGAAAAAGAAAATACTTGTATTTTAAACATGAGCCACAGTTGCCAATTTGACCACTTCAGAAATATGACTTCTCCTTTATTTCCCAGAAGAACAGTGAGAGGTTACTGCATAGAAGATTTTCCAACAAGTCTTCTTGATTCCATTCTGTTTCTTGAGAAAAAAAATTCAAGGTACTAGATACTAATGGACTGTGCATGTGCAGTACAAACATAACCTGTCCAAGATAACTGACAAAGAACAACAGAAAATATATACATACCAAAACAAACACCCCAAATCATCTCCTTTAATAGGCCAGTTGCACAAAACGTGCTGCTACTACAAGGCCTCAGCACAGTATGCCTATAAATCCTGAACACCCCTTACATTCTTGACTTTAAAGGGAGTCAGCTGTAAGACCTTGTTAGATATTAATTAACAAAAAACAGGGAGTTGCCTTGGTGAAAAGTAAACAACATTCCAGTTGCACAGAGTCTGATGTAACACGGGTGGTTGCATATAGACTCTACCATTAAACTATTAAACAAAATATGCTGAACAGATTGGTAGATGAACAAAAATAGAATGCTAGACTTTCATAGCACTAGTGTAACAAACAAACCCAGGGTAAATCTACCCTTTTTTTGTAGCATTTTATGTGCTCAGTTTTACATAGGAAGTACTCAGTGATGCCAGATGCATTGCCAAGATCATTCACTGCTAGCGACAAGTGGTTCTATTTCAGGCTGCTTTGACTAGAAATCTTCAGTATGCAGAGTTAAAAAGATCAACTAAAAGAGATTTCCCCATATCACATGCCTTAGAGTGGCAAGGCGTAGCATCACCCATAATATCAACCCATATTCTTTGATTTTTGGCCCCATGTTCTTCTAAATTATGCCAGATAGATAGCAGCTAGTCCCAAAAGACCACACCTTTGTGATACTTGTCAGAATGAAGCATGCTCACTCCCTCACTCCTCCTGCCATCCTTTAACTGTGTCAGCAGCAAGACAGGAACTTAACTTATACCAGCTCATCATGACCTCCAACCTTAGCATCCATACCCATATATCCTTAAGACCTCATCGTTTCATGTTGCTGGAGTAGCACCATGACAACTAACCAAAAAAGCTTAATTTACAGGGGAAGCAAGTGGTGTTAAAATAGCTTCTGTAATTGATTCAGAGTTAAAATGGAAGAACGGTAGCTTAAGGGTAAAGAGTTACCCTGCTTCCATATCACCATGGTAAACGGCATACTCTTAACCACACTGTATTACATCGCTATAACAAAATGCACAGCTTCAATCCAGAGGGAACTTTATGATCTCAAGGACTGGGCCAATTAAGGTCTTAGGGTGCTCAGACAGGACTTCTGGAGGAAGCCCTCCCGTAAGGGGGGTAGCAGAGCTGCAGACTGGTTCCTCAGGGGGGGCTGTAGGAGCTTCACTGTGGGAAGTGTTCAAGACATGGCCAGACAAAGACCTTGCTATACAAAACCTGAGCTAGTGCAGGCGGTGGTCCTGTGCCAAGCAGGAAGCTGGGATGGATGATTCAGAGTTCATGTCCAACAAAGAGCTCTACAACTCTGATGCGAAATCTGCCTCTTATTTGCTTCAAATGAGTTTTCTACAAAACCATTACGGCTATCACAGGTTAAGGAACTTGATGTATTTTGCACATTGAAGTGACCTCCAAAATTTTAATGTAATGCTAGAAAAACAAAATCAGCAAAGAAATTCATAGTATTGAGAAATATGATCCTTAAAATCATAGAATGTTCTGTGTTGGAAAGGACCCACAAGGATCACTGGATACTTGTTACTGCTGAGACACTCTAAATAGAATACTGTCACAGAGGGGAAAAAAGTTTGTTCAATAATATGTAATCCCAGTTTTGACAAATATAAAAAATGGGATTTTCTTGCTTTCACTGTTTCAATGCTGAATAGCAATGCTGAAGTTTTCTCTCATTTTGTAAGTGGAAGGAATTAATTTTAATGAGATATAACATTGAAAAGAAATGTAAACCAAACATTTTTAAGTGTTATAAAATAATGTTAACAAGTTTTAAATAAAATAAGCTAACCAAGGCACCCAAATCTGAGACAAAGTTAAATGACTATTCTGTGTGCTCTGATTCTGTATATAGGACAATTAAAAGGGTCACTAGATACTTGCTGATCAAACAGTGCCTAAACTTTTGCTTAAAGACTTCCTTTGTCATAATTCAAATTTTCGATATCAAAACCAGGAAAACCTGCTACCTGACATGGAAAAATATAGACCAAGGATGTCAAACTCACAGCTGCCGCCGCTCTGCTGCAGTCCAACGCGCGTCACTCGCTGCACTGGCGCTGGCAGGAGCGCAGGGGCAAGGAGCTCGGGGCTGCTGCCGGGTGAAAACAAGGTGCCAGGCTGGAGAAAACAAGGTGCAGGTTTGGATTCAGCCTGCGAGCTGTGAGTTTGACACCCTTGATAAAGAAGCTCTCTTGTTGAAAATTAAAAACATTTTAAGAACTCTGTGCAGAGCTAAAAACACACAGCCAAAACAGAAACCAGAAAACAGAAATGGAACTTTAAAAAACCAAATACCACCACAGTAGAAGAAACTAAAGTGGTAGGCAAATGATCACAAAAAACGGTACCAACTGAAAACACGAAGATTTGAGGTGGCAGGAAGCGAATTACCCAGTCTTAATTACAACTATAAAAGAAATACAATCTTTGAGCAATGGAAAAAATTTAGAGGATCACTGTGTAACAACCCATACATGTCATCTAACCATTTACCGTCTTACCATTACAGAGTAAACAGAAAAATACACCAAAAAATATCTGGGAAGCTGACCAAGAACATGACCTGAAGGAATTACCTCCACGAAATGTCCCAGAGAGTGCTACTTGTTCTAGAGAGGAGGGTTAGGGAAGAGTAGCGGGCTGCTGCTGTTGAGGTATGTGCAACCTCCTAGGACAGACAGAGGTTGCATAGCTGTTTGGGTTATTATCAAAGGAATGAAGAAAGGAAAAGGAATGGAAAGCAAGCAGCAGGCAAACTGAAGAGCAGAATTGCTTTGCACGCAGTACTTAACATATGGAATAAACAGTACCGAAGTAACACAAGGGAACAATTAGTCTAAACGGTTTTGTAAATATCTTGGACAAATACCAGAAAAGAATAATATGGAGGAAGACACTGACTAATTCAGGGGAGGAAAGGGGCCTAGATGGCTTTTCTGGTCTCCTTCTGTCCTTACGTGCCCTGTATTTATATTTGAATGCTTCCATTACCCAGCATATAGGCTATTTAAGGTCAGAAAAGCACTGCTGTAGCACAGCTGCCTCCAGCAAGTAGTGCTTGACATCACTAAGCCACACAGAACAGCACAGCCCTTTTATTGGCTTCAACAGCAAATATCTGCAAGCAGAATTGTTTCGCTCTATTTGTACAGGTTTTTCCACTGCACTGTGGTGTCTGCAACTTTGATACTAAGAGTTTAATCCTCCTTATGTATTTTCAGTGGCCTCTGACCAGAAACCAACTCAAAGTATTTAATTTTAAAATCCAACGAAAAAGAATCTACATTTTCATATTCTGAAGTTTCAGTTCCTGCCAAATTTAATTTGTCTTTCTCTGTAGGATGTTTGAGACATACTGCACGCATATATTAAATATCACACGTGAGATCTGTGGCAAATTCTATAACATTTTTTGTTGATACAAAAGTATGTTTTCCAAACTATACATAAAAATGTCCTGATTTTTTTCCATTAACACATTTGCTACACAATTTGTAGAAATAATGAAATACAGGGATGATATATAAACTCACTGAAATCAAAGGACTTCAAAACATGGCTACCCCATGTTATGTTTGACAAATGTCTTACGGATTTCCAAATTTTCTTAGCTAGATACATCAATGACTACACCTAAAAAAATGCTATAAACACACAAAAAAAAAATGGTGCACATCAGGTAGGCCTCACGGCGTACACCAGAGTTTTGGCTCTTAATCACCCAGATCAAAGACCTGTTGGAGCAAACAAGTTCCTCCCCACCCAAGTACTTGGGGTTTCTTACAATAAAAATTAGGATGGAAGCAAGATGTTAAACCTCCAAGTCTTCTGACACTGGCTTTGAGTTTGACCAAGGTGCAACCCTCAGAGGCTGGTATACAGCTAGTGACACCTGAAGACAGGAGAATTCACTGATTTGCAATGAAAGAGAGGAAGAAACAGAAACATTCATTTTAGGTAGAAAAGAAGACTATGAGTAAAAGAATATTTCTTCTTTATAGAAAAAAAAAGATCCTGTAAACATAAGAGGAATACACAACTCCCTGGATGTATGGTGGCTCATAGGCCAACTCTTAATTACCTCTGTGTTTCTTCCAGGTTGCAGATCAATCAAGGTTCTATAAGTCCCCAAGAAGTGCTGGCTGTAGAGGAACAAAAGATGCAAAATCTATGGGACTGACATGAAGCCCTGCTCTACACAATTACGTTTTTGCCGGTTTCTGCTTTCTACAAAGATCAGCTCACGTTTTTCAAAAAGCAAACCTACAAAATACAGCAATTCCATTCCATTTAAATAATGATTACAGTTGCCAACAATCTGCACGTTCATTTAAAGAAAGCTTAAGTTTAGTACAGTTACAGGATGCCTATGATGGGTTTACATAGGAAAAGAGGAAAGCTTGTAGGAAAGAAATTTTCAGTATTTCGAAGGGGGCATCTGTTATCTAGGAAAAGACTGTCAACTAGAAGTCTATATGTAAGAATATGTCTTTTAAACATATTCTCTAGGTTGGGCCAATGTGCAAGTGCTGAAAGGAAATGTGGTTTCAGGTGACATTCAGGTGAGCCAAGTAGTTTGTCCAGTTAAGTAGTAGGACAGACTGTGTCTGCCTCATATGCCTTAAATGAAATCTGCAATACAAGGAATCACATTCTAGACAATAATTAGGGAAAAGGAAACCCCAGAAACCCAGTAATCATGCTGCAAAAATCAGCCACAATTAATGGCATCTTTCTACAGCTGATAATTAAAGAGGTATTAAAGCTCCTTTCAAGAACACATTAAACGTGAAATGTCACTGAGTGTTCGCAGAAAGAGAGGGACAAAAAGTGAAGGAAACTGAGAGGTGGTACCTAATATTACTGTGGGGTCAGGAAGCTTACGGGAAAAAGGCAGCTTGGCAGGGCAACAAGCCCTTCTGGTACTCTCGAAGGACGCATTTCCATCCTTTCTTTTGATCATACAGACAAGGGGGTCGAGATCCCTCCACTTACAGTCTCCCTCCTGCCCATCAGACTCCCTGCAGGGCTCTTCCTCTGCCATCCTCCTCAATTCACCCTCCCTGAACTACCGAGTTCCCTGCCAAAATGCCAGCAACAGGAATATGCTTCCTAGTGGGTATTGCCAGCCTCTTCCCAAATGCAAGAGGAAGACAACAGAAGCAATCAAAACTGAGGTCTTCCACACACAACTTAATTCTACATTTGACATTTTTTCAAGTTTTTATCTGAAAAACTTTAACTCTTCACTTCCAAGTGGTCAGAGATTTGTACCTATTCAACATGACCATCTGGAAGAAAGCACTAAACAGCAGATGATTTTTTTTAACTGTTAAAAATAATAAAATAGGAAAAGTCTGAAGACAGAACTGGACACTACAATGTGCAGATCATGATTAGAATGAAGTTCTCGGAATACAAATAACTTAGTCACTACGTTCAGAAAACAAGCCACATATCCCAAATACGCCAAAATCAGCTTCAGTAAAGTGTACTCTCTTAAAAGATGGTATCATGTTCTGTAGTGGTGGGTTTGGATTTGCATCAAGAACTGGGAAAAATACTCATGCAGCAACAAAAGCAGGTTCAAAGTGTACTCTAGGAAATTTGAGTTTTCATAACCGTTGAGTAAATGTTCTTTTCTATAGTCACTGCATTTGCTGCCAAGACTAATTTTCATTAACTCATTGTAACTGCTGTTTGTCAGTTTTGGTAATTAATACCTAGTTAGAATGGATACAGTTGAACAGCTAAAGCTCAGTTTTGAGCTTAAAGAAAAACCCTCCATGACCTGCTCATATGATTACACTTAAGGATAAACTGGAAGAATTTCAGACTTGTCAGATAATGTTTAAATCTGATGCAGTCAGTAACTTTGAAGCACTTTTCTTCTGCAAGAGCTACTTCACTCCAGAGATAGCTTGTGGAATACACGTGTTTAACAGTGGAGATACTACTGTTTCAGTTATGATTTCCCAGAGACTCTATATTTCATTGTTGTAGCTTTTTAAAGTAGTATTTAACAACAGCACATTAACCATCAAACTACAACTAAATCACCCCTAGAAAAACTCCAAGTTAAGTACCCCTAGGTATAAATTTTACAATCCAGGTAGGAACTAAATGTTTTCATTGCATTTTCAAGAAACATCTAGTTACAAAATTTTCACGTTACCATCTAACCCCAGTTACCAGACCCCCCCATTTGCTCTACTACTGTCATACCACAAACCATAGGAAAAAAAAGATTACACTTGTTTCAAATTTTTCTTGTTAGCCTAACTAATTTTATGGAAAACATTTCAAGGAGCTCAAGCTGGCCCTACAGTTGGCCTATACAGTTCTTCAGAACAAAAGATCCTAAATAAAAAACACAGAAAATCCCTATTAATTTTGGGATATAAAAAAAAATCCTGCCACCTGTGACAAACACAGCTCAGTACTAATAAGGATTGACTCTGTTCAGCAGGCTTCCTTCATCCTAAAAAACATCTCAGGAAAGAAAGTTTAAATCTGCTGCGTGTGCTCTAATGTCTTGGGGAAACATCTGAGACCGGTATTTCAGCACTGTCCCAGAGATGACGGAATGGCAGTAAAAATATCCCCCAAATCGTAAGAACAATATCGGTAATAGAAAAGCCGAAAACATTTAATGTATCAAACGAAAAGTAAGAGGTTTGTAAAACTAAAATGAATTTCAGAAGAAAACACAAAACATTTTTAAAACTATTGCAAATACAGGGGAGATTTCAAAAGGAATAGGTATTGGCCTAGTTAGTAACTGAGATGACAGTGATTTTCAGTGTTGTTACTAGGATTAGTTTTTACTTTTGACAATCTCACTGTACAAGATAGAATTCTAAATATGTAGGCAGCAGTACAGAGCCAAGAACACCTTTATGAATAATACTGTCTGATGTCCTAGGCAAAAATTACTTTGTTCTCTTTTTCCTCCATTATCACCCTTCGTAGGAGGGTAAACACACCTAGAAGCAGTGATACCACAGTAAAAATGCTGAGGAGGATATTTTAGAAGAGTACAGCTTTACAACGGCACTTAGAAATGCCTGTGTTGAAACAGAGATTACCACAATGAAACACTGTACACTCATTGCATATGACAACATAACATGAAATAGAATTGTATGGTACATTAGGATAGTCTGAAATAAACTATATATACACACACGAAAAAATGCAATGCCTTAGTGTAAAGATTTGTATCTAGATTAAACATATGTGTTTAAAACTACTGAGATTTTTGTAGACCATTCCACTCTAGTCAGAAGTATATAGAGAAATGGAGCTGGAGAGGGCTGTCTTGAATCATGCTTGGGTTTTTTTTGTAAGTCCTTATTAATTCCATTTTCTATACATATTTTTCTACTACACAAGAAAATCCTTTAAGGGGTGAAGTACTTGATATAGCATGTAAAAATACCTCCCCACCATTAGGTTACAGGCTGGCAATCTGAGGAAAACCTGAAAAAGTCTGCAGGAAGACACAAACCCATCCTGACATTCAGCTCCAAGTTTTGCTCTCAGACTAGAGCAGGGGTGTCAAACTCACAGCCTGTGGGTCGAATTCAGCCCTCCACCTTGTTTTCTCCAGCCCAGCACCTTGTTTCCCCCCGGCAGCAGCACTGAGCTCCTTGCCCCTGTGCTCCTGCCAGCGCCGGTCACGTGTGCAGCGCGTGACACACGTTACACTGCAGGAGCAGGAGAATGGTAGGAGCCGTGAGTTTGACACCCCTGGTCTACAATTTTGCATGTCAGGTAGCAGGTTTTCCTGGTTTTGAAGTAGAAAAATTGAATGACGGACATACATCATGACAAAGGAAGTCTTTATCAAAACTTTAGGCACTGTTTGATCAGCGAAAATCTAGTGACCCTTTTAATTGTCCTATGTACAGAACCAGTACACACAGAATAGTCATTTAACTTTGTCTCAGATTTGGGTGCCTTGGTTAGCTTATTTATTTTAAAACAGGAGCAGGAGAATGGCAGTTTGGCACCCCCGGGCTAGAGAGGCAAGGCTGAGCCACTAAGTGTGACAGACCAACTGCCCCCTTATCTTCTACACAGAGAAGCTGGTACCTCATTACCTGGAACAAAATCAGTCCTACCAATCTGCCTCAAGTATTTCATACCTCAACTGATCAGGTCTAATTGCTTGTTCTCTTAACTGAAAGAACATCATCTTAAAAATCTCATTAACTGAACCATTTAAGGACAGCATTAACATATCTAGCATTAAAGCACCATTTAGATGATGGACATGTAATCTATTTTCACTAATTGTTCTGTACCAGCTTCAGGAAAAAAACGAACAGCCTGTACAGTTGAATACCTGGGACTGAAGTACAAGTCAATCTGTTTTGACTATCAATCCCAGTCTACCCTGATTTCTTCTGAAGCTGTGAACAGGACATCAAAAAGTGGCTGCTGAAAACCAGATGATTTTTAGGACATAGAAAGAGTTGTAAAGCAGAGATAGACTGGAAATCGTGTTAACAGTATTGGCTACAGTTTAAGAGGATTTGTATGATGGGGACACGGCACATATAGCCGGCAGGAGATATCACTGACTCACTGGCCAGGCATTCTGCAGAGCTATGACCAAACTAGGCTGCATGGAAGAGAAAGCCCTGCAAAGCAACAGTCATTCCTTCATCCCATGTATGCAAAGATGCTCTGGGATTTGAAGACGTCACAGACTGTCTTGGTTATCCACTAACGGTTCTACTGAAATCATCAATAAGCACATTTTAATATGCCAAACAGAATACGAGACCTTCTCACTTCTGTCCTCTACAAATACAGATAAAAAGAGCTAAACATGAGCAATTATTTAGAGAGAAGCTTCAACTGGTGAGGCGCATTCACCAGTATGGCATACCAACATTAAAGGTGAAGTCCTTCACAGCACCCCTGCATCTCAGGGATGTGGCACCTGGCACAAAGGGTATAATAGTCTATGGCTTTCCTCCTCCAACTAAGAGCAGAAAGGACAGGTAAAAGACAGGAACCACCTTAAGGTAAATAAACTTTTAATCTTCTCTTCTATTTTTCTCTTCTGTCAGTGAAAAACATACAGAAACATTTAAAGTCTAAGAGTTCAGATCAGGTTCTCATTATTCTCCTCCACCCATATGAGAAGGTTAAACGCAGTCACCGAACTCTGCATACCACCCTCAGTCACGAACCCGTCGGCACAGCTCCCAGACCAGTAAAAAAATGACCATTTCAGTCCCCAAAGTACGGAGCCTGATCCATTTAAGCAAAACAAATTCTACTGACAGCTGGTTTTCTTAGCATATTCACGTCCACGTATTTATCAGAGAAAAGCTGTCCAGGACAACACTGTTTATTGCAGGATTACTTCTGTGAATCCAGGGAACAGCACTCACTGAGCAATAGAGTTTCTACCCTTAAATCTTTTTTTTCTTGAAATGTGAGCCAAGACTATTTTCTTTAGTATGGCTGATCCATGAAAGAAAAAAATCATACATTGTTTTTCTTTTTTTAAAAACAGACTCTTCTGATACACATTCATGTGTAGTACGACGATTTTAAGCATTAATATAGAAATTAACTTTTCAATTTTACACTTAATAAATGGAAACCAAAGATATGATCAATATTTTTATTACAGATCTCCTTTCCATATAAATACTTAGTATACTTGCACTAGAAAGATAATTTTGAGCAAGCAAGATGCTTTCTACTGACAGGTTTAGAGACATTATGAATAATACATGGAAACATGACAGACACATACAGTGTAAATATTCCAGCAACTCCTTGTTGGGCAGAAGAGTGCAGAAGCAGCTTAAGAATAAGTCTGTGCCTGCCTAGGAGCAGGAGGAGGTCAGGTGGACAGGCAAGAGAGAGATCTCAGGTACTGAACTGCTCAGCACTCTGACCCTCTCCCTAAAGCACAGCAGCCAGGGGATGAAGAGCATCCTGCGGCCAGTCCCATGCCCCAAGGTGGGAAGAGAAGCAGGACAAGCTGGGGACACACATTCATGGATGCTGACAAGCACAATCCTTTCATGTTGGGTGGTCAGTCTGTGGGGTTTCCCATCTTACCACTTCCTCCAGAAGTCTGCAGAAAATTGTTCTTATGATACTAAAGTTATGATGTGTTTGTTTAAAAACTATCATATTATACACATTTTATTTCAACTTAATCTAATTTTTGAAATCATTAAAAGCAACTGTTATTTTCACCTATCTGCTCATTGATGCAGTGCAATAAATAATAATAATTCTTGTAAAATAAAAGCTTTTTAAGTGATTGATTTTAAATTAAAGAAACATGAACTAGAAATTGCTATTGTGTGTCAACAATTAGTATTTAAAGGGATGTTTCTAAATTAGCAAGTTTTAATAAAATAATCAAACCAGGTATAGTTATGTAGAATATTGCTGGGATTTTTATACGTTAACACAAATGCTTCCCATCCCTAAGTTTGAGGTTGTTTTTTTACTTTACAACAGCCTTTGAAAGCAAAAGCACTATATTCATATTGCTAGGCCTCAAATTCGCTGACAAGATCTCTGGATATGCACCATTTTTAGAAAACACAATGTGGGAATGCATGTTTATATGGTAGAGCACAAAAGCAATGAAACATCTTGGGAAAGCAGGAGATAACTCACTTTACACAAACAGAACTTTTGCTCTTATTTCTCTACAAAGCTGAAATGCTTCTATCTGAAAATGTTTTTTTTCATGCATCAGGAAAATGCTATTCCTGTTTGCTCATTTTTCTAAGGTGAACATAGTTTAGTATTAGCAAAATAATTGTGGGAATTTGTTTTTTCCCTTCTTTTGTTAAGTACTTGGGAATGTTATGTTGGAAACCATCAACTACTTCAAAATCTGCTGCATAAAAAAAATACACTGGTAATTTGCTTACATGCCTTTTGTAGATAAAATTACCGTTAGCAGCAGGAACGAACTTTTATAATCAGAACACAGTTCATAAGTAACATGCCAAGGCCTCAAGTCATTAAACTAATCCTCAGGGCTCCTTGAGGCTTTTCATACTTTTGGCAAAAAGCATAAAGAAGTGCTCATTGTTGCTTCAGTTCCCAAACATTGGAAAGTTAAATATCTAAGACTATGAGCCCCTGTTAAAAAGAGCAGAGATAGGTTTTGAGAAAGAATAACAGACAATTGTACCTTTGCTAATAAAGAGCAATCAAACAAACACTGAAAACATACCCACGCATTTTTGCATGACAGATAAAAAGTAGTCAGTAGAAAAGTAGAAAGGTGCAATGGCTCACAAGGAACTCTGCCATTATGGGTTACCAGTATCTTGGTACTGTGATGGATACCTTACAAATGCACCAGGACAGATGGAGTGCAATATCTCTACTTCAGTACTCACATAACATGGCAAGGTGTGGCATGGAACTCCAGGGTTTACTGGCATGATTTTAATATGACTTCATAAGCTATAAATGACAAAGCTATAAATATGTCAGACATGTCAGTTATGTAGTAACACCACTCAAATATCTTTCACCTATCTCTACATCACACATCTAAAATCAGATATTCTTTAGGTTAATGACAGAAAATGTAATGCTTTTATGAAGACAAAGTGTTCCTTTGTATTGCTATTCTGCTTGGTTTCAAGAGGTTAACATCTTTCTAAATATACTATTATAAGTGGGAAAATAAGCAATGTGTTCATTAGCAGATGGGTCGTTTAGACAGGCATACCTGGGTGGCCTGAAATACACTTAAGAATCGACATGTGACTACAGCTGAAAACATAATGGAAACTAGTGATAGCCTAGTTTTTTTGCTTTAAACAGCAGCTAAGCAGAAGAATCCTTTCGTACCTGGAAGGATAATTACATATGTTTGACTACAATTATTCCCTCAACTAATGTTGACAAAAAGTAGTGAATTGATAAAAAAATATGAAAATATAAAAGCTGCTAAATATATATTATGTGTGTGTTTGCATGTGCATGTGTATAGTAAATAATCTTACATAAAATATCTGGGAAAGACATGCCTCTATCTAAATCAAATCTTGCTTTTATTTCTTAAATTGCCTACAAGATCCAGACCAATGCCTTATTGAGCAAAACGTCAAGATAACATGTTCCTTCACTCACATAAACTTTAGCACTAAGTTGTTATAAAACTGTGGTAGTCAGTATTTCCCATCTTTTCTTCTTTACCCAGACGCATTCATGAGTTCAGAGGAAAATCACTGCAATATTAACCAGAAAAACAAAGTACCACTGAAACAATGCTAGATTAGTTTGACAGTTGTATATTTGAAAAGTCTAACGTAGTTACTGTTGTGAAGCAGACATTAAAAGACAGAGATACCAAAGAGAAGGAGAAGCATTAAGAAGTTCTTAATTCCAGAAATGGAAATGAGAAATTGAATGAAAGTCACTGATTTCTAATCCTCACCCTTACATTTTAGGAGCATAAATTTGTTTCTCAGCAAATCCATTCGCCAACTAGTGAACAGATAAGTAAGGTTCAACGATCTTAAAATGAAATATTCAGATATTCTCCTGAAAAGTAACTTACTAACACTGCAAATTTCTAAACCACAATACTTTATTCAGATGTATTACGTTCATACAGAGAACTAACTTTCCCCAAAGAAAAAGAAATTAAAGATTCCCCCATGGGGAATCAGCTATCAGCATGCTGTACCATAGCAGGCACTCAAAATATACTGCTACAGGAAAGCACCACATAGCTTTCATGAATTACAATGCTATAAGAACATCATATGCAGCCAGTAATGACTTCTCTTTGTCTACATGTGATCCAGTCACAGAAACAGAACTAGCTGAAAGAAGATCTGTTGTTTCTTCACCATACACAAACTTACAGTCATCATTATGACTTTGAGCAACTTAAAGTGATAGCATATTACCACCTAGTCTATATTTCTCACATGTATCCGGCAAAATTGAAAAGAGATAAAACAGAATGAACACTCCAGAAAAAAAACTGTCTCACTCACTGTTCAATACGTGGGGAGAGATACAGTTTAGGAAAAACCTGAGTAGCTTCTGCATCCTCAAAACTGACAGACAGAAGTGCAACATCTTCTCCAGGATCTTCATTCACATCCTGTACATAAAAAATAACAAAATCGCAAATAACAAAATGAGTACTTGTAAGTTTACAGAATAAAACTAATAAGTCAAATACCAATTTATTTAGGAGACCCTTAAGCGTAACCATTGAAAATAGGCTGCAAATTTATTCTTTCTTACTATATTAGGAAGATATTCTGCCATGCTTAATTTCCTTTAAAGTATCAAAATAAAGTGACTGTGTTAGCAAGTGTACAGAAGTGTAGCTCTTCTCCAATTAGTTGAACTACGTATTTCAGTAAGATGCAGGTTTCATTTTTAAGAATTCTTAGTTTAACACTAAAACAGATGTGAATGCGAAAGAATTTTTGAAATGTAGAATATCACTGAGTTATGACCACATATTTTATATTTGTTATTATTCAAAGTAGTATATGATACAAAATTTGTACTGTACTCAACTCCTACTTCTCTTGTGGATGAAAAATGTTTCTGCAATAAGAACTTTGAGAAGTCATCGTCCCTAAGTTTCCTGCAAATTAAATCCATGCATTACTTTAAAGACTGCATACTGTAAGAAAAAAAAGAACCCATGCTAAATACCATGACAGTCAATCTTAATGTGTTCACAGTTCAAGCTCTTTTTGTATCAGAACAATCAGCTACAGTTTTGGGATCAGATAGAACAAATTGTTTCTGGTTAGGACCTGACACCTCTCCAATTCCTAAATCACATACAGTATGAACAAGTGTATTTCTGCTACACACAAAATTCATTTACCCTCCTCAACTCCAGTCAGAAAGCAAAGAGTCAGGAGTGCAGCCACCTTCATTGGCAGCAAGTAATATGGTGCCATTGCTGCTCACAGAGAAGTCATTTAACCTGTTTGTGCATATGTACATAGCAACTTGCCAAGATGAATTTGTTTTTATCCGTTTTGGAAAAATACGAGAGGAAATAGATAACCCAGCAGATATGTGCTCAAAGCAGGATCAACATGGTGCAGTGTGCTCTGTTCCACAAGCAGCTGTGAGGAAGGAACATGTAAGACACTTATACATTGTTAGGAGATCCTGCCCTATCGGGCAAGAAAAAAAAAACACATAAGTGACTGCTGAGTGGTTTCAGGAAGACAACCTCGTGCCATTTGAAGCTTTGGCAGGACTGAAACTGTTAATGTCCAGAGAGAATAGCTGCATACCAGCTACTACGTGCAGAACACAACATGCCAAGAAACTTAGTGATAAGCTGCAGGGAAGAATGGGTCTTAAAAAAGCCTAATTGTCTTAGATGAAAAATGAGACAGAGCTGTTCTCTTAAATTCTGCCTTGGTGTGCAGTTTGTTTGTGACAGCTGAAAGAGAAGCGTACTCTTAGAAATGCCTATAAAATGGTCAAAAGCACATTATGGCTGGAAATCAGAACACGGTTTTAACATCAAGTGGCACGGACAACATAGCTGCTGTCCTGTTGGGGTATGATCAGTTCACCGACAGGAGTATATGACAGTGTTGGCTGCAATAGCAACAGCCAGGATCTTGTGCCCATAATATTCCCTTCAGTATCATGTTTCCAAGAGGCACTATCATCTTCAGTAGAAAAACCAGCACAGATTACAAAACTTTTTTCAACAAGGCAAGGACAAATATCCAAGAGTGCAATTCCAACCACTCCCCCAACATTTCCCTAGCATTTCATAATTTCCATCATTAAGAAAAAAATTAAAAAAAGGAACAGCTTTCATTCCTGAAGCCGAGTATAGCATTTACTGGCTTCTTCCCATTAATTTGCTAATTGTCAATCAAATGAAAAGAACTATTAAGACAGATTAAGCACTAATGCTAATGATTAAAAAGATTTCATTTTAGTGGGCATACTTCAAGAAATGACAAGTACATATAACACATTCACTTGCATACATATACAGTTCGTCTGAGACCATATTCTTTTGTTTGTAGTTATTTTCAAATAATTTGTTTTTACAGAATAGAACATACATGCCTTTTACCAGGTACATGGGCAAAATCAAATATATTCAATCTGGCATTTAGTATTAATGCTTGAGTTGATGTAAACAAAAAAATTGACACCATATATGGAACCAGTTTATAGAACACCATCCAGGTGCTTACTGATCAAAGAGAATTGAAACAAGGCAGAAAAAAAACCCCAAAGAGCCTCCAAATAGATTACATGAACCCCTCTATAGCATTTATTAACCCATATAGTAATATTACATTACATTTTATACAGTCATTAGTGGCTTCTTTGATACGAAGACTCATGCCAGGAAGAAAAAAAAAGAAACACAGAACAACATAAATCATCATTATCTTTGCATGTTAAGATGCAATAGGCTGATGTGTGCAGTAAGAGCAATAAACTGAGACACGATACTTTTTGTTTACAAAAATGACACACAGCAAACACTACTGCAGCTCTCTTGCCAGCACAGCACTGCATTATGTGCATGCAGTTACTGCCCAATGCAAGTTTGAGTACAGAAATTGGCATTCTTCTGTACCTATCACTTTTCAAATAGATGCATATTTTTTCCCACATACCTGAGAAATGAAAATTGTAACTTAGAAAAGACACAAAAAACCTAACATTCCTGTAGGTTTTAAAAAGATGTAATGCAGTAACACCATGAAGTTGCTCAACCTCATTACTCAGGTGGCCACAGATCTATGATGAAGTCCCTTTGAATCCAACACCATACTGCTTACTCCTTTAATAGCGTATTACTTTTATTTATGCAAGAATCTTTTTGGTGGAACTGCATTCAACCCTACTATGTCTGTTACAATTGCCGTTTACAAAACTAAACCAAAACCACATGTCTTACAGATAAACTGTGGAAAGCTTTTCAACTAATAGATGTCTGTGCCAGTCACAACTTAACTCCTTCAGTGACCTCTCTCCTGGTCATCTCTACAAACTTTTGACTAGGTGAGATGATGGACCCTTATATTACAAGGCAATGCTGAGATCCCTCCATTACACCAAAGCCTCCAGAGGTAAAGGTTATTTTAATGCTTATTACCAAATTTTGCCCAAGCAGTGTCTTTCCCTTTTTCATTTCTGCATGCATATTTCTCTCAAAGAAGAGGACAGATTTAAACAGAGCAGCAAAGCAAAAACCACCTCAATTTTTATTTTTCAGTTGGCTTCAAAAAAGAGAGTGGCATCCAATTGCTTTGGCATTATTATTTCCTTTTAGGAAAAAAAAAGAGGTCATTGAACTACAGTTACAATGTTTTTTTAATGCACAAGTAGCAATGTTACTTCTCATAATGTGTATTTAACAAGACAGTGTTAAAGGATTTTATTTTTAAAAAATAATTTTATTTTTAAGAAAAATTTATTTTATAAAAATTAAGAATGGTAATTTTCTACATGTGTTAGTATCCAAGGTTAGAACTTCCACATTAAAGTACCATTTTATACTCACAGAACTTTTTCCATACAAGATTCTATGGAAGGTATTAAAATGAACTTCCACTGCACAGAGAGCACATCCTGGGCCACAGGAATTTTGAGGTTTAAAAATCTGAGTGTTTGAAATCATTTGTTAAGCATGTGATAATGCACACCTATTAGTTTTTCCAGAACAGTCTCATGCTTGAAAGTAAAAACCTCCCTTGTAGCTTACTGCAATGTAAAAGACCCAACAAAGATTTTCACAGTGTCTTTCTGCCATCTTGCTATGAAGTTTTTAATTTTTAAAAAACAATTTCTTCATTTCAGAAAACGTACATTCAAATCAAACAGGAAAAAAATGAATACACCATTTAGCACTGAAAATAAATAGTCTTCTTTCTCAAGAACTGCAAGGGGTTTCCTATGTTTACAGAATACCTTGCACAACATGGAGTGATCCTTGACTAAATCTCCACAGTGCTGTGGAAATGCAAAATATACCTGGTAAAGCAATGTGGCAAGAAAGTAAAAAAAACATTCCTAAAGATTTTCAGCACATAGGCTTTTTCTCTGTTGCAGAGACCTCCTAGCAGCAACTTATTAGAATAAATAAAACTTTGCACAAAGTATAAAGAGAAAGTGCATGGTATTTTATTTCAATTTATCCTTTGACTAGTTAGCCAGTGCAGATGAGAAGTTCACTAAGTATGTATTTTTGAAACACAAGAACAAGAAGCTCTGTGAAAACACAATTGCAGCAAAGAGCAGATGAAAATGGAAGTTTGAGGGCATTTAGAATTTTTTTTTTTTCCCCCCAAAGAAAGTTAACAAAAAGTCTTCAGGTATCACAAGACCTCAAAGTAAAACTTAAAATTCTCCTTCAAATTGTTTCAGAACTGTCTGAACAACCATTTATTAGTATTCATATCAGTTTAAATTTACACTCAACTGCATGCTTTAATGTTTACAGCTGCTTCCTTTGCAAAATACTTGTTCTTTTACAAAGTTAGTTTGAGTTGTTTATGAATATTATCATCAAACCCACTTTAAATACACTATCCAAACAGCATTGTTTTCTCGTATCCTACCTACTGTAACTGAAAACTGGGAACTTACTGGAACTGACAATTTATTATGAGTCAGATGGTTGATAGCCAGTCCAACGAAAACATCTGCTCCGCACAGTCACAACTGCTATAACCCATTTCCTCTTGTGCCTGGAGTCCAACCAAGTTGTAAGTTATAGTTCTTTTTCCTTAAAGATGCAGTCTCGGGAAAATCAGTTACTACCTTTTCTTAGTTATCAAGAAATAATCACCTTGCAGCCTCTAATTAGAGTGTTCTTTCAAGAGGAAGTATTTCTCTATTTGGCATGCAAGTATGACTCCCTGCACCAAACAGCAATGCGTACAGTGTTAAGTGATTGCAAGTTTATCCCAGGAAGTGGCAGGACCAGCCTTTCCATGCAAGACTTTGGAGCTAGGGGGATGAGACTGAGGAAAAGGACCTTGCAATATGTATAAAAATGCATAATTCCAGGACCTCGGATTAGGAATCCAGTTAGTGATATTAACTGTACAGCAAGAAGGAGAGGAAAAGGAATTTAGAATTCAATAGAAAGGATGGGAAAAGATGTGCAGGAAGAGTGCTGGCACACTTTGGGGAGGTACAAGCACCTTCTGGCCTAGAGGATTGCAGGGCTTCTGATGGGGCTGTTAAGTTTGTAACGTAAATACAAACTGCAATTAGTTTGGGAATAAAAGTGAGGTAAGGATGAGCACACAAACTGTTCAACCCACTTCATTTGGGTAAGGAAATGCCATACAGATGACTGATGTTGCAGAAGCCTCCGAACTGTATGGTCAGGCCAAATCTGCTTCAGGAGTTTCCTAGCCCCAGCTGATCATTCTAACTTCTTCCTGGAGCTTTCTGACCTCTTGGTTTTCACAACTGTTCAATCATTGTCTGTGTGATAAGAGTGCAATTGAGGGGATGGAAATCTCCAGCAAACGGAAGAGGCAGGGATCACTTAAAAAAACAAAGAATAAACCCTATTTACCACTTCTGTGATGTGATGTGATTGACGTTGGGGAAAAGTGCAACAGAAAAGCAAAATATGCATGAGAACATGGAGAACTGAGTCAGCATTGATCTACAGCCAGCTTATGACAAGTGGAAGTCTTTTAATGGACACTCAGCCCTACCAAATCAGTCAGCTTTACAGAAGTTGAGTGTAAAAGGATCCTTTCTGGAGTCTCCAGAGGAGAAATGCACAAGAAAAACATGCATTCAGAAAGGCAGTTTATCTCAGGGTCAAACGACTCAGGTAATTTTGCATGATATACACCTGTAATGGAATCATACTTATTAACAACTGAATTTATTTTTCAAGATGAAATGTGAATTGCAGCAGAGAAGAATACACAACATTATTTACTTGGTTATACTAATGGGCTACTTGCATCTCAACAGTCAGCAAAGTTTGGCCTTTTCCCTCCAAAGGACAGCATGTAATAACGTGAAAAACGACTGTCAAATAAAGCGCAAGCGACTCATATCCTTATTGCATAGCAGTTTCACTAGCCAGCTTTGATACAAGCAGCCACATGCTCTTCCAACCTTTTTCTACATCTAACCTTTTTCTGAAAATAACAAAACTTGGGAAAAGCGGGCTAAGGAATGTTAAGTGGCAAATGAGACTGAGAAATATGCTTCACTCTAGGGAGACTATGTAATTATTCCAGGAAATTCTTTCTCCTGTCTTCCAGGAAACCCACCAGGTCTGATCAACGAGCGTTGATTCTTTAAATAGGATCTTTAATGAAAACAAAGGCAGTTACCTTGTGTGCACTGCCACGGCATTGCAGTGTTCCAAACACAGCCCCCTCTTCCAGGGTAACACACCAAAACACTAGCCTCACTCAGGCTGGGCAAAGAACACATTTGTGTCCAGCATAATTCCTTTTTTAAAGGTTTCGTGAAAAATGTCACCTGGGAACAACTTTGCATAACCTGAAGAGGAAACTTCTAGGACAGTATGCTGAGATTCCTTCATTACAACGCAATTAAATAATAAATACCTACTAAAAACTTAAAAAGTGTAAGCAAGACCTCCAAATATACCATTAGGCATTGATAACTGAACATGAAAACAAACAGTATTTTCTTTAGATGCATGTAACATCACAGGTTTTTTTTTTTCATTGTCATTATTGTTTTTTTGTTTTGTTTTGAGACTTCTACACATAACTATATCATGCTTCTCCAAGGTAAAAACTTAAGATCCCTTTAGCTTATACCATTTTCTTTTATTATGGTCATGATAGTTTATAACTGCTTTCACAATATGACTGACCATTGGAGTTAGGTAAAGAATGCTGTTAGGAAAAGTGTAAGAAAAAACGAATGGTTAAAAATAACATTCCTGCCCATGAAAATACATGATAGATTCACAACTTTCAAGATTAAAGTCATATAACTGGACAAAAATGAATTTATTGTGAAACCAGAAAAAGTTGTGGTGATACTTCCACCACACCATTATTGTTTACTTTGGTCTGAAAACACAGTCTCAGAAAATAAGGCAAGTTTCTTCAAAGGTTAAAATCGTGTTCTGGTAAGTCTGGGACTCACATTCAGATGGAAAGAAGACTAAAAAAACTTTTACAAAGTTTGGAATGTATCTGCAAATGAATTAGAATAAAAGTAACACAAAATAGGGAGCCATATTAAGACTCTAGATTGCTGGGAGTTAATCTCAGACCTGATTTTTCCACACAGTCATGAAAACGTGCTTTTGTTTCCTAGTACTTAAAATTTATCCAAAACTGCAGAGGAGTGCTGCAATATTTGTTTTGTTTACTTCTAGCCTAATTTCTAAGCAGACTGGACAAGTTTTAATTAAAACACTACAGTTTTACAATTAAAAAAGTAGGTTAATCTGAAAGATTTCTCTATTAATCAGGTGAGTTTTGTAGGTAGGAAAGAGATTCCAACGCCACCATATCTCTCCTAAAACTTCAAAGCACCTTAAGGTTGCCAGGAGCACCTGCCTCCACCGTCACCAACTGATAATGGGATGTACAGAATCTTGAGAGACTCCAGAGCATAGTTTTTATAAAGGCCATCCTGCCTGCTCTTAAACAGTGAGCAGTAGTTGCATTCAGATAGACCAAGCCACCGTTGCCATGTCTTGACAAACACCTTTTCATCTTGAAACCAAGAGTACCACAAAAATGGCTCTTGAAAATCAAGATCTTACTTCTTCTATGAACAAACACTCCAATAGGCAACTTCACTGGCATCAGAGGTCCTACTGATGGAATAAAGACAGCATAACCTGAGCAACTGTGTGAGAATGTGGCTGAAAACATAAGACTGAACATTTTAATTTTTCTTTTATAAGTATATATCTTATATAAATGACTCTTTAAAGTTTGGTTGCAAATAATGGTAGACTTATTTACAAAAAGGTAAATACATTAATGCTTTTAAGTCATGTTGGAAAGTTATGGACAAATAGCAAGCAAAAGACAATTGGTATTAAAATTAATGTGTGGACTAATAATACCAACATTCTAAATGAGGAAACATTTAGGGACAGCATGGAAGAGAGACTGAATGTGGAGTCAGTTTCTACTTTGTTCATCTAGGCTTTGCACATTAGTGATAGACAATGCTAATTTTGAGCAAATATGACATTCAGTTGTATCACAGTATCACAGTATCACAAGGTTGGAAAGGACCTCTGAGATCATCAAGTCCAACCTATAACCCTACACTAACACCAACCCATCATCTAAACCATGGCACTCAGTGCCTCATCCAGTCTCCCTTTAAACACCTCCAGGGTCAGCGACTCCACCAACTCCCTGGGCAGCGCATTCCAATGGCCAATAACCCTTTCAGTGAAGAACTTTTGCGTGTATGTATTCGTGTGTGTGTCTTTAGTGCATGGAGGACTCATTTTCACTAGTGTTTTATATGCTCACTATTTAAAATTTTCAACTGAAATTATCAATAATGCAGATTCAAGATTTCTGTAGTAATATAATCAATTCTAGGACTGTCAGGGTTCAGGTATTCTCAGTATTACTTTGCCATGTGCCAAGGCATTTCCTTGCTAACAAGTCTCTAAAAGACAATTCTTTCACATTTATCTCTGCCTTGCTATCTATTCTTTACACTTTGAATACTGAGAAGAACTGTACTAGGAACTAAAAAAGGCAGATCAATACCTACCTTTACAGGACATTCACGTTCAAAGACCATGAAACAGGAGAACCTATATATATAAATTTTAATAAAATGTAGTCTGAGTTACTTGAAACAACGTAAAATGTATAGACAGCATATTTAAATGTAAAAATACACTTTCAGTGCTCCCAGAGTCAAGCAAATAGAAATAAAAAGGAAACGCAGAATACTGTCCATTTAGATGACTTACGAGGGCTCACCTCCATGTAGTTTCTTTCTCCATAAATCTTCCAAAGGTATCAAGCTGCTTCCTCAACATGTACTTATGATCCATTTTTCAGTGTAAGCCCTATGTTTTTAAGCATGTTTTCCTACATAAAGATCCAGACACATGTGCAATTTGAAATTCAAATCCTTCACCAGGCTTCCACTGAGACTAAAATCTCTCCAGCCACCTCTTCAGATGACTGGACTAAAACTTATTCAAAAAGTAACATTCACATTCTTGTCCCCCGTTTTACTGTTTTCTCATATCTTAAAAAACAGCACCCTCATTGCAGAGGCCAAAGAGCAGTCATCTGATGTTCAGTGGAAAACAAAATCTGCTAATAAATGCTTAAGTACATAACTAGAGTACAAACAGATCTAATAGAGTTCAAAGTAAAATAATTTTTCTTCCAAGCTAACCTTCTAATAAGCAAATACAGCTTTTCTATACATGGATATTTATAGATGTAAATCGACAAAACAAACCTAATAGATTACCATACAGGGCTCAGTACTGAAAGAAGATTCAGAAGTAACAATTACATTTAGGAAGACTGTAATGTATTTGTGTAAGTAAGGATCCTAAGTACACAGTTAAGTCTTAGTATAACAGCGCAGCAGTATTGAGAGTATTTTGTTAAAAATAATGAAATGGCTCATTGACATAATTCACAAATCTCACAAGAATAAAAAGGAGTAAAAGTTACAATACATTGAAAGCCAGACATCTATGGCAAGCATTTCTGTAATCATGATGTGGTTAGAAATCAGCGTGCTTTATTTTTTTAAAATCAATCCAACTTTTTAATAAAAGCTTTTTCCCTCGCTCTCCACATATTCTTATATGTTCCTGGTTCAGTGAATATTTCTGCAGAATCAGAAATACTATAGATTTCATGGGTCACAACAAGAATGCCAGAGTAAAGCCATATTCTGAGACAGATCTTCAGTGAACCAGGAAGTACCAACAAGATTTCACAGATGAAAAAGTGAATAATCAAAGTGTAAGGTAAAAACCAGCAAAGTTACACTTGCTCAGTCGTCCTTCACCGCTGCAGGTTAGTACTGCTGACCTGATTTAAAAATATGAACTATTTTCTTTTAAAAGACGATGCAAATATTAAAAGTATTAACTGCTATGAGTTGTTCAGTCAATTGCTACTTCCTGAGGATTACAGGAACGTTTCTTATTAAAGTTCACCGTACTTTCGATTCATAAACTATTACCTATTTCTATTTCAGGTGTATAATATTTATATGTCTTTTTTACATATTTCTAATAGATATCTCTTTGTCCTATTATTTCATTTATGTCTGAAGGAACTTAAAAAAAGTGTTTGTGTCTGGGTAAGACATTTTCTGTTTTGTACAAAGAACATCTGAGTCGGAGCAGCCTGTCCCGTTGAGCCCTATTTACAAACATTCACCATTCCAGCAAACAATGTGCTTGGTAGAATCATGCACAAATGTGTACAAATGTCATGTAGAGTAAGAACTCATTACTGTTCTTCCAGTAAGAAGAGAAACACAGCTTTTTTTCCCTCATACTTGAAAGAAGGTGGATTCTACTACAAGTGGTAAGCTTGAACGAGGGATAAAAACTGTATTTGGTCATTTGAGTGTTCACACTTCTACTGGTACAGGCGCACAACATGAAGAAAAATTGACAGTCTGTTTCATAAAGGACAGGTCACATTCTCTGAAGTTCTGTGTCAAAAGAGGTCTCTGGAACTTATAGTAGGAGACAGTAACTCTTGTGCTTCAGCATACTGCTCAGGTCAAGGTTGACTCATCTGTTGTTGTCTACCTTGCCCAAGACAGTGCCTGAGACACAGGGTGTCAGATGTGGTCACAATTAATTAAAGTGGTAATTGCTAGACTAATACATCACATATTTCCAGATGAAAGACTGATTCTGTCACTGAGTTTTCTCTGATTACTGTCTCACAAAAGATCACTAGATCTTTTCCCCTATCTGTTCTAACTTCGGATAAAGAACTTGAATAAGTACTGTTAAACTCTTCCAGAACATCTCACGTTGTGTTTTAGTGAAAAAGATGCAGGTTCAAAGGCCACTAATATTGATACCACCCTCGAATTTTCAAAGTCTTTCCTGATATTTTCTCTCATATTGTCTTTTCGAAGCTTCAAGGGATAATTTTATGTAAAACTAATTCAACTTTCAGTGCTCTCACAAGGCCCCAAATCACTTGCATATGTTTAACAGCTTCAGTGCAGCATCCTAGCATATGCAAATCAACAGAGCAGAATATCGTTTGTTCTTGGTCACATATTCAGCTTTCTGTCCATAAAACTGAGTATTATATTCTTAGGCAAGGAGGATAATATCATCGCACATGAGCAAGACTTTGAGCATGACAACAGAGTTTGAAATGGAAGTTTCTCACCCTGTCCTACAGGATAGGGCTGTTCATAGTGGGCTTTTTTCTTACTTTTCTTTGAAATACTGAATTTACAAAATTAAAGACTACATTTGCTTCAGAAGTTTCTGAAGACTGAAATAATGCAAGTCTGATATTCAAACTTCACAACTGATTGCTGGATTTGCTGGACAGTTGTTCCCTGGGTTCCACCCTGCTATTACAGACAGTTAGAGTGGACTGGCAGATGACACTAACCCTTCTACTTCCCACTTCTTCATGAACTTCAGTTCCTCTACAGGAATTAGCTGAAAAAGAATGTAGTCCTCTGTCTGTGTGGTATATGTACACCTACAGCGGAACCTACTACAACACTTCCTTGAGGACAAATTATTAAGGTTTTTTTGAAAAAGCTTAATAAAAATGTCAATTTGGAAATTACTTTAAAAATTTAATAGTGTAGGAAACCCAAAGTAATTGCAAGGCAAAACCAGAAAAAACAGTAATTAAGATTTCATTGTAAAAAAAAAAAAGCTTATGGTGATGTTAAATGGCAATATTTAAACTTCTACACCCATTAGCAAGCTGCAAGTCTGAAACCATTGAGCTTTTTTTACTAAGAAGCTACTTAGAAAACAGTTGTGTTTATCAGTGACAAAATTGCAGTCATTAGCATTTTAAAGATCAAGGGAGAAGGAAGATTCAAGTCACATGCATTCTGGGA
The DNA here is from genome assembly GCA_033556795.1 of Tapera naevia. NCBI lineage: Eukaryota > Metazoa > Chordata > Aves > Cuculiformes > Neomorphidae > Tapera > Tapera naevia. The sequence goes on along the minus strand of JAUMJJ010000246.1, from coordinate 14,513,593 downwards.
ATTCTCTAAAATTGCCAAATTAGGGTCAATTTTTCTAATTAATCTTTCCATCACCAGTAACTTGCTTTTTTCAAGCCGATGAAAATTGGTTCTAACATCTTGATATCTCTTGTGAAAAATGTCCTCTTTTTTTACTTTATGGTGTTTATCTAGAAATAAAACGTGTCTCATCTTTTACTTCTGGGTCCAAATATAATCATAGAAGCCTATCCTATTGCGGTATTTTCTGAATATTAAGAATAGTTCAAATTTTGGCTCGCTGTTTTCACTTTGTATGCTGCACCTCCATGGCAATCACAGAAGAAAACTACGTAAATGTACATTCTGCCCCAATTCCCACAAGCACTCAATACATCAATTCCTATTTTTCATAAAACAATGCTATTGAATGAGAAGGGTTGATGAAAATATTTTGTTAGATATCACATCTAGATTCAAATAAAAGGGTTCAGAAACACTACTTTAAACATAAGCATAGATCAAGTTTTAGCTATGAGATAAAGCTGATTAAAAGCCCAGCCTAATTAAGACTGAAGACATTAAATAAAACCACTAACTAGTGGCAATATGTTCTTTTTAAGATATAACAGGAAACTGACTCTTTGTAGAGTCATAAGCAAAACAGTATCCAATGAACCAACATTACATAGGGAATCCCAGAGACAGTTCTAATGTAAGGTCTTATAAAGTATTAGGGAAGATGAAAATTCACCAAGTAAAACTGTGAATGTAGTAACAGAAATAGACTGTTTAGTTCAAACAAATGTTTGGGAGCTATCCCTGGATAGCTCCATGGTGTGTGAATACTTTTTTTTGTCATCACAGTAAAAGGAACCGCTAGGCACTGATACCAAAATCCAACGCCATCTGACTTCTATTTTACAGCTATGCAGAGAACGGACCTTCCTTTGTATTAAATTTACAGTTCTGCAGACTATATAGTCATGAGATTAAACTAAAAATTCTGCTAGCAAAGTGATAGCCATATGTTTCTGTTATGTGCAGTTCATTAGCAACATAACAACTCATGTTTAAATGACAATTATAATAGACTGGTCTTCTTCAACTAAATCTATGTTTTCATTGATATTTGTGAAAGCGAAGACAAACGGTAAATTTAATGATTTATTTTAAAAACTTATAAATGGATGGATACATTCAACACTTATCTTTGCTTTAAATCTGATAAATGTCACCATAATCCTAACATCACCAAACCCAGTAAAATCAGGAAAACATACCATTCCTCAACTAGAAATTCAACCTTAAGTCAGACTGATTTCATTTTATAATCTAAATACAGCTCCATAGAGTTAAATACACTGGGAATGGATTCTCAATTTTAGCTCTGCAGGGTACTTTTTTCAAAGGTGTAGCTGTTTGCTACAAAAATCTATAGTATTTTGCTTAGATTAGTTTCAAACAAGTCAAAAAATAGCACTTAATTGCCACCCATGGTAAAAAGCCCCACAGCTGAATATGTTACAAGATATTTAAAAAGAAGGTACACCAGTTTATTAATCTTCGCCTTCCTTTGCACAATGTCGTTATCACAACAATAAGCTCCTTAGATATACCCATGGCATTTGCAGGTGCACATATGCATATATATATTTATATATACAGGCTCTTTTAAAAAAAGTTACGCTCTAGTTACCAGATGGTCACTGCAGTAATTAGCTTAAATGAGACAGAAGTGAAGATCCTTCTGTCCTTTCCTTTCCTTTTTTTTTTCTACTTCATTTGGAATCCACACTACAGTCTTGCCAACTTGTAACCTTTCAGTGCCAACAGTTATGAACACAAACTTCCCTTTACCTGTGAAACTCAAGACTTTTCCCTCAGCATCATTAACTGCTTGGTCTGCAACAGAAGCTACTCCTCCCTCTACTTACACCTGGAATAACAGCAATGACCAGAAAGCTCTGTCTAGATCAAATCTTCATTTCTCTTGATCGGTCCCCAGATTCTTTGAGTAATATTAAATAGAAATTGTTAAATAATCTTTGGAAGTAACCACTGTTCCGGCTCCCTGTGAGCACTTGCTCTTTAGCCCTTGTACTCTAGGTCAATCAATATGAAAACTTCTGCATTATTCCTGTTTTCCAACAGGTCTAATTTTGAAATTGCTTTTCAGCTGGGCTTTAACACTCTCTTAATTTCATCAATGGCAATATTTATACTTACATAAAAAACCTCTTACAATATCTTCCTCCTTGTTGAAGAAATTCTGCCACTTCTTTTTGTCTTCCTCCACATTTCTCACCAACCTAAACCAACTGACGGATTTCATAAAGGTTTTTTGTTTGGTTTGTGGTTTGTTTTTTAAATTTTATTTCTATGGCATATGTGATCTTTCAGGGAACAGAAGCTTCAACTGCTTGAGTCCTTTCAGCCTGAAATACAAGCTGTTACTTAAACACATCTGTCTTGGTTTTTACTCAGAGCAACTTTACTTATTTGACACCAGCTTGTCTGAAGGCTACCCTGTGTCCAAACAGATGCTCTTATGATAAGTAGCTGGTTGTTTGTTTTTAATAAGTATAGAATATATATCCTTTTCCACTACGACTAGTCAACACCTACAGATTTTTATCTATTTTTTTTCCCCAAACTTTTATTTCATTCATTTGAGAGCAGTTCAAACCCCATTACATTAATCAAGGATAGAGCGTTCCCACATTAAGAAATATTCTCTGCAGGTATTTTTGATCTATGAAATTGGTTTCCAAGATGCTTTACATTAAAACTTTAATCTTCACAAGATTACTATAATTATTAGTTGCACAGTAATAACTGGGTTCATGGCAACCACGTGTTTGATGCTCTATTGTTAAAAGAGGAGCAGTCCCTTTTATAAGTCTTTACTATCTGGAAGGCAGATGTATAAAGATACCAGGAAAGTCCAGAGAAAAAACTACACATCCCAATTTTTTTCCTAATGTTTGTTTGCTTTGTATTGTAATTAACTCATTTTTTTAGCTCTCACAACAAATTATCTTAGAACAAGAAAACTGAAGGGCATTCTTTGCCATAGCCATTTTCACTCCAGAACATATTGATATGCAAGCTACAGTTATTCGAGAAAAGAGGAGAACAGAACAGACACATTCCAATAATACAATCACTGATGCATTGTTTCCTTAGGAAACCAACAGCTAAATGAACAGTGTGGTTTATCTGAAAGTCTGAAATATGGTAGGTTAAACCTTTGATAAAAAAAATGAAGGAAGAATTCCCTCATGGAAATGTGTTCAGAGTATAGCAGCAGTACTCCAGTCCTTCTAGAGGTTGTTACTTCCAATTGAAAAATTTTTCTTGAGAAGGAAAAATTGAAGTCTGTGTTGTTGTACAGGCAGATAGACAGCCGAGATGACTACGACGGGTATGCGCAGCAAGTCCATGATAAGCTGTGATTAAGGTACAGTAACCCTAGAAAGCAAAGACTGAAGACTGACGGTGAAATGACTGTTATTTGTACAGCTCCTGAGAAATAGCCATCCATTCACTTCCTGAGAGAATAGTTTTGAGTCAAAATGTTGCCTGGATTTATAAGAAGTCAAAAAAAAATCCCAGGACGTAAATCTGAACTTAGTTTCAAAGTCTATAAAACCTCTCTCATCATGTGGGGGAGACCAGAAATTAAAATATTCTTCCTTTACTGAAAATTACTTTCGGAAACAGAAAAACTGGACAGCTATTAGGGGAAGAGGAAAGAGTCGGCACAGACATTTCTAAATTTCATCAGACTACAATGTACTCCTTGAATAAAGTGGGTGAGGTCTTTTACTGCTTCTCAAAGAAAACTAAGATGATGCTATTGAAAACTACTTCATACCTACTTATGTTGGCGAACATCCACCCATTAGAACCAGACTGCTGCAAATGGGATAATCTTTAAATAATCCTTCACAGAGTACACAACTGGCTCTTCTTTGTTTGAGCTCAAATAAAATATTTTAGTGCACTCTCTGTTCACGTGAATAATACAATCCTTTCTTTAATTCTGAGAAACATGTCAGTATCACTATGCTTATGTGAAGAAATCTTTCTCTAAATGCCCATTCTTCAGGACCTGCTAACTTGACTATAAAAAAAACATTGGTGGACTATCTGGCAAGAACACAAAAGCATGTATTTCCTTTGAAGATCACAGATACTATGGCAGATTAGATATTGAAACAGGTGAACAACAGGAAATACTCTGCTGAGTTTTCGTGCTACAGAAGTTCTTTTCTAGATATAGTCCATGAATTTTCCATTGATTTCCTATGATGGATGAAGTGATGTCATTCTTTTTCTATCACATTTTCATTAAATAAATTACGGGTGAAATGCATTATCCACAACAATGAATGGGACCACAACTTACCATCGTGACATGGTAGATAAGTAACAAATATTTTTTGTGTAATTCTGTGATGCTCATGATCAACTATTCCAGCTAAAGAAAGGTTTATTATTAGAAGAATATGTACATTTCCAATGACCTAAACACTGTTCTTTAATCTAACATCGTAAAATTATTGCTGATGCAAAGTCCAATAGGAGATCTGTTTTCTTGGCTGTAATTCTTTAGGGAACTTGGGTAATGCAATAAAAAACTTAACCTTTAAAAAGGTGCTGGCACAAAACTAGTTGCAGTAACCACAGCAACCTTAAGCCATGTTATAGTTATCTGGTGTCTGCTCACTAGACTGAAATCATATGCTTTTACAAGTCTTAGGAAGTTCTAGAATATACATCTTTGCATTCGTTTCCACTTAAAAAAATTGTATTTAATTAAACAAACTTAGGATGTTGCAATCCTCACCAGAACTTAGATGCAACATTATTCTAATGAAGAAATTTAGTAGATTTGCCAGCTTTGACAAAATCCCGTTAATGGATATCACCAAGAAAGTAAAAACTGATCTTCAGTTTCACATACGTTATAAATGATGTCACTTCATATGGCACTTAAATGCCTCTATGCAAATGCACATAACATGGGGAATAAGCAAGAGGGGGTAGAAACATGTGCAGGCCTGCAGGGCTACAATCTTATGTACAACATGGAGAAGTGGTGGGATGGCTCCTGTGACTGGAGTGTTGCACGGAAGAATACAAGCTTTTTAGGAAGGACAGGTAGGGCAGAGAAGGAACGGGCATCACCCTCTATGGCAGTGACCAGCTGGAGTACATGGAACTTATGGGTCAAGGTTAAAGGGAGGGTACGGACAGGTGACGCTACAGTGGAGGTCTGCTATAGGCAATCAGACCAGGAAGGTATCATCAGGAATCAGTGGGTAAAGGAAGGTGATTCTACCCCTCTACTCCACTCTTGTGAGACCCCACCTAGAGTACTTCATCCATCTCTAGGGCCCCCTAAGGACATGAACCTGTTGGAGCAAGTCCAGAGGAGGGTCATGAAGATGATGAGAAGGCTGGAGCACCTCTGCTATGAGGACAGGCTGAGAGAGTTGGGCTTGTTCAGCCTGGAGAAGTGAAGGTTCCGGGGAGATCTCATAGCAGCCCTCCAGAACATAAAGTGGCCATACAAGAAAGCTGGAGAGGAACTTTTTAAAAGGGCAAATAGTGATAGGAAAAGGGGTAATGGCTAAGGAAGAAGACACAAACCACTGTCTTTCGAAAAGCAAGAAATGCTGTGGTACTAATCAATCAGACACCTGGTACTAAGGGTTGAGCTCTGCGTTGAGAAAACTTGAATAATGCAGACGTAATCAAGACAGGTTTTGCAATCTTGCCAGAGCTGATACTGAAGCTATCAGCAATTTAGATACTGGTTAACAGGCAACTCAGTACAGGGAACAACAATGCTGTGTATTGGATGGTTGGTAACATAATAAAATTTCATAATAAGTTTCTTTCACAGAGTGCTGGATTATAGACAGAGCAGCTAGAAGAACACAGAAAGAACCAAGGCCATTCCTAAATTCAGGTTTGGTTTTAACAGCCTGACACCACAACAGCTTGAGTCATTCACATCTAAAGGCCTGAATGCTTACTTGCCAATGAAAGAAATGAAGGTACCATGACACTTAAGTCTCACCACTGAAAGTTTACTTATTTTTAATGTTAACTGAATTTGATGCACACCATTGCTCATGTGGATAGATTATAACATCATTTCCATTGTCTTCTGTTTCACTTTGACATACTGAACTAACATTAAATAACTTTTTAAATAAAACGGGACAAAAGCATTTGCAGAGCACCTATCATGCAAAACGTCTGTAATCCTAAATTCATACATATTCACATTTTAAGCTGCTGTTAGCAATTCAAGCTACACTTAAAATGGATTAAAACAGCATTTAAAAGATATCCTATGACTAAAGCAAAACAATGTTTAAAGCAATTATTTCAAGCCTTTTCAGTTTTGTTGAAATGAATAAAATTGCTCATTTCCACTCTCCCTCTAACACTGCTGTATCACAGAATATTACTTCAAGATTTAAAAACATCTACTGAATGACAGCTCCTTAAATTGCATAAAGTTCAACCACGATAAACAAATACTCAAATGGACAAAGATTAGCACACAGAACAGCTTGTACTCACCTATTAGTAAACAGGCTAAATTTAGGTTGACAGGCACAACTAAATTAGCAGATCAAGTAATTTTTGTATTTGAGACTCCACAGCTTAAAAATCATAACTACCAGAATCTATTTCTGTTCTGTCACTACATGACTCTAGTAAAACTTCATGAACAAGCTTCACAATTTTAAAATGTGGAGTTAAGACAACTTATCAGTGATTTTACAGGACTTAAGCCAGCATTTCTAAATTTTTAGATCCTAACTGCAAAGTTCATCATCAATGCAGCAGAAAGGAAACCTATTAATCTTAATTCTTTTAACTACCACCAACTGCTTCATGAACAAGCAGAAAAAAAAATCAGGTTGCAGAAGCATTTCCAGTATCAGACACTGTCACTGATGGCATTCAATTCTTTTAATAGAAAAAGAATGAGAGAGTAACTCATCCGATGAGCCAAATTTCAGCCTGATGCTTTTTTAGGAGTAATAAATCCCTGAAAAGAGGATTCATAATATTGATGCAGAAAAATTGAGACAAACTCAAGACTATTAATGGTGCAAAAGACACCACTTCAAATGCTTTTATGTGTCTGAACCAGTTTTGCTGCTTTGACACACCCACAATTCTTGTATATATTTATCCCTCTGAAACACAGAAGAAGCATATAGCACAAAGAAGCCTCTATGTATAATGCCATATAACTACCCTTCGTATTTCAGATTGTTTGAAAATCTATGTTGATGAACCCCGTTCTCTGATCACGTTCTGGTTGACTTCAATGAGGGGAGAATATAGCACACGGAATAAAAACCCCAGTTGTCTCTTGACTGGCCCTAACTCCACCAAAGGGGCCATTAGAGCAACATTTCTATGAAGGCATCTGAAATAGGTGGTTTTAAAAAATTGCATGCAGCTGGTTTCATAACTGGAGTCACAATACTTCTTGCCTTGATCACTTTCCAGGATCATAAACCCCTTCATTTTTTCTAACACAAGCACAGGGAAATGAATCTATTAGCTAGTGCTTTCCCACAACATGAAGTGTAATGAACATTTCTTTGCAAAACAGGGAAGAAAACCCTGTAACCATGGTGTACACACTTGCCCTTCACTCCAGACAAAACATTGGTTTAAAGCTAGAAAACAACTACTTTTTGTGACATTTGAGTATGTCAGCTATTCCTTGTTTCCAAATGCAACAGACTTGATTCTCATTACTGATTAACTGTACTATTATTTTCAGTATTTGTATAAGAAAAAATGAAAAGGCAGATTCAGTGAAGCCATAACATCATTCCAAAAAGATATATGGCAATACACATTGCATACTGTGTGCTTCTTTATAAACACATTCCTTTGTAGGTGTCATTTATTGACTGAAATCTACATTTTAAATCTTCCATTTGCAACACCTCTAATTTTCCACATAACACACTGTAGTAAAATACAGCAGAAAGAAGTAAACTTTACTCTCATTCCTCCAATCCTTTTTAGAAAAGAAAACAGAAAGACAAGCACTCTTCTGAATCCTTTTACTGCTCTTAAATTACAAGCACGTATTAGACACACACAGACTTATTGAAAAGTTGTCTACCTGCCTTTTCAGCATGTAAATAATTCCAAATCACTGGAACAGCTGTACAACCAGTAATTTGTTACAGAAAGACACCTAAGACTGCAATAAGGAAACAAAACATTCTATCAATGTGAAATTGTGTGTCACTAAGAGCTTTTACAATTTTTTTCGCGTTTGTTGTATGAAAAACCAAGAGCTTATGTGACTTTTCCTCTCGGTATCAAACAGAATCTCCTTAAGAACCTTCTGTTTATGAAACAGAACATAAATTTGTGCTTCTTGATCCTTCACATTGAGATGTCGGTTCACCACTGCGAGATAAGGAAGAGTTATAGTCACTCAGCAACATATTAATATGCTTCAGGTTCTTGTACAGAATCTTAGAAACAAAGTCTTCATAGACTATTTCTTAAAACAAAATGTGTCATTTTCCCACCATAAATAATACCAATGGCCTAGAACTTCTCATCATTCTCAAAACAAATACAAAACATATTGCAGAACAATAAATAAACATTTTGCTAACGACTACATCTGTACACCACCAGGATGGAACTGCTCTGAAAAACTGCAGATTCCCAGAAACACAGAAGGCCAAGTTAATTTACTTTTTCTCATTTTACAGGTAAGCTTCTAAACACTTGCAGTCGGTAGCATTCTGTAACTTGTGGAGGGAGAAGGGCAGAGAAAGCAGGCCTAGTACCAGAGAAAGATTTACACAAAAAAATGAAAAACAAGTAGGTGTCTAAAAATTAATTTTTTATGTTTCTGCTGTTAGACAGATTTGAATTTTAAATACATTATTCATCTACAGCTAAAACATTTATCAGCAACAATATGTAGTTCAGACTACTGCTTCCCCTGCCAACAAAATCTTTTTTCAGACATGCTATTCCTTCATGTGCTATTTGGAGGGAAATACTTCTCTGTAATAAAAATTCCTTCTGTATTTTTTTTCACTCCTTTCCAACTTATACTAAACAAGAAAGCATAACACACATCCTTTTATGGCTAAAAAGATTCTGACCAACGTTCTTAATGTTCTTGGACAGGCAATGCCCACATCACCACAACATTTTCTTGACTTAACACAGTTTGAAGATGAGGATGATGCCTTACGTGCTCCAGGCTGAACAGATTTGTTAGGAAGACATGTCCTGACAAATATGTTTAAGAGAATAAGGTCATTGATTAATCAGGAAAGAAGTCCATTAAAATCACGGAATTAATATATTTGCAGATGGTTACATAACAGGACACTGTCAAAATACTTTTGTCAATTTTTTTAATATTTCTTTTCCAATGAGCATTGATAAACAATTTGCTGTATATTTATTTAGCTTTCAAAATCTTAGATTTCAGTTAATGGCTGCATAAAAATAAATAGTCCTTTACTAATAAATTATTTAAAAATAATAAAATGATAATTTTAAAATAATTTGTTCTCCATGTTATAGTTCTGTAACGATCTGAATGCACTCCTGCACAGGTAAATATCTGGAGACAATACTGTGAAAGTTTCAAACTACTGTTTTCAAAAGTTTATGTGCAGTAAGCTTCCAAAATATAATCTCAATAAAAATATTTTTCATTGCATTTTTCAAAGAATCCAAAATTAGAACAAAGATGAACAAAGAAGATTGTTTTTCACTCTTTCTCAGTGATTAAAAAAGCACAGTTTTGTATAGCTGTAAACATCTTAGTCGATAATATCTTATAAAATTGCCTTAATATTGTAATGCAAATATTATTCATCTTTCTCTACAAATTCAGACTCCTGCTTTTTCTGTCCGACCCCAAAACAGCTTTTGCATATTAAATGAGCTGTTAGACTGTCTTCATATTGAAAGCGTACTATTGAATCTCTTAGCTCATGTGAAGGGAGAAATTTCCATCACAGTAACAGTGATGAACAACTCAGGGGAGGAAGGAGAAAACCAATTGCACCTTGACCTGCCACAATGTTCTTGCACTGATCACTTGACTAGAATATTTTATTTTTAAATTGTATAATCCCTTAGATGGGCATTTCCAAACTAAAATAACACTGATAGAGGATTAGCTTGCAGGACAGAGTTTACAAACAAATTCAACCAAATGTCCCAGTGCTAACCAAGTGTAAATATTCTAATTGGGTATTCATCTCGCTTCAGGAAAATTGTTCTAAAATGAAAAACATTTCAATGTCAGCAAGTTTTTCATTCTAATGTGCACACATTGTAACGATTACCACCACCCCCCTTTTAATCTGGTTTCAGATTTAATGCATATGTGAGCACACTTTCAGTTGCCCCCCTGCCCTCCTCCCTCCTTTCTCAGGCCTGTTTTGAATCCTCAAAGACAATTAAGTTCACCAAAGCTGTATGGAGATCAATAGTCAGGCAGAGGAGACAGACAACAGATGACCCCATCAAATATTGTTAACAGGTAAATTTAGCTTGCTATGAATGGTAGCAACCTGGAGGGCTCAAACAGTGAAAACATTTCCCATCTTCTTACTTGATTATTTGCTACATGGGTCATATGGGAGAAGCCTAATGGCATAATGTAGAGAGATTCAAGGAATGTACAAAATGAAGCTTCACTACTTCTACCACTCACATATCTGGTCATTTTACCTAAAGTCTTAAAACCTACATCTGTCCAGGCCAGAAAACTGCACACACATCACCTTGCTCCCTAACAGTCATCCTACTAAGCACACATTCACCTTTTGTCTTGCTGAACTGCATGGTAAAATAAATTTTTTTTTTTACATCCTATTTTACATCCAGGTCACTATTACCACACCATATTCCAATTTTCCCAAGAATGCATCCCTCACAACATCAGAAACTGCGATTTTTTTCAGTCTTATACGGATCTTCTCCTCTTACTATGCTTCCAATGATTTGCAGTTCTTTTCTATTAAATTATCCTTTTAGAGCTACTCCTTTTTTATTTAGTATTGAACCATTGTATTAATATACTGTTTACTGGTAGAGATTTACTTACCTTTTGGTAACAGTGATAACATTTTGGTACCACTGGAATAAAGCTTTCTACATAATTTTTCTAGGATGGGCAAATTTATCCAGTTATACTCAAAATTTATAAATAAAGTAGCCAAGGAAAAATAATTCTGCATACTGCACTGCTGTCTTGCATGAGTCAAGAGAGATAATATATGATTCCAATTTGCTTTAACAGGTATAGTCTCCTAAATCTGATACTATCATTGCCTGAAGATCTGTAAACTGGGCTGCAGTTTGATCACACATCTTTTCAAGAAGGAACTGGCAACATGTGGTAAACTTAAAAAAAAAGAATATTTTAGTTATTAAGCTGCCATACAGTAAAACCGATGCTGCAAGAACACCGTCGTAAAACGCCAGTCTTGTTTATTACAAATACAGTTCCACAGCTTCTCATGAAACATTTGCTATTGCAACCAGAAGAATCCCTCTGGCAATTTTGTTCCAATATTTCTTTTGTTTTAGGAGAGCACATAAAGCATGCAGTCCTAAAGTGTCATATTAGCACCACAGTCCTTTATTTCTACCAAGCAAGTTGAATAAATCCTGGCCACTATTATTCCAAATACACTGCCTGCTCTAAATAATTCTTTTTTATTACTCAGTATCCATCTATTAAATTTTCATCTTGAAATAAATTCTCAACAACAGTTTCTGATTTAAAATTAAAACATGCAAAAGCAGCTTGAGTTGCGATGTTGAAATTAATATTTAATACAAGATAAACAGCTTTTCTGTTCAGTAGCTCTTATGCAGTCAAGGTTAATTACAGAGAACAAAGCTTAGAAATTACTGTCATTTTAACAGCACTTTACATACACTGCCAAAATACACGAGATATGCATAAAACAAAATGGATACACAAAGCACTACATTTTACCTAGAAAGTCAAGTGTTCCTTTTTGTAAATAAATATGAGACACAATGTAAAGAACATCAAATTGAAATGGTATGTTAGTTTAGCTATTAGTTTAGCTAGTCTGGAAAGGACTACCAGAGAGTCAGGAAGCCAGATTTTACATCCTCTACCACTTGCTATGTCATTTATTTCCTTTTCAAAGCCCTTACTTTTTTAAATCAGTGAAACAGTTACAGTGCTTTCCTTTCATGCAGAACACAGGCGGGATCTATGAACTTTGGAAGAAACGTATTACAGAAGTTCTAAAAATTGTCAGAGATAGCTTCGTTTCATCAAGCTCAACAACACATTAACAAGACTCCAACCCTGAGAAATATTATGTACCTGCAATGAGTTTATTGTCACTGAAGTCAATAGCATAGAGGGAGAATCTCATTCATTGGAAATTCCAATGAATCTCATTCATTGGAAACCAAATGCTTTTTATTGCTTGGATCAACAGCTGGAACTCTGAATCCTGGTCTTTTTAATTATAGGGGGGAGTTTTGTTGTTTTTGTTTAACTATATAGTTTGGGGGGTGGGGAGCAGCATAAAGTTTTCCAATGGGAAAGGTGACTTATATGAGTCATTACAACATCTTGTAAGTTATTTTTAAGATATTAAGAGGTGTTCATGATGACTAAAATCAACAGGTACTTAAGACACTCAAGAATAGTAAAGAATTCTAAGTATAGACAACACAAAAATCCTTATCAGTGGAAAAATGGCCTACAATAAAATTCTCCAACAACTCTGAAGTCTTACAACTCTCCCTGCTGACAGAAGTAGCTTGTTTTAACTCCAAAAAAAATGTGCCAAAATGCACTGGACCTGAATGTCTGCTCATTGTAATTGTGATAAATTGTGAAGTTTATAGTAAGAGAGGGGAGAGGAAGAACATCATCCTGGTTAAAGCCCTGGAAAATCTCTGTGCTCATGGCCCAGGATTCCCCTGTGAATTTGTACACACTTAGCTCCTCCATGCTTCAAGTCCAATCTGAAAAACATAGTGGCTTTTCTGTATGTAACAACTACTGTGAACAATATATTAAATAAGAACTTGTGAGATGCTCAGTTACTATTTTCATCTAGCGTATGTAGATAAAAAGAAAGAATACCTATACGTATGTCAAAATGGTAACTGGCATATAATTTGACTTGAATTTCAAGAGCTAATCTAGTCACTTAACAGTAAAATGAAAATTAAATAAGATTTATTACTTACAAAATGTCAGGAGTTTAGGTGAAATGAGATAGAATTAATGATCCTTATCTAGGACACACACTACAAATGCTAAACAATGAAAATAATAATTTGGAATGAGTGTGTTTATTCTGTGTTAACCAACACATTGTCCTCAGGGTTCTTGCAAATGAGTAGCTGATTATTTACATACCATCAGTCAGTCATCAGTTTTAGTCAAGACATCACTCATATTTGTCTAACATTTTTCTAGACCAAAAAGAGACGTTACAGTAAAACACAGAATATCTGATATCTCCAAATATATAAACATGTTCAGATGTATTAAAAAGTTATATGTTTCAACAGTTTATTACTAAAGCTAACTCGAATAAGTAAAAAAATAATTAAAATGACAAAGAATGGCAAGAGTTGTAACAGCATTAACAGTTTAACTCCATTTCACTGTTTTCCTCCTATCTATACTATGTGGGCATACTCAAGTATTTTATGTGCATTCCAGATGGTTCATTATGTAATTGAAAACCAACATTTAATTCAGACATATTTTTGTGCAAATTTTGATGTACTTGTAACCTGTTAAAGACTAAGGAGTGCACTTACTTTCATTCAATGAAGCCAAATTAACGCTCCCCTTCACTGCCCCATCTCTCCCATGGATGTGCTGTTTGCAATGATTACAGGTCCCAGCACATAAAAGACATACAAGTTCTAGCACGAACACTTAAATCATTAAAACAGAAATAGAGTCAACAGGTCTGAGTTTTATTTATCTTTCTTTTGCTGTCTCACTGAAATGCTGCTAGACAAGACAATCTTTCCTTTAGTTTTTCCTTTCCTCATCTAAAGACTCCTTCCAAAGCAAAAAATACCAAAATACACCTTATGTAAAGAAGCAGCTGCTTTCCTAAGTAGAAGTTAATATAGAAATGCAAAGCTTGACAAAGACGTGGCACATTATTCACTGTGCATTCCTTTGGTAACATGGAAGCAAAATACGAGAACATCTTACCTTTTTTTTTGTTTTTACTTTATGTTTCATGATATTACAATCAATGACACTGTCAGTATCAATTAGACAAAAATAAACCTGATGGATCATGCAAACTCAGAATGTTTACTGCTGAGAATAACTGATTCAACAGTAAAGCTTTAACGTATTTATTTTTCACAATATTTTTGGCTTAAACCTTTAAACCCATCAAACAACGATCAGTGCACTCTGCTGCAATTATTTTTAAGATACATATTAAACAAAACAAAAAAAATTATAGACTGACAGCCATCAAAGGATTTTGTATATTTAACAGAAAAAAGTTAGCAGTGCATATTATAGAATCCAAAACAAGAATGACTAAGAATCATATGAAATTATCATACACATGCACACTCACGTTATTACTGTTCTTCCTTAAGAAGATAGACATAATCTAGTAATCTGAAAGCCAGAACAAAAAAAAAAAAACAAATACAAACCCACCCCAATCACTGAAACAGTAAATAACTGCCACATTTGTATACAAAATTGACTTTAAAAAAACTCAAAATATGAGCTGCCATAGGACTTAAGCCCTGATCTGAAACCAATGAAAGACACTTAATAGTAGAAAGAGGCTGTGGGCTCTTGCTACTGAACATTATATAAATATTAGTGTATATATATAAATACATACTAATAATTCTTTGAAATAGTCTACTTAATGTCCTACCATCATGCTTTAATGTACTTCTGTACTTGCAAATGTGGATTTGCTGGTTAATGAATTTCACAGTTTATTGCTATGCTTTTATTCTATGCTCAACATCTTCTCAAATATTTTTTCCTTTTAAGAAGAAATGGCAATGGGGAACTGAAGAAATTAAAAAAAAAAGTAGCCAAGATCTTCTTCCCAGTTTAAGACCACTACACAAGGCTTGTTCAACATTCTATGGGTGGACCATGACAGATAAAATAAGCACCATCATTATGTAATAAGCAGCAATTATTTTTATGGCTATTGAATTCCATTCTGCCTATGCAATACACAGAATGCAAATGTAAAGCAATAGTACAAATTACAAGCCCTAACAAGGCAGTAAATTTGAACTAAGTCACGCAACATAACGTGTCTATAAACTTTCCCACCAGATGCAAAGTAGGCTTTTAAATTTCAGAAGTTGTGCTTTTTAACTTGTTTTTCTACAATTTTTTTGAATTAATAAAAAACGCTGCTCATCTCAGAATAGCAAATTAGTAGTTCTATCAAGTTAAGAGAAAAAAGTCACAGAAATTGGGACGAATATTGTAAGGCTTAATTTATCAGTAGATGTGGTGGTCTTTTCCTTTTCTATTGCATTATAAAAATAAACATTTAAATACAAGATAACTGTCATCAGAAATACTGTTGATTAGGGATTATGATTCATATTAAGATCATAACCTATAAAAATCATCAGCTGTGCAGAATGAGCTGTTCCAGTTGACAGATCTTTATGAACAAAATCTGCCAATAAATTACAGAAAAAGATTATTTTAAAAATTACTTTTGGCTTTCAGTATATGGAGCCTAAGGTGCTCCTGACAGTAAGATGTTTCATGTGGTTTCAGTGACTAGTTACTACAAACAAATCGCACTGTTGTGAAGAAGTTGTACTAATAAAATTTAGTGAGAATGAAGAGAACCGATCAGTTTACAAAATGCAAATATAACACATTGACTATAAAGTATACTTTCATAGGGCTTTGCTTCCCTTGGTTTGTGGGCAGAAGATATTAGAATAAAATCATTAAAGGATTACAGATTAAATCATAGCTTCTATATGTATTTCTGGAGCTTCACTGAGTTATAGCTGTAACACTTCACTCTTAACTCTCCAGTGCCAGAATCGGTAGATTCTGAGGCAAAGCAAGAGGGCTGACCTGTTCTGCAGAACTCTAAGGCTAATAATTAGACTGCAGCAGTGAGACTAGCTAAGAAGCACAATGCTTCTTTACAGTGGAATAAGATCTTACACTTTTACCTATAGTGACAATTGAAACATGCTGCTAAATGAAAAATAAAAAAATCCAAAACAAAACCCTCAAACCTTTACAGTTGACAGATCTTGTGTTTTTCAAGCCATTATGAAAAACTCGACATTTGAAATACTTTAACACCAAAAAGTCATTATTTTTCTGACTCCACAAATTCCTAAACTGCCAGAAACATTTCATGATATGAACACCTTTTTAAGTTTTTTATTTTTGGCCTCAGTCATTATGCAAACTCCCCTGCTTTGAGCTTGCATGCTTCTGGCAACAGGTTGCTACCCTGACATTGGCCAGAATATCGAGGCAAAGGAACACTTCCTGATGGCACTTCATTTAGTACTTTTTGATGAAAAAAAATGAATAGTAAAAGTAAATTGTAGGTTTCTGGGCCCTAGCTAAAATGAAGGATTAGTAGCAGCAAGTATCAATGATATCTCTTCTTGATAAATGTCTTCTGCGTGCACAGGTTACGTTTATTTTCACAACCTCTAGATTGTACAATTTACAGGCTTCAGCTACTACAAACTGCTCTGTTTCAAACAATGCCAGTACTAACTTGCACAGACCCACTTCTAATCTAAAATCTCAATGGCTCATTATAATTGCATGTTATAAAATTTGCCTTTAAACTATTAACAGAAGAAACCTAGACAATCTCTGATAATTTGAAATTCTGTTTAGGTAATACAGTGCTGGTACAATTAATAATCTAGTGAACATCATACTGACATCTACTTTTAAAATTTAAACTATTTGCTCCAAATGCTTATCTCAAGATAAGGAATATATTACAGAACACAATTCAGGAAGTAAACTCTATGCCTCTGTCATAAATCTTAAGTAGTATAAGATTAATAGCAATCTATATATTAACTTAGAGGTGTCAAACTCACAACCCATGGGCCAAATACAGCCATCCACCCTATTTTATCTGTCCCGGCACCTTGTTTCTACCCAGTGGCAGCACCGAGCTCCTTGCCCCTACACTCCTGCCAGAGCACCAGTCATCACGTGCAGTGTGTGTGACATTTTATGCTGCAGGAGCAGAAGAACGGCAGAAGCTGTGAGTTTGACACCTCTGGATTAGCTTAAAAGACCTCTATGGAAAGCATGGTCAAGGCACTGTGAATGATGAGAACTGCATATTATTTTCAAAATTACCTACAAGTCTTAGGAACTACAGATGTCATGCATCTGTAAGGCCTTTGACATGAACTCCACAACATCCTGCTCTTTTAAGTTGGAGAGATAAGGATTTAATGGGTAGATTGTTCGGTGGATGAGGAATTGGTTGGATGGTTGTACTCAGACAGCAGTGGTCAATGGCTCAATGTCCTGATGGAGATTGGTGACAAGTGGTGTCCCTCAGCAGTCCGTATTGGGACCAATATTGCTTAATACCTGCATTAATGGCATAGACAGTTGGTTTGAGCATACCCTCAAGAGGTTTGACAACCACACCAAGCTGAGTGGCGTGGTTGACACCGCTGAGGGACAGGATGTCATCCAGAACAACACAGAAAAGCTCGAGAAGTGGGCTTATATGAACTTTATGAGGTTCAACAAGGCCAAGTGCAGGGTTCTGCACCTCAGTTGAGGCAACCCCCAGTAACAATACAGGCTGAGGGGTGAAGCAATTGAGAACTGCCCTGCAGAAAAGGACTTATGCAGGACATGAGCTGGCAACGTGCACTTGAAGCCCAGAAGGCCAACCGTTTCCTGGGCTGCATCAAGAGAAGCCTGGTCAGCAGGTTGAGGGAGATGATTCTCTCCCTCTACTGTGCTTTGGTGAGACCCCACCTGGAGTACTGTGTTCAGTGCTGGAGTACTCAACAGAGTAAAGATATGGACCTGTTGAAATGGGCCCAGAGAAGGATCACAAAAATGGTAAGAGGAATGGAACACTTCCGCTATGAAGACAGGTTGAGAGAGTTGGGCCTGTTCAGTCTGAAGAACAGAAGACTCTGAGGTGACCTTATTGTGACCTTCCAACACTTAAAGGGGACCTAGAAGAATGATGGGGACAAATATTTTAGCAGAGCCTGTTGCGATTAGACAAGAGGTAATGGTTTTAAACTAAAAGAGAGTAAATGTAGACAAGGCAAGGAAGATATTTTTTACGATGACGGTGGTGAAGCACTGCAACAGGTTGCCCAGAAGCTGGTAGAAGCCCCGTCCCTGAAAACATTCAAGGTGAGGCTGGACAGGGCTCTTAGGAACCTGATCTAGTTGAAGACATCCCTGTTCATTGCAAGGGGGTTGGAGTAGATGACTTTTAAAAGTTCCTCCCCATCCAAACCATTCTACGAATCTATGATTATGGGAAGATAGTAAAATAGTATATACTACATAATATTCGACGCTCTTTTGAGCAGTAGCTGCCCAGCACAGTGTAACACAGTCTAGTGTAAGAAGATAAAGTCAGATCTGGGCTCTAATTCCTTCTTGCCACTGATTTGTGACTTTAAGACACTACACATCAGGTTAGTTAGCCAGTTACCAACAAACTCAAGTTAGGTTTAAAAGCAAAATAAAATATTATACTTTTTCAGAATATTTAGATAAAAATTTTGAGTTAAGCAGCAGGAATGCTACTTATGTATGAGTATATTTGTGTTTTGATATTTATAGCAATTTAACACAAACTGCTGCTAAATAAATCAAACTGCTAAATCACAACAGTAAAGAAACCGTCCTGGAAAAAGCACTGTTTGACCTTGCATATTATACTTAACTTTTGTTTGTTGATTACTACTATAGCTGATTACCCAAACATACGCAAGTATTGCAATCTTTTCACAGTACCTGGAATTTAGTCTACATCATCAATTGCTCTGAAGTCTTTTAGCAGACCTCCAAATGATGAAATCACAGTAAGGAAAAACACAAATATGTTCTTATCTTTCAATTTGAACTTGAGGATAAACCTTTTCCATTGACAGTCCTACACACAACTGTTTGGCCCCCGGCAATGTGTCTAGACAACGTCTGTTATTTGTTTCAGTTCTGAAAGATATGCACTAAATACAATGGTCATCACAAAAAAGCTCTTCAGAAAAAAAACAGGTTTAAAGATTTTTTTTTAATCTTTGACAAATAGAAATTAGGTCTGCTTTGCTTATTTCCTTTACAGTTGAAGAGTAAGAAATTATTGGAAGGCTGCTGATCACACTATCGTAGCTAAATTTGTCCAGATATTAGCTATTCACAAGGGTACTTAAAAATAGTAAATTAATACTTCAAAAATTACATACAACATGGTGGCAGTGATCAGGGCACATCAAAAATAGGAAATGAATACTTTAAAAATTACATACAACATGGTGGTAGTGATCAGGGCACATCTTTCTTAGCCAAAATCTCAGAAAACCATGGAAATAAAAGAAAAATACCTAAATGTCCTGTTTTCAACAGCATCACTGGCAACGCTCTAAAGTTCACTCACACTGTGCAATCATACCACAGTCAGATAATCTAGTACAATCTGTAAATTACTGAGTTGGAGATACTTAATGAATTATCATTATAATAATACATGCCCCCGTAGCTGACCAAAACCACAAAGAATGAAACAAAATTTGGATGAGGTATTTTAGATGCTACGTCTATTACCTTCATGTGGCATATAGGGTGTCTGTAAAGAGGCACAACTGTGAACTAGAGACTGACCCTCAAAACCAGTACAGTGAATACATCCATTTATATAATATTGAAGTAATAGTTAAAAATGTTGCAACCAACAAGAAAGAATTGAAGCCAAAATAAATGTGCTGATTAAAAATCCAACTGCAAAAAAAAGAGGGGAAGAGAAACTATAATAGTAAACAGATACAGATGCAAGGATTTTCCTGGGCTGAAGCCATGTTCTTGTCAAATAAGAGAACTTTAATGAAAGACTTATCGGTGATGAACCTTGCAGTAGTTTGAGCCACCAGCTTGATTCTGCAGCTGTTTCAACACTTTGCATAAGAAAACAATGTAAAATTGGATACAAAGGTCCACATGCAATGCAAACCTTTTGTATTAAAAAAATGTATCTTTGTAAAGGAAAAACTAATGAAAAAAAAATTTCCTAAATGTGTTGTCAGTGTAAATCAATGTTTCTTTTTGAACAGTTCTTTTGTTTTCCTAGCTAAGAATGATTTTTTCTTTCAATTATGAAGAAATATGCCAAAAAAAACCTACAAAAGAAGATTTATCTGCTGCCGCAGTTACAAGGGGTATTATGTTTCCAAATAAATAATAACTAAAGATTTTCACTAAATTTCAGAATTCAAGGGAACAGACAGTGTACTCTGCATTGCTCTTCTAATTATTCTCACTCTTCTTCACATCCTCATCTATTTTCCTTAAAAAGCACCCACATAAACTAAATTTTAAACTTCGTGCAGCCAATACCTTTAAAATAGCCTGTCAAGTCCACTTTTCCAGACCATAACAACTCAACTTATGCTATCCCATCAAATTTTATTCTTCACTGGGAAAGGAGAATACTCACACCACCACCAGTACAAAGTTGATGAGTAAGATCTTATGACTCTGGAGTATATTCTCAACGACTCTAAAGATTTCATAACACTACAGACTGTTCTCACAGATTACACCCTCAAACTTGAATATTAATGTACTCTACAGAGCTTTATGGTCACACTTGTAGTGTGATTACCCATTGATATAAATAAAAATTTCAGAAAAGCATTACAAATCATGGGGATACTAGGAGTGACTGATGAAGCAAAAATAATGCTCTTTAAATATTTCACTAGATTTTAATACAAGTACTATTCATGAAACATAAAATATGGCAGAGAAAGTATAACAAAGGCCTGAACTTCACAAATCATTACAGAAGATACTGCTCATTAAAAGGCTGGTTACAGACTAGGACATAATTAAAATACATTAAATTCTGCTGTTAAACATCAAGCTGTTAACATACTAAGTATTCAAACACTGACTGCTCCTCCACCTTTCATGGTAAAATATTAACAACTTTTTCCACTGCATCAATAGATGCTCTATCATGTACCATAATCCAGCAGGTAGCATTGAATCCAATGTAGTTGTCACACATAATGGAAAATAAACTCTTATTTTATTGCATCAAATCAAAGATCAATTTATGTAAAAAGTTTTATCAGAAAAAAAGAAGAAAAGAAATAAGAAAGACCTGGATAGCCTAAAAAAAAAAAAAAAATCTGTTTTTTTTTTTTTAAATAGCTGTATGAATTTGGAGTAGTCAGAGCATAATTATTCTAACCACAGATGAGTAGATCCAATTCTACCTGCCCTTATATTGTTGTTATATGAGATGGTATCATATAGTTGATAACGTTAGAATACAAGAAGCTAAAAGCAGCAGGGGTAAAAGATCCATGCCGGCTACAGAGTACTCTCTCATAATCCATGCTGGAGCCAGAGTCAAACCATTCTTGTGCCATCAACAAACACTACAGGAACAAAACAATATTTCTTCTCCTGTGGTGACACATCCAGACTACATACCTCCTTCCTACCAGACAGTTAACCTGTCATTTTGCACAGTAGAAGTCTGCATAAGAAAGCTAAAGATTTCATCAGTACATTGCCCATAAAGAAGAATCTGCTGCTGTAAAAACCCAGGCTATTACATGTATTAGTTTTGAAACATCAAAGCTACGACATTAAGATTTTAGAAACATTAAAATAAAGGAGTCTGGGAAACTCTGATTCTGCTGCCTTCTCTGTGTGCCTCTTTACGTTACACAATCTATACATGCATGCAAAATAAATACAAGTTTTCCCTCAGACTAATGAATCATTCAGTACCCAGGATGAACAACACTCCAGAAACCAGTTGTGAAGCACTGATGATTTATCCATGGTATATCAACCTTGTTTAGAGAGTCTCGAAGACGTCTAGCGAATGTGACAGGGAATTACAGTAAGGTGGAGTATGCTGTCATGCATTTAAATGTTACTCTTTAGAAACAAAAGTAGAATCTGTTTCTATCACAGGGTTCCTACATGATGACTTACATAAGTCATACACCACCTTTAAACCTCCAAGTCATGCAGTCTCCTCAGAGACTGAACAGAGGTATAAGACAGCCCTGTGACTGGAGCTCTTAAACACACTGGTTATACGCACTTGTCCTGAAATTCTTGACCAATTTAAATTGTTCCTGGAAAATACAGCACTTGGAGTTCTGGCAGGAGAAGACAGAACAGGTCATGTTAGACAGTCTGTTTCCCTTTTTCCATAGAGTCTTTTAAAGCAAATCACAGCTGTCCTGCAGTTCAGGTGAACTGTTGCTGCATCCTGCTTCTCAACATCATCCTACCTTAAAAGGCCATATTCAACCCTCTTACATCTGACTGGAAACGTTCCTGTCACGTGAAAAGAGAAGGTCCTGATGAAAGACAGCAGCTGGGAGAAAGGCTGCTACCATGAACACACGAAGTAACTCACTATATCTGGATGGTTTTGAGAAAGTTAGGAGTGGCTCATTACTCAAATAGCAGTCTACAGCAAGTAAAGAGGTCATAGGATACTGATCTCAGTCCACAACAAAAAAATTCAGTCAGGTTATAGCTGTGTCCAGTTTCATGGTTCTTAGATCGAGACACTTTATTTGGAGAAATGCTAAAGATGCACGCTTGCAATTTTACAATAACAATAGTTGAAGACAGTTCTAACAATAAAATAGAGAGGAGGCAATGGGTTCTATACTGACATTTTCATCTCAACACCTTTGTTGCTAAAAATTATGTAGCTGTTCTTATTTCCAAATAATTAAAAGTAAAAAGCTGAGTAAGGAGGCAGACACGCAGTTTAAAGGAAAGATGGGTGTTGGTAACATCAGCTGACTCAAACCTTGTCTGCAGAAGTTCCGGCAGTTCATTCTGACAGTAATGATAGACAAAGAGAACCCAGATCTCTCACTGTGTTCTCTGGATATAGTAACATTGATCATATGATGGGCTTCCATATTCACTGCTTGAAAGAGTGACCGTCCCCCTGCTGTGAAAACTATTCACCTCAAATCATTCCATGCTGGTTGTGTGTCATAGGGTTTTGGGGTTTGTTTTGGTTTGGTTTTGCTGTTATTGTTTTCCTCTTAGTAAAGAACTACTTTTTTCCAACTCACATCAATACCCTATAGTCCTACTTTCTAAAGTATCTGGTGAAATCAGTGTTCATGGTAAACAACTAAACAAAGCAATCATCAAAACCTTCAGTCCACGTCATCACTATTTGCTTTTACTCCCTTTTAAGAAACGGTATCCTTAGTTTGCTTTTCTACTTCTACTATCAAGACTACTGGCACAACTGGACTCTTCATTAAAAAAGACAGCATTTACATAGCCAAAGACCCATATAAAAGAGTTTATCTGAAAACATTTAAATTTTTTCTCCAAGACAATATAATACCTTGGATATGGTCAAGAGTTTGCTACTTATCATATTGTCTTTAGACCCAGAACAGGTCCATTGCATAGGATCTTCTGCAACAACTCAAATCCCGCAAGGTCCTTTAGAATGAAAGGTGTATATTTACTACCTGTAAAACAGCACGCTAAACAACATTATGTCTAACATCACCTTTCCAAAACATAATCCAATCAGGTTTAGAAGTGGTGGTCTTCCGAACTCTTGGAGAGGAAGTGGGCAGGAGAGTCAAAATAGTTACTAAGAACATTTCAATAACTCATACTCTCACAAATACTGTCAACTTAGACATTCATTTTACCTTGAGAAGATATGTAGGAATATTGCTGAAATCTACAGGTAACTTCAAGAGGAAGCGAGCTGAGAATTCTCCAGTCTGTGGAAAAAAGGTAACACCAATGAGACCTTGTGGCTAAAAAGGAACCATAAACTGAACATTCTGAGTATGAAATACTATCCAGAAAAATGTGTAAGAACTTATATCAAACAGAAGGGTTTTGGATTTAAAACAAGATTTCTCAATGGACTTACTGAAGAGGAAAAAATAATTTACAGATTTCACAGATGTTATATGAGAAATCATCTTAAAAAACACAAAACATCATTGCCAGTAAGTCAACAGCAAAAACTAGTCAGAATAAAACAATGTGCACAACAAAAATCAGACTATACTTTGTTACGCCCTAAATATAGATGTATCTTGGCTGTACTCATTTCCGGACAAAGGTTCAGTAAGATCTGCAAATGGTCTGAAAGTAAACCTGAAAACTTGACAAATTTATAGGAGTGCATAAATAAAACAGAGACATCTTCATAAACATTGCAAGCATTCGTAAGAGAATTTGCGTTAAGGTGAGAATGCATCAAATGTGTCCTCTGAACAAACACAGAGGAAAGAACTGAAGTAGAAGGTTTTATGTAATTTGTTTTCAGAATTATGGGACTCTTAACACCTAGACAACCACTTACTGGAAGTTTGCCAAGTATTCCGTACACATTGCTCTTTTTTATGCATAATGTGTGTGCAAAGGAAATGGAAAGGATTTCCTTTCTGTTTCATACACTTCCTCAAAACCAGACTTTGCCCACCTGGTTATAAAGCAATGGAGTTTGCTCTTTTTGAAAAACAAATGCTTGCCTGATTTCCTCTGTATTAATTTTTTGTCATATTTACTTTCTAATTCAGTAAAATAACCATACAGCAGGTATGTTTGTAATGTTGAATTAGCAGTACAAAAAGCAATAAACATTAATTTTATCAGTTAGTACCAAAAATCAGGACACCTTGAGACAAGGTAGCCAAACTTTTTTCAGTTTAAGTACTACCATATCTTTGCATACTTACGCTACTCAGTTACGTGACAACACACAATTTTTAAAAAACAGTACTTCATTTTAACAGGCAAGGGGATGAATCAAAGCTCTGTGAATATGCAGCATTCGTTCTCCCAGAGTAACACATATGTACTACTTCACTATATATGATAGACAAATTTAACAAAGCGTACATCCATATATACATTGCAGTACTCATTAAAAAGGTGAATGTAAATACTACAGTAGATATAAACACCATCATCTTTATCAGGTATACAGCTATATCTTGTAGTAAGCAAAAGCCTGTAATAATGTCTGAAATAATGGAAGCATCCTTTCAGTAAAATGCAGCAGTGACCCATGGAACAAATGTAGAGGATCTGGACAACAAAAAGGTTGCCTGGGACCATGTTCAGACGGCTTCTGAATATCTCTAAGGATGGAGATATCATAGTCTCTCTGGGCAAACCGTGACAGTGCTCAGCTCCATCAGTACTCGAGGGGTTTATAACCCACACAGATGTTAGAGGGATGCTTTTCAGGCCACTGCTTTAATATGTTTAGTAAATGTATCACAAGAACTCCACATAGCTATGGGGATAGCTTGTCAAAGGCTATGGCAACTCTTCAAAGTGAAGACATTCAAAGTCTTAATACCTGTACTAATACTGAAAATTTGCCATATTTCTGCAGAATAATACATTTGCCTTCCTTCTCAGTTAGCTGTGCTAATCCATAAATTGCTTTGAGCTCAGCATAAGGTTGTCACTGGCCATATATGACTGGACCACAAACCTCCATACTGATGGACCACACCAATTGCTCTGCATATGGATGCAGAAAGGAACTGGCTGGAAAACATACTGAAGTAAATGAGCTTGCAGATGCACGAGCCTCTCTGAGAATGTATTGAAGGTCAAAATCAATGGAAACTGACTTTCCAAAATGAATGGTAAGTTGCTAAGCAGGGCAGCTGAGGAATACAAACGAGAGTGTACTAAACATGTTTTCCTATGGCACTGACATAAAATTTAAAAGGAAAAAAAAAATCTCCAGAATTTTGGATGCCTTCAATTCATTTTACACCTAAAGTAAGCAAAGATTTCATCTCAAGTAAATAAGGACATATAGACAAAGACACTGCATTAGGCAGATGTACAATAAGCACTGTTGATATCAGTGCCAATTTATTCCTTGGTCTATGTATAAAGCATGAACTGGATATAACTCATTCCATCTTCCAGTCACTAAACAAGAAAAAAGATCTTGAATGCAACCAAAATCTTTCCAAGGGTACCTTTCCAGTTACATCATTTGCCAAAAGAGTTTGTGTGCTGTTATGTTCTAATCCACTCTGCTGCCAGCTAGTCCAAAATTGCCCTTAAAATTTCCCCGTTAGTCACATAATAGAGGCGAAGCAACTGGATACAGAAACACTATGCAAAAAAAAGTGATCATATATTACATTAAAGGCCCTGAAAGCTTTCTTGATGGCACTACCTGTGAGGACAGATGCCAAATTTCTGATGCTGGATTACTTATGTATGCAGAAAAATACTGACTTCTTGTGCATGTGTAACACAAATACTGCTTTGATGACAGGGAACTTACTTCTCATTCAGACTGACATGGACATTATAGACAGTGATTCTTTTCTAGACTTAAGTTCCAAAAAAATGCCATAAAACGTTTGCCATAAAATCCAGAAAGTTATTTCTGGTAAAATACCAAGTCTGATAAACTGGGATGGCCACTGAACAGATGAATGGCCTCCGATCAAAACATCAGGTGCTATAAGATGTGGAATAAGGACTAGATCTTTTATGTCATTCAATCAATACTGTTTTGCAATGTGTTACTTCCAAAGTGTTCCAGACAGGCAGGGAGCGGTCCCTGTCCGTGGTGCTAACCCTCCCAAACTCAACCAGCTGGTTGCAGGCATCCGGTTGATTTAGATGAATTTCTGGCCACAGCACTGAGAGATGAGATAGTTAATGGACATCTGTATCAGCTGGTAGTCTGCCAACACGAAGCTACTAAGCTAGATAACAATTTGTTTATTTGTCACATATCTTAACTTGGACATCATGTCAGGAAATTAGAGGCCTCCTCTTCAAACACTTTTTTTTAATTATCAATTCATACATTTAAGATTATCTCTTTCATAAGGCTGTGCAAGGTTCATTCATAGGTGATTATTTCAGAATTCTGCTGAGCCCCTATTGAATCCTGAGACACTACAACACGAATTTCGATAACTTCAAGACAGAGAAGATAACATGCAGTTCGCCTCGCTTTTCAGATAAACACTGCTATTGCGCGGAACATCAAGACTAAGAAGACAGTTGTAAAAGACAGGAGGGAGAACTACACAAGTTCGTTTCATTGTTTTGATTTTTAGGACGCTCATAAACAAGGCTCTGTCTTGTATGTACTGGGTCCATAAAATCTCTAAATGAGACCCTCAGAGTCTTCTTGATAGGGAATGCAAACTTTGAAAACAAAGTACATGCTACAGAAACCTCAAATAGCTCTGCAATGATTAAAAGAATGTGCCTCAAAATATATTCATGTTATTGGACTTTTTTTTAATACAGCATTTCAAATGCAAAAAGAAGTTCTTTATTCAGTCATCAAAGACTGAGGAAAGATTCAAAAGGGCTTGAGTAGATACGATTTTCCCATAAAAAAAGAAAAAACCTCTAGTTTTCTACAATCTTGAGTAGAGTTTTGGGAGCTGCCAAAAATTATGATATAATCTAAGTACACTTCAGAAAGCCTTCTGCATTTCAATAAACTAGTCTGATGATATTTACAGATGCAGCAAGTTGTTTGTAACGCCAGCTATAGAGAATAAAATTTAAGAACAAATTAATTTCAACGAAGTATTCTGATTTATAAGTTTTAAAAGAGATATGAAATTCTTTGATAAAATTTTACTTGACTTAAAATTAAAAAGCTTAGATGACTTGTCTACAAAGAGAAAAAACAGATGAATATAAGCAGTGTGAGTGGTAAAGCGAACATCCTTGCATCACCTGTGAATCAAGGATGTTTAAAATGACATAAAACTGAATTCTAAGCCCTAGTGACAGGAATGCTGAATTATCATAGATTTTCAGTCTGCATCTATTTCAGAAGGCATTGCTTCTGAAGGACAATATGCTTTAAGAGTATGCTGTTGCTGGAAGCAAGAGGGTGACATATTCAGCATAAACACAATGAGGTACTTCCTGACATTAATTACTCCAAACTTGCCATGATAAATACACTAACAGAAGAAAAAAAATATTCTTGCAAAGCTTTCTCTGTGCGAGAGATCAGTTAAAAAAAAAAATAGAAGACAAAACTCATACTAACAAAAATATCTATGTTGCCAAAAGCCTCGCTTTAGAACGCAGAGATGGTATGCACAGAGTGTTTCCACGCAGAATGGCACATTTCCCAAAATGAGAAAGATACAACTTCAGGAAACAGATAAGCCAATTTAATGTCTGACTGTCATATGAAGACATGGCCCTACGAAGTTCCTGCTCTGGCCCAACTCACCATCTTATGTTCTTCTGCAGAATTTTTTTTTTCCCCTCTCCAGTTTAGGTACTTGAAACAACTCAGCTCAGACAAATGACAGAGAGGTAAAGGCAGCTACAGTTTCCAATTAAGTCAAGTCAATTGTAATGTGGAACCTCAACCCAATACATCCTACTTCTAAGCAGGCTGATTTACCTGGGCAAGGTGTCATACCAACACTGTTATTCGGCCTCTCAAATCTTCAGAGCTAACTCAAAACTTGCACACAACACTGTAGCGTGCCCTGGCAAACATTGCACAGACTTTTCAACAATTTTCATCCATAAATTCGATGAACTAAGATCAGGTTGAATACCAGTTACTAACCTGTAAATACGGTTCAATCAAGGTAGTGGCATGACAGCAATGTACAAAATAGGGAGTACAGAAAGTGAACTGGAGTCAAATACAAGTTTTCTCCACTGGAAACATAAAGCATGGAGAGCCACAGCAACAACTCAGGTTTTCCAAGGCAAGAGCTGCATTTATTAAAATGAAAGCACCACTAAAAGCATTTTGCAGAAATATTCTTAATACTTACCCAGTTGTTTTTTTTGCCAGCATAGATTTCCATGTTTTCTCCATACTGGGGCTCTTCAAGTAAAGTCTGATATTCAAACATGAGACGAGAGCTCTCACGTAATCGGCTGCACTGAAATTGGTGATACTGCTGCACAAGCTCTTTCACAACAAGCAGGAGGCATTCTGGGTTTGAAGGATTCCAAGAAGCTAAATTCTGTTGAATTAGAAAAGAACAGAGACCAAATTTTTTTACAGCAATAGAAAGGCAAGCACTCTTCCTTCTATACAGATGCCAAAGGCATATATGCATGTGGAAGCTTTGTGACAAAGATAAACCATATTATTAAATACAAAGGTTGTATTATGCTTTGGAGGAAACCCAGGTCAAACAGCAAAAGCAAGCCTTAATGTAAGTAAGAGTCCTAATAGGGTTCTAACAGAAAACTGATAACAGGGCTACTGTTAAGCACAAATAGGCCCAAATTACTATTCTATTCTTCCTTAAAATATTACTGTTGCACCTGAGAACTTGAAAAGTTTGAAATAAAAAAAATAAAACTGATAAGAAACATGTCATGATCAGATAAATACAGCATTGGACTCAAAAAGCAGTCTGCAAAGTGAATATGCCAAACCAGCACCAACTACAGAAATTAATCTGCTCCATTATTCAAATAGTGGATATAGTATTGACAGCAACGGAGCAAATGGGTCCCCTTCTGTTGCCTCTACTTTGTGCTTTATTTCATCTTGACTGCCTCGTCACTAGAGCTACCTTGACTCACCCCCTTAAACACAAACGCCATCCATGCACAAGTCTCTTCAACCTGTCTGGCAGAGGTTTTTGTTACAAACTGACTATATCAAGAAACAGAGTTAACAAAAAATGTTAACGCAACAAAGATAACTGTGTCAGCAGCACAGTAGCAATGTTATCTCTCAGTTCAACTACTCTAACATTGGCTTAGATCAGTCTTCCATGCACAGCAAGTTTTACTCAGGAATGTTTTTTGTGTTACAAACCATACCTAACACGATCAGTGTTGCATGCCCACGTCTGGTTGACCTGGAATGGATCTATGTTAAGGGCAGATGAGAGCTCACTCTGTAACTCCACGCTGACAGGACATGACACAGTCCTGATGCAAAAGCCCATATGCTTCGTACTTAGATCCTCAACAGGTCTTCTTGATACAAGCTCAGTCATGTGGCTTTGGGTGAGTTTTGAGTACAAGTAAAGCTATTCTGCATTTCTGTAAATCACACAGACATACGACCACAAACTAGCTGCAATGGTATTTTAAATGGCACTGACTGTACAGTTAACATAAAGATCCTTAGAAATTGTAAAGATGTCTGTATTTTACAACTAAGTAACATTTTACAACAATACAGTTGCTTCAAATAAAATTACTTACCAGTATCTAAACTCAAAATAGTTACAGATGGCATGGCTACTTTTGTTCTGGAAGTTGCAGACATTTAATAAACAAATTATATGCATAATTTACATCCTTCAGCAAGGACAAAAAAAAAGCATTGACCCTTTTTTACCACTTCAGTGGAAAACCTGCTTTGGTTATGCAGTATTTTCTGCAATAAAAGGACAGAAAATATTTCCATACTTTAAAGTAGGTATCTTAAGACTGCCATGTATTCAAACACATTAAAAATTTTGTTTCTTAACCTAGGTTAAGTAAATGAATGAAGCTGGATAAAAAACATGTCCCCTAAAATATACATGCTATTCATATTTTATGTAAATACAAGTGAACAGGTTGCACAGAGATACTGTTGAGTCTCCATCCTCTGAGATACTAAAAACTTTACTGGATAAGGTCCCGGACAGCTTTCTCTATATGACCCTGCCCAGGTAGGGGGACTGGACTAGGTGATTTCTAAAGGCTCTTTCTGATCTCAGGTATTTTTTTATTTTATGAAGAGGTTTACAAATGCGCAAACCAAAACAGAGAATCTTATCAAATCTACTTGTAGCCTAATCTCTAACCATGTGGCTATTTCTGTTAAAAAGGCTTATAATTTTTATCATCTCTGATGACTGTAGTTCATGATGTATCTCTTTGGAATAGTTTTATACAGAATTCAGTATATGTGTATGATGGTTTAGTACTTCAAGCATTTCTCGTTCTACAACTCAATATTTCTTTCCTTCTGAAGTCATACATATTAAGGTGTTATCAAAATTAATTTCTTATTTTGAACATCATCATTTAAAATACACGTCTAATTTGTCAGTGAAAGTAACATGACATATATATTGCTTCCTTGAAAATCTTGTGCTTTTTTTGAGGAAAAAAAGTATCAATAATGTTTACTAAGGCAGTTTAATTTCAAATCTTACCACACATTGTTTTTCCTGAAGTCCCCAGTCCTGGAGAGGACAAATTTTAAGAAAATGTCAGCTACATTCTACCCGTCCCCTCCATCCCTTCCCAGATAGCAAAGAAATTTGTGTATGCACTACCTACATACACAAGAAGAGAGACCAAAATAAAAGTAGAACAATTTAGAAATACAAACCTTTTCCTATCTCATAAACATGTTTTTTAGACCAATGTCATGACTTTTAGCAACATAATCAAATTTTTTTTAATTACTGTGGTTGGTAGTGCTACATTAACTGTCTACGCATCACCCACTCCTGAGATTAGGATGAAAATCATAAATTTCTGTCACACACTAAAAAGAATATGGTTAGGAGAAATAGTTTTGGAAGGTGGTTTCTTCAGAAACAGACATTGTTCTAGCTTTGATAAAAAAAAAAAGAAAAACTTATAATCTTAGAGTGTGAAGGGAGTACTTGGGGGAACGCTTTCCTCTAGAGTATAGATTTGAAAAAGACCTGATATTTACTCAATTTAAAGATTCACACAAGACTGACATGCTCAGCTTAAGAAACAGAAGGGGACATAACGGCTGAAAACAAATTGCTTTGCTTTACATGGATGAATGAACAGCTCAACGAGCAGTTAACGGGATTAAACTGTGCTCCTCCTGCTCACTATCATAGTGAGCTGGTAGAAAGGACTGTCAGCGTGGCTATCCTTGATAAGATCCTTGAACTTCTGCCTTTAGAAGTTGCCACAGTGTCACAGACTCCACATATGAACACAAAGAAATATGCTGTTTGTTTCTTTTTAAACCCTAGACAGTAACAACACCTATTAAATGGGAACATTACCATTGCCATATCTTAAAAGGTAAACTAAAATATGTTCCTGAGTAACTGGTAAATGGGAGAGATACTAACACATTCCATATAAGTTCCTAAATACATACTACAGGGTGACTGAAAGCCTTGTTCTATCTACCTTGTCTGTCATCTACAGCTGGTTAAAATTTATTCCCAACTTGAACATATTTAAGCTTATCCAATAAAATACTAATACAAAATACTAAAGAAAATTTGTCAGGTAGGCAGTGTCTTCTAGGAAACATATTTTTTTATCTTGCGGTCTGAAATCAGACTGTGTATAACCTGAAATTTCCTGTTCCCAAGCTGCTGCTCAAATAAAGCACTTCCAGAAAGCCAGAGGATGTAATATGCCAGTATGTATTGATATCAGCGAGACAAGTGGGAATAACCTTTCCTCCTAATGACATTGGTATAACACAATAGAAATGTTCTGTCAAAGGAAATGACCAACAATATTTTAATAACTGACCTAAATGCAACTGAACCTTTTGTTTTTTAAATAACATTAAACTACAGGACCAAAAAAATAGCAAGAGGAAATCCATTGTCATTTGTCCGGCATGGAGCTAGAGTATTGCTCTCGTAAAGAATTCAAGAACACTGCATCAAAACAGTAGTTACCTTGCATTGCTTTAAAGCTACAGGAATTAAAATGAATGATTTGACTGGAAGATCCTTATGAAATACCTTTCATTCATTAACTAAAGATTCAAACAAAGTATGAACTGGTTATAAAAACAAATCACCTGGAGAAAAAGTCAACTAGCCACCCAAAACATACATCAATTACAATGAATTCTCACTGATGAAAGAGTAAATATACAATGATTACACAAATTTTCTGTAACACAAGTTCTGATTTTAAAAGCATTAATTTTTAACTTGAGAATTGTATTGTTGTAGTGCTTGTTATCTGTCAACTGGCCATTACATTTCTAGCCATTTCATTAACTATGCAGAAGTGCTCTTCTTTTCAAGAGAGATAAATATATAAACTTTCACAAACACTTCTGAATACAATGACATAATTACGTGTCTTTTAAGTGTTGCTTATTTGCCGTAAGCACCAGGTTCATTCATCTGAAAACACTTTTAGCCCATTTTATTGTGATCCTATTTCAACAGTATGTCAAAATGTGCTACATTTCAAATGGCACCTTCTTTAATCTTCCTTCTATTTTTAAAATCAAAGACAAAGTAAGCAATTACCTGCAATGTACATTGTTGAATCCAAACCAAAGCAGAATTTGATGTTTATCAAGTTGATTCTTTGTAGAATGTCTTAATCACTTCAACATTATAAAGAATTTTCTGAGAACATGTGAGGAGGCTGGATGAGGCTTTGAGCAACCTGATACAGCGGAAGGGGTCCCTGCTCATGACAGAGGGGTTGAAACCAGCTTGTCTTTAAGGCCCTTTCCAACCCAAACCATTCAATGATTCTGTGATTTGTCACTTTAGCCAATGAGAGTAGCGTCCCTGCAAGAGTAAAGTGATCTCCTTTAGAGATAAAGGATCTTCTACATAAAATTTTATTTAGCAATGTAGTATTGTATTCACCATGAGATTCTAGAAATTGCTTTAATCAGCAAAATCTTAAATTAAAGGGCTTGGAGCAAAAAGAAGGAATAGCAGCCTGTGCACTTCATTTTGATTATTTGCCTGGAGGCTCTATTCCAACCATATCCAACACAGCTTTTTAAGAAAGAGTATTTTAAAGTATTTTAAACATTACAAGAACAGAGCAGGCTTCTGGCATTTCTGTGTACCATGGCTCCAAGTTTTGCCACAAAACTCGGATCTTGCATAAGAATTATGCTCTGAATGCAACTTCAAAATTACGAGTTTTAGTTGTTATGGCTTCAGAAAACCCCTGAAAATAAGAAAACACACCTAATCTCATTTTCTAAAGACAGACTATTGAAACCTAGCAGGTATGAAAAATGCAGTTAAAGAAATAACCAGCAAATATGTATACAGACTTGTTGCTTTCTGTGACTTCTATCAAAATCGCCTTCCACTTGGTTCATCAGGACCTTCAATTTTGTCCCTGACGGAACTTACACACTCACATCACATGCATGCTGAAAAGAGAGGGGTTTTAATCAGAAATTGCTACAAAATTGCAATTAAAATGAATTTTATATTAAAAAAAATGAGCCCACTGACTAGGGTATTGATAGATTAAGTTGCATATTTCACTCAGTAAACCTTTCCCAAATCAAAATGAGATTTCTGCAGACTTTCCAGAGAGTTAATCAAATTTTATAGAACAATCATTAATTCATTTAAAATAAAGAAATTCAGACTTGGATCCAATTCCTTGTCTTGTTTGCCAATAGATATCTTTTAAGTGAACTCTACAGTGCAAACTCTAAGTTTCTCAGAAGTTAGCCAGGTAGACTGAAAGTGGCCCACTGTCCAATAACATACAAGTAATAATCAACTCAAACTATGCATCTGCAAGTAGTTCTACATTCATGCCTGTCTTGGAGGAAAGTTTACATGCACATCTCAGATTGGTTTGACCGTTTTAATGTTCTCATTTTTTTTCAGCATATCTGGAAGAAATTACCTGCCATTTCTCAGCACAGAGATGGAAGCTCAGTTAAATAATTACGTTCTGTCTGGACACTGCTCACATATCTCTATAATCTCCACTAAAATTAGGAGGAACTCCACACTTCAAATCTTAAGGTCAATTTTTTTAATTGGGTTTTGGCTTGGCCATACCACCACTTGTGTAACTTTCATTTTCTAAAAAGGTAAATTGTTACCTCATCTTAAGCAGTTTATTTTAGTAGCAGGTTTAGTAGCATCAGAAGAAAACAACATATTTTCTTGTGGTGAGAAAAGCCTGTTAATGCTAGCTGTGATGGCTCGCTAATCCCCATCTTTCCAATTATGGAAACAATTCAAAATGGTCTAGAGGAAAAGTAATGGAAAGAGAACTTCCATATGATAAAGACCAGAATCCAGAAGCACCACTGCCCACAGAGTTGTAGCTACTGTAATATAGAACATGGCCAATAACTCTTTACCTGTCTGTGAGTAAGCAATTCAACATGTGGAAGTTGAATATTCTTTTGAGGCAGAAACTCCCCTGGCAATTGCTAACATTTTTCATTACTGGACTAAGTTTCAGGAAAAGGTATATGGGAAAATAGTTATCTAGATCTCAGAGTAATTAATGAATGGCATGTATACTCACTAACTTTGCTCCCCACCTCACGCTGTGTGGCAATATAAATGGAAAAATACCACTCAGTTATTATACAGAGAGTAGTAGACCACAGGCATCCCTTAAACTGTGTCTACATTGGAGAAATCTGAAGTGATTCGGGGAATCTGTTCTGAAGATGTGCCAGATATTAATTTAAACAAGCTCAAGGAAGAGCATAATTTTCACCAAGAAGAGTAACCCCAAAGATTTTGTAGGGATGCAGTGTCAGTCTTGGAATTTCCTGGCTCTTGATCCTGTCTCCTGACAGACAGTGGCTGCATAGCAACCGAGCAGTTTGATAGGGAAAGGTTTTTGGACCATCAAACACGATCAAAGTGTTGAGAAAACGAATTCACTTAAAGTCTGTATAAAAAGGCAGAGTAAAGGCCACCTACAGAGAGTGTAATTTAAGCCATTTCAACAGTAACTCATTTAAATGAAAAGCAATGACACCAACTGGATGTCAAAAAGAGACAAAGAACACTTGCATTCAGACAATATCAGTTTTAATGAGATCTTTGTAGAGGTGAGGCAAGTGAAAAAAACCCCACAGAGAAGCTTCTCAGCCCTAGAGAAGACATGCAGAATTTAGCTTTCCAAAGTAGCTGTACTCTTCAACTACTGGCAAAGACACCACATTTAAGTTTTGTTCTGGAACATTTTGTGCTTTGCAGTCGTTCCTTTATCGTTCCAAAAAGCTGATCAAGAACCTATGCAAACTACTCGGTGTCGTGACTACCTGTTCCCTTTTTTTTCATAACATA
This sequence comes from Tapera naevia, assembly GCA_033556795.1. NCBI lineage: Eukaryota > Metazoa > Chordata > Aves > Cuculiformes > Neomorphidae > Tapera > Tapera naevia. The sequence goes on along the minus strand of JAUMJJ010000246.1, from coordinate 14,477,299 downwards.
ATGGATGTTGTGTTCCATAAACAGCAAATTCATAGCCCCCTTCACAGATTATTGCTTATTTCATAACTCCAGGCAATGCCTGCAGCAAACTACAATTCTACACTATCAGAAAGGAAATATGATAACAATTTCTAATTGATCTGAAGTTGTTTTTCTTTGAAATGTGTTTAAATATCCAGGTTGCCAGAATATCTTCCAGGAATGTGATTTTAAAGAAGACAGATTGTAACTGTTTTTCCTGGCTATACTACAGGAAACAACAGCAAGATCTTATTTTAAGTTAGTGTACTTTTATATTTCTAACCAAGAAAATTAACTTTCACAAGAAAATGTCAGTAAACAAAACCTCCCAAGCCCGTAGCAGTGGTAATGCATTTCTATAGAATCTTCCATCCAGAATTACCATAAAGAATAATGTAAGTACAGATTTGCATTTTGTTTATATTTCTGCACACCACATGCACAAAACTTCCACCCTACAGTTGCTTAAAATCAATACCAATATAAGTTTTTACCTGAAATGAGTAAGATCACACTGTGATTTCAGCACTTAGGCTCTATATACAGAGGCGATATCGGTCCAGTGGTTACAGCATTAGTCTAGAAATTGGGGTATCTGGTTTCAGTCCCTGCTTTGCTACAGTCTTCATGGACCACCGCAGGGAACTTGCTCACAGAAAAAGGCACAGGATAATTATCTGCCATATGCTCACATCTTTCTATCAACAGATATTTTTCACAGTATTTGCAGGGCTGGAGTGTTATAACAACTTCAAAGGCTTCAGTTTCTTAGCAGCCAGCACTTAAACATCCTACAGTCTGCAGTTTCAAGTCAATCACTGTAAACCTACATGCCATCTACTTGTCATCGTATTTTCACAAGTTCTTCATATCCCCCCCTCCCCCAAAGCACCACTGGAACAACTTTCTGGAGTGATCTGCTTGAAATGATCATTTTTAGGCACAAGCAAACATCAAAACTTAACATTTCATAAAAATAGTTCAACTCAAGAGCACTTTTGTCATTGCAAATACAACCAAAGTATGAATGTACAGACCTTGTGTACTCTATTAGCTATTGTGTATAATACATAAAAGTTGGCATAAAGGAAAGCTTGGGATAGTCAGTATTCATTTTATTTTTTTATTTTTAGTAAGAAGCTGTGAAAATTGAATGCAGAAATTACAACAGCTTATAAATACTTAGCTGAAATCTTACATTGCTGAAGGTCTTGAATCAGCATGAAAATACAGAGCAACATACTAAGAAATGAATTCTGCTTTTGGAAAAGCATCTTAGATTTGATATAAAATTATTTTTCCTCTTTTCTTCCACTGGCCACACAGTGTGATTCTTGATTCAACAATCCCATATCCAAGGCGACTCTAAAATAAACTGCAGCAAATCTGACACACGGATAAAACTCTTCTGCATTCACCGAGAATAAACGCACCACCACCTCTCAAGTACCATTAACCTGACAAAGGAGTGAACTCAACATCCAAAGGTTACTACAAATTACTCCTATGCCCTGTTGTAGGAGCAGATAAGACATAGCTGATCTTTGTAAGTTGTGTTCTCTGAAGATGCAGGAACTGCAAAGCTGAGCCCAGAAGAGCATTTTTAAGTTGTATGCTTAAAAGTCTGCCTGTTTCTCCCACAGAGCTCTCTTACAAGAAAATCAGACCCTTAAAAGCTGCAACAGCCTACTATCCAAAGAGAGAGAGTACAATACTACCTAACCTCCTAAAGACTTGGCATGCATAAGTATTTCTCATCCTACTTTGCTAAGGGGTTAGAGCAAGTTTTGCTCTTTTCCAAACCTCCCAACACGCCTCTCCCAGAAAGCAGATGGTACCTTCACCTGTTTTGAGAAGGAATTTCTTAATTCCCTCAGAATGTATAAATCCTAGGATGGGAAATCCAATGCACTAATAATTAGTTAACCTGTGTGAGTACATAGGATTTTTTCCCTTTAGGAGTTTCTTACCAGAGATGTACATGGCAAGTAAAAAACAAAGCATGAAGACAAGACTATTTCCACACAAGACAGAAGCACCCTCACCTTTTACCTAAAGACTTACTCATCATGCACTGATGGTAGCGTGAACAAGCTCCAACTCTTCAGACCCTCAGTGGACCAGAGAACAGACAACTGTCTCAATGTTAATGCTTTACCTCAAGAGTTCCTTTTTAAATACCAAGTCTTTCACTCTTATCAGTTCCTTGTTTTTTGTTTTCTGCCAAAACAAGTAATTTTAGCTACAGCAAAGAAACAGAACTTTTGGAGAGTATCCACTAACATCCTTTGGGCATTTACTGTTGGGTGACACATGCAGAACTGTTTTCTTGTAACTGTTTTTTACCTTCCCCAAATCCCATAAACTAAAATCAATATATCACATGGTAGATCTCTGGTCAAGCAGCATTTCCATCTTTATTTTCACATTTGCACTACAAGGGAGTGTACAAAGACTTGAAAACACAGTCCTTAAAGAAAGCATTTACAAAATACCACTGTGAAAAACATAGTACATTGGAAATAAAAATAATTATTATTTCGGAAAACTTGCTGCAAATTAGTTATCTCTTCTCAGAAAAACAGTATAATGAAAGAATACTCATTTGGTTCCTTTATGCAAGTAAAAGTTGCATCTCTGGGGAGACATGTATAGGGCAAAATTCATGTAAAAGTGTATGAACACTAATACTCCCAACAAAAGACACAAGATGTTGACTAAATTTGAACTATATTTCTGTAGTTATCTTTAAAAGAGAGTAGATCTACCTGAGGATCAGAGATGCAAGATGGCAAGAAATACAGAAAAAAAGTATGTAAAGAATGACTAATACAAGAAGAAGTTTTGAAACAAATACAGGTGGAAACATAAATCAGTAAAAAGAAAAGAAAATATAGCTTGCTCCTCCATTCAGGAAAACTAATAGATCCTTTCAAAATTACCCTGACTACAAAGACATGTATTTGTCCCAACAATATATTCTGAAGGAAAGAACCTGCAGGGTCTCAAACTTAATATAATCCCACTGGAGAAAAGTATAATTATAACAGAATTTACAGTCTAGAATTTAATCAAATATGAAACTGCATTATCAGACAGAATGATTATTTCTAACTGACCTTCTGTAATCAGTTAATTTAAAAGTCTGTTCAGCTTGCATATTCATAAGCAATGACCGACTTTCTCTACAGCAAAATGAATTATCATGGCTGAACAACTTGAATTCAATGGGCATATTACATTGAATTTAAATATATTCTCCAATTCAGGAATATTGTGCTAGATTCAATCTTTTCTCCTTTTTTTTTAAAAAAAGCCCAAAACAACAGAACAAAACAAACAGAAGAAAATCTTGGAAATATGTTTCTAGAAAGGTAACAAGTTGTTGCCTTCAAGCCAAGCCATTTCTTACTTCTCTAGAGCTCTTGTGAGGAAGTGCAGTGTATTGCACCAGTCCATTACACATCAGGGCTAGCATCCTTTAATTTTCTGCCAGTTTCTCTAATAATACTTTTTTCCCAAATTTTAATAAAATATTGCTCAAGGAAACTATGATTACATTTTAATTAACCGAAGTAAAAAAATAGTTGTAGCTACATTATCAGTTTTCTGGCTCTTATTAAAGAATTATCACTACCAACGTTATTTTCGCACTTCTAGACTCCCAAAGAAAAGACATTCTGCTTTCATATATCCAGCTAACTTTATATTTTTGGTTTAAACTAACAATGGCTTCAAAGTCAATGGGATGCTGCAATTCATTATACCACCAGCAAGGTTTTTATTTTGTGGAAGGCAGGTATATTATACATACACATATATACACATAAATACATGAAGACATTTAGCCTCAGCATGCCTCAGCATGTACTTTCCCTCCAATACAACATCAGCCACCTGAAGAGTCTTTAGTTTGATCAATCCTGTTGCTTCCTCAGGCAACCATTAGCGACAACACAGAAAGTTGTGCTTCTTGAAGGAAAAACTGATGCCTGTCGAATATACCAGGAAGAGCTAGTGAAGGAGACTAGAGCATTACTAGATCAACCTTAGTGGCCACAAAAAAGCACTGCTGGTAGGGAGTGGCATTCTCAAAGTTAACACCAGTGTAAAACACTGAGAAAATTTGATCAAGTTTCATGGCTTCCTCCAAGCGCTTCCTAAAAAATCCATTTAAGAATTTCTGCAGAAAATGAGTAACAGTAATACGCTTCGGTCACAGAGCAGATAGCATGACATAGATATAGACGTCTTTGAAACAGGCAGTGGAACAGTTTTCAGGCACAGCTCCTTAAATGAGAAGTGGTGAAAAATCTCTGAAGGTGGTCAAAGCCTCTGAAAACTTACACTGAAGACAAGGTAAACGAGCAGCTTTTGTTTTGTATACACGGACTGTGAGTTGCCCTTGTGAAAATATCCAGCAATATGAATAACTGATACTTGGACCCAACAGAGTCATTGTCTACAAGAATAACCACAGATTCAGTGAATCCACTATTCCTTAAATAACATTCAAAGCCCTCCCCCTCTTCCATTCCCCATTTGTAATCTAACATAACGTTACAGTTCACAACTTGGATTTTTTTCTTGTTGCAGTTGGTAGACTTCATTTATTCTTAAGGCAAGACACATAACTACAGGGTACTTATATAGACTGATTGTATCTCTGATGGGATATTCTCATGGACTACAGTGTAATTGGAATGGAGGACGATCAGATGTTGAAATGGGCTTCAAGAGGAAATCCTAAAATACTTGGCATAAAGAGATCAATTGCCTGGCATTATTAAAGTTAAGGAGTTTGCACAGAAACTCAGGTAAACATCCTGGAGAACTGGAAGGAACATCAAGAAGATGGAAATACAATATCTAACGGGACCAAAAAATTAAATAAAGCACTTGGTCCAACCTTCTGGTCCATCTAACTGTCTGACCATGAAAAAGATGGTCAAACTCATGTGACAAATGAAAATTATTTTTTTTTTTTCCCCTTATACAACTCTATGAATGGAGAGCCATTAAACGTTTTACCCCTATTTTGTGAGTGCATGATGATTAAGTTTCTAATCACATGCATATTAGTATGGCAGAAAAACATTTTCTCCCACTTTGCCATCCTTGAGTCAAGTGTTCCATGTACACTGCCAATTTTCTCCTAAAACCAGTATTTCCTGGACTGAAAGACTTCATTTTAAGAGCTAATATTCTCGACTTTCCATATTCTAAGGAGAACCTGCATTATCACAGAAGGATGTGCCAAAAAAAAATGAAAGGAAATGTTTCCCCACTGAGCCCTTCAGAGAACTAATGTAACTAATTTTGCGTTTTAAACTAGCAAGATTTAAGCAAGAAAGGCAAAACTACCTGGCTTATCAGATTTTTAAAAAATAAATAGTATCAAACTGCGGATTTTTTTTCTATTTCTGGATCGCTAGATGAAAAGTTTGGCCAAAACATTGTGATTAACTAAAGCAGAACTTCTGACCTCAGCATATTTTCTTCTGCTTACACTTCAAGTCGGAAAGCCAAGTTTTGTAAACTGCGCTAGAAAATGCTGAAATTTTGGAAAAAGAAAAAGAAAGGCATATATACAATGATTTTATGTGAATAGAAAATGACAAAGTACAAGGCAGTTAAATCCCTCTTAGCCCTATAAATATTAACAATTCTGGACAAAGAAAAGAAATAAAAGGGAAAGGCTAGAAGAGAAATTCAGAAGACTAAAAAAATAAGAAAAGGAATAATTTCACAATTTAGAAAGGCCTAGAAGGAAGAGGAGATGGCATGATGACAGGAAAAATTTGTTATCTGTCACCTCTCTTGAATTCTTTCTTAATTGTTTGTATAGCGTCCACCTTTACATCACATGGCTACACAGATAATCCTAACATTCACTCTCAGCACTGTATGACTTTTCTGAAGGACCTCCTGAATGCTGGCCTCACACATACTGTAGTCTAGCTGGCCAGGTGACTCCAGGAGAGAATTCCCAGCAAAAATCCTCTTTCATGGATTCCTCATTTTAAACCCAGTACAAGCACAGCAAAATTAAAAGGCCTGTCCCGGTTTATAATACCCTTGCTAGCTGGCTGAAGGAAACAAATGAGGAATCCCTGAGGGAACTGAGTGGACCTGAGACACCAAAACCAAACCAAAATACAAAATCAGATTTTTTTCAGGTCTAGCCTGAACAGGAATGTCATACTGACATAGGTCTATCATTTGAAAACATAGACAAAAATGTATACCATAAATGTCAACAATATCAGTTAAAAGGCCCTTCTGTTGGAAAAGTTCCTGAATTAAATTACTGCTCCAATGGTATAAAACATGATTTTATTACCACTGATTATCCATACCAGATAAACTTCAGCTTGGACTCAGTGATCCTATGCATTTAAAGAATCTAGCCTTATATATACATTATCATATATATGTGTATACATATACACATACACATAAATCCCTCTTATATACAAATGGGCAGGATCAATATAGAAGGACAGCAATAAACAGTTTTCATTCATTTTTGCTTTAGAAAATTGAACGCATAATAGCACTAATCAAAACACATCTTGACATAAAAAGTGAAGACATGACTGAAAGTGAACACAAAAACCACGAATACAAAGAAGTTCCAAATAACAAAAAAATCCCTCTGCTAATAAAATGCAGGATCCAATCCAACCCTGCCTTTTGTTTTACTTGAGTTCCAAAAGTTCAACTGAAACCAAAGTAATTTATGGTTTTCAGTGCAAAAATGGTATATTAGGGGTCTGCTACCACCTCAAATAGAGCAAGCAGATAGTAACGCTAAAATACCAACACAGTTCCCAGACAAAGAGAACTCACTGCCGTGACTTCAAAGTTTAAAGTCATACTCTGAAAACCATTCTGCTTGTTGCCCTTAAGTAGGGGCTTTCATACTGGAACACATAACACCAGAATCTTTGCCAACCATACAACAGTCAGACTGTTTAGAGCAAAACAGTTCAAATGGCATTAGTTAATGTAAGGGGTATTTGAGATTTTTTTATAGCTACTGTAAGGGCAGGAACAACTGATGCTATTAACATCTGTCTCATGCACCTGATAGTCAATGAAGAACAACTATGGAAGCGGGAGATCTGTAAAGGATCTGTTCATTACCCATTAAAAACTAAGTCAACAAGTCTACAATAATAATGATTAAGATTTTGAACACAGCCACAGAAAACAATACAGCCTTCCTGGCAGTCATCAGATAGCCAAATGATAAATACGGAGTCTAATATCTACAAATACAAGAATTTTAAACAAACATTCCTCTACACAAGATATAGAACATGACAGCCAACACACTTGAGTAGCACAATTAGCTGAACCAACTCCACAATGACTGAAATCTGCAGCCAGTATTAACAATCAGACAAGGGGAAACAATCTTCCCAATGCTAGAGACTGGCTTAAGAACTGCAGTGGCCCATTCTCTGGAGTTCAGTGATAGCAATGCCTTCTTCCCATGTATTCACAGCACTACGTATTCTGATACATGCTATCCCACAATGACATATTCAACACCTACAGGGTTTCAGGAAAAGCTATGAACACCTACAGGATTTCAGGAAAAGCTATGGTCCTCTTGCCTCCATCCCCACTAAGACTAATGGAGCCTTTTCAGTATCAATGGATAGGCACAATAATTCTGGGGAGACTACCTGGAGCCCTGAACTAGGATGCTAAAAACACAAATCCTTAGACTGACAGCTGGCATATACTGCTATTGTCTTCTCTTTGCCAAACGGAATATACTTCAAAATCATTGGAAAAACGGGGTTAACATTTTGCATAAGCACTTCAGTTATTAACTGGCTCACATTAACAATCAACTAGGCTAACATAACAAACAATTCTCGTTACTCAAACTGGCGTCATTGTAATGAGCTCCAAATTAATCTCATCCGTACACAATCACTAATCTTGCTTTGTGCCAACTGCATTTCTAATCAGAACGGAGTGAATCATAGGTTGTTTTTAAAATACATTTCTAATACTTGTCATCCAAAATGAATAAACATTAGAGCAGGGAAGAACTTTTCTATTTACATTCTGAGAAACTGATTTTATTTATGCATACTACACTCATAAGTATCAAATGCACTCGATAGGTGAGGACATTGATAATGAAAATAAAAAATACATTTATTTCTAATAATGCTTTAAGCATGAATAGTATCATCACCCTAAAGAATTTAGCCCTTTGACTGTAATCAAAACTGTACGACAAAGCAAAACAAAAGGAACAGTTGCCCCTCTGTTGCATTGAGCCTCAACCTCCACATCATTCTAAAGATCAGAATATACATGATCAGACCTTGTGATCAGCAGAGTATCTACTTCTGGTAAGGCAAGTAATGAAGCATATATTTTTACAGTGCTGAACTTGAGACTCAACCTGAGTTTCAAATCGAAGTGATTTTAATATTTGTGCAAGACACAGAAGCAAAGATGAGTCTCAACAAGCTTTTTCAAATTGATTCTGCAATTGCAATATCAAATTAACAAAGCAGTTGATTAGCTCTAGTTATAAGAAGAGTGCTCAACGCATCACCCCACTGCTGAAATACTGGCCCAAACATTTAGGAATACTTTGAAAAAAAAAGATAGCATGAAATCTTCATCTACTTTTTAAAATTAATTCTGGAATTACTTTTTAATTCAATTCTGGAATCTTGTTTTAGCTGCCTGGTTTACAGCTGCCGAACTGAACAGCTGTTACTGCACTTGGATGAAAACTCGAAGGTCTGCCCACGGCCACGGAAATTGAAGGAGTGACTGGATCAATCTGCAGCACAGCCATTCAAATATCCTCAGGGAGGTCTCCTGACATTTTCTATTAGAGTCACATGAGCTTGAGGAATCTGGAGTACCTGGTTCTCATTCCACGCTGAGCATAATGCCTGACTCAAGCTATGTAATGTGATGACTTCTGCTTGGAAAACAGGACACTCAGGCAGATGAGAGCAGCACAGGAAAGCTCAATGTCTGCATTCTCATAGATCTGTCAAGTACATATTACTTACTTAGGGACTGTACTCCTCATTTAATACCATATACATGTTTTGTGAATGGTAGTTTCTGCTTTGATTGCCAGGAACTGTGGCAACAAAGGCATCTGAAGATTGCTGAAGATTAAGAGTATTAAATCACGCTCAACATGCTAATCTATTTTTATTTGTAGTCAGTAGAAAGATACGTTAACACATTAAAAAATTCTGCGAATATCTTAGAATTTAATTAAAATTATCATCATTAAACAGCTCTGAGATCTGTGGAAAAAAAGGGAGTTATTCAAATACTGAGCATAAGAAGTAAATCATTGTTAATGTAACATTCTGAAGAAAACCTCTGCAAACCATATTGAACATTAAAAGGCAAATGCAAAAGCAAAAATTCACCATATAGACCATAGCTGCAAGGTGGAGACAACACGCTCTGATAACACCAGGATGGACTGCAAGAGAATGACCAAGGACCTTATCAAAAAAGGTTACATTTACATAGTGAATACTACAGCAAGGCATAATGACCAAAAGAAAGTTGTTGACTTTCAAATTTATTTTCTTGTTTGTTTAATTAATTTAAAAATACGCTGTTTAATCTCTCATCAAGAAGGAAATAGTTGCTTTCCAATGAAAAGGACAGGAAGCTGATTCTGTGCTTAGAAGAAGAAAAGCAACGTTCCCAAAAGAAGTATCATTAATCAACAATGTAAGAAAGAAAAAGAAACCAAGGACGTTTTTATCCTTGCAAGTTTCCCTGTGGATAAGTAGTGCTAGTGACCTCTTTCCACATGGCATCATATTACCCTCCATCTGAACAGCACTTCTGCAAGATGTCCCAAATTATCTTTATTTAATATCTCATTTGCTATTTGTCATTCATGTTAAAAAGGGCTCTTCTTCCTTTAACATCAACCGCAGAAAGTGGTTGCTAATGTGAACACTTCTCAGGAGGTTGTAAGATTGTGAAACAACCAAATATAAAAAGGGGAAAATAGAAGAGGTGGTAAATAAGAGCGTGAAAACCATTCTAGAATTGTCATACAAACCTTTTCTATAAATAAGCCTAACAAAGTAGCTACTCATCAGCACGATGCCTCCTTCCCAAATGAGTTTGTGAGCTTACCAGGAAAGTGATTGGAGGAAGAAAAGAAATAAGACATTCACCTTTTAAAAATTCTGTTAGGTATCCTGAAAATAATTAACACAAATTCTTTAAGATTGTGTAGTTTCTAAATAACTTAACATGAAATGACTAAAGCTAAACCCAAAAACACCCCCTACAAACACGTTGCACTTGAAGGACATGTTCTATTCTGTGGCCACTACTTCATGTTTTTCCCCCATGACACCTGTGTGCCAGAACTGTTTTTCCCCCATGACACCTGTGTGCAGCACGACAGCCTCTGACTCCCTTTGGGGAGCTCCCATACCTGATGAAATCTCCCACTGCTCTGGAGACGTGCTGGATAAAGCAGGAGAGGACTATGCAAAGATCCTCTCCCCTATCAAGGCTCTAGGCCAGGAGAAGTTCAATTAAAAGACACTTGCCAGGTGCCTGTTTGTGACAGTGATTCCCACACACGCTTACAGGTAGCCTATATAGCAAAATATGTTTGAAGTGTTTTGCTTTTTGGGTCAACATTTTAATACAAGCTGAAAATTTTGAGAAAAAGAAGAAATGAGGTCATAACCTACTGTGTGGATGACTCAGCAGGAATTACAGTAGAGTTCTCTGGCAAAAGTATTCTTTTCTGACACAGCCACTAAACTCTGCACCATGACTACAGGCAATGGACACTTACTGGAAAAAAAATACGTACAAACCCTATTGACAAAAGAGACTGTAGACCCAGAAACCAGGCTGCAGGTCTGCAAAGGTAGCAGAATGGAGTCCAAAGAGAAGGGCAGAGTAGAACGGAAAAACACTTTGTGTTTCAAAATACATTAATATGACTCTCAAAACACATTAATAGGACTTTAGTAACTACTAGTAACTTCTAAGAAGAAGTGTTTTAAAAGCATATCCATTGTTAGTGTCTTCAAAGGCTTTGCTACTTCAGGCTAATTTTGAATAGTGAACAAAATGCCTATTTTCAGGTTGTGGTGTTTCTTCTTCCATAGTAATAAGAACATGTAAAAACATTTTCTCATTAAGTTAATTTTTGACCCTCCCACCTTTTAAAAGGGTATTTCTTTGTCTTTATGGTAACACTACCACATATAAACAGATATCTTTCTTTGACACAGTATTTTCAAAAGCAAAAACTCGGGTTTATCCTTTCTCATGGGAAAGCAAAAATTGACATCACTACACAACATTACGCTACTTTTTCTGGAACTAAGTGGTTTTTGAATACACAACTGAGCAATCCTTTTTGCAGAGACAGATCTTTTAAGATGGTATGATATTAAATACACATCTTTTTAAAGATACTCTAAATTGTAGATGTCATCTTGTCGTGATTAAAATATTTTAAAAACCTCTACATTTACAGATTCAACTTAAACTCACCTTAAAAGACAAAATGTTTATACTCAAAGAACAGTGAGATAAAAGGATATTTTTTTCTTTATTCTGCATTGTTAGCAAATTCCTATTGCTAAAGCTATTCTATAAAAGCCAAGTCTCTTTGCATGGTATAAGGTTGTCAAACAGCGATGTACTTACATGCAAGGCAGCAGGATCTGGCAAAAATTCAGCATCTTCTCCAAAGATAAAATCTGGTGGTAAGTCAGGATAGTGAGCATTGAAAATTATATCCCCTGAAAAGTAATAAATGAAAACATTGTTTGCAGTTTTATGTATGTGCTTATAAATAAATAAAATATTGTACATATGATACATTATTTTTAATATAAAATTTGATAGCTACTTTAAATATGTTTCATGTAAATATCCGTATAACTTTTACAAAAATTCACATGCAAGCTAAGCATCAGATGTTTTGGGGAATGAAGTCAAATTCCTAAGGCACGGCTTCTGCCACCTCTGCAAGCAATGAAACATGAAATACACTATTGCTACATATCTCAAATGGCAATTCAAATACTATTGAGGGTTGCCTCAAAACACTGAGTTAGAAAAGTGATCGTTTTTAAAAAGTGCCCAATTTAGACTGCTGTGTTTTGCATATTAAGTCAAAGTCAAATACAAACTACTAAAATCAGGATTTTCAAGATGCTAGAGCTTTTAAAACTTAGTAGCACTTACTCCCTCTTCTCCTCGCCACCTGCAATTCTTAGAGGGAAGAATACACAGTTCAATAGGAATCATTCCAACTATCCAAATTCTGGCCAAGAGAAATGCAGTATTAAACATTTAAATGAAGAGACTAAAATTAACTAAAAATATAAAAACTTTATCACAGCTTAGCATAGCCAGTGCCACAAGAAATACCATTAATTACTGATACGATAGTTCAAAGAAATTTGGGATGTATTATTTCACAAGTAAACATCCTTCAGAGTTCACATAGGTCAAGAGGAGGGCATCCGCATGTGAGCTCTTAAAAAAACACTCAAAATTCAAGGAAAAAATGTATCTAGCATTACTTCTCTACCTCCAAATCACTCTTCCCTCTTTATGAGGACATGAAGCAATCACTCTAACACTTTGCATAAAGTAGATTTGTGAGGTAGCAGGCATTAGAAGAAAGAAGTCAGTACCCAATATGTGTTACCACTTGTTTAAAACCAGCATGGTAACCCTCATAAACAATTCTGTTAAGAGAAAATTAAACTACTTTCTATGTTTTTCAAAAATTATGAATGCAGAAATGGAGAAAATCTTACAAAGTCACATTGCTGGCTCAGTGATGTCACCATCTCAAGACATTCAGCATGACAGTTTGTTAATATTCTCTATACTTATCCTGGCTCTAGCTGGAAGCAGAGATGCACTAAAGATTAATTTGCTGAGGATGAGTACTTGTGACTGAGAAGCCAATGGCCAGTCTGGGGTAGGTATGCTCTACAGTATTGCTCCAAATCATAAACTCACAAATCGTGCAACTCAGTAGAGCACAATGTGGGTTTCTGCTGTCTACACTCCCACTGTTGTTTCAGGAGCACATGTTAAGAATGAGGCACAGGAAAGAATAGAGGTCCACCAGTTAAAATATCCAACACAACGTAAAATCAAACTTTCATTTCATTTAAAAGAAGAACAAAACAGGCACCAGTCCTAGAGGAAACTGCATAAAATCCAACAGAAAATGCACCTATATTAAGTAAGAAAAAATAATTACTAGACTGCCTAAACTGTAATACAGCAATAAAGAATTCAGAAAAGTTCATGTTTACTGACTGGATAGTTCCCATGCCACCATAACTCAACCCTTTTCTTCATATTTTCTACAATTAAGAAGTCACGTACATTACAACCTCATTAATTTCTACATACAGAGCAGGCAGTTCTTGAGGTTATGTGTTGAAGGACACAGCACCTTAATACATTCTTTGAGCATTGCTTCATAGATAAAAAAGCATTTTAGGAATAACTTGGAACACAGCACAATGAAAAAAGCTTGACCAGGGACTTAAGTAACCCAATGCTACTCTGAAGGAAAGAATTGTGTCTGTGTTTTTGCCACTTTCTTATGTGATGCCAGGTAGCTCATTTAACACACACTTTTAATACTCCAGTTGCTAGCTGCATGCTTTTCATTTTCTGCATTCCTGCTTTAATAGAGTTGAGGGAACAGAGTGCACATCACTAAAACTCAGCTCACAGGAACTGTACATCAACTATATAGATACTAAAAAAGGCTGCTTAGAATAAATGAAGGATAAAAATAATGGCATATTTTTACGTTATACCTCCATATTTGATTACCGAAAAACTATCATAGAACCTTAAATGACGAGGTGGCTCCATGACTCTGCTTAGTGAGATTAGCAATAAATTTAGCTCTGCAAGCCCTACATTAATAGGTGAACCTTAGGAAACCATAACAGTAGGTATAATTAGAAGTCCAAGCAGGTACAAATTCTTATTTTCCTATTGTTTTCAGTTCTACAGCAAAATAAAGTGAACTCACAGCTGCCAGAACATCATCATATGCAGTGCTGAAGTATGATGGTAAATTTACATTGGCATTATTAGTTTATACTCAGTAGGGATAAACTTCTACAATTTGGGGTCTGGGTTAGCTGGATATCCCATGCAAGTGATCCCTGCTGTGAGACAGGGCCAAGAGCTGGGGATGGTACCCTCTTCAACCACTTAAGTGCGATGCATGGTCACACTGAGGTTAGACAAGTCACAGTGGCAGTCAGCCAAACCAATCTATTGCCTCTCTTACATACTCATAGCTCTTTACTGCCTTCTGTCACACCTGTTCTTCCACCGAATACTAACAGCATATCATTCCTTCACCACAGTGAGTGACCAAACATGCAGATACTTTGATTTAAAAATTTTTCAAGATCGACCGATATCACAGAACTATTCAGTATCAGGGATAGAATCCAGAGAAAAATAAAAACACTGGTATATTTGATTTTCTGTTACTATTATTTATAACTGCTATAATTGCTTCTGCTTGCCCAGGGTAAACATGCTTCAAATTCAAACTCCCAAGTCCCTCTAGTAAAAGTTATTTCGAGACCAAATATATCAGCATTAAAGTGAATATGTATTCCAAAACTGCTTTTTCTATAATATAGTCATTTTCCAAAAGAGTATGGCTGAAGGGTTCTCTAAGCTTCATAATAAAACTATTATTTCAGTGCCTGTTAATCATACCATCACAAAACAGTAGTGCTGAGAGCATACTGAAAACATTTTACCACCCCATGGAACCTAAAAACCTCATGTTGCTGTTCTTATTTTCTAACTAAACCAGAAACATATAATTTAATGAATCATTAACACTCTCTTACCTACAGTACTGTAGTTTTTTTCCAAATGTAAACCCTAATTTATTCTGCTGCAGTCAAACCTCACACAGACTGGATGACAGCAAAGACATGAAAGTTCAGAACAAAATGGTATTTCCACTTCCACGTAAACAGTTAGAAAAGAGCAGTGCTTCTTTATCATCAGTGGTTTTCAGTCTGCCAGTTAAATACAGCATTTTACTATTGAAGATCATAAAATGTGACCTCAGAACAATTGTTCATGCATTTAAAAAAGAGAAATGCATCCCCTCAGTCTAATCTTATTCTAGTAAACCTTCCTTCTGCTGTGAATGCAAAGACATTCATCTAGCTGCTAAAAGGAAAGAAAAAATAATCTTTTTTTGTACCATATTAGATGTTCACCCATGTGACCCCTGGCCTCTCTAACTGTTCTGCTCTATGCTCCCCCCTTCCATATAGTTTCTCTTACACCTTGCTTAATTTACCATACTAGGAGAGAAAGACTAAAACCTTTGACTCTAGAAAGCTTAGGTCCCAAGGAAAGAGTTTACCCTACTTACAAGTAAGAGTTATTTTCTTAAGTTACACATTCTCAGCAAACATATACCATTACAAATCAGACTAAAGATTAAGGGAATCAGTCCTAAATTTGTTCTTTGTTAAATATCACATACTGGAGAAATTAAAACTGCAGTTAACAGTTTACTTGGCAGTTCTATGACTCATAAACAAAAAATGCTTCTTTACACTCAAAGATATTTGAACAATCACAATGGCCAATGCAACAGCAAATCTGGTTTTATTTTACATAAACATTAACACCAGCCTCTGCAATGAGCTTACAAAATGTAAGGTGTTATTTTGAATCACTATCTACCAGTTTGTCTTGACCTAGCATAAATGCTTTTTTTTTTTAATAACTATATTTATTACTTACACGATATTACCTGTGGCTTACCCTCATCAAACATAATTGTGATGGGCTAAAAATATAAAATTTTCAACCAATAAAGGCATCTCCAAAATTACAGCACTTAAGAGTTTAAGAATGGTTGTCTAAATGAAACAATGCCCTTTCCTTGCGTCTCCAGCACTCGAGTATGTAGCTCCTCATATATTTAAGCTCTTTGCCCTTATTCCCTTGACAGAAGGCAAACTGTGTGACGTTCCACAGTGCTATTAACCATGACCATTCCAGTGCAAGAACAATGCAAGCAAAACTTCCACATTGACACCACAATTATCTCATTTCTGTAGATACAGTAGCCAATAATTACTACAATGGAATGACATTTCCAATTAAATACTAACACAGAATTTAAAATTACTTTGACAAAGTAAAAGTCATGGAGTCAAAGATAAATTTAGAAGAAAAAGGGAGTACTACACATCTTTTGCTTTTCATTATCTAAAAATATTCCTTTCTCTTCCTCTTCTCTCCTTGGCAAATAGCATTAAATTTTGAAATATTTTACAGGATTTCAAAGGAAAAATTAATATGCTCCCAATATACAAAAAGATAGAAATATTAATACTTAAACCTACCATTTCTTTTAATGCACACACACAGAGTTCTTTCCTTATCTATCAAAATGATAAGCCAGTCTAACAAAGCCATAAGGATTGACTACAAGCATCACAGGTGTAATTCTGAAACTGAGAAACTTCTTAAACCCTTAGCTTCTTTCCAATGGCCTATCCTATATACAGTTTTTCCTCTCCTGATAACTTCATTTTTGGGGTATATTTCTTTCTTTTTCTAACCATACAGTAAATTCTGTAGTACTAAAATATGTTGCACTGAGAGTGCCACAGCATTAACATCACTGCTTACCTAAAGGTGGCAAAATTAGGAAGCAACACACCAGTCCTAAACTCTAGTTTTCAAAGGATATTTATATTCTTCACCTTTTTCTGATCCCAAGAATATCAAAGTAAGCACTAAGTATGTAGAATAAACAAGTGAGTCCACTGCACCCTGCAATAAGACCAATCTGAATGGAATCCCATCACATGAAAGGGATCAACCCATTTGACTTTTAAGAAACAAACAAAAAGTCCAAATGCAACTTCATCATGAAATACATTCACAGACAACAGGGAAGACTGCTGATTTAAGTGACCAATCCTATTTGTGCAGATCAGCTTTGGGAAAATAAAGGAACTGTTCTTGTTAAATATTAAAAAGAAAAATACAGTAAGTAGAATTATATTTTGCATCTATTCAGAATGCTAACATATCTCTTCTAGTAGCCACATAAATTTTAGAACAAAAAATTGACCAGTCCCTTCTAGGCAAAATCTTACCTAAACCAGTTGGTTTTAATTGTCTTTACAGGTACAGAAAGAACCAGTTATTCATGACAACTAAAATACTAAGCCAGCATAGTCAGCAGTATTAAAGGATTTAAATGAATTAAATGCAGCCCTGCTGACTTGTCAGTAGATTCCATTCAAAGTCTACAGAACAAAAATCTTTAAATACAGTAATACACTACCTATAGTGTAGTACCTATACACTCCTTATTAAATGATTGGCAAGAAAGATACAGCTCCCGAAATGACAATACAACCTTGGTAAACACAAAGCTACTCCTGGAAGAAGATTCGTCATTCTGCTTCGGTTGTGGTGTTGCTGCTGTCAGGCTCTTCCATTTCTCAAGTAGAGAAGGATAATTAAATTTCAGAAGCTCCTCTTAAAACTATCTGTTGAAGCAGAACTTCTGCCCATTCACAGGACAGCTACTTTCAAATGGTGTCTGGCAATATCGTAGGACCTTTGCTCACCTGACCAAAAACAATAACCCTATTACAGTAAACCAAATGTAATTTCAAATTTTTACAAGCTGTTTAGTGGAAGTCAGAAATATTCCTGAAGCTTAGAGACAACATCTGGTAGCAAGAATCCAGGATGCTTTTGAGCTTCATTTCTGACTTTTCCTGTGAATCAATGTATCCAAAAAGGAAAGGCTAGAAAGTCAGTATTAAGGACTCCAAGACATCTCTTAATAGAATGACAATTCGAAAAAAGAGGCATTTCACTGCACTAAAAAACAACTCTTCTCTGTTCCTCTGTGACACTCCAGAAGAAATCCTTGCTACTCCCCCACATGTAAAGGACCCGGTCTCTGTGAGCTTGGTTCATTTGTTCAACCAAGATGTTAAGTGTCATTTGAGATGCCTCATGGCACATTTATGGCAGCTATGAAACAAGGTTTTTCAGAGAGATCAGTGCCTTTGGGTCAGCAGCTGAAGAGGCCAAGTAGGATACACTATGGAACCGCAAAGAGAGTTTGGCACCTATAGTTAGGCAAGTGAATCAAGTCTTATTTTTCCAGTAAAAGAAAACAGATATAGGAAGGATTTATTTGGTTCTTGGGCAAAGAGTTGCAGAGATACTTGTAAGGTCATTTCTCGTGACGCAGAAATAAACTGTTTAAGACTTATAACTGGAAATTCATTTACTTGCTCAAGTGAAGTCTAGAACATAACAAAAAGTGTCAAAAAAAAACCCAACCCAAGTGCAAACCAACCAATGCAAGAAAGAGGAAAGCAATTATTTAAAAGGGGAAAATATTGCTGTAAACTTTGTATTTGAAGAAGAAATAAATGTAATAAAAAGATGAGACTCTCTTGACATTTCCCATTAGGCACATTCATTAAATAACAAACAGGTTCCTGAAGGAAAAAGATTCATTACTCCTGCCACGTAAAGCAAGAGTCAGCAAAACTTCAGAAAACATACTGCCCAGAAAAATCTTAGGTAGTTTGCATGATCCAGCAAAAAGAGTAATGCATGCAGGTAATGATATCACCCGAGTATAAACTGAATTACAGTGACCAAAAAGTCCTTTGCGTACAAGCCTCAACTAAACTACAGCCTGCACAATATAACGTAATGGTGCACAGAAGACTGACATGTGCATTGCAGCAATCTGGCTATGAGAATCTTAAATCTTACAACCTGTAAAGTAAGTTTTACAATTGTTTATTGGCACAATAAACAAGTGTTCAGCAAACAAATTTGCAAAGCAGCTTTTAAAAAGGCAACAAGGAGGTCAGAATTTTCTCCATACTTATCATTTTTTCTGTTTCTAACTAGTTCCTTAAAGCAGAAAGTCACAGGAAGACTAGATGGACTTACTGAAAGAACTTCTTCGTAGGAATAAAAGCAAATGAAATTCTGTACAGTATATTATGGGCAATATTCTTAGATTAGTTAGGCACCAAAACTGTGATATCCCCTTTCTTATCTACGAGTAAGAAACTAAGAAAAGGAAATTAGGAAAAAAAAAAAAAAGAAAAGCTAAGCTTCAAACAAGACAAAAGAAATGTTCAGGATTAAGCAAAAGAACATGGTGGCAGCAGAACCCAAAGCTGTACTCCACTCACATAAAACCAGTGAAAAACTGACAGAAGATGAAAATACTAGAGTTCAAGAGGCCATGGAGAACAGTAGCATTGCAAGGGCAACACATTGTTTAATCACCATGAAATTCCAGATGACAGCACTCAAGGACAGAGAGGGAGGCAGGCATCAGTGCCAGAAAAAGAAAATGTGAAGAGCACAGGCAGAAAAAATAAGTCAGGCTCTCTTAGTAGCAAGAAGCAGTGAAAGCTTGAGTGAAAATGGAAAATGAAAAAAACAAGAGGTTCCAGGATTTGCTGAAACGAAATTGCAATGATGAACTAATTCTTAATGGTGTATTTCGATTATAAATTTTATTCAATAAAGAAAATAATAAAATAATAAAGCTTCTAATTCTGCTTATCGTGAGAACTTCTACTATGACATCTGTCTTGATTTTTTTGCAAGGAAGACAAATATGTCTGCAAGAGTTACAAAACACTTCAACTCAAAATAAACAAATACTTCTCCCAGAAAGTATAACAAACTTTACTCAGCAGACATTGCTCTCAAGTTAGCAGTAAAGGACAGCTCTGCACACCACTTGGAATAAGTTTTGTCCTTGTAACAGAACCAGCCTCTTCCAGGATATTACAGACAGTTGTCTTGGAGTTAAAATTCCTAGGAAGAGCTTTGAAGAATTCAAACATGAAGAAAAGCACCGAGTTCAGCATAGTAGTATTGAGAGCTGGAAGAACTAATAAAAATGATAAGTCTGCCTCATATTTTAATTGACAGCCTAGTAAGATTAGGCTCAAGTTTTCCAACCATTCTCGCCACAAAAAGACAACATCTATCGTTTTCCTTACAGAAGAAAATAAAGTAGAGGTGTTTTTCTGAAAAACTAATTTATCGCCAACGCTGACATAATATTTCCTCCAGTACAACACTGTGGATATCTCCAAGGTCTCCAAGGCTACAGCTGAGTAACCGTTCAGTATAACATTCCAGTAACTTCGAATACATGCAAGAGAAAGGTGAATGTGACACCTGAAAAAATTATTAAATAGCTAATTGGATCTTAAGAAAATGTATTAAAATTACCAACAACCCATTCTTAACTCACAGAATATTTGACCTTACCGAAGCTAAGAAAAAAAACTGTTATATATTACAAGTAGTCAGCTACTGCGCCGCCTGCAAGTACACATTCCCCTTTCTCAAAAAAAGTGAACCTCCTGGTCTTCTGGAAAACAGGACTGTGAGTATGCAGCTGCACTTCTCTAAGGTAGCATACCAACAGTTTTCAACATGCTAGGATTCATACCAGGGTATTTGTGTAGAGGCAGCGGTTATGATTGATGATATGCAAAGATCTGATCTGTTGCAAAGAGGATGTAACACAAACCACAAAGGAACTACACACTTCAGCCTGTACTGGGCACCACGTAATTAAGACTGTATGCTGGAGATCCTGAACATTTTCAGCCAATCTTTTTACTCTGGCAGATTTCGCAACTTTCCTTTGCAGAAATATTCTGCCCTTGAAAGATAACGTATCTAGCAACAGCCTACAACAAAGCAGCTACAAATCTCTGGTTGCACACCATGGCCCTCTTCCCCTGCCATCAAAACACAAAATCATTAAAGCCGTCTTGAATCTGCTCACATCACTATTTATTCCACATGCTGTGAGGTTGAACGACATACTTTCAAACAAGCAATGCTGAAATGTGGAGGATTATGTTATTACTTGAATTCACTGCTAGGTACCTCTGGAAAGCTTGTTTACACCACTTTCAGTTGGTTATATTAAAATATACAGCATGATTAAGTTATGAGGCATGGATTTTGCCAAGGTAGAAAAGAGCATTAGCATGATTGTTTTTTTTATCGCTTAGGTGATATTCAAATTATAAAAACTGGGGGGGCATAGGGGGAGAAGAAAAAGCTGATTTCTCATTATTGAAGTTTACTGCATAGTCCACAATCGTATTTCCAGGTACATTAACTGGACTACAGCCATATAGTATACTAGTGTAGTCTGTATGTCTATGTCCTCACATATGGGCACTTAAATCTACTAATTCTCCTTTATGATTCAGGAACAATTCTAGCCTCTGCTTAAAACAAAGTAAACACTTAAAGCTCACAGAATGTAATAATAGGGTCCTGTGTGGCCATAAATGTTACTACAGTTCCACAGAAAATATAATAACATTCTCTATAGCAGTGTCATCCGATGAAGCTTATTTTCACTGTATCCTGATCATAGCTATCAAACAAGTCTCAAGTAGAATTTATTACACAATGCAGGACACATCAACACTCAAAAGGTTGAGTCTGCTACGTAATACCACATATTTTTTAAAAAATGTTCAAATGAGGACAAACCCAAATCTACCTAGTAGGGTAGTCGGGTAGCTGGCTTCATATAATACAGTAAATACTCACTGAAAATTCTGAATAAATGTCTTTTTTTTTTCCCCCTTATAATAATTGCTGGCTAGGACTTAATAATCCATTTTTATGTTTTGGAAAGCATGATTAGTAAGGCTCTCGAGCCATAATTTCATACTGTTAGAATAGATAAAATAGTCTTAGTAGACTGATACAGAAGCCGAGTTGCTCTCTTGAACACATAAGCAAGTCTCCAGACCAACTTCCGGGAACAACAGCTTCCTTTATAGGTGTCAAATGGAAACCTTCAAGTAATTCTAATGATAAGAATTTTAACTGAGTTAATTTCTGTTTATACAGGAGACAAACTTCCAGTGCGTTACATAACTACAAGAAAAACTACTACAGAAAAAACGCAACAATATCCTTAATATTTACATGTCTTGGAGAGCTACCACATGCATATGATGCAGTCTACATGGATAATATTAAAGCAGTAAGTGTTTTAAATGTTTAACATTTCTGTTCATGCTAAGTACTAAGTTCCTCCAAACAGCATATTTTCACAGATAGCTGAGGTTGGGGAGCACCTCTGGAGACTGCCTAGTCCAATCCCTTGGCTCAGAGCAGGGCCAACAAGATCAGACTGCTAAAGGTCGCGTCCAGTTCAGTTTTGAATATCTCTGAGGATGGAGGGATCAAAGCACAACCTGTTCCACTGTTTGATCATTCCTGCAAGAAGGTTTTTTATCACATTTAAATGGAATTAGCTGTATTTATATTTGTGACCATTTTCCTTCAGTGACTACCACTCAGAAAAGCCTGGTTCCATCTTCTTCATTCGCCCCATGAGGTATTCACACACGTTGATAAGATTTGCCCTGAGCCTTCTCTTATTGAGAATCCCCAGCTCTCTTGGCCTCTCCCTATACATCTGATGCTCCAGTCCCTCAGTCATCTTTGTTGTGTTTTGCTGGATTCATTCCAGCACGTCCATACCTTTCTACCAGTAGAGAGACCAGAACTGGACACAGTACTCCAGATGTGCTTTCACCAGCGCTGCCCTAAATCTAAAATTGCCAAGCTTTAAAAATTACTTCATCTTCACTCATATTTCAGTTGTTAGATATATAAACCAATACAACTTTACCATTGTTCATATGCAGATTTCAGCAACTCAAATGATTAGAAAATTGTTTTTTACCTTCTAAAAGCATTGAAAGGCAAATTTTATTCTAATCCTTTGAACAAAAAGAGACTAAGTGAAGACTGAGCAAATAAGCCAGCTATCTACAGATCCTCCAAGAGTAACGAGGATTTAACAACACTATATAGAAAACACAAAGTCATATTTCTTTAATCTGGTTAATTACACCAGTTATGTTTTAGAGATACCTAATAAAATATCAAACTGACTTCTTTATTGGAGCTTAATAAAGAACTTCTCCTGAAAGAGAAAGAAACAAACCACACAAAACCTACACAAATCATAAGTGAGTCAAAAAATGCTCATGAGATTGTCTCAGTTGAAACACTTTACTAGAAATACTGGGGCGGAGGATTTGTGACTTTTGGCTTTTAGGACTCGTTTTCAAATTTGTAATATCACAGAAAGTTGTAAACTTATCTTAAAAATTAGGTCTTCTTACAGTTGTGTGTTCTTAGAGCAGAAGACTTATGAAAACCGACAAACATAGGTATCACAAAATTCATAAAATTAGTTAGACACACTGGAAAACTTCACGTGGTACAGAACACAGGTACTGAAAGAAAGGCCAAACGGCAATAGCTTTTAACTTACATTTGAGTGTTTCGCCAGCATAAGGGATATGTAGTTTAAATCGATCACAGCTAGGTCCAGAGGTCAAGGATGTACAGCTAAAAATGAAGATATGAAAAGTATGTGGTAAGTAGTTACAACAGTAGCAGACCCTAACTTTATTCTAAAAGGTACAAATGACTGACATAGTAAAGATAATGTAAATACTAGAAATGCTCATCATCATTCTGGGAAAGAAGAAAAGGTGGGAAAGATGTAGGAAGTCCATTCTCTTTTGATCAGTTCTCACAACAGCATGAGAAAACTTCAGATCTGTGCCAATAATCTTCTTTTGCATTTTAACACAGAAAATATACACATACAATGCCCTGGTTTGGGAATGAAATTAGAATAATATCAATTAGTCAGTCAAAGCCACCAAATTCTCTACCTTGTATACAATTCTGAAGGTCATAACTCTCTACCTATGCAACAGTAACATGGTTACATGCTCCCTAATACCTGCCATGAAGACACCTGGTATGAATCTTAGCTTTAATACATCAACATCTGGTCATTTTTAACTATTTTAACCTTTAACGTTTCCCTTGGGGAGAAGTCTCACCATAAGCCTTCAGGTGAGAAAGCTTTAGAATCAGATATTTGATGTTATGACAACTTAAGCATGCGAGTTCATGACCTGTGACTATTTTATATCTTCTGTTTAACTGGAACACCACAATGGCAGTTGGATCTCACAGCAACTGAGAATTTTATGAACACAAACATCACTGAAAAACTGTTTAGTGCCTATGCTAGAAATGATCAACCTTTTAAGTCGTGTACCAAGATCTTTGCATAAGAAAGATGAAATATCTCAGCTGCAAAAGGAGGAACAGCGACACAAATATTTTCACTGGCAGGAATGGTCTCTGGAGTTCTCACCTCTGTCGGCTGATGGGAATATGGCATGTTCCAGTAGCAAAAACACTTGAAGCCCTTAGCAGTTCATTGTTTTCCATATCTAGGGATTCCTCATAACCCAAAAGTCTTCTTGCCAGCCTAATATCATTGAGAATAGCTTACAGCCCCAGTGCAAGAACTAATCTTCTTGGAAGTCACTTATAGCTAAAGACTGGCCAACTCCAGACAAAACAGACAGTAAAAAGAAGGTAGACAAAGGTAAAATAACCTGCCTGAATTCCTATATTAGATCACTGGCAGAGTGCTAATACAAACCACTGACAATATAATGAAACAAATTACATACTTACTGGGCTATATACACAGCCAAAAGAAAAAAAGATGGGTAGGCCAGAAAGTGCAAAAAATCTGATCCCAACTTAACCACATTCAACACGGTTAACTCCTGCGGCTCTATCTGTCTTACTGCAGAAGAGGCATCAGGACAAATGAGGCAATGTTAATTCTCACTGACACGTAAAACACTTCAGAGAGCCATTTCTCTCAGATGCTGGCTCTACAGTCTCTTTTCTCTTTACATGTTCAAGTTAAGGAAACCACATATGCTAACTTCAGATTGTTTTTATTCAGTGAGCTACACTTACTATTTAACCAAATTTGTGGCAACACGTGGCTTGATCAAAAAGAAGCAGCCACAGAATACAGATAGATTAACTTAAATAAAGTTTCCAGAAAAACACCAGAAAACATAAGCAAACCAATCGTGTGCACCTAGAATCTAACATGGATACAATTATCAGCCTATATTGATTCAACAAGAATACACTACATTTTTTCAGTATCATTATAGAAATTAGATAACTGTCCTTGCAAACAAGGGAAGCAATGTCTTGTGAGAGCACATGCAAAACAATCTACAGAAACATAACTTAGATATAAGTACTATCAGATGTATGCAGAGCTGACTGGAAAGCAAGTTTGAGAAAAGATTAGTTCACAACTTGCTCCATCCAGGAAGAACACACTGACTGGGTTTTCTTCTGGTAGAATACTACTTTGCATTTCACTGAAAGACTGATGATGGAAAGGAGATTATGTTCATTAAATTTGCTGATGCTGCCAATATGAAAAGAAACGCAGCATTCCAGACATCAGGAGCAGAGTTGAAAAGTGTTTTGATTTAATGGTCTATAATACTACTTTTTGATTTACGCCTCGGTAGGCCTTAGCAAGAACAGTAACTATCACCAACCTCACTGGGAGCAAAATTGGGTTCTGTCTGAGAATACAAAAGACTGGAGCTCCAGTGCATCGGAAACAACAGAATATAATTTTTTCAAAGATGCTGTTTTTTTCAGTAGGCAAGCAGCAGAACAGGAGTGCTCATTCTTAAGGTGTTTTAATGACTGTGGATTAATTTAACAGTCATAGGTATGAGAGTATTATTACCTACTTTTAAGCAATTTCTAAGGTTTACATTATGTATAAGGCCAATTCTAGGAAGCATAAAAAAGCCAAAGTAAAAAAAAAATCTTTTCCAAGTTCCAAAATATCTCTCAAAAACAGTTAATATTTAATGCAAGTCTCTTTCAAAGCATTGCAGGCCACATTCCGAGGCACATTTCTCAAATTCCATCTAAATAACAGTTGTTAGATTTTCAACAGACAAAAATTTCTGATCCCGCAAATACTCTACAATCTTTTATTTTAGCACAATAGGCCAATTGGAAATACTGAGGGAAAGTATAATATTCTTTAACATTAAAATAAAAGCCTGATTTAATGGCAAATGTCCCTAAAAGCAATACTAAGCATTTTTGTGCTATATTATACTCCACTAGAGATGTTTTTAATTTTACTGATCAAGAAGTGATGGAAAGTGACAGTATTCACAGTCTTTTTTTTTTTTCAAATTACTCTAGCTAGGCTGTGAAAGAGACCTCAGTAACTGCAACAGGGTAAGCAACCAAGCAAAAATCTTACTTAAGTCTATTTGAAAGGAGGCAGTTACTTTCTAGTACAAATAGTAAAAGAACAAAACTCCTAAGGCAAATCAAAATTTTGCTACATCTAGCAGTCCATGTGTGACCTTTATCTCAACAGGAAGTCACAGATAATGGTATGGCTATGGACATCATCTCTTGCTTGAATTTCATTAACATACTCATAGTGACAAACGTGGCCGACCAAGAATCTTGGCCTCTACCCTCTCCAAAATGTAAGATTTCACATTTGTTGATCCTTTTAGTTAATGTAAAACAAGTCACACTGACAAGGAATGACTTGTAACAAGGTCTTTTAAAGATTATTTGCTGTCCTGTCTTCACAGAGAACTGACAGAGCAGTAATATCTCATTAGACTCAAGCTGAGTCTATCTCATGATGAATAGATGTGCTAGCTCCCTCTTTATTCATGGAAAAATATTACACTGGTTTGCATATCTTCATTTAAACAGTCCATATTTTACATAGGAAAGCCACGGAAGCAAGAATTAATGCTCTGATGCTCAGAGCAGGGATATGAATTAGTCTTCATAAGATGATTAATGCTATACCACAAGATCTCCCACAACGGTTTCCTTAACTAAAATATCAAGGAGCCATCAACATGACAATTTTCTGGGACACAGGATTACCCTTGAACGTATCACTTAAAATTATGCTGTCCTATTCAAAGGAGCTGTGCTGAGACCTGCAGTTGCTATCTGGTATATGGAATCAAGTATGCAAGAAACCATAGCTGAATACAACCTCTTCTCTTCCTCAGCAGATTTTAGCTAAGTTTCTTGAGCAAATACCGCAGATTAAACGTGAGCTGAAATATATTACATCCTTATAAAACACATATTCCAAGCAGGAGACAAGTAGAACACTCCTTTGTTGAGTGTTTGATGCATCTTGCAGCTAGGATTGTCTCTCAACTGTTTCAAAAAGGTTTCTTTCAAAGTAAATAAAATACATGTAAACTAAACCAGTTCTTATTCAAATAAAAAGTCACTGTCAGCACCAGATGCTTAATTAGAAGTGTTCAGAATTTTATACCAAGCACAAAAGGAAACCTGAAAGATCATCCAAGTGAAAAAAAAAAAAAAATCAGGAAAGTCAATCAGTTTTGCTGCTTGGAATAAGGCATCAGCCTCTAATGACAGGTACAGCAGAAGGTATTTTTCTGTAAAAATAATCCTTCTGAAAGTATTCTAAAAACCTCTAGAAAGACAGTTCTAGTTGAACAATGTATCTGTAATTGACTGTTCTGCTGAACTGACTACTCTTCTGTTTTGTTTAAGCTAAACAAAATTATTCCCTTCCTTCTGAGTGACTTTGATATTTTACAGGATTGATGCTATGATTATAAGGAGGACTGTGATAGCTCTAGATTTCAACATAGTCTTCCTATCAAGTAGTCTTTTACAACCATCACTTGAAAGTATTCCCAAGACAAAGCGTTTTAAATTATTTGGACTCTGGTAAATTCTTAACAAAAAATAATTTCTGTTCCACCTGAAGGGTGGCTTTCAAGTGTTTATCACCTTAATTGTTAAAGGCTGGTCATATATCCCAAAAATCCAGTCTGATTTATATCACTCCTAAAAACCTACTGCTTAGAACCATATAAATACATAGCAAACAACCAGAAACAGCAAAAAAAGGACAACAGTTCTACTCAGAAATATACAATCTCCTTTTAATTCTTCTTTTTTAATTCCTGGTAAAGGTATATGCCCAAATATTCATGTCAGATTTCTCTGATGACTATCAAATTTCTTGATTAAAAAATACACAATGTCTTCAGTCATTCTTTCTTCTTAGATCATACAGAAGCTTTACCATCTTTACTAGCTGAAGAAAATCATCAGTCAATTTTACTGTACAATAGCAAAGAAAAAATAGGCTAAGAATTTTAGCCACTATAATTTCAGGAATTTATTATTGAGACTGCCTAACCTGAATTGCCAGCGATTCAGAACCTTCTTTAATCCCGATGCTTAGGCTGCTACACTTGCTGTTATTGAGGATCAGTACTTTTTCGATAATAGGCAACTTTTTCTGTTCACTGGGATGTTGATGCGAAAAAAAAAAGAAGGCTTCATGCAGCATTACAGGTACCTGATGGCAAACACTGCTAAAAGCCAACACATGCAAAAATAAAAAGAACAGCACAAAAAGAAGTTCTGACCACTGATTGTATTCGCAACCCTTCCCAGCTCTAATACACCTAGCACATGTTTCTAAATGCTCCTACACATGCCATATAAAGATATTGTTAGGGAAAAGGGTCAAATTACTTTCTTAACAGGAGAGGCTAAAGAAGAAAATCAGTATTATTTTTAGTAATGACAAGACACACCTTAGTTTAGAGGATGAAAATTTTGTCAGGAAGAGTCAAATATAATTGAGAGGCAAAGGCAGGTAAACCCCTTGTTACCAATAAAAGGCAGCAAACTCAAAACTCCACCAAAAACTCTTACTATGGCATTTGCTAACAAAACCATCTTAAAATTAAACTCAAGTAGAACAGCCTTTGTTGATGCCTTTAGATTCTTCTCTCCTCCCATTTTTGAAGATGGAAATCTGTTTCAGTGTTCCTTTAAGACAAAATATTTCATCCCATTTAATTAAGAATTAATTGCAGAATTCACAACAGATGGGTAAGTCATCTACAGAGGCATTAAGAATAATTAAAGTGTATGGAGGAGGGAGGAGGGTGGAAGGAAGGCCAGTAGGTGATAGGTTTTCTACAAGGATTAAGGAACAGAAAAATGGTGAAAATCACACTTTAGAAAGCTGAAACTGATGGTGAAACCCTGCAGCTCCCTGCAACAGTGCACAAAGCTTTACTGGCGCCCAGATGCCTGTAATACACAAGAAAAGTACTGAGCAGCTGCTGCTGAAAAGCAACAGATCCAACCAAAGTTCTGTCAAATGGTAGAGATAGTTCAGTCAACTAATTTGCATCCTCAGTTCCCCTTCTTTATACAGACACAGGCACTACACATACGAGAGAGAGGGTCTTGCACTTAAAATATACACACATCGCTGCTTTTGGGAAATAAAAATCCAGGTAAATTTAGAGTGATCACTAATTACATACATATTTTAATTAAAATATTAAAATATGAAAGTCAATTAATAATTATTCCAAAGAACTTTACAACATATAAACTCACTGTTTCCATAAAACTCATTTGTACTCTAGCTGGTTTCTTCAAATTTAGTATAAAATTAAACTATACAAAAAGAGTACTTTTGATATTGCAATATGGTTCATGATGCTAGTTTTGAATACTGTTAGTGATATTCTGTAACTGCAACAGCATTTCAATCCATAGTTATTAACCGGGAAATTCCAATGTGTCTCCAGATGTGTCAACTATATTCCCAACAAAACCTTCATCTACTACATTGAGTGCTGATTTTCCTTTATGTACGCATTTATGTTTCCTTGTATGAAGTTCATTGTACTAATTGGAACTTTTAAAAAGGAGTGGGATGAAAACAACCTCTCACTTCCCTTCTGCATCCATAGGCAGACTGTGTTTTTTAAAAGGTAAAGTTCAGTAACCTGCTTTCACCAGAAACACTATGCAAAAGCATTTAATGACTACTGCCATTAGCAAAACAAATATAGCAGCTGTATATTAAGAGAAAATGTAGACTTATTTAATATGAGTGAGAGTTTGTCAAAGCAGATGTTGAAGGTGGGGAGAGCTCTGAGCCTGCTTCTAGAATTGTAGATCTCCTTCACATCTGCCCTGATCTTGAGGCAGGTGTCCTGCAATCCCCCAAAGTACAGCTGCCTGTGCTGACATTCAGCTCAGCCATGAGGGAAACAGAGGAAGCACACATACTGAAATCATCTCAGAGAACTTCTACATTAAATGAAAGGACCCCCAAACCCCTGATGGTGATTTTTTTTTAGCATCACAACTGCCTATTCATTTAGCCTAGAAAGAATGGGTTTAGAACAGTTCTTTTGCAGTCACAGTGGCAGGATGGGTTGGAAAGGGCCACCACAAAAAGGAACATGAAGACAACAGAGCTGATAACCAGCACCATATCTAATACACTTCTAAGTGCACTTGAAAAAACAGCTCTGCAGAACAGACTATCTCGAAAGTTTCCATTCAAAAAAAATCTCTACAGTTTAGGGTGGGAGACTATTACTGCTGGGTCTCAAGGAGCTAATCATGACAGAAATTAAGAAAAATAATTAACAAAGGAAAGTTTTAAACAAAACATGCTTTGGTTACATGATTCAGATGCTTTAGAAACATATTTTACAGCCAAACTGATTACCATTGCAATCAACATCTTTTATACATACAGGTAATTGCTTGTAACTCCCTTTAAAAACTACGCATGGTGCAAATACTCCCTGAAAGAATAAAAGAGAAACAGAAAATGGAAATTCTAATAAAAGAGTGACTGAAAAATTAACAGAAACAAAAAAATTGCAATGGAACAACACTCATAATATATACTCCAGTAGACTGTGTTTTGGTAAATAAACTAGTAAATTCACAGTATCATAATCTACTTTTTTGTCACACATTCAGGCAAGGAAAAGGCACTACTTCATTGTACTGTCAGATCAGCTGTACCCCAAATCCTGGGAACTCACAAGAAAATTTTAGTGAAGAGGGAGTTAGAGATGTATGCTTTGGATTTACTTCATCTCCTTTCCCTCTTGTCAGATTCAAAGTCCTGTTTTGTATTTTCACAACTCCCATTTGATTTGGTATTACTTTGTAATGAGTTAGAACCTTGTAATCTCTCATATTCTACTTCTTCAATTCACTAATGTGAATTCAATTTCTGAAGAAAGAAAAAAATCAGACAAGGAACGTTTTTGCTGTTAGATTACACTGAAAGATAATCATTCTTCGCCAACTATAAAATTACAGTCTACCACCTGGAGTTTCAGATCCTGCCAGTGTTCACAGAAAGAGCATATACATATAGAAAGTCACAACAGTTATTATAAACATAAGTTTTAATAAGTCATTTAGCATTACTCCCAGTATGCCTGTAATAGCCACAAAGACTCCCAACTTATATTTTAAGTGATTTATTTCACACCATAGAACTGTTCAGTTTAGTAGAGAATGCAATGAATCAGTATCGGAAAAAACACAAGGACTAAAAGTACAGTCCATATTTATAACTATTCCTCCTTTAACAAACTAATTGAACAACACTATGAGGTGGGGTCCACTGATCTTTTCACATTTTTTTTAAAGTTTTCTTATAATTACAGATTTTTAGAGCTTTCTGGTCACAGATCTCTAATTATTTGCTGTCATAATCTTATAAACACTTAGAATAAATTTATGTTAATACAACAACCATGAATGCAGTTCTTTGGATACAAAAAGTAGACCAAGCAAGGATCACCACATTTTGTGCATAACTCCATAGCTTTCAGTTGCACATACATTCAGAAGGGTTAGTTCAAACTGTGTATATTCATGTAAAATGCTACAGAACTGGAGACATAGGAGAAAGCCATGAAAACACGACACCCATAAAACATCAGTGATTCTCCTATTTCCAATATTATTTTAGATTGATTACAACATTAAATATACACAATTAACTAAAAAGACAGGAAAATACTAATCATAAACAAAATTACAACCGATCACCCTGTAGATCCGCACCTGCAGAAAGCAAGACCCACATTTTCTCCAGCAAGCCTGGCTCAAGAACCTCTCATCTCTCTTTGTCTCTTCCTACCTCTTGTTCTCACATTAATTCTCACAGTTCAAGGCCACCTCAGTTGTCCTAATACTATCTTCAAGGCTATGCCATAAAGCATAAAACTAATCATCACTTTCCCCATGGTCACATCTACACCTAAAGAAAGCAGTTCCACGTACCCTCCCCTTCTCCCTTGCAAACCCTTGTTCTTGCTCTCACAATCCAGTTTATTTACTGCTTTCTCCCAGAATCACAATAGGAGCTACATCTGCCTCATCCCTTAGCAGCCTCACAGGAACAGAAGAACAAGTAGGACCTCCTGCAAGGACAAGATTTCTTATGAGCAGAGTCACATTTTGATCTTGAAGAAAGAGCCCAGATTACCCAAAGTTCCTATACTTTGAGTTCTCAACCCACCACAAATGCCTTGACCTGTTATGTCACTTCCAACACCTCACCTACACCCTCATGTTCTTCTCTCTCTTGCATCTACCTTATAAAACTGCATTTTGCCTATGTGCAACAGGTTAAAACTAAAACATCAGAAGTCACGTGCAAGGTATTAGAAATCTCCAAAGAAATTATTCCTTTTAAGTGTCTTCACTGCTAGTAAACAGTTTCAGTTGGCCTGAAATTGTATCACTTATATAGGGTGTAAGGCTTATAACTAAGATTTACAGAAGCCTGAAAAATAGGACAGATAGTCAATTACTATTAGTTTCAAAAAAAAAAAAATCTCATCACGGAAAGAATTGTGAAACAAGAACATGAAACATTGTATTATTCTACAACAACAAAATACCCACAGCTGAAGCACATAGCAAATTGTAAACCAACTTTTTCTGAAGAGATAGATACTAACATTCTAGAGGAAGCAGAGGTAGAAATTAGAGAAAGTAATAACACAAAGTGTGAGACTTTTTGAAAGACTACTGGTAACCCTAACTATAAACAAAAATAATCCAAATGAGTTTTCCTATTGAACAAAGAACTGACCATCCAAAACAGAGCAACAGGTACTCTGTCACACTTTTGGTTTAATTGTTTCAGTGACGCAGAGGAATCTGGGGAGTGTTTTTACAAAAATAGCATTTTAGACATTTTTATATTTGGGCGTTTTTTTGCCTCTTCTCCATAATGGTGTTCTGCAAATTCCTTTAACTCAGTTTTGTTGGGAATTTTTTTCTCTTACAATAATAAAAATACTCAGTCCTAGTGGTTTAATTTTATTCTTTCAGTCATATACCACTGATTACAAAGAAAAGAACCTGTGGCCTACACTGTGGAGTGGTTTGCCTCAGACATATCAATTCCCTTCTCTCAGGAAAGACAAAATAAGTATGTTCCCTTTTATCAACTTCTACTTTTCTACCGATTACTTAGGAGTTTTCACTTTACCTCATGGACTAAATTCAGTAACTCCAATAAAAACATAAATTTCAAAAGCAAATGAAACCCTGTTCACTTATACATACAGCTCTAAGTATTCTTTTCAGATGCTCACTTCCAATTAGGTAATAGTTTCTTCAAGGTATGTCTACACTGTGCAGTGCAGTGCCAAGCAAACACCTGAGCTAAATACTTCAAGAAACAGATTAAAATAGCTCAGGCATTATCATTGCATTGGTGTGGTTATGCTGTTTCCAGTTGAATTTGAGAAATTATACCTGCACTGCAAATTCAGTGCTGGACAGAGTTACCTGAACAGTCACAAAAATTAATTTCTCCATCACTCAGAAGAAAGAGTTCCATGACTGCTGGCTCAAGAGATCTCAAAGCATTTATAAGTGTGCATTTAAAAGGGCAGCAATAGAGAGATGTCCACCTAAGTGCCAACAAAAGAGACTCTTAGGGCAATGAAACTTCCCTTTTTTATGCAAGCTTATATAGTGATCAATATGTTATAACGCTAGTTTCTCCACATTGTTAGAGAATGACTGTGTAGTTAGAAAACAGCGTACAGATTCTCTGTTCAAAAATTAATGGTTTGCTTCCTTCGTTATCACTGACTCACGGAAGTAGTTTACAGAAGTATTCACATTGATTTCTGTTGCCTGTAATTAGAACTTCAACACTGTTGCATACCAGTCTGTCAAAATTGAGCCTTTCAAGGCCCCTAAATTCACCAGACAATGACTGCAACAAACCACCTAAAACAAAAAAATCATAATATTTTGCTTTGGCTTCATTACAAGTGTACATTAGCTATTTAATGTTACATCATACTGCTGGATCCAGTTCTGATCAATACCTTCATTAACGATCTGGACAAAGGGATCGAGTGCATCCTTAGCAAGTTTACAGAGGACACCAAGCTGGGTGGCAGTGTTGATCCGCTTGAAGGAACGGAGGCTCTGCAGAGGAATCTGGACAGGCTGGATCAACAGACTGAGACCAACAGGATGATGTTTAACAAGACCAAACGCTGCGTTCTGCACTTGGGACACAACAACCCCATGCAGCGTTACAGGCTTGGAGAAAAGTGGCTGGAGAGCTGCCTGTCAGAGAAGGACGTGGGAGTGTTGGTTTAATACGAGCCAGAAGTGCGCCCAGGTGGCTAAGAGGGCCAATGGCATCTTGCCCTGTATCAGAAACAGTGTGGCCAGGAGGTCAAGGGAGCTGATTGTGCCCATGTACTTGGCACTGGTGAGGCCACACCTCAAGTACTGTGCTCAGTTCTGGGCCTCTCACTACAAGAAGGACACTGAGGTGTTGGAGTGCGTCCAGAGAAGGGCGACGACGCTGGTGAAGGGGCTGGAGAACAGGTCCTACCAGGAACGGCTGAGGGAACTGGGTTTGTTTAGCTTGGAGAAGAGGAGGCAGCGGGGAGACCTCATTGCTGTCTGCGGCTGCCTGACAGGAGGACGTAACAGAGCGAGTGTTGATCTCTTCTCACAAGTGACAGGTGACAGGACAAGAGGAAATGGCCATACGTTGCGCCAGGGGAGGTTGAGACTGGATATTAGGAAGAATTTCAGGCACTGGAACAGGCTGTCCAGGGAGGTGGTTGAGTCAACATCCCCGGAGGTGTTTAAAAAACGGGTAAATGAGTTTTTGAAGGATATGGCTTAGCAGAAGATGGGTGCGGCTGGACTCATTGATCTCAAAGGTCTCTTCCAACTGCAAGATTCTATGATTCTATGATCACATACGTGTACATGCATATGAGAGAGTCAGGCACACACGAAACCTAACTGCATATACAAGGCTGGAAGACTTTATGGACAAGATATCCAGGAAGATATTCTACTGAGCAGAAAAATAAAAATTTAAAAGCCAGCTGTTCTCAGCTTCTGGTGAAATGTAATAAGGATCCAAGTTCCACAGTATGCTAGAGATCTGTCCAGCTTACATCAAACAATACTGCATCTGTGTGATGCAAGGGTTTTGAAAAGAGGGAGAAATTGGACTTGCTACCCTTGATTCTTAGCTAACTTTACAAAAAAAAAAAAGTCATCTTAGGTATTTTTTCTCATGCAGTGATGCACAATGTAAAGAAATAAGACAGACACCTGTTATGATGGCAGAAATTGGACAGAGACCTCTAACATACTAACATAAGCCCTGGCTTTCAAGAAGTGTTCGATGAGTTACCGAAGTACAGATAGCTAAAACATGCACTTAGATACCTTCCAATTGTATTTGGCACGTATATTAGTACTGCATCATGCAAATCTCTTTTTAAACAAATCAGAAAAGAAACGGTATCTGTATCAAATAGTTTCTCCTCATTTTTATTAAAGCCTAAACTGATAGACACTACATTCAGTTTTTTCAAGGTCAGACAAGAGGAAGTCACTCACTGTCCCAGTCCAAAAATATCAAAGGCATATTATGCAGTATTTAAATCGAACAAATCTTAGGAAAATGTATGTAGTCTTTCAACCTACAGCTCAACTTACCATAATTATCTAATGCTATCTTCACTTTTTAAAATCCTTTCTTTACTCTTGAAATCCTTTCTTTACTCCTTTCTTTACTCTTTACACTTGAAACTCACAAATACACTTATTTCTGAACAACTTCAAGCACCTTGTTTAAAACTGTGTAAAAAAATGCCAGCCTTTGTGGCAAATATTTACAAAACCATTACCAAAGTACACACTACACTTAGATCTTTATCAGATTGACATTTTGCCTTTGTTTTTTCAACATTTAGAAGCAAACGCAGGAGAAAGCAATCTTGGAGACCGTCAGACTTTCTGGACCAGCACAGAAAAACTGCTTTTCGAAGTTCCATATGCCGCTCCGCAGACAAAACTCTCTCGTATTGTTTTCTCAGAGATTCAGCCTGCTAAAATTTGCTTAAGAGTGGCAAGCTACTAGCAATAAGATTCTTCGCAGTGAAGAAATAGACTTGTTATCAGAAACTGGAATGAAACAACCTATTTCGTACAAGAGCCAACAGCTCACAACTTATCCAGTGTAGCAGTATAGGACTTGTAAAGACCATTCCTCTCCTAGAAACTGCTACATCCTTTCAAGCATGCATTTCACTCAGAGCATAATTATTTTTTAAAGTAGCTTTTCATAGTAATTGTATTGAGGGAGTCAGACTCGTTAAACCTCACACATAAAGTGCATGTTAAAAAAACGCTACCCATAGAATCATAGAACAGTTTGGGCTGGAAGGCACTTCAAAGATCTAGTTCCAACCCCCCTCCCACGGGCAGGGACACCTTCCACTAGGTCAAGCTACTCATAGCCTCATCCAGCCTGACCTTGAACATCTCCAGGGATGGGGCAGCCACAACTTCCCTGGGCAACCTGTGCCAGTGCCTCACGCCCCTCACAGTAAAAAATTTCTTCCTAATATCCAATCTAAATCTCCCCTCTTTCAGGTTAAAACCATTACCCCTCATTCTATCACTGCAATCCCTGACAAAGAGCTCCTCCCCATCTTTCCTGTAGACTGCCTTTAAGTATCCAAAAGTGACTTATATATATCGAGAATGGTGGAGGGTGAACTTTCCTCAAGTAATTGAAGTAGAATCTTTCAACGCAAATTAATCAAAAGCAAAGGATCAAGCAAAAGCTTTAGATAATCAATACAGTATTGCAGTAGTTTCTCACTGTTAGAAAACATTATTTAATGAAATATTCACAAAAAACACATATTTACTTTAAAAAGGGAAATGCCCCAAAGAAAGGGAAATACCAAAGCATATTGCAGTCTACTTGATAAGACAGAAAAGTACGTCATCACTGCTCACTAGGAAGAAGGGCAATAAAGTTATAAATATCTTATTAGAGTTTGATAATAAATTTGTATGTGAAAATCTGCTCCAGATAGTACTACATTCTTTTGACCACTCTTCTTACAGGTTTCTTTCAGAAATGTAACTAATTATAAACATTGCTCAATATCAAGCAAAGAGGCAGAAATCAATAGCGAATCAGACAGACGTAACAAACAAAATACCAACATGGTTTACTACCAACCAGTTACATAAAAATTCCACAGTTTCATCTCCTCATAAATTTGGAATAAGTGTAACCAAACAAGTATGAAATTTAAAATTTCATTATGAGTGGATATCTACAAAAAATAGAATCTTAATATATGGAGCTTTAAAGCACTGTTTTCATTCTGAAATTCCACCTGGTGCAATATATCAAAGTAATTTTAAAAATAAAATAAATTTTGTGGAATAAGAAAAGGCTTACAGTATAACTTGTGGCTCAAGCATGGGCCCTGATGAACAGCTGTAGAGGAAAAAAAAAAAAAAAAAAGAGTTCTCAAATGCAATGACCATCACAGAAGTTTTTCACTATTGTATGCACCACAGGAAAAGCAGCAGCCTCTCAGATGATTTGATTCTATAAAAAACACCCTTCACATATGAAAATGTCCTCTAATTCTAAATCTACCTAATAATCACTTTTCCCTGTTCAACATCTTTACCATGATTATTTGTATAAATGCCTTAGCCACAATTCAGATGGTTATGAGTAGATTTTAATATCTAATTAAGATGGGTCATTATTTCAAAGAGACACCACTGGAGATTAACTGAATGATACAATGTATGGCACTGACTCAACTGGCAGTAGTTTGAAAAGAGGGAGAAAACTGGAACCCTTTTTACAAGAAGGTAAAGCTCCACAGACACGGCCATCTAACTTTTTATTAATACTTCTATTGAAGGATTTCCTTCTTTCCTGTCATGCCACATTGCTGAGCTCAGATCACGGGTACTCACTTTCCTTCACTCAATTCACTTACAGAATTCCTATAAACAGGACTCAATCCTGAAGGTCCTACTCACAGATGTAAATGTACGTAAGTGTTTGATGAGACTGGTACTGTCTAATAAGTTTGTAAAACACAGGCATTATGGAACTGTAACACGTTATTATGCAACATTTACATACTCAAAGACAGCAAAACAATAGGATTTCCTTACTGTGACATATTTCCCTCCCACACTTGCAAACAAAGCAAATTAACGTATCATCATCCATCATACTTTAACATCAACTCTTTAATACAGGTTATAAAACACAACAAAGCTAAGTAGTCAATCTTAGCAATAACTTAGAAGAAGTGCAAACTAAGTTCCTTATTAAAACCATCTGACACATGGACTACTTCTTAAATAAATAAAGGATTAATAAGTTTGCCATTTGCAAATCAAAATCAACTGACATGACAGCCTGTTAACCTGGAACTTGATTTTGCACTGGTGAAATAAAAGGGAAATTCATTCCATTTTTGAGCTGAGAATGTCCAAACTAAGGCTCTGGATGGCCAAGGTCTTGGACATACTACCATAGTTGGTATGTTACCATTATTCTCTGCTAACCAGAGCTCCAGTTTGTAACAAAACCTAATAAATTAGAATGGATGGAACTTCAGTTTCTATGTTTTGTTTTGTTATATCCTGTAATGCACTGGTTCATCAGGGAAGTGGAGTAATTACTGTAACTCCTAATTTTCTATCAAGAGTAACAGTGTGATATATGACAGTGGAGCAGTCATGCAGCTCCCCCGCTTGACCCAGAAGCTTCCAGATCTTTCTGTTTTCAAAGTTAATACTATAGAGACGATTATCTTAAGTATTTAAATAGCTTAAAGGTTACAGTAAAATAGTATTTATTTTATTCTTAAAAATCTTCCCCTTAACACACTAGTTAAAGTATAAAACAGTTGCATGTTCTGTAATAAATTCACCCTATGCTATGGATGAGATGTGTTTACACTTCTCTCACGGGTCAACAAACATACAATCACTATTCAAAAGCAAAGTTTCTGAACTGCTAGTTCTTATAAATGGTCATATTCACTTGAGATCAAGAACTGCTTTTATGTGACATCAAGCATTTACTCTAGTACCTTTTTCTCATCTTCCTGCTCCCCTTTTTAGTTTAAAGCCTAATTCAGCCCTATTGAAAGTGAAGGGAGTTTTGCAATTAATGTCCCGAACCTCGCTCCCATTAATCTACCAACTGTTCTCCTCACATTCCTTCTGTTTACATCCAACCTCTATGTTCTTGTACTTCTGTTTCTTCATGCGGATATCACCTACAGTTGCCTCTGCTTGCTATTTCCTCTGCATTGTCATTTCCCTCTTTAAAAAAGCTTATAGAAAGTGAAAGTACATATGTATTTGAATATCTCGTAATGCGAGGATAGAGTATAGTAGACTGATGGTTTTCCATCCATTTTTGGACTCTCAGAACCCTACAAAGTCTTCCTTTACAGGCAGCACCCAGAAACAAATGCCAATCTACCGACAATCGGGTGAGTTGGGGCTTTTGTTTTGAATCGAATGACATGAGTCTCTCAATAAACAGTCTGTGGAGTCCCAAAGGCTCCTGTATCGACGGTAAACAACCAGTAAACTAGATTTGAGCTACAGAAAAGACCCTCTATAATTCTCTGGTGAGTCCATCTTACATTAAGTAATTTTACACTGTTTTCCTATTTAATAACATCATAAAGCACTGAACCACAAGGAAGTCTGCATTGCCACACTGATGCATAAATTCAAAACTTTTTATTATAAATAAGCTAACAATGATTTTTTGTAACATATAACAAAAATCTTTCCTAAAAACCAACATGCATGAAATTTACATTTCAAAGAAGTTTCAAAGAATTGCTAATAAACCCTGTTTAGAAGAATCTTTTAAGAAACTTACTTGTACCAGAAAAAGAAGTTACAAAACAATTCTCATCTAAATGCAAAACCTTGATTATCTCAACTCCAGCTCCTAATAACCTCAAGCCATAAAATAGCCTCAGCATAAAGAATAAGGTGGATTTCTATATTCCAGAACAAGAAAGAAAAGGTACTTAATGCTAGCACTTGCATATTGCCGAGCCTATGCTGTATAAATATAAGACGTGAGACAACCTCTGTCAAGGCAGTACTTGTGTTGTAGGCTCCATAATTAACACAATTACTGTACAACTTGAATCACTGGGCTAGGGTTCTGGGTAATTTTCAGTTTTTTAAAGAATAAGCTCTTCATAAAACATCAAGGATTTATCAAAGTAAATTCAAGATCTTCTCAGTAAGACCACTGACCAAAAACCTTAAACACTTACTGAAAACATCTCTGAAAGAGTCAACTAGAAAACACCACTTTATATTATTTTTATCTATTATTTTAAAGTCAGACAGTATAAGTGGCCAGAGAGCAAAACCCTCATCTACATCCCAACAAGCTGATGCTTTCAACACCAGACTACAGCTGTGTTTTCTCTCTTCCGTTTTTGTATTCCTTTCTCTCATATTCAACAGGAGAAATGGAAGATAGCTCACATTTCAGCCTTCCTAGAAGACCTGTTCAAGAGAA
Source organism: Tapera naevia (assembly GCA_033556795.1). Classification (NCBI taxonomy): domain Eukaryota; kingdom Metazoa; phylum Chordata; class Aves; order Cuculiformes; family Neomorphidae; genus Tapera; species Tapera naevia. The sequence goes on along the minus strand of JAUMJJ010000246.1, from coordinate 14,436,435 downwards.
AGCAAGGTCTAGCATGAAATGACAGCAGCAGATGCAGAACTGCTCCGCTTACCTCACATAAATTGTAAGCCTAAATGTCAAACCAGTCAACACCAATAAATTTACAACTTCTTGGACCTCCAAGTAAACCTGTACTCTGTCACAGAACCTTAAAAGGGGAATGGTTCCTTTCAAACTAACACTAGAATTCACATCACCTTCCTGAAAAGGCATTGTAACCACCAGAAAAGTACCTTCCAAACTCCCTGTGAAACCATAAAAAAGCAGCATACACAAGCATATTAAAGTTTTCAGAAGAACTAAATTTTAAAAAACAGTGATTTGTGGAGGTTCTCAAGATCTACTGGGTTAAGCTATCATTCAAAATACTACACAAAGCAGTACTTTATACAAAAGTGGCAATGTAGACACCTTAAACTAAAGTAATTTCAGGCTCTGAACTCCAGTATCAAATAAATACCTGAATCAGGGATGCAATTAGATGCCCAACTCTAAAAGAATAAAGTAATTTCTGACACATATCATCTTAAGGATTCTTTTATCAGCCACCCCGAGAGCCTCCCATCTCTGTACAATGCCAAAAGTAAATTACTTTTAACAGTTCACTTCCCCCATGCATTATTCACAAAGGTCACATACCAGAGTCCCTCTGTACAGCTGGATTTCCAACTTTATTAACTATCCGAAAATCGTCATGAACTCTTCTGGAATTACAAACAAAAGGAGCAGCATGGTCTATTTCAAACACTTTGCCCTACAGCCAATTGATGTACTGATCTTAATGGAGGTTAGATAAAGGAAAAGTTAATTTTTTTCTTATTTAGCATATTCCTGACTACAAGTAAGGTCACACCAATTTATCTTCAAGTTTTTAATTTACAGAAAAGATTCAGTAAGCAAGTGATAAACAACAGGAAACAGTGTTTATAACTATCTGGCTGCTGAAAAACAGCACTATCAAGTGGCAGCGATGAAAGTGTTTTAACAAGATTATTATTGCCAACAATATGACAAATTAAGTCTCCCAAACTACAAAACGGCAGTGAGACAAAAAATAATCTAGCTCGACTGTCAGCTCCAGATATACTGGAAATGCTTAAATACAAATGAACCTAGGAAAATTCAGTCCTGAAAAGACATCATAACTGTGAGGGGCTCAGTATTCTTTTTGGACAAGGAACTCACCCAGATTTTAAGTCTGTAATTCGTAAACAATTAGTAGCATCCAGTCCTACTTTTCCATTTCTGACCACACTGGAAATGAAGGGTGAGAGCGCTGGAGAAATTCTGTTCAAGGCAACTTCAGGTGACATTTTAATATGCTCCTCTTCTCCTTTTGTCTTGAGCTGCACAGGGATGGTAAGGGGCTGGGGGAAGGGAAAAAAAAATTCTACTTATTTGATGTAAATTTGCATGCACTCCACAAACACCAAAGGAAATAAAGCTAAGCACGCAAATGATCAGGAACTGTAACTGAATCAGTAACTGAAGTGTGCAAATGTTTATAAAGAAAAAAAAACACGGGCAATTTTTTTCTCCTACCTCTGCAACACTCAATGAAGCCCGTTTATTCAACAACAACATAAAAACAGACTTATGTCCCAGTCTCCTTTACTTAAGATCCTACCCCTGGGAGAAAGAGAAATAAAACTGAGGGTCCTTCTGGCACTTCAGAGCCTGGCTCTTCTTGTGGGCATTCCCACTAGCAGTCTATAATGCACAAGCCACATTTGTTCTGCTTCCATTGAAATCAACGAGACTTACATTACCGATTAAAATGGGACCAAGGATTTGATTTGTCTCTCTGTATTTTCATTTGTGATTTCTAACATCACTAATGTAACCACAATCATTATTACTTTTACACTATTTATTTTATTAGTTATTTAAACAATTTCAGGTTGCCTTTTAAAGGCTTTAAATACTGCTTTTTTTGAGGTGGTACCACCACACTCTTTGAAAGGCAGCTTCATTAACAAAGCAGACCAGGAATCTAATGTACACACATTTTAAACACAGCTTTTTCAGAAGTGCTGGCAATCACATGGTCTTATGCTGAATCAGTTAGGCCACTAAGTTAGCACACTTTAAGAACCTTCTGCTTCGTAGCTGAAATGCACAAACCAAGCACGTATATATTTTAAGTTACTGCAATCACTTAAAATGTGTACATAACTCATGCTCATTCTTAAACTCTGACCACTAGAAGTTATTTTAAAAAGCATCACTTAATTGAATACATACTGTATTTACTTCCCTACAAAATGTTGCATATGGACTGCTGTATTAATAAGTGTTCTATACAGAGAGTATGAACAATTCAAGGCAACAGTTACAATTTTCTGTTGATTCTAACACTCCGTTTACAAGCATTAGTTGGTAACTAATGGATTTTCTACAAACTGGTAATTCCCTGTAACTGGTAACATTAAAGTTCCACATTCTCTTTTTACTAGAGTCATTCTCACTGAAGCAGCATGAACCAGCATTCAAGCAAGAGGATTCAGGATTTATCGTAGCTATTCTGAACGTATCCATGTAAAGTGAAAGCCAAGCACTTTAAGGCAAACAAAAAGACTAATTAAGTAAGACTTTCTCAAAACAGTAATTATCTTTAATACACTGATTGTCTCATTTTATGGTAGCAAAACAGGCTGAAGCCTAAACATCTATGTCCTAACATATAACACATTTTCTTCAGATATACAACTTGTAGTCATTGACAATGGGCAATAACTTGAGTCTGCTTAGCAAACACCTACAGCAATTTAAGATGTTCCCTCCTGTATGTCATTTTTCTACCAAAAATTACTGCCTAGCCACTTCTATTCTTCCCCAGAGGAACTGAAACTACACAAGCCCATACTTGACCTATTTTCAGTGGTTTAGCTTGAACAGCTAACAAAAATGAGTTTAAATTAAGAAGATACTTTGCACAAGAGTGGCTAAAACAGGGCACACATTTCAGCCTGCCAGCTCTACTATAGGGAGAGTAATTTCAGGCAGAGGGGCAGTTCGACTGATGAAGGTAAAAATTTCTTAAACACGTTGAAAAACAAGCTATTCTTCTAGCAGTCTTTAAGGTACACATAAAGATCTCAGAATTGGTTCTGATAATGACACATTTTAAGGGGAATGTATGTGTTATGAGAGTAGAATTGTGAGACAGGAGAGATACATGTGGTGATCAAAGTTGAACAGATGCACCTTCCAAAACGAACTGCAGGACAAGATCCCATATTTTTTGTTAGTAAAATACGCAGATACTGTCAAAACGAGATGGACATGTCTTCTCAGCATCCTTCCTGGGTTTATTGCATCATTTCTTTAAGATCCACAATACCTTCTACATAACAAGCCAGAAACACAATACTTAAAGAGTTGCTATCAATTAAACTCACCAATTCATTTTGTAAACAAAGGTCTTTACAAACTATAACACAATTAGTACTGTTTTAATAAATTTCAGTTGTCATGCACATATTTTTTCCCCAGCTACATTTTCCCACAGTACTGGAAGCAGAACACAAACAAACTCAAGGGAATTAACAAAAACAAAACTCACTAGACTCCCTCCCAAAAGAAAGCATTTGAAAGAAGTAAATAAACTAGTAGCTGAATCCTTGTGGCCTCAGGAGCCTATCAGTAGGACTTCACTGTAAGCATAAAACTCCCAGCACCATCCTGGGCACCAAGGAGTGCCCAAACGCGAGATGCTCTTTTCCCATGATGGGCATTAATTGAAGCTGTAAGAAGGCCAAGGTGAATGTAGTGATGGAGACCTCTAAGTGTGAGGGTATAGCTTCTGCCCAACCCTCTCACTTGGCTGTGGGCACTCTGGTTTTGCTGTTCTCACTGAGTGCTGCAGCCCTCTTAGGCTCTGGGTGACAGAAGAAGAGTGGACCGCGACTACCTCTGGGTGTCAATAGGAGAGCCATGACCACCTCCAAGTGACAGGAGAAGTGGGGACCTGCGACCACCGGCAAGTGACAGGAAGGAGCAGACCTGTGACCACCTGCAAGTGACAGAAGAGGGGACCCACAACCACCTGCAAGTGACAGAAGAGGGGACCCACAACCACCTGCAAGCGACAGATAAGAAGGGAACCTGTGTCAACCTGTGAATGACAGAAGAAGAGGAGATCTGTGACAACTGACAGAAGAAAAGGAGATCTGTGACAACTGACAGAAGGAGACCTCTGACCACCTCCAGGTGACAGGAATAGAGAGGACTCATGACCACTTGCAGCTGACAGGAGAAGAGGGAACCTGTGACTACCTGCGAGTAACAGAAAAAGAGGGGACCCGCAACTGCCTGCAGGTGACAGGAAAAGAGGTGACCTGCGACCACCTGCAGGTGACAAGAAAAGAGGTGACCTGTGATCACCTTCGGGTGACAGAAGAAGAGGGGACCCCTGACCACTTCCAGCTTGACTGGAGAAGAGATGACCTGCAACCACATTTAGGTGACAGAAGATGAAACCTGTTACTACCTCCAGGTGACAGAAGAAGAGGGGACACACAACCACCACCGCATGACAGATGAAGAAGAGACCTGCAACCACCTGCAAATCACAGAAGAAAAGGGGACCTTCAAGTGACATCAGAAAAGGGAAATGTGACCACCTGCAGGTGACAGGAGAAGAGGGCACTTGTGACTACCTCCAGCCCCGGAGCCCGAACACACCTCCACCCGCCACCCCCAATGCAAACCGGTACCGTGGCTCTGCGGAGTACCGCTCGCCCCCCCCCCCCTCAAGTTTCCCCCCGCTTCCCGTCCCAGCCAGGCTCCCTCCCTCCCACCGGTGCCGGTGCCGCCCCGCGTGGAGGCGTCGCTGCGGCCAGCCGCCCCGCCCCGGCTCCCGGGAGCGCGCCGGGCGGTGCTTAAGCCCAGCCGTCGCCTTCCACCCAGCTCCTCCTGCACCCTCTGCAGCCTCCGTCGGGTCCCCGCTCGCCCCGCGGCTGGCGGGGAAGGGGGGGCGGGGCAGAAGTCCGCCCGCCCACCCAGCGCCGCTCCCGCAGGGCGGCAGGGGCGCTCCTCCCGCCCGCCCCCCCCCCGGGCCCCGCCATACCTAGGGCGGCCGGAGCGCAGCCGCTTGGCAACGGCGGTGGCAGTAGCGCCCGTCCCGGACCGTCCGGTCCTGCCCGGTGCCCCCACGCCCGGCGTGCGCGCCCCCGCCCCACGTGCGCGCTGCCAATCCCCGGACCCAGGGGTCTTCGCCGGGCTCGGCATTGGCGGCCGCCGCAGTGCCTGACAGACAGACAGGCAGGCGGTGTCGCGGCGCAGGCGTGGGGGTATCCGCGCGGCCGGGGAGGGGGCCAGTAGGGGAGGGGGTGGCCTTGCGAGCAGGCGTTCGATTAGGGCAGCCCGTCTGGACGAAGGCCCCCGCGGGCCGGCGGCCGCCAATGCCACCTGCCTTGCCCGTCGCCCCTGGCAACGCGGGAAGCCGCCGGCGCGGCGGGGCCTTGCGCGGAGGCCGGGTCCAGGGTTCAAGGCCCGGGCGGGTCCCCCGGCGCCATGGCCGCTGAGGTGGTGGTTGTGGGATCCTGTATGACCGACCTGGTCAGGTCAGTACCGGGGAGGCTCCCGCAGGCGCCGGTTCCCTGCCCTCAGCCAGCAGAGGGGCAAAGAGAGGCTTCCTTCGTGCGCCTCCCCAGGGCAGGCCAGGCAGCCCTCTCACGCCTGGTATCACGTCTCTTCTCTCAGGCCGGGACAGGAGAGGGGTTTGTTCAGCCTGGAAAATAGAAGGCTCTGGGGAGACCCTTATAGCAACCTTCCAGTACCTGCAGGGGCTAAAGAAAGCTGGGAAGGGACTTTTCACAAGTGCAAGTAGTGATAGGACGAGGGGGAATGACTTTAAATTGGAAGGGGGAAGATTTAGGTTGGACATTAGGAAGAAATTCTTCACGATGGGGTGGTGAGGCAGTGGCACAGGTTGCCCAGGGAAGTTGTCGATGCCTCCTCCCTGGAGTGTTCAAGGTCATATTGAATGAGATTTGACCAACGTGATCTCGTGGAAGATGTTCCTGCCCGTGGAGGAACTGAACGATCTTTAAATTCCCTTTCAACACAAGCCATTCCATGATTCTAAGTGGAGTCAGCGCCGGGTGCGGTGGGTGAAGCTCTCCTCCCTGGGCAGAGTGCAGTGGGGCAGGGCGAGAAGGGGAGGGGAAGGAGCAGAACCACAGTGGGGGCGGCTGGGTCTGGGTGATGTTAGCCCTGCAAACAGTACTTTGGGAGAAGGCTTTGGGAACAGAGAGAAGTTTGAACGTGTTGTCTGCTGAAGCTTTGATCAGCTCTCTGTAACTTCAGGGAGAAAAGAGGCTTGGGTTTATGTTTTCAGCTGTGCTAGATGGCTTGCCATTAGCCTTGCCAGGAAAACAGCATTTCATAGCAACCCCACATGTGAAATCGTGCACTCTGATACTCTGTCAGCGGAGAACTTTGAAACGATTTTATGAAGGTAAATAAAGCTGGTCAACTGTAACACATTTTCAGTTCAAAGCACCTGTCAGCACTAGAAAAGCAAGCAAGCAAGCTTCATATTGTAAAGAAACTGAATTTAATTCCATGAAAAAAAGTAGGTTTTAAGTTTATTACTTGCAGACAACATTTTATGTGACACTTCGAAAGAAGAGAGGGATAGAGAGAGAGAAGGCTTCCCAGCTATACATATCCGAACAGATCGAGAACTGGAAATAGGAAACCATCAAAAAATTTAGCACATCTGCACCCCAAACCTGTTTTCTAAATTAAGAAATCCTGTTATAAAGTAATGTCTTAATTCCTTTTTATTCATTTTCTAGACATCTTGCTTTTAGAATTAGGTATTTGGGTCTCACTGTTTGTTTTTTTTTTTTTTGTGTACAACAGTAAGGTTTGGAAAATTCTTTTAAAAATTAGAGTACAGGAGTTCATGAAAACTCTTGGTTCCAGCAGCCTGAGTTTTACAATAAATACTAAATATTGGAAGAATTCAAGCAAGATTGCAAGAGTTGGCGATGATGCAAATACTGGCTGACTTTGTCAGCCCCAGTAAACTTGCAAATCAGTCTTTGATTTGCACAATTTTAAACACATCTGTTTTTAAATTGTATATGCAGACTTGGTTAAAATAGGATTTAAACATATCTGGACTGCATCAGCTTGTCCTGCTGGGAATTCTGCAGTAAAAAAACGCGGTTCCTCAGTCTGTATCAGTAGACAATTATATCAAAGCCTGTGGGTCAGAATGGAATATACGATTAGAAGAATATGCTGAGGAGTAAGTACGGTTTAGGCGAAGACATGTGTTGCAGAAACAATGTAAAACCTTAAATAATCATAAAACCCATGTCAGAAAGATTTAATGCTTTATGTAATCTGCAGAACACACTGGCAGCTTTCCAAGAAGAGTAGTTGTCTTGTAAGTCACAGTAAGATCTTGTAGAACTGATCTTGACGTTATGTGTGAATGAGCTATCAGATGCTTGTGATGTTATATTGAAATATAAAACATGGTGCTCTAACCTCAAGACATTCCTTTTCCAGTCTTTTTAAAATGTGGGAAAAAAAATCATCAAAAAATTGTCTACCAGTTTAAGCACTGATAACAGAGCCGCAGCTTTGGACTTTTTCTTGACACTTAAACAAACAAAAAAGAGAACTCCCATTTTTGTGGCTGCACGTGTGATATGATGGAAATGCAGTAAGTTATTTGAAGCCACGTTAACTGGCCATATTGCAACCAGAGATAAAACTGTGTGTTGTAGCCATAGATACTGTTACACAGAGATTAAGTGGTTGAAGAAAAGCCATTTAACTTTTCAGTCAGCTGGGAGGGTTTCTTTAATTTTGCAAATGCTATCACAAGAATGTATCTGACTCACCATTATTAGCCTCTGCCTTAAGGTACAGTGAAGGGCTTTTTATTAGTGATAAGCTAATTTGCTTCAACTGAAACAGAAGGGACAGCCTCATTCTTTCTGTTCGTAGCGCCGGAGTTTAGGCACTTAATAAATATTAATTATTAAAATAAGAAAAACAGCAGGTTTAAGTTTAGCTGGCAAGAGTTTACTCTGACTGAAATCTCCATGTAAACATAGTTTAAGTGCATCCTGTATTAGAAAAATCCTGGTAAAATTACTAGAAAATCCTAAACTGTAGACTGGGATGCGCTTAGGTAGAAAGCAAAGCTAAGACACAGGGAATGATAAGCAAGAATTTATTAAATGTGGTCAGAACTGCTTGGTTAGTATTAGGATTGATGCCAGGAGGGTATCTCTTGTCTATCTTTGTATCTGGGATTTGAAGGGGGCTGTATATTCTAGATTTAAAGCTGGATTTGTTTCAGCAGGGATGAAAGAGCATCATATTTTTGCGAGTTTGTCTGTTGTTTATGCTGATATTTTAGTTTGTAGAAGACATGGACAGCACTGATCATGTTAGATGTCCATCTATCATCCATTTGGAAGAGACTGAATAAACTGAATTAGGAGTGAGAGTCACGAAAGGAGGTCAGACATATTTTCAGACACATTGTGTTTGAAAGGGATATTCACTACTTAGGACTAAAGCTGATCTTTCCTAGAATATAATCATATTGATTGAGACTCTGCCGGAGTTAGACAATTCTGTGTTATAGCTCAAACTGATAAAATACCATGTTTGCCCTCCAGAATACAATCTGGGCTCTCTGTCTGAAAAGCTAGCAGCTCACAGTGGCAGACATTAAATGGTAAACATTCCCAGATCTGTAGAGGCAAGGTACTGAAAATCAGAAAGATAAGCTTCAAGCTACCATTGGACATATGGTAGCCAGATTCACCACTTAAAAATGTTAGCATGTTGTGTTTTTACACAATACAATAAGCTAATGATTTAAAGAAGCATAACCCCTGTGTGAAATGGAAATGTACAATTTGAAATTCACTGTGTCTTACATAATGACTGAGAAGAAAAAGGATGGGGACCTTCTGTTGAAGACAGTATTCAGATGTAACTTTGAGCAATAATCACATTCAGAAGAAAGAGTAGTGTGCCTTAAAAGGGGCCCAGTGGTTTGCTTTTAAAACACTGTTCTCATTGGAAATTCTTTTCTCATTGTCCTGTAGCGCTGCAGTGGCAGAATGTGGGTTTTCTAAAGTGAATTTAGTACAATCAAAACAACCTCACGTACATACATGCAGTAAACCACACTCTTTTGGCTTAGTAGGACCAGGAACAAAACATATTTGTGGTCACAATCACAATCAACACTTCATTGGCAATACCAGGCAATAGTAGTAGAAAACAAAAACAGCATTATTCTATATAATCTAGATATCACACCAGATGGGTACCATCCATAGTGTTATTGAAATAGTTTCTGTTCTGACTAATATTTGCAGACTGGTCACGGCATTGGCATTTTAATTCATATTAAATTAGGACAAGACTAAACATATAAACCAATGAGAGTCAGACACACTAAAACAATTAGAATAAACAGGAGAAACTTTGGCATGGCAGTTGAAAACAGCAGAAGCAAAGAACAAAATGTAAGATGGAAAAACAGTCTTTGGATGGTCACAACAGCAAGAGTTTTTCACTTTAACTCAAGGGAATGAGACCATAGTTCAAATACTGGAAAACTATGTTTGTTAGGGTGTTCAGAATCTGAAGTATTACTTTTCCGTGGACCGCTTTCCTTCCCTCAGGTTGCTTTGTTCCCTGCAGGGAGTAGAACTAAAAATTTTGCTTCCAGTCTCCTATTGTAACAACTGTTGTTAAAAATTATTGCAAGTAGAAGACTGACCGACAGAAAGCATTGAGCAAGGGAAGAAAGACATGGCAGGAAAAGGATTGAGCTACAAAGTAGTATGTTGCCTGACTGGAGTGGACAGTGCTGACAAATACACATCTGGAATTAACTTCCTAGAGTGGCCTGATAAACACATTGAATCATCTTCGCTAACTGAGCACAATGTCTGCTTATGCAAAATGCCGAAGGTGTCTCCATTAGTGAGAGTCTATGTCTTCCCCTTAAGCATCTAGTGGCAATTATTGTCAGCTGAAGTGCTGAAGTAAATGGCTCCTTGAAATGTCCATGATCCAAAGCTATGTCTCTACTTTCTTTTTTGAAATGTAGTATTTGGGACAGTAATTTTGGGCTTTTTTTGTGGGATTATGGAAAGAAATTTTCTTATGTTCCTTTTCAGCAAGCAGGGAAAGGCTCATATATGACTTCATTTTCTTCTTTGGTTTGTTTCCAGGTTTTTCACATGTGTTCTCATTTCCACCATTTCTCATGCATGCACAGCCACCATGTTATAATGATTTTTCTTGCCTTAATTTTTTTTTACTGCTCTTCAGCTTCTCTTAGCAGCAGTGTTCTAGAATCTTTCAAATCCATTTCATTTGTGTTTTTGTTTTTATCTGTAATGCTTCCCCTGCAGCAGCCACTCCTCATTCTAGTCAATCTGCCGTTGCCAGCAGCATGGGAAAGCACAACTGTGAAGGAATACAAGCTTAGTCCAGTTGAGGAAATTAATCTTTTGGATCCAGAGAAAGGCATCAAGGCATGAGAGAATGTGTCATCTCTAAATTGTTTAGTTTATGTAATAGTGAAAAATCTGGGCTTGGTTTCAGAGCCTGTACTATTCCCTTGTCTTCTTCTCTGACCTAGCAAAGTTTGAGTGTATAGTAAACACGGGATGCATAGTCTCAGTGTGAAAAAATGGGGTAAAAATAAAGTTGGTGAAATAGTAATGAGATTCAGTAAGAAAATTGTGGTTTGTTCATATACAGCTTTTGAGTATTTGTAGTGGTCCAGACACTACACATCTGACTTGGGGCCTGATCCAAGCTCATTCATGTTGATAGAAGCTTTTCAGTTCTATAAAATTTGTTGTTACATTGTCATCCCCTCCAAAGCCTGAGTGATCAGCTTATTTTAGGGTGAGACACAGTTTAATGTTTTAGTGTATTAGAAGTATTTGTTGTTATAGTCCAGACCTGAAAAGCTTCCAGTGCAGTTTCTCTAGAAAAAAAGGACAAAATATTGGAGAGGGAAGGAGGAGGAAAAATGTCTGGCTGAGTGTTTCTTAATTTAACACAAAATAACTAGGGCAAGGCCTGCAATGACTTTTTTTAACCCATTACAAGAGCTGCATTTGCAAGCAAGTTTATGAACCCCAAGCAAGAGACAGTGCATCATTGATCCCAGCTGGCACTTTTTGAAAGAAACTGTTGTTTGTACAGCAGAGGATACTGTGGGTCGTCTCCGAGTAGGACTGGTGGTGCTAGAACACCTGCTTACACTTGTCTTTGGCTTTTATCCATGAAAACTGTGGAAAATGTGGAAATTTTGAAAGTCTTGGGAAATATGAATGTGAAACTGGTCACACAATGTCTTTTAACTTAAGTGCAACAGAAGTGTTGTTTTCTGGATTCTGTTTAATTGAAACCTCCCAGCCCTTTCATTTTGTGTCTTCATTTTGTGTCCTAAGCTACTGTGTACTGTAATTAGGCACTGTCTTTCCTTCCAGAAGCAATTCTATTTCAGCAATAACTAATATGACTCTTGTTTCTTAGACTCTTGTTTATCTGGTTCAGTTTTAATGGTATGTATTTAGCAGTGCTTTTGAGTTAAAGGAGAGCCCTTGTGCTACTACAGTCAGGCCTGTACTACATGAATGCTACAACTGAAGTAATTTTTTTCATCTTCTCAGTAATCAGGAGGTATCACTATTTCATAGAATCACAGAGTGGTTTGGGTTGGAAGGGGCCTTAAAGATCATCCAGTTCCAGAACCCCTGCCATGGGCAGGGACACCTCCCACCAGCCTGGCCTGGAGCACTTCCAAGGAGGGGGCATCCACAGCCTCCCTGGGCAACTTGTTCCAGCATCTCACCACAGAATTTCTTCTTAACATCTAATCTTAATCTTCCTCCTTCCAATTTAACGCCATTCCCCCTCATCCACTCACTATATACGCTTGTAAAATGTCCCTCCCCAGCTTTCCTGTAGCCCCATTAAGGTACTGGAGGGCCACTATAAGGTCTCCCTGGAGCCTTCTTCTCCGGGTTGAACAAGCCCACTTTCTCAGCCTGTCCTCATAGCAGAGGTTCTCCAGCCCTCTGATAATCTTCGTGGCCCTCCGATCATCTTCGTGGTCCTCCTTTGGACCCATTCCAACAGTTCCATATCCTTCTTCTGTTGGTCATTCCATAACTGAATGCAGTACTCTGGATAGGGTCTCACGAGAGTGGAGTAGAGGGAGAGAATCACCTCCCGTGACCTGCTGGCCATGCTTCACTTGATGCAGCTGGAAAACATTTTGGAGTTGGAGGAGGGAAGGGGGTAGTCAGCTTTCTAAATACAGGAAAAAAGTAAAGAGAAATTGAAAAAAGGTCTTAAAAATGACAAAAATAATAGAAAAGACATGAGATTTACTGCAGAAAGTGTGAAGAGGCTGTGGAGTTGGGGTTGAGTAAAAAGTCCTGGAATCTACTATCCTAACAGTGACAACTCCCCAGCTATCCAGATGCCCCCAGTTTTTCAGTTTCTCCCAGCTCTGGCTGCCTGCTTGCTTTCTGCAGTTTTCTCACATGGCTGCATTGCAAGGCTCAGGGAAAAACTCTGCTTTAATCCTGCTATCTTCTCCCAACGCCAGCTTTTTGGAGGATACGGCACCCAATAAGTCCTCTGTTACCTCCTCCTTCCCATGAATGAATTCCCAGCTGTCTGCTTCTGTTTCTACCAGCTGTAATGTCTGGTCTGTTTAAATTTGTAAATTGCTTTGAGATCCTTCAAGATGAAAGTTTCTACTTAAGTGAGATCATTATCATCTTCTACATTTCTCCACTCCCTGTTCTCAGCTCAAGTTTCTTGTCTCACCTCAACTTGGGGTCCAACACAGTGCTTAAGATTCCCAGCAACACAAAGCTTACACGCAAATTTCAGCTTCCAATTCTTGACTTGTTTGACACCTCTCAGAATACTTCAGAGCTGAAGGTTAAATATATGTATTTTCCTGAGCCAGTGCCAAAATACTTAGCACTTGCCACGCTCAGATCGTACTTCTGCATTTGCGTCTGACTACACGTTATTTTGTGTGCTTCAAGAGACTGTGTAGTCCTCTTCCTCCCACTTCTGAGGTACTTACTCATTCTAGGAAGCATTCCAGCTACAGTGTTGTTCTGTGATCCTACGCTATATTCTTACAGCCATACTTTGTTCATGTTCTTGTGGTTAAACTGTAAGCCTGTCAGGGCAGGGATTTTTCTCCTGTCTGGTGCAGGGAACTTAAGGAGTGGAACCCTGACAGGAGTTCAGAGGGCTCTATCTGGTCAAAGACATAATATGGTGTTTGGACAGGAGAACCTCTTCTCTGTTCAGCTGCACATCTGGCTGTAGTCTTCATCTTCCATCTTTTAACTGACTGGTAGGAGAGTTTTTTTCACAGTATAGTGTATCTGTGTTTATTCCCAGTGTTATTCACATTCGAGTGAAATTTCCTTCTTTCCTACAAAAGTGAGGTCATCTTAAACCTGTGTTTATGATACTGTAGTCATTTCCATGGCAGTAGACTATGATATCATCAGCGGAGGATTATGCCTTTCCTATGTGTGTTAGCAATTAAAAATTATGGTTTGTGAGATAAAACTAGTGTTTACCAAGCTTTTTAGGTTTAGTCCATATGAAGCAGGGAAACTATTGCTTAATTCTTTAGAGAGTTCACTTGGGTAATGGAGTAAATGAATCCAGAAACATTTTGGTCTAGCAGGTGATAAGTTTTTTGGGGTGTGTTATCCTAATGGGAGAAGAAAATCAGCTACTCCATCTTGTGTTCTCTTGCTGGCAAAGAAGAATTGTCTGAAACACCATGGTACCCATTGTTTTGATATTCAAAACCACTTAAATGCTTGACTTAAAAGTATCACGATTTTCTAGTCTCATTAGACTGGCATTTTTCCCCTTTGGAGGTCAGTAAGCTATTATACACTACTAACAAAAGTAAAACAATGTGCTTATCAATCTTTTCATCTTTTTAATGGGTGCCCTGTTTGCCAGCTATCAGTAACTCGATCTCTTTGTTGAACCTTCCAAAGTATGTGCCTGCTTTCTCATAGATTGTTGACAATAGAAGCCAATTGCAACACTGCCAATGGTAAAAGAAATTCATTCATTTAAAATATAGTGACCAGTGTTAGAACAGTTGCTGATGCTGCAAGATGAAAATGGTGGATCCACAACATAATTTATTTAATCCCTTCAAGTAATTAAGAATTTTTGAGCCAAGAAAGTAGACTTTTCTAAACAAGAGCGAAGAGAAAGGGAAAACAGATTAAATAAAAGATTATAAAGAACATCATCTGCCTAGGTATTGCAATATGAGACAAGATTTGTAGCCATTTATTGGTAATGTAGTTTAATTACAAGAATACACTATACCTGTGCACATTTCAGCCTGTCTGGTTTCCCACAAAACAGAACTGAACTCTCATAAAATATGTTTGAATAATCTGGATCAGAATATTAGAAAAAATCTCCAAATGGTGTGCCCTAAGTATATACAAGACTTGCATGTGTCCAGTTCCACAGAAAGTCTTAGACGTGAAAATGTTCTCCCTGAAATTATTACAATGTTAGTAACAATAGTACAAAGAAATTCCTTTTCCCATTTACATTAATGGAAATGGAACCAGGTAGGAATGGAACAAAAGATAGGCAGGCATAATTTTTGTATGGAGTTTTTGGAGGCTGGGATTACTAATGCTTTAACAGACCTGGCTTGTATTTAGTGAGTGTAGAGTCAGGTGATATTATAGCAGCCTCCTGAGTGTGCAGCTTCCCCATCATTCTACATTCCTGCTGAGGCTTCAGCTGCCTGTGGAAAACCCAGAGTGATGCCTCTGTTTGAAGAAAATGAAAATCCAGGAAGTGATTACATTATAATCAGGGAAGAAGCTGTTGGGATAAAAACTTATTTACCAATTGTCCAATGTCAGCGTCTGGAGGAAGGGGTTTGTGTTCATTTCTGCTGCAGTAAAAATGTAATTTTATCTCAGCTGTGCTCTATAACATATGGCCATTGCTTTGTTTTATAACATCCCACTTTACAGATAGCATAACTGTTGCCTTTTGCTTTCTGTAGAATTCTTATACATCCATGCAGGTCCAAGTAAATAACATGCAAAACAGTGATACACTGGGCATTGACATTATCAGTATCAGGGTATGTCTTGGGCCTCTGCTGTGTCCCTATGATACAGGTTGAATACTAT
This sequence comes from Tapera naevia, assembly GCA_033556795.1. Taxonomy (NCBI): domain Eukaryota; kingdom Metazoa; phylum Chordata; class Aves; order Cuculiformes; family Neomorphidae; genus Tapera; species Tapera naevia. Next base: position 14,421,187 of record JAUMJJ010000246.1, on the reverse strand, counting down.
GTTGTGTCATGAGTTTATCTATAATTTCATGTCCCAATGAATACTCTTTTACTTTATAACTCCCACATTTTTTATTGTTTTCGTTATTGTCCCTGTTATTATTGGAAATGCTCTTAGACTATTTACAAGAGAACATCTCTTGCCTATTGGGTGTGGAGGTGTTTGCCATACAAGTTTCATGATAGTCAAAGGGGAAATTGCAGAAAAGGACCTCTTTTGAAAATATTTGTCACAATAAACAGTTGTTGGGCACTATATTTTAGCAGCCAATGCTGATAATATTGTATTTTCTCTCCCTTTATGAGCCACAGAATGATCTGATTAATAGTTCCGTTCTGTCTTGTTAATTAATTGCTTGTTGGCTCTACTGTTAATGGAAATAACCATTTTCCTAGATGCATTTCTACACATTTTGGGGTGAATTTTAGTACTTCTGACAGTAAAAAGCTCCTGGCACAAATCAAAAGCTGCAATAAAAATTGCACAGAGTCGATGGTAACAAATTTGTGTAAAAACACTCTGAGCAGGCATATATATGGTGTTGCCTCTAGGAGCTGTTTGAGCTGTTCTTTCCATAAGATTTTATCAGTAAGGTTTTTTTTGCTTGTTTTATTTGGCTCCTGTTGTTAGTCCTTATATCAGGCTGCAGTAAGTTATTTGATGCTGACATTCCTGGTTCCTTTCAAGCCTGGTATTTTATACTTTGAGCCTGAAGAAAACTCAAAATGATTTTTCGCTAGTATATTGCCTAAAGAGGTGCACCTTCATACAACATGTTGATTTTTGTGACAACTAACTATAAAATAAGAAGGTGGTAATACCCCAGATACATCAGTGTTGTGTGCTCTATTCTGGGTTTGATTATTTCTTCTTTCCATTTTTTTCTTTAATCACTTTTGTCTCCTTTTTTCCTGTACTAGAACATGTCATCCCTGGACCATCTATGATTTCCCCTCATTTGTCTCCAGCTCTTCTTGTTATCTTTTTACATCATGTTCTTACAGTGTATTTCTTTTCTTTATTGCTATTTTTCTGCCTCTCATCTTTCAAGAAATGTTTTTCTTCCAAAGAATCCTAACTCCCTTTTGCTAATTTACTCCATCCATCACTTGCTATACTTCCTGTCATCTCTCAGATCCCTGCTTTCAAAAAATGCATAGACCTTGATAGTGTAAACAGCAGAAAGAAACAAATGTGTTGGTCAGAACTGAACATAAAGGATAGGAAGGAATAGGAAAGGCAGATCACATTCAGTGCTCTTGGAAGGACAGGCATTTTCCATGTTCTCAGCTGTAATGACAGTGAATATGCCTTCCTTCTTCTAATTGTCTGATCCTATAAGTATTATTCATTGGGAATATTCTGTTAGTATTGCTCAATGTTTTTTTCTTTCTTATTATTTTTTTTTTTCCCCTGGAAGGAACAAAGTACAAAATGACCTGTTGGGAAAAAGCGGCTGGTGCTTTTGCTGCAGCTTGTACTACTCCATATAAAGGCAACAAAAATTAGCTGATTTTTCTTCAGTTTTCATTCCCTCATTAAATTCTGGCATTAATGGAGACATGTGAGTTGCTTACTGGCAGACGTCATAAGCCAGACTTGTACAGAATTACCTTTCTGATTTTTAGAGCTCTGCCTTTCCCGAGGGAGTTTAAATGGTGAAAAAGGTGAAGGTGCTTACCTAGAGGAAATTCCTATGTATCATGGAAGAGTTAGCCTTGGCCAGCAAAGCCCATGAGCCTCCCACACCCTACACATTCTCCTCTTTGCCCCTCAAGCCGTAATGTTATTGTAATTCAAGATTTTAGTAGTTGTCTTTATAATTAGACTGAACTTCAGATAAAGCTTTTTTTTTTTGTATTAGTGAATCAAGGGTAAGATGGTTTCAAGGTAAAAACTTGGAAGTCTCTGTGAATTTAGCCCTGAAGTGGTCAAGGAGTTGGACTAGATGATGGGTTTAGGTCCCTTCCAACTGAACTAAACCTATTCTATTCTATTCTATTCTATTCTATTCTATTCTATTCTATTCTATTCTATTCTATTCTATTCACATTACATTGCACTACATTACATTACACTGCATTACATTACATTATATTCTCATATTAAGTTTTTGTATTGATTACTTTTATTTGTTATGATACATTAAGTATATCTAAACTAAGTATTGTTTTGGTTATACTTTTAATTTGTGACCCATATGGATTCTGTAGGAAGCACTGTACTTGCAAACTTGGTGTCCTGAGTATGAGCTTTTAGGGCAACATCTCATTGAAGAAAATTAATAAAATTTGGACTGCAATATACTTTGTCTCAATGAACATGTAGTGAGAATACATGTCATGTTGCCTTTGATATTATAGTTTATAAAAAACAACATGCTTGTGTGTAAAATGCCAATACTTAATGGTGTGTGGCGGTTTCCTTTTATTTTTTCACTGGAAAAGACTAATCACAAGATTTGTAGGTGGGTCGGTAGGTGCCCTATTTTCTGCATGATAGTAAAGCAGAAGCACAGGTTACTTTGTTGATTTACCAATATATAAAAAATCACGATGATGAGAACAGGGACCCTGAGGACACATATTATTTCCACTTTCTTCATTGTTGTCTAAGAAATGCTTTCTTTAAGAGGTAGAGAAAAGATTAGTGTTCACATATGTCTTGTTTATCTTAATCTATCCTTGTGCCTGTAAAGATCACTCTCTTGTCTGGGTTGCAAAGATAGTTTTGTGTTGTTTTTTCTGCTTTTGCTCTGGTACTTCATCATGATATAATGTTCTGTTCAGCATAGGAACCGTAGGCAGCCTTCTTTGCTCCTGGGTAAGCACAGCAGATCTCAGAGACAATCTATTCTAACACTGCCATCAGATTGCCTTGAAAATAATTACGTAACTGCAATTCCAAAAATAATGTAATTGAGAGACATCAATGAAGAATAACGTGGGAGGCAAATAAAGTTAGAGAGTAGCAATTCTGAAAATTTCCACAATCTTTCTAAAATACAAACCAGATGTTTGGTAAGAATGATGGAATATTTGCTGAGACTTAGATATCTGAAAATGGATTTGTATTTGTTTGGGTATTTTAAATCTCTTTAGAACTTCAAATTTTGAATTAAGCATTCCACAAATTATGAATTCATCGTTGGTTTGCCCAACTTTCCCCAAAAGTTAACTGCTGGTGGTGTGAGGAACTGTTAGAGATTTGTTGTTCCATGAGAAAGCTTTTTACTTTTGGCAATTAGTCAAATAAATAATTTCTTTGTATTTCATACTCCTGACATAAGTTAGGAATTTTGATCCCTTGTCAGTATCATCATTTCATTGAAGTACAGTGCACTACCATAAATGCCTCAAGACATTCATCCGGCTGCCTTCTTATTTCTTTCATCTTTTAATGTCTAGGAGGGTAAAATCTGCTTCTGCTCAAAGCTTCATGAGAAGTGTTCATTGAAGGTCTTGAAGAGCTGAGGACAATTTGTTCTCATTGTACATGTTACAAATTTAGGTCTTTTGAAACTGAGATTGTGGTTGCGCATGTAAGAAGTTACCGCTCTTGTGGCTCTTCCACCTGAAGTTGAAGCTATTCGTTTGGTTGTCTCCCTCACTAGAGACTTGTTCCAGTTGTCTCAGTTCAGCTGTTTGCCCATTTAGTAATGAGATTTACAAAACTGTTTGTCTTTTAAGTATGTTTATGTTTGAGGGTTTCATAAAATAAGTATTTTCTCTGATAGCAAAACTTAAAAGATTCGTGCTGCTTTGTACCAATTAACCATTGACGTGTTTGTGTTGTGGTGACAGACTGTATATAGTGTAAACTCAAACAAGTCCCTCCCTGCGAAGGGACTGCTTTGTAAGCATCAATTGTTTTGCCTGGTACCATTTGGGTAATGTTTCTGTGCTGTTCATTGCTGTGGGCTAGAGAGAGGACTCAGACAATCAAACATTCAAGCAAAAATCAATTATTGTAATTATCTGAAAAGTTAAATTTTTTGAATAAAATTTGTCATTTTTGGGGACATACGCTGTTTTTATCTTGACAATTTTTATCAGTCATTATATATTAAGAACCTAGAACCTAGAACTGGGATAGCCCTATATTTAAACCAAGCTGTAGTTAACTAAATTCCTGAGGGAGAATTTCTTTCATAAATCCTGAACATTTTATACCTTCAAATAAGATACTTTAGTGGATTATTAAAGGGAAGAAAGCATAAATGAGTCAAGAACATAAGTTTTGAAGATGAGTTGTGGTCTTTTTGTCTCTGTGTTATGGATACTTTCTCATAGCGCATGTTCAAATCTTTAAAAATAAAGCTAGACGAAACAGACCATGGCTAAACCAAAACGTGAAGCCAAATCCAAAAGAGGTCTGAGACTTTTCCACCACATTGTTGCACTAATATTCCTGGCTAGAGGCAGGAACTGTTCTCTCCTTTGTATTTGTTCAGTTCTGAGAATTGTTAAAGCCCAGTAAAAAAAAATACCAGACAGTGGCTAGTTACACCTACTGTAATCTCACAGGGATTTTCCACATTCTAGGGAGTTCCCAGGAGGTGGGAAAGAGCCAGTTTTGGTCAATGATTCAAAGAGAACAGAATCAAAGTGAAGTTTTTGGTATTTTACATTATATTCCTTTTTATTGATGCTTTTACAAGCAGCACTTCTTCTATTGTATTGATAGCCCTGATGTTTCTCACCTTTCTCCAGGAGAAAAAACAATGTCTGAATGGGGTTTTTTTAATGTTCTGTAAATGACAGTCATTTAGATAATGTGAATATCTGCTTTACCATACAAATTCGTTTTCCTTCTGGGTTGCCTGATGAGAATACTGGTTTTTTTTTCCTCAGAGAAAAATGTTTCTGTGCTTTTCTATTTTCCTTTCTCATGCATATGTCATTTCTCAGAAACATACTGATATTTCATGCTTTTCTTCAGTACTCAATTAAACATTAGTTGCATAGTGTTAGGTGTTTTCAACATACAAATTATCGACCTCAGCTTAGGGCTGTACTGTTGCCAACAAAGGCACTCCTCCTCCTCCCCTCACTCGCTTTCTCCTCAGCCCTGCAATTTCTGGACCAATTTGCTGATCCTTGGAACAAAAATCTTTTGAGTTAGGAAGCTCTGTGAGCAATAAAAGCAATGCAAGAGAAAGTGGGAAAATGCTGCTGAGGGGAGGACAGGGATTTACATCAGCTTAAGCTAACAGTAATAATACATCTTTATAGTACTTTCATGTGTTGAAAACAATGAACAGACACTGGTTACATGTCAAGAATCAGAAGCAAATCATGATTAATTTCAGGATAAATTTATACAGATAATGCTAATATACATCTCTCCCTTTCCCTCCCCTCCTACTTCAGACTGTCTCTGAATAATGATGTAGTCACTGCCTAGATAGGAACTTTTCAAGAAAACACAGAATATCAGGGAAAAGAGCATTTATGACTCAGTAAGTTGCACTTTCACCTCTGTTTCAGTGCTTCAACACAGTAGTAAAGGCTTCTGTTCTGTTTCTAATGCTGTCCTTCCAAAGGGATGTCTGTCTAAAAATACAAATGCTAATCAGCTCTTGCCTTTGAGGACATGCGTGGCATGCACTTACTGGAAGAGAGGGTTGAAGTTCCTGCAATGGTGAAATTCTTGTATGTGTAATTTTATTCATCCCAAACCTCTGAAACATAAGTGGATCTAAGATTCTTCGTTTCTCATGAGCAAACTTGGGCAGCATTGCAATACGCTTTGCATTTACATATTGTTTTGTGAAACATCAGTTGAAATTTTGAGTGATTGTATACCTTTATTTGTAATGTCCGGAGTATTTTAGGATACTTCAGTCTAAACTTTCCTCTATAAATATGACTCAGTAGTACAGTGCACAATATTTATTTATTTTCCATCTAATAAATGTTGGGGGTTTTCAAGTTTAGTTTCTGGTTGTTCATAAGAGATGAGAGCTTCATATCCTTTGTACCATTTATTCTCTGAAAGCTGAGCAGAATTTGTCACATAAGCAAAGTCTGTTGGATAGCAACTTAAATTAGGTTTTTCAAGTCAGTGTTTTCAAATTACGTCAAATTTGTAAATGACTTTACAGAACGTTTTATGTAACAATTCTGAAAGCTCATGTGACAGTTTTTCTAATTAACTTATTTAGCCTAGTTTTGGAGTAACATTAGCTGTTTCATCACTTTTAGGCTATTTGGTGTATTCTTTGTGGCACCATCAATAAGCCAAGAATTTATAGGGTTCCCTAATCATACAGATTACTCATCATTGCCTGCTCATAACAGAAGCCTGAAATGCTCATTAAAATTGTCTAGTGTGAATCAAAAGTTGGTGTAGTTGAAGTAAATGACAAGAGGATAGCGTTATACTAGCAAAAAAAAATCTTGACTGTGTGTTTCAGTGAAAGTGAAACCTCCAAGCTTGTATATAGATCAGTACTCTGAAATTGTTTAATAAGGAAAGTAAAAGTAGGCTTCTGCAGTAGAGAACTGTTCTGAAAGGACTGACAATCATGCCTGAAATGTAATAAGGTGGGATTTTTGATTAACAGTGAGTCTTGGGAATTCACTGCATGTTCTTGCCTAGTCTGTTAGCCTATTTTTAAAGTTGGCTAATTATAAACTACTCTTCCAGCTTGATCCTTTGCCTTTTGCCTTGTGCCTTTCCACCAAAACAATAAAAAAGGTCATCTCCTCGTCTTCAACAGGCTGTTTGATTCCCACAGGCAGTTGTTATGCCATGCTGCTTGAAACACTGAGGCCCAAACTCTAATCTCAGCAAGGCTGCTTTTTCACCAGTGCAATTATGGTGCTTCCATTGGAGTTGCATGTTGATGCAACTGAGACAAGAGTCAAGTCATGGTCTGGTCACTGTTAAAACAAGAACTGTAAGGTTGAGCATACTTCTTGAAAATGCATATGAATTCAGAGCAGCACTGTGAGCAGATCTCTGCTAAAATGTCCCAATTGTTAATCTTTGTCTAAAAATATTTTAGCTTCTTGTGGAAACAAATTCTGTCTAGATTAAGTTCTAATCTCTGAAGAACATCCTAAGGAAAGAAAATTAATTGAAGATTGACACCATTTTCGTACTGCAGAATTTAAATTAGAAGATTGTGTGAGCTCTAATGGATTGAGCTGATCTCTATTTTTGGTTTTGCCACTGGCTTCTTGGCTGACCTGAGGCACAAAAAGGCAAAATGACTTCCCTGAATTTCACAAACACAGAACAGGAATAACAATGTTCTAATGTTCTGCTTTTTTAAAGTGTAATGAGAGCTGTAGGGAAAAAAAAGGAATTATACAAGAGCTGCTATTACTATTCCTTACCAAGCCTGGATGAAACAAATATTCTTTACTGACTGGCCCATAGCTTTAGAAGTATGAATGCAGTACCCTGGCACTGCCTGCATAGGAGCTTCCTCAGCTGAGTTTTGTGGCCATCGTTTTCTGGTGAGAGAACCATCACTACTTTGGCTTCCAGTGGCAAAAGTAGCGATAAATTATAGATGTTACCATTAATAAACATTATTTATCTACACTCATTACACCTTGTTCCTTGAAACCTTATAGCTACTCATTGTAAACAACCTACTGGATGCTGCTGTGGGCAAACAATTTTAAGTTAGCAACCTTTTCCATATATATGAAGTACCTATCTGTATACTTCTAAAAACCTGTTATATTTTTATTTAAAGTGTTTTAAAGATTTCCCAGCAGAATATTCCCGGCTCTGCCTCTCTGGAAACAAGATGAGTGCCATTAGCTGTACATGTGAGCCTTTTGCTGTTTCTCTGTGGTCACCCACACAAAATAAAACCTACTGTGTACCACACCCTCACACTAATATCTGCAGTGCTCTTTTAGTGAGCATCCCTACTTAGAGCCTGTATCCTGACCTACATCTCTCTGGAAATTTTAACTACTATGAAGCACAGATCTGTAATAACTCCTTCCAAGCAAAAATCTTCATTTCTGTGGGTTCAGGACTTGTTTTGCTTCGCAAGTTTAATTTTAGATTTTCTTGGTTTCTTAATGATCCTAAACCTTTGGAATGATGAATGCTGGAATTGAAAATTAGTAGGGAAAAAAATGCTTGTTTTTCCTGAGAAATTTCAGTAAATCAGGCTTTGCTCTGTCATTAAGTCCATAAGATTTTGTAAACACTGATATGCCCTAGAGTTGTAGCTTAAACTCAGAAAGTAATATACATATATTCTTCATATCCTTTTGAAAAAGCACTCTATAATGACTTGCTAGTGCAGACGTGTGTCACCTTTTTTCTGAATTGGAGGACTGGCAATTTTGAAGCTGTTTGTAAGCTTTATGGATTATAAATTGACAAACAGAGCTGAAGTTAATGTCTTCCTCATTAGGGCAGATTCTTCTGCATTCTTTCAGACTCGTCTTTCCCACTCTCCCTTTGTTTCATGAAGCCTTCTGGAAACCTACCTGAGCTAACTGTCCTTGACCTAATAAGTTGCTAATACGTCATAGGAGGCCTTCGCTCCACACACATGAACTTGTTTGTAGCTTAAGTCATAGAAGGAATTCCATTTTTAAACCTGGTGCCTGGAATGCGTAGCTTGAGGAGGCAGAGATTTTGGTAATCTTGGTGTTGTAAACACAGTTTTGAGTTATGTGTTTAATAGAAGTGGCAAAAGTAAGCTAGCCTTTTGCATTTGGAGAAATTGTTCCACATAGCCTCAGTGACATTTTTCTTCCCTTCAACTTTTTGTTGAGATAGCAAAGCATCTGGTAGGGTTAACAAAATTACAGTTTTGTTTTGTTTTTTCCAAAATGGAAATTAAACTAGAATACACTCCTGATGGGTTTCCGCTTGTATTAGTGCATCTGGTTCTGGGCACCCATCCCCAGAAGGATGTAAATGTAATTGGAATGCATTCAAGAAACAAAAAAAAAAAGCTGAGAAGTTGTAAAGCTTGATTTGTAAGAGAAAAACTTAAGAAAGAAAGTTAAGTATGTTCAGCATGACTGACTGACAGCAGAGAAGAGGAAGATTTTGATAATCATCTACAATTTTGAGGGGTGTGAACACCAACAAAGTGAAAAATTACTTCGGTTGGTTCAAGAAGGTTTAATTAGATGTAATGAAATTAAATGAACAACATGTTAACTTGAGCTGAATGTTACAGTAAAACAACGTGAGCAATGAGACCTATAGATTTGTTATTTATCTGTATTGAGTTAGCACTGGGAAATCCCAGTCAGGGATCAAGCACTGCTGTTCCTGTAGAAACATGAAATGTGAACAAGAGAAATACAATCCCTTTCTTGAGTAATAAACGAGAAGCTTTACTGGGTGGCATATAAGGATGGCATATAAGGAATAAACTTAAACTGGTGGGATGTGAAGTAGAGACCCTAAAAGGTCTTTTGAGTCTTTTTTGGTCTTACTGGCTGGTTTTGGACCATTTAAAATTGCAAATATGAAGCTCTTATTTTGAAAATGCTTGTTATTTTCAGTCACTAATTTATGTATTGCTTTAAATTGGAATAGCCTTACTACGCGACTGCCGAGAGCTGGAGAAACTATACTTGGACATAAGTTTTTCATTGGTTTTGGTGGGAAAGGAGCCAACCAGTGTGTCCAGTCTGCTCGACTTGGGGCCAAGACCTCTCTGATCTGCAAGGTAAGCACTGACTTGCTCTTGTATTACAGCTGAATTAAATGTCATGCAAATTCCAGTAAACTTTTAGAAGACTTACATAAGAGTTGTTGGGTTTTTTTTAATTCCCCTGTAATTCCCTTTTCATTTTTTCAGCTATAAATTTAAGTATGAAGGAGGCTGTTCCTAGAACAGTGCCAGAACCAAAGACTAGTTGGCTAGAGTACTGGCAGAAATCGCGTATAAAGAAGGATTGCAAAACTCATATTAATATATCCTGGAAAAGAGAATTGGAGAGAATTTGAGGTGCTCAAAATTCAAATAATTTCAATTAGCCCTTTCTATTTATGTTTCCCACTGCTACAATGATTAGGGCTTCATTGGTGACATTCAGGTGCTAGGCATATGTGAAATTTACTTCATAGATTATTGAAAATCAGACACTGACAAATCAGTAACAAATTTGAGAAGAAATATAAAACTTTGTGCTTGAAGGGTTAAATCATTATTTCATTACTTGAGATTAGAATGAGATGTTCACGTCCAAATTCTACAACCTTTGCGTCCTTTGGGATTTTTATGCCCCCTTTTCTGAAGCATCTGATATACAGCAATTCTAAAGACTGGCTCACAGACCATCGAGTTGATTCAGCTTGGCAGGTGCTATGTTCTTACAATGCTTTTCTTTGATTTTTGTCATTAAATATTATAAGTTTTGAGAGATCATTACTAAGGTTAAGCTCAAATTTTCTATCTTGGTAGCCTTATTGTCTATCCTGTGCTAACTACAGAGGAAGCTTTGACTTAACTGGACATACTTTGTTATTGCCGTAGCTGGGGAGGATGCTAGATTTGCAAGATCAGTGTCTACCAGAGATACTGGAAACAGCTCAAGGAAAAATTTCTCACTGTTTTTCTAATCCAATATTTAGACTAAAGAATGGTAGCTATAGGCCTAAATTACACCTGCAAGCATTTATGTGGGTCGTTATCACTAGTTGTTCTACAGTCTGGATTTTTTTCATATTGGCAATGTTTGTTCTTCTGTAATATTGTGTATGTTTGATCATCTTTGCATTCAAGAATGATTAGATTCAAGTACAAGATGAACTGGCAATGAATTCCCTGCTAACATTTCCTGCTAAATGTTAAAGAATTTTTTTTCCACCGAAAGTGTGAATTTTGTTTCATTTTTTAATGGTCTAGCCTTTGCTCAGTGTGTACATGTTTCTGGAACCATTTTCATTCCTAATAAAATTTAGCAGTTACTATAATTTCTAATTACTTTCCAAAATCATGTTTGTTTTAGTAAAATCTAGCCTTCTTTTTTCTTTGTTCTTTCTGATGTATATTTATTGGAGAAGTGAAACAGCAGAGAACGACTCTAATACCTATAAATGTTAGTATTTTTAATTTTTTAATTTTAAAATTTAGTATTTATTTTTAAAATTGAAAATGCACTTTATAGCCTTACAAAATGTCTTCTCTCATGGCAGTACAGTCTTGTATCTGCATAGGTCAGTGGGACGTAGTTAGAAGTTTCTTTCTGAATAAGAGTCAGGCAACTGAACCATTACAATTCAATTATTTTTATTTTAACAAGTCATTGTAAGTATTCAGTTGTTTTTAAAATCAGTTTGCTCCTCCCACACACACGCTGTGCTCAGTACATCCTTTTGCTTTGGTCGTAATTCCCAGACATATTTTATCCAGTATAAGTGCAACAATTGCTTCTACAATCTGAAGTTCAAGGAAAGGAATCAGTGTTGATACTAGAGGGACATCCTTGTACGAGAGCTGTAATTTAGACAGAGGATGTCCTCGACAGACATCTCAGGTCAGGTGACAAGGCATTCTTTATACCTCAGAGCTTTAAAACACAAAAGAGAGCCAGTGTTTGTCTTGTGAGAGTTTGAGAGAAGGTGTTTTAGAATGACTTGCAATTATGAGTGGACATGCCACAGAATGCTGTGGATTTTAATGTAAAATCCAAGTACTCAGATTGAGTAGTGGAAATGCAAACAGTGTTCTGCTTTCTGCCTGGATGTGTCTGCAAGAGGCTGCTGTTATTCTGGGTTATCAATATGTATCACAGTGTTAATCTTAAACTCCCCTCCTCAGTATGCTCAGTACAGTAAAATAACATACTGATGGGAAAGTTGCCATTTCCAAAAGACAAGCAAGACAATTGTTCAGAAAAATGTAAAGGATTACTCTCAGGATTACTAAGCATAAATTACTTGCTTATGTTCATATGAGAACTCTGTTGCGGTACTGGAAAATGTAGAATGGTCTTGAGAGGTTCCAAACTCTCCAAACTATTCTTATTTTTTATTTGTTAAATTTTTAGTGTCCATTACCAAAAAAAAAAAAAAATCGGTTAACCATCCTAGAATAAGGTGGTGGAGGGATATTGATCAGAAAGACATTGTATGTTCTGAAAAAAGGCCCATATTACTTCTCACAAACAATTTGGTGTGATCCATGCTGGACACTGATGTTGCATGTGCTGAATTCTACTTAAGCCCCACATCCATTGGATTTCTACCTAGAAACAGGATTTGCTGTATGACCGTGCTCTGTAGCCTTCTTCCTTTAGCAAAATTTAGGTTGAAGTGCTATAAGCCTGAATCCTCACTTCATTGTAGGAACATAGCTACCTAGCTGCATTTCAGATGCAGACCAGAATATGATGGATATTGTCAATTGTTTTTTTCCTTTGGTATTGCTGTCTTATACTTGTTTTTAGTTAATTCCTTAATGAAGAAAAAGAGTAAACACAAAAAAAAACCTGCTCAAAAGAAAGAGCATATAGAATAGATTAAACAAACAACTGTCAAGAGATACACGATTTTGTTGTGGTTAATATGTAGGTACAGATGAATTTGATTCTCTAAGCTACTAGAATTTTACCTGGTATGATGCTAGCCAGCTCCCCTAGCTCCACATGGAAAACGTGATTACAAGCAGGGAAAACCTAGACTCAAAAATACTGATGTAATTCCGCTCATTCCAATATGTAAACTATGCTACCATAATGCTTCTACAATTGGCTATTGTTAAGAACTCGAGAAAGAAGAAATGCTATTTCAGCACATAAAACATTCTGTGATCATCAGATTAAACATTTATTTTTCTGTTTACCCAGTAGTCCATCTAGCAGACCTGTGCAAAAGCAGAAAATATTTAAAACAACATTATATAATTTGTCATGGTCAGTAAATATGCCTTTAATCTACGAGTCTGATGCCCAGTGCTGTGTCTTCCTTGGAGGTAAAGCCTGAATGGAAAGATAAGCCCTTCAAAGCACTAGGATTAACTGGGTTGGATGCTGATGAACTAGCATGGAAAAAAGTTTCCAGAGGAAAAGGACCTCCATGGAGACCCCTGCAAGGGCTTCCCTCCAGCACTGAGATGTCTTGCTGTGAGCAAAAGTACCATGGCTGATCTCAGTTGTTATGACAGTTGAATAATAAGGGGTGCCTGCCTGTCAGTTATGTAGGACCCAGAGCTGAAGGAAGTAAGTTTTGGTTGAGATTTTGGAAAATGGTTATGAAGTATTTCATTGTGGAAATAACTGAGCAAATCCTGAGATTTGTTATCGAACCTCTTTAGCGGCAAGGGAGGAAGGTTCCTTCAGGCGGAACATGTTCTAGTAGTACAGCTGTTAGGCTGCAGAGGTGAGCACATCTCAGGTTTAAATTGCAGATGGCTGCAGTCATCAGCCTAAAGCAATCGGAAGATACAGCTTCTGACAACCCGCCCTGTCTGGCAAACTGGGAGTAGTCAGAAATACAGAAATATTCTACTATGCAAACAATGAATAACAGTGACCAAAGTAAATGTTGTTGCATTTTTTTCCCATGTACTAGAGGAATGCTCTGTCTGGTTAGACTGTTTTGACCTAGATTGCTGTCCTCCTTTGCTAAAACGTTGGGACCATCCCTAATAACGCTTTAGAAAAGTCTCTTATAGAGGTTTTAGGAAACAAAAGTATGTTTCAAAATGTGTTTGTGCAACAGAATATGTGGGAGAAGGGATCATCTATCTGTGACACTTCAAATTTTAGAATTCTGAATTGCAGGATTTGATTGTTGTGATTACTAGCTTGTACTGAGCTCATAAACTGGCAAATTTCTAACAGCAGGCAGTAAGAGCCAGCTGCTTTGTGCTTCCAGTAACTCAAATTCACCATTAGCTATTTAGTGCTGTTTTGTGAGAAGATGGATCATTAGTTAGGGCTCCTCATGTAATTCCTTCGTTGTCTAGACTGTGGCCATGATCTTGATTTGGCTTCTGATCTGAAAGATGGGGTTTTTCCTTCCTGTAGTGCTAATCAGTCATTGGTACCACTCAGATACACTACTTGCTCTTGGAAGTGGGAGCACACACCATACATGCTGAAGACAAGTGGTGGATTAAAACCTGTGTTGGCTTTATAAATATATTTCAAATGCTATTTTGACATTAAGCAAGTTATCCTGTTTCTTTCTCCATAAACCTAATCTCCTTTGTTCAGCTTATGTAATGTAACAGAAAGAAATGTTTATTAGTCTGAATAAAGAGTAAGTAGAATTCCATTCAACTAGAAGAATTAGTGGAACTGAAATTACAAGCTCTTTAACTTGCTGTTAGAAAAACAATAGAGCATAGCTTGACTCCCCTAACTCAACTTGATCTGCTGTTGCTGGATAGAGCAAACAAGAAATGTTCAATTTGTAAACAGTACATTTAGTACTGAGAATTTGAGAAATCAGCAATGCCATGATTATTGTCACTTTCTAGCCCAGAACCACAGTTTGATATTTTTCCACCAAGGAAACTTGATGTCGAAAATTCAAAATATGAAGTGCAGTTAAGAAGGACACAAAGGGGCTGTAAATGCTTTCAATTTAAAGCTGAATAATTCAGTGCAGTTCTGCGTATTTCAATCCCCAGAACGCTTCAGTGTCAAGGGAACACAGTGTTTGTAAGAGAATGAAACTTGAATATAGTGACACTGGTAAAGGGGGGAAGTTTTAATAGAGGAGGAGAAAATTGCAGAACACTTCCTATTGTTTATTAATGCTATTAATACATTTCTACTATTATTTATTAGTTTATCATTTGTTTATCAATAAGGCAAAGTGCTCTAAAACAGAAAGTGTCATACTGAAATTACATGGGAGTATTTTATTCTCTGAAGATGGTCTATCTATTCTCTCGCCTTTCTGCAGAGAAAACCTGTCCTTTTATCTTTTGTATAGGTTGGGAAGGATTCCTTTGGCAATGATTATGTTGAAAATCTGAAGAAGAATGGTATTTCTACAGGTAAACATTTACTTTAAAGAAACCTTTTCTGTTATTTTTAAGCTTTAAAAGTTGGTATTTTATTGCCTTATTGGATATGTTTTACTGTTGAGAACTATAAATAGTTGTTTTGACTCAGCTGCAGGAATGAATGAATGAATATGGGTGAGACTATGGGAACTTCTGAAATCAGTTGTACCACTAGAAGTAAAACATAATGTTACTACCTCTAAATCTCAGATGATTACATCAGTGCAAGTCACCTGAAGATCACTTGCTGTCATGCAATTGCTTAGGCTGGCATTAATGATGGTAATGACTGGTGAGAAACTGAAAACCCCCGTCTGATTATTCATTCTCAATTTCATGTTGGGAGTGGAAACACATTTGTTGACTCAGTATATTTCATCTCAATTTTCTGGAATTACACGTGCAGTAATCTTAGAGAGTACAACCAATGTTTGTTAACACACATACGCACAAAAATCAATGTTATTCTAGTATCTTTGCACCTTTGTATCCCTAATTCTCTCTCATGTGTAAATGTATTATTATGTGCTGCTTAAGTAGATGATCACGTTTTTGTCTACATGACTCTTGCCTCCTTCAGGCTGGACAAGGATGCAGTCACTAAGTGGCAATTCAATATTCTGTTTGTCTTTTCTGTTTAGTGTGCAACCACAAGCTTCATTTACTGCATTATTCAAATCCTGCTTTAAAGACAAAACTATCAGTGTTTTGTGGGCTTTTTTATTATGCTTATCAGTATAGCATCTAAATATTTCATAAATGTATATACAGATTTATTCATTGAATATATTCTAACTTACATAAGAAACCAGCCAAGAATACCACAAAACCTGTGTCTGTTAGTGTACAATTCTAGATCTCTCCAAAGCATGCCTGCCTCGTGAATAAAGTCTTTGATCATGAAAATAAAGCTATTATAATGCATAGCACTTAATGAAAATGTATATTTCATGAGGAACTTTAAATCTCACATTTTCTGATTTAGATGATTGATCTTGCAATCTTAACATAATTTTTTTTATTATCTTTATAGCTTCAAAACCAAAAGTGTAAGGAAAAAAATTAGAAATTCCATCATATTACACTTCATTGATGTCCATATAGATCATTTGAAGGGTTGGAACATTTAGGTCCAAGGTGCCAATGTCTACTGATTAATTTAAAAATATCTCAGAATGGTATTTGTTTGTCACCCCCTATGATGATCAGCTCTGGAGGAAGATAGGATGTACCTTTGGTGAAGCTGGTCCACGATCCTAAATTGCATTCCAGGATTTGGAGGCAAGGTTGATCCAGTGTGCATGGATCTTTTTGCTTAGGACCATCTTATTTCCTTCCTTCGCTTTTCATCTTAGTTGAACTTTGTCTAACCTCTCCCTGTTGTTAAATGTAAGGATACTGGGTATGGAAGAAAATCCTTCCTGTAATGCCAGTTCTGCCAGCTTTCATATGGATCCTGGATCCTTGTGTGGCTTCTTTGTTTACATTGCTCTTCTATTTCCTGACATACCACCTTGTCCCTCTTCATTCCTATTCCAATCTATTTCATAATTTTCCCCTTTCCCAGCCTTCCATTACCTGAGCTGCCAGTGTTGCTAAGACCATGTAGACATCTATTGATGTGTTACTCCCTGTCCCACGTTTGAACTGGGCAACTTGCTGTTCATGTTGCTTGTTTTGTGCAGGAAGAGCATTGAGAGCAGAGAAGACACACGTTCTGTGTTTTCAATTCCAGTGTGCAGACCTAGCTCACGGTGAAAAGAAGCTATAATTGCAAGGAAAGTTCTGCTCTGACCTTTGTAACTGAGCTAGATAAGAGTACCTCCAGGGCAATTACCTTCCAATACTTTAGCAAAACTGAATGAGCGTGATGTTATGTGGTGTTTCAACGTTGTTCAAATCTGATTTTAAAGTTCACCACAGAAGACACGTCTTCAGAAAGAAGCCAACTTTTGCCTCACATCAAGTCCATGTTCTTAAATGTTAGAACACCTGAGCTTCTTAAAAAAAGTTTGCCAAAATTTGTCTCAAATAAAATAGTAAATTTTTCTTATATACAGTTCTTGGGGGGGAAAATCCTCAACTTTTTGATAGTTTTCAACTACAGTTCTACCTCAGAAAACCCCAGCTATCATAGAAGGTTTCAGACCACTGGTTAACATTTGAAAAATTTGCTATCAGCTGAAAACACATTCTTATAGTAGTGAATATGGAACGATCTTTATAGTAGACAGTGCTGCCAGCCTCACTTCTAATTTAATTTATCTAAATAATAATCCAAAGAGGAAACATATAACCTCACCACTACTTTCATAGCACATGTTTATATTACTACTGAAATGCAAATCTACATAGAATTAAATGCTGTGTTGTTAATATTTTAGTTTTCTCCAGCCTTAACTCTATTGTTTCATTGGATGTAAGAAATATTTCCATGTAGGAGTAGAGTGCTTGAGAAGGCTGTATAAATAACATACTTTCTCTAAAGCAGGGATGTAGCCAAATTAAAAAATGTTGGACTTGCATTTCTGTTTTGTGGGTGTAAATTAACACTTTTTGTTGTTGTTAGCTTCTCTGGCATTGTTGCACATGAAAGAGTAATTAGCATTTTTAAATTGCTGGAGGTTATGGGTTCATTTTAGATTTAATTCAATTAAATTGCATCACATGCTATTGGATGAAAGTAATGTATTGAACTAATGCATGCCGTAACTTTTCCCTTTCTTAGCATTTGTCGGCCAGACTACAGATGCTGCTACTGGAACTGCTTCAATAATTGTCAACAGTGAAGGTACATATTTCTGCTCTAAATTGTCCTCTTTGTTCTGCCTTTGCAGCCATAAAAGAAACCTTTGTCTTGCCACTGTTAACTGTAGAATTATTTTTTCTACAGCTTTAATTTTTTTTTCATGATCTTGTTCACATTTTTTTGCACATCATTTCATTACAGGCAATATTGTAGGATGAGGTGCCTAAAAGCAGCAGAGTCAGATGCTTAGATTGGCAGTGCGAGAGCCATAATTCAATCAGCCAATTGATCTATCCTGTTTTACAATGACCAGATCACACAGTATAGCAGAAGGTTAAAGCTTCTCTTTTCCACCACAACCTACCTTACACTTCTAGTAAGAGGAGAGGGTTTGCCTCCTCAGCAGTCTCAGCAAGTAATTATGGCCTGAATCAGGAAAAGGAATTGCCCTTATTAAAGTCAAAATTTTTATGTTGGTCTTGTAATGTTACCGTAATTCTTGATCCCAAGTTGCATCTGCAGTGGTGAATATACAGTGAAATGGTGTATTTATTCTTTCTGTGTTAATTTTCCTTAGCCTGTGCCTTTGATGTCTTATTGTAGGGAAAGAAGAAAGGAAGATTTGGCTTGTTTTCATATTCTTCAAGATTGCTAAATTATTCTCTGAAAACTTTCTGTTTATCTTTTCTTCAAACGAGTTGTACTATTGAAGTACATGTGTCTGGATAAAAATTTAGAGCTCGGGACCAATGAAGTTTATGCAAATAGAACAAATTAAGTGTGATTGGATTAGATCACTTTTGATGCAGCTAAGAATCTTCATCTGAACAGTTACCAGAGCTGACGCATCAGCTTAACAAGCTCCTGTGTAACCCGATGGTAGTACATTGGGCTACAGCTCAAAATGGGAAGGGAAACATGGCTATTCACTCCAGGAGCAAACCTGGGAAATAACTGTGACTAAAGGCAAGTCCACACAGGAACATTAGGCAAATTAGTTAGAGATGTGAGTTGAATTTTCTCTAAGCACGATTAATCAAAGACTTGTGTGACAACTCTAACTCAGAAATAAGGTAATTCTAATACATAGAATAAAATGGATATGTGCTTCTTACTTACACCTTCTTTTCTAGGTTGGGGTCTGCAGGTAACTTACCACAGTGACTCTTCAGAACTTCTTTCTTATTCCACATACAGTCTCTACTCAGGCCATTGTAAATGGGAGAGACTGTGAGAATTCAGTAGCACTCCCAGGCGTCAGTGTTGGATGTGTGTAACCATATTTTGTGATAGGTTTGCTGTGCAGAGTAGCTGAATAAGAAGCAGTCTTATTACTTTCCAATTGATATGCATGGCCAACTGAAATAAGCATGTTCTAAACTTGAACGAACTAGAGGATGACCTGTTAAAATTATAACACGGTGAATTTTTCTGAAGGATAAGGAACAAAACCATCTTGTGGATCTAAAACACTTATAAGAACCAGGAAGGGGACACTGATCATTTAGTGCCATGAAGTTCACAGTGTGTCTATGTGAAGGGTCTCTGATAGTCCTGTGATTCACGTAGTGAGATAATAATGCATAACGTCACGGAGTTTGTTTCTTCCAGAAATTAAAGAATCCTAAATTAAGTTACCACTGGCCTCAGATTTCATTTAAAATCTAGGAGAAGAGCAAACCTGGTCAGAAGTATGCTATAAAGCAAACAGATGCTCAGAATTGGTAATGGTTCTGGTTGTTACTTCTCTCTAAAACCATCTGGCATCTGAATTGAGTAAATTGCAATAAAATAGCAGTATTTATGTGCTTTGCTGTTGCAAGAGACGCTATTTTTTTTCCTGTAGAAACCTGGCTGATTTGACCTAAACAGGTTTTACAGCGCTTTTCGAAGGGCTTGCCTACACATGCATGTTTTACCACAGTAGTTGTGCTGGCATAGCTGAAACACCACAGCATTCAATGCACTGAAGTAAAGCAGTTTCTGCTACTTCAAATTATACCTGAAAGGGAAGCATTTGAAGTTGGGGATAGTGATGGTGTTTTGTTTTAAGACAACAAGGGGCAAATAAAAACCCTAATTATCATCTCTTTAAGTCACCAAGTTTTAATTGCTGTATTTTCACATACCTAATCTACAGTTCATCTTACCAGTTCTTTACAAGTACAGATAGTTGGGAAAAATGCCAACTACAGTCCACTGGGTAAAATCACAGGCAGGATTGGGAGAGATACTCAAGTAGAGGAAGCAGACTGTGATGGGTGAGTGAAGGCAGAGGTAAAGAAAGCTGTAGACAGCAGAGTCAGAGGCGGCTCTGAGGTAAACTTTCCCTGATGTTACCTATGTCTGTCTAGCTGGTGCTGCTGAATTTCTGGTGACACTTTTACTCATTACTGAATTACACAGCTATAACTCATGCATTATTGTAGTTGGCAAAATACTAAAAATCTGAAAAGTTCAAGCACATTTGATATTCTCAAATTTGCGTTATATTCTGGGACGATACAGTAGTTTCAATAAAAGACAGAGAGGTTACATCCCTGCTTTAATGCAAAATGGTGGAGAGATGTTTGACAGGTTTATAGTGCTGCGCTGCAAAATGTGCAGGCCAGGTTCAGAAATCTGTGCAGGAATCTTTTCCTGGAACCACATTCTTTCCAATTGTTCTCTTCTATGTGACTGCCTCTTCAGGTAGGTTTTGACTGCTCACAAGCTTCAGTTTATGAGGACCCCGTACTCTTTCAATCTGTCCTTCCTTGCTTAAGGAGAAAAGCAAGTACATCCAGCTGTTTTCCTTAACACATTTTTTGTCAGGTGTGTCACACTACTTTGAACCCCAGCTTTTGTTTCCACTTTCAGCCTGCCTTCTTTCCACTGGCTCTGTCACCTTCTGCTAACTGTGTGCTGTTGAATGGTAAGGACTCCAGAAAGTGACTGTGTGTAGTACTCTTACATACACACATAGGCAGGAAAAATCCCTCTTTATGGATATTTTTTTAATGTGATTACCTGTGAAGTTTATTGCAGTTTTGTCCATATCTGATACTGACTGTTGATGGCACCACTAAACTGACCTGACTGGACCAGTAGTTGGAACCAGTCTGACAAATTCTGTGTTCATAGCAAAAATTCAGCAAAGTGACAGCAGTGATTGAGTCATGATTGAACTGCTCTTGATTATTAGAAGTTAAGACTTAAAGCTCACCTAACGCAGAACACGGGGAGATAACCCTCACTTGAAATAGGCATTGTGCTGACTTCACGATTAAGTTATTAATCATTCAAGAACACTGAATAGGCATTATTTTGTGAGTGTGCCTTCAATACCCAAGTACTGCTAGCATGAAAATATTCAAAATACATATTTAGATAAGGCTAAATAAAATAAACAGTCCAAACTTAAGAGTACACATGCCAGCTTGTTTGAATTATACTTTCCAAAGAGCAGATCTTTGTTTTGAGTTATGAGGGTTATGAAGATACATCAGCTGAATTTTTATAGAATTTCTATGTATTAACATTCATCATGAACTTGAATGTTTTGTATACAAGACTATTCAATGCTTCTACCAAGTAACTGCATAGAAATTATGATACCATGACACACCCAAAACTTGCCCTCATATTCGTGAACTGTGTGATTTGGCAGTCTATGTTTTTCTTGGAACATTATTTGCTGGTCACAAATAGAATCTTTTTCTTTATGAACTGTTATGCAGAAGCTCTGCAGTTAATATTCTAATTGCATTGTTTGACATTTTAATGAGTTCCAAGCACTGCTCCTCATCCCATTTTAAAAAGTAAGGGTTATTGCACTGTAGTGTTTACTGGTTTGCCTTTGATTTTTCCACTGACACTTCTTATCTGGTGGCATCTATAAATGACACTTGCAAAAAAATCTGGCTTGAGTTACTGATCTTCCTAAGGAGTGACAGTAGCAGGTTTAGAAGCCCAAATGAGGGCAGTATTTACAAATACAGTATTCACAGTGTTCTGTGTATTGATTGGATGCAGTCCCTATCTGGTGTAAGCCTGCACAAGTTTATTAGCTTCATTTAGCTATTCTAGTGTAGAGCAACTTTCAGTGTGGCCCTTAGTATTTTGATCAATGTCTGCATCTGGAAAACTTAAAATTATATAGATGTTCCCATCAAATCTGAGAAATTTTAGTGTAAGTAACAATATGTTAGAATTAATTATTATAGAATATATTAGCTATATTTTTCTTATTCTTAGTGCGGACGTTTACCTCACTTGAGCTGTTTCGAAGTTAGGTGTACAGCTTAGGACTTCAGGTAGAGTTAACAGAGATTCATAGGCATTTCCAGACATCAGTTTTCCTCCTCCTCAAACAGATACCTAAGATTTGAAAGATTATAGAAACTTAAAATCCTTGTTTCCCCTCCTTGTTGAAGGAACATAGAAAACTAATTTTTAGAAATTAGTCTTAGAATTTTCTCGAATGTAGACTTTTTTTTGAAAACTTTAAAAATTAGTTAATGTTGGACAAGATGAATCCCACCCCTCTTTACCATCTGTCTTTAACTCTGTTGTCCCTGGTGCTGATTTCCCATCTGATTTCCCTGGCAAGAAATAATTGCTTTCAGCAAAATGGTTGCTGGTAATACAAATTTCTGGTATTAATTGTGACTGTGGGTCCAGATTCTGCTTTCAAGCATGCTGGTGTAACCTTGTGGTGACTGCTGTCGTTCACAGTCAGTGTGGTATATGTAGCTAAGAACAGAATGTGGCTTTTTCTCTTGAAGCTTGGGTTAAGCCCACCCGGACTGTTACACCGCAGTGAGTACTGCATTTCCCTGGCAGGTTTGAAAACAGACCTTAAGTCTCTGACCTTTTGTAGTAACAAAGAAAAGCTTCTGACTATGATCCAGTGCAGCACGGTCTACCTTGAATGTGCACATATGGGTTTAAGCAAACAGCCTTCCTTATCGCCTTGGGCCATTAGCTCTGAAGTCTAATAATAATATACATGTCAGTACAACTGAATAGTTCAGCAAGATAATGCAGCAAGACATGTGGATAAAGTCTGCGATTCTAGGTAGTGCAGAGTCCATGCAGAAACAAAATTTATTTTTGTTCCACTGATTGCCTGCCTTTTACTGCTGCACCCTGTAAGCTTTCAAAAAATATGCTTGGCAAAATAGGTGCAATTTGCTTTTGAATGTTTCCTCAACAGGATTCAGATATCTTTGATAGCATTTACTTGTTGCAGAAGGGTTCTTTTGTTTTTTCTTTTTGTGTTTTTTTTGTTGTTTTGGTTTTGGTTTTTTTGAGTTGCCCATCATTGTCTGTTGAAAAGCAGGGCGTTGGCTTTAAATGCTGAGGTTTTGCTTTTCCTATGCAGCTGTTCTGTACCAAACCATTGACAGCAGAATTGCTTTGGAAAGCTTGGGCCCCTCCCTCTGAGATCACTTTATTATTCTTTCCATTATCCTGCTTTCTTTTCAGAGCATTTTTAGGGAGACAAGCTTTGCACATTTCTTATTCAAAGGACTTTGAAGTCTCATTCAACAAAAATAATGTATTTAAAAACATAAATATTTATTTACAGACTAATTCAGTTCATTACAGAATTGGTAGCCTTTAATGATTGGCAGTCCTTAAAGGAATCTTAAGCGGAGGCGGGCTGAGCCTGTGAATCAAGGAACAACTGACTTATTGAATTTAATACCTGAGTGATTAATAATAAATTTTAATTTGAAAGCACCCATGCCTGAAGGTCTCTTGGTGTTATAACAGAGATTAAAAAAAAAAAGAATGAAAGAAAGAAACTGCAATAAAAGAAGGCAACTTGCATGTCTGAAGAAAAACAAAAGAGTATTTGGAACCTGTGTAAATGAAATTCTTCACCTAATTGTAAAACAAACTACAAAAATGAAAAGGATCTTAAATACGCTTTGAAATACTGCAATAGAATCATAGAATCGTAAGGTTGGAAGAGACCTCTGAGATCATCGAGTCCAACTGTGCCCGTCTCCCTACTAAACCGTATCCCTAAGAAACTGACCTACCCATCTTTTAAACACCTCCAGGGATGGAGACTCCACCACCTCCCTGGGCAATCTGTTCCAATGCCTGACCACTCTCTCAGTCAGGAAATTCTTCCTAATGTCCAGTCTAAACTTGCCCTGGCGCAACTTGCAGCCGTTCCCTCTTGTCCTGTTGCTTGTCACTTGCGAGAAGAGAGCAGCACCCACCCCGTCACATCCTCCTTTCAGGTAGTTGTAAACAATGATGAGGTCTCCCCTCAGCCTCCTCTTCTCTAAGCTAAACAACCCCAATTCCCTCAGTCTCTCCTCATAGGGCTTATTTTCCAGCCCCCTCACCAGCCTCGTTGTCCTTCTGTGGATGCGCTCCAGCACCTCAATGTCTTTCTTGTAGTGAGGGGCCCAAAACTGAACACAGTACTCGAGATGTGGCCTCACCAGTGCTGAGTACAGGGGGACAATCACCTCCCTGGTCCTGCTGACCATGCTTCCCCACGTATTGCTTTACTTAGCCCATTCTACTGGCCAGCTTTAAATGCAGAAGAATCTGTCCCTCACCTTCTTTCCTCACTTCTGGTAAAGCACTCCTTAGACATGGGCTGTTAAGCTCACGAAACGTGGGCCTAATCCAGCCCTCCACCTTTTTTTTATGTGGCCCAGCACCTTGTTTCTACCTGGAGGCAGCGCCAGGCTCCTTGCTCCCTTGCTCCTGCCAGTGCTGGTCAT
The DNA here is from genome assembly GCA_033556795.1 of Tapera naevia. NCBI lineage: Eukaryota > Metazoa > Chordata > Aves > Cuculiformes > Neomorphidae > Tapera > Tapera naevia. The sequence goes on along the minus strand of JAUMJJ010000246.1, from coordinate 14,396,739 downwards.
GTGTCCAGCGTGTGACGCACGTTACGCTGCAGGAGCAGGAGAACAGCAGGAGCTGTGAGTTTGACGCCCCTGCCTTAGACACAGGCATTACCTTTCTGGGCTTTGGTAGCAAGCTGATTCTGGTCTTCATGACGGTTAGGGCTTGAAGCGTCTCAGGTAAATGGAGAAGCCTGTTTCTCTGAAATCTAAAGAACATGCATAAATTTCATATCTGCGTGAAATATTCTCTGCTTCCATCTGGTGGGAAAATTTAAAATGTTGTGGCATTTTTGGCATATGAACTTGATAATCACATTGATGCTTTTGTCTTCAAATGCTAGTGGAATATTACAGAAAAATGGAAGTATCATCCATAGTGTAAGTCCCCCATCACCCCTGTGACTAGTAAGGTTCTTATTTACAGTTCAGAGAAAACATTTATGTAAGTCTGGGGAAAGCCCATACATGACCTTTCCCAAAGACATACATACTGCATTTGTTGTGTAGTGTAACATTCATTAGTCTCTCAATCTTTTTGATTATCTTTTGAAATCCTTGGATATTTGAAAATGCCAGCAATAGTAGGGGTTTTTGGAAGGGAAATTGAAATCCCCATCTGAAACGTATGGAAGCAAGGAACTGTTTTACATATTTCATAGCAAAATTCATTACTTAATAGCAAAAGTTAATGTAAATCATGATGCCTTCTCTTTAGGACAGAATGTTATTGTCATCGTCCCAGGGGCCAACCTGCTTTTAAATTCTGAAGACCTGAGGAGGGCTTCTGATGTCATCTGTAAAGCCAAAGTGGTTGTCTGCCAACTAGAAATAGATCCAGCTGTTTCTCTTGAAGCTCTGAAAATGGCACGTGCCAGCGGAGGTAATTTAACATAAGCCATTCTGTCTCACTCATTTGTGTTGCATGAAAAATACTCTTTATCTTGCTTTCTAAATAAAGATCCTGTGGTCTATTCTGGTTTCTCTCATGCTAGTTTTATTTAGAAATGAAACAATAGCCAACAAATTTGTGCTATACTAATGAAAGCTACATTCAGTTTTAAAATTTTGCAGTGTTTACCTTGAATGGCAAATCAACCCATACCCTTATAATCTCCCCGTGTATGTCTGGTGCTGCCTTTCCTCCTATTTTCATGCTTTGACTAAACACAGTATAACACTATTAGGTCAGGAACTATGAGCCTGATGCTGGTATTATTCCAGAGTAGAACAAGCGTAATGAATGGAAGCCAGTAAAGTTCCACACACAGTAAAGTGAATGGCCTGTAAAACAGACCTATGCCCTCGTTCTCCCAGCACAGCAGCAGATATGACTGTGGTTTTCTATATAGAGCAGGGGTGTCAAACTCACAGCCCACAGGCTGAATTCAGCCCTCCACCTTGTTTTATCCAGCCCAGCACCTTGTTTCCCCCCGGCGGCAGCCCTGAGCTCCTTGCCCCTGTGCTCCTGCCAGCACTGGTCATGTGTGCAGCGTGAGACGCATGTTACGCTGCAGGAGCAGGAGAGCGGTGAGAGCCATGAGTTTGGCACCCCTGATATAGAAGTTAACATTCTTAAAAGTAAAAAGAAAATACCAATTCTTAACCAAAATCCTTGGAGTGTGACGTGGCATGCTGCCATTGAATAGACAGTGACAAGCAGTGAAATTATTAGCAATACTGTGCTGCACTTTTAAATGGTTCCTTCAGTGCAGCATGTTTGTAGATCAAAGCTGATATGTTGCTTGAACAGGATGGGATTTCACTATCGATATGATGCTTTTGTTGTTTAAGTGGCTGTAATGCTTTCAGTTACTCAAGCACAATTACCACTATATTGGAACACTGAAAGTAAATAATTATGCACGTGAGGCATAATGAGTTAAAAATACGTTCTTGTCTATGCTGAACATAAAACTGGGAGGCGACAGCTCATATGGTCAATCACACAGCAGGTCAGGGACAGAACTAGGATCAGAACTAACTGGTTCCATTCAGCTGGGTCCAGGCTTTCTCCAGTAGATTATAGCATGTTGGGATTGTTGACTCTTCAGTTCTGCTTCTGCACCAAGATCTGTGATGCACCTGTGAACATGCAGTAGTGAAGGTGTCAGGAGAACGTTATGCAGTGTGTTCATGTATCTTGTGCTGATTTAAGCAGCTATGTTAGATGCAAGGCTGAGGGAGAGTGGCTGTGGAACTGTGGTTGTAGTAGTCATAAACTATAAAAAGTGCTGTGCATGGGTAAAAAATATTTTCAGTCCTGTTTGAAATGTCAAAACAGGGTTCATGCAAACCTAAATAAAAATTGAAACCTTTAGAAAATGGAGCAGCACCTGGAATGCTTAAAATATATGGGGGGGAGGAGAACAGAGGTTACTGTAGTTTTTCATTATGTTTTATGAAAATGAATAAAAGCATTCTTAACCTAGTAGTTAATAGAATATAGTTGAATAATGAGTCAATATCCATGATTTATTTTGTCTGCTTCTAATTGTGCATAGTTTTGGTAAAGTTGCTTCACACTTCTGTCACCTTCATAGGGCAAGATGCCAGGCCGTGGCAGAAGAAAAGATAGGATTTTCTGAAGGCAATTAAAAAAAATCCAAACCTGATACACAGAACAGACATGCAAGCATTTAGCAGCTGTAGACAGTGCTATATCTTGAGATAAGATAGCAGTTAACTGCGGGCCAGCTATAGTTCTGCGCTGTCAGGCTGCTATCATTGTTCAGCTCTCATATCAGGAAAGCTTTGCTTGCTTCTGCTTTAAAGTAATAGGCTACACATGCTCAAATGTCATGTACAGTCAAATTTAAGTAAACAGCTGAGTTTGTAGCACTGTAAAAATCTATCCTTAGCCAAATGTAAATTGTTAATGCAATTTCCCTTCTTTTAGCCTGCAATATCCTCATGTATAATGCAGTACTGCATGTCAGGATGTGCACTAGACTATTTTTGTTTAAAACAGATGCATACCCAGATGCCTCAAACCTCTGTTTCAGGGGGGGGTTGCGTGTTTTTCTTTGTGCTTACTGAAAGAAATAAACAATAAGATGGAGAAAGAATGTGAATGTGCTGGCAGAAACCCTTTGGTTCTGTTCAGTGAACATCACCTGGATCTGTACGCTAGAGAGGAACATTTGTGTTCTGACACCCTCTCATTGTGGCACGGATTATTAAAGATCTTGTGACAGAAAAACGCCTCCCACCCTGCCCCATTTTAGAATATGAAGACTGGCTACCTTAAAATTTAGGTAAGATTTGATAGGAAGGAAGTTATCTTTTAAAGATATGCCTTTACAACTGTATGGAAATCTACCTGTTTTTTACTGTATTATCTGCCTTTGGAAGATAACTCCCTTTCACATAGACTTGAGAAGCTGTCAGAGCTTCACAGCTATCTCAGAGTCTGTCCATGTAGAGAGTTGTTGATTTGGGCATCATGACTTTCAGTGTAATTCCTGAATCTGGTTTTAGGCAACTTCTTTTATACTGTTAAAGATTTCTTGTAGGCCCAGGAAATGCAGAGCAGGGGCTTACTTGATTAGAGTACTGAAGAGGCAAAGCTGGATGGGAATGCTGCAGAGGGAGATTAGATTTCAGACAACGGGAGTGTAGGAGGGGTTTTCTGGATTTTGAGGGTGGCAGAGGAAGAAGGAAGGGAGAAACTGAAAGGGGAACAAAATCAGAACAGAGAATAGGATTTGCTGAATAGAGATTGGCCTATGGAGATGGAGTCAGGAAGTAGGCTGTGGGTACTAGAAGTGGGAAAAAGAAAACATAGAAGAGGGGATATAAAGAGATACAATGTGATGAAAGTTGTTTGAAAAGATTACTGTTACGTAGTGCCTAAGCAAGGAGGCATAAAAAATGGAAAATAGGTGAAGAGAATGGATCTTGGCAAAGAGAAGGAATTTAAGCAGAAAATGATTTTCCTCAGGGGGACCAAACAGATTACCTTTTTGACAAGCCATAGTCTTCTTCACAGCCTGAAAGAGAATTTCGGGATTCCTCTGTCTCCACCTTGCTTAGCAGATATTAAACATGGGAGCAAACTAATGGTAAAGTATTACACTGTGTTCATGATGAGTCTGTGTTACTTAAAACCCAACTTGGAACACTTCCAGTGCTGCTCCTGACCCATATATGTGTCATTATGATGCCACAAGACTTTGTTTTCCAGTATGTGTTGTTTGTTTGTTTTACCTAGAAAAAGTATACCATACAGATTTGTGTTTAAAAAAACTTCATTAAGGTTGCAGTTCAGGAAATAGGAAATGCAAGAGTTAAGGTTGCCTGTGAAACCTTAATTTGTCTCCTTTATGCATATGTATTGTGCTGCAGTCTTTAATTATGTGATCACATGCTGTTTTTCAGTGGTATGTGATCATATAATTAAAGAGTTTATTATAATACATACTCTATTGTAATAATATAAGGGAGCCAAATTAAGATTTCATTGCAAATGCTAATTTTCTGACTTCTGAGTAAATGTGTTTGTTGTTTTAATACTCTTTTTTAACGAGGCAGGTAGAGAGGCATGATAAAGTTTGTACAGTCAAAGTCTAAAACGTTCAGAGTATAACTCAAAAAGGTCATCTGCTAAACTTCTCGGTACTTAATGTCTGTGCATCTTTCTCTTTTAGGGCATTAACTGGAATTGAGAAGTGTTCAGATTGTCTGTATATTATGTGCTATAGCTTAGGGTCTAAATATGTTTTTAGGACTGAAAATTTAGGCATCCAGGTTGAAAGATTTGATCACTTACTATAAGGAGTAATTCTAAAGTAAGAAAGTGTGCTTTATATAAAAATGGTGACCTTATGGTTAAGACACAGAAGCATTAATCATAAAATTGGCAAAGTGAGAAACCAAGTCTGTAGACTTCCTGTGTTAACAGTGAGTAAGTCACTTAATACTGTCCTCATGACAAACCTTTTCTGCTGTTACACAGAGCCTTAGGCTACAGTTTAAAGTTAGGTTAACTAAGATATTTTACCACGTGTTAAGTTTAGGTCTAGCTCTGCCAGATAGCATATTAAAAATATACAGTGCTTTGTCTATGCTACATTTTGTAATGCAGCAATTTGAACAAGTTAGGTAACACATTCAGAAGTGTGTTTAATTCCTTGTCTGGACATGCCCTTCATTACTCCATACCCCTGTTTCTTCATGTACAGAATGCAGATAACAACACTGAAAAAATTCCATAACTAAATCAGTTCTTGTAAAAATTATTGAAATTCTGGAAGAAGCATCATCAGTTAAACAAATTGCATTACTGTCTAAAGCTCCCCACCCCCCTTTTTTATTTAATAATTTCTTGGTTATTTTTTCTGTTACTCTTCGGTCATGTTCCCATCATGACAGGTGACTGCATGTGAATTAGAAGAGAACTTTAATATAATAAACAAATCTTTTATCAGTTCTATAAAATGAAGACACAGAAACTGAGAGCCATTTGTGTGTTAATAATAAACATTGGGGGCTGTGAATTAACCACAATGGTGTTTCAAGTGATGATTTGTGAATCTAAACCACTAGAGATTTAGGTCTTTTTTTTTTCTTTTTTTCCAGTAAAGACTTTATTTAATCCAGCTCCGGCCCTTGCTGACCTAGATCCACAATTTTATACCCATTCTGATATCTTCTGCTGCAATGAAACTGAGGTAACGGTCATTTGTCTTGTAAAAGAAGGATTCTTAAGCAGTAAAATTGCAGAGGATTTCTGTTCTCATATGGAGCATGAAAACTGAAGCATGCTCCACTTACATAGGACTTTTGAAAGTGAACTAACAACCAGAATATTCTAGAATACTTTTAGAGTGCGCTCAAAATTAAATTGTTTGCAGTGGGAAAGTTGTGTCCAGCCTTCCTTACAAGTAGATGATTAAAACAAATTCATAAAAAGACATTTTTTAAATGTTATCACTGAGTGGTAAATATTAAAATAGATCTGTGGTCCTTGTTCTGTGGTCCCTTGACACAATCAGCAGGAATGCGCTGGCCGTAGTGTTTTGACAGTGTTAGACTCGCTTGCCAGGAGGTGATGCGCGCGTGCTGCACTTGATGGTAAGCAGTAGCTTCGTATGCCTCTTCCTGTCAGATCTGTTTTCAGTGAATCTGTTTCTCTGGCCCTTTGACTGTATGTTTTCCTTTTTTTTTTTTCTTTTCTAACTCAAGTGTGTTGTTTCTCCCAAAGGAAATTATTTTTGTCACAAGAGACAAATTAAGTTCAACTCATAAGGCCTTCGTTTAAATTCCCTATTAATTAGCATTATGCATGCGGTGTTCCTTCCCCTCACCCTCTCTTTATATAAGCAAGAATGTAGGAGAAGCAACCTAGTGGATAGAAGCCATGCCTTGTTAATTGTTGAAGTTGTCTCCCAGCAAACATGATTTCTGCAATAAAGATGAGAACTTTGGGTAGAAAGGAGGAGGAAGAACTAAGAGAAAAGTATGGCACTTCTTACTTGTAAGATTTTTTTGTCTGATGACAATGTCTGTTAGAGTGAGTTCTTCAAGACTCAATTACCCTCTTTTGAAATTTCTGTTAAAACCCAATACAAACCTTGTAAGAAGTTCTCAGTTCACAAGTCTTCTAGCAGTTAAGGGTTGGTCTAAATAACCCAAATGGACTTCTGAATTTTATTCTGGGATATTTCAGTATGTGTCTGCCAAGTTCAGATACTCCAGAGCATTCAGGAATTAGCACAACAGCAAGGTGGGAGATGCCAGGACTCCTCATGTCTCTGGAAGGCAAAGTTTCCAGTGTAACTGGCGGTGATACCATTTGTGGCTCAGGCACTGTCCAACAGCTATCAATCAGATCTCAATTATACGTGATGAAGAGAATGCTAAGACAAAGTATTTATTCTTCTTTGGGGGACTCGCAGGACACCCCATATGGTGTTTTCTTTATGCTTCAGAAAGCACTTATGCCTGGACCATGCCCCTGGGTTGGCTGAACAGTGAAACGCCCCACTTTTTAGGCTGAGAACATGCATAATCTCCCACCAGTTTAGTTACTGTCATTTGTTGCTTGCTTTTTTTTTCATAATGTCACTGCTTACTTTTTTTTCCCCCGTGAAAACTTATCCCCCATATGTTAGAAACAAAACTTTGTTTTTCATTACTTGTCTGTTCCTGACTTTTCTCTCATTGCTCTTTGCAACACACATGTTCAAGTTTTGCCTTTGCTATACTTCATTGCTAGAGGACAGTCTCAAAAGAGACATTCCTTGAGAAGTTAGGCTTGCTGGAGCAAGGGTATATTATTATTACCACCACATGGAGAAAAGAAAATTACTTCTATTTGGAGATCAAGAAATGCAGGTGTATAATTATAGTAGATTCCCTGCTCACTCATCTACCTTTCCTGCAGAAATGAGGGTACAGTTTACATTCTTTTCTGCTATTTTCTTTTAAAAAGTAATTACCCTTGGAAGATAGCCGGGATCAGTGTATGTGCAGTCAGGCACAGAAATACACTTTCAACTGGTGAGGAGGCTTATCTGTCCTGAATTCATGGAAATGGTAGACCTATGGAAGTTCCTGCCGGCCATATCATGGGAGCACAGGTCTAAGTGTGGGACTCTTACAGCATAGTCTGAGAACAAGAATGACACGTAAATACCTTTGCTTTTAACAGTAACCATTTCATCCTTTGCAATTAAATCAACTACTTTAGCACAACTATCATAATCAATTATGTTTTCATTCTCTCTATGTGTCTGATTTGTTATTGAGGTGATTTTCAGGGATTAACTATTGTCACTGTTCCTTTCTTTTCACTGCAAAAAGAGGAAAAATGAAATATTTGTTTTTCTTATGTCACACGTTTGAAAGTTGTTTTTTTAGTAATTTTTATATATTCATATGCCATCTGTTTTCTGTTTTCTTTCATGACTTTTTCTTTAATTTCAGATCCCTGTAATGTATGCACTTGAGAAGTTTGATATAGATAAATGTTTACATAACCAAATAAAGGTTACCAGTCACATCTTTGTACGACACTTAAAAGCAATAAGTTAATTCTGCAAATCTTAAAGATAATTCTAAATGTTTAAACTTCATCCATTCAACCAACTATGTCTGCGTTTCCTTCGTCTTCTAAAATCAGGAAGTACCTAACAACTTTGATGATCCAGAATATCTACTGGGAAAAGTTTTTTTTATATATATTTTTTTTTTTCCATCAGTATCCACTAGTAGTCACAGTCAGAAAAGAGCAACTGGCTAAGATGGACCTTTGCTCTGAGCCACTAAGGCCATTATTATTTTATGTCGGTTTTTTCTTATTTTTATTCCCTATGGCCAAATTTATTTATGGCTGCTTTCCTGAGATGTTCTGTTCCATCTCCATTCCCCCTCTACTTGGTATTTTTAAGTCCCAAATAGCTTATTTCTAGCAAAAATCCTGTTTATGTTCCAGCCTTACCCGTTTTGGGGATCCAGAAAAGAAGTAGTGTATTTCTACTTTATTTTTACTGAGTTTTTGAAATAGTTAATAAATCATCTTGATTTTAAAGATCAACTCTTTAGAGCTATGCAGTTCAACTGCTTTGAAAACTTTCTTTTTAACACAGATGTATATGCTAAGACAAGATTAAATTTATATTTTTTTTTATTACTTGTTTTGGCTTTCTTAGTCATTTAAATTTACAGGTATTTATCACACAGTTTTGCCTAAATGTCCTTATCTTTCTTGTTCACCAAGAAATACCTTTAAATTACAAAATTCTGTAGTTTGGGGATATTATGTGAATTGTATGTTAATGGAAGGTTAAGTTAGCTGTAGAATGGAAAGCTGGCCATTTACCTTAAGACATTTCATACACTGTATGGAGCGTTTGTGTTGTTAAAGATGAGAAAATGGGGTTAGTTAGTCTTTGTGATTAGCTGAATTATTACTGAGTCAAAAGTTTCTGTTATTTGCTGCCGTGAAGGTCAGCAGTTATGATCTGTGATGCCTTTGTCACAGAATAAAAGTTTAAAAATGTCAGCTATTGTTTCAGGCAGCCGTGGGATGTTGAGTCCCAAACATGCAAATATCAAATACAACATCACACTTTATACCCCATCATACATTAAATGCTTTAGGATTTAATGAAATCATATGCAGAATCTGGTGTAGCAGCACAGCTTGTTCTTATGGATTTATGTGCTAGAGAGAAGCAAACAATATTATATTATCAGTGAATTATCTACCATTAGTTTGTCTAGAAGGCTCTTCACAAGCTGTTCTTTTCACTCTTGCTTGTTGCAATAATGATTTTTTTTATGTCTGACATTACTTTCTTTTTATGCGGTTTGTGATCAAAAAAAAACTCAGAACAAATCTTGCAAGGTTATCTGTTCTTTCTTTGCTTAGCCTGTAGTTCAGTTTTATCTTTTCCCAGAAAGATCAAACTTGTTGAGACTAGTTTGTTAATTCCCAGATGCAGCACAGCCTAATCCCTGAGGTTTGTACAGGAATGTGCTAGCTCTCCATTCCCTTAATTCTTCTAATGAAAAATAAATGTACCCAATGTCTCCTCAGTGAAAACCAATTCTTTTCAGTTATCTGTAAGTCTTGAAAAAGAGACAACCCTATACAAGATGGGGTCTTTGGAATACTTACCATTTCTTTTTTTCCCATGTATTTGTGCAATTCCTTGCCGCACTATGGCTGTAGGCACAACCACAATGTCAATACATTTCATGTGTTGCTTTTCTTATTTAGTGTGTGCATGCAATTACATAGCCCTGCGGGTTAGGAAGCAAAATATATTGCACATCAGCAATTTTGGTTTGGTCTTAAATATTTTGAAGAACAGCTGCTTCTCCATTCAAAGAATACTGAGGAAACCTTCAGGAGAAGGCAAACTTCTAATAGGTTGCCACAAATTATTTAGTTTGTCAAGCTATTTCAAATGCAAAACTGAGAACTGCTTTCTCCCTGATGTAAAATGGGTGTCAGACTTCTGATCTAAATAAGAAGGGCCTAGCAAAGATTTAATTAAATGCTAACAGAATACTTTGGGGCTTCAGTGGTAGAAAGCAGTACAACTAATTATAAATTCATGGCTAATTTTGTGAGCTAAAGCTGCAAGATGTATAAAAATAAAATGGAAAAATAGATACTATTCTATTTTAGATACTGTTTCTTTTTAAATGTTATTGTCTGTTACTAGAGGCTAGATCATTTGTGGAAGAAATAGTAATGATGGAAATTCTTGTTAGTATGTCTAAAATCAAGGCCCAGTATTGACTTTACAATATTCAGATAATACCAAGTTTATAAAACCAGATCTAGGGTCTTGGATTAGGACATTTAAGATACTGCTTATTAATATAGAGAGATTAATACTAGGGATAGTTTTAAGAAAAAAATAATTGATACTTGTAGGAGTCAAGACAAAAATATGTCCTTTAGAATTAAAATCTTTCAGAACATCCCTTGAATTTACCTATTCTGTTTCAAGTAATGGAAGGCTACCATTGCTCCATTATGTAGAAGATGCCCTCAATTCACGTTATATTCTAATTCCAACTTTATTCTAACCCCTGTTTTACCAGTTGCTGGAAACTATTACATTTCCCATATTTAGTCTAAAATGAAAGATGTTACTTTTGGAAGGAGAGGGAATAGCTTCAAGCCAATTCATTTCAATCAGTTTTTAATTATTCTAGCACGATAAGTATTTCTTTTTGTATGTATGTAAAAATTTTATAATTTGAAACAACTGGAACTAGCTTGGCTTGTGGCCTGAGCTTGCAATTGCTTATAAACCAAATCTGTCTCACTACTTCTTTGGGACTGTTCACATGTGTTAGAATTAATGAGTTCTTCTTCTGTTGTTCGTAAAGATATCTCCTAAGGTGCAAGCCAAGTTTGTAGCCAACTGGCTTACTGTGTTTAAATATTTAAAATTTAAAATATTTTAAATTATCATATGTAATTTGAGATGGATTAGCCTTAAAACTGGCACTGTTTCCCTATTATTATTTCTGTTCCAGTGGTACCTGGCAACAAAAGCAGTCTGTGTGATGGACTGCTCCCCAAAGAATCATTACTTCTTGTTATTTCACCAGTTTATGTTTGCTGAAGATTGTAGGATCATAGAATTTGGGAACAGACCTCTATAGGTCTCTATTCCAACATCCTGGCAAAGCATGGCCGGTTTAGGCCAGATTGCTCGCAGCTTTGTCCAGTCATGTTTTAAATCTCTGAGGCTGGAGATTACAATGACCTCTGGGCACCTCTTCCACTGCTTCATCACCCTCGTGGTGAGAAAGCTTGTCTTAATACTGGAATTTCCCATGTTCCAGCTTGTGTCTGTTGCCTCTAGCCCTATCCCTGTGCTCCTTTAAGAAGAGGCTGGTTCCATCTTCACTGTACCCACCCATTAAATTGCTGTGGACAGCAGTTGGACCTCCCCTTAGCCTCGTGTTCTTAAGGCAGAACAAACCCGCTTCTCCCAACCTCTTCTTGCATATCCTGGTCTCTGACCCCCTGAATGTCTTAGTGGCCTTTCACTGGATTTGTTGTAGTATTTGAGTGTCTTAATCTATGCCAGGGATCCCAAAACCTGGAGAGAGGCTGGATAGCAGCCCTGCAGAAAGGGACCTTAGGGTTCTGGTTGACAACAAGTTGGACATGAGCCAACAGTGTGCTTTGGCAGCCAAGAGGGCCAACCGTGTTGGGGTGCATCAAGCACGGCATTGCCAGCCGGTCGAGGGAGGTGATGGTACTGCTCTGCTCGAGTACTGTGCATGGCTTTGGGTGGCACAGTATAAAAAATATGTCAAACTACTGGGGAGTGTCCAGAGGAGACCACAAAGCTGGTGAAGGGTCTGGAGGAGCAATCGTATGAGGAGAGGCTGAAGTCACTTGGTCTGTTCAGCCTGTAGAAGAGGAGACAGGAGGGACCTTGTAGCCTTTTACTCTTCCTCACAAGGGAAAGAGGAGGAGCAGGTGCTGATCTCTTCTCAGTAGTGACCAGTGATAGGACTCAAGGGAATAGCAGGAAGATGTGCCAGGGGAGGTTTTGGTTGGATATTAGGAAAAGGTTCTTCACCCAGAGGGTGGTGGAGCACTGGAACAGCTCCCCAGGGAAGCAGTCATGACACTAGGCTTGATAATATTCAAGAAGCATTTGGACAATGCCCTCAGACAGATGGTAGGAATGTTGGGAGTGTCCTATGCAGAGATGAGTTTGATTCGTTGATCCATGTGGGTTCATTCCAACTCAGGTCATTCTATGATTCAATGATTCTATGCTGCAGTTTTGGTCTTGCAAATGCCAAGCAGGGGATGCAGAACATCTGCCTGAAAGTGTCTCTGTAAGCCACAGGCTGCCCTAAATGGACCAGGTCTGGGAACGCTTGACAAAGGTTCATATCATAATTTTATCCTCACTTTTAGCCAGTGTAAACTAGTACTGCTGTTGAAAGAAGTTATTTGCTTTGTGTTGGCTTTTGGGGGTGATGTAGGATTAGAGGTGGCATTACTTTTAACATAGATCTACCTTGCAATCTAATTTCTTTCCTGGCCACATCAATGGCTGTTCTGGCACAAGAGAATGGGCCATGTGGACAGAAGGGGAAGGGAAAAAAACAAGACCATTTTATTTCTGTTGCTTTGTATCAACTTACTGTGACTGGACTCCATGGTGTAGAGAGATATGGAGAGTTAACTGAGGTTAGCAAGGATTATGGCCAAGAACCTTCATATCAGTTAAATTAAAAGCTTCAGTTGAATTTCTCTTCCAGTTTTGTAAACAAAATTAAGAAAATTCTGTGTAGATTAATTATATAATATCCATGATTGGTTTATTCTGACAGCAGTTTTGTGGAATGTCCTCTTGCTTTAATGGGTCCATTTGATTGAGGAGTTTTATGAGACTAGCTGCAGAAAAATAGAATTCTTAATTTGCTGCTCTTTTGCACAGTATTATGGCATATGTCCATATTGGGCTTTTAGTATTGTTATTTAATTTTTTCTTTACATAACCATTAGTTATTTCCTTCAATTGTGCCACAGTTTGTTTTTTAAATAAGATTCTACTGAAGGGAGGAACTTAGAAACTCACCACAGTATTTAACATCAGTTGACATTTACCGCAATCTCTAATTATTGGCACATAATCTGCCTGGCTTCTGCTGCTTTTATGGTTCTTCCAGCTTGTTCAATGTTTTTTAATTTTACCATCCTGCTGTAGATGAGTTAGATGATAGTGGTTTAAAGCAGTTGAAGATCTACTTTTATGCAGCCTCTGTCTGTTCAAAATAATTTTGTTTATTAGTACAAGCAGTGTAAAGATGAAAAGAAAGATTTCTGCAAAATCTTTCACGAATCAGTCCCAGAACAATTCTTTCACTGCCCAAGGGGAAAAATCCTGTTGACTTTACACAGCAATCACAAAGAAGGGTACAATGTTAATGCTAAGCATACTGCATGTGTGTTTCATTACGAAGAATATTATATTTAAGAAGTTCATTTACCTTGCTTATGAGCTTACGGAAGTGTAAATACCAGGTAAATAAACCCAAATTATATTTCCTGTTTCTCTACCAAAACCAAATCCACTTTTGTCTTGGAGACTATGCCACGTAGGCAGAATGTTTGGAATTATTGCCCACCATGAAGTATATTGGAAATCCAGGTTGCCATTTCCATTCAAGGATTTTTGTTAATCCATTTTTATTCTTCTAACATGATGTACTAGGTATTCTGAATTCAGGAATGCATAGTTCCTGCTCCAGAGGTCTTAAAATTCATGATGAACCTCAGATTCTTAAGATGCTTGAATATTAGAATAGAGTGTACATATTTTTTAATACCATTTATTGTGTATCCTTAGTTTCTCTAAAGCCATTACCGGTGTATTGACTCCTTGTAAACCCTAAAAGAAGATACATTCAAACAATTTTGTGAGGCACTTTTTGAAACATGTTTTCTTATTCGAAAATTCTTTTATAACCTTTTAAAAACTGAAAGATGTTTAATTTGCTTAAATAGTTTGTACCGCAGGAGAATTTTGAACATGCCAAAGCAAAATTGGATAGGTTTAGTTGCTTTCTCATTATTTAAAGCTTACTGTATTCGTGTCTGGGATCAGGGTGGTTAAAAAAAATAGCTTTAAATTGCGTGTACATGTTAACCACACCTTGCCCCTGCAGTGCACAAGTTTACCTACCAAGGCCTGCCACACCAAATTCTGCCTTGTAGCAATCAGATCAACAGGCCTTGAAATCATTTTGGTATTTGTCTAAGCAGGGACTGCAGAACTTGGACCTGTAAGGTCAAAAATTAAAACCAGTAAGTACTCTGCTAATGACACTATAAACTACAGGGAGTATGTTGGCATAATCTGGCCCTTCAGAGCCTAAGGGTGGCTTCTGTCTCCTGGATCAGGCCAAAACAGAGGAAATGACAGTGGCGAACAGCAGGGCTGACTCACAGCTGGGAGTGCTTTACTTTGGGATGGCTGTACTAGTTCCTGTCCCCAGCTGCCTGCCCTACCTCTCTTTACTGCAGGCATGGCCTGTGCTTCATGGAGCAGTTGTTTAATCACTATACTTTACAGTCCGGTCTGTTAAGAAGTACGTGGGTTGAATTCAAGTTTCAGTAATGCAGAGGAAGGCAGTTTGAATATTTCATTAGCTTTTTCCCAACAAGCTGAGCTGTCCATGCAACAGAGGTCAGGAAGTATGGTTGGCGAATAGGTTCCAAAGTAAGTTTTCCACTGAAAATAAGCCCTAAAAGTGTGGAAGCTATGCCCAGTTACTAGGCAGCTATCTGAAAATACTTCAGACTGCATTATTCAGGATCCAGCAGCAGCCTTGTAGTGCAAGATAAAGTAGGACTTCCGTCTTCTCAGGCAAGCAGGACAGGATTTAGTAAAGACAGCAAAATAAAATATGACTATTTGCTTACAATTAAAGACATACTATATTATGCAGCACTACTGCCTGCTAGACTGTTTCAAGTAAAATGCACTGCTTTCTCTTCCCTTTCTTCCTTTTTCTTTCTTCCTCTCTTCCCTGCCAAAAGAAAAAGCAAGAAGTACGTGACATTTGACAGTGCTGTGCCATCAAGAAAGTGTATGGAGTGGTGAAAAGGATGCTTGATTCTGGACTCTTCATTGCAGAGTTTGGGGGAATTTTTCTCTTCGTTGGGTGGAACTAGAAGAGATTAATTTTAAGAGCCAACTGGGAGAAGGTGACTTAAGGTCACCATCTGTTAGAAAAAGAGTTTCTCTGTGTTTGTATAGAGCCAACACAGAAAAGTCTTGGTATTGACAGAGACCTATGGACATGGCCATAACAGAAATATATAGTAATATCGTAAAGGGCCTATAACTAAAGGGGACTTCAAGTAACTTTTAGGTATTTTTATCTAAAAATACATATTAAAGGAAACAGAAAGATCAAAGTTGAGTAATCATTTTTTTTCCTTGAAGAGATTTTTCCATGTGATTTCTCTTTAGCTGAACACTGAGAATTTAAAAAAGAATTTTTAAAGTTACTCACTTAGTGAAAATTAAACCCCAACAATAGTGACTGAGTTGCCATGTAGCATTTTTCATGAGACCACAAAATGCTTTTGCCAAGGCTGTGTCATTGTGTCCATTTCACAGGTGAAGAAACTGAGGCACGTGGTAAAAATGTGATTTTACTAAGTGCTGCATGCCAGGCAAGTCGTAGAAGCTGGAACAGAGCTCATGCCTCCTGTGTCTCTCCATTAGCCTGCCGTGCCTGAAGTACACACTGATTTCAAATGGGGAGTGAGACATAGCTGAATATCAGCGTGGGAAGTGGTTTCATGATCATCCTATAATAGACATTTTAAAAAGATGTTAAATATTGTTTTCAAATGCAACTGTTGTCCAAAAATGAGTGCTGTCAGCTTATGATTTTCATTTGCGTGGGTTATTTTCCAGGCAGAAATTTTAACGGGCATCCCAGTTGGCAACCTTGAAGATGCTGGAAAGGTGGGACACATGCTGTTAGAAAGAGGGTGTAAGCTCGTAGTTGTTACTCTTGGAGCAGAAGGCTGTATGATGATATCAGTAGAAGAACCCATTCCAAAGCACGTTCCTGCTGGGAAGGTCAGGGCTGTGGACACTACGGTACGTTTTTGTGGTTTAACTGTCTTGCTTTGGAAAAGACTGCTTAAGCACTAAGCGAAAGCAATGAGTAATCAGCCAAATCTTTGGGCACTAGCACAAAGGCTAATTTATGATGTGAAATTGATATCTTTCTTCCAGCCTCTCATATATTAAATGTCAGTTCATTTGAATTTTATAGTCTGTATTGTAGTTGTGCTAGAATTATTATACATACTGATGGTATCTTCACGTTCCTCCTTTATTGAAGTCAGTACCTGTCTCTGACTGTAACATGTGATGCCAGTGGCTTGAGCTGCAGTTCTGGTTTCTTTTCACCTTTGCCCAGTCATATAATTCATCTTGTCCAGAACTCAAATGCTGTGGGAAAAAAAGAGGTGGTTCTACCCTCACAATCTGAAACTGAATGTTTTGCTCTTCCGACAAGAGCATGAATTGCTTAGCAAGTCTGGCATAAGCTGCATCAAAGACATAATTTTTGCAGAATACAGTGGAAAAAAACTCAGAAAAGTTCTTGCTGCTTCATAGTGATTAATATATGATGATAGGCAAGGGATACTTGGTCAGAAGCATTTTAGTCTTTGACATGAGAGTATGTCTTTTACTTCCTACTTGGAATTAAATGCAGAAGGCATAATCTAGTAGACAACTAAATACAATACCCTCAGCAAAATATAAAAACAGGACAGGCAATAGTTAAGATATAGCATTGCTGTGAAACCTTACCACATTGCACATATGGGGCTATTTTGTGTTCCTAGTATTATCTGACATAAATCCAAAATAATTCCAGTGGAGTTACTGAGAGCAGAGCAGGTCACATTGTATGTACTAACTATACATTTAAATGCCTGTTACAATAACGTCATATTACATATGTTCTGTTACAATAGTTCATTAAAATCCTGGAGGTTTTACCATCTGGTGCATTCCGTATCTGAATCGCATTAATAATAACTAGTCCTTGTAGCCTGTTTTTTATCTCTGGACCTTATACTGCTTCACAAAGAAGGAAAGCTACTGCTTAAAAGATGAGGAAACAGAGGCATAGAGGACTGAAATTACCTAGCTTGGTAGCATATAGTGTAGAGCCAGTAGTAAAGTCACTGCTTCTAAAGCAGAAAATCACTCAGGGATATGGACTGTGATGTGCTGATACACAGGCTTTGTTTCAGTGTTTAATCCTTTTCAGTCTAACTCTGAAACAGAGATACTTTGGCTTTGTTTACCTATTTTACTCC
This sequence comes from Tapera naevia, assembly GCA_033556795.1. Taxonomy (NCBI): domain Eukaryota; kingdom Metazoa; phylum Chordata; class Aves; order Cuculiformes; family Neomorphidae; genus Tapera; species Tapera naevia. The sequence goes on along the minus strand of JAUMJJ010000246.1, from coordinate 14,379,404 downwards.
TTTGTCATTTATAAGTTTGACCTGGAGTTGGTGCTGATTTTGGAATGTCCTAAGGTTCTGGTTGAGGGAGGCATCACTGCACTGTACTGCTCTGCACGTAAGGTACTTGATAGGGTTCTATAGATGCCTGTCTGCCTCTGCCTGCTTTTAGCTTGGAATTAGAAGTGCCAAGGGAGTGAAAGGCAGAGCTCCAAAACTGCCAGAAGCAGGATTTATTAGCTTGGGAGCAACACTTTATGGACCTAGCAGTATAGCTTCTTGCTCTCAGTTGGTAAATCTACTATTGCGATCAAAGCTAAGTGTTAGCGTTTTTCTCTACCTCACACAGAAGTGATGAAGGAGAATCATGTGTGATCTACTTCTTCAAAAGAGGCAGAAAATTGCTGTTAGATCAGCTATTGTTTGATATCTTCAAATATTTGCTGGTCTTGGAATAAAACAGTGATACTGAAACCACACACTGTGGCTGAAAAGTGCTTTTTATCTTGCTTAGGAGTTCAGAGTTTCATGACTGAACTAATTTAACACCTGTTCTTTTTTTTTTAGATAAAAACAATTTTTTTGAGTTTACTGAATCCTTGCCCTGCCTCCTTGTGGCCAACAGGTTATTGGCTTTCACATAGCAGAGGATTTTCACAGTTAATTTTGTTAATATACTTAAATACCAATGGATTGTTTTCCATAAAACAGCTGTGCTCGGTTTACTCTTGCAGACTGAATGAAAAAATATGTGTTGGCTTTCCATTATAAAAGTCTTACAGTGCTTAAAGTGATTATCACTTTGCCTGAAAGCAAGTGGTTTTTAGGCAACCCTTCCAAACACTAAGCAAAACCATGTCATCCTCAACTAACCTGGCTAGCTCTATTACTAAAATAAGTACTAAACATTCTAGTAGGACATGTTATTCTCTCCAGAGGCACGTCTGCAGTGAATCCTTCCCCAGAGCAATAAGCACAAGCTGTAAGGTAGCTTAGCAAATAGGCACCTATCCACAGGGCGTTCAGACCTGTTCATGCAACTGCTCTTAGCATGCCATTTAATACTAAACAAAAGTTACTACCTTAAAGTGCCCTGACTTCAGCATCTTGTGCGACCAAGCAGTAATTTTTTAAGCTGCCATAATCCAGTCACATCTGATTGTGTCTTTATCCATATTGACATTGTTTAGATCTGTAAAAGGTAAAGCTACTGCCAAAAAAAGGGTAAATGGTATATATAAGCCATTGTAGGATTTGCAAAAGGTTTCAAAGCCCTTATGAAAACAGTCTGTATTAAAACAGAGCTTGCCATTTGGGAGATATACATATAAGATACAAAATTAGCTTCAAAGGCCTCTCACTGTAGAAATTTTCATGTAGCTGCTACCACTGCCCAGAGTCCTCACCTTCAGTACTGCCTCCTGGTCATTTCTGTGCTCCACGGAATTCTAAAAATTTTTTGGGGCAGTACAGCCACAACGATGAAGAATTTGTGTTCCTTGTTCCAGGTAGTGTACTACCCATCCTCTGTGTTCATAGGTTCATCAGAGAGACTGAGGGCTGATCAAGCCTGGTGCTTCCTCCTAGCGCTTGAGATAGTTAATCTAAGAGTTTATTGGCAGAAGACTGGGAAAAGCTGGCTCCATCTCCTTCTCTCTGGTGGAACATGAATCTTCAAGATTGAAAATCTGGCATTTTTCACCCACGCTAAATCAATACTATAAAGGGGGAAAAAAAGGCTCGTTGATTTTTTTTTTTTAGTGCTAATTATCTTAATGTGAGCTTTACTAATATATGTGATGCTTCCCATGACTGTTAGCAGAGCTTTCCATACACAGTCCAAAACATGTAGAGCACGAATAGTCATTTAGAAGGAAGTTTTGCAAGACATGGTATTGTAAAGCTGTAACATCTGTTTCTCTTGTTATAGCTAAATAGTGCAACAAGCTTTTGTTACGAAAAAAACCTTTCCCTTCATTTTACTAGTTTCTGCTAGCTATTTTCTATATGCAAATTTTGAGTAAAAATAAGTGAATTTTTGAAAAATCATCCTCAAATTTTCTGTATGAAAAAGTATTAAGCTCATTAGGCATATCGATATGTATTTGAAGCAGATGACTTATGTAAGAGATATTTGACACACAAAAGAGTACTAATATGTAGATGACATAAGAAAAGTATATATTATAATCTATTTTCATTACCTTAAATAGTTGTTTTTGAATCTGCTTGACTACATGAAGTTAAATATATGCATTCACTTTATTTTTGGAAGAAGCTATTCCCACTTTAGGTGAAACTAGTACATGAAGCTGCATTAAAATAGCTGTGAAGGATAATTATATAATTCCATTTACATGACACTTCTTCAGTTGGTAGCAGAAGGTTTTACAGACCATTCACCATTTGATAAGTGTTTCATAGAAAATAATAATCTCATGCACACATTTTGCAGTTGTGTGTTTGTGAAGCAGTTTGCCTGCTGCTGAGGCAGAAGCACAGCTGAGGTGGAACACAGCAGCTGCTTGTGAACACAGCTGCGGGACATGACCCAACACCGTCAGGTCAAAATTGTATTTGAGGTGAAGTGGATGATCTGTGTGATGAACCACACGATGATCCTGTATCGTGGCATCTGCTGCTGCAGTAGCCCAGACACACTGGCCTGGCACAGGCAAACGCGGTCTGATGACAGGAAAGGCCACCACATCATCCATATTGGAGAATGAAGCTCTGCTCATTTTGCTCCTTTACCCCTGCTCTCCCCCTCTGCTTCTGACAATCACATAAAGTGTAATTTACAGCACTATTTACATCTATTTACATTTACTAATTATATTCCATTGAAACTGCCAAGGAAAATTTGTCAGAAGAATGTAATTACTCAAAGCTGGAATTTTGCCAGCAGTGAGATTAGTTCCCTTCCATTTTGAAAAAAAGCACTATGGGATCTTACAGAGCCAAGCGCTTCAAGTGGCAGCTGGAGACCAAGTCAAGTTCTTGAGGTACTGCCAGAGGCCTGCCTAGGGCTTGGTATGTGCAGGTGGGCTTTGCAGAGGCTGTCAGGCTGTCTGGAGCTCCAGGTTGCTCAGAATATGGGCTTTAGAGGATTGTCCATGCCAGGCCTCATCTCACGGTCCAGTGGTGGCTACAGCAGGCTGGAACATGTCTGCTGGCTCTGGGTCTGCACCCTAGGACTCAGAGCTTTGCCTTCTACTATAGTTGAACTTGCAGTTGAAGGTAGGTTGTCTTGCTTTGGAGCTGTGTTTCGAATCAGAAGGTTGGCACAAGCAGAATCTCTCCTATGCAGGGACATTAGTGCAAAATGGGAGCTGCACTGCTGCTGCTTCCCCATTTCCAAGTTGCAGCATGGAGGTCACTTCTGGGGGGGAAGTACTTAAGAGGTAGTTTTTGTAACCTGTAGTTTGCTCCAGAGCCCAGTTTGAATTAAGGTGCTGAACAGCATCCATACATGCTTGTGTCACTTAGGGTGACTTTCTAATTTCCATTCCTTCTGATCTTTTAAACACAGTTGCTCTGCTTAAGGTTTCTTCATCGGCATCTACTTGACCTCTGGGTTTTGCAATGTTGCAAAGTTTTTTGCAATGTTGTGTGCACATTCACAATCGGGAGATCAGGAGTCTGCGTAGCTGGCTTAGGCATGGATGTACTCTCTGTAAATGCAAAGGGAGATGCTTGGGCACACAACGTTTAGATGAAAATTTGGAATCACTTTTCATGATGGCACCCCTAGTAATCACAGCGAGACCATGGTCTTCCTTTTAAATCTCATGGAGAACCAAGAGTTCTTAACTTCACAGTATTTCTAAGCATAACTATGAAATTTGCCATATAATTTCTTGCATTACCAGCATTTTCCCTGTCTGGTTGTACATTTCTGGATGCAGAGAGTACACAACCTGCTGAGGGAAGCTAAGGAGATCACAGGCTGAGCTGTCATGCTTATGAACAGGAAACTAATTTATGAGACATGCCAAAATAAAAAACTTAATCTACGCAGTTATGCCTGAAATCTGACACGAGTGTTTGGTTTCTTCTATATAGTTCTTCTCTGTACGACATTCTCAGAGACAGATGATACATACTATTTGTCATAATCATAAATGTTACCATTGTTTTTTCATGTCAGTTCTGCAAAATGAAGGCTCATTGCTACAATATGAATTTGTCATCGCACGTTTTGTGTTCAAATCTTATTAAGTTTACCTCTGATTCCTTGTTTCAATGTATTAGATATGGCTCTTCTACTGTGGAAGATAATTAGAAAGGCTGTCTTTAAGCAGTAGAGTGCTCACTGAGCAGCTTTGTATTGAACTCTGAAGATGTTATACAATCTTTATTGTAATAAAGCCTCAAATAAGTGTATAGCTGTATCATTTTAGATATGTCACAGTATTCAGGCCTGCGGAGTAGCTGTGGTCTAGAGAAGGCAGTGTGGTTTAACAATTTGAATAAAGGACTCAGTAAGTGTTCCAGGGCTCTGCAAAAGACTTGCTGTAAATCCTTGGGAGAGTTACTTGTCTTCTTTGTATCCCAGTTTATCTGTCCTTAAATTGGAGCTGCTATTAATGCATCGCATATAAACCATGAGAAGTCTGTTAGAGATCAAAACAGAACCTGGGAGGCCTTTTTCCCAGGCTTGTCATATAACCTCAGGCCAGTTGTGCTTCTTTGGGGGCTTTGCAAACTCATTGAAGTTCTTCTGCTTGAAGTTGAGAGGTCTTGTCTGCAAAAATATGGTTTACACTAAAATTCTCTGACTTAGCTGTATCTTCTGGTTTGGAGGAAGCCTGAGCCAGGGGAGTGAAGTGGACACTGCAATAAAGCCTTAGAATATAAATAAATCCAAAACAGTCCTCCTAATAACAGCAATTCTTTGTCTCCTGACTTTGTGGCCTAACGTCTGAGGCTCAAGGGGATATAAATACAACACTCTGTGCAGTGACTAATTACTCAAAATTCTGTGCATCAGCAGAAGTGGGACTTGTGGTTGACTCTAATATTATCAAATGCCTTTGCTATTTAATAATCTTGTAGCCGTACATTATTTAGCATGCCATTTGCACAAAGAACAGTGATTTTATTTCAAGTTATCTCTCAACAAAGTAAAAATGCAGCTGGTAGTAAATGAAGCATTTGGCAGACAATGTGTCTGATGTACAGTTCTCTAACTTGCTAAGAAGAGAAAAATGTTGAGTGTTTAACCTTTTCCTACCCGAGGATGTAGCAAGGAGCAAAGTGACCACAAAGAGAAAGGTTTTTCTTTTTCCTTTTCTTTTTTCTCATATTCCCTTTCTTTTTCAAGGAAAGTGAAAAAGTAACTATAGGGTGAACAGCTTATCTATCAGTGGAGTTTATTCACACACCACCAACACAGAGTAATTATGCCCAGAGCTCCCATTAACATCCCACAAACCAGCAGCATAATAGCTTCCTTTCTTTAACAGGCAACCAAAGTAGGTTAATAAATAAGTTTAGTTCCAGTCATAGCCCACTTTGTGACTTAGCCTTCTGCATTCCTGCTTTTACAAATATGGAATCCATTGAATTTTGGAACAGAGAAACCATGAGGAACAAGTTAATCTGACAGACACTACAATCAGCAATCTGCACTGTAAAGCTATTTAAAGCTGCATCTATTATGTTCTGAAGTTCAGCTGAACTGTTAAAGGGCACATGACTGAAATCACTGCATGTGAGTTGACTCACAGTTAAGTGTAGATGGGAATTGCTTGGCTCATCACAAGTTTCTGCTTCTGATTCAGGCTGTCCAAAGATACTCCAGTTTTTGAAGGACTGGTCAGTGACCTAAGGGTGTACAGGTATCCAGCAACAAGAGGAGTTGCAAGAGTTGCATTGCTCTGCATTGGCAGTCGACTGAGAAAAGGTGGAGGAAACTGGATCATCCTCTTGCCGCTTTGAGAGCAGAAAGCTATATTATCCCCGTTTTACAGATAAGGAGAAATGGAACAAAAATGTTAGTGATCTGAAGCACCAGCTAAACATGTTCTGCTCCTATGTAACTTCATGAGGAGTTGGGGTAATGTAGCCAAAAGTGAAGCACAGGCATATATTGTCCCATGCTACTCTCCTAACTTCTAGAGAATGTTGTCATGGAAGGAAACACTGTTTATCTGCCTAGTAATTGTCTATTTTAATCTGTAAGAACAAACAATGTAAACAAAATGAACAAACAGAAGCAGGCTTGTACGGAACAATTTGCAGCCTTGTTTTCCAGTGGAAGATTCCACAGACCACCCAGGCTTTGCTCTAGTCCTTTTCTCAACCACAGAGCTTCTAATTAAATCCCTCTCCTTCCCTGACTCTTTAGTGGAAGCGAGCCTACAGTCCTGTATGGTTTCTTTCCAGATGGAAATGCATAATTTAACAGAGATACAGCTGACAGGGAGAAGTGAGCCCAAAGCAGTATTAGCATTTGCCATGAATAGCATTTAATTCCAAGGGGTACTTAATGAAGATGCAGAATGAAAAGAATAAAACCAGCATTTAGTTTTCTAAGCTCCTTCTAAGGTTGCAGAGTGCCAGGCAACAAAAACCTCATAGTAAAACTGAACTGCTGTCTCAGTTACTTTAGCGATACCAAGAACTGTTTGGTTTTGCTACACACCATCAGGAAATAACAGGGCCTGATGTTTTGTCCCACTGCATCCAACAGCTTTGTTCCATATACGTGTACGCATATATGTAGAGTTGCTAAGCACCTTACAGGATTTACTACTTCGGTACTAACAACATAAGGTAAAGTACTATTCTTGTCACTGTTTTGTAGACAGGGAACAAAAGCGTACAGGGACTGGTTTGTCAATGGCAAGTGAATCTGCTTCCCTTGATAAAACCCTAACTTCCTCTATATGTTTCTCATCAAAAAGAATTAGGACTGGAGGGAAAACTTTGTCAGAATATCACTGTCTCATTTTTAGAAGTGGGCATCACTGTAGATGTCCACATAAATGACAAAGTGACAAAGTGCAGAGTTCCTTTGCATTGGATGCTTCTTGAAGAGACTGTAATGCATTTATGGAAATGTGCTACAAGAACAGGTGCTTTGGCTTCACTGCCATCATGATGAGAAATATTTCACTTTGGAAGTTAACGCGCTTGTTTAGTCTGGACAGAAAAAGTAGGAACATTGGCAGCATTTATGCACCAACTCATATATTTTGTTTGGGGCCAGAACACGTGAAGGGTACAGCATACATCTGGGCCTGAGATTGCATTCTGATGAGGTATAGGGAAGCTGAGTTAGAAATATCTTGAAGCTACCTTTGTGCCATCTCACTTGTAGGATGCTTTAGTAAATGAACAATGGTATAATTTATACAGGTTGAGAGCAGTGTAGGAAAAGACCCTTTTATTGCTTCTCTTAGGCTAACTAGGGCTTGCAATGCAAGTCAAAATCATTGCAGCACAACATGCCTCATCCCTTTTCTTAATTTGCTGTCTTCCCCTTGTCTTTATGATGAAGCCAGCACAAGGTCTCCACCAACAGGATGTGCAGTCCTTGTATGTATCCCACTCTGTGTTTGGAGCAGATATTGGGTCGCCAATGCATGCACACAAGGCAACATCAGTTATAATGATGCAGAGCACTGTGGGATTCCTGAGTTGAACAGAGAATGGAGATGAAGGAAGACCAACTGTGTGCAGCCATCCTTTCTAATTAAATTCCTGCAGTTGAAAATAGCTACTGGAAGCTGGCGCTTCTGGCACATCCAGAACATCACCTTCCCAAGTATCTTTTTCTGGCCTGAGCCGTAGGAAGTTGAAAATGTGATCCGCTGTGTAATAGTGCAGCATATTCTTGGCCAAACTCCTCATCATTTTTTACCTCTCGCTTTTATAGTTAGTTAGTTTACAAATGTCATATACCTCTTTTTCTTCTTTAAAGCTAGTCTCTGCAGAACCAGGTATCATCCTGGCTATTGTGGAACATAACCCACTCTTCTCCGTTCATTCCTATTAGTTCTGGCTATGGTGAGAGAGAACGCAAACCTGGCTCCTGAGCTCCTTGCCTACTTAGTTACCCAGAAATGCCAATTGTAGTAATGTTGATATTGAACTAAGACCTAATTTCTCCCAACAGAGTTTTCATTGCCAAGCAATTTTGGTCACTACAGAAACCAGAAAGATTTGCGTTGGATTGGTGATATTGCATAAGGTTTTCAAAAGAACAAGAACAGAGAAATGAGAATAGTGGGGAAATCAGGCTTCTTGCTTTTGCAAATTCTAACCACAGAAAATGCCAGAAGTTGTATTTCTTATAAAGAATAAAAGAGTTAAGCTTTAGTAGCCTCTCTCCCATGGGCAGATCTTATTTTACAGCTTCAACTAGAGAAATGGAAGGAAGCTAAAAATATCGGTTTTGGTGTTTGATGGCAGTCACCTATAGGAATGCTTGTAATGGCCAGCTTGCAGTTGAGTGTAATGATTGTGTCACTTTTCTGAGGGTTTTGTTTTGTGTCTGTCTTTGTAGAGATAGACATACAGATATAAACTCAGCAATTCTAGAACAACTCAGCTGTAGAAAAGCAGATTCCCAAATTCTGGCAGCAGTGTTGTCAGCTGCCCAAATGGCTGTAAGGAGTATTGGTTTTATTCATTTCAAAGCACAAATAGATGCAGAAGTACAGGGAAAATGTAAGGAAATTCTCTGGAAGTTTGTCCCTCATTACTGATGTCTGTGATTTTGTTACTGAAATCGTTAAGCAGGCAGCATGTTCATTGGAAAGACTCATTTTACAGGGAATCCTGCAGAGAATGCCTTTCTGTCAGAAGTGGTGCCTTGGTCCTCACCTACTGCTGAAGACTATGAGCGAAGTGCAGGAGCCCTGTTTTCTGCACTCTTGCTCCACAGGTTAAGGCCAACAGAATGGGTGGGTAACAGAGAACAATATTCTAGAGCAGAGCAGCAACTTCTGGCTTGTAGGTCACGTCTTGCTGAACTCAAAAAGAGGAGCTACAACTGAAGTACTCATCAAAAAGATTAGACAAACTCAATAGGAAAAAGAATGTAGGGAGCTGGCAAGAGGACAATGCTACAGTGAGCTCAGACAAAAAACTCCTGAAGTTTGGTGTTTTTTTTTTCCCTCTGGGATATGTAGTTCAGAGGTAGGCGGGAGCAGTGGCCAGCCAACAAAGGCTAGATACTGTGGTTTTGAAAGAGGCACTCGAGCATATGGAGCTTTCGTGCAAAAAAAGAATGTTTTTTTGATCAATTCCAGGCGAGATGGCAGTTGTGTCATCCTGAGTGCATCTCGTCAGATTAGATGGGATCACTAAGAGTCTTCTGGCATTTTCAGTCTGAGAGAAAAAAAAACCCACATGTGGCTAGTGAAATTGCTCATCGAGGAGATTTCCCCCTTCTGACTTGGCTGTTCAATTACAGGGTCCTCAAGCCATGTCAGCCCCTGACGTGATACCGGGTGACACAGTCGGTGACAATTTGGCCAACATCTCCCTGGTTAGGGAGCTCATTGTTTGGAAGAGAAACCCCCTGCCAGTATTTGCAGTGTACTATCAGAATAACACAATGTATTCTAAGCAGGGCTTCAGCTCTAGTTTAATTTGTTCATTAAATGAAATTTGTGAATTAACATGTAAGCATGAGCTTTGTTAGAAAGAAAGTCCAAGTTAGCGTGAGTGTGACATAAATAATTAAGGGACCAAAGTACTTCTCAAGGAAGTGAGATAAGTGAAGCTTTTGATTAGAGTAGGAGAGTAGCTGCATGTTGTTGAGGCTTGATAAACCAGTTTGAGAAGTACCAATTAGCCTTCTGAGGAGCTGCTATATTTAGTACCGAGCTTCAACCAAGACTGATTCCATGCAAATTTAAACTTTGGGAAAGGTAAATACAGCTCCTGTAGCAAGTCCAACTGAAAGTACACTTATTTCTGTTCGCAGTGATATGTGCATGCTTCCCTCTTGTTGACACATGTTGGTATATATGCTGCTTTTTCCAAGAGTGCCACTGGAGAGTTTTCTATCAAGCAGAAGCGTAATGAGATTTTTGGTGCTGTGTTTTGTATGTCATAAGTTTTCTATATGCACTCCAGAAAAAAAAAAAAAAGTGTGGAGAGTTTCCTCTGCTGTTTTTGAGTTTCTCTGTGAGGTATGATCTTTCAGATCAAAAGAAAGGAGGTTACAGATCATAGCCCAAGTGTGGAAACAGGGGAGAAGCAGGTACCAAGGCAAAAGCTAAGTGAAGCTTAAAGTGAGATTTTACATAGAATTGTATCCTAAATTGAAATATTCCTTGACAAAATATCTCTTGCTTTGGTAGCATAGGAATCGGAATAGTGGTGAAATGGTTGGTTGACAGGAATCTCACAGGTTCAACAACATGGATCTGTTGTTTTCAGAACAGCATGTGGAGTTCCTGGTTCCACACTCTCACTCCATTGTGTAAGGAAGCAATAAATTCATCACCTTTCATTAATGCTAACTGGAGTTGAAAGGAGTTTATATGAGCATCATCGCACTGAATTGTTTCGATGATTCAGAAAACAGAGTGCTCCCCGTGGGTGAATACTTTGTTGGCTGTCTATAACACAGAGTAACTTTCTTCCCCAGTGCTGACTGGCATACTGGAATATTATTACCTGGCAGAACAAAGCTGTCCTTTGCTCCTTCCCAGATTTCGTCAGCGTGCACTAAGAGAAAGAGATTACCTCACAGACCCCTTACAGTATTTTTCATGAGAACAGTGAAGTGGGGGCTCTTCAGTTCTTATCCTGCCTGAGAGTCTAGCAGAGCTGTGGCAACTTGTGAAGGTCCCCTTGCTAATTTTGGATACCTCAGTTATGGGGTTCCCAAGCTGTGCCTTATTTTCAAAGGACAGGTAGCTCGTGTGACTCCCATTAAAGTGCATGCAGAATCAGGAGCTCTGGATTCAGCCTAACAATCTTGACCTTAAGTTGGATTCATTTCCTGTTGTGTGAAACAAGAGCTCCATTACCTGCCCTCAAAATTGTACAGGGGCTTTAAAATATAAAGCAGGACTGGGTGATATTGCCAGATCTCTGGATAATTTCAGCTGTGCTTTTTAGATGACATACAAACTAAAAACTGTACAGTTGTGAATGTTGTATGTTTTCTTTCCAACATTCACCACAAACCAGATAGCTTTTCAGGGGGATTCATGCAACTGTAATGCTTTTCGCTCATCTTTTTAGAAACAGTGAATAACTTTACGTAGTAGAATGTTTCAGAAAAGAAAGAAAATGCATGCAGGAGGCCTTGTATGAAGATTAATCTCTCAGGAATGCAGGGGGTTAACGGTCAGGCTGATTAATCACTGTTAATGAACCATCAGGAAATCTATCAGGAAGTGGGTAAAAATTCCTGGTGGCTGATGCAAAGCATTGTGTGGTGTGCTTTGGTTTTGATGTTTCCCAACCGATAGTCTGCAGTGGGTATAGTTCAGTTACCTCTAAGAAGTTCTCAAGACACATGAAGGACCAGATGACACGCTGCCCTTGTTCAGCTTGAGCAACTTAGCAAGAAATTTTCCCCATGCTTGGCTATGCAAGCATGATGCAACATAAATGCAAGAAAGTCAGGGATTTCTCCTTCCCACAGCTTCCCAGAACAGAGTCTGGAAGAGATACAGAAAGGAAGCGTGATCATTCCCTCATTCCTCTGGTCTGAGCTGACAGGATACAGGGGGAAGAGTGGAACAGGCAGCTTTCCCTTTGTGAACGAGGAGCCAAAGTATTAGGACTTGGATATGTAGCTGAGTTAATGAATTGCCTGGTGTTGACTGAGGGTGAGGTTTCACAGTTGGCTTAAACTGATCCAAGATCATGCTGCTGCTGAAAGGAGTGTTTCTAACCTCTTTCTCCTTGGCATTGGACTAGCTATCATGTGGTAACACAGCAGCTTGCTGATCTGGGTGGAAACTGATGTTTCTTGGTCAGTGTTAACTAGCTTAGGCCTCAAACAGATCAGAGAACTGTTCTGTCTCACTGCTTGGCTGCACGAGTGCAAGATCTGATGTAGGGGAGGGCGTGGGAACATAGGCAAGGATTAAAACATGAGTGGGGACTGAGACTTTCAGCAATAACATAACCAATGATTGGCTTAAGCTTATTATGAAACTGCAGTCTGAATCACTGAATTAAGGCTGCACTGTCAACCTACAGGGAATGCAAATTAAAATGTGTTAGCTTACACCTCCCTCCCCTCTTAAACAGTGGCTGAATACTGCAGTTCTGCACGTCAGTGGGAGAAGGGAGTGATGGTGGGGCAGCAGCATAACTGTTCCCCTGACTTGATCTGGAGTGTGCAGATCACAACAGACAGCATCGGTGTGTGTTTGGGAAGACAGAGGGGAAGAAGAAAGAAACAGACCAGCACTACTACCATGACTTCTCTCTATGTATTTGCCTTTGGCTTAGTAACATGTAACATTTTCCTTTGATAACAAGTTCTAGCTTGTCTTCTTGACAAGACTGCAGAGCACTCAGTTACCAGAGCATGCATTAGGCACGGTAGTGCAGTTGTGGATCCAGACCCTGAAGTTCTGAGGCACACTGTGCTTCTCCAAGTACTTCTCCTTTATCTTCAATCCGTGTAGCTTTGCAGTGCACCAAAAGCCTACCTTAGACCTAAAAAGACAACTCCCACTATTTGTTTCAAGTTCATTTCGTAGTTCCATGTTAATGCCTTTTTATCATTTTGTTCTAGATCAAAAGTCCATGCTTAGATACAGGAATAACTGTGTGACTGGAAAACCTCTTCATAATTTTCAAGTTAAAAAGGTTTGCAACAAAGGTCTGCTGCTGTAAGCACGGCCCCACCAGTATCTGTGGAACACCCCACAAAGACAGCAATCCTTCCACACAGGATCAGTAACCCCAGACACCACAAAAGTAGTCACTCTTGTTAGGCCTTGGGCTTATGAAATAGTTTGAAGATAGCCAAAGTATTTCAATTTCAGATGAGTTTCAAGACAGTGGAATTAGTTTAATTTACAGTCTGTCTTAATTCAAAGTGCCAAAATATCTCTCTAGTGAAAATAAAATTAAAAAAAAATATTGCACAGGCAAATAAATGCCATTTTCTCTCTTCACATAAAACATTCTCCATCCTGTAATGGATAAACGTGGGCTCTTTGAGGGAGAAGGAAATCATAAAAATAAAGACCAAAAAAATTAAAAAGCTGTATACCTGATGTAGCCACTGTTTCCAAGGGATATTTTACTCCCTAAGCATTTCAGCTGTAATTAACTCTGAGTGAGACATAGACCCTCTTGGCACAAGTGTCTGAATATATCCCAAAGGCTGGAAATGTGTGTCCAGACCCACTAGTAACCTTTCATCAAAGCACAGCCTAGGGATTCTTGTATGGAAACGTAGGCTTTTCCCACTTATGAGGAACGACCAGTGAGCATCTTCACTGACAGATATTTTTGTGTTACGTAGGGCTAATTTGTAGTTCAGGCACAGTGTAGGCAGGGGTACAGCAAGGAATGTTGAGCAGATGTGACACACAGCAATAATATCCTTAGCATAATCCAGTATCACACAGTTATGCAGTGCTATAAATACAACAGGAATTCTCCAAGGCCCAATTCCTTCGACAAAGGTGGGCATCTCTGCATCACTGTGCATTTAGACTGCACTAAATCAGCGCGCTCCTCAGGCGTCGTTCATTTGTGCCTTGCTGTGAATGGTCCTAGGAGACTGTCAGCATCATTGCGAGCAATATCATTGATTGTACATTAGAATGCAGTTTTTGACAGGCTTTGGATTGATGTTTTGACTTATTCACTAAATGAAGACTGTATCATTACAGGCATCTTTTGTACTGCTATACCACACACCATTCCTTTTAGGTCCTGGTAACGCGCTCTCACAATGAATTTAATGGAGTGAATCCATGTAATACACAGAGTGCATGTGGACTGCGACTTCTTGATAAGTCACCCAATGAAAGTTTTCTGAGGTTCAGTAACAATGTCAGGCCCCAGGAGCCCACTCCTCTTCTCACATGTTTGCTGTTACTCTTGCCCAAGAGGACAGGCTGGGAGGGCAAAGGCTGAGCAAGAGGCTTGTTCTGGAAGAAGGCAGTGCAATTGCTGTGACACAGTGAACTGTAGCTTTTGGCCTCCTGGCCTCCAAATTTTTTAGGTGAACAAGTCATCTTATCGTATAAGTGAAATACTTCCTATTATTCTACACATGATTGATTGAAAAATGCTTTACCTGCTGGAAAGACTGTTGAACAATATAGTTTCCACTTACAAAGCACTTTCCTTAAAAACTTCTTAGGGCAGCATCGTATAAAAATAGTTACACTGAAGTTGTGAACCAGCTTCTGAAAAAACCGGAATAACAAAAGCTAAGGTATAAATAGAAGTGTTTTTGTGGGTTTTCTTTGCTCTAGAGGCACAGAATCTCAGTCAGTGCTGGACTATAACAAACAAAATACCCTTTTCCAGACACACAGGAAAACAAGGACTAGTGGCACAGAATATAAATAGGTTTTCAAAATTGCTTCCAAACCATAAAACTTAGTCAGACCCATAACAGTTGCATTATAGAACCAGCCACACTGTATCAGACAATTTTTTTGATCCAATTCTTGATTTTATTTTATACAAACTAGCATCTCCTGCTTTACAGAAATGTTAAACAATTTATATTGTTTATAATTATGCAATGAATTGTCTCCAGGCACTCAAGGATATGAGGGTTATCTTGAAGTCTGCAGTGTATTAGGATTCCTGGAAAACAAATGCTGAAGAATGTAAAATATTACATATTCTGTGTTTATATTTTGTCAGTGGGAAGAATAAATACACCTTACTGGTCATTTTCAAAATTCACTGTTTCTGTAAAGTAGATTATGATCTTTTTCTTACAGCAGGTTTTGAAACAGCTAAATGTAAAGCTAATATTTGCTGATCCAGAGTTTGGATAATCTTGATTGTACTCTGATCCTGTCACTTCTTCTGCTCTGTGCTGACCTTTTCTGAATCTACCAAACCCAGTGTAGTTTAATCCACAATACCAAAGAGGGAAGGTCTGTTTCTCTATGACAAAAATAGTTCTTATTGCAGCTAACCTTTTAAGCTGAATCAGTTCTGCTATTGCTCTTTAAGCTGTGTTTGACCAGTCATGCCTGCACAGATGAGAAGCAAGGTTGAACAGGGTAGCTACATAATCAGTCTGATACCTCCTGCTGTTTTCGGTGTAGTAACTTCTATATTGAAACCACTCCACACACAAAACGTTCACTTACCAGCAACTGAATTTATGATACCCTTGGGGTCTGTAGTAGCTGAGCTTTACAAATGCTGACTGCTTCAGTCTATCTATGGGAAGTGTGGAATTCAGCAAAATTTACTGGCATCAAAGCCTTCTGTATATTCTCCAATCATCCCATAATGTTTTCGCTTGCAAAAAGATAACTAAGAGCCTTTTCCCATTCTGCAGGGAGTCTGCTCTTCACCCCCTTTTCTGCCTTTGCAGTCATTTAACACAGTTCAGCCTTGCCAAAAGGGGGATCCATGGCCATCTCACCCCCTCAGAGCATCACACACAAGGAGAGCAGCACAGTAATGTCGAAGGGAGAATTTACGTTCCATCTCACTGTCATCCAAACTAAGACCTTGGTGATGTGGGAGTAGTGTCGTTTTGCTCCAATAACAAACAGTGCAGTGATTATTTGGGACAGTATTTAGTTACCTCCATTCAATCAAAAAGACAGTAATGCTGCTGCACAGTGCTATGGGGTAATAGTTCATGCTATTTCACACCAAATATTCTGAATATTCCTCATTAAAATAATACTTGGCCACTTCCATTGCCCAGTGATCACTGTATGAGAAATACTTGATGTAAAAATGATGAGTTCTTCCTGCTACAGCTACAGCATAACAGCTAAAATCCTGCTTCTGCCTGTAATAGCAGCACTGAAACAGCTTTAATAATTAATCATGCACCGATTAGATTATAAACTCCGAGATGGGCTGGGATTTCTGTATTACGCATCAGACAAAAGACACTGGCAATGCTTAACTAGCAGTCACCTGCTCCTGCTCCACCTGCCATTGTGGGAGCACTCTGGGAAGCAGAAGGGAGACAAAAGCCCAACAGAAACTGATAAAAAATTTCATGGGCCCCAGGCCCCTGGTGCGTTCAGGAATACAGAACTGTTGAAACAGGTGGTGCTACAGCTGCATGCAGGGGTAGGACTTTGCTTATTAACATGTTCTTCGCCAGTCAACAGTCTCCATCGTACCCCACTGCAAAGGCAATGGAAGACATCACCCAAATGTCAGGCTAAGCGAGAGTTAAGCAGAGAGTTTCCTGACTGGGAACACCAATGCAAACAGCTGCTGTGGAAGGGCTGGGCAAGAAGAGGTGTGGGCGCCCATACCCTGCTGCCCTCACTCCCTTGCGAGTTCTCTTGCCAACTGCCACGCTGCTCTGCCCTGTCAGCTGCTTCTTACCAACAGATTTCTGTGGAAGCAGTGGTTTTTTTCTGAAATGATATTATATGGTGCTGATTTAGGGTAAGTAAGTAAGAGTTTCACACTGAGCATCACTAGAACTCAAAATTGGAGAATTACTTCCTAGCCTTAACTTCCAGTTAGAAATTTTGCTCAGCTATCTTAACTTTTTCCAGGCCCTTTGCTCTTGACCCATAACTCTTGGGGCCTATTTATTACAAGTACAGAGGCAAAACCCCTCAGGGGAGACAATTCATATGCTGTTTCTTGAATTGAATAAGATATTACCAGTGTGTCTGCCCAGCGTAATGCTTTTGCTGGGATAAAACTATGATTAAAAAAAAACATGAGGCCTTAGAAACAGTTTTACAGTACCAACAAGAATTGTTATCAGTCTGGCCATAGAAATCAAGCCAGGTTTAGGGGATGAGAGGGAAGGGGCACTGTGGAATGAAATGAGCAAATCAAGTTTAAAATGATTCATTTTGCCAGTTGTTGGGGATGCTACAGAGCACTCAGCATCGCAAAAGGATGGTTATTGTTAAAATGCACTGAGGAGGCAAACAGTTGTCATTCCCTGCTGACCAGGGCAGAAGTAGCAGTATCTGGGCTAGAGGCTCATAGCAAGCCAAGGCACAGCCAGCGCCTGTGCCGGGAAGGCACATTCTTGGTTTGCTGAGGGCTTGCACAGGGGAGGCAGAGCATCAGGCAGCTCTCCTGGGAGATACGGCCTGGGGACAGGTGGCTCAAGAGATCTATAGCTGCCAGAGCTCCAGATGAATGTCACCATCTTCCACCTCCATGGTCACACTCAGCACAGGTGGCAAAACCTGCCCAGAACGAGAATAGACACATGCAATAGACACATCACAGACCTTCGTTAATGGGTCCTTTTTAATGAACAACAGCTAAGTTCTGGAGGCATCCGAATGTATCATTCTGCAAGTAGGAATGTACAGACACCACAAGCCACATGGCTTATCTTTTTTCCCCTTTTCTCTGTGCCTTCTACCACTGCGCTTTATGAAAAACAGAAGTTAAAGGAGAGAAAAATAGTTTTAATGAAACATTCAGGTTGAGAAATCAAAATCGGGCACTCCAACAACAGGAAGTTTCAAAAGCAGTGTTTCTAACAGCACGTTGCTAAACTGAGGCACCCTTGCCTTTCTTTTCCTTTAAGTTTAAGCCAATTTATAATGCATACCTTGATTCAAAATCTGGGCACAAAGGCAGTATCGTGACATTAGTTTAGCATGGCAGAACTCCCTAGGCATAGAAAAGTGAATTGAACTCCATCCCTGAAAAATTTCCTGACTCCTGTGGTCAGTGCTGCAACTTTTGTCTTTCCAGTAAACATATCTGAATTGTTTCCCTGTGCGAGTACACTTAAACTTGTTTGTTATTTTATTCTAGGGAGCTGGAGACAGTTTTGTGGGAGCACTGGCCTTCTACCTGGCTTACTATCCCAAGTTACCCATGGAGGAAATGATCAGGAAGTCTAACTGCATCGCATCAGTGAGCGTCCAGGCATCAGGGACACAATCTTCATATCCTTACAGGAAAGACTTGCCTCAGGACCTTTTCTAATTGACATTGTCTAGCTCAACATACTGATTTTATCTTGTCCCAGACAGCATTATTCTCCTGACTGTACCAAGGTTCTCCACCGCTGACTGGAAAGACCAGGAAGGTCTCTTTGCTTCTTATTTAGAATCATAAAATCATAGAATGCTTTGGGTTGGAAGGGACCTTAAAGATCATCCAGTTCCAAGTCCCCTACCGTGGGCAGGGATTTGAGGAATCCTGTTAATTCCTATTCTGCAACAGTAAGATGGGGTGGGGGGGGTCTTTCAAAAACAGCATGGCAGGTCTCTCTGGCCTCACACATAACCACTGGGCTTGTGGCCACCCCACACAAGGCTCTATACTGAACTACACAAAGTTTACAGCAAAACGACTGGAGGGCATTGGGCTCCTGGTTATATTTTGACTTGATTTTATCAGAACATCTGATGTGCGGTGCCAGCGCATGAAGCTGAGCATCAGCTTTGAAACTGCAGCTCAGTCCTCAGCTGCAGACACCAAGGCCAGCACTTGGCCTGTAAGAAAGCACCGTACACCCAGCCCTGGCCTGTCTATCCCCGTGTGTCACAGACGTGCTGCGGCACTGTGCCCTGCACTTCTGCCAAACTCTGGAAGATCCCTCAAACTGGAAAGAGGACGAGAGTGCTACTGAGGTAGACTTAGAAATGGTTCTAGCCACATTGCTCTAAGCATAGCTGAGCTAATTAGAAAAGAAAAGCTTCCAAAACCATCAGGGAGTGACTTTGGCTATCTACTTTCTTTATGCTTGATGAAAATCCAGGAGTGAAAAATCCATCCTACTTACCGGACTGAAAATGATATAAGCCCTTTTAGCCATGGTTGCAATTTATCAGAAAGTTCTTCTTCTTTCATCAGGTTCCATTGCTTCTTCCTTTCCTAGGAAGGATCTGGTGCAACACTACCCCTACAGGGAATGACACCAATTCGTGGTCACTACTGTTGAATCTGTGGCTGGTAGGTTAGAAAAACTTGCAATCCTGCCATTGAATTCCTGCTGTGGAAAATGTTAATTTTTATTGCCTTATAAAACAATAGTTCCTTTGAAGATTACAGCCTCTTTCACAATGGAAAACACAGACAATGGGATTTGCTATTTAATTTTTTTTTAATTGAGTACTGTAAAAATAACTCAAAAGATAAATAAATGTTACTGTGATGATCTATGTCCAGACATTAAGATTTTTCTCTCTCTACATTGTTTTATTCACAATGGCCTTCAAATCACAGGAGACGGTGATCCCAGTTCATTTCCTCTCTTTTCAGCCCATGTTGCTGGATTTGTGAATCAGTGTTCACCTCGTCCTCCCTCTAAACCGTCCTCTCCTCAAGCATAAATCAAGTCTGGTCATGGTTCAGATAGAGCGAATTTTTCTCTTCTCTGTGAAGAGGACACGTTGTTTTGCTATAGGGGAAAAAAAGAATCTGTTAAGAAGCCTGAAGTGTTAAGACACAATTCAATGAGTCTACAGCCCTTTCTCCTGGCTGCCTTCACTGCTTAAATGAGCGTGGAGCGACTGACTGGCACAGCGCTCCTGTTAACAAACTCCTGAAGGAGTCTGTAGGGCTTTCACTTTACCACATGTAATTTTTAGTTCCTAAGAGATCCATTTTACCTCTGTGAAAATAAGTATCAGAATTTAAGTGGATGAAAACATTCAACAGCTGTTCTGTGTGACTATTCTGAGTCACAGCTGCTTGGTGTAGGGACAAAAATAGGTTCTTGCTGCTTTCTACTGCTCTTCAACTTCAGAGCCCAAACAACTAGAGACAATGATCTAGATCTAGTCAGACTAGACTAAGTGTCCTGTGGATCTCTCAGTGAGGCACAAACTGACCCTGCCTCCAGCACCTGATGCAGATGTTAGCCAAGTTAGTTCAGCTACCAGTTAAGCTAAAAACCACTGTTGTGACTGAACTTCATTTTATGAATTCCTTTGAAAGCTCTGCAAGAGAAATCCACATAATAACAAAGTCACTTCTTCCACATAAAAGTTTTGCTTTAAGAAATACTGCAACTTAGTAACACATTCTGTTGCTACAGTTAGGAGGTAGTGAAACTTGGGCACTACTTGCTACTACTTCACTAAAAAGCTTCATTCTGTGAAGGTCCCAGATTTTGGAAAAGTACAAAGCATAAGGTGAAAATACATGCCAAGTGAAAATGCTTCCTAACATATTCCTGATGTGAGTTTATATCTAGACTCAAATTTACCTCCCTTCACACATGCAGCACTTTCTCACATCAACTTCTCACTTGTGTTCTACTACCAGCTACAAAGATCAGAGCTTTTTTTCTTTAATTACTTCCAATTTTGTACTTTAGCAACCTACTATGTGTTCTGCAACAGAAGTGCTACTTAGCCTGAGCTCTCCACTCTTTTCACATTTTCTACAAGTTGTGAAGCTTCTGGAGGATCACTTTGTACAACGTTGCAATGCAGTAGTTTAAAATGTTCTTACTGAAGAAAATAATCCCAGTGATCTCTGATTCCCCTTCTGTATGGAATTCAGAAGGATAGCCACAGCCTCTGTCAGCATGAGTGCTTTGCTGAGAGCATACTGTTTCTCTGGGTAGCTTCTCTTACCTGCCATGAAGCCTCTGTACTGTTAGATCTGAGCATGAGGCAATTAATCATCTAATAATAACATAAGAAAAAATAAGCTTGAACCCCATAACTACCACATACTGGCCATGCATTATGTTACCTACTTAGAGCTGCCTAATACATTTCTTTATTCTATAGATAATAAGCCTTTTTTGCATTAACTCCCCCATGCTATTTCTAGCGTGGTCTGGTTTAAAGGCTAAGTCTCCCCAAATTAAGCCTTTTAATGTTACCTAAGACTGGTTCCTCCCCCAGAAACTTGAGCTCTTAGTGACCTTTCAAAAAGCTTGGTGAGCAAAAGGCATCCTGGCCAGTTCTCTAACCCCCAACAAACCAGATTCTTAAACTGAGAAAATTTGCAATGACCAGAGGAACATAAAAGAACCCACAAACTGTCATCTGGAGAGTGGTATCATTTGTGGAGGAGAAAGAACTTGTGTTTATTTCTTTAAAAGAAAAAGTCCATTTTGTAAGTGATGGTTAAAATTTATTGTCTGGAGGACCCATGGCAGCTTAACAGAACATTTCTATTGATGCATATTTTGTGGCTGCTTTTTGGAGGTAGCACAGTCTAGCAAACCACACAAAGAAACAGAATGAAAGAACTCCTGTGTCACTTTGCTTTGCCACTGACATGTGGCATAGCTGTCATCAAAGACTCTGATGTGTTGGGCAAGTCAATACTTTGTTTCAGTGCTACAATCTGTAAAATGAGGGTAACGTTTACTTCCCGTTGGAATGTCAAGAAGAACAGCAACTGCACAGTCATCCAAGTATGAAACACAGTATGACGTATTCTGCTTAGACTGGAAAAGTCCCATTATACCCCAATCTTTTGCCCCATACATTCAGAGAAGCTTATACAAAGCAGGTTGAGTTCATCCCCAAGCTCTTACCAATGGGATCGTATTTCAGCAGGACCAGTTTTTCCTGCAGTCGGAGCCTCCTGACGTTGAAACAGTAGCCAGTCTCAGCTGCACTTTTCATCCTCACTAGGATGTATCTACAGTCACAAGGAACATCTGTGTCAGTGCACAGGGGCACTGTCAAAGGGACAAGCTTTTAGCAGAAACCATTTGGCACAATCACTCTCACATAAGATACTTCATTTCAACTTCATGGATATTCTGGATGGGAGCTTCCATTCCGAATGCTAAACTTATAACACAAAGAGCCCAGTATAAACCATAAATTCCAGCATCAAGATTAACTAAATAACTTCTAAACAGAATACAAACCCTGAAAGAGGCAGCTCCTGAACAAAACAGTGACGGGGAAGGAAGGAAAATGGCATCCTGGCCTGTATCAAGAATGGTGTGGCCAGCAGGGTGAGGGAAGTGACCCTTCCCCTGTACTCAGCGTTGGTGAGGCCGCACCTTGAGTATTGTGTTCAGTTCTGGGCCCCTCACTTCAAGAAAGATATTGAGGTGCTGGAGCGGGTCCAGAGAAGAGCAACAAAACTGGTGAAGGGACTTGAGCACAAGTCCTATGAAGAGAGGCTGAGGGAGCTGGGGTTGTTTAGCCTGGAGAAGAGGAGGCTCAGGGGTGACCTCATTGCTCTCTACAACTATCTGAAAGGAGGTGGTAGACAGATGTGGGTCGGACTCTTCTCCCAGGCAACCAGCAACAGAACAAGAGGGCACGAGCTTAGACTCTGCCAGGGAAGGTTTAGACTGGATATCAGAAAAAAGTTCTTCACAGAACAAGTAATCAGGCATTGGAATGGCCTGCCCAGAGAGGTGGTGGATTCACCATCTCTGTAGGTTTTTAAAATAAGACTGGATGTGGCACTTAGTGCCATGACCATGTAATCATGATAGTGTTGGATTAAGGGTTGGACTTGATGATCTTGGAGGTCTCTTCCAACCCAGATAATTCTATGATTCTATGAAAACAGGAAAGAAATAAAGGAGGATAAACCCCTGTCCCCTCAACATACAATCAAGTCGCTATGGCTTAAAAGATACTGGCAAGAGGGGAAGGATGATGGTAGTTAAAAGATGTCTGGGCTGAAGATAACACTATCTCAGACTATCACTTCCACCTGCAGAGGGGAACCCAAACAGATAGGATAGAACAAGATGTATGCAAAAGGGCCCCCTTGGCACCCTCCATTCTGCTGCAGATACAGGGCTCAACATTAAGCCAGTCATGGGAAGGGCTCTCCGTTTGCGGGGTAGACTGGCAGCAGCTGCACTGTCCCTGGGAGCAGCGAAAGACAGGAGACTGGGAAAGCTGCCACCATGCAGAGATCTGCGCAACTTCCCTGACACAGGACGCCTTCTGAGGTTTCCAAAGAAAAGTCAAACCCTTTAACCAGCCCTTAAATTAAATTTTTCTCTCCCTTTCCAACAAAGAGATGGATACACTGCTGCACACAGACATTCAGTTCATTTTCCTGGATTTTCCTGCTTCTAATGCAGTCTGTCAAAAGAGACACCCATTCTTCCTCAACATGTACAGCTCTGACCAATGTACTTCCTTAAGCTCACCCTTTTCAGCTTTGCGATCTAAATTACTGTTGAGTTCTAAGTAAACAGAAAAACACTGAATTCCTGCAGACCAACTGTCCGAACACAGGCTATGGATTATCCCCAATTATTGTCCTCTCCAGTATGCAGCTGCAGGTGTGATGTGTAGCACCAGTAATGACACAGACTCATTCTCCTATCCCTCACTCGCTTCCTCAAAGGCTCTGTACAGTTCCCCCTTTCTGGGGGAATCAGTGGTATCAGTATAACCAGGCCTTGAAATCACAGTGCACCACACAGCTGACGTCAAGTAATGTTGTACTTATACACCTTGTTCAAAAAACTTGCTGCCCAGTGAAGAAATGTAACTAGGAGCAGAGGCAGAGAAGAGCTGCAGAAAGGTATGAGGACACAGGAAGAAAACCAAAGCAGACCACAGAAAGATAAATAATATACAGCGATAACACATTCCTGAAGAATACATGGGACTATTCAAAGAACAGAGAAAGGAGCATCAGGTAAAAAAAAAAGGAGGAGGAAGGCCACAAAATCCCTACATTAACATTAGTAACACCCACTTTTCACCACAGGAAAACATCCTGCTTTGCTGTGTTTGTTTCTGCAAACAGATAACAGTAGCATGCTGAGATGTCAAACTGCTGTCTTCCCTGTCAAGCACACACTTGGGAAGTTCTTTCTTAATTTCAAACCCCGACAATTGCACAGAAATCTTCTAACAGAAGAATCTCTTCAAACCGGGCAAGTGGTTGGTACTGGCTTTGTTGGGGGCTGATTCTTTAAAAAAAATCAGAAAATATACACAAGGCCATAGTTCCCAAGGTTGTGTGGTACCACGTACAATACACTGCACAGAATGCAGCTTCTGAGCATCAGAAGACAGTAATCTAGTCATATAAACATATTTAGCCTTTTGGATTTGTCTAGCTAATTTCCTTACCAATAGCATTTTGGATGCAAGTAATTCTCTCCTTGTGCTCTTGTGTCCTTGCATATACACTCTAAGACTAATGGTGCATGGAAAGTAGTTATTCTTCCCTTTCCAACCCTTAACACACATCAGTTCTCTTTGCAGGTTGAAGGACTGTAGCTACTTTTCTTCCAGAGCCCACTGCCATCTCTTCTGAGCTGGCCTACAGAGCAAACTGAGATGCCCAGAGCACTGTGCCCCATCCACTCTTCACATATAAATAGATGAACATGCTAAGGCTGGGAAGCGCTCTGCACTCTGCCTACAAGAAAGGTTCACAGCACCTGCCCAAAACCCAGCCCACAAACAACACAAAGACCCATGCTATAACTTGGTTTGCCCTCCTCCACTAAAAAGTATGAAAGGCCAACAAGGGGAAGATTATTTAGTGCCTCTCTTTAACCATAAAGGAGAGAGGCGTGGTTCCCCTGCACAGGGCACTTTGGATATTACAGCTCAGCTCAACATGACAGCATGAAGGACAAAACCTGCCTTTGCAGCAATTTTAGAACTGCGGGGCGGGGGGGAGGTTTCACACATTTCTGTACTTACCTGTGAAAAGATACACATGCAGAAGGACAGAGAGGACACAGCTAGACTCAAGGACTGCAGTTTTCTCAGGCATATTAAACAATTCTATAGAAGCCTAATATTTTGTAAAGCCACTTGAAGATACAGGGAGGTAGCAGAAATCAAACTGGTGAAGAAAACATCACTTACTTAGATTTGCTCTTGGCCACTGTTTTTTGCAGCATGAAGAAGAGAAAGAAAGAAGAAACAGTTATCATTTTGTCTTGTTTCCTTTATAAGCAACATATAAAGAATAAGGATTTCCCACTGCCTGCCTTCACAATAGCCCCAAACAGATTGTGCAGAGAGATTCAGTCACAAAAGAAATGCCCCTTGTCCCTCTGTCCATGTGACCCCACAAGCCTGTTCTTTCTTCCATCACACCACCTTTACTAGCATCTGTGCAAACACAGTGCGTGGCACAACAGATTGCACTTGCTGCAACCTCCAGATGTTTTCAATATGAAGCTTCAATGCTGCATGTGAATTCACCAGATGAGTACCCAGCTAAGGCAGGTATAAACTGCTGGTGAAAAACAGAGTCTCACTCTCTCCTACACGCTCACCCTGTCTCTGGTTCCTGCCAACACAACAGTCTGTGTGGCCATAGGGCGAACCAGGCCAGGGCAATGTACTCAGATGAGACCAACTTTCTCACAAGGCTGAGTTTAGGCCCTCCAATCTAACCCACCACTCATCATGAAATAGGCAGGATTATTTTCCTCTGTCAGCTCAGTGAATTCAAAGTAACCATAAATCTATGGTAAAAATGCAAAAGAAAAAAAAAAAGGGCAAAAACGAAAAGGAAAAAGACCAACATTTAAAAAACTGCTCATCATATCTTGTCCATGTCCATCCCTCACAGGCCATCGTGAGCATCCAACCAATCTCCTCTTGCACTGCTCCTTCACCAAGCTCACCCAGATACCGCAAAGGTCACGTGTCTCACTTCACGCCCTCTCCCCCACCACCCAACTGCCTCCAGCAACTCCCCGATTTCCCACACAAGAGCTGAAGCTTCTTCACCTCACTTCCCAGGGCTTGCAGGCTCCTCTTCCCTCGAGTTCCCCCCAAATCCTCTGCCAACAGCCCCACACACAAGCGGCCCCTCGGCTGCTCTCCTCCTGCTATTCTTCATCTCCAGAGAAGCTGTTCCCTCAATCACAGCCCCTTCCCTCCCTGGGGGACGAGGACAGCCAGGAGGCTCCATCTGCTCACAGAGGTCCCGGTACAAGGGGCACCAAGAGGTGTGGGTTCCATGGCCAAGGAAGGAGGAGATTAAGGGGAGACCTCATAGAATCACAGAATGGTTTGGGCTGGAAGATCATCCAGTTCCACCCCTCCTGCCATGGGCAGAGACACCTTCCATTAGGTCAAGTTGCTCAAAGCCTAAACCAATCTGGTCTTGAACACCTTCAGGAAAGAGGCATCTGTGACTTCTCCAGACAAGACGTTCCACTACCTCACCACCCTCAAAGTAAGAAACTCCTTCCCAATATCTAATCTAAATCTCTCTTTCAGCTTAAAGCATTACTCCTCCTCCTACTGCTGCACTCCTTGATAAAAAGCCACTCCCTGTCTTTCCTGTAGGCCCCCTTTAAATACTGGGAGGCCAGTATTTAAAGTATATAAACCCAACTGTCAGCCTGTCCTCATATGAGAGGTGCTCTAGCTCTTGGATCATCTTAGAGGCCCTCCTCTGGATTCGCTCTAACAGATCCAGGTCCCTCCTGTACTGAGTGCTCCAGAACTGAACTCAGCACTCCAGGTGAGGTCTCATGAGAGCAGAGCAGAGGAAGAGAATCACCTCACTTGACTTCTTTTGATGCAGCCCAAGCTACGGTTGGCTTTCTGGGCTGCGAGTGCATATTGCTGGCTTGTGTTGAGCTTCTCATTCACCAGCACCCCCAAGTGCTCTTCAGAACTGCTCCCAATCCATTCTTTGCATGGCCTGTATCTGTGCTTGGGATTGCCCTGACCTCATGGCAGTTCTCTGCTTCCTCAAAAGGGGAGGAGCAGGATCAGGTGCTGATCTCTTCTCCCTGGTGACCAAGGCCAGGACCGGAGGGAATGACAGGAAGATGTGCCAGGGGAGGTTTAGACTGGATATTAGGAACACATTCTTCACCCATTGAAGCAGTCACAGTGCCAAGCCTGACAATACTCAAGAAGCATTTGGACAATGCCCTCAGACACATGATGTGAGTGTTGAGATTGTCCTATGCAGTGACACAAGCTGGACCCAATGATCTTTGTGGATCTTTGTGGATCTTCGTGATCCAATTCAGGTTACTCTGTGATTATCCCCAACATAAGAAGGATATGGAACTGTTGGAACGGGTCCAGAGGAGGGCTATGAAGATGATCAGATAGCTGCTATTGAGGACAGGCTGAGAGATTTAGGGTTGTTCAGCCTGGCAAAGGTTCTGGGGAGACCTTATAGCAGCCTCCCAGTACCTGAAGGGGCTAGAGGAAAGCTGGGGAGGGACCTTTTACACTGGCAAGTGCTGATGGGACAAGGGGAATGGCTTTAAATTGGAAAGGGGAAGATGTACATGAGACATTAGGAAGAAATTCTTCATGCTGAGGGTGGTGAGGCACTGGCACAGGCTGCCCAGGGAAGCTGTGGATGCCCCCTCCCTGGAGGTGTTCGAGGCCAGGTTGGATGGGGCCTTGAGCAGCCTGGTGTGATGGGAGGTGTCCCTGCCCATAGCGGGGGGGGTGGAACTGGATGGACTTCAAGGTCCCTTCCAACCCAAACCCTTCTGTGATTCTGTGAAGGGCAAGTCCCGCCGCCCTAAGCCCCGCCCGGCAAGGCCACCCCCTCCGTCCAGCGCAGTCCAGCCCTACTCACAAGCCGCCGTCGATAGAAACATAACGCCGCTCCCCACTGAGCTTCGCCCTCCTCCTCCTTCACCTACCCCCGTCGCCACTTCCGGGCCACCCGGCGGGAGCACTTCCGGGGCGCGGGGACGGGGCCGCTCCCTCCTCCCGCCCCGCCCGCCGCGGCGCGCGGCGGCCCCGCCCCCTGCTGTTACCGGCGTTGGCAGCGGCCCCGTGGCACTGTCCCGATCCATCCCCCCGGCACTGTCCCGATCCATCCCCCGGCACTGTCCCGCTCTCTGTGGTGACTTACACCACCTCTTACCAGCTTCCCCCGTTTCCCGCTGGCCAATTAAAATTTGTTCCATTCCCCACCAGGCCTACATTAAAGTGACCCTGCCCTCCATACTGCCTTATTCAATATTTTCACCAGTATTTTGCTCCCAGGAACGCCTTGTTATGCCTGTCCTGACACTGCACAGGGCAGAGGGATCTGGACAGGCTGGATCAATGGGCTGAGACCAACGGGATGAGGTTTAACAAGACACAACAACCCCATGCAGCGTTACAGGCTTGGGGAAGACTGGCTGGAGAGCTGCCTGGAGGAGAAGGACCTGGGGGTGCTGGTTGACAACTGGCTGAATATGAGTCAGCAGTGTGCCCAGGTGACCAAGAAGGCCAATGGCATCTTGGCCTGTATCAGAAACAGTGTGGCCAGCAGGACCAGGGCAGTGACTGTGCCCCTGTAGTCGGCGTTGGTGAGGCCACACCTCAAATAATGCGTTCAGTTTTGGGCCCCTCACTACAAGAAGGACACTGAGATGCTGGAGCACATGCAGAGAAGGGCAACAAATCTGATGAAGTGGATAGAGGATGAGTCTTATGAAGAGCAACCGAGAGAACTGAGGTTGTTTAGCTTGGAGAAAAGGAGGCAGAGAGGAGACCTTGTCACTGTCTACAACTCACTGAAAGCAGGTCGTAGTGGGGTGAGCATTGGTCACTTCTCCCAGGTGACAGGTGATAGAACCAGAGGAAACAGCCTCAAGTTGTGCTAGGGGAGGCTCAGCTTAGATATCAGGAAAAAAATTTTCACCAGAACAGTTGTCAGGCACTCGAATGGCTGCCCAGGGAGGTGGTTGAGTCACCATCCCTGCAGGTGTTTAAAAAACAGGTAGATAAGGTGCTCAGTGATGTGTTTTAGTAGTGGACAGGTACAGTTGGACTCGATTATCTCAAAGGTCTTTTCCAACCAAATGATTCTGTGATTTGTGCTGACATTGGGAAGCTGACGCTGTGAAACACGGGACCCGCTGCCAGGTCTCCTCACGTAGTCACTGAGGGGCCCACGGCACCGGCCCCTGTGCTGGAGGGCTCAGGGCAGCAAAGCCTGAGCAGAGGGGCTGTGTCTGGCCCAGACAGCCCCATGGCTGCCCTGGGCACAAGAGTGGGCGTGCACATCCTGGCCTTGTACTGCAGCGCTCTCATCCCTCGGCACATCCACCAGCCTTCACCTCCTTTTTTCCCCTTTTGTACAAAGAAAGGGGTTCTGCTATGGCATCAAAGTCCCTGAGGCTTTATGTAGCTAAACCTCTCCATGTTTATGAGACACTGTGCAACAGCAGTGGGCAGGGAGACTCGAAGGGGACATCAAGGCAGGTTCTCATGTTCTTCTGACCAGTTAGGTAACGAGCTGTAAGTTCTTACCCTTTAAAGAATTCAGAGAAGGCCCATGGCATATTCCTCCCTCTCCCGCCAATTAGGTAAACCATTAGTGATGGAATTCAAGTCCTTGAATATTTAGCAATTACTAAGGCAATCAAAATGTCAGCTTGACATATTTGGATGGAAAGCAAGACCCGGAATATATAATAAGATGCAGTTAGTTTGGTATTCTATGGCATGAAAACAAGTGGCTGACCCTACCAAAGACTGGAGCAAGATGACATCTCACGGAAAGCAGTGTTGCTCTTGTCAAGTGTTCACTTGATAAGTGTTCTTTGTTGCAATTCAACGACTTCCAAATACATCCTCTTAATGATACAATGTTTCAATATTTACTATTTGGCCTTCAGAAGTATAAGTCTAGTAGTTACATAATCTGCCCATGAATATCAGAGCGAGAACTTGAAGCCGCGCAGGATGATAAAACGCGAGTGCTGTAAGACTTCTTCTCTTTGATCTGCGTTATTGCCTCAGTCAGAGCACAGACTGAAAGGGAATGGGATTGCCAACCTCCTGACTTCAACTGCCAGGAATATAAATCAACATTAAAGATTATTTTTAAATGTAATAGCAAGTTAAACATTTGTACAAACACATCATCAAATAGAGTTTATGCTGCCTCTTTTTAAACCTCTTGCCTGCTGGCAAAAATAAAACTGTTCCACTGGCATTTTCGCTGCTCCGCTGTGACAAGGGCTGCATAAATATAGACACCATGGATTAGAATAGACTCCAGCAATCTTCCGCTTCCTTTCTAGCAGCCTCTTCTCCAGACAGTTTTCCATAGATATGGGTGAAAAACAGGGAGTTTAAAACTGGAATGCATGGCAAGGTGGTGACAGTATAGCACGTCCCCCATGGCAGTAGTCATCACTAGCCTTGGGGAAAAGGTATCCTGGTTGGACAAAAGGAGGGTGAGTCAGGATTTCTGACCCTGACTCCAACAGAGATTTGCAGTGTGGACTAGGAAAAATAAGTCACGCACTTTGAGATCTTCGATGGTGTGTGCAATGCGAATGTAGATTTTTTCCTTCAACTTTGCCTAGAGAAAGCAAGGAGTGTGATGAACTGTAATGCCAGCCTAGATAATTCTGATGCTTGCTTAAAGAGAAGTCTCTTATATCTCCAGCGGAGAAGCTGCTGGTGCCAAATCGATCAGTGTCACTCAGAATAAAATTCACGGTGAGTTTTTCTTCAGCTAGAAAAACAACAATTTCCCACGTTATAATCTAACTGATTCTTTCCATCTTTTTGCTTTACACTTTAGGCTGAGCCCTCCTTTACCTCCAGGAAGTGAGGAGTTGACTGTTCCTTGCCAAGACTGTGTGGTCAGGTTGCTGGCACAGACTGGGCAGGCTAGGGGCTTGTGTCCAAAGTTGGCAGGGGTGATACTTCTTCATATGCACATGGCACTCCAGGTCAGTCATCACTTTAAAAAGTCACAGGAAAGGAGAGAGGGGCAGCAGATGAAATATTTGCAAGGTAAATATCCTCTTGGCGCTATGTTTTGTACATGATTTACTGTCAATTAACGCATACAAAAACTCAGTGCTGGAAACAAGAGAATAACACTCTAAAGCCTGGGAAAAGCTCCACGTGTCCTTCCTGGTTTCCCACAAAAAAAAATCAGACAAACAGCTAACTAAGCCAAAAAAATGCAAACAGCTCGGTGGACATTTTAAAACAGCCAGACTATTTTCTTCTCTCTTCTTGCTTTCCCTTTCTCAGCGTGTTACAACTTAGTAGAGTTCTTCCTGTCCGCAGTGTTAAACAAACACTCTTGGGCACTATTTTGCAAATCACTCATCCCAGATAACAGATGGATTTTTACATTCTTTCTGCATATCTGAATCCATTATCCCAAGACAACCCAGAAGAAAGTGGGCATTAGTTTAATGCAGCTCTGAAAGAGGAACTGTCCAGGTCAGGAGAGCAGGAATGATGGAAAGAGCCATCTAAATTGCTAAATCACTTTGAGCCAGTGACCAAATCCATTTCAGCTGCAGGTCTGTTTGAAGTGAGCTGGTGATGGCCTTTAGCCCAGTCCTTAGGGCTGTCCATGGCACAGCCTCAATTTCTTTACTGGAAACCTTGTTAGAAAAGGCAGAAAAATGATGGGCTTGCACAGTTGCCTTCTTACCTCCAGAGCCTGGTCCCCCCAGGTCAGATACAGCGCACTCTGGTGTGATGGATTAGGGCATGGCTCCATTTTCAAGGCTTTACCTGTTCCCGTCTTACCCCCTCCAGAGCACTGGCCTCTGGATCTGTTCCTGGAGCTCCTTTCCCCAGCACTGACGTCATTCATATGTAAGGGGGGAAGAACAAAGACGGCACTAACCTGTTTTCTTATGTGATTTTTCAATACCCATTGCCCAATCCTGACATCCAAAGTAACAACATCCTTTCAAACCGCCCCCTCTTGAAATGCCACAGTAGTCAAACAGCTGCAAATCAAAACACCTTGTAAACAAGTGACTGAAATCCCGTGGGATGCCCGAGGGCTTGGGCACGTCTCAGAGTGATTATAGTTCCTGCTATACAAATTGGAGTCCATGTAGCGCAGTTTGTGCCAACTCCAAGCTCTTTCTTTTTATTTTTAGTCTTGTTTGTCAAGGGGTTCTCATGATGAAAAGAATGACGTTCAGTATCAGTGATACACAGATAAAATTAGATAGTAGCCGGCAGTGGTCATACAACTAATCCTCTCCACTGAGAATTTTTCCACAGGATTTGGGATCCTGTGGGCCTCAAGGACAGCTTTTCTCTGGGTGAATTCCACTTCCTATCGGCAGGCAGCTGAAAAATTGGATTCACATGGGACACATGCAAAGAAATGAATGTCATTGTCATTGCTTATGGCAACAGCTGGGTTCATCTGGGACACTGAAGACAACATTGCCTAGATGTGTACAGCTGATTGAAGGCTGTTTTTAGAAAGCCTCCAACCTTCTTCCATTTTGGGGCAACAAAACAAGGCATTTGCCTTCCGTGCTTGGAGTTTTGTACACAGAGTGTCTAAAGTCATCAGCAAGGCACACAATCCTGAGACTTTTAGTCCCCCAGACATAAGTTACTCACACTGATGCCGGGAACATTATTCCTTTCTTTGGGAAAAGTTGCCTAGGAGGAGGACAGGGTAAAAGGTGCATTAAATTACATCTCTAAAGTAGACCTTCTCTTAGGAGAACAGGATCAGTTCACATTTGTTTTGGCTTTTTTTTTTTCCTCTCTAAACTTTGGGTTGGTTTCGTTTTTACTACATTGTAAAATAGGAAAATACAAAATGTTAACTGTCCTGCCAATGTTCTCTATTCCTTAGAAACATGGAATTCAACTAGGCAATGTACCTAGTGCACCATCAAGGGAAGGTGGGATTGCTGACTGTGTAGCACAAAGGGATTTAGCTGTGGTATTGTGGCAAAGAATGAGTGCATCAAAACCAACCTGTGAACCTGTAAGGCCTGTTACTTTTAAGCCAGGCAGGTAAAGACAAAGGGAGAGGATAATTATGTAATGTGAACATGGTGGGACACAGATAGGGAATGGAATATTTTCTTCCTACATCTTATAGGAGGAAAGTGGTGCAAATGCATTGTTCGTTTTATGTCAAAAATCTACTATGGAATGAATTGATGTATCACTCCCACCACTTCTTGGCAAGGGAGATATCTTCAGCTTTAAGCCAGAGTGATCATCTCTAAGGGCAAAGAAAAGACTCATGTTAAAGTGTGGCAAATGGTTGTGGTCTTGCCCATTTTTTAATTCTGGAAAAGAAAAGCAATCCTAAAGAACCAGAAGAAGGATAGGGCTTTTTGCATCCCATGGCCTCTCTAAGGAGTTTCTCACTTGAAGGAAGGTCATAGGGTTCAAAGCTATTTCTCAAGTGCTGGCGTGTAGTATTGCCTTGATCTCATGCATTGTTATAAACAAGTTATTATTTCACTCAGTGTTTTGGGAAATGATGGGTCTGGAACAATACACCCACAGCAGTTCCCTCCCTTATCCCAACCGGCTCTTTAGTGAACTACTTATGAGTTATTCCTCACTAACTGCTGTCTGTCTGTCTACGTCTAGTAACGGTGTGTCTCTGGGGAGTATGGAGTAGGAATATTGATGGATTTTATAAAGGGCAGAGGGGTGGAAAGGACAAGATGGACATAAATTTGCAGTGTCATGTGGTTTGATGGTTGCTTGATCTGAGAATACTAGGCTGAGAAGTCCCCAGGGCTTCATCACTGCAAGCACTGACTGCATCATCTCTCATTTTTTCATGTTTGGGCTTCTGAAGCCAGGCAGTCATTTACACCTGATGGGATAGCAGAAAAACGGAGTTAAGCAGAGCAGTGTTCCATTCATTTCTGTCTGCTTAGCTCGGGTTCAAGCTAGACCTGGAATGAATACTTAAAAAAATCAGGAATCATCTTAAAGGAACAAGTACTAGAAATGAGGTACAGCAAGAACATATGTAGAAATCTGTTTGAAGTCCTAGGCTCTTGCATAACTGTTTCTGGGTAGTTCCCTAAACATTTTCATCTGCCATGGTCTCCCTAGTCCCATTTTACCAAAAAAGTACAAGCAATTTGAAAGTCCTGGTGATGCACAATGTGTGTGCTGTGACCTTTGAATAGTTTCTGCAAAAAGATTGTCTTTCCTCTTTCTATTTCATAAGCACTGTCCATCTGGCCTTGCCCAGTCGCATCCTCGGATATGAAGAAATAGCATCCCTCCTGTAGAAGGAAAGCAGTCCGTGGGGTTAACAAATAAGAACTGTAGCAATACCCACAGGTGGCCTGTTGTAAGGGATTTGTTGATCAGTGAAGGTACACGTACACTTTTTAATCTATGCTAAACTCTTCAGTGCTGTCAAACAACTAAGTCAAATAATTTAAAGGTAGCTCAAGCTAGCTGGCTGGAAATATTTCTTGACTGACAAAAACCAAGCTGTTTCCCAACATCATTAGATAGACGGAGATATTATTGAACTGCCCACAAAACAAAACTAGACAGACTCACAGGTTTTTGCCAAAAGTAATCCTACCCAAAGGAACCAGAAAGAGCGTTTGTCTTCCTTTTTTCCCCCAGCTCTTACAACATGGGCTTTAACCTCACCATTATAGGAAAATTGCTCTTCCCAACTCAAAGATCAATCAGTAACAAGGTGTGGCTTCCTAAAAGAACTGATCCCATAACTCTGGTCCAGTTCTGTAAGGGTGCCTTGCTGTCGAGTCTCACCCTCCGTAAGAGTCCAAGGGGTGCAGCTGCCTAAAAATCATATATGCAAATACGATGAAGACCCAGTCCGTAACTCCTGACCTGATATGAATCCCTGTCCAAACATTCTGCCTGCTTGCATGACCCAGTCCATGCTCCAGATAGCATGGGAGAAGACTGGTAAGTTGATATTCCCTGCTTTGCCAGGCACTTGGTTCCGATGACCTAATTCTGGGTAGCTGAAGATCTCACTACTTCCTCAGTACAAAATTACTCTTACATCATTTTGAAATCATGATGCTCCCATTGAAGAGAGCGCTTGATCCAGTGCTGTCTGTAGCAACCTCATAGCAGTAAAACAGAAGGATTTGCTGGAAAGGGATTAAATTTGTTTTCAAAGTACCTGGAGAGCCAAACAAATTCCAAAGGTTTTCTGAACTGCTAAACAACCAGAGGCAATCATTGCACTTCTCTGTTGCCAAGTGCAGATTTTACCTGTTCTAGGCAGGAACCGTCCTCTACTTTGTATTTGTACATCTACTACTTTTGCAGGTTGCCACCCTACCTGACCCTCTGCACCAATATGATGGCATTGGTGAGTCTCCACTTGCAGGACAGTCAGCAGGACACCTCCCCAGCTGCCCTCCCGTCTGCAATACTTGTGGCTGAAATACAGCCAAATGCTTTGGAGTTGGATGTACATCTGATGCCAACTGCATCTGGCAACTGCTCCAGCACTGCAGAGGACTGCCCCAGGATTTCTAGTTATTTATAATTCAGCGTCAGATTGGACCCAGTGCTCCTGCTTAGAAATCTTTTGCAATAACAAACTAAGATTACGTGAAGAGCTTAAAAAAGAATTTCACCCCTCTGGGGCTAAATTACTTCCACTTATGTACCACTGTCATATCTTTAAAGGGCGAACCCGGAAAGCTAACACTGAAAAATATAACTCTACAATTGAGATTATCTGTCTGCCCTCTCTAAGCAATCACATCTCATATCTCTAAGGTCTTTCATAGCAAAAACCAAAATTCAAGCTAAGTGGATGGAAGATTTATGTACAGAGTAGGAAACAACAGCTTGGGAGGAGGTGTATTTGAGTGCTGGAGCCAGTTACAAAGACAAACCTCAAATACCATACAACTGCTTTTACATAGCATCTCACTCATGTCTGGTAAAATCACTCCATGCTCACCCAGACTTTGCAAACTCCTAGTCACCAACTGAGAAAGGCATGGTGACGTACGTGTTACGACGGCATCCGGCACTGGCAAACAATCCACTTCCATATGTAGCCCAGGATCCGTTCCAGACATGTTATAACTCATGTATTTTCATGAAATAATAATTGGAAAACAGGGAGAATAAAAAACCTCTGTACCAACTTTCCCGTCCCACTGGATGTCTGGTCCTGATGAACCCACCTCCAGGGAATTTCACCAGGAGCAGAGTTACACAGGAGCATGCAGAGGTCACACCTTCTCTTCATTTCTTTTGAATGTTCCCAGTCTTATGATGAGAGAGCAGTCACGCTTCATGTAGTGGCTGTATTCAGCTCTGATTATACACCTGGGTTAATAATTGAAGCACTTAACCCCAGGGGCAAATGGATTTCCCCGAAGAGCACAGAAAGTACGAAAAGGGAAGTGCAACATGTTATATGTTACAATGCAGAGCTGCTCATAGCCCTTTGTTCAATAATTTTCCTACAAAGAACATTTTACTTTCTTCAGAAGCCTGAAAGATCCAGCCTTTATTGTCAATTTTCATTTTAGCCCTCTTTCAGTGATGGCATGGGAAAAAAAGTGGAAGAGGAGAAACAAAATATGAGGAAAGGAGTAAACAATTTTCGCTGTCTTTTTTTTAATTAAAAAAAAATAAATAATTGGCATGCAAAAGTCTGGGTTTCAGATTTTTGTCCAAAAAAAGGACAATTCACTTCTTCTTTATCAGTTCTGCCTACGGAAAATATCCCCGGTTGGGCATTTTTTTGGTCGTTTTTTCCCCTTCTTTTTATGTAAAGTCAGGACCCAACACTGCATTGTCTTCAAAGAGCAGCACACTGAGACCAGTGACTAACTGGTACCTTGTCAAAAATCCTAGCCCAGTTTTCAGCCACAATAGTATCTTACATCTCCAGCTGCTTTATAAATGCTTGGCTGGCTCTTCCCCAGGACTGAGTTCTGTATGGTCCCTCCCAGGAATGATGTGAGAAAGGTCTTTCAGAGCAAATAGCTGAAAGGGCTCCTTCATTGAGAGAGTTGAAAAAATCACTGCGCACTTGTGTGTCTCTACAATTTGCTTCCCTCTTCCCATTAAATCTCCTTGTGTGAGGTATCACTGGCATCACAACCTGTCGGACTCTCTGTAAGAGCCTAGGGGTCCTCTGGGATGTGCAGCCCCAAAACACTGCTGTGACTGAATTCTGACCTACTGCCAGTGAGCCCTTGGAGGTCCAGATTTTGGCCCTGTGTGGAGATGCTCAGATACAGCA
Organism: Tapera naevia; assembly: GCA_033556795.1. Lineage (NCBI taxonomy): Eukaryota > Metazoa > Chordata > Aves > Cuculiformes > Neomorphidae > Tapera > Tapera naevia. The sequence goes on along the minus strand of JAUMJJ010000246.1, from coordinate 14,342,432 downwards.
GTGATGAGTTCAGCATACAAGAGCTGTATGGTCCCTTGATCAAGTAGGCTCAGCTGTGGTTGGAAGTGAGAGCAACAGCAGGCTGGTCAATGGCCCTTCCTGAGGGCCTGGCTGTGTGGATGGTGTGCTTTCACAGACTGCAAGGGTAGCTAGCCTTTTGCAGCAGCTGTGGATAGAAGATGATCTACGTTGCCTCAACTCCATGGTAAGCACCAAAATCATCATGTGTTGTGGACTGCTACGTCTGCTTTGCAGTGGAAGTGCAGAAGAAAGTATAAATTATGTATCCAAGGACTTTGGTAATAGAAGAGTCAGAGATAGGCACAGAAATAGGGCACTCGTGTCTTCTCATTGCATATGTTCATATCACACGCAGCTACACCCCTTTCAATAAAATCTCAAGATTTAGAGAGACTGAATTGCTGTAGGCCTCTCGGGTTCATTCAGTCAGATGCAATTTATCATCTAACATTTTTAAGCAAATCTACCAGTTGCCAATCTTAGCTTCATTTTCTCATTCTTAGAACAGCTGAGCAGAAAGGTCATATAGTGTGAAATATGACAATAAACCAGGGCTGTTTGATTGAGTCTGTTTTTTTTCCTTGAGAAACAGAACACCTTGCAATTGGTGATGTGGTCCAGGATGGACGAGGTGTGTAATCTTCCATATCTCTGCTGAAATCTCAGGTTAACAAAGAGGATGGGGTAGCTGCCTGTTCTGCTGTATTCACTTCTTCCACAAGGTTTGTGTTCCAGAAGGAACCTGTAACTCGCTGACTGATCAACAGAAATTAGGTAGAAGTGGCTGAGCTTCTTGAGCAAAATAATGAGGTTTCCAGCATGACTGTGGCTGTCCAGGAATCCTGGGCAGTGGAACAGCACACACAGAGAGACCATCCTCCACTGCTTTTGCATCCAGGACTCCAGCCACCTTGGAAACATGTGATATTGATCCACATGCATGGCTCAGGGGGGAAATGCTGCATGTCCCCAGCTTCTGATTCTCTCACAGGAAGTTACATTCCCAATCAGGCTCAATGAAACAGTCCTGGCAATGGATTGGTAACCAGCAGCTGAACTGTTTCAAAAATCTAGACTAAAATTCCCCCCAAAAAGTGGGAACAACTAAGGCCTGGATCTTCAGCTGCATGGTTTTCTTCTAAGTTCATTGGCATCTGGGAGAAGTTTCCCATTTATTTCAATGAGTTTTGTGGAGTTCAGCTAAAACAAAGCACAAAGAATTTGGGCTGATGTCTTAACCTCATCCTATTCAACCTTAGATACTTAAAGCCTGATCAACTGCTTTAGTCAACTAGGGGAACGTGCCACTCCAAAGAGCTGATGAAGTTGTAGCTCTTCACATTAGCTGTAGGTTGGCATGAGAATAATTTAGGTCTTTTAGTGAAGTACCTTACATTGGGCAGTCCTTCTGTGTTGTCTCAAGCAGTGAATTTTCTCGGTACCTCTTGGGAGCTTTAAAATCCAGGGTTTTATCTCCCCATGTATAGTAAAGTTGGAGATCTTTGAAAAGAAGGCTTTATAGAAATACAAGAAATTATACTTCAGCAAAGCAACCCCCCTGTCAAAGGAATACACACACACAGACTTCTGTTTTCACTAGATCCTCTCTTCTCTTCCAGTACAACCACATTACCACATTACCAACTGACTGACAGTTCTTGAGCATTCTAACCATTGTTCATTCATATTTATTTCAGCTCCAACTGGTGTTCAGTCTAGAGGCTAAGAGATTTCTGCAAGATTGGTTTCAAGTAGATAGACAAAGAAAGGCAGCTGGGCAGCGGGCCTATTTCCCTTCCAGCGGCTTTTGTTATGATTTTAGATGTGAAATCTACTGATGAGGTAGAGGCTGAACTGATTTTCTGAACTGCCTTGTTCTCTGATATGAAAACCTCCTCTCTTAAAATGAACCAGACCAAACCCTTATGACATTATCCCATGATCCCAAGAGTGGATTTACATTGGGCCACAAGAAGAGTGGCATATTTTGGTTTTTTAGCTACATGGAACTGGAAATGTTTCAGACACTGACGGTCTCTTTTTAATTTCCCTGTCAATTTCCAGATCAAGCAGCCATGTCTAATCTCTGTTCTAGCCTTTAAAGTTGGGACATTTTAATTTTTTAAAATTCTCTGCCAAAATCTATTTTTAAATTTGTTATTGCAGAGGCTGCCAAATACGGAGAGGAACGTGCCTCCCCCAATTTGTCTAAGGGAATAAGTGAGTGGGATCTCACAGGCATAGACTGAGTCTACCAGATGAAGCTCCCATAGCACTGTGCAACTCACAAATCCTGAGTTACTGCTAAATTCCTTTCACTGGTGGAAGGTGAATATATATACACAGGGCAAGGGGCAAAAGGCATCTGCAAAGAGGATTTTGCTCCTTGAAGAACAAAGTGAGTGAACATGTTTTCTTGTAGATTTAACTCTAAGTGGTTTATTCAAGGTGATGTCACTGGGAGTCTTTCCATTGATCTCTTCAGTCATTACAAACATCATAATTAGAGCTTGCTGAATAGCATTCACAAATGGTGTGCCGGTATGTTCAGCAGCTTACCTTCTGCTGTTGGTTTTGAGTGACTTGCTCATTGATTCAGAGTTTGTTAAGTGAGAAGGAGCCAGTGCAATCATTACTCTGAGCTAATACCATAGGTCTCAGATTCACACTGAACTAGTTTTCTTGGAAATACAGAATAACTTTCAGGGATTTTTTTTTCTTTTATTTTTACATATAATTAGCAAATGGAGAAATCTACCACAAGCCTTACATAAACTGGTTCATTACTATGTCTTCTAAAATATTTTTTTTATAGTCAGAATTTGTCTGGTTTCAGTTTTCTATCACTGTTTATCTATTTGTCTACCAGTGTAAACAGCTCCCCATTATCAAACCACTTTACATAGGTGCTGAGAGACTGTGATCAAGTCAACTCTTCACCTGATCTTTGTTCAAGCATATTGAGCTCCTGGAGTCTTTCACTGTAGGGCGTGCTTTCTTGTCCTTTAATCAGCCAAGTATTTCTTCTCTGTACTTTTTCCAACGTGTTATCATCCTTCTGGAATTATTCACAAATAACCTATTCATTAGTCAAGTCGTTTTTCAGATGGCTGAATAATACTTGCCTGATGAATTTACAATAACCTTCCTATTGGTTGGTTATATTATTTGTGAGTTGTTAACACGAACAGCTGCAGAGGTCTGTTCTCCTGCACCTCCATTGGCCACAGAAGATGTTTCCCTTTGTTATTAGTCCTTCTTCTGGACAAGTCACTACGCCATTTGCCATCAATCCCAGCTGAGCCACAGTGAGATAACAACATGCTGAAATGTAAAATGTTCCTGGGGCTCAGGATAGAAATGGACATTAGAACCAACTACTTAGCTCAGACCTTCTCCTTGTTTCTTGTAGATTGCCAGAATCCTTTGGTATGCAAGAAATTCTGAGACATTTTTTATACTTCAACCATACTCCTGAACTGGGGAACTCCTGAAAGAAGGGTGTGTTTATCACTCCCAAGAAACTTCTTAAGTGGCTGCTTCAGTTGATGCTAGTATATTACTGTATCTAGTGCTTCCTAACCTACCGATCCCAGTGCTTTATCTTAATTACCAGTCTCCATGGTAAGGATTGACACACTGGGGTATTTGTGAACAAAGAGAAGGCTGGTGTGACTTCTGGGCAAAGATTCAACACCATAGAAGTCTCTCCTCTCTTGATAATGTCCTCAGTCATTTTCAACTACATTTAAAAGAGCCAGATGCCCACAAGAGAACTGTGTCTATACAACAACTACACAAATTTTAGGTCAGCAGAGACTCATGACCTTTCTTAATTGTAAATTAACTTTTCTCCCTTCTTGGCAGTAATGTTTTGCCATAATTTGCTGCAGTGAAACAAGATGTGAAACTTCCCCTTTAGCTTTCGCTAGAAAGCCACTTGTTCAATTTCATGTTCTAGGTTTGAGATTAGCTCTTCATTGTTACCAGCACATATTTCCATTGAACGCACAGCCTGGTGAAGAAACAGCCCCTTCACTATCCTGCAGCTTCCTCTAACTCTTCGGTTCTGGTTGTGTTTGCTCTCAACCTCTCTGAAACCATTGAGCAGCCTAAACTCTCTTCCCAGCTACATGACAACAGAACCCCACCAACCCCTACCCCTCCAAGTAAAAATCAGGGTGATTGGAAAGCTTGCAGCTTTGTGTCTCACTCTCTTTCTGCAGTACTGGACCCTTGGAAGCAGCTTTCTGTACCATCAACATGGTACAAAAAGAGCCTCTTTCTTCTACTTTCAGCTAGACATTCAGAAAACCACAGCCACTTCCAGGCTTTGGTCTTGAGCCAGAGCCAAAGCCAAAGTGAATATTGTTTGTTCCCCAGACCTTCTAGTTTTGCTTTAACAGACACAAGTGTTCTTCTCCGTGCTTCCCCTCTTTTCTCTGTTCCCCCTCTTCACCCCTGACTCCCCAGACCTTGGCTGGGAGTCTGCAACCTTATCATCCCTGTCGGAGAAGGTGTGTATAAACTTCTGCTTCATAGGCCACCAAGACAATGCTGGGCCAAGGAAAATGGGCAGGCAGAACCTAGGTGATTTGGCCCTGAATGTTAAGACAATGGGCTTTCCTGCCATTGTTTTCTGTCAGTCTGCTTCACAGCACGAGGCAATGCACACTCTGTCCTGATGGCTAAAAATGCCTGAGAGGGAAAGGGAAGGGCCATAGCAGACATCTGAGGCCAAAGAAGAAGCAATTTGTCAATTTGTTAAGGGAGGGGACTGCAAATAGCAAACTATTTCCAAATGTTCAAAGTCAATTCAGATATGCCACCTACTGGACCTGAGATCAGAGACTTGGTAAGATGGGGCAGACAGCACTGAAGAACCAGAGAAGATGAGCTTCTCTACACTCCCTGAGGAGTTATTGTCAAAGATGGTCCTTCCCTCACCACTTCCGGTCTCTGGACTTTACGATCAGTGTCCTCACCTCTAGCCTGCAGAAAGCTTTCATATAGCCAAATCTGAAGACAGCAAGGCAGAGGGCACACAGAATTTCTCCAGAAGCTCTGTGGGAATTGTCTTTCTTGTATAGCTTTGCAGAAGGAAAACACATCAGAGCAGCCGAAGTACGAAGTACGGGCTTTTTAACGTGGAAATCATGAGTTGACCCTTTCTCTGCCAGAGCCTGCTTCACGTGATGCTGAGCAAGTAGGGCACATTTTTAAATGCATTCCCTAGTCTGGGATGCTCCAGCTTCAAACGTAATGTTCTGTGGTTAAGAGGTGCTGAACAACCTTCAGAGTCATTAGTTTCAAAATATTGGATGGTCAGCACTTCTAGAGCTCTTCACATCTCAGTTTCTTGTTCCTCTGAGGAAACCTCGGAACTGATGTCAGAGAGGATGGTGAGCCACTCGCCCTGGGTAGGAAAGGTAGAGGAGTCCATGACTCATTACCTTCCTACACATCTCAGGGTAGTGCAAGTCACTGCTAGTGAGCTGTAAGCCCTTAGGAACTTCATGTTCTCCAAATCTGAGGGAACTGAAGAAGGCAGAACTGAGGGGCACATCTGAAGTACTACCATGAACCTTCCAGTATCTCACAGCTCTGTCACTTGAAAAACTGCCTGTGTGGTTCAAAGCAAAAGAGAAACCAACCTAATACCGAGGCAGGTAAATGGTCTTTCATATTTCTTAAGTGCCACTGAGGGCAAAGAATTATCATTAAAACCAGCTGCTATTTATCTAAAACCTTCCCTAATATATGCGGTAGAACACTTTGGTCACGTACGTTTCAGTTCTTCCCTAAAGCTTTGTCACAGGGATTTTGGCAGGCATTCCAGTACCTGGCAGCTGGAACCATGCCCCTACTAAGCCACCTAAAGGCTGACATTCCAGGCCTCCCCTCATGAAGAAGAGCCTTGGTCCCCTAACTGAGCTTCAGCATCCTGGATACAAAGCCTGTCAGATTTCATTGTTAACGAGTGAGGAAATAAATTGGCTCTCATAATTCTATGAAGAGCTTAGATAGAATTTTACAGGGAAGAAGCTTTGTCTAGAGATTATAAGAGGAGACGCTGAGTCAGAATTCCCAGGTTTTATTTCTGGTTCTGCCCCTCATTCATTGAGAAGTCCTGAGTGAATGTCATATCTTCTTTCCTTCCCATCTGTAAAAAGGGTTGAGGATATTGAACTTCCTGGCGTAAGTGTTTCTAGGATTACTTAATTTACAGCAATGAAGCAATTTCAGTTTTCAGTTGGAAGATGCCATAATCAAAGAAATATTGCTAGCTGTTTTTTGTATCTGGCATTCTCATTCATTTTCATGTATTATTGACAGCCCTCAATGAGAAAGAACAGAACTTCTAATTTACTAACTGCTGACTGGGCATTAAGGAAAACTGGTGTGTTAGTAAGTAATAAATTCACTGAAATTGCATTTATTCTCAGGCTGTGAAGAGCAGACAGACAGACTTCTGCTCAATTATTTGTTAGTTTAAATTTTTAGTTAATTGTTTTATGCAAACAAATTATTTTTGCGAATTATTCACGACAAATTTTGTTTTAATAGTTTCTACTCATGCAAAGTGAAGGGCAAATTAAGTCATGTGGTAGTGTGTCTGTTCCTTAAGTGGATAACACTCAAAGTCACAAATACCTTTCAATACAATACCATCATAGAATCATTCAGGTTGGAAAGAACTTCAGGAGGTCTGTAGTTTAACCTCCAAAGAAGGAGGTGGTTAACTATCAGAACAGGTTGCTCTGGGCTTTTGACAATCGGGTCCTGAAAATCTTCAAGTACACAAAACTGCACAGTTTATTTGGGCAATACTTGACTGTCTTCATGGTGGAAACTCTTTTCCATTTGGCCAGCCTGAATGTCTTTCATTTTAATTTATGCCCATTGTCTCTTTTCCTCCCACCATGCACTATTGTGAAGAGCCCAGCACCATCTTCTTGATAACCTCCTCATAGGAACTCTCAGAGTGTTGTTTGCCCCTTACAAAGCCATCTCTTCTCCAGGCCAAACAAACCCCATTCCCTCAGTTTCTCCTCACAGGGCTCTAGCCCCCAGCCGTCTTGGTGGTCTCTGCTGAACTTGCTCCAATGTGTCAATGGTCTTCTTGCATTGGGGATTGAAAACAGAGTTCGATGTTCCAATGCTGTCTGAGTACCTAGGGAAGGGGGATAAACACATCTGTCAGCCTCCTGGCTGTGACTCTCTTGATACAGCCCAGAACACCTTTGGCCACCTTTGCTGCCCAGGCTCACTGCAAGCTCACGCCCAGCTTGCTCTCTGCCTGGATCCCCAGATCCTTTTCTGCAGAGCTGCGCCCCTGCCCTTACTGCTGCTGGGCCTCTTCCTTCCCAAGTGCAGGACTTTACATTTGTCCTTGCTGAATTTCATAAGGTTGCTGTCAGCACATTCGTCCAGCCTGCCCACTCTATGGTTTTCCATTTTACCTTTGACCAGGGGTTTTTAAATCAATCAATTTTGTCCTCACATTATTTCTGCATTTGACTGATGGAGCTACTTCTAGCCATAAGTTATTCTCTAAAGTTTTTCCTTCCCATAACTTCAAAAGAAATTTTATTCTTTTTAATCTCTGCTTTGCCCACTAACGTCAAACATATGGTCTACAGGAGATATGGACCACCAACAAAATCATGGGAAACTCATGGAGAATGGATGTGAGTGAGATACTCCAGAAGAACAGGACTGGTTCCGTGTCTGACCGGTGTAGGCTTGTAAGCATAAGCAGTATGGATCTCAGCAACCATCCACTATGTATATACCTAGGCTTTAAACTGAAACCAGATCTCCAGCTCCAATCATCACATCATTGCTGCTGATGTTCAGCTCTGTCCTGTGCCTGTCATCTCATCTTCTGTTGTCTGGAGATATAGCACAGAGAGAGGTTTTCCCCTGCAACTGGGAAATAGAAGCTGGGAGTGCTCTTCATTACCTCTTCTTGATAGCAGAATTATTTTTCTAATGAAGTTAAGAATATGCTCTGAGATCTTCTGGATGCTGAGTGAAGCCATACATGGAGGAAGGGGAGATGTGTAGCCATTTTTTTAACTGGGTTGGAAAGCACATTCCCTCTCAAAGCCTTGATCCGTTGAATGAGGATGTTGCGTGACTGAGCTACTCTGCTGTAAAATTGGAGCCATCCTCAGTGGGTGCTACTGAACTCAGGTGCAGCCACACTTAAGACTATTGTTTATAGTAGGCAACACAATATCACTCATGCCATGCAGAGGTATGTACTGGCCTCTACCTGGCTGGAGAGAGGAGACATTCTGAACCTCTGGTCTCTCATCTGTCAGAGATCTCCCATCCAGGTACTGACTTTGACCAAAGAAGTTATACCAAAGGCTGCTGGGAGAGCAGCCAGGACAGATGCTAGAAGGCAGGCCTTCCCCCTCTTTAGAGTGCTCAAAATTCCAAAATCCCGTATTTGGGCAATTATTCTAGCTTCCCCTTCTTGGATAATATTAGATACGCAACGACACCCAGCGAGATAACTTAGAGGAAACTCGCTTTTTTCAAACTGATCTATCAGCTTGTGCCTGAAGCCCTATATTAGGGAGTGTGCTGGACATGTGCTTGTCCAGGAGTCAGGCAACACTACAGCAATGAAATACAGCACATGAAAATTACAATATGCGAAAAATGCAGAGGTTGGTATTGGTGTCTGACACAGCCAGTGCAGCTTGGGTGAGTGGATGGTTGGATGTTGTTTTTAGCTTATGTCCCACTCAAAGAGCACCATGGAACTTTGTAAATGTGCAGCTACCTCCTTGCAATACCACTCACATGAATGTCACGGTAATTATTATTTCCATTTGCCAAGAGATGCAGCAACTAGCCTAAGGCAGCTCATCAGGCTCTGTCAAAGCCCAGCTCCTGGACCCCTGAATTTTCTATGCAATTAAAGACAGAAATCCTTCCTTTACCAATTCTGTGAAACCGCACTGGGTGACAATTAAGCCATCACCTGAATGGTTTAATGAGCTCACTAAAGCCGTGGGGAGAATGGCTGAAGTTACTGTTGGATTTTCCAACCTTGTTTTCTGGCAGACAGAAAACGAGATGTCTTGTAATGATCTTAGCTGTGCATGCAGGTACTGCAGCCTGTTTTTAATGCCAGGATTATTTACAAAAACTGGGTCCTGTTGGAGTGGGAATGGAGGTGATCTCATCCTGCAGCCTTCCTACCCATCCGAGAATGTATTTGCGTAATGTAGTCACTGCCTTGAACCAGCTAATTCTCCTTCCCTTGCAGGATGGGGTCTGACTGCTAGGTCTCAGTTGTTATAGACACAGTTTTGACAACATCTGATGATGTTGCTGTGTGTTTGGGGAAGGGTCCTGCTCTTTGCATGCTGGGAACTACAAATGAACACTACTGTTGTGAAATGAACAGTGTGTACCTCTTGGACATGGAGTAGTGACAGTCAGGAAGTCAGGGGAAGCCACAGGTGTTTATGACATGCTGTTGATTCCAGCAGGTTTTGCCTGAGTTTCTGGCCCACAGCAGGGGTGAGAAGAGCCCCCCTTGCCCTGGCTGTCAACAGAATGTCCACAACCCACAGCCCAGCCGGTGTTGCCACGGACAAGCTGTCTGCCCTGGGCCCAGGAATTCTGATCGCTTCAGTGAAAATAATTTGATGCAACCAGCAGAGACATGGGGTTTGCAGTTCCCACACCCACCTGCACAGATACACGCACTCCTGCAACCATCTTCTTTGTGCTGTGATTTCAGTAGGAGAGCAGACAAGTCTGCTTGTAAGGCACAGTGGTGTGTCAGCCAGCAGGGTTGGTTACAAACGTGGCTTTCTCCGACTCTACCTAATAAGACCTCCTCCTGCTGCTTGGAACAATGTGTTGTTACCACAACACGACATCTAGTTAAGAAAAGAAAGACAAGCACAATCCACTCAAACTTCAAAACTTCCCCCTTTTTTTCACCAACAGATTTTTCTCATCAGGTTCAAATTATTTGCCCATGAGTGCTGGAAAAAAAAACCATTGCTCTGGTTTGGTCTGTGTAAATTTGCTGTCCAAAATCAACAGAAGATATTTCTGGGAAGCAAACATCAGGGGGTATAAGAAAATTACATTGACCTGTTGTAAAATTAAAGCTAGCTTCTTCGAGAGTTGGGCTGTGGAGGTCATTATTTCGTACTACTCCATTGCAGCTCCACTTCCTGGGTGGAGGTGTCCAGGCTGCATGTTGTAATTTCAGGTTTTGGTGACCTGAGAGCAAAATCCCAGAAGCCACAGGCAACATTGCCCAGCCTCAGTGGGCAGGCTGGCTGGGTCACCTCTCCTCATCTCAGCCCACAGGTGAGGTACACCAGAGGGGCGGCAAGATAGATACTTGGTGGTTGTGGTTGCTCTTACTATTGCTTTTGAGGGACTCTGCTATACGTTTGCAAGGGAGCCAGGTAGTGGATGGTTTTGTACAGAACTTCAGTCTCCCAGTCTGTCAAGCTTGAAAGTTTATCCAGCTTTCAATTTTGTCTAGAGTTTTTCTCTTAAGACTCCCCCCTTCTTCAAACAGAGCCTCAACTCTGGCTGGGTCTCAGAGATAGATACCAAATGGTGCTTTTTTTTCCCTTTCTTTTGCTCTTTCTTCCTTCTCGTGAAGCTGGCAGACTCTCCAAACACACATCCAACCAACGCACAGTGCATTCGAAAACAGGCCATCTGGCTGAGCACTCCTTGAGAATGAGAAGACAAGAAAAACAACCCTCTTGGAGCTGGCAGCCGAAAGGCAGGCAGCCCGTACGTGGACTTGATCTCGTGGTGCAATCCAAGAGCTGTCCAATCCAAGGGCATTGCAAAAAAGCTCTTTCCTAATGAGTAGAATACGGCTGTCTCCAGAAGCAGCTCCAAGTCAACAATTTGAGTGGGATGCTGTAACTCTCCTCGCTGCACATGTGCTCATTAATTAAAGCCACTTTGGAAGATGCCCCAGACACCCCCGCCGGGTTCTGCCAGCCTACCCTCCCAGAAATCCTGCTTGCTGCTCTGCAGCCCCCTGCTGGGCAGGGAACCGGAGGGCCCCAAGGGAAGGACAGGGCCATCAGCATCCAGCTCTTAACCGCAAACCGGACCGGTTGCGTCACCAGTGAGCAGCTGCGCAGGGAGCAGGGCACTGGGAGGAAGTTGCACTCCATTTACTTTGCTGTCATTTTTCTCCCTTCTGAGTCTGGTAGAAGCCAGAGTGCTCCAGGCGTAAAACCACTCCGGGCAGGTCAGCAAGCAACAGGGAGGGAAGCAAGCCAAGCAACCCAATATTACAATTCTTAGTTATATTTACAGTGATTAAGGACTGAGTTCACAAAATCAGTGTGGCTGAGGTGAATGCAGAGCCATTAGTAGCCAAATCCCTTAGCAGTAGAAAAGGGAGAACTAGTAGGAAATGAGTTTAAAACGGATTAAAGAAATTAGATCCCATTAGGTAGAGAACTTCTGGAGAACACTGGCCCAGCAAGCTGCAGAGGCAGAGAGCATCAGTAGGCTCAAAATGGAATCAAAAAAATTTGCAGACAATGGACACTGAAGAGAACAGGCAAGAGGTACAATCTAACATCCTGATCCAACAAAGGTGAATGCTGAGGAAACACAAGGGAGAGGGAAACACAAGGGAGAAAGAGCGTCTGTGAGCTTTTCCTGGACAGTCTCTCACCTTGTTCCAGCTGGGAGCAGAGTTCTGGCAGGGAAGGATCACTGCTTTGGCCCAGAAGGGCTCTTCTTCAGTTTTTATTGTAGGATTCATTTCCCGTGCCAGCCTGATCTGAAGGTCACACGAACAGATTGTTGCCTCTTTAAATTACCAGAAGGAAGTTAGAATCTGATTTTTCTCGGAAAGCTGGATTTGTGGAACATGTTTCCATGAATGTTAACCATCACAAACCCTGGCTTAATCTGTTTGCTCTCTCAGTTACAATTCACACAGTGACTGGGTGATTCATTTGACCCTTTGTCTCTTACTTGGGATCTTCACCTGCCCCATTGGTACTGATGGGAGCCAGGACACCTCAGCCTTTGGCAGATCATACAGCTACGTCTTAGCTATGTGTGTATGGGTTTCCAATAACCAGTTACAGCTCTGCATCTCTGGATGGCTATTTCCTGGGTTTCTGCTGTGGCTTCTTGCATGTAGTTGTGTTGCCAAGGTGGGGACTAAAGCTTTTGATTTTTGACTTGATTAACTGAAGAGTACAGTTCTCTAAGTGAAAAATTATGACAAAGGACACATAGCATAAATGGAGGTCCTTAGGAGCTTTTTGTTTCATGCCACTAAGGTATCAGAGCTGTTCAGTGCCTCTTCCTTTTGTCTACATGCAATCTAGTTGTCCCTAACTGACAAAGCTGCGGTCTAAAATTGAGACTTTGCATCATTATCTTTTTAGACCCATTGCTTATAACTTTAACAATGACAGGGAGATGTTTCCAAACTGAAAAGAGAATAAAAATTAGGGATTTGATGGAGTCAACTATGCCTCTTCTTTAGCACTAAATTAATTCAAACACAGGTGGCTAGTTCAAAAAAATCTGTAGGTGACAAGGGATAGAAACAGGTTTGAAATCAGAATGAAGTGCAGCAGGGCAATTGCTAAATCATACCAGAGAGAATGTAAAGAATAACAGTGAAGCTTCAGTGTAGAAATAAATGGGGAAAAGGGCAGAACAAATCAGAAGTGCTTGAATCTGAGTCATTGAATCTACTCCTCTGCTGTCATGATACCCCACAAAGGTAAAGATCTGTCTTCAAACAAACAGTTAAGTTTTTTATTCCCATTGTTCCTCTTCGGAAGTTATTCTGAAATTCACTCTGCTGTTGTTTCAAAATCTTCTGCTAGTTTGTAGCCTGAATTTATTTATGACCTGTATATGTCTGTTTTAAGATCTTTCCTTTTTAAAACTCTAACCTGCTATTATCCACATTTAGTAAAATGTTAGGGCATAATTCATCTCCAGCAAATAAGTGTGTTCTATTATGCTTACATTTTCCTATTTCTGTTTTATTTTTAACTAACAGAAAAGAAGAAGAATAGGCAAAGACAAAATGAAACACATGTTTCAGCTCTACATTACAATTCAGACAGAAATTTAAATCAGCTGAAGACCTAAGAGCAAAATGTTTTGTGTTTCTGTGTTATCAGTTACTGAGAGATTAGTTACAGGTAACGCACTTTTAAGTACATATTGCTTCCTTTATATTCTTTGATGTGACATCATAAAAGGTAGATTCCCTTCAGGAATGTGCACTGAGGTCTGAGGTGAGTCAGGTGGAGTTCTGGGAGCTTAGGCTCTACAGAGAGTGTGTTCCAAACTTGCTTGAGATGTTTGTGTAAACAGCACTGTTGATGAATAGAGTATCAAAGTATATTCTCATGATACTGAGGATAGCAAGCAAATGTAAGTTGTGCTGTGGGAGTGTCACTGGTGCCTTATATTCCAATGAAATTAATTAAGTTTTCTTCAGGTCGATTCCAGAATTAGATGTAGAGAATGTCCAAACTGGTGAAAATGATGCCAGTTGGAATATTTTCTAGTGAAAAAAATGGGATTTGAGAGAACAGATATTTTCATAGTAAGTGTCCAATGCCCTCCAAATGTGCTCTCCTTTCATAACACCAAAAGACTTAAAGGCAAAAGAGATTTGATTGTAATCCCTTTCCCCCAGCATTTTCCAATGGAAAATATTCAGGGTTTGGGTTTTCAGCCCTTAGCTGAAATGTCAACATTTTCCAAAGGGTGAAAAAGGGGAAACAAGAAGAAAAGAAAAATATATTCTGACCATCTCCCATCAGAGCCAAATGGCTCAGTCCTGAATTTGGTCAGGGAACTATGCTGGAGGGGAGAAAATGGGAGTGTCTTGGTTCCTCACACAGCCTGGTTGGGCTGAGGCCTGCATATCGCGACCCATTTGTATGAGTCATTCCGGCTGACATTTCACCAGAGGAGTGTGTGTAGTGGCTTTTAAGCACTTCAGGTCAATATGTTAGTTGCAAACACTGCCTTGCAGCTCGCCACGACCACTCTGACTCTCTGTGCATGAGTGGGATGCACACAGGTACACTCTGTTCGAGTTCTCCAACGTTTCCATGACGTCGTTGACTCACAGAGACAACAATAACACCTGGCACCTATCCAGATCTGAGAGTTCAGCTCTTCTCCATTCATAAAAGAGGAGAAAGGAGAAAAATATCATGTGCCTGTAAATATACATGATTTTCTGGGTCCTCCACACAGGTGACTGGGCTGTGCCATGGATGGAATTTAGCCTTTGAAAGCCTCGACCAGCTATGGATGGGCTGACCCTGGGTAGGGTGAAATTCTGGAAGAGCCAACATGAAGGCTACTAAACTACCCATGCACATGCATATGCCATCCTGCTGCTTTGATTTCCCAAAGCGTTGCTGATCCCCAGCTGCCTGCTTAGCCTCTGGAGAGCTATCCCACCACCTGGGCACCTTCAAATATGATGAAGATAAGGGCCATCTTTGCTGCTGCCTCTCCGAGGTGTCTTCCACAGCTGCAGTGGGAGAACTGATAGAGAGATGGATACCCAGACTAGGTCTTTGTCCCCCTCTAGTGACTCGACTGCAAAAGAAGTTTTCTGAGTCCTACTCCCTCCAGGCAAGATGGTCATTATTTTAGGCCAGCATGTTGAATGATTTCCTTTCTGAGGGCCAATAGGACATCTAACCACCACTGGCAGGTCATATATACTTGTATTACACTCAGACATTATCCAGTACCAATGTAAACAGTAATTAGGATCTTGACCTTCTGCTCTAATTGGCCATGTGTGCCTGCTTTCTTCCCATGGAGGATGGCAGTCACAGAATCCAGATACAACCCTTGCATAATCCTCCAGGAGACTCAGATAGGGCCACTGTTACCAATGCAAAAGCACATGCTCCCAGTCTCTTGTAACCAAACACTTGCTGAGTCACAGCCCAGTCACCCGTTCACTTAGCAAGTCGCATCAGCCATCTGTCACCAGCACATCCTTCTCTTCATGCTGTGACTCCATGGGGAGAACAACAGGAGGCAGATCATGTTCAGCTGAGGAGCCAGGATCTTGTGTCTTGGCTCTGAGTAACCCCTGGATTGGCTTCTAACCAGTGGTGAAGGCTTTGGCTCTTCTTAGTTTGTCCCTTTGTCAGGGAAGAAAGTGACATTCAGGCTCAAATTCTGAAAGCTTTGCCTGACTAACAAGTGACTTCAAACAAAGCTGACACAGGCATTACATGGATAGCATTGTGCAAAATATCCCTCCTACGGCCAGATCATCTAAATGGGCCTCTGCACTGGTGTTCTCCTCCAGTCAGTGTTTAAAAAATAGCACCAAAATATAGGGTGCCCTGTTTCCTAAGGCACTGACCCACCTACCGTGTCAGCTAAAGGCTGCAAGGGCAGCCTTCTTGTGTCTCCTGTCCTAATTAACCCTCATGTTTCCCTAGGTTCAGCCGTGTGCTAAAAGTGCGGCCCTGGAGGGTACAGCCCCAAGTGATAGGATCGCTTACACTGTGTTCTTGCATTATGGACTCGATGAGACACTGCCCAGGTACCCGAGGCAGCCAAAGTGGGGGTGTAAGCAGCTGAGAGTAGGGATTTCACAAACCTAGACCTCTTTGCTGCTTACCACAACCTTCCCGGCTGGGGCTCTATGGCCTCCTCTTTCATATGCTTGAAAGTCTGTTTTCTGTATGAGTTCCCTGAGGGACAAATCACCCACACCAGTAATCCTACTTTATCCTAAGGCGATGAAAGAGTGTGGAGTGGATGTGGCCTTTTTTTTGTTCTGGAGGAAAAAAGTGAACTCAATGCCAGGCACAGATCCCAGGCTGTATAGTTCAAATAGCGCTCCAAGCACATAATTCCCATTTGTGTTTGTATGCACGCAGGGCAAGGGGGGGCTGCTGGTGGTGGGGTGAATATAAGAATGTAATTGTCATAATTTAATCCAAAACTACTTCTTGGAAGGAAAAAAACCCAACAGGCTGACACAAACCAGCATGTTCAGTTATAAACACCACATGAAAGAGCAGTATTATGTTCTACTCCGTAACTGACATCGAACATTAACATTCTGAGCTGCCCACTACTGGGCAAAGCTCTTCCCAGTGCCCCCCCGCCCGGACACAAACAAAAGCCCCCAGCCAAACTGCGGCTCAGATACCAATTTCTGAGGCCATAGAGAAATTCCATATAGAAAGTTCATTAAGGGCAGAGGAGCTTGGGTGCTAGACAGAGCGGCACGGAGCAGATAGATTCCCATCTGGGACTCAGGGTGCTCACAGCTGTGCTGGGAAGAGCACACGCACATCTCTCATGAGGCCATAAAAACATTGTCATGTGCTCTGTGTGCTGTGGAGGGGTTTCCCCCCAGATTTTCCATAATGGGCCACTGTGTTCCCAGAGCTACTGGCCTTGCTAGCACCACAGCTGCTCCTCTCTGATTGCCTCAGGTGCTTGGCAGGCTGGAAGCAGCAGAACCAGCAGGAGTGTTGTCAGGGCTCTCAGTGCCCTTCCCTTCTCCTCCCTTCAGCTGGGGTGAGTCATTTGGTGTAAAGGAAGCACAGTCATTCCCGCTTGGATCCGCAGGGGTACTTACCTACTTAACTGCGGATGTCACTGCACCCTCCCAAAAAGTACCCAAGAACACTAGAGACCTTGTAATTCACTCAGTATTTCTTCTCTCCTTTAGGGGATTCACCAGGCAGAATCACCCTTCCTGCCTGTGGGACCAGGAGATGATGAAGAAATCATAGAATGGTTTGGGTTGGAAGTGACTTCAAAGCCCATCTAGTTCCACGCCCTTGCCATGGGCAGGGACACCTCCCACCAGACCAGGTTGCTCAAGGCCCCATCCAGCCTGGCCTTGAACACTTCCAGGGAGGGGGCATCCACAGCTTCCCTGGGCAATCTGTGCCAGTGCCTCACCACCCTCATTTCTTCCTAATGTCTCAATTTCTTCCTAATGTCTAATTTAAGTCGTGCAGAGCTCAAATGAAAGCTGGTCATTGCTCTGGCTATCCATCAGTTCTGTCACAGGTAACAAACACCGCTACACAGCACAAAGTAACTGTGCTGAAGACTTCTATGCCATTGCCACACTGATGCTGTTTACTGATCGCATACAAAGTATGTGGTCCTTTTCCAAGTTAAGTGAAAGTGACCCATCCACCTATGCCATGTCCAATAGCGAGCATCATGATTTGTAATCATTGTGAGTCCCATCTGTATAACTTTTCAGTCCTAGTTAGAAAATAAATTTTATTTTATTTTTATTTATTTTTTAATTAAATTTTATTACAATAAGTTGAACAAGTGCAAATTACAAACATAATGGAAACAAGATCCACTGATTTTCTATGATCACTGATGGAATCCATGATCACTTCATCCCACCAATCAGACAAGTTTGTGTGGTCACTACCCTAATAGTGAAATGCCTTCCAAATCCACTGTGGGACCTGTGGTTGGGGTGACTGGGATCCCGACTGGAAGCTTTGCAAATCATCTGCTGGAATTGTTTTCAATGGAATATCTTGAGAGCGCTTTGCTTTTTGCCCTGGGGAGCCGGCCCTCTGCGGGGCAAAAATCAGCACCCACTACATTGCGCCTCGTTCCGTCTCGCCCGAAAGGTGGAATTGAACCACTCTGTCGCTAGACAGCTACAGGTTTGAAGCCTGCACCCCAGACCACTGAGGGTCATCCGGGCATCTTATGTGACTTCCCAGTCTGCTTATATAAAGCTTAAGCCTTTTGGCTCTCTCAGATCAGGGTGAGGAGTCTTTTTTGCATAGGGGTGCGCCCACCGTTGGTGCCCTTATTGAAGGACACCAAAGGCTCGAGGGGGCTGCCTTGGCAGGAAGAGACGCGGGGATGCCTCCCCTTTGCTGGCCCAGAAGCGCCCGCGCTGTATGCAAATCAGATCCCTCTTATTGGCTGTCCAAGGGGGCGGGGCGGGATGACTGACGGCACTTCCCAGCAGGAGCCTCGCACCGCGGGCGGTCCTGCCTGCCTATTCCCGGATGCCCGGGTTACCGTACAGCATCGGACAGCGGGGCCGCCCCCGCCGCCCCCCGGAGCTGCGGGATGAGGGTTTGTGGAGCCACCAGCGCTTCGGCTCCTCCTGGCGCTCCTGTGCCCTCCTTCCACCCGAGCGGCTTCCCGCGTGTGCTCTTCCCACCAGCGGAGCTGCCCGGTTCCTTAAGCGGCTGTGAATAGAACTGCCCGTTTAGTTAAGAGTGTGTAAATCTGGCACAGGCTCGGCACAGGCCAGGAGTCTCTTTCTGAGCCGTAGCTGCAGCTTTTGCTTTTGCTTTTTTTTTTTTTTGGTAGCATCTCTTTTTTCACCCCCCTTGCAGTGGCCAACGCCAAATACTCCAGAGGAAGACGTGTATCTCCCATGAGATACCTTGCAGAACAATAATATCCTCTGGGAGGAAATTCCTCCCTGGCCCCCAGCTGAGGATCAGCTTATGCCCTGAAGTATGAGGATTGGAAACACTTGTATTTTTATCCGTGCGAGTGTAACTATAGAGGCTATTTTCATGAATATCTAAAGCCTTGAAAAATTACTCACTTATTTGCCTCAAGAGATTCCTCTGAAGTGGAGCCATTTCTGCAAATGCATGTGGTTTCCAGTAATTTTTAATTAGATGATTCTTTTTGGTGTAAGCAACAAATAAAACTCTCGACTGATTCTCCCTCTTGCTCACCCTGGGGAAGCTGAAGCTCAAAAATGGTTCCCAGTGGAGCAGCACCAAGGTGAAACTGGTATGGAGCAGAACCAGGGCAAAACTGGCATGGGACAGAACCAGGGCCACAACCCAAAGCTGGGAGCACTGTTGTAGATGTCAGAAAAAGAAAGCAAAGAATATGCAATGGGGCAGTGCTATTCCCACTCACACCCAGGAAAGCTGCAGGGCACAGCTTTGCGTACAGTGGTTGGCTCCAAGTCATGACTTACCCTATTGGAATGGGACCAGCTCTGGTATATTCTGGCCTGCTTGCTTCCCAACATGGCATGAGTATATCTAAAGCCTTATTGTTTGTAGTGAACAGCTTTTTTAGCAACTTAAATTTGGGGTTTAGAGCATATTTTTAACTCCAACCCAAAAACAGGGTTTTTATCAGAAGGAGTTGGTTGGAGAGCTCGTCCTGTGCCTGCCGGTGCCAGGTAGGAATTTTTCTTCACTTTGTTGGTTTCCTGATGTCTGCTGGGAGGAGCATGTCAGCTCGGAGATATGCTTCTGTCGGCCCAGTGGCATGTGACCTTGCTGACGAAGTCAGGCTGGACAAGAACAGCTGCCAGGGGTCGGAGGAGACATTCCTAGCTCCTGTACTTCATTTTCAAGGCTCAGCTTTGACAATACTTTCACTTTCTCTTAGCTTGCCTCTCTAGCATCTACATTTTCTGGATCTCTTCCCCTGTGGCACTTCAGCAGAAGGTGTCTTCGTGTGAAAATGCTTCATTCGTCTTCTCGTGGTCCCTAGTATTTTTAAGTGGAGATGTCTGTCTTTCATGTCTTGTGATCAATCTCACTGTTCTTTCCAGAAAAAGATTATACCAAGTCCAAATGAAAAATAACTGCCAGGCAAAATACTCCAGCCAAGAAACCAAAGGATTTGTTGGAAGGGCCAGCTCCTAAAACTTCCCTTATTCTACAGTAAAAGGACATGCAGAGATAATGAATGCAGCAGTTTCTAAAGATCAGCCAGTGGAGGAAGGCGCCTGAGAGAGTCAACAACAACATAGGAAATGATGTTGATCTTAGCGTTGATGGGGAAGCAGTAACAAAGAAGTTTTGAGAATTTTCTCCTTGACCGGATGCTACACCGTCTAGGTTTGGGTCTGCTTCTGGAGCGGAAGCTGTCCTAGCCACTGACTTCCCAAATAATGATTGAAAATAACCTTTCCAGGACCTCTGTCTGTCTGTTTTTTAAAGCCCTTTGTCACCCTGACCATAAGGGACTGTGGATGAGTTGCTGTCCCTGACAGAGGTGCTGGTCTCCTCTGTGAGGAGGGGCCATAGGGGGGCAGGTACCTGTAGGCAATAGTTTGGGCAATTCCCATTCCTGGTGCCAGTTTCTCTCTGCTGCTGCTCAATGTTCATATGAAGGCGTGGGTGCTGATCAGGAGTCAGTGGGTAGAGCTGGCTGTCAGCTGTGGGTAATGGTCATCTTATGGCTCATGATTAGATTCACAAGGCTACCAAAAAATGCAAATAGATACCTCTTGGGATTTTCAAAAGTGTGTAAATAAGTGAATAGACACGTTGATTTGAAAGGCTTCTCAGCACCTGATTTCTCTTTAAACATATCCTGGAAACCTTGTAAGCACTCAACTTCTTATTCAGACCAAGGTTCTTCGAAAATCTGACCCTTTGCCATTAAAAGTATAGAACAAATTCAATTTATCAGCTTAATGATGGAAAAAGCTTGCTCTCCTCAGTAATGCTCTTAATTAAAGCGTTTCTCAGTGTCTTTGGACCTGATTCTCCACCTTATGCAGACAACTACACTATGCCAAATGGGTATAGAACACTGCCAATTTAGGTTTGATTCAATGCCCATTGAAGTTAATAGAAATCCTCCTACGGAAATCAATGGGATTTGGTTCAGGCCCCAAAGTCACTGGGAAATTCTAATTTGTCAGTATTTTACACTCACAATGCAACACTACAAGCAAATAGTCAAGGTACAAAGCCTTGGGGAATTTGGAAGGATCTTTGTAAGGGGCTTCTGGGGCGAACTGTAGCCTAGGCTATTTAAGCAATTCTCAGGGACTCAGACTGTCCAGCAAGGAAGCCTTGAAACAAAGCAATCTGAACTTTTCCCGTTCATGTTTTTATAGCACTGTTGCCACTTAACAATGTACTATTATTGTTTTGGGTTTTTTTGGTTCCAGGCTGACAGAAGATATACGTACCTTCAGTGCTTTCTTCTCACTTCTTCTTTTAACCACCAGAACCTGATCTATGTCAGAAAAGATAAGCCTAGATCCCTACTGTATTAATAAATAATTATTTGGTGTAAGGTGGGGGATGAGAAGGGCTGTTATTCTTAGAAGCAGTGGCAATGAAATTTCAGCAGCTGATGACGTCAGTGCTAAAATGTCAGTGTGAAACAGGCTGGAACAGATTAAGAGTGTGGTGTCGTCACTGTGAGAGCCACACTGCCCTCCGGAGGGACTGTGGTTGGATGTTGCAGATGCACTACAGGAGATGAGGGGTCAGAGAGTTGTGAGAGCGTCTCAGAAACCTACAAAAAGGCAACAACAATCATCTCAGTACCAGAAGGGTCAAAGAAGATGCTATTTGAACGTCCCTACCCACCTCATAGTGTGAGCTAACAGCGAGGGAAGGGCTGTGTCTACAAACCAGATTCTAGGAACTAGTACAGAAAAGAAACACAAATAAAATTGGCTGTTTTCTAGTCACTTAACAAGCTGGGCTAACTCCATCTCTGATGTCACTCTTATGACTCAAATAGAAGAGAAATTTGGCCTGAGATGCCTGTTGTCATGATGTGCTGCTTAAAAGAGGGTGGAGTGATCCTGAAGCTTGGAGTCGAAGTGATCCTGAAGCATTTTATTACTAAAGTGTGCTGTTGCATTTGAAGAATGTCTATCCAAAGACACTGAATTCAAAGTGCACAGAGCTTTAATCAAAACGGGGTAAAATTCCAAATGCATTCATGCTTGTCCTCAAAGAAACTGGTGTTGCCCATTTCTTGGTTAGTCTCACGTTGTGTTGTTAGACCTAAACCTGCCACAGTGCAGGCCGCGGATGTTTGCTGAGAGGTGTTATCTGGGCGTCCCAATATCTCGGTGTCTTGAACCGTGCATCTTCTTGGTCCAGCAGATGAGTTACCTCGTCTGCAGGGGCTATCGAGCTGTGGGATGTGCTGCTGTTGGGGGCGGTAGGGAGGGTTGGGACTATCCTGACTTCCTTTATGGAGACCTGCAGTATTTTGTATGGAAATATGGGATAAACTGAGATTCCCTGGATTGGTGTTTCTAGAAAACTAGTACTGGTAACAAAACTGCTCTGTGTTGTTTCATTTGTTTCTAGAACTGCTGTTCTAGTGGCTGTAGGGATGGATGTGGTTACAGCAGACAGAGGAAAATACACTGAGACTTGTGCTTATCTATCAATCATATCAGCTGCTTCTGGCACGCAGCAACTGGCTGACCACAGTAAGGAAAGGAGGATGTAATCAGTGAGCAAAGGCACTCCTTTCTCAACGAGGACGATAACGATTATTGGCAAACCCTCAGAGAGTTACGGGAACAGAGGAATTGGTGTGCTGAAGTCACTTCCTCTCGCTCGGGAGTCCCTAGGCTCGAAGCATTGTTTGCTTTCCTAGTACTGATCTTGGGGGTTGTCTGCCATTAGTTCAGATGCATAAGGGCACTCGCCCTGTCCCAGCACACAGAAACCTTGCTCAGAGAGGCTGTGGTTGTAGTCTTTTATCTCGTTTAGGGGGAAGGATTCAGACTGGCTGCGAGCAGGGAGAGTGATTCTTTACCATAGTTTTACACCAACAAAACACCTTGCTGCAGAGATATTTGCAAAAACAGGCATGATTTAATCAATTCAGTGAAGAGGCACATGCCAACAGAAACACTCTTTTGCCAACACAAACCGTGTTGCCACTAGAGGAGTATCGGCAAACCCACTCTTGTCAGCATGGGGCCTCTGCTTCACTGATTAGGTGCTGTACAGGCAGGCAGTGCAGGAGGTTCCCAGCCGGTGAGATCACTCAGGGCTTTGCACCTCAGTGCTAAGGTGAGTCCCTGCTTCCTCATCGCAAGAGAAAGTGGTGGCCATTTCAGCTGCACCTGTATCAACAGAGAATTTATATAAACTGGATGTGAGTTCCTGAATATGCAGCTGGTTGCTGTTGCAGTCTGTAGATGGAAAAATTGTCTGCTGTGTTGTATGTGGTCAACATAAGCCTTGATGATGCCTTGGGAGTATCTATCTGGTGTCTTCTCAGAGATCTTGCCAGCGAGCTCTGAGAGGGCTCCCGCTGCAGCCCTGCATGCAACTAATGGCAGCCTAGCATCGAGGTTAGGAGAATGCTATTAGATCAAAGCTTCCCTACCAGGAAGGCTGGAGAGCCTAGACAAGGATGAGGCAGATCCGGTGCCAAAAAGCAGTGTGTCGCCCTGCTGTCAGCATTTCAGGTCTAAATATATGACTGGTAACAGCAGGGGAGGCAAAAGGTCGAATGCTACCTGCACTGCATCCTGTTTAGTCGATTTCTATTAGAGCTTTGGGGATATAGGAATTAAATGTCCACAGAAAGAAAAAAGACTTCTATATTTTCCAGATTTATTGAGTGGCGGGGTGTGTGAAATTGATTTCCAATCCAAATCCTTGATAGACAGTGATTGGAGACAAAATTATTTTGTTCTGGATGTGTTTGTAAATATCTGTCTATATTTTTAAGACTTACCACTGTAGGAGACCCAAAATGATCTATGATTTCTGCAATCTCATCAGAGAGAGCGAGTGATTCCATGTGGTAGAGACATACAGCCCATGACTCACAGCCCTGAGTCACAGCATTGGGACACTTCAGCATTCAGAAACACTGGTAGTGACAGAAATCAGGATGATGAGCAAGCAGCTGTTACTCATTCTCAGCTGGACACGGTAAGCGTGTTTGTACTAGTCAGTGTGGCTCTGGCTCTTCTTTTTCTCCTCTTGCAGACCTGCAGTCATCTGGATAGCATGGTGACTTAGCTCACTTAACATTTGCCTCTGGGCAAGAGATGATCAAGTCTAGTCTCTGGCTCCCAGACTGTCCTGCTTGACTCTATTAGTCTCAGCATAGAGTTATCATGACAATTTTCACTTCAGATTACTTCTTTCATCTTTGAAGATCAGCTCACGTTACAAACACGAATGCATTGATCATGACATGGGATTAGAAAGTATCTATATCTCTGTTGATAGCTGGGGGTGCTGAGGCAATAAGCAGGTAGGCGACTTGCTTTTAGTGACAAAGGAGATTTGTAACAGAAGAAAAACACAGGAACCTTAACTACCTCTCTTAATCTCTAACCACTGAACCGAACGCTCCATTGCATTCATCACTTCCTCATGAGGTGGCAGTTTGGATGAGAATAAGTGCCCAGGAAGTCACCCTGTTTATTCTATCTCGGCCTTTTAATGCCTGTGGAACTTTTTTTATTGAATTCTTTTCACAGCCATCAGCTTTGGTGTGGGAAATGATTCAAAGAGACAAAGACTTGGTTGTGTGCGTGCACGTGCATGTGTGGTTGGGAGAGGGGAAGAATAAAAAATCCATTTCCAGATGGTTGAAAAGATGCATAGCACTTTGCTATTGGCAAAAACAACCTCTTTCATTTTCAGGATGTGTAAGTCACAGAATTGCAGCTGGAAAAAAACAGGCAGAAATGGAAGCAGTGGGGTAAAAATAAGAATTACTAATGAAAAGGAACCTAGCTGATATTTGAAAATCTAAGTAAGTGCTTAATTTTTATTTAACTAGGGGGGAAATGTGCTTGCTGAGGAGGATCTGTGTAGAGCAGATTCAAATATGTATCATCTCCGTTTCTTGTTAGCTTCTTTGCTTTGCATTCTCAACTGTAGCCTCACAGGAAATTCAGTCCCTGGCAAGCTTCAGCTCCAGACGGGAAACGTTCTGAGGAATTTCTTCCATACAGGTACTATATTTGCTTGGAGGGATAACGTGGTAGAGATATTTACCACGGCTGGATTTAACTAGCAGGATATTATGCATGTTGATGGAGTTGCTGGGAGTGATCTCTGTCTGCAGCCACCAGCATTCCATGTTTAAACAAATCGTGCTGCTCTGCCTGCCTGTGGGAAGATTTGCATCAGGTCTGGGCCAGATTCTCCTTCCTCTGACAGCAGCACAGCCTAACTTATGTCAAAGACCTTTTTGATATGAGAGAGTATCAGAATCAGGCCCGCACAAGCAAGTTTTTGTCACATGACAAACTTGGTCTTCTGCTATTTGCCCGTATAGATATTTGCAAACAGATATTTTGATAGGAGGACTGACTGTGAGGGTGTGCAGGCTTATGCTGTGTGTGCAGGTACCTTTGCTCTTGTCTTTGTCCTCTGAGGGGACCAAACCCTGAGGGGATGAGCTATAGCAGCATGCCATTTTTCAGATGAGTGGGAGGTACTGAGCATGACCAGCTGAGATGCAAGATTCCCATACCCCCTTAGGATCCACCTGGGATGTTGTCTCCCTTTCTCTGCAAGTTCAGAGCAGGCCTGTTCTGTTTATTAGTCCAGAGGAGATCACAGTAGTTTAAAAAAGAAGCGCCACACCTCCTTCAGCTGCTTTGCTAGGTAACTTCAGCATCACCAGTGAACTGTGATGCTGTGGGCTGAATATTTCTTGATGCACCTAAGAGAAATATGCCTTTCTTACTAGAACACACAAGTGCTTGACAGTATTTAATGCAGTTCTCAGGCTACAAGGTGTTTAGAGAAAAAACCTGATCAGTCTGAGTCATTGTCTCCCAAGAGAAATGTGAACGATTAAATATATGGCTGGGAACAATCCTGTGCTGGCAAGGAAATGGACTGCATGGCCCGTCTCAGAGATCTATGATTCACTGCAAATACAGAAAATGAGCACAAAAATATGTAGCAACATGCAGTGGTACCTTGGCTGCTATTACAGCGCAGCCTCCAGCCAGAGACAACCTGACTGCGTTTACAGGTATGCTCTGGGAACAGGGTTTTTCTGTGGGGAGCCATGAAAGACAGAAGAATGCCTTCAAAGCCTTAAAGGTCTCCTGTAGCGGCCTGCCAAGCCATGGAAATGTGACTGCATGTGCAGTGCTGAAGCATGGATTTTTAAATTTGTTTTTTTTTTCTGGGGCAGGAAGTCCAAGTGCAGATCCTCCCACTTAATGCTATGGAGGAACAAAAAGATTCACGAACTCCCCTGCAGTATTGGTGAAAATACAGCTTTGGCCTTTAGTGCCCTTTGTTACATAAACACAAGTAATGTAGACATTTTAATCGCCCTGCCATTGAGGGAGGAACAGAGCAGCAACCTCAAATGCCACCCACTCCCCATTCTCGCTCCCATTTGATGTTGCTATTTTAAGCCCCACATTATTTCCTGCTGTGATTTTATTTTTTTTACCCAGCTTCTAATTCTGGCTCTGAGGTAAGCTGTGACATACGTATCCCTCCTCTCCCCCTCCCTGCCTTCCTCCTCTCCCTGCACCCACGTCCTCTTTTTTGCTGTCTTTTAGAAATCTTTTCTCCATGTCTCGTAAGCAGCAGGGTCCCAGAGGTTATTGACTGCCCAAAAAAAGAGGAAAAAGACTGATTTTCTTCCCGTTTTTGACTACAGCACAAACAATATTGGGGCCACAGCTTGCAGGGTAAACTGCTCTGAAAGTGCTTTTCTCCTGCTCCCCCCTCCCCTTTGAGAGGTTAAGAAAGGTAAGGTCTGGCTGGGAAAGAAGGCTGCTGCTCAGCAGCTAATGATGGGCCATGGCTGGGGTACTCATGTGACAGGAAGGGTATTACACCAGTGGCATGTGCTGTGTTACATAGAGGAGACAGGGCAGAGCTCGACTATCTATAATAGGTCTCTCCTGAGCCTGCTTCTGTATAATCAGATTTCTAGCCCCTGGGTAGGGTCCCCAACAGGCAACTCTTTCATCCTGCTTATGCCAGAGCACAGCTTATGTCTGTCTGGTTCTGCTGCATCTACGGGTCTCCTGTGGCTTTCAGCTGCATCCGGGTCAGTCTAGGGCAGAAGAGGAATGGAGCCTGAAGTCCCAGGAAGGGCCCAGTGCACCAGGCAGTGGTGGCTCCTTCCCTATGTGAGTGCGTGGCTGAGCACTGATAAGAGCCATGCCAAGGTAAGTTTGCGCAGGTAGGAGGCAAACATGAGGCCTGCTTCTGTACTGCAAGTGATGAACATTACAGGTTTATCCTCTTCCACACCCACTTGCTCCTTCCCTCCCTGCCAAGCAACCCATCCTGAAAATCTCCTCTGCCTGGGTGTTTGCTGCTGCAGATGCATCCTTGCTGTCAAAACCCTGGGCCTTGCTTCTACATCCAAGAAAACAGAGGTCTGTGCTGCCCTCAGTCAGCCCTGGTGTATATATTTCATACAAACAATCTCACGCCTTTCCCTTCCTGTAAGTGACTTTTGGAGCTGCTGCACGTGGCTCTTGTCTGCCTGATACGAGCAATAGCTGTAGGAAATCCCAGCCTGGGTGTCTACGTGTTCTTCGTCCTCCTCTTCCCCAGACAGGGATTCCAGTTACGCCCTTTCTGAGGTTCTGAGGTTCCTGGAGAGTGAGAGGAGAGCAGAGAGAGCGAGAAGCCCTCTGCCAAGTGGTTTAATGTTAGTCATAGCTGCTGGAAGTCTTTGCTGTGCTCTCACCAGAACGTTATTTTTATTTTCACAACTTGGTTTCCATGTGGGTCCCTAGAGAAAGCTGAGCAGTCACACCCCTTCCCAAGAGCGGGCTATGCACCAGCTTTGCACATTTGCATACTTTGCCGTTTTTTTGAAGCAGTGAGGCGAGCACACCAGCCTGCAGAGCTGACTGGCTGTCCTATCACAGGCCAAACTGTGGCCCTCAAGTGCTTGCCAGAGGATAGGAGGGAGGGGAAAGAGTAAGGCTTATGAATTTTAGTGATCACACCAGAATGAGATGACTGTTTTCCCGGTATACTGCATCCCCATGAGCAGCTATTTTAAAAGTTATTGCAGAATAACTTCTCCCACAACAGCAACACTAGAGAGTTTCCCCCTCAAGACAAGACCTCAGAAAGGACTCATGTAAACTGGTTTCTCAGAAAATCACCCCACTCTCAGGTGTCACACCCAGCACTGCACAGCAGGAGCCAGCCAGCAGCTGACAGGCATTTGGTGTCCTGGGGGAAATATGTTGAATAAGGACGGGTCTCCAAGAACTGATGTCCACATGACAGCCACTACTGCCATCCTCGCTGGCATAGACTCATAGCACCTTGGTGGGGGTCCACACAGTGGAGGGAAAGGATGACTGAGCACAAACAGAGGCTCAGGAAGGGAGAATAATTAGGTTTATGTTGAGTATTGCCTCTTTGCCGGGACCATCCACCAGAGGCCAATGCTTGCATCGGCTCTGGTGGTCACTGAAACAATAGAAGTACTGGGAAGGAGCCTGTGGTTTACAGACAAAATGGCTGTGGGGCAGGGGTAACTTAGGGGAACTAGTGCAATAGGCCATATGTGTCATGGCATTCAAGGTATGTGATAAATAACTCATCTTTGAGTTTGGTCAGGCTAAGTATTGCAAAAACAACAACAAAAACAACGAAGTTAAAAAGCTGCATCAGTCCTGAATACCCACAGTTCAGCATCTGGGAATGGCACAAGATGGCAAAGGTTTCATGGCCTGTGGATTAGCTGATACCATCCGTGCAACCCTTAAGTCTTTCTTTCCTTGCAGAGCTTTATGATCAATCTTGCTATATGCTCCCTGGCATGGCAGACACCAGAAAGGCCCATCTTGTGCAAGGCAGATCTGGCAGGAGCCCTGACTGCCTGGGGAGGCCCCTTGCTGCTGGCCATGCATCGTTCCTTGTCCTGGCAGATCAGCTGAAGCCTATCTAGGTCAAGAGAGGTGGCTCAGGAATATGTTCCAAGTGAGTTCCAACAAGATCTGCTCCTCCCAGGGCCCTTCAGCTGGGCTTGCTCCTTTTTTTCTCATTCCACACAGGGTTTAAAAGTCTGTGTTTGTAAACACCAGTCTCCGACTGGCTGCCTCTGGGGCTCTGGGCAGAAGGCCAGGGAGGGATCTTAGAGTCTGCAGACAGTTTTAAGAGGCTGTGGCGTCCGATCGCCGCCATGGAGAGGACACGCCTTGCAGTTAATAGCCATGGTGGCGGGAGTCACCTACAGTACCAGCAGGTCTCAGCACTATTTCTTGGCTCCCTGAGGCTGAGCTTGGGGTTTTACTGAAATAACCTCTTCACAGTCCAAGGCAAACTCTGGGTCTTTCAAGCTGACTGTGTCAGAATCAGCAGGGCGTTAAGCTGCATCGCCTCAAATGTACGAACAACAGCAGTGCCCTGTGATAACAAACACCACAGTGGATATGTGTTTGCATTTGACACAGTGCTGGTTAAATATTCACTCTGTTTAGCCTCTCCTTTCCATAGATTGCTCCAGAGAGCTTGGCCATGTACGTGGACTTGGACACTCCCATCTTACTGGGGAGACAAGGGCCTGCTGTGGCATAGCACCTGCTCATGAGCACAAGCCAGATGACCAACAGAGGTGGTGGTGAAGAGGGTCCACTCAAGCCTCCTAGGCATCCTTTGCCTTAATCCTTTTGAAAAATAGTAAACAAGTGCCATTGTTTGGCATTGTGACACTGTGGAGCATTGACAAAGGTCTGCTGTTGAGGGAAGGCTAGAGATGGTGAGAGGCAGAGCTGGGCCCACCTCTTCCCACCAGCTGCAGTGCTTGGTGGGCAAGGGAGGAGAGGAGAAATCTTCAACCAAGCACAAGTTTAAGCCTGTCTGTATGCCAAGAATTGCTTCTGTCCACACTCTTTACCAGCAGGCGCATTCATGCGTAGATTTAGCTAGAGCTCCCAGGACAGTGAGTTCTGGGGCCAGGCAGGACGGGGAGTAAGGCAGCCTGGGCACACACGGACATGTAGTGTAGAGCTACTGCTGGGTAACAGCCCAGGCTGTCCAGGCCGGCTGAGCGTTGCCTGTAGGATCTGCCTGTCTATACCTGAGCTCATGACCTGTGGCATAGATGCAACTTCTGTGCCTGCATCCCAAAGGGCTGGAGCTGGAATGGCTCTTATTTTCCCCATGTGGGTAACTCTGCACTGAAATCGAATGATTTCACACTATAAGTAATGGCTTGTACCTGGGTCACACATTACACCTGTGCAAAGGATTTCATTGCTCCTGTGGGAGGTCAGACCTGGCTGGCGATGCAAAGAGAGGAAGAGAAAAGTCAGTGGTTCCTTTAAGGAAGGGAGCTGACAGGACTGCATGGAAGGAGCTCTGGAAGCTGTGTTTTTCTTTCAGTGCCTCGGGAGCTGGTTACTAAATTTGGTTATTTGGCTTAAATAATGCAGCGTGGCAGAGCCCAGTGGGTTTGAACATTGTCACATCCACATAATCCTCTCCTAGGTGGCTGAGATCTCTTGTTCTCTGCCACTACTATCTGCGCAGGAGCTTGAATGTGATGTGAAACATCATCTTAAATAATTATAACTAGCAGAGAAGAGCCAAAGCTGCAAAGTCCCATTTATTTCCACTGTGCTTTGTCTATCTATGTAATTTCTAAGGTGTCAATCACCAAAGCATCCAAGCACTGTCTAATCTGAATCTGAGTTCCCTTGGTTCTCATGGAGGCTTGAATCTTACCATTTTATGCGAGCCCATCTCTAATTAGCAAGCATAGGGACAGAGCTGCATACTATGAGCAGAGAAGCCTCCTGTTGCTTTATGATTCACTGAACAAAAGCCTGTTTGGGTTGGGGGAGAAAGGGACATCACAGTCACTCTTGGCCCAGGAAGCATTAAATCCTCTTTCTATTATTCCAGGGAAGGCAGGGCAGGTTTACCAAGGGAGTGCAGAGAGCCATGGGCCCCTGGCAAGTGTGTTGTCTACCTTCTAGGTCACACAATGTGGAAATAGGGGCAGATCTGTACAGCCTGCACAGCCTGTGCATCAAGGCTGCATCCAGCTCTGGGGCAAGAACAGAGAAGGCCCTCTGCCACCCTTTGCTGCAGATCCATCTCCCCATTCAGAGACAAGCGAGAAGGACAGGATAGGAGCCACTGACCTGACTTTGCACCACATAGGAGAAAGCAGAAGAAAATGGTGCACCCAGCTGTCCTCAGAGCTGACCTAAGGTCCCACACTTTCTGCAGACTTTATGACAGAGATTAGAACCTGCCAGATGACCACTCTCAGTGGGTGTTAACAGTGGCAAATGAACTCATTGTACTGAACATACTCACCTGGGGTGAAACCAGATTAAACCTTACCTTCATTACCAGGGAAACAGTATTTGTTTCTAGGGAGAGCCTGCCAGGTTTAGGCAATGCCATAGCAGCGCAATTACTTTCCATCCATCAGGCTGCATTTAAAAGACGGGTCTCTCTCAGCCACTGCCCACAGCCTCCCCAGTTTGACATGACACTTGACAGCAGGTTTTCATGGCAGAGGATACTCAGCAGTTACTGGGAGATAGCCTTTCAAAATCCAGCTTGTAAGCATCACGTTTCAGTCCTTACAAAAGTGCAGGTCCTCCCCACCCTCCCCCATCGATCAGCCCTATCCTTCTTCCCCCGCAACTGCTGGAGTATTTTTAGTGACATTGAATAAATACATGTTAAATCTTTCTCCATTAGCGACATGTCAGAAATTAAAATGGCATTAGCTGTAAAGCCTGCAGCAAAGTCAGCTTCATCTAGGGCTCTTGCACATGGTTGCCCAAGAGGCTAGGAAGAACAGTACCAGCATTGTTTTTTCTTCAATCCATTCATATTCTCTGCACACACTTTTGGCTCTTCTTCCTCCAGAAATACTAATGCATATTCTTCTGCTGCTTACCAATTATCCCCAAGCCTCACAAACTTTATGCCTATGCTCCAGGTTACAAAGGTTCCTCCTCTCCAGTCACCTACTAGACATGTCCCCTCCAGACATCATGTCAGAGATTTCTTAAGCTCTCTTGTAAAAAGCCATTGGATTTTTTTTGGCCCTTGTTAAGCTGCTGTATAGCAACTCCAAAACTGCTTCCATAGCTAGGACTTGGCAGGTAGGAATCTAAGTATATCCATAACTAGATTTTTCCACACGTTCCCACAACTGCCTCCTCCTTTTCCACATGATCTCCACTCTTCCACATACATTGTCTCCTCAGCTAAACTTCATGTGTAATTGTAAGCCACACCCACTCTTCCAGTTCACCCCACTCCTTTATTTCAAACCTTATTTCTCCCTAGACATCCTGCCTCTCCCCCACTGGCTATTGCTTCACCTTTCCCATGCCTTATGCTTCCCCCTCCCCTTCTCCCGACTACCCATCCTGTCCCTTCCTTCTTTATTCCCCTTTTCAGTCTACTCTGCCTCGCGGTCTAATCCATCTTCTTCAGTCAGAGATGGACATCTCTGCTGTCTCTGGTAGTTCAGGCAAACATCTTTTATCTTCTCTCAGTTGCCCAAGGCTGGAGCTTGTTCTCCTTTGTCACTATGCCTTCAGGTACCTGGTATGGATTAGCTTGGCATCCAGAGTGTGAGGAAAGGTCCATACAGAGCTCACAGCCTCTGTAGCTTAACAGGAGGAGATCAGGAGATCAGCTCAGAGACTCCGCCACAAAGGAGCAGTGTATAATGGATGAGGTGAAAGACACTGAAATACTACAGCTATTGAGCAAGCCAAAGTATTTATAGCTGTGAATTGTAAGGCGACTGATTGGGTAGGGTAGGGAAAAATTGCCAAGAGGGAATGAAGAGGGAAACTGCAAAACAAACTTCCCCTTTTCGATATCTAGTAGCACACCCAAAAGATTAACATTGATTATATCTTCCTATTAAGAAGCAAGATACCATGCTGCTTTAATTAACTAGGTAGGTTCTCAGTCCTCAATTGCGTCTCTGTACGTATCAGGTGAGACATCAGGGCTGGTGTTCCCAGTGGCATGAAGTTAGGTTCTTCTAGTTAGCAGGGTAATCCTGAGGCCTTGCTCTTCAAAGGTATTTAGGTTTCAGGCATCTGATGTTATTTAGGTGCTTAAATCTTTTAAGGCTCTGAGCCTCAGGAGCTAAGACAGTGGCTGCAAAAATCCAGATTGCCTGGTTCCAGTCTAGTCAATGTCAGTCCTGATTGATAAATGCTACTGTTAGGTATCTGCACGATGTCAGATTTCTCTCCGAGGCTGGGTCATTCTGTAGTTGTATGATGTAGCCTCTTTTTGTCCTCTGTTTCTGAAGGAGGAGTTGATAGCCAGTGTCAGACTCCTAATAATGGCTTTGACAGACCTATGTGGAACTCAGGTTGTTTTATAGCTATTAATTCATTCAGACAAGCCAGCCTGCTGCTTGATGGGTGTTTTGTTTCACTCAGAGGGCAGGGAGTAGAGCACAGGGAGAACTGGTGCCTTTCCCAGATCTGCACAATAGAAGATTGGAATTGGGCCCTGTGCAATTTCAGTTACTCTCAGTTGCAAGCATTAACTGCTGGGCTGCCCACTTTTTATTGTAGCCATGAAAGGTTTGTTGCAGAGAGCAAACTGGCTGCCATGGTTCAGATGTGATGCAGATGCTGTCAGATTTTAGCAGTTCAGTGATATTTTTGTCATAGTTCCTGAAGTCACAGCTTTCCCAACACTTGGCAATTCATAAGGGTTGTGCACAGGTAAGGGCTTCTGTCCCATGCTGCAAGAAGTCTATGTAGACAAGAGCAGTAATGGGAGATTGAAGAGATTGCCTCCTCCACCAGCCTCCTGCTTAATCACCTGCCTGAAGAATGGCGTTGAACTTGGACCATTACTCCAGGTCAAAGTTTTCGCTGAGGGAATGGAGATATCCTAATAATGGAATAGACTCCTTCCCCAGACTTGCCAATGCTCCTTTATTAATGGCAGGATCCTTGTCACCCTCCCAGTTCAGCACCTTTAATATCTCTGGAGTCAAGCCAAGCTCCTCAGATCTAGGAAAGCAAAGGGATCAGGTTTATCTAGTGAATATTTGAGGCAGGAGAAGCAGAAGCTCTGATACTCAGGCCCTTCTCATCATTTTACACCAAAAGCATTCTGCCATCAACTCAGTGAGCCAAGCTTTTGGGTGAAACCAGACTGTGTTTTTTTTGCCTCTTTTATCACATTGAAGAACAGTGGCCAGTTTGAGATTCTTCGAGGAGGATGGGGTTGGATTACACCCTAACTACTTAGAGGCAACGAAAATCTTGAAGTCCTACCAGCTTTTCTCATGTTTCCTGCATTGCTGTACTTCTCTCAGCCATCAGAGTGTGCTGTCCAGGGGCTCCCACCAGTCTAGTTCTCCATAGCTCACAAATACAATGGAGAAAACAGCAACTATGGGGTCTGCTCTTATACTATGAGTTCTTCTTAGACAAGGAAGAGTCCTGAGGTTCCAGCAGGGCATAGAGGATGCTAAAATTGGAGCAGAATTTACTTAGGAATGATGAGTTGGGCTGTGAGGATGACTTCTTATAGAAAAGTTTTAGATATGGGTAGGGGCTTTGAGTCCATGTACAACACACCCAGGTCTTGCTAGGCCGTGTTAAACTGCATGTGCTATTCTGCTGGGACACAGAGGGCTCTGAATTGTGGAGCAAGAACTGAATACTTTAAAAGCCATTGAAAAAGGATGTCAGGGTGTTCCCGTGTGTATGTCTTTGCTGGAGTTATGGAGAGAAGGGAGGTTTCCTAACTGCCCTTTTGCATTTTGCACCTTTGCTTCACAGTTTGCACCACTACAGTACCATGCAAAGTTGGCTTGCTGTGTGCTCTTATGGTTGTGAAGATGCAATGTAGCATCACCTAATGGTTCTCATGCATTAGGCCAGTGGGAGCCTGCCCGGTAAAGAAAGCACCTAAGTTTGTGACTAAAACTCTGCGACTTGTGTCCTCAGAATGGCCAAAACAAGGAAGTCTTTAGCAAGTTGCTCCAGCAGATCTTGTACCTTGGCAGGTCTGGTGAGGCATGCAGTGGGGGGTGGGATAGTGTGTGTGTAGTGGATGTTGTCTGTTGCTGTTCCTGTGGGCAGAAGAAAGCAACACTTGCCTTAAGGGTTCAGATAAGGCTGCTGGGGAAAGGCATTATGGGGGGAAGACTCTCCTTCACTGAGTAACAATTAATAAAGGGAGCTGGCACAAACAGAAGTGCCTAAAGCCTTTTCATTATATACAAAAAGCACTCAATGCCTTGCTCCCTGGGGAAGAGCTCCAAGATAGTTGTCAGTCTGGCTGGCTCCTGCCCTTTAGTCTGAATGTGCCCAAATGGGCCAGGGGCTTTATTTTTTCTATTATTGCATTGTCTTCCTCCCACTCACTTGTGCTTTCCTCTCAGATGCCTGTGGCTGCTTTTGATGCTGCTCTCCCCTGTTCTGGCCTCTGTGTTGGGCAAACTTTGTGGTTTGCCACCCTTCCTTTCTCCCTTTCCTACATCTTTGATGGTACAAGAAAGCTTCTGGCTGTTTCTCTGTTTGCATTTCACTCTCTGTAGAGTTGTGTCTGAAAAAACGTGCTAAGAAAATAACCCATGAGTCCTTCTGAGCTCTATTCAGTAGAAAATTAGATATTGAGCAGGGAACATTCAGCAAGCAAATGCAAAGGTACAATAAAAAAAGAGGCTGTTCATTTCTTGTATTTCTCAGCATCATAAAGACAAAGATTTTTGCTACTTCCTTCACGATAAAGTCTTTGGCCATATTTACTTTGTTCTCTACTCTTATGCAACATGCTTTATCTGGCAACTTCCAAGAACCTCACCAGTGTTACTTATGTAAATAAACCTCACATAGCTCCTGTGCAATATGTGTTTTCCTCCATATTGCAGTTTGGGGACCCAAGGCATTTAAAAGTGAATAGGCCTTTGCAGAACTACGGAATAATACAGCCTTAAGAAAGAGAACAAAAACCTTCATTGCCATCATTAATGAGTGCTCTCCACCTCTAGTTAATCGGCAGTCTGATTTCCTTCAGGTCACAATCATAAAAAGATCCAATTGTCACTTTAAACACATATAATTAAAGCACCTGCCTACACAGTGACCTTCATCAGAATTCTCCAGCCATTGCACCGGTGGGTATATTGAAAATAATGAGGCTCAGAGAGATTAAAAATGTGACTAAGGATTTGGAAAATGAAACCTTGCTCTCTAATACAGAAATTTTGATTCTTATGGCCCTGCTCTGAGTCTTAGACTAAGTTTCCTTAGGGTATTTTTTTCTGGTTTTGCTTGGTCTCTTCTCTAAATTTCCTCAGGTTTGGGGAGAGGAATAAAAAACTTCCTAGGCAATCTGCACACCTGCTGGCGAGTCACCATGGAAGTGGCAGAGTTAACGGCTGGAGAAAGTTTTATAAGGACCAGATTGCCTTGCTTGGCTGTGTCCTGGAGCTTGGAGAACACAGATTCACCTAAGATTTTTTTTTTTCTTTCTCTCTTACCTCTCTAGTAGCTTATGCTGTCAAAATAGGTAATTATCCCTTTTCAATAAGGGATAAGAAGCAGTTGTAAGTGGCAAAGAGGTTGGGAATGACTGCGATTGTCTTAAGCGCCTTTCCTGGAAAAAACCCTCCTGCCATAGGTGGCCTGAAGACCGTGGTACATTAAGACTACAATGTTTCCAGTAACCCAGCAGGATTTGGTGGGTGGAGGAAAGGGAAGGAACTCGGTGGGCCGTGACAATGGAAAAATCTTGGCAGGGACTTGCACACACAGTCTTGCAACTGGCCTCAATGTCCCAACTGCTACAAGAAGGGGTTGCGCCGAAGTGAGGAAAGCTCAGGAAAGGGTGCGAGAAGGCAATGCTAAAAAGCACGCTGGCTGGATTGGTGTGCTTGGCTGGGGCAAAGCGAGGAGGCGGCTGAGGCTCAGCGCCTCCCTCCTTCGAAAAAGGCACCAGCGCTGCTACCCTGAGCCCCCCAGGCGTCCCTGTGTGTGGGGGGACGGTGCTCGGGGCCGGGGGTGAGGGGTGGACGCTTCAGAGCTCCCTGTGGACACGCAGGAGCCGTCGCGCCAAGGGCCGCTCGGAGCCCGCCCGCGGCCGTTGCGGCCGTTACGGCCGTTGCGCGTTTCCCGCCGGCCGCGGGTGCGCGCGGCACTGCTGCCCCCTGGCGGGCGCGGGCGGGTGCGCGCGGCCCCGCTGCCCCCTCACCCCCCCGCGCTACCGGGGGCCCCGCGGGGGGGTACAGGAGGATGAACTCCCCCGCCAGGGGCCTTTATTTGACAGGGGAAAGTGTCTTCCTGCTTGGATGTTCTGGTTTGAGCTAAAGGAGGATCAGTTTTATGACTTTTCAGGTGATTCTCGTCTAAGCAACTTCATTTTCATAACTCTGCTCTGAGGAGAGGCTGAGTGAGTTGGTGTTGTTCATCCTGGAGCCCCCACCCCTCACCCCTACCCCTAGCACCGTCCCCTCAAAACAGGGATTCCTGGAGGGCTCAGGGCAGCAGCACTGGTGCCACTTTCAAAGCATGAAGAGTTGGGGTTGTTCAAAACATTACGAGTTGGAGCTTGGAGAAGTCTCTGGGAAGACCTGATAGCAGCCTTCCAATATCTGAAGAGGCTACAGGAAACCTGGGGAGGGGCTTTTTACAAGGGCATGCAGGGACTGGACAAGGGGGAATGACTTTAAATTGGAAGGGGAAAGAATTAGATTAGATATTAGGAAGAAACTCTTCACGCTGAGGGTGGTGAGGCACTGGCACAGGTTGCCCAGGGAAGCTGTGGATGCCCCCTCCCTGGAAGTGTTCAAGGCCAGGTTGGATGGGGCCTTGAGCAGCCTGGTCTAGTGGGAGGGGTCCCTGCCCATGACAGGGGGTTTGGAACTGGATGGGCTTTCAGGTCTTCCAACCCAATCCATTCTGTGATTCTATGATTTTCCGAAAGTTAACTGCATATTTTTCAGACTGTGTCTCTAGAAGTGATAACATGGGGTATTTGTATGCAGAGTGGCCATTGCTTACACTAAGGCCATCCTCAAGCTGGCGCAGTGCTGTAAGTCAAAGAGGTGAAAAAAGACGCACCTGCAGGACAGGTGACCCCGAACTGACCAACAAAGTAGTCCGTCTCACATATGTCATGCTGAGTATAAACTTGAGAGATCGTGAGGGTCTTTTTCTCTTCTTCAATGGTCGACATCCAGTGAAGACCTTGTCTATCTGTTTGCCCCAATCCCAGATCCATCCATTCCTGAATCCAGTTAATGTGTCCAACTCCCTTCTGCCACTCACCTGCCCTGTGCCTGCTCTACAGCATTTGTAGTGACATATAGTCATTGAGGAGTGGGGTGGGGGAACGATATCGTATATTTGTGTATTTTTTATGATGATGATGATGATGATGATTATTATTATTATTTCATTAAAGCTGTAGTGTTAGTTTCCACCCTACGAGTCTTTTCCTCTCATTTCCCTTTTCCTTTTACCTGGGGATTGCGGGGAAGGGAACTGGGAGCCAAATTGCTTAGGTTTAGCTGCCAAAATTGGCCAGGCTGGGGCTAAATCGTGACACTGGGTTAAGGGATGAGCAGGGTTCCACTTGCCGGCTGTCAGCAGAGAGCCACTGTCGGGACAGCCCTCCCTCATGACCCTTTGGCTCTCCAAGCTCTCCTTGCTGCCCTCGCGGGGCTTGGCTTGGCTAAGCCCTTGATGCGGAGTGGGTTTGCAGATGCTTTCAGTTACGGAGTGCCTTGCCTGATCGTGTATGACTCCATCCCTGCAGCAGTTCCGGCAGTGCTATCTAGGAGTGGGTCATTTCCTTTTGACTCAGCGGCATCAATCACGGAGTGTATTGAGTTGGCTTTTGGCTCAGGTCAGATGTGAAGACATGCACTCCTGCTCACACAAGGGCTATAGGCAGGCTGGAGACAGGCCTCTGGCTTTGGTTTTGTGGGTCCCTTAGCACTGATCAGGCAAATCAGCAGCTGGCAGAGTGCAGTTCCCCAGCCACCTTGGTGGTCATTATACACCCCCTGCTGATTTAAAGGTGTAAGGCAAGCCAGCTTCAGGGTCCCACTGAGCAGGCTTTCCAAGCTCAGATTGCCCTGCTAGCATGGAAGATCTGCTGCACAGAGTGACAGGCTTCTGTGAGTTGCACACCATGTGGAGTCAGGTTTTTAAGGCAGCAAGTTTTAGCTCATGCTGATTCAGATGACTCTAGTAAAGCGAAACATAACCTAAATCCAAATATTGTCCACACTGTTTAGAGGCTGCTCCCTGAACCTAAGATGTGCACAGTATATTGTTTCATCTGAACAAGTACCTGATACAATTTATATAGACAAGTTTATATAAACTTGTTTTCTTCTTCTACAGCATGGGATTTTGACTTTGTAGCTCAGACTCTTTCCTGTAAAAATCAAGCCCAACTTCTCATGTTCCACCACTGAAACAAGATGACTGTGTGGACATAGGTTGCTATCCTATCCTTGATTGAACACAAGCAATCTGAAGGCTAAGCCTATAAATAAATCTCTCCGCCTCCACGTAAATTGCCTGGAATAGTTTTAGGAAAAAACAGCTATTATTACCAAGGGAAATCAAAGCATACTTTGTAATTTGGGACACAGTCAAGGTCCTATATGTGCTACAGGAATGGGCCCACAACTGCTGCGCCAATCCTGTCATCCCTGTGTGTTCTGTTTGCCTCTGCAAAGTTATGTTGTGTCAGGCAGACAGGAGAGAACAATATCTTCCCGCTCTGAAGAGCTGCTGTGTTGTTTATTGTGAGGAGCAGGTAGAGCTGGTGGTTCAGTCTCCCTTCTGGCAAGGTGGACATGAGGTGCTCAATCACAGAAGTGTCCCGGTCTTCACACTGTTACTGAGATCTGCCATATCGCATACAGCATAGACATGAGGCAGTGTTTGAGATTCACAGCAAATCTCAAAAGCAAAGGCAATCTCCAAACAAACATTTCTAAGCATGGATGAATACATTCTCCAGTTGTGAAAATTAATGTGAAAATTAACCCCAAATGTTTTCCTTATTCAGAATAAAAATGCAGAAACTGAGAAGGTAAAAATTCAAGGTTAACCTGGAGGGAGGAATGAAAACTCTTGAAGGTAAAGACTGCTGATGGCTAGTCAACCAGCAACATAAACATCTATCCATCTGCCATACTTTTCCCAAGAAAACCTTCCTTTGCAGAGCGAACTTGTTACTTGTAAGTATATGGGTATAAATGCATAATATTCAACATACATACAGATGTATAAATATGCATACAGAAGTATACATACAGATAGTATATAAGTAGTATTAGATGCTATATGTGCACCTGATAGGATTTTAGGTTTTCACCTGTACCAGCAAGTGTTCTGGGCACTACAACTCCATCATCTATGAGATTAATAGTTGATTCCCCTTAATTTATTCTTGCTACAGTTTTGGCCTGCGTCAGTTAACACTCTTCCAAACAATTCCCAGGCATGACTGAGAGAGTTAGTGTTGGCCAGGGGCCGTTCCCAACAGCCACTTGGATCCAAATGCCTTGCTGGAAGGATAAAAGAGTTTAATGTTATGGGTGAAAGCCACCCTGTGCCAGGGCCCTCAGTGCCAGAAAACAGTCCTGGGCGCGTTTAATTTACTGGTATAGACGTAGTCTGGGAGCCCAAGGGATTAGGCAGGTTTTAAGGATTGCATGCCTGGACTTAAATACTTGATTTCTCCCAAGATCTATTTTATGGGACCTTTTGTTTTTTTTGTGGACATGTGTTTCGATCCTTTAATTCTTCTATCAATCACCTTAGCTAAAAAGCCTTGCCTTCTGGTGTTAATGATCCTTTAGTGTTTTCCTTAAATAGCACACGTGCTGTAGAAGGTAAAGTGGGTTTTAATTACACAGTTTTATTATCGCTGACAGTGACAGATAAAAACAGTGAACTGTTTAATTAACATTTTTTATATTTTTAGGAAGAAAGTCATGCAAAACACAGAAGGAAAAAAAACCATACGAAATGGTAATTTTTCAAAACATGGCTAATATTCATCACTCTTTGTAGAAAATATTCTCCTTTGCCTTTAGGTAAAACCTGGAAACTTTACAATTACACTAATTTTACTATATGAAATTATAGAGGGACTGCACCCCTGCAAGTACATTCAGTTATACTGATCCTTGTGGTATAACATCTTTTGGGAATGATGCTATTGAGTTTCCACTAAGTGAGTGTACTTAAGCTTTTAGCTTTTCTACGTCCTCTGAAGAGCCATACAGAAAGGTGTCTGACTGATAGCACCAAACCTGCACTGACGTGAAGGAACAAGACTTCTTTGATCAAGATGCTAATTACAGTGCTCCAAGTCACATGCTTTTCCTGACCTATCTGTCTGGTCTTATCATAGCTCTTTCTCCTGACTCTTTCTGGCTGTGAGCCTCTTAGCCTGACTCCTGCTATAACTTGAACTTCATTTCTGACAATGCAGCTACCACATTAGTATCACAGTACATAGGCCAGAGCTGAAATGAACATTGATGTAAGGAGTGTCTCATCGATGTGACTCTGGTCAATCTGGTGAGACCGCCACTCTACTATGCAATATGTGACTTGGAATATTCAACCATCTCAACCACAGCCTGATCAAGGTCCAAATAAGCATTGGGACAGCTCTTATGCCGTGATGATACAGTATGGTGATGATAGCAGCAAGGAACAGGGCAGAAGTATATTGAAAACCCATTTATCTGTTGGTATGATGAATGTCTGCCATATATACAGCAAATTTGGCTGGATTTCCCCAAACTGTTCTTTGCATATGCAAGGGAGAAAAGATGAGGACTAGGGAGTGATGAGATTAACATTTCATTTCCCTCATCTATCAGCAGGGGGAAGTGCCACTTGACTGGAGACTGGCAAATGTAACTCTCATTTACAAGAAGGGTTGGAGGGAGGACTGGGGAACTACAGGCCTGTCAGATTGACCTCGGTACCAGGTAAGGTCATGGAGCAGATTGGATTGAGTGCCATCACACAGCACATGCAGGACAGCCGGGTGATCAGACTCAGTCAACATGGATTTATGAAAGGCAAGTCCTGCCAAACCAACCTGATGTCCTTCTATAACAAGGTTACCTGGTTAATAGATGAAGGGAAGGCTGTGGATGTGGTGTATCTGGACTTTTGTAAAGCCTTGGACACCGTTTCTCACAGTATTCTGATTGAGAAACTGGCTGCCATTGGCCTGGACAGGCACACCCTCTGCTGGGTCAAAAACTGGCTGGATGGCCAGGCCCAAAGGGTGGTGGTAAATGGAGTTAAATCAAGTGATGTTCCCCGGGGTTCAGTGCTGGGTCGAGTCCTGTTCAATATCTTTACTAATGATCTGGACAAAGGGATTGAGTGCACCCTTAGCAAGTTTGCAGAAGACACCAGGCTGGGTGGCGGTGTTGATCTGCTTGAAGGAAGGGAGGTGCTGCAAAGAGATCTGGACAGGCTGGATCAATGGGCTGAGACCAACGGGATGAGGTTTAACAAGACCAAATGTCAAGTCCTGCACTTGGGGCACAACAATCCCTTGCAGCGTTACAGGATTGGGGAAGACTGGCTGGAGAGCTTCCTGGAGGAGAAGGACCTGAGGGTGTTTGTTGACAACCAGCTGAATACGAGCCAGCAGTGTGCCCAGGTGGCTAAGAAGGCCAATGGCATCTTGGTCTGTATCAAAAACAGCATGGCCAGCAGGACAAGGGAGGTTATTGTACCCCTGTACTCGGCATTGGTGAGACCGCACCTGTGCTCAGTTCTGGGCCCCTCACTACAAGAAGGACATTCAGGTGCTGGAGTGCGTCCAGAGAAAGGCAACAAGGCTGGTCAAGGGGCTGGAAAACAAACGCTATGAGGAGTGGCTGAGGGAACTAGGGTTGTTTAGTTTGGAGAAGAGGAGGCTGAGGGGAGACCTCATTGCTGTCTATGGCAGCCTGAAAGGAGGCTGTGGTAGAGTGTGTTGATCTCTTCTCTCAAGTGACAGGTGACAGGACAAGAGGAAATGGCTGTAAGTTGCACCAGGGGAGGTTCAGA
Source organism: Tapera naevia (assembly GCA_033556795.1). Lineage (NCBI taxonomy): Eukaryota > Metazoa > Chordata > Aves > Cuculiformes > Neomorphidae > Tapera > Tapera naevia. Next base: position 14,299,597 of record JAUMJJ010000246.1, on the reverse strand, counting down.
CTGGATATTAGGAAGAATTTCTTTACTGAAAGGGTGGCCAAGCACTGGAACAGCTGTCCAGGGAGGTGGCTGAACCAACATCCCTGGAAGTGTTTTAAAAATGGGTAGATGAGTTTTTGAAGGACATGGTTTAGCGGATGATGGGTACAGTTGGACTCGATGATCTCAGAGGTCTTTTCCAACAGGGAGATTCTATGATTCTATGAACATCTGACTCCTTCAACTGAATTTATCTGTCCTATTTTTCATGCAGTTTGCTACACAGCTGTGCAGATCTCCGGAGACAGAATCCCACATACTTGCTATATGCACTTCTTCATGATGGTTTATTTGAGGAGTTTGGTGCTATGTATCTGGGCCCACTACCCATCAGAAGGGAACCAGAATATAGCTGAGTAGAACTCACTGAGAAAGAGGAGAGTTTTTCAGCAACAGGCTCCAGAAAACTACTCATAAATACCTCTAGGAATGCTGGCTGTAGTGTGGAAACTAAGATGGAAACAATTTGTTTCTATTTTGCCTCCTCTGAATGCAGTTGGTTGTGTGCACCATACTTTTGTTCTACTTTGAGGGCTAGGTGACTTGTCGTGGGTTGTAACACGTCAGGATTTAGTTAGTGTCCACCTCTCATGCACTCAGACAAGGAGAGGTCATCCTAGGGTGGGATTTGGAGGCAGGCCTGATCGTTTCACTCTGGCCTTTTACACTGTGCTTGGGCTTAAGCACTGGGATCAGCAACCTGGCTGGCTGTGCGTGAGACACTGAACACCTTTGGCTAATAAAGTACAACTTCCTGCTTGTGCGCACGCATGCCAACATAAAGCATCTCATTGCTGTTATGCAGTAATCCCGGTTCTGCCCTCAGCCCATGTGGAAGAACACAGAGGTGGATGTGGGAAAAAACCAAAAACCCCTCCAAGACTCCTCTCCCTTCTCTTGACAGCGGTCGGTTGGAAAGGTGAGCCGATGCAGAGGCAAAGTGGTGGTCTCTTGTGCCCTCTGGAGACCGCTGGTATGTAATACAGGCAACAGAAAGTGTCAGATACATTATTGTGCTTTTCACAAAGTTTGTTTTAGCCAGACCCTGCCATAGGGAAGGTTTGTAGGACAGGAGCTGGCCATGGCTGTTGTGCCTCCATGGATCAGCCAAATCCTGCTTTTGTTCCAACAGCAACCATTAGCAGAAGGGTTTTATCCTGGAAACAAGGTGACATAAGGAAGGAATCTATAATAAGATTTCAATGAAAATATCTCATCCCCACCCTTCACCTTTGTCTTAGCCCCTCGTCTCTTGCCTCCTTTTTGACCTGTTTTTAGTGCTAGCGTGCCTGCATGTAGAGCTTGCAGTTTCTGATGTGAAACTAATTTCCTCCTTCCCAAGGCCGTTTTCACCCTTGTTTACACAGCCATGCTGCCTAGAGAGCAGTTCCAACTGGGATTTCTGGTGGATAGCTTGCAAATAATTGTACTTGGTTGTGAGAAACTGATAAAGGTTTCAGCATTTGGCCTTGGCCTCTGGAAGAGCTGTGTGTGTGTGTGTGTGTGTGTGTGTGTGTGTACAGATACTATGTGCATTCACAGAGTTCAGAAAGCAAGGAGTAAATGACATGCTTGTGATTTATTCTCACCACAGAATCTTCTAAGGTCACTCCTGCCTTGATCGGTCTAGCAATCTGAGCTTTTGAGGCAGAGGTTTGTCTTGTTTTGTTCCTCAAAGCACAGTTTTACTGGATTCTTGGACCCCTCTGGCTGGCTTCCGGATGGTTTGTGGCCTCAAATCCTCAGTCATTAGAGTGTTTTTCAGTTCTACAGTTATTTTAAGGTCTGTATATTTTACCTCTGAGATATTCTCTGAGGATTCTGCTGTGCTGTCACTCCTGCAGAGGCCTTAGGCAGTACTCGTGCTCCTCTTTCCAGTCTTCCCTGCCATGTTAAGAGCAGCTCAATAGCACAGGTTTACACACTGATTTGAGTGGACCCAGAACTGTCTTCCCCCCCACACTGATGAACTGGAGACTGGCAGCAGCTGGAGATGGAGTGCCTGTAGGCTGATGGAAGTCCTAGCAGTTCTGTGAAACCCCATCAGCGCCTGGCCGGTGCATTTTGATTGTCTGATGGCAATTTGAGAGGTCTGACCAGGCTTGCAGTGAGGCGCTGTGGCCAGAAGTACCCCCAAGCTGGTCCAGCCAGGGTACAGTGTGGGTGCAACCTGGTTGTTGCTCTTCTCATCCATTCACCACACTCATGGTAGGGATAAGCTGCAAGGCAGCAAATTCAAACTTGTACCTCCTGGAAATGCTTCCTGGAATTTCTTTGCCAAGTGATACTAAATTGGCTCTTTTCCCCTTTCTTTAGAAGCACTGACACTGCTCACAAATACAGATCTAGATGAGGTGCCCAAATAGAGGAACTGGGAAACCTCTTTGATGTTGAAAGCTGCATTTTATTTATACACTTGGGATAAGCCCAGAGGCTGTCTGGGCAGCCAGGAAGTTCCAGAAAGGAATTTCTCCCATCAAGCTAGCAACCACAATAATATTTTCCCCTTCCTCTGCAGAGATTGAGTGTGCTCATTTCCTAGCATTTTTTCTTAAGAAATTTTCTGCTTTTGCGGGAACCTAGGCCCTTTCTCTCTGATGCTGCCCTTCTAAGCACTGTAGTTTGAGGTTTCTTGTCTGTGACCTAAAGGCTTCAAGTCCGAGGCAGCTGATGAGTTGGTTGGCCCACTCTGTGGAGGTAGGATGGGTAGACTGGATATCTCTTTCATATTTGCACTGACTACTCCTTGCTAGCTACATGACAGGCATCAGAACCAGTGCAATCCCAGTTGAGGACAGTTATCATAAAGGTGGTTGAAAAGGAAGAGATGTGAGTGAGTTGCAGCGACTGTATTTGAAGGAAAGAAGGCCAAAGATCCTTTAACCAGATGAGATGATTATTCTTTTCCAGGGGTTAGAGGGAAGAAGCTACCTAAATCAGAAATCGTCGCTTCTCTTTCCTTGTGTTTCTGAGGAGTCAGGCTGCTCTGCTACACTGGAGCTTGTGGCTGCTAAACTACTGCCCCTATGAGTGCTGTCCCAGCAGCCCATTACTGAGTGCCATGGGGCCTCTTTCAGGCCTGTTTGCAGAGGAATGGATGTCTGCAGTACCAGCTAAAGAAGCATGGTGTAAATAGCTATGGTAATCCTGCTCTCCCTGTTTCTCAGCGTACTAGCCACACGCTGACTTTCCAATCGGCCTTAGCAATTTGCAGGGAGAGAATGGGCAGCAAGGGAGTTATAACAGAGATGGGGTTGCACAGCAGTGCTGTTAAGAGGACTATCCCTTTTCCTTACTGCTGTCATGTGGCCTACGCTGGCATGGTCATTATTTCTCTATCAAATAGATAATTATTTCTGAATACTTTTCTCTTCAACATCTCTTCTGCTTCTTTTCTTCTTTTCGTGCAGGTCAAAACCTACATCTGCAAGAACAGGAATCGTGAGTAGGTAATTCCTCAGATGTGCCTAGAAGGGATGTATCTATAAAAGAAGAGATAGCTGTTAGTCTTAGCCATCTCTGACCATTTCTTCCTGATACTCCCTGAATGTCCAGTCTCTGCAGAACAGCAGCTGGCTCAGCTCTGGGGTAGTTTGTAGCTGTTAACTTAAAGGTGGCCAGTTCCCATCTTTGGGCTCCTGTAGTCTTAGTGAAGGGCTGCTTTATGTTTCCCAACTGTCTGCCCCATGCTCCTGGTATGCAGACCACATGGCCAGAGCCTGGAGATCACCTGCATGCAGTCAACCTCACCCCTGTTGCAGAGTCACAAGGGTGTTCATAGTTTGTATGGTGGGGACTCAGGTTGGCCTGTGTCAGGGCAGACATGGCACAGAGGCAAAGTCAGAGATGATCGTTTCTGGAGGAGCCTACTGGCTCAGCAATTCACACACTGAGAGGAGAAATGTCCTGTGGTACCTGCTATGAATGATTGGTCGCTGGCTCAGGGAGAGAGCTTGGTCCCCTTTGCTATGGTAAATTCTGTAGCTGACTTTCTTGTCAGTTGTACTGTTCTGGGAACAATTCTCATTATTTTTGTGGACTCTCCTTCTCCCTGCTTTTTGCCTGCATAAATTGGACTGTGGCTGAGGCAGCTGGTGGACAGCCCTGCTCTGTGGCACTATTCAAAATGGGCTTGGCTTTGGGCCCACATCTCCTTCCAAGCAAGTTCTAGGCTCAGCTTTCATCCTGCTTCTGCCTTGCTTTTAAAATTGCCCTTGACAGACAGATGCTCTTTCCATGTCTGGCACTGGCTATAGCTCCAGTGCCCATCTCAGACATCACTCAGTTAGGGTCATAAGCAAGAGGGGATAGGATGTTTTTTTTCCCTTTCATCCTTGTGTCTCCCTTGGTGTAATGAGCGGAGATCCCCAATAGATGGCACTTGAACCTCCTCCCTTCTTGATTTTTTTTTTTTTTTTGCCTTTACTGTTAGGATGTTCACGCCAGCCTCTGGGCAGATGCAGCATGATCCTGCTACTCACAGTGTGCAGACAAGGGAGGGGAAAGAGCTGTTCAGTGGGCAAGGTGGGCCAAAAAAATCCCCAGGCGACTTCAAAGGGTGAAAATGGCATCTACTTCCTTATGAGAAGGCTTGGTCAGGCCTGTCTAATGGTGCCTGTGCACCCACACACATTCCTGTTCTTGCATCTTGCAGTGTCAGTGGAACACCCTGGGCAGGATAAGCTGCAGACGATATTAGTTTGTCCTTCGGGCATAGTGGGAAACACAGCTCAGAGAGAATTGGTGCATTAAATAATCTTCACTGCATAGATTTCACCTCTTCTGCCTGTCTCCCCTATTGTACTGTTTAGCCAGGAATCCCACAGAGGAACGTCTCCAAGAGAAAATGAGATGTAGCATGCCAGGAGCTAAGGCATGGATGTCTTCCCCATGGCAGCAGCAGGCAGTAACATGTAGGTATTGTGGAAGTGAACCAGAATCCTGGCTCAGCTCACAGCCCCCTGCTTTATCCCTGCCACCACAATGACGTGTTCTTGCAGAGAGAACTTGCCACTTGTCTCCCTTCTGCTCCTGATCTGGCCATGAGAAATTTAAAGAGATCTTCAAGCAATGCTGGAACAGGCATATGGGCTTACAATAAATGTTATGTGATGCATTTTTCATGTTTTTATCATGTGACCAGAGGAAACTTGGCCTCTTTGACTAGGTTTAATATTTGGATTTCGTTTGAACCCAGTAGGTGGATCAAAACTCCAGGGGTGAGAGACCCACAGGAGCCAAAACCAAAGCAAGGCAATCACATGAGATGCTTGGGAAGTGAAAACACTGAATTTTGTATTGCTTCAGCAGTGTGATCTAGTAACAGGCTAGATTACAGTCTGGGAGCATACGGCTAGAGTCCAGGAGATACCATTTCTGTTATTGGATCTTCCATAGCTTTCCTTAGGGACCTTCAGAAAGTCAAGTAACCTTCCACTGTCTTAGTTTTCTCCTTTTGGAATAATACTGTTACTTACACCTGGGAAACATTTAGCTGTCATTGGACAGATTTTACTTGGTAGTGCTTGGCAGCCTGCATATATGTAGAGGAGCAACACCTCCAGATCTTTCACAAAGCTTTCCTTCTATATGATGCAGCAGCATGACTGGTCATCTACTGGGAGCTCATCTAGCATATTAAGCCTCATCCTCAGGGCAGGGATCACATAAGACAAGATTTGGAGCTGTAGGTTGCAGCTCTGCTCTCTACAATGTCTTCTTTTCCTCTGGGAGTTCACTAAGTCGCTTGTCGCTGTTTGCAGCAGTGTGTCACTGTACCTTGAGAGATGCTGGATGTGATGGATCAATGGAGAGCTTGTCAATCCGTTGCTCCTGGCATTGTGTCAGTGGAACAAGAGAGAGGCCATGGTACTTTACCAGTGTGAGGTGCAAGGTTAGCTGGGGAATAGCGAGAGAGCGGAAGTTTCTCCTGAGCCTGCTGGAATATGGAGATGATCATGGCTACACAGTCTGAGAAAACACTAGAAGCAGGTGTGTGTAACTTGACCCTCAAAAGACCTGGTTGTTCCTGAAGCTGATATTCCTGGCTATAATGGTTATATTAAACACAAAGGAGGAAAGAAACAGCTGCTCTGCAGGTATCTGTTGAAACACACATAGGCAAAGGTTGCAGAAGCAGAGTTAATACAAGGAATTATAGTATTAAGTTTCTCTCACATCACAAGCACCACAAGAAAGCCTCATTGGCTCTTGCTTTTGCCACTTGTCATTAGCAGCACTGGCCCTGGAGCAGGTTAGGCAGCCTAGCACGCACCCACCGCCAGGCTGTGATCTCTGCTGCTATTCTGTGCTTCATGGTGCAGTGTGAGTTCAGGTAAAGGCTGCAAGGTGTTGCAGGTAGGGTAGTAGGTTCTGCTCTGTTTCAGGGAACTTTTCCAGCTTTGTTTCTCCTGAGATAAACAACTGGGCCCTGGCATGTGCCTGTCCCAGAGAGCTCAAACACAGGAAAGCAATCATATCCAGTACTTTAAGCTGACTGTAGTTTATGGGTCATATCTTACACTCATTACAGGAAGGCCAGTGGCTCCAGTGCTGGAATAAGGAATGAAAAAAGGCCTGGGGAATTTGGCTTTTCATGAAAAAAAGGAATCTCCTTAAGCGACATTCATTAGCAGAAGAAAACAGTAAGAGATTCTTTGTTGTTGGGCTTTGGGATATACCTTGATTATCTGTTAGGGATCAGGAGTAATTCTTACTTAACATTAGATATATTATTGCATATCTATATGTAAGATTTCTGCTTTCATCTGGCATTTTACTCTCTCCTGTTGGAGGCAGGATGCTAGACTAGTGATCTGCTCATGTGCAGTACTTCCTGGTTTTCTGTATTAATGCAATAAGGAAACCAGAAGTACCTATAACAACGTATGGTGGCTTAAAGTCATACGGTTGGATGGTGATTTCAATTTGGTGTGCACTGGAGGAAAAGGAGGTGAAAATAAGTCCACAGTGCAATACCCACACAGCAAGTATGATTTAAAAGATCAGATAGTTTTCTAACTGCAGGCATCTTCTAAGAAGGTGTTATCTAAAAAGCAGGAACATTTTGTGGCTCAGGCTCTGTTCCTGTTTTACTTCTTCAAGAAAAACCACTTTGCTAACTGGAGCTGAACCGAGGCACTTTCCCCTCCAGTGAAGATGTTCTCTTTCTTGTCCCCACTCAACATTTTATGAGTGCTCTTCCCTTGTCTTGTTACAGGCATGCTGGCTGAGAATGGGGAAATGATATGTTAGCCAGCCTGTGCTCCTCTGGAATTTGTACACAAGCAGAGATCTCTGCAATGCTTCCAAACATATCCCAGAAGGAAGGCTGGGACAAAACACTCTACAGGCCCCAAGGGACTGGCAATGGGCAAGAGGGACCTTTCACCCAGACATGGGGAGTTTTAACACTGACAGAGAGTTGGCAGTGGGTGAAAGCGCTTTGTTATTAGTGCTGGCAAACCTGTCGGAGGCTTCCTGTGTGTTCAAGGTGGCTGGGAGCCTATCAGTCAATCCCAGATAACTTTCCTGACTGTTCTGCCGTGGAAGTGCTGGAGGATGTGCCATGGAAATAGAGCACCTTGATGCTGCCTGAGGGCAACCGGTGCAGCAGGAGCTGGTGCCATCCTGGCACTGCACTTGTATTTGCTGTGAGAATTGTAGAATCATAGAATTGTTTGGGTTGGAAGGGACCTTAAAGCCCATCCAGTTCCAACCCCCCTGCCATGGGCAGGAACAACTGCCACTAGTGTGTATGTGTGAAAACATCACAAAGTCAGTGTTAAAGAGATCTTAAAAGAATTTATTTTTTTTTTCCCTAAGGAGGAGAGACACTCCTGATGGCAGTTTTTCTTCTTTTTTTTTGGTTATTACTTCCTTCAAAAATTTTTAAGATGGTGGCAAGTTTCCCTGCTGCCATAGGCCCTTTGTGAACTCCCTGGGTAGATCAATGGACTCGAGATAGGGTACAGGACCTATGGCTACAGGAGTGCTCTGACTCAGGGCACAGGACAGGCAGGTCTCAGCATCCCGTTACCCTGCTAGTGTGAGCCGACTGCGCGCCAGGATGGGGTACAGCACAAACACTTGTCTAGCTCCTACGTCCTGAGCAGAGCCCGCCCTGGGCGTGGGTGTCCGGGATGTCGGGGGACGCAGGCGATCTCGGGGTCGCAGAGGGGATGCAGAAGGGATGCAGAAGGGATGCAGAAGGGATGCAGAAGGGATGCAGAAGGGATGCAGAAGGGATGCAGAAGGGATGCAGAAGGGATGCAGAAGGGATGCAGAAGGGATGCAGAAGGGATGCAGAAGGGATGCAGAAGGGATGCAGAAGGGATGCAGAAGGGATGCAGAAGGGATGCAGAAGGGATGCAGAAGGGATGCAGAAGGGATGCAGTGTCCGGTCCCCGCCCCCCGGGTTCCCCGGGCCGCAGGAGCCGTCCCGGGCAGTCCCTCCCGCCGGGCCCCTTTAAGCGGAGGCACCGCCCGGCCCCGCCCCGCCGCGCCCCGCCGGCCAATGGCGCGGCGCCGCCGGGCCGTACAAGTTGGCCGTCGCGGGTCGGGGCGGCGGCGCCTGGGGCAGTGGGGCGCGATGCCCGTGGGGGGCTGATGGGGGGTGGGAAGTAGCCCTCCCCTGAGCGGAGCCCGGGCCCCACCGTCCCTCGCTGAGCTGCGCCGAGAGTCCCCTGTTCCTCTCAGCACGCTGCCAGCTGGTGCCTCCCTCCTTTCTGAAGCATAACTCGGGAGGGGGTGGGAAGCGAAGGAAGTTTGGTATTTATTTTTTCCTTTAGCCTTTGGGAAGAGGTTCCCCTCCCTCCTGCGGAGAGCTGTGGGGCAGAGCGCGGTGGAGGAGTGGAGAGGGGCACGGCTGGAGGCGGGCTGTCCCGAGCCTCCCCCCGCCGGGTACCTGGGGTGCCGGCTCTGCCGAGCTCCTCCGGGCTCCTCCGAGCGTGGCAGCGGCCGCTCGGCAGATGTAGATGCGTGCGGGTGTGTGCTTAACCCTTTCTTGGCTCCTCGGCTTTGTACCATGCTGAAGATCCTCACCAAAAAGCTCAGGAACCAGAGTTTGAATGAAATTCAGCCTTTCCAGCTGAAGGTAAGAACAGTCGGTTTTTTCTCGGTTGTTTTTTGCACCCTTCAGGTAACTAATAACGGAGCATGGAGAAGCTGGTGACTTGCGGCGTTAATTATGCTGGGCCAATTTCCTCCGAGCTAGTGTGCTCAGTGGGAACTGGCCTAGACTATGAGTAAAGCTCTGATCCTTCTCTCTGAGTTATGCTGCACGATTCAATAGGTAATATAGAAAAGTGGATAAAGGAATACCTATCTGTCTGATCTTTGGGAGTATTTAATTTAATGGGTTTCACATTTAGCTACATAGGCATTTGTCTGTCTAGTTACCTTTGTATGGGTGCAGGCTTATAGTCTTACAGCCCTGACCAGACTAGAATCCCCCTGTGCTGGGTACTGTACAAACATGATTTGCCTAAAATGCCTTTCAGCTTGTTATTTGCATTTCTCCTTTCTGGTCTTGAAGCCTGGAAGCTGAGCTGAACTTTGCAGTTAGCTCACTGTGTTGACCCATGGCTTTCTGAACTCCGCTTTACATCCTTCCATAGTGCTTAAAAGAAAAATGAGGGCCACAGATTCTGGATAAGGAATATCTAAGCCCATCCTGCCATATGCAAGGGGGAATTTTTGAGCCATATGCAATGGGATAAAAATGGAGTCGTGATAAGTTACTTGCAAAAACTAATTTGGTGAAAGTGTTTTGAACCAAGGGATTCTCCCTGAAAGCAGCAGGGTAACTCTAGATCGAAATCAGTACTGTGGAAAGTGTAGCGCCTGGCCTCGAATTAAAGAAGGGATCTGGGAAAAGTAGCAGCCCTCGTTGCCAGAGTTGGGGGCTGGGGATCTGTATACCAGACTCTAGTGGAGTCTTTTGTATGTGTTACACAGAGGCGGATTGCCGTGTGGCTGCACTTCTGCGCAGTCACTGGACATGCTGATGGCAACTTTGTTAGAAACAGTGCTGATGTTTCCTCAAAGTTTGTTGTGTCTGTGTACTTCTTCCTGTGGAGAACCATATTCTGTCGTTCTTAGGGGAGGCAGAGTTAGATTTTATTTTTGGAAACAAAATAAGGGCAATGTGTTAGGTTGTGGTGTATGGATTCAGTGCAGAGTATCTCTGCAGAGGCAGTGGGGGATTTCTTTTGAACACTTTTTAGGCTTTGTGACTGTGATTGCCTGCTTTAGCTTTATTGTTTGTCTCTTGGAGGCTCAAGTTGTGAAACAGTGAGAATCTTTGGAAGGAGCCCTCAGGGATATATACAGCCTTCAGGATGCTTGGAGGCATGCAGGAAAATCTGCAGGACTGGGTATCTGCAGCCATTTTGTTCATATTAGTGCCAAGGTTTTGTGCTGCAAACAGGTGGTCTGCATTTTTGCAGGCTCAGTAGAGAGGAGAGACGATAAGTGTGCACTGTTTCTTGCAAGGCTAATGCAGAGACCATCAGAGGTATCATTGCAGCTTGCCACAGAGAGTGGTACAATGGCTGGTATACATGTGTATGGGCAGAAAGCCAGGTTTTCAAACTCTGGGTTTATATGTTTTGTAGGCCTTTGGGGACCATGTGCAGCTGCCTGGTCTTGGTTGAGCCTTGTACCAGCATACTAATCACTTGACAGAGCATGCAGTGCTCTCTTGGGTGTTGGGCCAGATCTCTTTGCAGGTGCGGACACAGATAGGTGTCACAAGCAGTGAGTGGTGTCGGAGCTTCCTAAGGCTGCACCACGCATGGACTCTGTGACGACACTGAGCGTCCTGTACCATCTCCCTCTGTTGCCTTCAGATGATGTGGGGCTGCCAGGCACAGACCAGACTTCTCAACTTCCTCACGTGGGTCTGTACATATTCTGGCATGTATAGTATGTGCATTATTTAAAGGTCCAGTTGGCTGTCACTGAAACCTAGTGAAAAGTTGTTTAGATGTGAGCATAAAACCAGGTCTGTAGTAGTATAAGTGGAGGAATGAGCAACCTATTTGGTTAGAATAATAATCGTTCTGTGTGCCCCATCCAAACCAAGAGCTTTCTGAGCATTAAAAACAGTGTGCTTAGCTGCTCTTTCTCCTTCATTGCCCACTTGTTTTGCACTTTATGATCTTTGTTGGAAGTTCCAAAATTCAAGGGAAAGTAAGTTGCCATTGTGTTTCTAGGTTGGAACAGTACTGCCACTAGGTAAAATCCCCAGAGACTATCCTTGACTCAACTCATTTTTGTAAGCTTGTGAGATTTGACCAACCTTGAATTGTCATCCAAACTTTGGGAATGTTTTCAGAATGAAACTTCTGTCCACTGTGAAGGTCTCGTTTTGGTACCATGTGTTCCCAGTTGGTTTAGTGTGGCTGTGATAGGTCTTCCTAGCCTTTCTGCGCTTGGAGATGCTGAGAGGCTCCCATTGCCTCCTGTAAGCGAATCCAGGAAATAAGCAAGCTTTGGTTTGGGTGCTGATGCAATGGACTTCTTCCCCCCGCCCCCCCCCCCCCCCCCAAAGTTGGTCTTTAGGCAGTTGATAACTGAGGCTGCTCAGAGGACTTTGGCTCAAGAGTTCTGCTGTTTTGTGCTAATGTTGCTGAGGAAGCTTAGTGTCCCTTTATTGCCCTTGCACCAGAAGTCACCATATTAGGGAGGGAGGGATTGACTGACACTTCAACTGCTTTGTTCGGTTAGTGTGCACTGCCAGCAGTTTCTGGTAAGGGTGGCTGGGCTGTGAAATACAGTAGCCTTGGAAGACTGGTCTTGCTGGCCTTGCTGTCTGCTCACTGGATGCTTGTACCCTTGGTGAGGGTACAAGGCTTAGTTGCAGTGTGTCCACTCCTGAGCTGTTATAGCTCATAGTTCAGTCCGTTTGCTTAGAATCCTTCAGCTGCTGCGGCTAAATCCAAGAAAGGATTGTGAATTGGAGCCTTGTGCCTCAGCCTGTGTTCCAGCTCTTGCTTGAGTGGTCTGGTGTTATTTGCTAGTGATTAGACCAGATTCAGAAACCTCCAGTTTTTGGCTGGCTGTTAGAAATCAAGAGCCAAAAGCGGATTCTAGTTTACAGGTTAGGTCTCATCTTTGAAAATAGCTGGCAGCTGAGTCTGTTTCAGAGAAGACTGTGACAGAAGAGTTGAGAACAGGGGGTTGTCTTGTGCTGTAGTGAAATGCCTCACATAAGGAAAGTGAGAGGCCTGTGACTCAAGGCCTGAGTTTTTTGGTGGCTATCCACTTTTAGTCTAGTACGTTTCTTATTATCTTTTTTCATAGTTTTGAACTCATAGCCCTGAGAGTTACTTCCTGAAATGTAAATCAAACTTACATTCAAGGAGCTTTTAAAATGCAGGGGTTGCATGTGGGTTTATGTGGTGGTATACTGATATTGAGCCCTTAGAAGTATTCTCCAGCTGACTCGGTGAGCTCTATACAAATGAAATGTCTTGTTCATCCCCTCAATTTGGGGTTGAGGCTTCTCTCACAAATGCATTTCTTCAAAATCCCTTATCAACTCTTATGCCTTTGCATATTTGTGTAGTGGCTAAAATGCAGGTGTCTATTTTCTAAGCTTTGCTTACAAGCAAGCTCCTTGGGGCAGGGAGCATCTGGTTGGAACAAGTCTGTGTGTTGCCAGTCAAACTAAGCCCCCAATTAGTGGCTGTAGGTGTTATCAGAATGAAACAGTTGGATTATGTTAAAAAATTAACTGGCTGGAACATGTAGCTAAAGAAAACTGAGCACTTTTAAGGGTGGCAGTTCCGTGGCATCTTTGCTGTCAACAAAAACAACTTCAGAGTAGATGTGTTTTGATATTCTAATCCACAGAAGTTGTTAAATTACTTATGTACTTGGCATGTCCTTTTTTTCTTCTGGGCAGAGGTAATTAAGACATGTTTGTCACTTCCTTAATGTCAATTGATGAAATTAACACCAGAATAGGCTCACATATGACTTAGAGAACTGCATTTCTTTGCTATGTAATTTTAGCTTTGTGCTTACTTACAGGGGAACTGTGAGCTGGGCACTAACAAAGCCACCATGACAGCTCTCTTCTACCCTTGTAGCTTGTATGTATGTGTATGCAGTGCTGGGGACAAGCAAGTCATGACAGTTGTTTTGTGCTGGCATCTGCATCGAGTCAGCCACGAGTCTCTGATCTGGCTGGCCAGCCCCAACAAACGACCAGGAATCCTCCTGCCCTTTACTGTGTTAAGGGAGTTAAGATGGCTGTGCAAAGTGAACCTCCAGCTTGCAGGCAGTGACTTCTGAGTCAGTCCCAGTGGTAGCTGTTTATTCAGCAGAACCAGGAGTGTTACTTAATTTTTTCTCTTCAGACCAAAAAAGAGTCAAGTAGCACCATTATTATTGATGCACAGTGGGGGTGTGCTTTCAAAGATCTGCATAAGGGCTCATGCTTTGTATGAATGAGGACAGATTAATTTCCTTCTTTCTTTAGGCTGACTGCTGGTCATGTGCTCAGCCAGCCACCGGTCTTCAGACTGGCTGAAGACTGTGGCACAGTGACAGTTGTCTCCTGTGGTGTGTGAAGGTTTTCTTTCCTTCATGGATTTTTTCAGCATATCTCACCAAACAGGTTCATCTGTTTAGGGCTGGAGGACTCTATTTTACATCAAAGCTTTACTTTCCCCCCAATTAACATTTGTGACATTAAATGTCTCTGGTTTGTCTTCATTTCACTCAGGAGAGGGACAAGTACTTGCATGAATGTAATAGTGTAAGAATAATTTTGGTTATTGGAGTATTTATGAATATACTTGAAGTTAGGATTGTGATAATTTGGACTAAAATTATGTTATTGGGTTAGAAGTGCTGTCATAGATGCTTAGCCAAGGCGAAGACTAGAAGAGGCAATCTCAGCCACTCAGAAACCTTACATTTTTGAGACTTGTGCCTGAGGCACGGTAAAACAATAGCTTTGCAATTCCTTCTACTTTGCTTCTAAGGTCTGTATCTTCAGGGGTTGTCATCTTCCCTGTGCAGATGTCCAGCATCGATAATCTCCTGTAATGACTTAATTCCAGAGAGTGGTATCTCAGACAAATTGCAGATATTGCAAATAACGGCCTTGTTCAAGACTGATATGAAAATATGGACTAGATTTGAAAAAACAAAATCCACCCACAGTGTCACAAAGAAATCTCATTACTTTTCCTTGTATTTCCCAAATCTTGATTTTTATTTGAATAAAAATGAATTCTGAAAATGTAATACTATGTTTAACTTTTATATTTCAGTGGAAACATATGAATCTAGTTTGCTTTGCTGAACAGTGCAGTTCTACATTTCTTGCTGCCACGCACTGTCTTACAGTTCCTGAATTTATGTTGTGCTGTTTGGGATGCTAAAAGTTTTCATGAACATGAAAATAGCTTATATTTGAAATAAAAATAGAAAATGGACCGAGGTCATAGTTTATTTTAATTATGGCTCTTGCAAAACAGTGTGTTCACCTTTTTTTTAAAATAAAAAGTAAAGCTTGCATCCACTTATGACATCTCTGTGGAGTAGTGGGTGAGCTGGGCACCACCCTGCTGGAGCATGCCAGTCTGACCAGCTTCTCTGGCTGTTTCTGGAGCGTGTTTGGAGTCACAGAAGTGTTGTTGGGATGCCTCAGAATGTGAACCAAAGGCTATATTCCCTTTTCAGTGGGAAATACACCCTTACCCACAGTGTAGGCAGCATCTATTCCTCCTACCCATGCACATTCATCTGTAGACCCCGTTCTCCTTTTCAGTGGGATCTGTGTTGCTGAGTGACCCAATTCTTCACAGCAACAAGCATTGCAGGTATGTGTGCACTCAGGGCTGTTTTCTGCAGCAGTAACTGTTGCATGTGGCGGTGAGCAGAGCCTGTTTGTCCTCTTGTCACTGTTGACCAGCAGAGTCAGCCAGCTAAGCTGTTTTTGAATAGGCACCAGCACCACCCACAACTGCTCAGCATGAACACCCAGGCAAGGATTTAGAGAAAAGCCAATTAGTTGTGACTTTTATCTGCACAGAAAGCATTCCCTGTGCAGTGTGAACTCTGCTGTGACCCAGGCCTAAAAGTTGATGTAAAGGACATAAAGCGCAATGGGACCTATGCAGAGCTGTGTCCATGCCAGTCTGGGCATAGGCCTGTGCAAGCTTTCAGGTGAAGCACACTTCAAAGAAGTCTGCTTTCTTCTGTACCAGCTTGGTCACTGTGCAATTCAGGGTAACTCTGGGCATTTCTTCCCTCTCTTGCTATGTTCTTGCTTTTCAGACCCATTATAACCTCCTCCTTGCCTTGGGCTGGCCTGTCTGGATGTTGATTTGGCCTCCAGGTGTACCTCAGTATATACGGCAGTTTGAATTGTTCAGTTGTAAGACAGGCATTTTGAGGCTGGGACATCTTGAGAGCTGGCTGAGACAGAGGGAGCAGATATTCCATGGTAAACAGTCTCTGCTCTTTCTCTGTAATTACTACAGTGCACCAAGTGCTTGGTGAGGTGAACTTCTGCTGTCCTTTCTTTGAGACAGCCCTAAGAGCATGAAAATGCTGCAACAGAGTAACCTTGTGTAGACATATCATGTAAAGAGCTCACACGGTTTCCTCTGTAGTTCAATCTTAAAATCATAGAATCGTTTAGGTTGGGAAAGACCTTTAAGATCATCAAGTCCACCACTAAACCATGTACCTAAGCACCACATCTACATATCTTTTAAATACCTTCAGGGATGCTGAATCAACCACTTCCTTGGACAGATGGTTCCAATGCCCGAAAACCCTTTTGGTGAAGGGTATTTTCATAATATCCAATGTAAACCTTGCCTGATGCAACTTGTGGCCGTATCCTCTTGTCCTACCACATCTTACTTGGGAGAAGGCATCTACCTTACTACAATCTCCATTCAGGTGGATGTAGACAGTGAAAAGTTCTCCCCTCAGCATCCTATTCTCCAGGGTAAATAACCCCCGTTCCCTCAGTCACTCCTCATAAGACTTGTGCTCCAGACCATTCACCGGCTTCTCTGCACTCTTCTGCACATGCACCAGCACCTCAGTGTCCGTCTTGTAGTGAGTGCCACAAAACTGAATGCAACGCTCAAGATACAGCCTCATCAGTGCTGAGAATAGGGGGGAAGTTGCTTTCCTACTCCTGCTGGTCATACTGTTTCTGATACGTGCCAGGATGATACTGGGCTTCTTGGCCACCTGTGGACAATGCTGTCTCATGTTCTCCTGGCTATCGACCGGCATAGGTCTTCACTGGGCAACTATCCTGCTACTCTTTCCTAAGCCTATACTGTTGCATGGGGTCGTTGTGTCCCAAGTGCAGGACCTGGTACTTGGCCTTGTTGAATCTCATACCTTTGCCTCCAGCCCATGGATCCAGCCTGTCCAGATCCCTCTATAGAACCTTCCTTCCCTCAAGCAGATCAACACTCCCACCCAACTAAGTGCTGTTTGCAAACTTACTGAGGGTGCACTTGATCCCCTTCATCCAGATCATTGGTAAAGATATTGAACAGGACCTACACCAACACTGAGCCCTGGCGAGCACTGCTGGCTGGCTGCCAACTGGATTTGACTCCATTTACTACAACTCTTTGAACCCAGCCATCCAGCTAGTTTTTTTTCTTTAATCTGGTGAAAGAGTACACCCATCCAAGCCAAGTTTTATCTTCATGGAGTATGAAATCCTGTGGGCATTTATGGAAACATCCCAGTGCACTTGGATGTACAAAAGTGTCTTGCTTGGACAATTTGCACCAAAGCTGCCCCATAACTGCATGTGCCATAGTCTAAATCCTGGGTCTTCCTAGGTTTGCTGGGTTAGCATGGCAGAATGTCATTTTGGAGGCGGCAAGGGCTAAAAGCTCAAAGAAGGTTCTGTGAGTGACTGTCAGCTTTGCTCCTCCTCCAGCACTCCCAGCCCTCCATCCAGGCTTGTTTTTGAAATAAACTCCTGCTGCAAAGCCCTTCAGCTTGCCAAGGCTTGAGCTTTAGTGCTGGTAATGGAGCTTGATGCCTTTGCTCCCCTGGCATGCACCATTTAAATAAGTGTTGCCTGTAAGGAGATGTGTTGAAACCTGGAGAGTTTTTCCCTCAGGCTTGGTGGACTATGAGGCTATGGATAGCCTTCCTCAAATGATCTGCCATTGTGTGGGACTGGCATGACTGGGTTGATTGGTTGTTGTACCCAGCAAACACACCTGAGAAAAGCCCTTCACTGCTTTTCCTGGCATCACTTCCCAGCCCTTGTTCCAGAATTTAGATTTATGAAAGGACGGGAGATATCTGGATAAAGTACTCCCAAATAGATCAATATTCATTAATGTCTGCAATGAGAGTAGAGGGACCCAAGTTTCTGACATTTCTAGGGAACAAGCTGTTGATTGGCCTTGAGCAGCTGATTAACCAATTCAACTGGGCTACAAACCAGGTTTTGAGCCACCAATTTCAAGGACATCAGAGAATTGAAGTTGTTGATGGCGTACAGATCCTACCCTCTCACACTTATTTTGTTCAGAAATCTATTTTACCCCTTCTTAATGCAGTCACATAATTTCTATGATGCAGGCTATTTTTTTATTTAAGCGATATCGTTATTTCTTGGCATCAAAGGCTGCAATCCACCAAGATCTGTATGGTGATAAGATGAGAAGGAAATTTACTTTGATTGAATTAGGAATTTCCCATCTTGAGGGGAGGTGCTAGACAGGCAGCTAGATCCTCCAATTTACTGAGAGTAAATGTCTGGATGTAAGCTGGGAAAATATAAAATAATCCTTCCATATCCTGTCACCCAGTTATTACATACAAGGCTAGGTGGTTGTTCCAGACAGTTGTCTGCAGCCAGATTGTTTTTGTGTGCAGATTTCTTTTTTTTTATTTGTTCCTTTATTTCTAGAAGTTGGTTATTCCAAAGAAATATAAGTTCTTTGGCCAAAGACTAATTAACAGGAGAGAACAGTGATATTTGGTGTGGAGCACACAAAGTGACATAATTTAAAGAGTTAAAAAATCAGCAGCTTCCATTTATACCCTTGACTCTGGCTTGGACAGAGCAAGCCGTTCTTGGGAAACCCCTCAGTGGTATTTTGCAGAGTGCTGCAGTGTGATACAAATTTTCTTGTCTTTCACCTGAACTAGGAAATGAGGCTGCTGATTTAGTGTGTGATGCTTGGACACTGTGTCAGTGGCTCCTTGTGGTGAGGGAGTTTGAGTTGATCTGCAAGAATACTGTCGGGTTTTGTTCCGTACATCCCCTTGTGTTGTCACATTTCAAGTAAGTGTATGTGCTGTGTGGCCTAATTCCAGGAATGGGGCTTAATAGCACCCATCCTGTGTTTAGACCTAATGTCTGTTTCTCCCGGTGGAAACCTGCAGATGCCAGAGGTGGGCCCTTAGCAGAGACTGTAAGAAAAACAAGTAACATTGATCTCGGACTTCTTAAGTCAGAGCTGCTGTCTGTGCATTAGTAGTCCAGTGGACTTACTTTACTGAAACCTGTCCACTTCTCCCCACCAAAAATGTAAGGTCTTTGAATCCAGAAAACATGCTGTGTCAAAAAATTTTACACTTCAATTATGTGTTGTTGAGGGTTCACCTATTGTTTGTTTAGAAGCTCTGTCTTTCTAATTTAACTTCTTGCTTTCTGGCTGCTATATCGGATGAGAGTAAACATTCAAATTCTGTCTTTGTGCCACTCATCGCTAGCCCATCCCTCAATGTGAGGGATGAAGAGACCACCCCTATGGCTAGATTATCCCATCTAGGAACCACTTGGAACCACACAATGCCTATCAGGAAAGGATCTGATGCAATAAGGGCCATGGCAAATTTTCACATGGTCCTAACTCTTACTTTAGGTGCCTGACCAGATGGATCAAAGACTTAGTGTTGAAGGATTATCTTATCTTACTGGCTTGCTCCAATATAAAACACAAGAAGTTTGGTGTAAATCCATAGAGATGAAACAGCTCACATCCACTTGCACTCAAAAGGGTTAGTGTGGGATTTTTAGAGGAGAAGCCTGAAATGTCTCATGTGCTCCAAATTCATTTTCCAGCCTGACTGTAGGGCATTGTTCCTTGTGCTTGCAAATCTGGCTAATGTAGTTCTTTATGGCTGAGCAGAGGTGAGTGTCGAGTGAGGTCTCCCAACACAGGCAGCTTCTCTTCGGCTAATGAAGTATCCCAGGGCAATGGCAGTTGCCCTTTCTGGGCCTTTTGTGGAGGAAATAGAAAAAACTGTTACCAGATGTGTTGCTTATGCGAGCTGCTCTCAGCTGTACTTCCCTGGTAGCAGGGATCCATGAAATGCCTGGGAGTTGCTGTAAACTGTCAGAGAAGCTGGCCTGTGCAAAGAAACCTCATCACAGCCATGTAATAACTGAGCTAGGCCAGTGGGGATGGGGTGTGAGTTGGGAGGAGTGTAATTAAATCCCTGTAGCCTCATCAGGAATGGTTGGCACTGGTGTGAACAGCATCTCATCCTCCGCCTTCTCAGTACATGCATTATAGATGAGATTAGTTTATAGATGTCTCTCCAGTTCTAGGTGTCTCTTGTACTTTCTTCCCTTTATGTCTGAGAGGGTTGTCAGCCTGTGATAAATAGTGCTGCTTTTAATCTGGTTTTGGAGCTCAAGTTCAGCAGCAAATGGGCTGTAAATTACAAATGGAACTGAATCACTGTATCTTAGTGCAGGGTGGGTGAGGCCCCATAATGAAGGTCTTTAATCCTTCAGGCTCCTCATCTTTCTGGATTGCTGTGCTTTTTGGCATCAGCACAGCTGAATAACACTGCTCCTGTGAGGTGTGAGCGGGTGGAATGCCAGGGCTCCGTGCTGTGAGCTGTCAGAGGAGTCAGCCTCCTTTGCAGAGAGACCTCTTTATAGCACAACTGTTTTATAAGGTTGCTGGTTCTTTCTGATGGGTGCTTCCCACTGTTTTCTTTGCTAATTCTCTCCTGAATTATGTATGTAAAATGCTATTTCCCCATATAGGATGAGAAAGCTAACAAGTGAATGCTAGTCTTCCAGGAGGATCCTTGAAACTTGCATATGAATTAGCCATAACTCTATTGCATCAGTGAAGCCATGAGTAGAGTAATAGCACTAGTGAGAAACTTAATGTGTGGCTCAATCACATGCAAGCTGGCTGAGGCCAAGCTGTGCTGGGTATTTGTAGTGAGCAGAAACTGAGTGATGGGAGGAGAGCAGGAGATATGTGGGAGACTTGCTGGGGAGTGGCACATCTGGAAGCTTTATTTGCAGGCAGAAGTGGAGTTGGAGTGTATGGTTACTGTCACCGTAGTAAGAGCTATAAACCTTAACCAGCCTCTTAAACTAACAACATAGGGGTAGTTTGAGAATTTTATAAAACTTCTTGCTACCAGAAAGTATGATACATGTCACAGCGTGGAGCTGCAGCATTCTCCTGCCTCCTATACTGGAGAAGTAGTCCTATTTCGTTAAACATAGTGGTCTGGGAAGGCAAAGAGGAAATTGGAGGATTAAAGGCTCTACTTCAGTAACACCTTTACTACCAGACTCCATCCACTGACTGACTGAGGGCTGTAGTGACTTGTTCCATCTGTAATTTCTAATATCGTAACTTGTTAGATCATGGCCCCCAAACACAACTACAGCTATCTTTCTAAAAAGAGATTCTGGTTCTCGTAGTGGCTTTGAGGATGAATAAACTGAGTTGATTTCTCTAAGATTTGGAGTATTTTGGATGCTAAGGATCAGAGTCTATGTGTTTTCTTCCTATAAGGCTTTTTAAAGTCTCATTTTTCAGTTGGTAGCATTATTTTTGTCCTCTGACACACTAATTGAATGGGTAGTGGCCTGTGTGGATATATGTGGGTGCCTATACCATTGATCTCTGCTGTGTAGTACTAAGTCTGTTCTAGTCTATTTGCAAGTACTGCCTTTTTGATGTTTACCTTGAGTGGAATTTAAAAAATCATCTTGATTTTGCTGTTCTAACAGAATTTGCCCAGAGCTTTTGAGAACCGACCCATAGTGGACAGGAGTCAATGCAAAAGGTTATTGCTGTGGCTCATCCGATACGTGCGTGTAAGACCTGATCCCTAGCTGATGTAAAAGTGGAGCTCAACTGTAGGCATCAGCTGCATCCATTTCCCTGTGATGAGAGAACATCAGTTGTCTGCCGTTTCTGGTAACTATGGAGTCCACGTGTTCATGCACCTTGGTCTCACTTATTGGCACTATATACCATACTTCTCTGGACCAATGGTGATGCATCAGGACTTGCTGTGGTTTTTATTTTTTCTGAAAGACCCTGGTGTTTTTATCTTTAGCTTTCCCCTGCAAAATCATCTCAGTTTAGCCCTGTGAAGAGCAGGGGAAGATGCAGAAAAGGTGATTTGCTGCAGACTGCGACTGTTGACAGAATACTGACATGGAGTAGATGAGAGCATGCAGAGAATCCCGCTGTGGGTTTGGAATAAGCTGCGTTTTGATCAGTCTTTGTGCCCCTTGTCAGCATGGAACCCAGCCCCACTGCACTTGCCTGCATGGTTCTCTGATTCACTCCACTTGCAAGTGAGGATGCCCTCGCCTAGGGCAGTGCCCTGTCGTATCTGTTCTAGTTAGGTTTGGCTACAGTTGTAACTTCTTTCCAGGAACTGTAGATGGTAGATGAACGCAATCTTACCATGCAAACAGTATGTTCAAAACACATGTGTTAGTTTGCAGAGTTACAGAAGGAAGAAGGAGAGGATTTAAAACAATGAGGACTACACATGCGCCTCCCCATGCCCAGCCACCACTCATGTCCTGTGCAAACCTAGTGTTATCCTCCCTTGAGATTTAGGTATCCCAACCTAAGTCCATGCTTCTGGAAAGCAAGTTCAGTTTGATTGCCATGTTCTCTGGTCAATGACTCCCACCAGTTGCACCCTGAGAGTTGCCAGTCACCATATTTCCCTGTGTCTGTGTAAGATAAGCATTCAACAATAATGACATCTGTATTGTTAAAATGTTATAGACTCAGCTACCTAGAGCAATGCCCTCCTCCCTCAAATCTGTGAAACTACCAGTGGTTGACTAGACTCTAGAGCGGGGGTGTCAAACTCATGGCTCTCGCTGCTCTCCTGCCCCTGCAGCCTCACACACATCACTCGCTGCGCACGTGACCAGCGCTGGCAGGAGTGCAGGGGCAAGGAGCTCGACACTGCCGCCGGGTGCTGGGCTGGATAAAACAAGGTGGAGGGCCAGATTCAGCCTGCGGACCGTGAGTTTGACACCTCTGCTCTAGACCCATACAGAACTTGATGCATCTGACTAAATGTTCAGCATCCGTACAAAAAATAGGAATTTTGCTGTTTTAGGCATGAGGCAGGCCTTGGGGAGTGCTGTGTCCCGCTGGCCCATCACCACTTCACTGACTCAGCCAGGCAGCTGCTCTGTCAAGCAGGACCAATGTTCAAAGGTTATGAACCCTGGGTATGAATTCTAGCCATTTGCAAGGAAATGGGGAAAGGAGTTTAGAGGCAGAACTATTATGGAAATTAAGAAGGAAAATAATAATAATGGAAAGGAACTTTAGAAAGCTTTTCCATGCTTCTGAAGGACCCCAGTTGTAAAACCCAGATCTAGTCTGGGCCATCATATCTCATTTGTAGATGTTTGAAGACTGAATGAAACCTTTCCTCTAATTTCTCACTCTGCTTTTTTTTTAAGAAAAGAGCATTACAGCCTCTCCAGCATGTCGTCCCTCTAATGCTGAATATCTCTAAAATAAACTTTAAAAGAGAACTTGGGAGAGGAGTTAGATGTTAATTTTAAGGTCTGTTTGACTCACTCCTTCCTTCCTTCCTCCCTCTTGTTGTTCCATGGCTCAAAACTGCATTTCAGTGTCTCATAATCCCCCTTGTTTACCTGCTCTCGCCAGTTCAGAGTTTCTTATAATTGGGAGGATGACACCTCCCTCCTTCAAGACCAGGCAGTGTCTCATGGCAACTACAGCAATTGTTGACCTGGAAAAATAACACTACGGAAATTTAATAAAATGTTTTTACTAAAGCCAAACTGTTGGGAAGGAAAAGAGCCAGCAGCAGGGCCCTGTGCTGTGGAATGCCCATGTCTCTAGCAGCTGCTCTGTAGGCAGTGAGGCAGGGAGAATATAAGTGAGCACTCATTTCATTTCTTCAGTCTGAAGAAATGTAAGTTAGCTCCCCATAGCAGAGCTATCAGTAGATGTTACTGAGCTGCTCACCCATTCTGCTTTTGTGCCTGAACCAGTGAGTGAAACCAACTCAGCAAAGTCTCTTTCCAGGGCACATGGAAGGGGCTTTGCTGAAGTTTGTGTCACAAACAGCCTTGTATGCAGCAGTACAGGCCGTGTCGGCCTCTGCCAGGGAAGACACCTCTCCAGAGGTAAAATCCCGCCCTCTCAGAGGGGGTTTGGGAGCAATGCCCTGCAGCCTGTGTACATTCTTGATCAAAGCTGGGAACCAGGGGTAACCTGCGGTCAGTTGTGTCTGTCTTGTCTGCTCCTCATACACACAACCCTCCACTGCACCAGACCACCCTGATGGTGTTTTGGGTTTTTTGGGCAATGCAGCCATCAAGTGAAGCCTGTTGGGAAAGATTGGTTCTGCCTTAGAATTGGGATTACCTTCTCTTTTGTAAGCCCCAAAGTGATTCTTAATGTAATTACTTTTGATAATATGATAGCAGGTTAATTTCTCTTCTGTGATTAAAACCAAGAGGAACTTTGCTTTAGAAGGGTGGCATTTTTTATAGCCTGTTATATTTCAGGGCTTTAGACTCTTAAATGGTAAGTGCATCCTTTAGGACCTGGGTGGTTCTGACTGTAGCTAGTTATCTTTACTCAGCTGAGAGGCAGTAGTGTGATGAGAAAGGCAAGGATTTCTCTCTCAATCTCTTGCTTTTTCTTCTGTCTGCTAGTTTGTCGTTCATATTGCATCACTTCTCAAAGTTATAAGCTTTACTCTCAGTTCTCCTTAAATACCATCTGGTTATTCTTCGCAAACCCATCTTTCCTTACTGGAAATTGATGCAAAATCAATTTTATAGGGAAGTTTGTTCATGTTTCCATCTGGTATGTTAGGAGTCCTTAGCCTGACAGAAGGCATGTCTAGTGCCAGAGCTGAAGGACCCAGGTGTAAGACTGAGATCCTCATCAACAGGAGGCTGCTGTCTTTGAACTCCAGATCTGATGCATTTCTTGAAGAAAGACTGGAGGTAGGATGAGCACCTGTCCTTTGTTTTGTGCCACGATGTGTATATGTTCATACTTCTATGTGCACTGGAGATTTTCTCTCATTTTGTATGTTAAAGGTACAAGAGTGTTCTGGGCACAGTCCTGGGCAGTCTGTTCTACATGACTCAACTTGAGCAGGGACTTGGGCTAGAAGAGAGCTCTTCCAGTCTTAACAGTTCTGTGATTCATGTGCTGTGAATGAAACCGTGATCTAGTGGGATCTTTGACATGGAGATGAAGTTTTCTGTTATCACAGTGCTACAATTCTGAGTTTGTGAGGCGAACAAGGCTGTGCTGGCTTGGACAAAAGTAAATCTGTGGCTAGTGTAAGACAGGAACTGTGCAAGGGAGGCTGCTGGAGGTCTGAACACAATACTGCTGTGTTCAGTGGAATGCTTTTGAAGAAAGGACAGTGTTACTGTTAAAGCCTGGGAGGAGTCAAGGCAGAGGGCATTTATCTGCAGCTAGTCAGAGCATTAGTCTTTGCTTCTCTGTGTTTTTATAGTTTCTGGAAATTCTTGTTATCTGTATAGATGCGCAGTCCTTTTTTTCACTCTTCTATTCATCTTTGCCTGACTGGTATTTTGTGCAAGGAGTTTAATGTCTAAAACTTGAACTCTGCAATGATGGTTCTCTCTTCAGGAACATGGGAGCTAGGGTCTCCTGCATAGGAGCTTGGAAGACTTCAGTTACCAATACCAAGATACAACTTGGGAATGATTTACTAATAAAAAGAGAATGTTACAATACTAAAGTAGAACACCTTGCTAAATGACAAATCAGGGGAGAGGAAATTGTAATGTCTCTGACTGAAAGATGTGAAGATCAAGCCGGAAAGTGTTATCATGTATGTAACCCACACAAAATCAGAGATGAGAGGACTTCTGAAAGAGAGTGCAGGTCATGGGACATCAGAGGCAATGTGACTTCTGAGTTTTATCATTTGTTTACTTCTTTCATGCCTAAAACACAGAATTGCTGGATTTTAAGGTTTTTTCATGGTTGGCTTGTGATGTATATTATGAAAATATTCTAGTTTCCGAGGGGATTGTCTAGAACGAGGGTAAAATAAACCAGTGGGAATAATGGGAGAAACCAAGTCTGAATGTTAGAAATGTGCTATTGGTATGTTCTTCTGAAAGAAAAGGTGGATGTCAGGAAGAGTGGCTCAATAGGTGTGTCTAAATGCCTTGACTCTGAAAAGCACTTGATATGTTGCTCATAAAAATCATAGTTGATTCTAGAAGAGCGAATGCTTATCTTTCCATGGCTATCATCAGGAGGTTGATTAGCAAGACTGAGGGAACCGTTTTTTTTTCATGAAGCCTTTCATATTCTTCTACCACTTAATTTCTTTGGGATATACTGTGGAACCAAATCCACAGGCTTAGTATCTTGTTGGAAAGAGGTTTCTCTTTTCTTGCAAGTTCTCAACAAAGCCTCTAGAAAAGTGTTCAAGGCAACTCGCAGGGGATTTGTCTTGGGCTGCTTGTGGAACTGGGGAGGACTTAGCAAAGGAGAGTTAGTCATATGAGACTAGGGGCTAGCAAAATTACACTTGCACAAGGAGGAGTGAATATTTTGGAAGTCCAGAACTGGTAGACAAAAAGGCCTTCGAAATGTCAATCATTGATTCAAATCCAACTCCTATATTAAGTATCTCAAGCCAGTGACATTGTGCAGTAGCTATTTAACCTGCATGTGCTAGATGTCATTGCCTCTTTTTGAAGCACTGCCATGCTATGTATTGACATTTACATAGTATAAACGTTGGAGCTGATAGGTTTCCCACACAGAGCTGTTAAACCTCAGTGAAAAACAAACCCTGCCATCTCCAAATTAAAGGTTTTTATGCGGGAATGAGCCACAGACTAAGTTCAGTACCTCTTGAGTTAGAATTGGAACCTTATCTTTTGTAATGAAGACAGGACCACTGTCTGTCTGTACAGCAGCTAGCACAACAGCACCTCAGTGCCAGCTGTCCCCTCTGTGAACTGCCATGGCACAAACAAGGTATTTATACCTGTTCTGGGGACAACCGGAATTCCATTAAATTGACAGGGTTCCTCAGTGCCAGCTGCCTTTATTAAATGACACGTGTGTGAATACACACACAAATATTGTAGTTGTGGGAGGAAAAAACAATCCCATACATATACTTCAAGAATATCCACAATGGGGATAAATCTGTGCTTGTTTTCCCATTCATCATTTGGTATTTGGGAAGGTATTTTAAAGGCTAGCGCCTGTTTATAACCTTTTAGCACCTATTGCCTGTGGATTCTGTTGTGGGCAAGTAGATTGTGCAACTCAGCTAAGAATGATGGGAATATTTGTTATTATTCTGAATAAAAACGTGTAAGGAATAATAAAGCTCATCTTGCAGTGACTGTATTATTCCAAAACTGTCTCTTATAAATGTTTCTTTTGAGGTATTGCATTTTCCTTAGACTCATTTGGTTTTCGCCATTGGCAGATACGCATACTAAGCTGCATATCTTAGAGGTTTGATACAATAACTTGCAGGTATGCTTTATGCAGCAGAACAAAAGTCAGTTTAGGAACAAGGCAAGCAGAGTTTCCTTTGTGTAGGAAACTCATCAGCAGTGGGATGTCTCTGACTTACAAAAGCTTAATTTCAGGTCTCTCAACCCTCTTGAGGCAACTAGCAAGTTTTTCAGTGTTAAAGCATGTTCTGAGTAAGTAGGTATTTGCGTACACAGCAGGTGATTTGGTCAAATTCATTGCCTGATGCAGAGCAAATATTCATGAAAATTCCTTGTAAACAAAGTATGTGAAGTGTCATTACTCTTGGAGTATTTAAGGATGTTCTGTGGTACTGTATAATTCTGTGCTGTGTGGGACAGCATGATGTTACTGTTTGCATTTCTGTGAAATCTTGTTTCTTTTATTTCTATGATGTTCTTCAGACTTGTCCTGTTGGAAGGCAAGATGAGTCTGTTCTTAGGTGTGTGTCCTTTGAAGGGGAAAGTGTGGGTATGTAAGACAGCCTAGAGTTAACTTCCATTTGTGAGTGCCTTGCAAGATGATAGTGCTCTTGGCCGGATGTGTCTTTATTTCGGTAGCAGGTTTTGGAGATTCAGTTGTCCACGTAATGTGGATGTGGTAGGCCATGATGGTTGTAAGCTACATGTCTGGGGTGCTAAGGGCAGGGTACGTTCATTGTGCTTGGGAAAGAGTTGGTGGTGCAGTAAGGTGGAAATAGCGGTTAGCTGTGTGTTTTGTGTTGCTGCAACTAAGAGAGTACGATGGGAGTTTGAGGTTGGGAGATGAGGATGTGTATTCAGGGAGGTGCTGTGGCTGGGTGTGTGCGGTTAGGTGGAGTGGTCGCCTGCAGGGTATGAGAGGGGGAGGGTAGGGGAAGTGGCTTGCACGGCAGCAGGGCAATGCTCAGTGTTCACAATGAAGCCTTTTTTTTCTCCTTGCCCCCTAGATCTCCTACCCCCCAAGTGACGAGGACAGCGATGACTCTGAGGGAGAGAACCAGGAACTTGCTCAGATCGACAGAGGTAAAGGGATGAGATAGGAGGGTCCTGGGATGCTACAACTAAAGTCCATTTTCCTTTTCACTTGTGCTCTTGGAAGTGCCTCCTCCATCCCCAACGTGCTAAAACCAGATGCATTAAATTGGTCACCTTGAAGTCTTTGGGACCTCACAGGGGTAAGCTAGTGTTATTAGATGCTGCAGTTGCACTTTTCTTACCAGAGATAGACATTGTTAACCACATTTTAAGGGCTCAATGCAGCAGGCATGAGGCCAGCAGCAGAGCTGGGATTAAAAATTCTACCCCATGAATCTTCTATTCCATGCTTGTGCACCTGTGTCATCTTTGTTCTAGGTTTCCTCTTCCTTGCCATTTGACTTTTGACCTTCGCTTAAGTCATTCTCCTGGACTTACTGTCTGATTAGCTCACTCCCTCCTGTGCTGTTGGTATTGGGCAGCTGTATTGAATCTAGGTGAGGATCTTGGAGGAAAGGCAGATGCTCTGCTATTGTATTTGGACCTGGTATGAAGCAGCTTAGAGCTGCAGGTGAAATCTGTAGTAAGTGCATCTGTTCACTTATGCTGTCTCTGCCTTTTGTGCATGCCCTCTGTTTTATTGGTTGCTCAGCCAAAATCTAGTGGACTTTTATGCAAAGGCAGAAGTAGTTAAATACCTGACCCGAAGGACACGTTATGTCAAAATGTAAATCCTTGTGTGCTTAGCATAAAAAGAGCTCAGCAGAACAGGTAAAGCATGTCTAGCTTATGGCTGAAGGCAGGCTCTCTAGTATGGCAAACCTTGGAATAAGAAGAGGACTTATACCTTCAGAAACCAGATCTCTGATTTGAGCGATAAACATGCTGCTTAGAATAATAACTTGCCTACTCTAGGCTGAGATCTGGTTACTAGAACTTAATGATTTTAGCTAGAGGCAAGTACCTAACGAGACATTCGCAAGATCATGTCTTCTCCACATTCAGGGGATGAGGTGGGTGGCAGATCCATGTTCTTGCTTTGAAACTAGACTTCCAAGTGACAGTTTGTGTCGGTATGTGTCTAACCAAAGATCTGGAAATTTCCAAAGGGAAACATTCAGCCTTGGAGCAGGAGGATGGAGAGAAGCTGGGTATGAAAAAGTGGGGAAACAGCTCAGAAATTTACTTGGGAGGAGATTAAAAAAACAGGTCAGGAGAAAGAAGGCCCATTTCTTTTAGAGTGTGGAACACTGATCTACTCTGCCGCTCCTCTATCTCTTCCTCCAACCAGAGAGAAGACGGAATTGTGCTTTGACCCCTCTGGCCACTAACCAGCTCCAGAACCAGGAGAACCAATGCTGCAAAGTTCGGGCTCTCTTTCATGCTAGCCTTGACCGTCACAGCTCAGAAGAGGAGCTGGAGCGCATCAACCGAGAGTTCGCCGCTGAGAAGCGGAAGTGGTCCCAGGTCAGCAGGCTTGCCTGCTGCAGTGACAGCAACAATACCTCCTCCAGCGATGAAGAAGTGAAGAACTTGTGTGCGATGTCCTTCCGGCCTGTGGCAGAAAATGCTGATGGTCTGCACACCAGTGCAAGCCCCGTGCTGTTCAGTGCCTCCCCTCCCAAGAGACTCCAGCCTCTGATGCGGACCCCAGCCTCCAGACCTTTAATCTTCACAAGCGTTGGAGCAGGCCTTGAGCAAGTCATGCCTTGTAAGAGACATCGACAAGGATACGGGGATAAGGTCAGCAGGCCCAGCCTTGACCTTGAAAAAATGCAGCAGGTAAGACTGAACTTGATAAGAGGAAAGCAGCATCACTTGAGAGAAGGTGTGTAAGCAAAGGTGAAGAAAGGTTATTGAGATAGGGTTCAGTAAATTCACAGGATTCCCTTCTGTGATCGCTTCTTCAGGGGCATAACTGGTACTTCTGTCTGCAGGATAAACTTCTCTCTAGGATAAACTAGGCCTGGTTATAGATACTTCTCTTGAGAGGTAAAGCCGCTGCTATTTGAGTAGCTCTTGCTAGAGTCAGACGGTTCTCTTGTTACTCCCACTAGGAAGGCAACACTTGTGCAGTCCATTACATTGCATGACACAGGAACAAATCAGTTGAGTTCACTTTTGTCAAGTTACCCCTGCTGCCATGATCTGACCCATACCATTTACTCCAAAACAAATTAATTGCTATGGGGTATATAAAGAAATAACTTTGTGATAAAAGTGTTCATAGGTTTGATTATAGGTACTTCCACACTTGTTGATCTCCTTGGGCCCAAGTCTCTATACTTCCTAGGAGTTGTTCATCAATGTAGAACAGTTCTTTCTACATTCTTAACACTTTACAAATACAAACTATTTACAGTTTGTTCTAGATGCACCTGCTCTTGATTTTGCAGGACTTTTGCGGGGATCTCAGTTGAGGTGCACAAATGCAAGGAGTTTGCCTTTTCTCTGCAGAGGCTGGGAAATGGAGCATGTCTGGTACTGGTGGCGTGGGTTGGGCTGCAGTGCCCATCTGGCGCCTTTCTTTCAGAAGGCACTTCTGTAGAGTTAGTATTTCAGCTTGCTTTTCATTATTTGCTTTTCTTCTTGCACTGGTATAGCGTTAGTTTGAAAGAGTATCTGCAGACATCTGCTGACCCTAGTAAATTGCAGTAAGTGTAAGACGGTCATTTTCAGTTCTGAATTTCCGCTCATTAGGGAAGCATTGCAATGCCTGTGGTTGGTTGAATGTACTAGCTTTAACCTCTCTGACAACACACCCTTTAAGCCTACAAGATGAACCCCCTAAAAGAAAGGACTATGTATTTATTTTCAAAGACATATAGAAGTGAGACCCCCTCCATTTCCCCGTTACATTGCTGCCTGTTCTCAGTCCTGCTCGCAGCATACATCCCATGAATACATAATGCAGTGACTTGTGGTTTCAGTACAGTTTTCCTCACCCCCCTCTTTGCTCTTCTCGCCAAGTTTCTGCTCATAGAACATTCAAAAGGCCCAGTCTTGCATTTCACATCACCCAAATCTTCTACTGATACTGACAGACTTTAATTAGTCTCACATTCTAATGAGAGGAGAAAAAAAATCTGGTAAGCCTGTGCCCAGTCTCCTTTTTTTTTTTTTCAGAGTACATCTGAGTAAATGGAGAAATTTTCCTTTCGGCCCAGGTGCTTTCTCTGATTGGGATCCCAGGCGTAGCAGCTACTGGCTCTGCCTTGAGTTCTTTTCAGCAGTGTATTTGGGAGTGTGTTGGTGAAGGTTAGTGGCTAATTTAAATAAGCTTTCCAAACTGTTGTGGTTTTTCTGGGAAACCTTATGAGAATGATTTGCTTCCTAGTCTGTCTGCTCTCTACACTTCTGGATTAATTGTGGCAAAGATTTTTGCAAAAGAAGTTGAAATCTGGAGTGGTGGTTTTTAAAATAACATTTAAATAAGATTTTTACTGTAGATGTCATTAACACTTCTAGGTGGTGGAATGTCTGTTACAAAGAAAGGCTATTCAGCTAGTGGTTTCAAAAGTGTAGTTATTTTGTGGGCAAACGTGCAAAGTGAGATGCAGCCTGAATATTCTAACAGTATTTGGACATTTGTATTATTTTTGTAGTTTTAATTGGTTAATTTTCAACCAGTAATATATTGAAACTTTATGATGACTTCTTCCTGGGTCTGGGGAGTCTCATTCACTGCATGGCTTTGCTTGCTTACCCACATTTCTGCTACAAAAATTATGATGGAAATGGCAAGACTGTTGTAGATTGTCTACCACTCACATTTGGATTCCCATCAGCTTAGTGAAAATCAACAATCTTGTTTCTTACAACAGTGATCTGAAATTTGATGTTTGTTTTGAGTTCTGCCACAAAAACCTATATGAAACTGTACAAGTCTTGTTCAGTACTTCCATTTCCCTACCTGTAAAATGGGACCATGGTATTTCTTTATTGGTCTGTTTTCATTCTCCAACAAAAATACCTCTTACTAACTGTCTTGGCAGCACTTGGCATAATGTGGCTTTTAGGTAGGTAAACAATGCAAATGAGTAATGGTGATATTAAACTGGCTGTTCTAAAGCTTCATCCGAACATCAAGCTATTCTTACTTTGTGGTTCTTATGCTTACTATTACATTCTTGCTCATGAGAATACAGCTGAAAAACTGAGAATCATAGAATCGCTTGGTTGGAAAAGACTTTTGAGATAGAGTCCAACCATACCTGTCCACTATTAAACCACATACCTGAGCACTTCATCTATCTGTCTTTTAAATGCTTTCAGAGATGGTGACTCCACCACCTCCTTGGGCAGCGTCTGCCAGTGCCTGACCACCCTTGCGGTAAAGAAATTTTTCCTTAATGTCTAATCTGAACCTCCCTTCGTGCAATTTGTGGCCATTTCCTCTTGTCCTATCACCTGTCACCTGGGAGAAGAGACCAACACCCACCTCACTACAACCTCCATTCAGGGAGCTGTAGAGAGCAATAAGGTCTTCCTTCAGCCTCCTTTTCTGTAGGCTAAACAACCCCTGTTCCCTCAACCATTCTTCATAACACTTGTTCTCCAGCCCCTTCACAAGCTTTGTTGCCCTTGTCTGGACGTGCTGCAGCCCCTCAGTGTTCTTGTAGTGAGGGACCAAAACTGAAAACAGTATTCAAGTTGATCACATGGAAGCTTTTTTGAGCAGCAGATGTGGTTTTCACTCTTGTCACTGGAGCTTTACTTTCCATTCCTGCAGCTCTGTGGAGCCGACAGATGACAGAGTATCAGGCAAGATTAATTTGTGCCAGAAACATATGTGTTCTGAGACAAGAAGATAACTTTCGGGTGCATGACGCGGTATGGGTTACTGAAGGGTGGATGAAGAGGTGCCGAGTGCTTTGTCTTTGCATCAAATCCTGTTTATGTTGGATGGTGATAGAAAATTAGTCCAGAGAGTTGTATGAAATGACTCTGTGTTGGGATGCCGAAGCTGTTCATAGGGGTGAACAGACAATACTGCTTTTGCAGGAAGGCCATGGATCAGTGGCATGTGGTGTCCAAACATCTTCCTGTGTTCCAGCGATTTGATGCCTTTTTGGTAAGGAAGAGGAGAAAATTAGGAGAGACAAGTGGGTTGGGGGCAATCTGAGTGCTTTTAAGGGCTTAGGTAATTGCTGTACTTCTACTTCCTGCGCGTAAGTTGAAATCATCATCTGGGCTTTTCAGTTCAGCCTCCACCAGCAGGAAAGGCTGCACAGGAGCAGAGCTAAGAAGTCCTGTTCTGGTTAGGTGCCAAACCATGCCTTTCTAGCTTCACTGGGGCAGTATGAATCTACCTTTTTGTGCCCCAGCCATGAGTTAGGACAGTTGGTGGGTGTATTTCCCACCCTGACTGGCTGGCCACACAGCCTCTTCCTTTTGAGGCTGAGTGAGGGCAATTCAGTACTCACTTTTCACTTCTCCAAAGGACTAGAAAATTAGCTCAGAAGACATCTTCCTTTCTTTCCCCCTAATTGGGCAGAAATACCCTGGCTCGTGCAGACATCTGCGTTGCTGCAGTGAATGCCCTCTCGTAACCGCCTCTTGATCATGATCCTTGGACAGCAACCTCATTACACACAGGCCCTGCTGCCAGCCACTTGCTATTTAATGAAGGCTGTGCATGTCCTAGAAAGACTGAGGCTGCTGACACCCTGCTAACCTCAGCAGATCTGACTTTTTTGGCAATGTTGAGAGCACAAGATAGAGGAGAGTAGGGACATTGTTTGATGGCTTGAGGTGAAGGCACCGGGGAACACAAGGGTTGGCTGAGGTGTAGGGAAGGCCATGGTGTCACAAAGACTCCTTGGAGTTGCTGAGCTTATTCACAGGCAATGAGGCTAATTGTTCTCAGCATGCTGTTTCAACAGATAGAGAGGAAGTAAAGGGCTGTTTAGCAGGACTGGCTGGAGCTCCTTTGAAATCTATTTTAACCAGCTTGAGAAGTCAGAGCAGAACACTTGCAGGGAGAGGGATCATAAGAGTTCCCTCTTGGTAGAGAGCAGCTTTGAGTTGGCATGATGAGCATTCCAGATTGCCTTAATTTATGTATCATTAGGTGGCTGGTAAGGAAAGCGTAGTTTGAAAGTACAAGGCAGAGTTTGGGTACATGGCTGTATTTCCAGTTATGCTACGAAGTCACTAGGTAGTTCTGAGCAAGTTGTGAATCCTTTCTGCTGTGGTTTGCCTGCATGTATCAGTAGATAATATCAGTACTGTTATCTTATGTAGGCTTAATGCATTATTTAAAATGATTTGAGATACTAGGATGAAATAGGCCAGCACAGACCAGAAAAACATATCATGTACTAACATTTGGATTTATCACCCCTGGGTGAGTGAGTAGTTTCAGTGCATGATAGGTGAGTGGAACTACGTGTTGGCTTGACACTGAAAGTGCCTGGGTACAGTGTGAGCCCTGAATCTAGGCTTAGCTCTCTAATATCAAGCACAACAGTCTTTCTGCTTCATAGTTGAATACGGACATTTTGGTTGGATTTAGCCTGGTAGCTGACAGCTTTCTTTGGGATGATACTGGTTGTACAGAGGGTGCAGGATGGCACTGCCACATGTGACCAAGGACCAGTGTGTGAACCCTCATGTGTTGAGGTCTGGGCTTTGGGCTGCTAATGCCTCCAGGGTGGGATTTCTGTATCTTTAGCACAGCTGGGCTTTGCCCTTGCCTGTCTCTCCAGGACTTAACAAATAGCTTCCAGATAGTGAACGTGTGAGCTTGTGAGGCCTTTTTACCTCTCGGCCTCCTGTTTGAGTCCAGTTCCTGAAAATTGTTATCATCTGTTTGCCTGTCTGAGCTTGCCTCTGTGCTGACGGGATGCTGTAAAACCCACTGCTGGTGCTGGTGGTAGTTTCATCACTGTCTCTGCTCTGTGTCTCGCTCTCCAGAGTGACTGAGCAGAGTTCAGGGGCCTGTGCTGAGCGTTACAGCTTACACCATTTCCTTAGGGGCCTGTGCCAGAACATCTCTACCAGGTGTGAAAAGTTGGGCCGTAGCAGTTCTTTGTCCCTGGGTGCAGTAGAGTACTGCTTGAAGCAATATAATAAGGAAACTGTTGCAGAAACTGATTGCATCATTACAGAATGAGAAATCCTGCTTCTGGTAACCTTCTGCAATTTTGCTTTTATTTTTCATCCCCAGAAATATTCTATAGCAGCTGTTCCTCCAGCACAGAAGCCCCTGTCTATCTTACCCCTGCCAGCATTTGGCACTGAAGTAGCCAGCAAAACAAATGCTATGCCTGGCTGCTGCAAGGCCATCCTAGCATGGGAAAGTTTTGGGCTGAAAAAGATTGATTAAATTGTCTGGTCTACTTGCCTGCGAGGATGTAGTTGTGTGGCAGGAGGCTCTGGGACTCTAGACATGTGCCACATGAGTAGGTGATGGGGCATGGTAGAGGTGTCTCATTCTTTATGTCTTTGGAGGAGCTGAGGATATGTTCTCTTCTGGTTTGATGTCTGATATAAAGACTTTGGCTCAGTGCCACCTAGCTGATGTCTGGCCTGCTGATTAAGGCATTTGTAGTCTTGACAGTTGCAGAGGAGGGGGCTGAAAGGAATGGTGCCTTCTGAGAACACCCAAGTCTGGGAGGTAGAGAGAGACTGGAGCAAGGGAAGGCGTGAGGAACCCCACCCTGCCCTGACAAGGCGATTGTGATTCTGCCAGGCAGCAGATATCTCTGTGTCCCCTAAATGTTCCCTGGATGGTTATCTAATCCGTGTGAAACCATGCTGTAATGGAACTGCCTGTGTGCTGCCAGGACTGGATGAATCAAAGCATAGAAGAACAGTAACCTATGTAGAATTTGGCCTAGCTGTTTCCTAGAAAGGGTAATGTTTTCCTCTTCTTTTCCTGAAGGAGGCAAGTGATTTGACTATGTCTTCGCTTCACTGACTGTAAGGCTCACCTACTGCCATAGTGCTAGCTTGTAAATGCCAAGGGCAAGGTAGGTAGGATAATCTGGTCCTATTTCTAAGCTTTCGGCATCAATCGGCATGACAGAGGTTACAGCGTTCTCGGTTGAGGTTGGAAGGGACCTCTGGAGGTCATCTTCTCTCCCCTCCTGCTCAAACAGGATCATCCAGGGCCGGTTGCCTAGGACCACGTCCAGACAGCTTTTGAACGTCTCCAACGGTGGAGACTCCTCAACGTTCATGGGCAGCTTGTACCAGTATTCAGTGACCCTCACAGTAAAAGTGTTTCCTGATGTTCAGAGAGAACCTCCTCCTGTGTTTCAATTTGTGCCCATTGCCTCTGGTTCTGGCACTGGACATCACTGAAAAGCACCTGGCTCCATCCTCCCTTCAGATATCTGTACACAATGGTAAGACCCCCCTGAGCCTTCTCTTCCCCAGGCTGAACAGTTCCAGCTCTTTCAGCATCTTGTCATAGGAGAGATGCTCCAGTCCCCTTTGTGGCCCTCTGTTGGACATTCTCCAGTAGCTCCATGTCTCTGTTGTACTGGGGAATCCAGAACTGGACACAATACTCTGTGTGGCCTCACCAGTGCAATCACCCACCTTGACCAGCTGGCAACATTCCTCCTAAGGCTGCCATTCACTTTCTTCACAACAAGGGTACATTGCTGACTTATGTTCAGTCTCATGGGTGGCCTCTAGCATGTACATGTGCTTGAGGTTGTTCTTCCCCAGGTGCAGGACTTCACACTGCCCCTTGTTGAACTTCATGAGGTTCCTGTCAGTCCATTTTCCCAGCCTGTCAAGGTGTCTCTGGATGGCAGCACACTTGTCACTCCTCCCAGATTTGTGTTATCAGCAAACTTGCTGAGGGTGCACTCTGCCACATCATCTGGATCAATAACGAAGATACTGGAACCAGTACTGACCCCTGGGATACATAACTAATTACTGACCTCCAACTAGACTTTGTGCCATTGATCACAACCCTCTGAGCTCAGCCATCCACTCAGATTTCACTTCACCTTGCTGTTTGCTCATCCAGCCCATACATCAACATGTCATCACATAGCTTCTCTGTGAGGATCTATGTTCTCTGAATGTTGCTGAAATACAGAATTAATTTCTGTGCAAGTTTGCTTCAGCTCTGTCCTTCCCCATTACATCTGTTGATACTATCTATGATCACCTTTCCGGTGTGCTGTTAGCAGACTTTCATTTTGATCATGCATCTCTTCTTGGAACTCTTCCACCATTGTGTCAGCGCTGGCAGGGAGTGTGTTGGCTTGTCCTTTCCTAGGGCCAAATGCTTCTCCCTTAATCCCTTCCTTCCTTGTTTTGCCTGAGTGTGTTTTTGATATTGTTTTGTAACACATGTGAAGGGGCAACATTTCAAGTGAGCCACTGTATGAGTGCTTCTGTCTGGAAGTATTTATCTCTTTTTTTCAAGGTATCTGGCCTTGTAACTTTGCCTTCTTTTCTTGGGAGATGGCATTTTGGTGAATATAGCTATTTGGGCAGCTTGCAACCCAAGTACCATCTGGGCCATCTCGAAGCATGAACCAGTAGCTACAACATCTGCAGGAAGCATCTGAAACCTGATTCCTTGAGGTGCTGCTTCAGGTCATGAAAGAGAGAGGGGATTAGGTTGGTCAGGGTGATTTGGAGGGCAATAGGGAGCTTGGTTGAGGAAAAGGAAGATGAGGGAGGGTAATTAGATGTGGCTGAAGTTTGTGAGAGTATATGTTGAAGGGAAGGGAGAACTGTGGGGTAGGAATGGGTGGAGACAGAGCTAGAGAGAGTCATTTTGTTGTATTAAGATTCCCAAAGGGACAATAATAGCACCTGGCACCAGTGGCAGTAAATTATGAGCCTGAGGTTAAAGCCAATGGCTTATCATTTAGATTGGCAGGCTTGCTGGCTACCTTCCCAACCCTGCTGTCTTGCTTTTTTTCTCTAAGCTCTAAAGCCTGGTAAGAAGGTATTAGACTAAAGCTGATTCTTTGGCTATAGACCAGAGAGGAGATCAAATGGGCATATGGGCACCACTGGCATGTGTCCTTGGGATGTGACTCAGGGAGAAGGCCTGAGTGATGCTGGTGGTACTGTGTGAGGCTTGAACTCCTGATGTGAACCTAGGGGATAGGTAGACCTGGAGGGAGCAAAAAAAAAAAAGTAGGTGTTCCCACCTGAAAGTGTCCTGGAAACTCTGCATATGAATGGGCAAAGGTGGGGTCTTGGCCTCTACTTTAACTCTCAAAGCACCACGAAGAATAATTTTTGCTGAACTAGTAGAAGGACAAGCCCAGTCTCCCGTATTTACTGGCAGTGGTTTATAGTGGGCTGCCAACAGGCATTTATGCAACAAAACCTAGAGATGGTAACTGTAGCAACAGCACAACTGGTTAATGTTATTTAACACAACGGGTTGTGTGATTTGAGTGGAGTGAAAGACAGTCACAGAGTGGGTGCTGGGTTGGACACCCGAGGGTGGCCGTCCTGCAACATTTCCTTGTCCTGTCTCTTGTGTCTTTGGCTGTTGCTGGTCCTTTTTGCGGAAGGTTTTCAAAAGGATGTTTTGTTTCTTTTTTGACACACTACAGTGCAGTAGGATAATGCTGGCACGTTCTCTTTCCCACTCTCTGAATTCAGCGCAAGCAGCCTCAAGTGCCTGGCAGATTAAGAAGTTTTGCTGCAACCTGTTTATACTTTCCAGCATGACCAGTGAGTAGATGTTGCTTGGGAGTGAAGGTCAACCTTCTCTACAGTGCTCTCCACTGGAATAGGGCTGGATTGTTCTCACCTCCCCCAGCCTTGGTGTGTCTGGACTAGAAGGGCTGCCAGGGCAGGGTCCCAATGTGACTGCTGAGTTGGCCAGATACCTCTCCCTTCCCACTCCTTCCTCAGCATGTGGTTCATTGTGATACAAATATCTCATCATTGCCTGGGGAGAAAAGGAGTTTGCAGGCAGCTTCACCATATGCTGTCACTGCCCATGTTGTATTTAGTCTGCGGATGAATGGATCTCTCTTCAGGCGTGATGTTACATCTTTTGCTTATGGTAACAACCTCTGAAAAGGAGAAAGCCTTACAGTTTACTTATTTGGAGTATCAGTGAGGTGAGCTTGAGGAGACCGGAAAGGGTTTAGAAATGGCTGTTTAGAACCAAGCTCGTTATTCCCCATGTAGTCCAGAGTGTGTCTGATGGTGATGGCAGTTTTCTGCTTGCTTTTCTGACTTTATCATATAAAGAATCTGAAATGAGCAGAAGAGATAGATTAGACTTTTTCTTTTGTTCCTGCCCTACCACCACCCTAAGCACTGAGTTCACAGCTTAAGCACTTACACAGGTAATCATCAGTATTTTGGAAGTCAGCACCCAAAAGATAGCAGGGGTGGCTGCTGCTTAAAAATCAAATGGTAAAAGACTAGTTAAAACCACTACACAGAGGCAATGGCAGTGAGGAATAGAAAGCAAGAGCTTGTTTTTCCCTTTGCTTCCAGTGTCATATCTCTGAAGTAGAACACCTTCCTTGTCCAGCACAGCTTTGCACTGGTGTTTGAGAGGTGACACAAGTGTGCTTTACCCTACAGTCTCCCCATGGGGCAGTGCCTGTGGGTGAGAAGGAAGGAGGGAGGTAGTAGTGCGGGTTTGGAAATAGCAAAAACAAGGAAGTCATGTGTTGGTGCAGATTAACTATTAATGTCGCGCTTTTGTGCTCCAGTTTTGTCACTGCAGACTGAAAGCAAGCAGCTTGTCCCAGAGCGTGTCTGAGACTCGAAAACACAGCAGCCATTCCCGTTTAGTGAGCAGAAACTGGCTGAGCTTTTAAGGCTAAGCCCGTGACTAGAGTAAACACTCTAGGAAATGCTGGTTTTGTGACAAGCTTTGGTGTGGTAGAATAGCCAGCCTGGCTCTCAACAACACAGCTGTCCTTGGCGTGGGCTGGGGTTTAGCTCAGATTTTCTGCCTTAGCTCTGAATAGCCTCTTCATTGTTAGCTCACATAAGAATCGTACTGCTGGGCTCTGCTCACTCTTTCAGCCTGTGGATGTCAATGGGAATTTTGGGCATTGGTCCGCAGCTCATCTTATAGGAGGCCCTCAATAGAGGCATCTACTTCTCATGTAGTTGGAAGCAGAGTTAAACCAGAATAGATTCACTTCTGAAATTCCCTGCCCTTCTCTAGAGCTGTGTTCCCAAACAGAGTTATGTTGTCTTCATGTTGAGCTGCAACTGGTTTTGAGGAAATGATGACCAGTGAACCCTTCCTCTCCAAGCCAAAAACATATAATTACATAATTTTTTCTAAATTCAAGGTTTCAAAACCGTTGATGTCCTGGGGGCCACAAATAAGTTTAAAAAAACACAAATGAAGATACTTAAGAGAAACCCTGTTAAGTTTTCAGCTTTTTCTAATTGAAAGTAATCCTTTCAGTTTTGTATTGGACTTTGCTTGCTCATGAAAAGCAATTTCCATAGGAATGAATTTTCAGAACTGAGAATCATCTAGATTATTAAGAACTTAATGTAAATGAGAAGTCTGTGGTCATATCTATGCCAGGGCAGACTATATTTTTAGTTCTAAAAATGTGCTTGTGATCCTGGCATATCCTTACAATTTATAATTTCACCTTCATGCGTTTGATTATGGCAAAAAATAGGTTGAGCAGTTATACAAAGGATGAAACCCTGAATTGCTTTGCAAGTTACTTTGCAGTCTTACTGTAATCATGCTTATTTTTGACAGCATAGGTAAATCTTTCTTTTGCCTACCTTGTGGAGACTTTAGGAACTCGCTATCTTGCATATCACTTCAGAGGCTCATCAGACACTCCTGTAGGCTCTGGCATGATGGTATGTAGGCATAATACAATGAGGAACAGTTTAACAAATAATTTTCAAAATTACAAAGCTAGTGAATCTGTGCATTTCCTAATACAGGTAGAAATATCCTTAAATTTGAGCCAGTTTCATGTCTGGTTTTCTTCCTGCTGCAAATCCATTACTTGTTACATTACAGGTGTTGTTTGCTGCTGGGGAAACTGCCGTAGTTCAGGGAATGCACTGGCTTTGTTCAGCAGCAGAGTCTGTTACTGCTGTTGTTTGGTGTATGTGCAGGAAAGACAGAAGCCTCACACAAGAACACGATGCACAGCTTATAAGACTGTATATTGAACATACCTCAATGTAAGTCTTGAAACCTAAGCTGTGGTGCTTTGTCCAGAGTTCTGGTTGAAATGTTGTAGCACAGTGAGTTCATGATATGCGTGTTTTCATTGTAGTTTTGAATTTGGTGTGCTCTCAAATCAAGCTCTTGACTTGTTTTCAACTTAATATAAGTTCCTGTCACCCTCTGAATAACACTGCCAGCTCTGTTAGTTACTAAGTGTTGGTAGAGGAATGAGTGTAATTATGAGCAGTAGAAGTCGTGTTCTTGGAAAAGATTTTTTTGAGCAGAGAGACTTCTAGTACAACATCTTTTTAGTATTCTTGTATGTTTTCTTTCATCATACGCCTAATGTTCTTTTCAATTCTGACTACTACGAGAAGTGTGAAAGGCATTTTTGATGTGCTAATTCTTCCCATCTGCATTTTGCAGACTCTTACTACAGGCAGTTATGCTAAACAGCCTATGGAAAGACCCTAGAGATGGGTGAAACAGTAAACCACAAGAAGCTGGAAAAAAACCCCTCATATTAGTATCTCCCAATGTGGCTGCTAGTAGGGTTAGAAGTAGAAAGCAGCAGCAACTACTGCTGCAACTGTGAGACTTGACTATGTTGCTTGGGCCACTGTATAAAACTACTAAGTTGAGACACTGATTCATTTGCTTTCCAAATGCAAGCATCCGAATCACTCAGACACCCTCAAAACTATTCATATAAATGTGGTATAAATTTTTGCTTTTATTGTTAACCTTTCTCTGCACAGAGGGTCTTAATGAACTTGGCCGTGAGACATTCAGGTCTGCCTTTGTACTCTGCTCTGTCTTCTTTTAATGAGATGGTCTGAACTTTAGCCCTTCTTAACTGTGGTGGGTGAACAAGCCTTTTTGGTCCAAGGACATAATGATTTCATAAGCATGAGGTAGGGCCAAAATCCAGAACTAGAAAAAGGAAACAACAACATTCTTTGTGTGTTAAAGTTTGTGTGTGTTGTGAGCAGAGGCGTGCTATACAGGCTCTGGTATGGATCTTGCAGTCTGTTGATTTGGAGATTTATTTCCAACTCTTTGGAAAGTGGATCTTAATGCAGACAATGGACTGGTGTATGTGAGATCAGCAGTTTTCCAACTAGTTGTTTTTGCACAGCTTTGGGCACAGCTCTGAGGGTTGCAGTGCTCTGCTAATACCTGTTTAGAAGGGTAGTGTTCTGCTTCTGGCTCTGTCTTGGCATGTGACTGCTCTTGCATTGGGGAAGTTCAAAACGTTGGCAGGAGTAATATATGTCCTGTGCTGGCATCCATGGACAAATGGAGATGATGAACCTCAGCACATTGAAGTGTCCAGGGAAAAGCACTGTTTTCTGAATTGGTTGTGTTGATTCTTGCATCATGGAGGCTTCTGTAGACCAGCTTATGTGCCATCTTGAGCCACATGTAGCCATAGGGGTGTAAACAAATGGGATACAGTAGAGTATCAGAATCCATGAGTGCTGATCACGAGTGCTCAAGGGAACCATATACCTACTTAAGACAAAGGATGAAGCACCAGGCAGGGTATACTGGCTCCTCTGAAATCCTTTCAAGCTCTTCACATGGGTACAGGCCTAGGCTGGTCCCTTCAAAGTCAGGTCAAACCCCATCACAGGCTTCAAGTTCCAACCTTGCAAACACCACCCTAGGCCCTGTCTGCTGTGTAGAGTTGTGCTGCAGGCACTGCTGCATGTGGGCATGGGAGAACATTCTCTGAGCGCAGTGGTTAGTTATGTGCTGCGTAAATGGATTAGCTCCCTGGAGTAAGAGCTCTTTATCCTATTAGCTAGCTGGCCACTTCAGCATGTTCCTTTGTCATAAAGGTGTGTGTGAGGTTCAGTGGGACAGGGAACTAGGAAGCGGAGAAGTGGGTGGCAGGGTGGGGAATGTAGGTTACATAATCATTTCTTGCTTGTTATTAGTGTTGTACTATTCCCACTTCACAGATGTCTATGTGAAGATAACGTTCTCTCTGGTTTGTTTGCACTCAGCTGGAGAAAAGGTGGGAGGCGACTCAGAGTCACCTTTTGAGGTTTCTGTTGTGAAGAACAGGCCATGCCTCCCTTCCATGCCACTGAAAAATCCTTTCCTCACTTGGTGCAATGAGTATATTCCATGTTGCTCTGTTTTTGAGAAGCTCCACGAAGACCAACCCTCTGGCTAAGAATCTGCTGAAAGGTTCTCCCCAGACAACCCCATTGAACTCCATTGGCTGTTTTCCATGATGGACTAGATCAGGGGTGCCAAACTCATGGCCCATAGGCCAAATCCAGCCAGCCGTTCACCTTGTTTTATCCATCCTGGCACCTTGTTTCTACCCAGTGCCAGGCTCCTTGCCCCTGCGCTCCTGCCAGCATGGGTCATGTGTGCAGCGTGTGACGTGCGTTACGCTGCAGGACCAGGAGAATGGTGGGAGCCGGGACTTTGATGCCTCTAGACGAGATAGATACAGTGTGGGTTTTATACCTCCTGAAAAGTCCCTTGTGCTAACTGTATCCTTTAGGGCA
Source organism: Tapera naevia (assembly GCA_033556795.1). NCBI lineage: Eukaryota > Metazoa > Chordata > Aves > Cuculiformes > Neomorphidae > Tapera > Tapera naevia. The sequence continues at coordinate 14,256,147 of JAUMJJ010000246.1, read as the reverse complement.
GTTTTTTAGGCTGACAAACAGGGTCACGAATTTATACTTTTAAATGTAAAGACTTGGTATCAACATCTAAAATATTCCAGGTAGCTCAAAGACATGAAGAAATTGGCTGAAAAATCTAAACTTGAAACATTTTCAGCTGGGGTTTTTTTGCTTTTGCCTTCCATGCATACAGCTACCCTTTCCTCTGCCAGAGTGAACCTGTGTGAGCGTGCAGCCTTTTGTGGAAATCTGGTGTTCCAGGTGCCTAGGCTTTTTGCTTGCTGGATGGTATGCACAAGGCCCTGTGGCTTGCACAGAGCCTTTGGAGTGTCTTGAAGTTTTTTCAGTTAGCTGAGGATAGTGTAAAAGTAATGTGGCACATGCTCTGGTAGTACCCGTATCCTTTGGGTTTGGAGCAGCCATCTGTGGATTCTGTTCCTCTTTGTGTCCCTGTCACAGCTGACAAGAGTCTGTACCTTTCACTGACTTTAGTTTTTTTTCTTTCCCAGGGTATACAGCTGTGTGACTTTAAGAGCCTCTCTGTGTCTCCCTACTTGGAGGAAACAGTTTTCTCTATTGCCTGATTTGTGCTAATGTCTTAACCCCTTCTTGGTGTGCTCAGAGACAGGGTTTAAACAGTGTCTGGGGCTGTTTATTTCAAGCCTTTAGCACTACCATCTCCCATGTGCCCCAGCAGCAGAGCTGAAGGGAACAGGATAAAGCCACCGGAGGCAGCGTGCCTTCTCCTCTAGCTTTTTGTCTATGGCAAAAGTCCATGGGGAGGGAGGACTCTGGAGTGACGTCTGAGTCAAGGCCTCAGTTAAGTCACAAGCTGGGACTGCAGAAGTGAGACAAACTATAGAGACATCAGATGATATGTTAGACTAGACTGGATGTTCCCTGTGGGCAGCTTTGGAGCCAAGGCCAGGAGTGAAGTGAGGAAGCAGTAATGTTGGCAGCCCTGAATTAAAAGCCTTGTAAGCTTTTTCTCAGGAGCTGCTACCATGCCTGCCAGCTGTGAAACTAGACCCCTGTCCCCTATCTCATCCCTTTGCACTCCTCCTCCCTTCCCAGGCTCTAGTGAGCAGGAGAGGTAAGCCCAGCATTTGAACTTTGGTAACTTTGGCTTGTGCACATGAGTGATAGGGACCTAATGAATCCTGCACCTTCTTTATATATCTGTTACTCCATAGGTGCTGGAGCTTTTGGCCAGGTCTGTTTCCTGCACAAATAAGAGCTTTACATTTTTTTCCAAGCCTCAAAGAAAACTCAGCGAGGGATTTGGGGTTGGCGAGGAGTGAATAGATGAACCATCTGATATACCCTGCAGATCCGCAGACTCAGACTCTGCCAGACCAGCAGGGGAATCGGCTGCTGAGCCAGAGATGCTCCATACAGAGTGTTCGCTTCCTCCATCCCCAAATTCAAATCAAAGGACTAGTGGTAAAAGTGCCAGGGAAAATCTGGCCCATTTTATCTGTGCCTAGGGGGATAACGCTTCTGTTACAGATACAGAGCATATCTGGAGATTGCATGCTACAAAGGTGGGAGAGGAGCAGTAGAAAACCAGTCACCTACAGAAAGGCAGAGTCTGTTTGCTTAGACCATAACTGAGTTGGTAGGTAGCTGTGTTTGCATCAGCTCTGGCTCTAGTGTGATATTCAGGGAGAACTTCAAGAAGCAGCCTGTAATTTGAATAATTTTGTCTGCTTTCTGGGTCTTGGGAGCAGTGGGAATTTGGATATTCTGCCAGGTGGCAGATCTTGTTGACTGGGTTTGGCCTCACTCTTCTTTAGTGGGCACTGACCAGACCCAGCAGCCTGGGTGCCTATCTGCGGTGATCACCTGCTCATCTTTCTGATTGAGATGCAACTGCTTTGTGCTTTTTTAGAGAGCAATCACTTGTGGGATTGACATGCTGTTCTGCCAGTTGAGTCACCTGTGGTTCAGAGCCATTTTGTATTTGCTGTAGGCTCTCATCTATTTCTCTTCAGCAGTTCCAGCTGAGCCTCTCCCAGTTGTGCACAAAATGAGGTGACTAATGACACCATGTTGGAGGGGAGCTGGATGACCGCAGAAGTTATTTTGTTGTGGTTTTAATGGTCCACCATTTGCTGAGTGTGTGATCCCAGGCAAGTCCCTGTGGTGCTTTTTTGGTAAAGCCTTATCTCTTTTTTTTTTTGTTTTTTTAGATTTGGATTTGTTCTCAATGATCACTTAATAAACGTTTCCTCTGCTGCCTTGTCCGGAGGCACTAAGTGGTCAGTGTTTGTACTAAATGGAGGCCATGGACTTGTGGCACTTGCTGGCAGAGGTGCTACCTGAAAAAGTAGGGCTCCCCTGTCTGAGAGACCAAAGTGTCGATTTTTTGAAGGCGTTTGAGACAGATTGAGGATAAATGTGGAAAAAAAGCATTATTGACTAATTCAACTGAATATGACAAAGAAATAACTTTCTAAAGAGTTCAGAGGCTTTTCAGGATATTCCGTGGTATCACCACAGCTTACAGTCTTTGAATGCTGGGGTTTGGTTTTTGTAGGAGGGAACTGTTGGCCAAACCACTTGAATTAGCCTGTATTTTAAAGTGCTGTGAGGCTGTTTAACTTCTGGTGGAGCAGTCTGCAGGCTGTGACAGATGATAATTGTGATTTAAGGCTGTGGCTGAAATACAGCCCTCCTGGTGCTGTGCCGCTGCAGGGGCTGCGCAGGGAGCTCGTGTCCACATCTGGCATGTGGATGTACTGGGTAGTGGCCTTACACCCCCGAGCCCAAACAGTGGGTGCTCCCCTAGCTGAGAGCTGCATGGAGTGATGCAAATAGAGTACCTTCAGGTGATTGCTGGGAAGGCCTGGCCCCCTTGTTGCTCTGCTGATTAAAGTCATGTGTGCCTAAGAGTCTGAGCCTGTCTAGTGGGGTAAGGTCAGCTGGAGTTGCTTCAGTTTTACAGCAGTAAGGAGGAGCCTTTGACCTAGGTTTTTTTTGCCTTAGTTTTTGTACTGTAGAGCTAATAGGTGATGCCCATGCCCTAGCAGCACTGCTCGGTACCAAATAATTTGAAAACTCAGTCCAAAATCAGCCTACAAGATATCTTTAAAAGTTTGTTTTGCTTGTTATCCTTCTAAACTGACTAGGGAGGCACACCTGGCATTGGCTCTGCAGAGTGCTCATCACCACCTTGGCAAGAGGACAGGAGGCGAGGGCCTGGTTTTGGCTCACTTATGCCCTACTGCATGGGCATGGAGCACTACTTGCTTGGGCAGGAGATGTCTACAGAAGCAGAGGGCACTGTGCTTTAGGCTGGAGATGCCTGGAGCTGTTGGGTCTGAGACCCACCCGAAGCTTCAGCCTCACTGCTGAGCTCTGACTGGGGCTGGTGTGGAGTTGCACGCCTGACTTATGGAAGCACTGCCTTTGGGGGTAGTTGATCCCTTTCCTTTTATTCAGCCTATGCTATTAAAAGGGCCTTGCTTAAATCCCCCACTATATTGGTAGGTAGAGGCTGCTGCTGGTTCGCCTGCCTGTGTCTCCTTGCTTTCTGGTGGCTCGCAGCTGTGGGCCTCCTGCCCCTGTGGCCCCCTATGCCGACTGCCCTGTGCCACGCGATGGGATGGAGGTGGGACTCGGTCAAGCAGAAGCCTGCAGCCGCAGTGTGCCACACAATAGCCACTTTGTGTAGCAGCCTGATCTCATCTGCCCACTGTGCTGCAGCTGCGCCCCTGCCCTGTGCCTTAACCCGCCACATACTCTCCTTGCCTGAGCAGTGGTGGGGCAGGGGACAGGCTTTGTTCAGCAGCTGGCTGGTGGGGAAGGCTGCTCCTCCTGCCCAAACCCGGGGAAGGCTGCTGCTCTTCCTGCCCAAACCCAGGGGAGGAGGTCAGGCAGGCTCCTTGCTCTCAAATGCTTTCCCAGGAGAGAAGGGCTGTGGGACTGTGCTTGCCTGGCCAGCTTGATGTGTGTACTGGAAGTGGCATTGGGCTGACCCTCACACATTGGCATTGCCTCTGCATCAGTGTCTACTTCAGCTCCCTGTCACAAGAAACATTTATTGAGGCTCCTTCACCATTCTGCTTATTGGGCCATGGAGCTGCTTCATTGCCTCTCTGTCATTCTTTTCTCTTTATAGCCATTGCATTGCTAGGCATGGTTTCTCCCTTTGCATCAGCCTTCTGCTGTGACTTAGAGTGTATTTTCTCCTGTCATTATAATGTTTCCTCTTTTGGTTCATTTTCCGAACAAACAAAATAATATGTCTGTATTTATTTTTCTGTGATAGACATTCAAGCTCGGTCTGCCTTATTTGTGAAGACTCTGGACAACTGGGAAATTGGCTGGTAGGGTTAACAGCATGGAAGTAAAACAAGAGTTATGGAGCTGCTTAGAACTTTGTATTCAGTCAAGAGCTTTAAGATGTCAAGAAGTGACAGACATGCTCATACCTTCAGTTAAAGTGCACAGCCCTTCCATGGAGTGTCTTCAGCAAAACTAATGAAAGGCAGACTTCTGGCCTGTTGATGTTCTTCTAAAAATCTGGTCTTTGAGTTCCGGTGGAGTTACTGGATACAGACGTTTTTAAATTTTTGAAATCTTTTTCATTAAACAAGTGAAAATCCCAGCAAAATTCTTAAGTTGTAACAAGCTGATTGTGTATCGGTATGTAGTATTTGAAATGCACTGATTTACTGTAAATTAAATAGTGTAAACTGGATTGAGAGTTCCTGTGCTCTCTTGCATGAAATAGGCTAAACTGATTTGAATCAAATGGTAGTAGTTGAACTGCTTCCAGCTCTAAGACAGACCCTTAGGTTTAAAACTACAACTGAATTATAAAGTTACATAAATAATAATAATAATAATTTAAAAAACAGTAAACAGAAGAGCTGTTTCTTTGTCCCGTGGAGGCAGTGAAAATGAAACTATTCTAAAAATAGAAATGCGCATATAAAAAGCAGATGTCAGCTGAAAAGTGTTTATTAATATGCAAGCTGATATTTTGCATTGTACATCGATTTAAGTGATTTTTTTAAACTCTTAAATATTTGCAAATTAGGCTGTGATGTCTGCCTTTAAACTGTTCATTGCCAGAGTTTTACATATTTATTTTTGAACTGCAGTAGTGCTTAAATTCATCCTTCTTGAGGATTTCACTATTTCTAGAACGACCTTGCATTAAGAATACTTATGCTTTCTTTGTTAATATACATTACAATCATCTGGATTATGGGTTTGTATACAGTAGTTCTGGATACAGCAGCAGTGTGTTTAAGCAAGTACACGTGTGCACCACTTACCGTCTGAGTTAGTTTAAAACCGCTCAAGTCAGCGTTAGAGGACTTGAATCACTGCTGCTTACCTGGAGATGTCTCTTGAAGCAAGACCGGACTAGAGGGCTGTGCTCCAAGAGAAGGAGGGATAGTGGTTCATCTCTGCAATTTGTGTGGTATTTTGATGTGGCAGGGATGTGCAGCAAAGCCACTTGTGCCACTTGATTGCCACGTGTCATTCAGTAAATATATAACCCTCTAAGTGATCATTTGCAGTACCTGCGACTTGCTTTTGAATCAAAGTCCAGGTTGGAGAGAATCGCTGGATTACAAGCAGAGAGTATTTTTGTAACAGGAAGTGAGACTGGTGGAAGGATTCTTAGGCTGAACTGACTCTGCTATTTTCTGGGAGTTTAACCCCAAAATGTTCCAATTCAGCGTTATTTTTAGAGAAAGGCATAACTTGTGCCCTCAAAAAGATTTTCCCCATTTCCTCAGTTGTGCCATTTTCTCCTTTTAAGTAGAAGCCACATCAGATCGTAAAATAAACTTTCCTTCATGCAAATAATAGTGTTCCCAAGCTGTAGGTTTCAGCTCTGCTGCCAGCAGTTCTGTCAGAGACCAACAGGAGGGACTTCTTAATTGAAATAGAGAGGCTGAACACAGACGCTGCCTCTTTTCTTCCATTTCCTTTTCTGCAGGTGGAAGAAACCAAACCTTACAGTTTATTCTCAGCTCTGCTACTAACATTCTCCATGACCTTTGGCAAATCTCTGGTCTTCTGCTTGTCTCCCAAAAAAATAACTTGAAGAAATAAAACTACACTTCCAGATTGGTCTAGTAGTTAAGAATAATCCTGGGGTTACTAAACTGAATGTGCCACCTTTTTTATAGGCGTTAGGCTACTGCAAGTCATGTAGCCAAATAAATGTTATTTCAGCTCTGCCTTGTATCTATGTAAATATGAATTAATAAGTTGTTGCATCTCATGGCTGACTTGTGACATGGAGGTCTCCAGAGGGAGGATGAGGAGAGACTGCCCTGGAAAGTCCCTGGCTGTTGCTAGGCAGCACTGCGTTTTAGTTTCCTCATCTGAAAGTCTGCACTCAGGTTTGACAAGGAAAGGGAAAACTATGGGATGGAAAACTATACAAAGATGTTTGAGTTAGTTTTTGTAAAGCATGGCTTTGCTGTGTTGGGTGCAGAGAGTATGTGACTGCAAATGAGGTGAAAGCAATTTAATTAAATAGAATAACGTTCAATAACCGGCCATCTATTTATTCCTTCTCAGCTGCAGGATCGTGTGGCTGGCTTGCTCTCTGTCCCTCCCTCTGTTCTGTCTCTTATGACAATTTTGGGCCCTTACAGGGAAGCCAGAAGAGTGCTGCACAAATGATCTTGCTCCACTTCCAGTCTGAGTGAAGGTAGGCAAACACAGCAGTTACTGAGAGCTTCCTCTGCTGAAGTTTATGCTTCAGTTCTACAGCCTGCAGATGAGGGGGTGTTGTGTTTTGATATTGCTACTAAGACCATCAAGAGACACACCAGAGATCACTATTAACTAACAAAAATTATGTAAGGCCATGCTGTTCTCGCTGCACAATGTAACCTCTTTGAACCACAATAATAGTGCAAATAGTGGTAAGATCCTCATGATTAAAGCTCATCACAACAGCATCACTAAATGAGCACCTCTGTTTTTTTGCCAGAAGCGTAGGACTTGGGATACAGCTGAGCACTTGAATTCCTCTTGGTTAGGATATGGCTGATTGTCCATCCACCCACAGGCTAGTTCAAACTTTTCAGTCAGTTTTTGTTGTCTCTGTTGTTCTTCCCTATGCCTTTTAATAGAAGGCTGGGATGAATAAATCTACGGTCTTGCTGCCTCTGCTAATTTGTAGTTGGGTAATAGTTTCTTTTGTTCTACCCTGATTTAGTCGTTGGGGGATCTGTGGATGAGACCTTGCTAGACATTGGATCCCACTGGATGGCCCTGGAAGATGATGCACTTGCTTCCTGGCTGACAGAGTTGTGTTTAAAATACCTTTCCCCCTTCAGCAGAGGATCCCGTAGTGCCACAGCCTCACTCCATCCTTCTGAGTTCAGCCAAGTACCACTGTAATGCTCAGCTTTCCAGCAGCATAGAGAAGCTGAGTCTTGCCTAAAGCCATGCAGCTTGTAGTCAAACAGGATGTGGCAGCATAATAGATGCCCCAGTATAATATAATGCCCCAGTATAATAGCTCCATTTCCCTAAAGGGTGGGGCCTGAAGCCTGGAGTTCTGATTCTCACTTTCACTGCTTGACCCTATTTTGTCTCACACATTTTATCCCACCAGTGAGCTTGTGGTTTGAGCTGTCTCACCCTTCCTCATCCCCATCAGACAACATTTCACAGCAGTCTAGGTAAAAAGTTTACACAGACCAAAACTTTGCAAGACATCACAATTCCTCACTTCACCCTTCCCTGCACCCCTGGGGTTTGTCAGCCCCTCCAAGTTCTCCCTCCTCCTCAGTCTTTTTCACTATGTGATTGTGGGGGGTCTTAAGAAAGGCAGTAACCTCACAGTAAATACCAGCCTTACAATAACTGCCTTGCAGCCTGGAGCCCTGTGTTGTTTTATTGGAATTCTCAGAGAATTACTTGCTCAGTTGGATAACACAGGCTCGGGTTGGTTCAGTTCAGTAGTTCCCTTTGTCTCCTTCTACCTAGTTTGTGCAAAACCTGTTGGGTCCTTTTAGGTTAGAAACCTTGGTGCTGTGCTGACAAGGCAGCCTGTGCTGCCAGGTCATACCGGGGGCCAGAGGCACCAGGCAAGGATACTGTTGAGCCCTTTGATGAGTAGTGAAGCATTAGGAGTCATCTGCAAAAGGGTTAAGAGGAAAAGCTCAAAATGCTTGCAGCACCTCCCTGTCCCACTGTGCATGCTTGGACAGTGAAATGCACTTTCCTCAGGCCCTGAACTACCCAGTTAAAAATTTCAAGACTTGCTGTGGTGCCTATGTCTTTTCCAGACATGTAAGTGGGCCGTGAATGTGCTGAGGGATGGATTTTAGGTCCAAAAGGTTGGTGCGCAGAGAAATGATGGGTGGGTCTCCAATCCCCTCTCCAAGTCTTGGGCAGCTGTGTGTATTGGCACTGCAAAGATGTGCTCATGGGATGTAGAATGACAGCAGAAAGTAGACAGACCCTCCAACAGTACTTTTTACTGGAGAAAATATATACTTTCACCTGAGCACTGTCTTCAGTTTAGGTTTGTTTTTTCCTCTTCTGAGTTTTTGAGGGTTGTTTGTGTATTTTGGTTAAGCTTTCGGAGTTTCCAAGGCTTCTTGTATTGTATTGCTTCTGTCTTCTACTGGAAAAAGCAGGAAGACTACAAACAAAAGGAGCGAGGAAGTAGAAAGATCTCACTATTTACTGTCTATATTGGTAAGGTGCTTGGATGAATTTCCACAGGTCTTCTGTGTTAAGAACTTTATCTGAAAATTACTTCAGTTGCTTTGTTTAAAGCGTGTGTGTGGAGTGTTTTCCCCACATTTCATACCGCTTTGAACTGGAAAAACGTAGAAAACAGTCAAGAACTAGGAAAATCTATTATTTCTTTTGAAAACTAACAAGGTTTTCTTGATGTCTCCACCACTAAGTTTTTCATGATGAAAAATGTTGTTGAAGTACTTTTTATGGAAAAACTGTTTGCTCTTGAAGCCTCTTTCTTCCACTTTGAGTGTTCTTTCGGAAATTTTTTGAGGGAAAAGAATGCTTTTATTCACTTGCCAACTTCCAAAGTGTTGCCTCAGAACTGGGATAGAGCTGCAACTCACCTGTTTATTGTAGTTACACAGATTAATTACTGGTTTAAGTATGTCCTGTTTACCAAGTTGTGAGGTTCACATGTTATGACAACTTCAGTGTCTCTTACAGTAAATGGCAAAGGGATTTAGGACTGTGGGTAGGTGCTTTTTACCTCGTTTTTTAATTCTGAAAAAAATGTAATGAAAATAACTTAAATAATGGGAACATCCACATTTTCATTAAATAAACTATTTTCTTCAAAAAAGGAAGATTAGTTCACCTGCTTCAGGGCAGAGTCTAACCACTCATTGACAGAAATTGGGAAGAAACTTCCTTTCAGGTAGTTGTTCCATCTCTCTCTGTTTGGTATTTATCATACTTTCTTTTGAAACCCAGGGTGTCAGCCACTGCCAAAGGACTCTGCAGGTTGAGCAAGACAGTCTCAGATTAGGTTGATTACTTGATGGCCACCTCGAGTAATTCTTAGTCTTTCATATCTTACTTAAACATCCATCCATCTTGTTTGATAATTAAATGTTGATGAGATGAGACTCCCTACAGCCTCGCACTCTCTGTTCCTTCGTGGTACTGCTACTAATCCCTGGATTCTACTTCTCTTTCAGAAGATGCTACTCAGGAAGAATTTTGGAGTGAAGACTAGAGTTATTAAAATTCGTGTAAGTTGTTCTTTTCTGGTGCAGTTCCTTCATCTTTCCACATATATCTAAATGTGGTGATTCTCTTTGAACATCTACACCCGCAAGATTATTTCTGGAAGATTTCTGTGGCTTGATCAGCTGCATAACAGAAGTTGCTAGTCTAGAGTATGGACTATGGTTGCAATTTAGATTGGGTGCTGATGAGGCTAATAATACCTCGGCTTTTCCAATTTGGAGACTAAGCTTCCTTGCAGTGGAAGTCTATATCTTGCGGTATGAGCTCATAAGTTATGCATAGTTGTCCTGTAGGGTGTCATTTGGATCCTCCTTGACCAAGGGAAGTGCTGAGCTGAGGTAAGAAATGTTGTCCGATACTGGTGGATAGCTGCAGAATAGAGACTGGCTGTGTGGCGCACTGGTGTCTACAGAACTGAGTGGGATGTGGGACTGGATAATGGCAGATGAGCGCTAAATAGCGTGGATGGCTTTGCAGCTGGACTGACACAGCAGTGTCTGAGCATCTCCTGTTCTTGAGGACACACGTGCCTAGCAGGGCTAGATTTGCTCTGCTCTCCTCCTTGTAGTCTTTGAGTCTTTGTCTCTAGTACTTCATCCACTGACTCTTCAGCCCACCCTGTCTTCTTTGTGGGTACCTTGGCTCTCTTTTGGTCAGTGCTTTATGGTTCTGCGGGAGATTTGTGCATGACCTTGCACACTGGAGCCAAAACAGTATACTGAACTCTATGTGATCCTCCATGTAATTTGCAATAACCAGGTGAAACCAGGCTGGGGTGAAGAAAACAGATATCCTTTGTGATAAAAGTACTACTTTTACTGCAGTAATTATAGCCTTGTAAGGCGGATGAATAGTAGACCAGTAGCCCTCAGGGTTTACACCTTGCTCAGGAGGAAATGGGACTGATGCCTTTGTGTACCTAGAAGTGCTGCTGTTTATGGGCATGCTGTTGAGTGCCCTTGCTTGTCATCGCGTTGTGAGTGAATTTGGTATTGGAGAGGTGGAGGAACAGGTAGGGCTGGCTAGAGCTGACTGGTATTTCTCCAACTCTTCATGTGACTTCTGCCAAGGCACTTCAGTGTTGTCTTCCAGCAGCCCCACGATGACCTGATACTTCTGATTGCACAATTAATCCTGATCTGTTATGTATTCTCTTGCTCTCCAGCCTGGATTGTTTTCAGTGGAGCCGTATCCTTCCGTGTGCTGTGAGCTCTTCCCAGACTGTGCCTGTCCTGAATTCAGACCTACCATCCTGCCAGAATATTTTAGTGAAACTTGTTTGTCATCTTCCTTTATCCCTACCCCATGTGGCTTTGCTGTTGTTTTTTTCTGGATGTCCCTGGACTGCAGCTATTTCCAGTGCTGCTTGGTGTCAGTCCCCTAGTCCCTGTGGTTTCAGCAGTGCTTTGGTGGGGTGGTTTCCTCTGACACCTTGAGCTCATTATTGCATCTTGTTCTTGTGCCGCTGGAGAATCTGAGAGGCAGAATTATCCCTTTGCTTCCTACTGAGCCCATGTCAGCTTGCACTAAAATAAACAGCGGAAACTGAGAGCACACCGTTCTGACAGACGGTACAGAATCCAGGGCTGGGACAATGAATCTCTACCTGAGGTGCTTATGTGGTTTCCGTGACAACAGCATATGATGCTTCAGTTTCTTGTTAGTCTGTCATGGTGGCAGAGCCATTAGGTGAAGGAGCATTTTTGCTTCCATTTTTTAAGTGATTTTGAATGCTCTCTTCTGTGTGCCTAGCTTAGAAAATAGGCAGCAGGCCCCTGGCAGAGCACCTTGCCAAGGTGCCTCAACTCTGGTAGTAGCTGAGAAAGGCCAATATCTCTGAAGGATGATGCTGTACTCTGATCATATAAAAGGAAACCTCAATGCAGCCAGTAAGAGATACTTGGCACAGGGTTCCTTCTCACTGTTGCCCAGCAGCAGGGCAAGAGGTAACGGGCACGATTTGGAATGCAGGAAATTCAAGTTGCTTGGAGAAGTTGTGGAGTCTCTGTCCATGGAGACATTCAAAGTATGCTAGGACATGGCCTTGGGCAATGTGCTCTTGCTGACCCTGCTCTGAGAGGGGGGTCAAATTCGCCTATCTCTAGAGATGCCTGCCAACCTTAGCTATTCTGTGATTTCTGGCTCTTGCCCAGTTTTCAGTAATGGAGTCAGAGTACACTGGAAATTTTTTCAGTTGGAAGGGCTGTTCTGAGGCTCTATTGAATGTGGCCTTTTGCAAAGCATGGTAGCAGGAGGCAAGGTAAAAGTCTTGCTTCTCTTTTGTTGAGGGTCTGGTGACACAAATTCGTTGTTGGGGCTTTGCCATTGTGGTGAGGGTTGAAGAAAGGAAGAGAGATCTCTCCCGGCAAATGGATTGATGAGCTGTTCTGGGTTTGAACCAGCCAACAGTCTGTGTATTTGAACAGGAACCATCATGATCTCAGAGGTCTTTTCCAACCTTGTGATACTGTGATACCATGTGAACCAGTTTGCTTGTGTTATTTTAGCTCTGAGAAGCCCTGATGCATGAGTTCTCCTGTTTCAGCATAGGTAAAGAGCATGCAGTCTTTCTGAACTGAGGTGGGCAGCAATGTCCAGACAGTGTACAACTGGATGGAGATGCAGTGAGTGAACTGATCTGAGGAGCAGGCAGGCTACTGATTGTTTATGCCAGGGCTTTGAAGCAAGGATCCCTAATTTCTCCCCTCAGTTCTTCTGCTGCGGAAGAACTTGAAAGATAATTGCTTACTCCCAATAGTGACCTGCTAGTAACATCTATGAAGCAATTTCATCCTGTTTTACTGAGGACAAGGTCACATGGTTCTGAGATAATATATACTTTTAAAAATTGTCTACTCCTGGCTTATATTTTGATTGTCTTGACATCTCAGGGCTTTGTTGCCCTGTTAGGATGCAAGATGTTGCTCTCTTATGCATCATCCCAGCTATGCTCTTCTTCTGTCTTCTGCTGGAAGAGTCTCCCATGAGAAGGTGAGATAGAGGAGCAGTGTCTCTTGCCCTTTGGCACTGAAGCACACTTTCAGCCCTTGGAAATGTTCATGATCCTTTGGAGCTTTACTCAAGCAGGTAACCTAGGTTGAGGTTTGCTTCTCCACATGCAGTTTTAACACTAAGGTGTCACCCTAGCATTGCTCCTTGTATTTCAGCTTCCTGTGGGCCAGTTCAGATGGTGTTAAGCCTACGGCCTTTCCACTTGCTCAGCAGTTCTTCTTAAGCAGGATGATGGGACAGTGATGTGACAAATCTAAAAACCTAGACTGACTGAGGTAGAGGGGTTAATAAACTTCCAAAATATGTATCAGCTCAGTCAAGTTTGAATTTGTTTCAGGAATAGCAGCTGTGAGAGGTCAGAGCCTACAGTGCAGAGAAAATAATATTAAAAAAAAAATCTTGCTTCTGTTAGCCCTCAGTAAAGGATACAGGAACAGGAGAATCAGCCCCTGCTGGCAGGTGAGCAGCGATAAATTGGAGGTGACAGCATGTGTGGGAAGTAGAGATTGGTACGTAATAGATACATATAGCATGTGTCAGTGCAAGGTGGAGGGTAGATGGTGGGCCTCCATCAGTACTACACGGTGAGGTGGCCAATATGTGTGTGCAGACCTGGTCACTGGTGCCCCAAAGTGTCAGTCAGTGTAATGTCTGTAACTGGAAGCAAGGCACTATGTGTGGGTGAGGAGAGTACACACACGTGTGTGGTATTTTAGCATTCAGAGCATGTTTATGTGCTGCAGTTGAGTGTTGGATGTTGCATGGAGACACTTCCTTAGCACTGGAAGGAGGATGACTGTGCGCACATGTGCTCAGAGTGTAACTGCCTCTGCCCTGAACCAGGCTTGGTCAGCTGTAGCCAGCTGTGAATGCAGAGACCCATCTTCCAGAGTCTTTCTGTAGTGCCACAAGTCTTTTCTCCAGACCCTCTTACGGTGAGGCTTAAAAAGTCTATCACCTGGTCCTATTCCTGCTCTTCTTTCACAGACTTCTTCATGCAGTCTCTGAATGGGATTGATGCAGCTAGGCTTACCTCAGCAGCAGTAGGTGGGTAGGAGATACAACTGGCAAGCCCCTGGGTATCTTGAGAGCTCATGTTGAGGCATGCAGCGAGGGAGTAAGGATTTCAAGGCCAATCTGATAACCTGGCTGATCAGAGAGATGTTTTCTGCTATGTAAAAATAAAATCAGAATTTTAAATTGGAACATAAACCTCTTGTGCTCTTGCCTTGATTTTATCAATGTTGAGAACACCCTCCACTTGGACAGGGTCCAGATCACTGGAATGACTTCCCTTGTCTTATCTCTTGCATCTGCATCCTAAAAGGCCACTGCAGAAACATGCTGGGTTTTCTTCTCCTAGAACAACAGATCTTTTCAGCTTGGAACTGAGCAAGGAGATATGCTGACCTGAGCCTTCCTGGCAGATGCCTGAGCTATTCACAGATGAAAGGCATATTAGTTGACAGAGCAGTATTGGGTGCAAACTGTGGTTCTAGCTGCACAGCATGAAGTGAAGAGTTATAAAAAATTACAGGACTCTGTGCGTATACATACATGTATGTGCACACACATATATGTTGTCCCTTCCACCACAGGCTCTCAAAATGCTTTGCAAGCACTGCTAGATATAACATCCCAGAGACAGATAAATATAACAATTGCAATTTTGGAGTGAGTTAAACTGAGAAACCAACAGAAAATGTGACTTGCCTGAAGAGAGGGAGTGTGAAAAGAACTGAAAGTTGGCCTTTGATCTTCAAACCATGTTCCTTGAGCTGTGTCCTTATTCATACCATACAGTCTAAACAGCTCTGATCTCTCAGGCAGCAGGGTATCAAACGGTCATGGTTGTCTTTCAGGATGTGTTTGAGTGCCTAAACCTGAACCTGCCCTTTAGAAGTAACCAGAGACTCATCTCTGTAGCCATCCATAGAGTCATAGAGTCGCCTGGTTGGAAAAGACCTTTGAGATCGAGTTCAACTGTACCTGTCCACTACTAAGCCATGTCCCTGATAAACTTGTCTACCCATCTTCTAAACACCTCCAGGGATGGTGACTCAACCACCTCCCTGGGCAGCCATTCCAGTGCCTGACAACCCTTTCAGTGTAGAAATTTTTCCTGATGTCTGATCTGAACCTCTCCTGGCACAACTTGTGACCGTTTCCTCTCGTTCTGTTTCCTATCACTTGGGAGAAGAGACCAATACTCACCTTGCTACCGCTTCATTTCAGTGATCTGTAGACTGTGATGAGATGTCTCCTCAGCCTCCTCTCCAGGCTAAACAACCCCTGTTCCCTCAGCCACTCCTTGTAGGATACTTGGGTTACTTGCTGGGCAGAGGCTATCGTGGAGATTTTGGCACTTCGGCTCCCTTGGTAGGCTCTTGCTCCTGTTGATGGGCACACCTCTGCTGAGCAAGATGGAGAAGGTCCTTTTCTAAGTGAGAATGTGAATATCCGTTTGCTTACTGGGGAAGCCAGCTCTAACTATACTCCTCCCAACCCAGCCTGCTGAAGGTCTCTGTACAGCAATAATTGGCTCTGGAGGACTCAAGCCCTTGGTCTGAATAATTCCTGACAAAAGATTTTGTCCAGACTTTCCACAGTGTGGGGAAGGGCTCAGTGTAGCTGAAGTGGGAATGCCTCTGTCTATTAAAAACTATCCCAAACATCTGGCTCCAGACATTGTTTTATTTAGCATCTCTTTTACTGGATTTCATGGCAAAGGCTAACCAGCCTTCAGTCTGTCTATAGCAGCCAGAAGAGGGACTGTCATGTCTCTCTTCTGCTTCCTTAAAAGAATTTTTATTGCTGCCTGCTTTTCATAAATTCCTGCCATGTATACCCTTGCCCCCTTTAAATCATGTAAGTGCTTGCAGAATAGACGTTGTGGAATAACCAAGAGCTCTGTAATCCAGACAGCACCATGGAAGTAGTGAGCAGCTGGTGAGTCAGGAGACTGATATCCTGTTTTCAGCACTGTCCTTGCTTTGTGATCTAATGTGGGTTGTGAGTCTGGTTTAAGAATGGGGGGATGGGGAGGGGTAGAAAGAAGGTTAGGACTGAGGTGCAGCCCAGTGACCGGCTGCTTCTGGAACAGCCCTGTGTGTCGGTGGTGGCAGTGACTAGTGCACCATGGTTCAAGGTGCTGGGAAGCAGCACAGTGTGTTTCACAGAGAGGGGACAGATTTGGGAGGACAGCGCTGCATCTGGAGCAGAGAGAGAAGGGCAGGGCATGGCAGACGGTCACAGCAGCTCTGTCTGTCACTGTTTTTCTTGCAGAGCTTCAAGTCCACGATGGCGGATCAGGCACATCTTCTACCACCACACAGGCCCGCTGTAGTTACTCCCTGATCCCCTTTGTTTGCGTGGCTGTGGGAACCTGGCACCAGTTCTCTCACCCAGTCCCCAGAGCTGTAATCCTGTTTTCTCACACACCTCTCTTGTAATACACCCACTTCCTGTGCTTGGCTTCCACAGCTGGGGCGGTTTGTCCAGAGGCAAGTGCACTGTGTCAGCATGCGTTCGCAGCCTGCTCATGCCAGAGTAATTAATACTCACTTTGCAGTTTTAATTTGGGTTCCTTTTAAGTTGAAAGCAGTGTGCTGCTCTGTGCCAGCCTGCCTGGCTGGAAGGCATCAGATTGCTCTGGCCTCATGCAGCCTGGAAGCTGCACATGCCCAAGTACACACCATGCAATGGCTCTGTGAGAGGCATGGTACTTGGGGTTCCTGGCCTGGAGTGAGAAGGACTGTGAGAGCAGCTGACTGCAGTCCTTCTGGAGGGAGGGTGTTCCTGCCACACAGGGAGGGCTGGAGAGGGGAAGAAGGAAAGGACCAGGTGTGGTCACTTGTGTACAGACCTAAACTGCTAAGGACTCAGATGTAGTTGAGAGATTTAGGGCCAGATTGTGCCTTACCTGTGTCTCTGCTTGCTTGGAGCATTTCTTATGCCCACTCTTCTTCCTGCTCAGGCACACATAGACACTGTGGTGCATGCAAGAAGTACTGCAGATGTGTGCAGGGAAGCACAGGCTATTTTATATCAGGAATGGTTCATTCACTTCTTCCTGAGAGATTAGTGTGACCTTCAGAAGATGATCTTCATTGGGACCTTGGAGCAGTGAGTTCCCCGAGTTGGCTAGGGAGCACTCACAACCTGCTCCTCTGAAAAGGGACAGATGGGTCATTCATCAAGCAGTCTCCTTCCTCCAGATTGTCAGGTAGGCAAAGTCAAAGCTTCCAGTCAGCTTTCTCAAAAACACATATCAAACCTGTGTGAGAGAGAGAAGAAGAAAGACTTATCACACTGGTGCCTGTAGTTGAAACTGGCCTATTTCTGCTTTTGGGCAAGTGACCAGCAAGCATCTGCTAAGTTCTTTGAAGTACTTTCCAAAAACGTTCAATGTTGTCTGTCTGGTGACACCTCTCTAAGCCTGGTAGTTGCTATCTGACAACTCTGCACACATTTGCAAATGTTCGATAGAATTTTTAATACTTTTTTTTCCTTTCTAAGAGGAAGAGTGATGTGTTTGTAAACCGTTGATCTGCTCTTTGCAATGTGGTTGCATAGAAGGATGTAGGTATTAGGCAGCCTTACAGTGGTGGAGGAAGTCAAACTTTTCAACCTTTTAGGGATGGGTGATGGACAACACAGGAAAACACTACTAACTGCAAAGTTTTGTTTTCCTTGTCAGAACAGCATTTTGAGTTGACTTTTCCTTATCTTGGAAGAGAAGGAAGAAGAGTAGTCTTAAAATGAAGTTCTGTCATGGTCTGTCTTTTAGCTATTGTCTGAAATTAAACCTCATATGAACCTGGGAGTGGAGGAGAGACTTCCAGGAGGGAAGCAGTTTGCCTTTGAAAAGGTATTCTTTGAGGTACTCCAGGCCTGTGACTGGAATAAATTGTCAAAGGCCCTATTGAAGTTAATGAAGAAGCAGTTAAAAGTGAATTGCTGCTCCACTAGAGGAGCTGGTCCTGCTTGTCAGTGACTTATTTCTTGCAAACTGCCTGAAGCGAGATTGTAATTGAAAGGAAATCACCTCTCATCAGAAGGTCTAAACACCTAGATGTTAATTCATTCATCCTGGCTGCCAGCCTGTTGTGAATGTATTATGCACAAGAGAAACTGAGGGACAGATGATAGGAAGTGGCTTGGTCAGGACCATGTCTAGAGTTACAGATGTAGCTAAGAGCTGGCCTGAGGCCTTGCCTTGCTCACAGCTGATGGTTTCACACATTGAAGTTGAAGTGTCACCAGTTTGTTTCCTAACCACATGACAGGGGTGAGAGGAAGTGGGACGAAGTGGAATTAAGAGTAGTGTACCTGTAAATGCTCCACAATGGAGTCTGACAGCCTTCACTCTCTCTCTGCCCTGCTGAATTATTGGTCCTGCCTTTGGCTCTGTCCACTGCTGGGCAAGGCAGCTGTCTCGTGAGCAGGCAGCGTCACAGGCGGGCATCTGTCTTTGCCAGGGCTTTTCTGGGGATTTATTCCTTTCCACACAGGGTGGTGGTGGGAATCGGATGTGCCTTTGCAACTTGCAATTACATGGTGCCTTTCATCCCAAAGGACTTCTAACAAGTGAGTCTACACACTGCAAAGGGATCATTCACCCACCACTGACAGGCCTCCACCACTGGAAGGCAGCATCCTTTAAACCAAGCTCAGCACCATTTTCACGAGTTCTGGGGCCCAAGGTTAGGGAAGAAGGGACTCCTGTGCTGAATTGGCCCTGAGTAAGGGACAGGTTGGCAGAATGCACAAGCTGATCTGATTTTAATCCTGCCAGGATACTAGAGCTCTTATGAAAGAGGACCAAAGAGTATTAAGCAGGGCCTAGTTTTGTATCACCCCTAGCACACCACTCCCTTCTAAGACATTGTTGTGTTAGGTAACTTCATTTCCCCCCTCCTGTGGGGATTGTCATTCCCACAGCTGAAAGCACGCTTGGAGCTGTGCTTGCATTTGCTTTGTCTGAAGAAGAGAGCCGCGCTTCTGTGGAATCATGAGTTCAAAATTAAGTTATTTCACAATTTGCATCTGGGATATCTTCCCAGACCTCATAGGGGTAAGGGATGAGTTTCTAGGAAGAATGTGCATTAGTATTAGGTTTATCATTTACCTGTTTACTTTCTTCCTATGTACTTTGCTGAAACAGAGTTATGTTACAGATTGGTTTATGGAGCAGTTACCCATTTCTCTGCTTTCTGAAGGTGGTTAATATGATTGAAATTCTGCCATTTCTTCTGTGGTGTTTAATATTGCTAGTTTCTTTGAGGCACTTGCATCCGGTCACTATCTGTACCACCTCTAGGTATGCTTCTTTGTAGCGTGCTTCAGCTACGTTTGACGCCTGGTTGCTTATTTACCACCTATATTTAATGGTGCTAATGCAATTGGTGACTACAGTACAGGGTTGCAAGAGTGTATACATAGGCATTCCTGTGTAAGGGAAGAAGTGTGTGTGACTGAGGCAGTGTGTGCATGGTTGTTTGAAACAGGTGTAACACAAGCCACAATCTGGCTCCCTTAAGAACTCATGTAACTTAAATGAGGCAGCAGGTACTGAAACTACTTTCTGCTCCAGCCAGTTGTATGAGCAAGTGATGAGCTGTGCTCTCTTGGTCTGTCCCCTGGATGCAAGTGGAGTTTGGACCCTGTTTGACTTGAGTTACAATGTGAGTGGACAAGGTTTGAATGAGCAGGGACAGCTCTCCTTATGATTTCCAAGTCAAGAGGAGGTCTGTGTGTGGACAAGTAACTAGGGAAGTGTACGAGTACTGTGGAGAACCTGAAGTGTGTGAGAGCAGGTGAGCATGTGCAAGTGAACATGAGTGTGTGTGACAGAGCATGCATCTGAGCCTGTGTACCCTCCTGCCAGCAGCTGAGTGCTTGTGTCTCAGGCAATTTTCCAGCTGTGTAAATACATTGCTTAACAAATTGAGGGCTCTGGTTAATGATTGCCATTAGTGCAGGGCCCATATTAGGCTCCATTTTAGGTGAGTTACCCAGCTGCCTGAATGCCATTAGAGTGAACACACTAGCCTTTAATGTCAAGCGTGGAGTGTTTGTGCTCTGAGGAGCCTCTGCAAGAGCTGTCCTGGGGTTGCTCAGCAGGGGCTGTCATGCAGGTTTATGGCAAGCTCTCTGGCCTGCTGCTGCAGCAGCAACTCTTAACAGCCTTCTGTAGTCGAAGTGATGTCCCAGGCATCACAGGCTGGTGCAGGGCACCCAAGGGGAAGAGCAGGCTGACTAGGACACTTGCCCAGACTACGGGGAGTCAGCTGGCCTGAGCTATGGGGTGGGAGGAATGTATTCCTCTCTCTGGCAGCCAGCCCTATCCATCTTCTTTCTGCAAATACATCTACAGAGCTTTGCCTTGTGGTACTCATCTGAGCCAGACCACCACATGCTGTGATCCCAAATGGTGTTGTTGACTAAGCCAGATTAGGCCTGGTCATCCTTTGAGCAGGATGTGAGCTCCAAAGAAAACATGCTCTTCTTCAAGAAGAGAGTGATTTGGTGCTGGTGCTCTTTCTTCCCTTCACCAAGGTCCCTAGCGGAGGTGCTGTCCTGTTAGTCGTGGAGTAGGTGCAAGACAGACCCATACTGCTCGAGGTTATAAATGACCAGATTGGTCACGGTGTTGCCATGAAGGAGGGCAGTTGCATTACTGCCTCTCCTGCTACTTCCAGCAGCTGGACACAGGGCCCTTCTCGCCCTCCCCTTGCCTACTGTTGCGGTGGGTGTGCTGTGAAAGCCAGCCATTGTCTTGTGGCTACTTGAAAGGTGCCACAATGAAGAGGCAGGATTGGGTGCAGCCTAACCACTGTGAATCTCTGCATCCTCCTGTGTCTTCTCATATCCTTGTCCTTCTCAGCCCTTGTTCTGTGCTCATCTCCTTTGTTGTACCCCTGGGAGGCTCTCTGCCCTACACATTGGCCCCAGAAGAAAGCCCAGAGAAAAACTCCAGCGTGCCTTCCCACCCAAAGCCTGGTGAGTTTTGTGGATGACTTTCATCTGTTCTTTGGAACTGTCTTTCCCCAGCTTCTTCTCCATCTGGCAGCCGCCAGAAACGAACTGATTCAGCTGCCTTCCCTAATCCTGTCTGGCATTTCAAAATGGAGGGGACTGCCAGGTTCTTTGTTCCCATTCCCTCTTGGCACTGGCAGGGGACCTTCTCTGCTCTGGAGAAGCACAAATGTGCTGATTTATTCTGCCCCTTAGCTTTGAATAGGGGTTGCTATGTTACCCTCCAGCTCTGAGGCTTGCCAGAGCACACACCATATATAACCCCACAGCAGGTGGCTATTGAGTAGAGGCCCTTAAATCTGCCTCTCTTGTTTCTTATGTTGCTGGCCAAGGTGTCAGAGGGATGTAACAGGCCATGATTTGCTGGCTGAAACTCCAGGCACTGCTGATGCCAAGCACCATGTTGGCATTTCCCATTCTCAAGTGCCCATCTTAATTTACAGAGGAGGTACCAACTAGGCAGGAATACGCTACCCACACTGGCTTTGAAAGAGACCCTTTCTGACACGAAGGCTGCCCCATGGGGCTCAGCTGTGACCAAGATCCTGAAGGCAGAGACTTCCAGGCCCTGCTGCAGTGATGGCAGCACATGAGGTCTGGCTTGGACACTTGTGTAGCTCTCTCTAATTTGGCATGAGTGTTTGGGTGAGCCTGACCATTTGAGCAGCTTTCTGGGAAAAGTTGCACATGATTCTCCTGTGATGACAAGTTAAAACTCTGCCAGGATGGAAGCAGGTGGCATCAAAGCATCACTGTGGTGTGCTGCTAGGTGGTTGCAGCTGTCTCATAGACTGTACTTTGTGGTGCTATAAATGAATTGCTGTCTTAGAGGAGACAGCAGAGTTGGTAATTGTTCCTAAAAAGCCTGATTCTTTGAAGGACAGTCCCTTAGTGCAGATTGAGCAGGAAAAAAACATGGGTCTTGCTAGGAAAGGCCTAGAAGAGGGAGCAGGGACGCATTTAACACCAGAGTCCAGTTCAGTTCTCCTCTCACTGTGTTTTTTATAACCTCAGTGAAACAGTGGTAAAACCCTTCCTAGCAGTAATGGGAGTGAGATGAGGATAGGGAATATTTGCACTGAGTTTCTGAGCTGCTGGACGTCCCAGCACGTGACACTAAGTAGCTCACACCTATCCCTGGGGAGTGAAATCTGCATGATTAAATACTCTGCTGGCCTGTAGAACAGTGAGGCCTCGTCTCCTGGACAAGGATTGTCTGTGAAGCAACTGTCCCAGTGGTGCTTCTGCTTGCATAGGGAAAGAAACAAAACAAAGTTCCCAAGAAGTAAAAGGAAAACACTTCCTGTTTAACAGAATGTAGTCACGTCTTTGGCTCTGTAATTCTTCTGGAGATCCACAGTCTCTGCACCAACATAGTGGGGAACAGCATTTCTGTCCTGTCTTGCAGTGCAAGGAGTGCATGGGTATATCTGGCCTCCTTACTGTGGTTCTGCTCTGACTGTGCTCTGAACAAGAGCGAAAGGGTAGAGAATGGTCCTTGGTGGACATGGTGCAAACCAGGCTGTGAGGCTTTCAGGTGGGATCTTTTCCTCCAAGCATCTCTCAGCCATTCCTCATTGACTGTGGAGCCCAGAGCCAAAATTCTGGAGAGTTTCAGTGTGTTTGAGGCTTTATAGATGAAGAAAGGGTGATTTGTAAGTCCTTACTGGAGAGCTGTTGAAAAATAGGACTGAAGAATGAGTCTTCAGAGATGACTTTGTTTATTTCCTATCTCTAAAAGTGTGGTAGATCCTCCTTCAAGGCCAAGAGAATCTGAATTTAGCTTTGCCATGTGATGCCTTCTGGCAGTGATGCTTTTCTGACTCTGGGATTCTAAATGCATCATGGATATCCTGTTTCACTTGGTGGCTACCATGTGGATGCCAGGGACCTCAGTTCTGGAGCAGGGGGTGTATATTCTTGTTTCTCGAGGAGTAGGAGCAAGGGTACAAGCAAAGCATTTCACTGCTTTTGTTAGTGCTATGTGGTGCAACTTCAAGCATGACCGCCCATTCAAGGAGGTGTAATCGTACCAGAGAGGGGTGTGACAAAGCACTTGCAGAAAGAACTTCACTGTTGACAGCTTATGTGAGCACTGACTTTGTTTCTCTTTTTATTCCCCTGCAGAGCATCAACGGAGGCCGCCCATCGCCCCACTTTGTGTATGATCCATCCACCTTTGCCTTCCGTTCTCTCAGCACCTTGAAGCCGCTGAGCCCAATAGCTCCAGTGGAAGAACCGTCATGTGCCTACTGAAGGAGTTTCTCCGAAAACCTCAGGAACTATCAGCCAACCACCTGCCTGGCAAGGAGAAGGGGAGGTGGCAATACTCAAGGGGGTGGGTGGGAGAAGAAGGGGACAATGGCACATCTTTGCAGTACAGCCTCTCTGGCAGCAGGAAACATATGGCTTTGCAGCAGTGCCTGTTTTTGTACCACTGCAATATCTGAATAGTGGCATCTGGAGAGATTTTTGTCTTTCAGGGCAAAAGAAACCAGTCAGGTCCACAAACTGCAAGGGCAGCCACCAAGTAAGTGCCAAAGGCAGGGATGATGGAAGCTGAAGATATTCCAGAAGGGTTCAGAGGCTAGTGTGACCTTCATGGCAGCAGGGATAAGTGATCAGGATGTGAAACCAAGTCCAGTCAGTTTCCCAAGAGTACTTGGGTCTACAGTGCTTTGCTTGTTGACCTGTCTGTTCTTCCTCTCAGAAGTAAGCTCAAGATTGGAGACAGAGGCTATACAGGGCTGCCTGCAAAGCAAGAAGATCCCTCTCTGAGGCTGTTTTAATTGCATTCACTTCAAGCTCTCTTCAGTGGAAGGACACTTGGAGAGAGAGGTTGGGGGGGAATAACTGGCACATCTAGCTGCATGTTCCAGCAGGTTTGCTGGTGACTCGGTAATATTGTCTAACATGGAACTGAAATGGGAGGCATGAGCTTCTCACTGATAGATCAGAAGTTAGAGTAAAATTCCAGAAAGAAAGCCTGTGTTCAGCCAACCAAGAAAATACAGCGCCCACCCTTAGCCCTTTCAACATGGTCAGAAAGAAGAACTTGGGGGGTGACTGTGTGCTCTTGGATCTCCTCTCTGCTGAAGCTATCTGTGTTCTGGGGTATGCAGCACTTTTCAATAGCATTGTCCCAATACCCCGCTGCTCTAACACAATGCCGAAGGTAAATGCTGTCATCAAATCTAATGTTTCCAGCAGGCTTTCCACTCCCCTGTTATGCTGGCTGTTAATTGCAGGTAGGCTCTTCTTGTGTCAGTAGCATGCAGTGGGAGAAAGAGGTCTCTGTTTTGTGGCCACCTGTTGGTGGAAGAAACAAGGGAAGTTTGGCTGTGAGACGTCTCCTAAGGCAGTTAGGGTTGTGCTAGGCCTTGCTGCCGCTGGAGTTTGGCTGATATCTGGCCTTAAGGCTTGTATGTGTTTTGTGCCACAAAGCAAGCAAGCTCTCACCTCTTTTGATGAGGCAGAGGAACAAGGCATTTTCCCTTGCTGCACCTGGTGGAGAGGGTAACCTCTTTGTCTAGGTGTTTCCCTCACCTTGAGCCTGTGTCTTGAGTGCAAGGGGTAGTTTACTTCTTGTCTGGATCAAGATGAGCAACTATGAGTAATACAAAATATTTTTTGTTTTTAAATCTGCTCCAGTGTGGAGGTCTTTGATGCCACTCTTTGGATGAGACCACTGGTCAGTCCACCTGCCAGTAGAGGCTACACAGTGAACCAGCATTCACTGATGCTTTCTGAACCCTTCACTGAGACTCTTGGGGGAAACCCAAAGGCTGAGGAGGCCTGGGGACCTGAATTCCCCACCCCTACCCTCCTCCCTCCCTAACCACCTCTCACTCAGGCAGGCAGAGCAGCTGGGCGAGGTGGTGAGGGGACATCTGTCCTGATGCTGCCCCAGCTCTGCCTACTCTTTGGCTCCAGACTGTCACAGCTGGGCCATCCATTACACCACTGCCACCTTCCAGGGGCTGCTTGTGTTTGCTGGTGAGGTAGCTCTGGCAGAGCTTTGTGGTTCCCTGCAAGAGGTCCCTTCTTCCGACAGTGGCCAATTCCTCTGATGATTCCTCCTGCCCCTGTAGAGACTAAGCTTATTGTGTTTTGATGGCACACCTCAGCTTTTTAAACTGCTGCCAGATCAAGCTGACCAGTGCAGGAGAGGAAGAATTGCCCCTTCGGACCAAATCCTTGTGCTCAGGAAAAGGGACAGCCATAGCCTGGTACTTGTCTTGAAAAGGCACATTCCCCCTGCAAACGGCTGGGATGGCACCCCCACATGGCCCTGTGACCCAAGGCTTTGCTCAGTGAGAGCTTCGGAGGTACTTGGCCCCAGAGACGTGTTTTTGCCAGCAGGTGTGGCAGGCTGGCTTCCCCTGGGGTGGGAGCGGGGAACAGGGATGTCCTGCCAATATCGTTGCCTTTTAGTACTTTTGTAAACTTTTCTGTCTTTTCTTTTTCAATCAGCAGAAAAAATAATAAAAAAATACCAACAATGAAATAAAGTGTAACAGCTGCTCTGTTCACACCTCTGGTGGGTCATGTGCTGGTGTTTGTGGACTGCAGTATAGGAGGGGGTGGAGTAGAGTGACCTGTGATACAGCACTGCCAGTCCCAAGGGCTCCCAAATACCAAACCATGTCTGCAAGAGAACAGCTTTGAAAACAAACTACCAAGAGCTTTTGTAAAATTGATGCCAAATTCTTTGTGTATAAGAGGATCTTCCCATGCAGCTGCTCCCTTTCAGGTTAGCCCTGATATGGTATATTGGCCCTCACTGAGAAGGTGCTCTGGGTTTTGAGTGACCTTCCTGTTGCTTGGGGATTGGATGTGACCTGGGTGGAGGTCTCCATCTCCAAAACACTGAAAGGTGGGTGAGCACACTGCTGGTCTTTGGCTTATAATTTTAGCCTCAGTAAGTCTTACATCTCTATCCCAAGATTCTCAGCAGCCCTTTTGCTTACAGCCAGAGTACTCATGGTTCTCTGTAGCATAACTCTAGCTCACTCTTTCCTCTAGGTTTTGCTCTAAAAACTCTATTTTAGGTACTAGTCTCTGAGCTGATTCTGGTACTCATAGCTCTCTATCTTGACTAACATCTCACAGTGCTGTTACCTATGTCCCCTTTTCCAAGGCCCCCTTGGAAAATTCTAGCTTAAATTCCTGTAGCAGTCCTACTTAGACTCATTCCCAGGAGACCTTTTCTGCCCTTCCCTGCAAGCTCTGATCTCCTCTAGGTTTCCTGCCATCTCTCTTATCTTGAAATCCTCCCCTCTCTGTCAGCTGCAACTCATTGTTAATTGGCCTTGGCCCATTTTCCAAGCACTGTAAAGTGGACTTGCTGGCTCCCCCCAGTCCTTTGCTTGCTTAGTTCCGTACAGAATTGTCTTCCTCTGTGATGTTTCTTCCAAAATAACCACACAACCACCTTTGAGGCCCTAAATGTTGTTCATAAAAGTGGTGGCCACTATGGCTCCGCAAACCCTGATCGTCCATAGGCTTCTGCCAGGTCCAGTTTGTATATAAGTATGTAAATGCATAGAGAGGGGTGTGTTGACCCTGTACCAGCCAGACCGTAGGTACTGACACCACGCCGAAGCCAGAGTGCAGCAGATGGAATGGCAGAAACTGGCATAAAGCCTTGCAGTGTGCAGTCAGCTCATTGACTGGTGTGAGCTGAGGTGCTGAGCTGCTTCTGCTGCCCCCAGGGCTCCCAGCATGGGTTAAGTTCACTTGTGCACACCCCCATCTATCCCTGCAAGCTTGTTTTAAAGACAAAACAAGGCACTTTTTCTGGTAAAACATGGTGATAAGCCTTGATATGGTGACAACTGAAGCTAAAAGAAAGCAGGTCACTGCTTTACACAGAAAGCTGACAAAGAAGGCAGGATGTTGGCCTCATCTGGATGCCAGACCCTGGCATAGGAGAAGGGTTTGCCAAAAATTACTGCGGAAGCCATCAGCAGAAACCTGGGAAACAAGAGCTGAGCTGTGGTCTGCTGAAGGTTTTTCCATGCTGTAGCCTCTGCACCCCGTTGCTACCTCTGGCTTACATCACTGAGGGGTTGCTCACCTCAGTGACTTCTAAAACACCTTGAGCAAACACTTTCTCTACTGCCAGGGTGCGCTGGGGTGCGAGTGAAGCACTTTGCAAGCTTGGTCAGCTCGGCTTAGGTCCCTCAGGACCTCTGTGTTGCTGGGGCTTCTGCCTCCAGAATTAGTCCTCCCACCAGATTTGGGTTATGGTTCAGTGGGGGAGCTTGGAACTTCTAAGCTGAGATCTCTCTGTGTTCTGAGCCGATCTCACTCGGAGATGTGCAGGTGTTTCTCTTCAGAGCACAAACCCTGCGAAGAGAGGAGGGCTGCTGTGCCAAGGTGCAGCCTGGGCACGCTGAACTCAGCTGTGTTAACCATCTGCAGGAGAGTGAATGGGGACAGGCGGCTGTTTGAAGAGCTTGGCCACGGCTTCTCTGTGATTTAAGTGGAATCATTTAGGCTAATGCTGTTCTCCAATTAAAGTAAATTAATTAGGTTAATGCTGTGGCCTTATAAAAATAACAGAGGAGCTAAGCTCATAGCAATGGCAAAGTGAGTTGTTATACCTGTACCCTGAGACTCTGTGTGTCCCTTCAACAGCCAGTGCACAACACCGACTCGTATTGTCTAAGCATTTTCTTATATGCATGTATGTACACACAGGCACACACATAATATATATGTTTATGTTTATGTACATTTCATTTGAGACGGAATCTCTGTTCTCTTGCAGTCATCCACAAGCAGGATGCCCTGTGCTCACCTGGATCTTTGTTTGATGGGGCTCGATGTGAAGCCCTCCTGCGGCACACTCACCATCTGTGTGCTGCAAAGCATGATGATGGAAAACTTGTGGAAAACACACCTACCACCCCATTTCTAGCTGTGTGCTGGGCGTTGACCTAGCTGCCTACCCACCAGATGATTGACTAGGAAAATGGACAAAATCAGCTGCTAGGGGCCAGGGTTCTTGCCCCAGGCTAGATGGAGTCCACTGAAATGTGGCGTGGCATAGAAACAACTAAGAAGCAGAAATTCCAGCTGGACAGACTGTCTCCTTCGAGCAGCTTAGGGCTTTCCCTTGCTATTTCTGAAGGTGCAAGGCATGTTGTGGCAAGGCAAGGAGTGGAAGAATGCGTTAAGGGTGTGTATCAGGTTAACGTATGGGATATGTGTCTCTACAGCATTTACAAGTGGCATTCGTGTTTATGGCACGTTATTTATATTTTAAGTGCAAGGAAGTCTTGGAAGAGTAAAGGCACACATGCAAGAAAGCAGGCATGCTAGGTGGATGCTGGTGGCTGTGCATCTGTGGCACAGACAGAAGGGCTTTGTGCTGGAGAGGGGCATGATTGAGGCCCTGTGTTTGCAGCTATCTGCAGATAGTGACCCATGGAGGATACATATTGCCAAGGCAAGGGTGGTGAGGAGTAATTCTTCGCTATTTCTGCAGTCTCAGCCATTTGTGATGACAACTGGCAGATTTTGTAATGCTTCATGCCAATAATGTTTAGGAGAAGTAAAGAAAAAATTACAAATGCCTGATCTGTGTCGTTGAGGCTTTCACCATTGAATTAAAAAGAAGCAGGCACCTGGACAATAGTGACTCAAAACAAAGCAATCTCGTTACAAAATAGAGTGATTGTACACTGTTCCTTCTCAAACAAGAACTTCAGGGGTGTCAAATAAAAGTAGCAGGTGGCAAGTTCAAAGCGAAAAACTAGAGGCAGATCTGCATGAAGCATGCGCTTGCACTGGGGGCTCTTGTGCCATGGGATGCTGTGGCTGCTCAATATTTATGTGGCTCTAGTCTTGAAAAGAAAGAAAAGTGAAGAAAAATACTCATTAGGAAACACTGCACAAATGCCACCTCCGGTTGAGGAGAGTAGTGAGGTAGAGGGTGTTTTGGTCACGGTGTATCAGCCCCATCTCGCTCTTCTCTGGGGCAGTGTCTGCTCCTGCCAGGGTTCAAGGCTCCGAACAGACATGGTCACTCTGGTTCGTTATAAAGTGCACCCTTGTTATTAACAAAAGCAGTTTAACCATATTTTGTTTTCTCAGACATAGTGCGTTGATAAAAAATGGCCTGGATAAAGTGTAATCCCAGGTCGCTGGAAGCCTGGGGCAAAACCCTTGTTGCTTTCCCAGGAGGTGATAGAAGGCCTCAGTGGTGACTTGGCTCTCATGTCTTTGATGATGAGGTTGGGGATGACCTGATGCATCTACGGAGCTGTTGGCATCAGGGAGTACCTTGAAACCTGGGCTGCTCGTTGATCTATCTGCATGGCTGCAAATGGGCATCCTACAGATTCCCTCTGCCCTCAGCATGTGGGTGCTGGGTGCCTGCTAGGAGGGCCACAGGTCATTGGGGATGTCTGACATCAGTCATGTCCCTTGCCGTAGCCAGGCTGAGCCTGAACTGCCTGTGGTCAGTAAGTGCAGAGGCTGGTTGTGTCGTTAAAAGCCCATGATATTTTTAATATCTTAAAAAATATCTTAGGATCATCAGATAGACTGGATACTTGCATAAGATGGGGCTCAGTTAATGATTATATTTTGTAATTGTAGTGGTAGGGGATTAAAGTTTGTTCAGCTGGGTGGTTAGATAATAGTGCAATTTATTAGCATGACTTTTGAACGAGGAGCTGGATATTTAATTAAATTAAGAACTTCCAAGCCGATGGTTTAGAAGTACTGTCAATAACTGGGAGGAGACTGGGAGGAGCTGACCAATGGGTAAAATTGATGACAGGTAATTTTTGGAGTACTGACCAACAGACACCCCTAAAAATCCCCTTGAAGCATAAGCAGAAGGTGCAAGGAATGATACGTATAAATTTGTGATTACATACAAAATGAATAATGTATGGCTTTGTGTAGTTTTGTATATAAATGAAGGCGATGAACCCCTTGAGGTGTGCTTGATTTGAGGGGAAAAAAAACCCAACCCTCCAAGCACTCAGGATTTGTGCAAACCTGAATAAACAAAGTCTCTAATGGAGATGTAGTTATTGGCTTATTGCACACAGGACAATAGGTCTGTATTTTGGACAACAGTTGCAAGGGCATAGCTCGGGGTCAGGTTTCCCAAGCGTCCACCTCTTAGTGGTTCAGGTTTGTACCAGGTGGCAGGATGGTGTCTATGTGCTATAGGAACAAAAAGAGTTTGGTTTGAGCAGCGTCTCAAGCTTACAATATGTGTATTATATATGTAATATACTTTTGGTGTGGAGGAATGCATTTGGAAAGCAGGGATGATGGTCCTTCAGTGACTGGTAACTCACATGGGAGTGAGCAAGCCAAAGAGGATGCAGCTGGAACAGCAGGGCTCTGCAGAAGAAGTAACATCAGTGATGAGAACGTTTAAGCATATTGGTATCTCACAATTTCCTGAGCTAGATTTTAGTGGGCTTATTCAAGAGGGCCGAGGAAATAGAAGATATATATACTTTGAAAACTTGCTCTGGCTGTAGCTGCACGCCAGCCTGGCAGGACTTGACCACATGTTTTCAGTTAACCCGGGACAGGATGTGCAGATAGCTCCAGACACATGAGGAACCCAAAAATCTGTTTTCCTTTTTGTGGCTGTTCACATCAGTGCCTGCTGTAATAATAACTTAGTCTGTTAGTGGGTTGCCCAGCATTTTATTGCATGTTCCCATGTGACATATTCACAGCATAGTAGCTCCAAGGTCAGATGAGTGGAGGAACCGAAAGTGCCATGAGGGCAGGGTGCCAAGTGAGGAGACGAAGGGAGACAAGAAAACTCCTTTGATGAGGAACGTGGTCAACATCCACGACAGGAGTTGTTTTCCAATGAAGGGTCCTCTGGGAGCTCTGCTCTCCTTATCCTGATATGTCCTGCTAATGTTGGTTAGGCAGCATCTGTCTTCAATGTAGTGGGTCTGTATGGTCACCATCACTAGGGGATGGTGAGACTTCAGTGTTCTGTAATGCTGGTGAGACACCTGCCCTTGCATCCCCACAGCTCTCCTATTTATCCACCTGGATCAGCTCCTCCTCCTGCCCTCCATGAATGCTACTCTTCCACCCTACCATGGCTTTTTCCAGTTCACCCTGTTTCTTTACCAGCTCTCCTGGTTTCAGATTCCTCTAAGATTCTGCACTGAGCCAGCCCAGAGGCTTTTGCACTGGGACCTTGGTGCAATTTCTCTTGCCTGACAAATTTTCTTATTCTCGTTTCCTTCCGTGACCACCTCGTTTCAGGCTTTAGTCTCAACAGCAAAAAAATTTAATGTAGACAAAACAACGTGTGATTCATGGAAATGGCTGAAGCATCTTTGCCTTTTTTTCCCAAAAAGGATAGCCAGAGTCTTCCAGCTTGTACTGTTTCATTGCCGAAGGGCAACATTTGACAAGATGTTGGTCATACACATAACACAGCTCGATCATACACAGCTTCTTTGAATCCTGAAAGCCTTTGTCAGATCTTCAGCACAGATCCTCCACAAGCCCTGTTTTGAAGAGAGATGTTTTGTCCTTTCCTGGCTTTAAACAGTTGCCCAAAATAAACTCTCTGCTATTTACTGGCATTGTTTTCTTTCTTGTGTTGAATGCTGATAAATAATCAGACCCATTATATTATATTCGTGTCTGCTCTAGTAGCAAATAATTACAACAATTACTATCAAATCAAAATGCTTCTGTTTCTCCTGGTGTCATTAGCATGTCCCAAACATTTTGTTCTTCTGGTTTAAAGTGCAGTAATAACATAGTCCAAGTGCAACACCCGGTTGAGCAGAGCTTCCCAGCACAGCAAGCTCCCCAGCCGTGATTGCCTCTAAGATGCTGCTAATTTTCAATCACAGTGTCAGATCCTCTTCTACCACAGGGAAAGCAACTGCTTAGCCTGTGATTTACCCAATTTATTCCAGTAATAACCGGGCTGGCTGTGTAGCCATCTGTCTGCTTTACGTACTCCTCCTGCCCCCACGCTCCACCACCGTGCAGACTGAGCCGTGTCTGTGGCCTTGCGACAGCAGAGAGAAGGCATCGCTTTGCCCTGACCATTAAATGGATCTCTGTGTGCTCAGAGAAAGGTATATTCCCCCCTCTGCTCTGCCCAGAAGCAGCAAGCAATGCTGTCCCTCTCTGCTGACCTCTGGATGTCGGCAGTGTTGCCTGCTGCAGATATTTCCACCAGGTAGGGAAGGAATAACCTCTTTTTAGGTAGGCCATGGCAGGCTGTTCAGGTTTCGACTCCATTCTGGCCCAAGCAGTGGGAACTACAGCCAGTTTGTGAGGGGGAAACAGGCAAAGAGTGGCTAAAGGAAGTGCCAACACAAAGACAGTGGAAAAATACACATTAGCCTGAATTTGTGTCCACAGACATAAAACCCATCATGGTCACATGGCTCTGTCTGTGAAGAAAAACACTGTATTGACTGCTTTATTATAAAGCCTTTAATTGAAGAGTCGAGTCCTCTCTCCCCTGCGTAATGTTATTCAAACACATCTGAACACAGCTCCTTCACAGCAGATGTTAGCCAGGGTACAGCCCTAAATCAGCAGTCATTCAGGATCAGTATTGCTTGAAACCTCTGGGTAAAATCAAATATAAATAGAGCAGAGAGCATTTGAAGCAATTGGAGTCTCGGGGGAGGTTCATTCCCTGTAACGAAGCCAAGAAAAGGGGAGATGATGCATCATTTTTCTAATGCAGTGAGGACGTGCAGAAGCTGGATTACTCCAAAAACTCTGAGCAGCACGTATGGTTCGTATTAAATCACCTAACCTTTCTATCTCCAGTGGTATTTTGGGGCTTTCATTGCTGTGGTGCTCTGCAAACTGTAGCCTTGTGATTGCCTTGGGGAGACAATGCAATATTTGAGGTAAATAGGATTTTACTTCTTGTGCACAGCGAAATACTGAATTTTCCTGCTTTTTTTTGAACTCTGATGGTGCTGCACAGAGAGAAGATCCTCACCTTGGAGCTGAAATGCTGGGCATAGTAAACAAATAATTTAGATCCTTAAAGAAACTGTTGGTTGTGCAAAGACTTTGCCCTGCATCTCCAGAGTCTGTCTGGATGGTCTCACTGCAAGGAATCATAGAATGGTTTAAGTCAGAAGGGACCTTAAACATCTTCCGTCCCAGGTACAGAGTGCATTTCCTTAAACCCCAATGTTGTCTGTCCATCAAAGAGGTATTTCCTACCAATTCCCAGCTGTCAGATTCCCTTTGTGCTTGGGGATAGTGAGGCTCTGACCATCCAGGCTTAGCTGCATCTTAGGGCAATGTCAAGGCACTGCTTCTTCCTGTGCTGCAGAGCACCTGTGTGGGTCTTGACACAATGTCCCTGCAGAGCACTGGCTTGGTAAAACTCACATCATTTGCCCATCATAGGAGCATTGCATTCCTTCAGAGGTGGATACTGGCCTGTGCTGCCCACAGCTGCTTGCAGACTGCGTGTAACAGTGAGGCTTTTGAACGGTTGGAGAGGAAATCACGTTTTTCCTGACACCCGAAGGGAACATTTTGTGAAGAGCCACAGTACTGGCTGCATGTCAGATGCAGGGGGGCCAAGACTAGGAGATCCGAGGCCGATGCCTTCAAACTGAGTTTCTGCCTGGGGCTGAGTTGGGCTTTACAGCTGCGGCTGAAAATGGAAAGAGAAATGCATGGCCAAAGTGTCTGTGCTACCTGGGATGCTTGAGGTGGATTCTGTAGAGTGACTGACTGCCTAATTACTCCCAGGTAACTGGGATCATCTGTAGCAGTGGTTAAAAGGCAAATGCATGCTATAATTTGTGGGTCATGGGAATCCAGTCTCCTTGTGTGTCTGACCGTGGGCAGTGCTGTCTGCACGACTATGAATAAGTTGTTCAGACAGGCTTCACACTTTGCATCACTCCTTGAAAGAGATTTGTCCATGCACCAAAGTGTGTTACAGCTATTCTTCAGCAAAGCAGGGAGCTGGGGCAGTTGAAGGCCTTTGCCTAGCACCAGGTTGAGCTATGGAAGCCTGGACTGCAGCCCCATCCAAGATATGCAGGATGAGGACAAACAGTTCCTCCACGCCTCTCTAGCCACTGGCATGATTGAGAGCAAACCTGGGAACACAGGTCAGGAGGGAGCAAGCACTGCTCCACCCACCTCCTCTCATCTGGGCTAATCATGGGGACTCAGGATTTCATCGTGGTCCACAAGAGGCACCTCATTGTCCTGAGCTGGGGGTGCTGCCAAGACCTTCATGCACAACCATGCCTTTGCTGTGTGGATGCTGCTGCTGCTCTGTGGAGGTCAGCCTGAGCAAGGCTCTTTGGCTCATTGCACGATGCCTGGAAATGCTCTGGCCACGTGCCATAGACTTTGGTCTTCTCGGCTGGGGCCACCTGCTGCATGGTTACTTCCAGTTGCAAGAGGCTGGGTGCCACAAATTGGATAACTCCTCATCCCACCTTTCTATGGTATCCTGCAAAAATACAGGAATTAATCTTTTAAGACTTGTACAGGTTGGAAGTCCCCATCACATGTTGGAGGTGCCAGCACTGTCTCTGGCTGATCACTGTGCCTCCTCTGCAGAGCCCATTTGTGGCCTGGCCTCGACGCTGTTCCGTAACACGAGACAACACCACATTTTCTCTTGGTGCTGGCACAGCCAGATAGTTTATGTAGTGTAAAAGAGTGTGGTAGTATTTCTTTCTTCTGAAAGAGGAAAACTCTCTTGATCTCTGAATCGCTGTGTCACCTTTCTTTCTCTGATAAATACTCCGGGCTTCCTGGGCTTGGGCCAGGAATAGCAGGGTTGGAAATACACAGTGTGTAGCTCAAGCTGTCTTTTCATGTCATGAGCTTGGCCAGACCGGGCCATCAGAGGTATGTGGGAGGGCCCACAATGGGGACAAAGGAACGAGTCGTGTCCCTCTCCTTGATACCATCTCTGTCCAGCAGCCCCACGACAGCCAATGGTGTGAACTCAACCTTGGGTCTGCAAAGGGCAGAAAGACCTTGAGACCAACACTGGTCAGATAGAGACATTTCTGAGCTGGTGTGGCACGAAACTTGGGCTGCCCCAGGCAGCAGGTGCCTGCAGGTGACCTGAGCCTTCTGCTCCTTGGGGACTTGCCTGGAGGGGCTACTTTGCTGAGTCTGGAGCAGGAAAAGTGGGGGCAGGAGAGTGACACTGGCCCCGACAACAAACTGCTCTTCCTGCTGTGTAATCAGTTCCTGGAGAGGAAAAGCAAACAGCAAAGAGCCACTTGATTTCTGTTTCTTATTTTTCTTTTTTTTCTTTAATAAGACAAAAGGGAAGAGCAAGCAGCCAAGACCCATCTGCAGCTCTGAGGCAGGCGGCAAAGCACTGCCTGTGGCTGAAAGCAGGGCCCGAGGGTTGGAGACGCTGGGAGGAAGAGGAGGCACTTCTCCCCATGGCCTTGTAAACTCTTGGCTTGCAAAGTAGGAGGACAAAGTGCATTGCCAAAATGGCATTGCCCTTGATGTCTAGGTCAGAGAAGCTCCAGCTGGGCCTGAACAGCCTCTTTCCCCTCCCCAGCCCTTAAGAATCGGCCAGCAGCTGGGGACCAAACTGGCACCTCACCCCCCAGTGCTGATGGGAAGGTGAAGGGATCGTGGGAAAACCTGGCTCTGGCTGGCTGCTGTCAGCTCAGTGGCAGCCGCAGCCCAAAAAATATGTCT
This sequence comes from Tapera naevia, assembly GCA_033556795.1. NCBI lineage: Eukaryota > Metazoa > Chordata > Aves > Cuculiformes > Neomorphidae > Tapera > Tapera naevia. The sequence continues at coordinate 14,220,687 of JAUMJJ010000246.1, read as the reverse complement.
CCTCCCTCCCGTGGCCTCCCCATCCCTACCGTGGTCTGCCTTGGCAGTATGAAGGCAGCAGTAACTGGCTGCCCCAATGGACCAGGGACTGATGGATCAGCAAGCTACCCCGAGTGCCTGCTGGCTGGACATGGGGACCAACTTACAAGCAAAGTTACAGCTGAGTATACTCAATATCGTGTTAACCCCATGGGGTGTGAGCAGGGTCCCAGCTACATAGGCATGCAAAGCACCAGCTCTGCTCCCTGAAGGTGGTGTCTGTCACTGCTGGGGTCCTCTGTTGCACTGCTGGGGGGATAATGCAAAGCCTTCCCTCACCTTCACCCCACCTTCAAGTGATTTCAGGGATTTTTCTCACCACTGGGGTGAGATCAGAGGGCAGCAGGACCAGAGAGGCTGGAAAGCCCTCATGGTACAGTGCCCTACATGCAATAGAAGGCCAGCAGACCACTTTGTTCAAAGCAAATGGAGCCTTTTGGAAAAGCCTGTCCTAAGGGAAGGTGCTGCTCCCGGAGCATCCTATAGCCCCCACGTCATAACTCTTTAACTGGTGTCAGTGCACACAGTTAATTGCTACAGTATCACCAGTCCCAGAGATTCTAGAATCCCAAATAAGGCCTCAAATCTCACACCACTGGCTTAAAAAAATGTTTAAAACTGTGCAGTTTGGAGTCTGATCACTTGTCCTCTACTTGGGTTTTAAAAACTTCTGGATACAGCTGGGCCATGTTTTCAGCTTCCCTTTGCATTGCAATTACAAGGTCATAGTAATTACTGCAGAGAAGGGAGTTACAGGGTTGTTTATTTTTTGAAGGAAGCCGACATTCTCGTATATTTACATTTACAGGGAAGAGCCTTTAACAGTTCCCTAGGCTCTGAGACTCTTAAAAAATGCAAGGGCCACTGATATGATAACAGATTAACCTCAGAACAAGTTATGTGTGTGGCTATTGTTCACCTGATATAAAAGAACTCATTGCAAGAAGCAGACTTGCCTTTCCAAGGAACTCTGCCTTGTTTGCAGATGTGCCGACAAAGCTTCGCTTCCGCTGGAAGTGTTGGCAAGGAAAAGTGAAGTGAATCTCATTGACCAGGAAGGCGTAAAGGCAGATTGATAATCAGGTGGTGAACCCACTACTTGGCATTAAGTAATGAGGCAACGGCAGTGCAACTAAAGCCAATAAGAAAATATGATGACATGCACGGTTTTGCCTTGTGGCTCCCTTCAGAAAATTGCAAAGAACTGTAAAAACCAAAACTGTAAAACCCCAAAATGTTGGTTAAATATCTCAGTTTCTCTCCCAAGGAAGACTCGTTGGTCTCACATGTTGGTCAGGGAGGCTGGAAGCTGAGACACAAAGTGAATGTTGGCTGCCTCTTTATGTGCTTCAGCCTCTGAACTGCTGTGGCACTGGAGCAGACCTAGAGGGAGACCCTGAGGTCCCACAGGTGCCACAGCTTTGTGGATTACGGTCCTGTTCTTCATTTCCCCTTTTTCAGCTCCTTCATATCATAGTGGAGAGTGAGCCACTGGGAGAGGCTCAGCACAACTTCTCCTTTGAGGAAAGTCAACAGCAGAATTTTGCTGGGTATTTATTTTTCTTAGATACTCTCTGGATTTGAATGGAGAGGAAGAGGCAGGAAGAAGTTAAAAGAAAAATGGGGGAATAGTTTGGATGGGACAAAATAGGAGCAACCTGCATGTCACCTTGGTGCTAGCTGAAGGCAATGACCCATACCCTGCATCAACACCTCTAAACTCCACCATCCAGGGTAGTCCAGCTAGTCTTTCAGCCAGGGTACTCCAGCTGACCTAGTCCCTGTCTTCTCTGGGGTTACATCCCACTGCCCAGGCATGCAAGCATTTGCTGAGATGTTCAGAAGAAGCTCTTTGTTTTTTTTCCCTTCAAGCACAAAATTAATTTCCTTTATTACAACCATAGGAGGAGGCAGCTTCTCTTGGCAAACGGAGCATGGTATGTGCACCTGCTGGAAGTTTGGACATTTTTTTCTGAACATGACCCTGAATATAGGTAATCCTTAGCATTGGCTGCTGGCACTGTGGTGTGGAGGGGATATGAGGCGTGGAGGCCACATGAGATCCATCTAGAGAACAACCAGAAAGGAAATTTCCACAGCAAACCTTTGCCCCAGCAGGAACAAATGTAAGCAGCAGTGTGGAGAAATATAAATATAAGGGCTTTAGAGCCTGAAGAATGGTTTGCCATGTGTGAGGAGAGATGGTGCAATTGAAGACAGGGAAATCTTCCCAATGTCCTTGCAAGGAGAAGGTCAGACTCACTGCAGGAGTGAAAACCAGGCTTTCAAGTCCCTGGTCCGAAGGGATTTGCAGGCAGCCTATTGCTACACAGGAACTCCATGGCAAATGGTGTTTCTTGCTAGGCATTCTCAAAACCAAAGTCCCTACAATTGTCAGCCTCTGGCAGTGCTTCCACCTGTCCCAAATTTCTGCTAAGTAGAGCCAAGAGCACCAGAGGAGCTGCCAGACTCCACCCTAGAGACAGCCACTCATGTCAGGGGAGATGGGGATTGTGTCTCATCAACATTTGTGAAACTCTTTGGGATGAATTATACAAATATAATAATTCCTTTGCTTCTGGGGAAGATTTCCCAATGCTCCTGACTGATCCGGTCCGACTTCACTTTTCCATCTTCACTACTTTTGTCTCGCAACCAGCACCATGCTGCTGGTGGTGGGGCTTGCCCACTTCCCTCACTCAGGGTTAAAAAAATAACATCAGACCCTTTAGAAAGAAAAAAATCCCAAAGAGAAGAAAAACAAAGGATCCAGAAGCCTATGGTGGAGAATTGCTTTTGAAAGTGCTCATTTACTTGCATAGGGATAGATGTACCGTCCTCTAACAGAGCTGCAGGAAAGAGGCCACTGTCTCCCAAGTTTGGGGCGCTCTGGAGGGCAGCCGCTCTGAAATTGTGATTAAGTGTTTTGGGCCATGCCTTTCACTTCAGCCTGCCAGATAAATATTTACAGCTGACCATGGAGAAGCAGGAGGGAAAGAAGAGAAGAGACATCTGTAAATTCTTTGAAGCCTTGCTGCGTTTTAATTTTAATTTAGCTCTTTCTTTGTTGATTTTCCATCCACGCATCATTGTCTCTTTTTCTTAACCCACAGATAGCTAAAGAAGAGATTTTTTGAGCGAAAGAGGTAATTTCTAAAATCTCAGGGGACAGATCCTGGTTTCTTTGGCCGTGGTGTAAAATCTGGAGCTGTGATAAACCAATGCTGCAGAGAGCAAACTGCAACCTTTGGTTTACTAACCCGCGTAAATCTGATGTAATGTTACTGTTCTCTGTGGATTTACTGTGAGTCTCATTGCCTCCTCCCTTCACAGTTGTCCTTATCCATGCAAAGTCAGTGCCTACTTGGTTGTAATATGCCAGTAAATCACACTGTTACACCCACTTCTTAATGGTGTAAATGGCTTCCTCCTTTTGGCCTCTATTCTCAAAAGAAAACAATTCTCCATGCCCAGTGGGAGAGCTGGTTATCAACAGCCTAGGGCATCTCCTTCCAGCAACCCCAGCCCACCAAGGTGTCTATAGCTGAGCCCTCCAAAGAGAGGGCAACCAAAAATGACTCATATCAAGGAGGGCCTTCAGCCCCGGGGGCTCTCTGCATTTTGATGTATGAGTATATGCATCCTACTCGGAAACATATGCAGGAATCTGTAACTATAAAAGTCACTGCACCACCCTGTAATCCAGCCCAGATGTGCCTCTCCTTTCATGGCACACTCAGGGGACCCTTCTGAGCTGAGGCAGGCAGGGATGGAAAGCATTGTTCAAATTTACTCACCCCAATGAAAAGAGACCCACAGCAGACTGCTCACAGAGGTCCAGGGCAAGAAGGCTGGTAGGAAAGATTGACTTTGGGAGGAGGATCGGAGCATGAGCCAACTGATGCTGGCCTGTGCTGTCATCGAATGTCTTCTGAGGTCATCGATGTGAGCCATGAGTCTGGTGAGCTCTGGGCTCCCCTGAGAGACGGGCGTTAATGCAGTGCAAACCCTGGTCTTGTTTGAGCTCCCGAAGCTGTGTGCAAAGATCTGTGGAGGCAGCTGAGTCTCTGGTGATAATACAGTGGGGCTACTCACCTCCTTCAAGGTTTTAAACTTGGCCAAGTAACGAGACTCTGGGGTGGACTTAGATGCTGATCCATTTGGGGGAACAGGGGAAAGACTTTATGGTTTGCTTTAGGTTGTATTTCCAAGCAAGCTACCAGGATCTCTTCCTCCCCATGTGGTAGCAGCTCGGGCTTGAGATTTATCCCTCCTCTTATCTGTGACCTTCTAAGTAGCCAAAAAGTAGCATTTCAAAAAACTTCTGCCCTGACTGCAAAGTCATCTGGGAAGTTACTCTTTCTGTTAAAGTCATAAAGCTGCATATCCCTAAATAGAAGCACAGAGGCAAAGGTCTCATCCCCGGGGCTTTGCAGTCTCAGTGCAAAGAGTGCAGTTGTAAAGAAAGTCACGGAGTCCAGGGAGGAAATTTATGGCTGGGAAGATGGATAAATAATACGCCAAGATCAACAGCAGTGGTAATGTCGAAGTGTACTGAACAGAGTTGCTGTGCTGTTACAGACCTGTAACCACTTGGAAACCTTCGACTGAAACAAGGCAACTGCTAGAGAGCTGCTGCACTGTTGAGGCCCTGGCAACGGCGTCACCAGCATCTGACAACCTGAAGAGGTTGTTTTAATGGGAGGGAGCAATGCCACATGCCAGTGACTCCTGGGAGTTGGCATCAGGTTGTAACAAAAATTAGAGTTTTACAGTCACAATCTCACACATCACCCCCTCCCAGTGGTGATGTGACCTCACGGAGTGCTGATTACAGACATGTTTCTGACTCTTCATTTCTAGACCATCTGGAAGCCTTTTGGGCCTCCAGATGTGATGAGAGGAAGATTAAGCTTTGTGTAGCTCTTGGAGGTTTGAAGGAGGTACAAATCAAAATCTCTGCAGATATTTTGCTGCTCCTCTCAGCTTTCCCATCCTTCTCCTTACTTCTGTTTGACTTTCTTTTCTTCTCTTGGCCTGGAAAGTAAAGTCACTGGAGTGTTTACATTCTCTGTCCCTATCCAAGCTGTTAAATATGTCCTAGGTCATCTCTGCTAATGGATCATTCAAGAGTGGTGGAAATCCATTAGTGGAGCTGTCTTAAAGATGAGGTTGGGCAAACACATGTCAGGAGCAGTGATAGTCGATACTGTCTTGGGACCAGTGTTGGACTAAACAACCTCCTAAAGCCTTTGCCAGCCATAATTTCTGAGCTCCTCTGATCCTGAACGGAAAACATGACAGTCACGGCCTGGTAATGCCTTGGGTGTTTCCAGTGGCAGCTGCCCATCATATTTCAGTGTCTGCTCTGTATTCATGGGCATCATAGCCTTGCTGTGCGATATCAAGTCACTGCTTTGCAATTGCTTGATTTGCTGGGGTGGCATTGGGGAGGGAAACAGTGAGCAGGGGGGGTCAAAAGTGATATCCCCCTAAATTCTACACTGCACATAGGATGTATAATCTTGAACTTTGTTCAATCCCATACTCCACATACTTCATGTGAATGGTCTGAAAGTAGAATTAATTGTTTTGGGGAAATTACTGGCCATCCTCAATCACTGCCAGGCACTGTACATTCAGGCCCAGTATGTGACCTGAGATACCCGAGACAAATTTAGTCCCCTTTCCTAGCCCTCAGGGTTTGCACTTTGAATACGTTTGAAGCTCCAGCTCTTGAAGAGCTGTGATTACACATGGCTCTCATCTCTCACAGCCTAAAAACTGTAACAACAGGGGTCTTGGGGGGAAAGGAAAGCTTACATGTAGCCTTCAAAGCAAGAAAGAAAAACAAAGAAACCCAGCCTTTAAAAAAAATCTCACATTTTAAGAAGGATCTTCTGATTTTTGTTGAGACAGTTGCCTGAAACTTGGCTTTGATAGTCCTAATGGTTAAAAGACCTAGATCACAGTCTGGACTTTCTCTGCATTTTCTCAGGGGTAGTTCACTACCAGGGTACACCTGGGTTTCAAATTCAGTGTTTGAGCCCTGAAGATTGTCACTACTCTGAACCCTGAAAGCAAGATGGAAAAGCCTGAAATGTATTTCTATAAGACTTTGCTGTCTGTAGTTCCTTTTCAAAGATTCAGAGGGCAATCCATAGCCAGAATCACTTTTTGCTAAAGCCCTGGCAAATCAGAGATTTCCTTGCTGACATCTGCTGTGTTACACCAGGACAGGGTTGGTGAAGGGGACCTGAGAAGAAGATGGAGAGTAAGGCCTTTTGAGACAGCTGAAAGGAGCTTGAAAAATTATGATGGAGAGACCAATAATGGTCAGTGGGGGATGCAGCATTTTGCTTAGCCCTCCTGCCTGTGACACAGACCTGCATCTGTCCAAACATCAGTGCTTCCTTCTGCTTGCCAATGTGAACCAACAAGGGGACCGCACTGCTTGCATCCATCTCCCACAGGGGAGGAGAGCTTTCTGGTTCCCCCCATGTCAGGTTGCTTGCTACAGCTTACCCTGGGTCAGATTTTGGGGTTTGGGCTCTTTGTGTGTGCAATCGTGTGTGCTTTTAATGCAATATGCAGTCTTTCCTGGAAATTAATTTGTGTCAGATGATTGTTTTTTGCCCTTCCTTCGCTTTTTGAAGGGCAGGGGTTGGTGGATACTGTTGATTTAAAAAGCTGGAGCTATTGCCCTGCTCCTCTGGCCCCACAGCTCTATGTGCTCTTCCCCAGGCAGCAAGTGAGAGAAAACTCCTGGTGATAACCCAACTGTTTTGGGCATGGGTGGCTAGAATGAGATCAAAAAGCATTTTGGTTCTGGAATGAGTTTCTGTCATTATTCTCTCTCTCCTTCCTGTCTTTATTCTCTTCTTTATCTGGGTCCACCTTTTAATGCACTACCAGATTGATGCACTGGTAAGTTGTATCTGCATTACAAATTGCAGGGAAGAAACTGAAGATCTTATTACTGAGCAAAAGGCAAGTGAATGGGCAATTGAACAAAAAACAATATGGGAGCAGGGAAGGTATAGGAGATTCTTTAAGACCTGATGTGGACATCTAAGCTGGATATTTCTGCTAAAATGCTGGTAAATCAAACAGTGATACGTAAATAAATTGTTGTCCCAGAATTATGAATTTGTTGTGGAATAAAGGTTTCTCCACCTCTCAGAGCTGTTGCTTCAGCCTCTATTCAGCTCAGGAAGACAACACTGCTTTAATTAACTTCATCTTACACTTTAAGCGTGCTTTCCTACAGGCACAAGATCTTCATCTTCAGTAGAATTTGGTATTCCAGAGTTTGAATTGTTGCTTGCAGAATGGCAGGGTATCGAGATGGATTGCAAAGAAAGCAAGTAAGAACAAGAGGCAGCGCTCTTCTGTCTGTTCCCCAGGATTTAACACCATGCTTCGATCTCCAACACGCATCACACAGCAAATGCTGTAGCTGATCTATTTGCAGCTTAGGTGACGTGCTCATGGACCTCCTTGCTCCTACTGTGATCCTGTCAGTTCATGTAAGACAAATACATTCGATCCAGACCAGCTCTTGGCTGAGAGTCCTCAGAGGAGAGGCTGAGATGTCACCAGACGTGACAACCTCTTTTCTGGCTCTGAAGAATTGATCACCCTAGCCTACTGCTACAAGGCTCTGTGAGTATTGACTCCTAGAGACTGATTTGATGACATGGGGACTTGACATCACCGTGACCAGGATATAAGAGCAGGGGTCACACATTCCTCTGACACCTCGTTTTCCTTGAGCTCCAAATTGCTGTGCTTAGAGATCATGCTTGCTTGTTAATCTACAGCCATGTTGCCCAGGGGAGCTGTATTTGTGAAGTAGGTGGTGATGCACTGATGAGTGCAGTTCATAAATGCTTTGCACCTCTTCAGCTCGATGGCTGTGGGAGGCACTTGGACCCAGATGTACAGCTACTGGAGTGATTGGTGACTTGTTATTATTTTCACTGTCAACAATTGCCTGTGAAACCCACAGGCAAAGTGTCCAGAGCAGGCTTACACAAAGGGTGACAAATAGCTTTTGCCCTCACTTGGTCTGCTAGTTTGGAGGCTGAAGTCTGCATAGTAGATCTCATGAACGTGACCCCACTAGTGGTCCCTGAATGGTCCCTCGGGTGTATGAAAAAGATATCATGCAATAAAATTTCTTTCCTTTTCTCCGACTGTGCTTTAAAAAGAAACAAACACTAAAATTTCTTCCAACCACTTCCTGCCCCTGCCATTTAACAACTAATTCTTCCACTATGGCTTTAAATTTTACTCTTTACTGGGTTTGGAATGGTCACATCTTTTATGGTGTTCTTTTACCAAAAAGTCTTTGCTCACGTGTGCATCTCTGCAAGGGTTTGTATTATGTCCAGCTATGACCACACTGACGTCCATCGCCAGTGGATGAGAAACAATAGATGGCAGCATGGTGGGTTCAGCAGGATGTGTCAGTGTGTTGGTGTCTGCATACGTGTGCAGTGGGAGTACCATGCTGCAGATCAAAGGGAAAATGAATCTCTAAAATGTTTAATTTATAAAGTGTATTGTTGTTGCACTGCCACCTAAGGTCTTCAAAAGAGCCCAGATTTATTGTCTCAACACAGTTCAGAGGTATTTGTTGTAGATTAAAAATAGAAGACATAGGAAGGGGGCCAGGCCTGTAAATCAATGAGTAAAAATAGGAGTGTTTACATTTGTTTGCTGAATGAATTTCAGTTTTCTTGTTTTCTTTTCTCTTGCTGGTGCTTTTTCCCCCTCCCCCTTACATTCATTCCTAAGAGCCGAGGGGTCATGTCTGTGTTTTCTTGTGTGGCCACATGGCGTAGGTCCTGACAGCTCTGCTATCTCTTAGGTAGAAACTGAGATTATCCAGGCATGGCTCTCGGAAAGGAAAACTGACTACAGGCAAATCTGCTTTGCTTTTATTACTGGAGGTATGATTGAATCTCAGCCCCTGACTGTTTCTCTCCTCTGCTCAGAGGAAAGTCATCGACTCAACACATGACAAAGAAATTAACTCTCTTTTATGGCCACAGTTTTTAAAGAGAGGAGCAGTCATTTGGATCCTGCTCAGCTGGTCATGCAACGCAGCACAGAGGGCCGAAGCAGTGGTGTCCAGCTGACTGGCACAGTGGGGCTGGTGAGTTCCTAGAGGGATGTGCCCAGCTGCTGGCTGCAACAGTGCCCTCAGGCAGGCACAGTACACACCCACACTGCCAGGATGACCCTCTGCCTGCGTCCATGCAGGGAGTTTGCCCAGAGCTTCAGCCCTTGCTTAGACTTTATACACTTACCTTTCCCACCAAATCCCTAGGTTGAGGCCGGAGGAGGACAACCCAGTTGGACAGTCTCCAGTTACTCCTTTATGCAGCATGGCTGGGGTGATGATGGAGGTGGCAGGGAAAAGCATGGGCTGTGAGGTGGAGAGATGAAAAGCATGAAACACAATTTCTTTTCACATTTACTTGTCTGCATTGAGCTCTTTTCCGCAGTTTCCGTGGAAAGACAGATTTGTTCACACCATTGAGATCTGACTTTGCCCTGGAATGGGGCAGGGTTGTCCACAGTCAGAACTGAGAGGAAACATAAGATCTCAAGATACTTCTCCTCACCACCTCTAAACTCACTGTATTCTAGGCTAAATGTGCTGGCTATGTCCTCACTGGGCTGCTGACTATGACTTGCTATGCAAAATCTCTGGGTCAAGCATTCAGTATCACCACAGCTTTTCTTCAAAATTCATGTTGCAGATGGAGAAGAAAGCCATGAGGCTTTCCCAGAGAGGGAAAGTGAGGTGCTGAAGGTCTTTGACCCTGAACTGGTACTGGGCCACTTGTTCTTGATCTATGGCAGTTGATATTGAATCATACTGTCTCTGTTAGTCCTCTGAAATTCTCTCTGGTTCTCCAAAAAGTTTTACTCCACGAAGTACATTCCCCTGTGCAACTCTGAGCCTTTTTCTGGCAGTTCTAGGCAATTTTAAAGGGCTAAGATTTGGGATCCTACATCATGTCACCTGATGCTAAATGTGATCCCTAGCTGTGTGAGGCTTACAACCGCAGCCACAAAGATAAATACTTCATCCATGCTGTGACCTTGTTGTGTGATGGAGCATCCCAAACTGGTCTCCTGCTAGTGGTCATCTTCCAGGGATTTCAGTTAGCTACCTAGCAGCTTTCAGCCAAACAGCTGGAAGCCCTGTCCGTCTTGACAGGGACCCCGCTCCACTGTTTGTGGTGGTGGGTGATCTTATGGGCTCTCACACTGCGTTTATCTTGTCACCATTCACCTTTCATCCTACTGTCAGTTGCAAAGATTACCATATATTGAAAGATTTCTGTCTCCAGTGAGGTTTGTGTATAGATTTTAATATGATAATTACAGCATGTAAACAAAATACCACTTGATTATTGAAACCATATTCAATGAAGCCAAGCTCCCATGCAAGACACATATGAGTTTAATTGCAGTTAAACTTCTGCAAATGTACTTTCAATAAGGCACTGGTATTATTTAACACACAGATCAAAACAACTACTGAGATCTACAGCTGATGCTGGAGATTAATCAATGTAGGCTTTGGACATTTAACTGTACAACTGATTATCAATGGGATGCTTCTTGCATTTTGGCAGCTGGAAAAACTGTACCATGTCCATGATGCCTAGCTCCAGCCACTGGTCAGACCCATCCAGTGATTTCACTTGAGCTGCCCTCCTCATGGGAAATCAGATCAGACATAGCTCCTCTTAAAAACCTGGAGAATTGACTGCCTTTCATACTGTCAGGGTCAGCATTGGGAACATCCTTGCAAACATAAGCGAAGGCTGGGTGCTGCCGTGGGGGAGAGTGAGGGCGATGCTGCCTTTGTGCAGGTTGCCCACTCTACTTGGTTATCCCAGGTGCCTCTCCAACTGTTCTGTCGCCCACAGCTTGGCTGCTCAGTTCTGCTGCTGACATCTGGAGCAAAAGCATATACAAAAGACTATACAAAGCAAAAACATGTACAAAGAATGAGATTAGATTCTTTTGAGCCTTTTCCAGGCCCAGCCTCCCCCAGAGCTCTTTGCTATATTTTGCTTTGTACTCTTAGAGGAGAAGAACCTGGCAAGATTAAAAAGAAGAGAACATTTTACAGATTAATGAAGCCTAGATCTGATCCAGGTGTTGACTCGCAGAACTTCTCAAATCTGGTGACACCAGAAGACATTTTGCAGTGTTGGTAGAGGAGCCTGGGACAGCTTGTAGATGAATGAATTCCCTTTCCAGCTTGAGAGCCCAGTGATGGCTGTCTTTGATTAACTGTGGCAGGACTTCTGCTGGAAAGCTACCTGGCGAAACAGGACCTGGATGTTGGTCAACAGCCAGCTGAATATGAGCCAGCAGTGTGTCCAGAGGGCCAGGAAGGCCAATAGCATCCTGTCTTGTATCAGAAATAGTGTGGCCAACAGGAGCAGAGAAGCAACTGCGACCCTGTATTCTTTGCTGGTGAAGCTGTACCTCAAATTGTCTGTTCAGTTTTGGTCCCCTCACTAAAAGAAGAACATTGAGCTGGTGGAGCATGTCCAGAGAAGGGCAACAAAGCTGGTGAATGGGCTGGAGCGACTGAGGCAACAGGGGCTGCTTCGTCTGGAGAAAATGAGGCTGAAGGGGGGAGACTTATCACTCTCTGCAACTACCTGAAAGGAGGCTGTAGTGAGGTGGGTGCAGGTATCTTCTACCAGGTAACAAGCAATAAGACAAGAGGAAATGGCTTCAAGTTGCACCAGGGAGGGTTTAGACTTTAGTGAAAGGGTTATCAAGCATTGGAACAGGTTGCCCACGGCTGGAGGTATTTAAGAGATGTAGATGTGGCACTTAGGGACATGGTTTAGTGGTGGACTTCGCAGTGTTAGATTTACAGTTGGGCTTGATAATTGTAAAAGTCTTTTTCAAGCTAACAAATTCCTTGATTCTGTCACTTCTTGACTCCTTGAAAAGCAGCAAGTTACCTGAGTAGGAAGCCTTGTGGCTTGTGGATGTTGATGGAAAGTCCTCTGGACAGCAGGGCAGCAGAGTAAGGTGGCACTGAGCCTCCTGCTCTGGTTCTGGCTCGGGGCCTCTTGGTGAAGAAGGGTAATGCCCCCAAGGCACACATTTCTGTGTTTGCCAGAGATGCTCACCTCACCAGCTGGAGTTTCTGTCTCCTTATGAAACCTCTGTGAAAACCTGAGGTTCTGTGATCCTCATTTTACAGACAGATCCTCCAAAGTATTTGGACATCGAACTCCCAATTAAATCCATGAGAATTTAGCACCTAAATGCCTACCCGTATCTCAGTGATTCGATGGTAACACATTGTAAATGAAGTTTTGACCTTCCAAAACTTTATCTGGTGGCCTGTCCCTGAGGCATGTTTTGTCTGCCAGAGTACAGGTCCATGCTCCCATAATAGGCAGCCAAATAGCTTACAGCTGCTTGACAGTGTTTGCCTCTGCCTCCAGCCCTGGTTGGTGCTCTCCTGTGGCACTTGGAGGGCCTGACAGGCTGGCAGAGGGGGAGCCACAGGGAAGGGCTTTACTCAGAGGAGATGGAACATCAAAGTCCTGGCCACACACAGCAGTAGATATTCTACAGCTTTTTTTTTCCTTCACAGCAATGGCGTGCCACCCTGGTTTTTGGCAGCTCCCAGTGGGAATAATTACATTGTGCATGCCTTAAATTCCCTCTTTTGCAATGACAACTGGATGTAATTTCCTTAGGAGTCTCACAAATTAAGCTCTTACATTGTTGGAAGCCATTCAGTGACTGCTGCAATGTGTTCGGAGGTGGTTGCATCTCAGCAGGATCCCAAGTGGTTTCTACAAACCTTTCCATAGACTGTCATGCACTTTGGGACCCACTCAGGGGACAGCACAGGGGAGTCCTGGGCAGGGCCTTTCAGTTAAATGCAAGCTTATTATTTCTACACTGCAGAATACCAAGACAGCCTGGTTGGAGGCATAAGACAGAGTATGAAATACAAACCTGAAAGTTTGGACCTTTCATATGTCCTTTGGATTGGGCTCAGGATGTGCCAAAACAGAATGGAAACCTGCACTTGAGGTTTGATTCTGGCTCATGCTTAACATAAATATTACTCTTGCTAACCAAATATTCCCTAGATTAACATCACTTAGCCAAGGATAGATCTCTGCAGAGGGTTTTGTGACCTCGTTACCTGTGATGATAGCAAAGGACTGGATACAGCCAGCAGGTCCCTTCCATTTGCATTGTCCTGTGATTAAAGACCAAGAGTCACCACAGCTGGCAGCTCAGGGAATCCTCCACATGGTACCAAAAAGTTTCAATGGTTGTTGTTGTGGTGAAATGACTTATGAGACCACATGTCTATACATTAAGATCGTCTGTTTGACGGGAAGGGGCAGCAGTCCTTCTGATCTGGAGATATGAAGGAAAGAATAAATACCTCCCCCCAGCAAAAGGCTGGAGGATATGAAGCAAAATGACCATGGCAAGTGCCACCTCCCTCCTGCCTGCACCCTGTGCTATGCTTGAGATGGCCAACATTTAATGCTACTTATTTTTCAGACTGCGCCTGTTGACTTGCAAAGACCTTCAGGCCAACACCCCACCAAAGCATGTCTCTGGGCAGCTAATCAAAGAGTATGATAACTAAAAAGACCTAATGAAGCCCAGTTCCTGCCAAGTGTGCAGCTAAGTGATCTGGGCAATGTACAGCGAGAAAGGAGAGGAGGGAGGATCAGAAGAAAAGAGGATGCAGCTAGGACATGAAAAGCAAGGTCCAGGGGAGGAGCGTGACAGATAAAGGAGGAAGAGGAGGAACAACGTGTGTTGTGGTTAGAGGAAATGGGTAGAAGAAAGAAAGAAAGAGCATGCTTGTGTCATTTGTAACTTGGCAGGGAGGCCTCATGCAGGTAATTTATTTCAAGTGCCCAATATTTGCCCTATTTGGGGAATACAGGAATTCAGTCAGACGCTGACCAAGTGTTTTGGTCTTGCTGGAAAGCAGTGTGCAGTTATCATCTGGAGAAAGTGAACAGACCCTCCTTTCCCTTCTGCAGTGGGAGGTAGGCTGGTCATAGGGATAACATTAGTATTTTTTGCTGGTTTTAAAATTCACTGGGCTCAGGGCTCATCGCTGTCCAGCCTGCTTGAATCCCTGGTGCTGCAGAAGGTTGCGGGGAGCAGGAGTGAGTTGGTTGAAAGCCCAGGTCGAACACCATCCTGGAGAAACTTTGCAAATGGACTTGGATAAAGAAATGTCACCTCAGTCCTCAAGCATGGCTGGAAAAGAGCTGCCTGAGAGCTGTGCATGGATGGGCAGGCAGATGGAGCAGTGAGGATATTTCGAGAGCTGTGGTGGACTTCGCTGAGCGAAGAGGGTCAACTCTCCCACAGCACTTGGTAAGCAGACCTGCTCTTCCAACAGCTGGGCACAGAAGTGCTGTGCAGGTGCTGTTGTGTTTGTGTTGCTGTTTTCCCCTTTTGCTGACAGCTGCTAACACCCAGGTGTCCTTATGGCAGGGCAGTCATCTCTCCTGTCATGCAGCACAGTATTTGCCAGCCTGCAGTCCTTGCAGTTCTCAAGGCATCCAAAGGTGCTCAAGTGAATGTTGCGAAACACAGAACAAACCATAACCTTAGGGTAGATGCAGTCCCATCCATGTAGTCAAACTTGCAGAGAATGCAGAGAAATAGACACTCAAAGCTGAGCCTAGTTTATCCTTGAGCCTAAGTACAAATCACTGTGCTGATTGTGCCTTGTGACCCCTTCAGAGAAGGCTGGGCAGACCTTTGAGTAAAACACAGAGATGCTGGCTAATGCACACAAGGCAAGAACCAGGAAGGCAGGATGGGAGCATGGAAAGCATGTGGTCCTCAGGTGATCCAGGTGAGCAAAGCCAGACTGTGCCCTGTCATTTAAGACTCTACAGTTCTTAAGGGCTGCTGTTGGCCCTTGAGGAGTTAATCAAGGCTGTACTGCATTTCTGTGGGTGCTGCAGGATCGTGTTCTACACAGCATTGCAGGCTGATGCCCTGGGACACTGCTGGGTGAGGATTTATGGAGCACTGGCAACAAGGGAAGAATATCTGAACGGCAATAGATTCAGTAGAAAAACACAACCTTTCTATATACAGGATGGGAGGTGGTGCTGGCCACACTCAAACCCAAAAGCAGGTACAATGATACAATGGCTTTCCAGTCCTTGCCCTAAGCTCTGTCTGGTTTGCTTAGCTGCTGTGAAAAGAGGGAATTTGCCCCAAAGAAGCAAATTGGATGATTTTTCTCTGGTTCTCTCCCATATCCCTCAGTGATTGTTTATTCTTGGAGAGCAAGTCAACCAAAGTATCAGGTACTGTAGCCAAAGTCCTGGCCTGGGACTGCCACTGCCAAAAATCGGAGAGTTCACTTTGCTGTGGCCTTCGCAGGTGTTGGCAATATCTGGAGATACATCCCCATGTTGATGGTGCCTGTGTGGTCTAATTACCCTCTACTGCTACTCTTGCCTGCCTCTTTACTTGCATGTTAATTTATTTGTCCCAAGATGGGCTTGCGCATCTGTTCCTTATTTCCTGTGTATGCATTTGTTTTCTAAACATTGAAAGGGAAGGAGATGAAATGCATTGAAGATCTTGATTTACAGCTTCAGCCTTTCCCTAAATCTGTTAAGAATCGTGTTTTCATCTCTCCCTCCTTTCTACCCTCTGTGATAGCAGAGAAACATCCAGTAAAAGCATAGCAAGCTCTAATGTGAACACCAAAACAGAGACAAAGTCCTGTCTCTCCACTGACTATGGCAGAAAATGGGCATTATCTGCTTTGTGCCTGATCTTGGATATAGTTTTTGTGATATCTTGACCCTCTAGTGTAGCATCGTACATTACCATTTGGTTCTTCCAGCAATTCTCCTATGTCATTTCAGACTTGATGATGGCACTGGTGGCGGTGCATGGAGACCAGGATTCAGCTTGTGTAAGGCAAGGAAGTTAAGATGGGAGTAGGACAGAGCAGCTACAGCTCAAAGAGCAGTAGCAGTCAGGTCAAACAGCCACAGACTGCCTGCCCCTGTGGCTGCCCAGTTGACATCAACTTGTGATGCTCTGCTACAAGTGAGCAACTTCTGCTGATGGAAGAGGCCTGCATGTTCCTTCTCCTTCACTTGTCATGAAAAGCAAGTGTGTCGCCAGAACGGAGACGAAAAGCCACAAGCAGCAGTCAGGAGAGAATGGCCATCTGAACAGCCATGACACCCAGGCTGCTCCAGGAGGCCACAGCCTGGACTGGACTCTCCTGTTTACCAAACCTTGTTTTATTCAACTCGGTCTCACAGGGAAAAGGATGGATGAGTAGCTGCTGGTTGATCCAGAAGGTTGGTATGTTGGAGTTTGGTGAGGAAAAGCTATATCAGTGTCCAGCTGCTTCTGAGTCTCTTGAAAAGAGACTTATTGTGGTGGTGGGTAACGTCCTTCCCAATTTCCCAACACCACATATTTGGCAATCCATGCTGCCTCTTGGCTCAGACTCAGCAGTGCTGCTGTGATGTTTGAATCCGCTGGGAAAGAGTATGTCCAAGAGAGGTCACTGAGATAGGTCACCCTGTCCCGTTGCTACTGAAGACCTGTATGACGAGCAGCCACCTTTCCCTAGTCGGAATTATGCCACTCTGGCTTTTACTGAACCATTTCTCCTGCGCTTACCCCAGGGCTTTCCTTGCAATGACACAAAACCTGCGAAAGTAACGGGAATGGCATTTCTTCACTTCTGGAAAGATCTTTACTTAGGTTTACCAAGCAGCTTGTTTTAATAGACTATGCCTAACAACTCATCTTATTTGACATCTGCCTGGGCTTAGACAGGGAGAGGAAAAACAGACGAACTTGTGCCTATCAACTATACTTGGCTGTTTTGGGGCACCCTGTCACTGCATAAGACAAACTTGTGTGCTTGGACCTCTGGGGACCAGCAGAGGCATGAGAAGTCTGGAGGACTTCTGGAAGAAGCAACAGGACTGGCGTCTGTTGCCAGGGCAATTTCTGATGTGGGAATGAAGAGCAAATATCCCTTACCTTTAATGTCATTGGCAACGGAAGGTAACAGGCACCTTGGAGAAGCTGCTCCCTCAACTGCAGCACATGAAAATCACCTGCCAGGCTGGCAGCCACAGCTGGGTAAGGAGGAGGGGTGCCGTGCGTCCCTGGTGTCCCTCCTGGCAAAGCTGGCATGAGCTGTTTGTGGCGGTGCATGAGCTGAGAACTTCTGCAAGGCACCCTAGCAGCTTCCTCCTGCCCTAGCTCACCCGAGGAGGCTGTGCCCTCTGAACCCAGCCTGCTGCATGGAAAACCCCTGGTTGTGCGATGGGACTAAGTGAAATACTGTTTCCCAGTTTAACAGACAGATTTGTTATGTATACAATGAATTACCAGCTCTTTCACTCCAATAACTGTTCACACATTGTTTCTCTGCCTCTTTCACTGTTTTTTATGATTCATGCTGTTTGGTTGCTCACTTGACATTTCCAAAATAAGGTATGCAATCCCCAGCCTTTCAGCCCTCCCCTCTTTGTTTGCCTGGTTTATGGGCCTGAGAGAAGTGTTTCCAATCACGATAATATCTTCATGTTTTGTTGACAAAAGGTCATCCTAGAAATAAGCCAAACTGGTTTTAGGAAAAATATTTGCTTATTTAGTAAGGGGTTGTGCGGTGGAGATCAAATTTATGAGGGTGAAATTGAGTCTGGTTATTTAAAGGATTCTGAAATAAGAGCTTCCCTCCCACTCACAAGGGGAAGAACAAGAGCTATAAATCGCTTTATGCTGAAGGAAATGTAGAAATAAACTAAGTTTCTGTGGAAAAGGTAATAGGATCCAAAGCAAGAACTAAACCCAGAGTTTAAGAGACAACAGCCTGTTGACTCCCTCATACACAGTGCTCATTTCACATTATCATTCCTTACAGAATGGTCATAATTTTCTCCAATATCTGATCTTCCAGCTCTGCAACAATAATTCTTATCTGTGGGCCAAACACTTTTTCAGACTCACAAAAGAAACATCCAACAGCTTATCTCGTCACGTAAATCTGTTTTGTAGCATGCTTTCTCCAGTTTGACTTTGAATTAATAGTTATAAGTCAGATTTTGCAAACCCTTTCATGAGATTGGCCTGTGACAGAAACCCTACTTAATTCAGGATGATCGATCTCTTAATTCAAATTTTCATAAGCAATACAACCAAACAAGTGTATCTGGAGGATCATGTCCAAAACTCAGCACTGGTGAGGCCACACCTTGAATATTGGGTTTGGGCCCCTCACTACAGGAAGGACATTCAGGTGCTGGAGCGCATCCAGAGAAGGGCAACGAAGCTGGTGAGGAGGTGAGGGTGGAGAACAAGTCCTGTGAGGAGCAGCTGAGGGAACTGGGGTTGTTTAGGCTGGAGAAGAGGAGGCTGAGGGGAGACCTCATCGCTGTCTATGGCTGCCTGAAAGAAGGTTATAGAATGGTGAGTGTTGGTCTCTTCTCTCAAGTGACACGTGATAGGACGAGAGGAAATGGCCTCAAGTTGCACCAGGGAACGTTTAGACTGGATATTAGGAAAAATTTCATCACTGAAAGGGTGGTCAGGCACTGGAATGGCTGCCCAGGGAAGTGGTTGAGTCACCATCCCTGGAGGTGTTTAAAAGACAGGTTGATGAGCTTCTTAGGGACATGGTTTAGTAGTGGACAGGTATGGCTGGACTCAATGATCTCAAAGGTCTTTTCCAACCAGATGATTCTATGATTCTATGAAAAGGTCTTCTCTCTTTTCACTGAAAAGACTATCCAACAGTGCAACAGGTTAAGTCACCCTTTTCCATACAAAATATGAAAAGGCAGTGTACCACATACATACATGTTTCTTCGTATATTTAAAAAATGTATATATGCATGTTTCTGTATATACATACATACGAATTAGAATGATTGAGGTTGAAATATGCCTCTGGAGGTGCTCATGTTTAATCCCCAGAAAGCCATCCCAACCTAGGTCAGATTGCTCAGACTCTTGTCCAGTTGACTGTTGAGCCCCTCCAGGCCTGAAGAGGATTTTTCTAATATCTAATAGAAATTATCCTTCCTGCTGCTTATGATTGTTGCCTCTGTCCTGCCACTGCACACCTCTGAGGATGGTCTGACACACACGTGTATGTGTGTATATATACATGCACAAATACATACATATGCATATAAGCTCACACATACACACAGCTCCATATGCTTCTTCCTCTGTATGTCCAAGAGATAAGAAGTTGAGCAGAGCCTTGGTCTGTCCAAGTGCAGCTATTCCTATTTCTAGTAAATTCAGACTGTCTGAGGAGAGGATCTGGCATTTTCTTCCTTCTGCTGTTGCATAGCTCCGGTTCCTTTGTATTCTTTAGAATTCTTTAGACACAGCCCCCCTGACATTTCTTTCCTCTTTAAACATGACTATTACAAAATACAAAGTGGAGCAAGAACTGTATTTAAAAAATCCCTTTTCTAATGAACTCCCATTGATACCGGATGCTTGTTAATAAACCCAATGGCACATTAATCAAATATTTGCAGCTAGTAGAGACAAAGATAAGTCATTATTAAGAGTTTAACTGGTTTGGGTTAACCCTACAGTCAAGACATATTTCAGCAACTTCCAAATAGAAGGGAGGCAGGATACAATAATGAAATATGATTTGTTGCAGCTTTTATATTTTTTAAATGAGATAGATGATAGCAATATTGGTTTTAGATACTCTGCATCTCTCTGTATAGAGCTGCCACAGTTCAGCGCTACAGGACTGGAGAAGAGCTATCCTAAAGTGCTGCAGGATACATGACTTTCTTGGGCACAGCTACATAGATCTTGGGCTTACAGTCATAAGAAAAATGCAGGCTAATTACCTCCCAGCATAGATGCAAAAAGGAGAATGCTGCTGGATTGTGAAGCAATCCTTTTGCTGAGGAAGCCACTCCAGATTTCATAGTCATTCTGTCCCCAAACAGACCATAGCTGGTGTGATCTAGCCTGTGAAAGTGTGGTTAGAGAGAAATACATGGCTGGTGTTCACAGACACAGAATCTATTTCTGATAGAGTATAAAAGAGACTAAACACTCTGTACCTGTGGACCACCTGGCCAGTTCTTTCTGTAATGGATGTTAGGTCTTTTTCATTCATGCTTTTCTCATTTTACAGGATGAAAGCAATCATACAGTCAGAGCTGTAACCTCTAACCATTAGTCTATACTCTGAAAAGATCACATCTTCACTTTTGGCTCTGGGGAACAACCTGGGCCTCGTCTGAGACAGGATTTTAATTACTCAGGTGCCACAACAGCTAACCAGGGTAATTTTTTTGGCATAAAATTTTTATCTTCTGCCCATTTGCTATCTCTCAGCGACCCATCCAAGTATGTAGAAAGCTCTTCTGTAGTCATTTCAAACATAGCTTTCATTCTGCCTTTTTCTACACAAGAGAGATTCTCCCCTCTCACCCTCTGATCCCAAACGCCACTTCCATTTTCAGGGAGGAGGAGACACTGGATAGAACCTTTCAATCCTGTTTAACAAAGCTCCTCCCAGAAGTCCTAGAGCTAGTGTCGGCATCTTTCAGAGATATCAAGGTTTCACTCATTGAGTACAGCTGCATTCCTATGAAATTAGCCACATTTTGCTGCTGGGCGTATTGTATGGCAAGAGAAAATGACATAGGAAAGTCAGAGATTGTAAACGAGTCAGGATGAATTCTCAGTAGGTGACTATGCTTGGGCCTGAGTCTAAACTGTTTAATACTTGTCTATGTGTTTTGAGCAGCTGAAGCAAATCTGCAGAGCATCAGCACTTCACGGCAAGTCTCCTTGTCCAACTGCTTTGCAAGAACAGATGACAGTTCTCAGGCAAATCTGCTAATTTGGAGAGAGAAAACGGTTTCATCTGTTTTGTGGTGAGACACCTGAGAAACCAAGAGAGCTGTTTCAGGAGGAAGCACAGATCAGGTCTGTGTACTCACAGCTGTGCTTTCAACACTGAAAAATAAATTATCTTTCCACCACAGACCCCATTGTAATTATCTTAGCATGTAAGAGCAATTAGGATGTTACTGCCTTGCTGTTATAGAGAAGTTTGGATTGCTGTTTCTTGAAGAGGTGTAATGGGAATGGAGTGGTTATTTATGGTTGGGGAATATAGAGGCGAATGAGTAAGTTTGGAGGTTTTTATATTGATATTCCTCTGATTTTTGCAAGGAGATGTCACCCCACCCTATCACGAGCTGGCTGTTCTGCCATTTCCTCCCCCACGCCCCCAAGAAATTTATGAGAGCAAATCTCAGCCCTTCCCCAACTCCGTGCTGATTAGGCATGAGAAGAAGGGAGAGATTTGGCTACCTGGCTGCCTAGTGTTGTGCTTCATACTGCCAGTGGATAACTCAGGAGCCTGCTCAGCTCTGCTCGCACAGCAAATGTGCCTCCTGTCAGTTCGGGAGCCAACCCTTTTGGCTGACTCCTGGCAAAGTTAAGCACACAGCTTACAGACTCAGGCTGGGGCTGGAGCTAAACCAGGCAACAATGAGTTTAGACAGAGAGACTGCCCATTTTGTTCTGTACTGTATGACCCCACAAAGAAGGTTTCCAAAGAAAACGGGCAGCCGGGAGACAGTTGCCCAACAAAAATATAATTTGTTCAAGTTCCACTGGGCCTGGAGGCTCCACTCAAAACTTTGAAAGATTCAGATTCAGTTTCTGCTTGGGGGAAGGAGAAAATTGTGGTTCAGGTTGGTTTCTGGTCAAGTTCATTGCCCAACAAAACCACTTGTGCAACTCAGAAGCTGGACAATATTATGAAGAAGACATTTTGGGGCATGGTTAAAGTGGAGGTGGGCTTAAGGGTGAAGATGAACAAAGGAAGAGGGTCAGCACAACGTGGTTCTGCCCCATGGAGAACAAAGAACCTTGACCTGGATTGAACGTACAGGAGAAGCAATGGCAGAAGACAGGAGCACCAGCTGCAGCAAACCAGACCAAACCAAGTTTGGTGGGAGAAAATATACAAGATCAAATCAAATCAGGAGAAGCTATTGCCAAGGGATAGCTTCAAAAGGCATCTGCTAGACCCCTGCATGAAAAGAAAATAACTGACTGACAAACAGAAGGAAGTGTTAGAAGTCACAGGGCAAATCTTTGCCTTTTGGAACTGCCTTTCTGGAGCAAGCTCTGCTCTGCTTGTACTACGTATGCCAGCTCTTAAAAATTTCCTTATATACAAAGATTTCTTCAGTTCACATGAACACCAATTTTTGTCAGAGTTGCATTAAAACCAGAGCACAGCACACACTGCATACTGACCATGTGGTCAAGACTTCAGCAAGTATATTTTTATATACAAGGGTGCAAACATGACCTTACAAAAAAGGAGGCTTGGTGCCTTTGCTTTGAGTCTAGGGGAGCTACTGAGCCTTCTACAGGGCATTCAGTGCTCTCATCACCTAGACCAGCACAAGTGAGTTTTGATCTGTTCAATGAGCCTAATCTCAATTAGACTTCCCTTGAGCAACCACCCTCAGGTGGATTCATATCATATGCTATTCTTAGTCTGCATATCTAATTTCTAGGTGTTACAAGAAACTGGATTTGAAACAAGTACTGAGCATAAACAGGCAAGTAACCCGCAATGCCCTAAGAGTGCAGATTCAGCAGACTGTGTCCAGCAAAAGCATAAACTTGAGTTTCAAGTGGTTTAACAGGTCAAAGCAGAGAAACAAAGCAATATATTCATGGTTGAAAGTGTGCATACACCTGCACATACACAGCTGCACAATCTACAAATCACTTCCACAATTTAAAAACATAATTAAGCAAATTGGGCTGATATATATACCTTTCCTCTTACTTAAAGAACATTTTTCACACTTTGCTTCATATTCACTTTGAAAATGAAAATGAGAGCTCCTAAGACAGCACTTCATTTCAGAATGTAAAAAATATCTCCCCCTATCATGTCTACAGCTATGCTGAGTGCGTATATATAATTCTGTGCCCCAGAACAGCAGAACGTGTTGCTATACATGTATCAAAATAGATATTGTTTTATGCATAGAACTGCAAACCAAAATACCTTACAGCCAGCTGCCCAAATATTAGGTGCTCATGGGCCTTAGGGCATCAATGCCCCATAAATTTAAGAGTATTTATTAGGTGAATACAGAACTCAAAGTTTTGTAGTAGAGGAAAGTACTTATGATAATGAGGTAAACACATGTTTCAAAAGAAAATACCAACTAATTGTGCACTCTGTGCAGGAAATAGCAGCTTTAAACAATGACTTCTTGTATGCTGGAGCAAGGCCTGTGAGCTGGCTGGAGGATGGTCTACTTGTTAATGACATCTCTCCATCTCCTGTAGTTTTTTACAGTGCTGCTCCTTTCCATTCCAGAAAGTGGAGTGTTACACGTAGCTTCAGTTTTCATTAGATAAGCGAGGAGAAGCATTCTTCAGGGGACCATACCTACAGACAGAGCCGGGATCCCGTCCTTGCAGTCTTAGAGCTAAGGTATGGTGAGGTCTGTGCATCATGAGCTCCATCTGGAGGCTGCTTGCTCTAATCCGTGAGTTTGAAAGAAGCGGAGAGAAACTGCAACGAGTGCTGGATCAAAATCAGCAAACCCCAGGGTCATCTGGAGAAAATGGCCTTGCAAATTAGAGGAGCAGGTTGATGCGGAGGCATCACGCAGAGAATAGTGCGTGGTGGGATAAGCTCCATTTGCCCACAGTAGTGGAGGACTTTGCAGCTATGACTGAGATGCAGCCTTTGCTACATGTTTCCTTATGCAAAGAAAAGAAAAAGCAGAAACCCCATCACGCAGTCAAGGTGGTTGTTAGATTCTTATGGTAGAAGCAGCTGCCCTCTCAAGACCCCAGCTGAAAGTCTGTCTTTACTTCCACACTTAATTATAAGGGGGGTTCTGGAGGGAATGTCAGCCCCATCAGTGCCTTCCACAGAACACATAACAGTGTGAATGGCCCATACAGAAGTTCAGGACTAGGCACTACACAGAAAAGTACAAGTTTGTTAATTTGGATGAGGTATTGCTGTATGAAGCTCACAAAGCCCTTGTTCAGGGTGTAGAACAAGTTTCTGATGACTTACGTAGGATGTTTGAACCTGGTGGTTTTGCTCAGCTCTGTTTGCATGCACAGCTTCAGCCTGAGTCTTCCACGGTTAATTCAAGCACTCTGAATTCACAAAATAAGTTTCAGATTGGGTCAGAACACTCATATTAAGTCAGAGAGAGTCGAGGTGTGATCAGACTTTTCACATGGCTGCTCTTATGGTAAAAGTTTTTGGCAGTGAGGCATACAGGACCTGTAAACCGAGCAGTGCTGTAAATTGAGCTAAAACTCACCAGTGATGCTTTTCTGCGTTTTGCTGGAGGTCTCACAGCACTTAGAGCAGCAAGGGCTGACTGATGCACAACTGTTGAGCAGAGCAAGAGAGCTCCATGAAAATACAGTGGTCTGCGCACAGGAAGGTCGTGCCCAGAGGGATCCCCTTGTTGAAGGACCTGCTGCATTTTAATACACTGATCATCCTCCTATCTGAGCCGAAAAAAATGCTGGGGATTCTTAAGCCAAGCAACGGTCCTAGATATCCCAGGACCCCTTTCCTCTTCTGACACAGTGACCACTGTTATGGTGTTAGGGAGGTCAGGAAAGGTATTTGGGGTGAGAAACCCTTGTGAGCTTTGCCATACATGCTACAATCACACCCATAGCTGTAAATATCACTGCCTGCTCTGCTTGCTGCGTGACTCTGCACTTACCAGGGCCACAAGAGGAAGGTGCCCCAGATACAGACTGCTGCGCTGGGTCTGGGGAACTCAGATTGTTTGGCTATGACCTTATGTGAAAAAGTGCAATTTCTACATGGAAAAGCATCTCAACTGTAGAGGCTGGAAAAGCCCTCTAATGTAAGCCAGCAGTAGCACTGCATGCCCATCTAAATCCCAGGGCAGGGCTTTCTTCTCTACGAGATGGGACGCATGCAGAAAACTGGGCGCACGGCCCAAATTACATTTTTTGCCATGGAGTTAGTGCCAGATGCTCCGTAGGATGAAGGAGGAGTGGAAAATAAAACTGAAGGAGAATGGGAGCTTAAAGGCGACACATGGACTTCACTCAGCTGTTTAATACCACAAAGTTTCAGGGCTATGCTTCTCTAACACTAAACGCTACGATGGCTGCACGATTGTCAGCCACCTTCTAAGTGAAAAAAATGAGTGTGTAATTAATCACCCAGGTTGGTAACCTGATATGCAACTAGAGCTTTCCTTTTCATAGACTCTTTAAATTTCCTGCCCATGAAACTAAGCAGTCTTCCCTAAGTGTTGGGCATTGAGGTCTGCTAAAGTTATTTCCTCCATTTCTTCAGTGCTGCTAAAAATCAAAGTTACAAAGGTCCTTTTCCACAATGGAATTATGACAGGGTGCTTGAGGAAAAAAAAGCAATTCTTGCCGTGTACACAGACCATCAACAGACCTTTGATTTGCAGTGAGAACTGAGTTACTACTACCAACAAGATGTAAAAATTTTGAGAGGCTTGCAGATCATACAAAAATATGATTATGGTGATTGTCTATCACACAGAAAGAGTGATGAAATGGTGAAAGTTTATTGCTGTGTAGATCCCTTTCTGTATAATATGGTGGCCTCTTCTTGCATGCTACATACTAGTTTATGGCTACCATTGGAGAAAAAGAGATATTTGACCATTGACCTACATACCTGGCCAAAAAGGAAAATATTTTTGAGTATCAAGTGGGAACCTCCTCCTGGGATGGCTAAGTGATCATTGATGGGATGCCAACATCTTTCAAATATAATATGTGCTTTTTCCACAGTTGTAATGAATGCTACCATGAAAACGACTGGAACCATCCAGTAGGGACCACCTGTGGGTATTCATGCTACACAATGCAACAAAATATGGACCACCTAAAGACAGATCTTCATACCAGATCTGTATGGAAGCACAACTGAGCTGCTATGAAACAAAACAAGATGAGAGGCTCGTGGCCTTAGCCAGGACCAAACAGCCCAGTCCCTGATCCCCAGAGATGTGCTTTTTGGCAGCAGGACAAATACCATTGCCTGTACTCCAAAGCAGCCCCTGATGAAAAGACAGATCACTGATTTTGCTAGCCTTTATCTTTTCATTACCAAAGCTAAAAAACACTCTCTTGAGAACCCAGAAGTCTTTTTTTTTTTCCTTTGAGAATTCTGACACACTGGCCACCTACTTCAGGATGGTCAAAGTGAAGGCCTGCACCCCTCATGAGCTCTTTTTCTCTATGGTTCCCACTAGCGTAAATAGCAAACGATCCTTTCCCTTGTGCTGCGCTTTGTTTGAAACCTGCCAGGCCCTCTGCATCCACAGTGATGAACAGAATTCCCTTGCAGATGCCTGATGCACTCTGGAATTGAGCAAGGCCATGAGGAAGGGCTACCAAGTCTGTGAAACCTCTGAGGTCTGGTATCTTGAATGGAAGGGCAACAGCCTATCCCTGGATGATGTAAAGCTGCACCTCTGCCAGCAGGCTTATTTAATATATATAGCATATACACACACTAAATAAGCACACATATAAAAACATATAGGAGGTGGATAAGAAATAAATAACACAAATATTTATACATATTTGTATCCTCCTTCATATATATTTATTTTCACATATAAGATAGAAAAGCCCATATCGTTTTACCTGAGCACGCCCTGGTCCTAAGGAAACAGGCAGCCAACCAGAAGGTGTACTTGAGGCCGTGTGAGTAGGATGGTCTCAGCAATGAAATGGCAAGCAGACAATCAGAAAACACTATGAAAAGAGGTGGGACCACTATAGCCATTGCTATAGTGGGAAGGGGCTTCCTGCAGGATGCACCTTGAAGCACAGGGGAAAGGATTAGGGCCAGTCACTGCATGTGTGCAGCACTAACTACTGCCTCTTTATAAAGACGTCTGTTCACATTTTGGACCTTACTTTATTTATAAATGACAACTTTGATGGTGAAGAATTTCTATCAGAAAGGTAAAAAAGCCCCAAGCTTTAGGTTGTGTTAACCATGACAGTATTTTCAAACAGCAGCCACAGAAAGAAATCAGTAGTGTTTCTCATTTTAATTGCATAAAAACAACATGATAGAATTTCATTAAGCCTGTAAGTATATAGAGGTATATTTTTTTAACACTTTTGTATATTTTTATTTACAAAAGGAAAAATGAACCTATGGCTTTAAGCCAAATAAAAAGGACAAGACTAAAAGTGGAAGAAGAAAGAGAAGAATCTGAGGGCTTTCACTTTAAAAAAGGAACCGGAAGACAGAGGACACACAGGGAGCACTAACAGCCAGACTGGCTACCGATGCCCTTGAATCTGAAACTCTTCTATACCTCACTTAATGTGTGGTGAGAGTCCCAAATAGAGCAGTCCTTCAAGCCTCAGATGCACTCTGGGTCTTGGAGCTCAGTAGCCATATTTTTCATTGAGATGAGTCTTGCCATCACCACTTTGACCTAAAGGACAAAAAGGAAGAACTGCATTATTTCTTTCCCCTTCTCATTCATGACAAATCTGTATCCAAGTATGAAACTGTCTCCAGGCAGTACCAGGTGGACAAGTACAAAAAGGGCAAGTCAGATTGGATATTACCATTCAAATAGCTTTTTGATTCATACTTATAATTCCTCTTTACCTTAGTAATAGTGTCAAGATTACATCATATATTCCTGGTCTTGGTGGCGTTCGTTTTCTTCCCCCGGCCCCCGACTCCACCCTGGTGTTCCCCCATTGTGCCACTTTAGACAGATGATAAGTCTGATTATCAGCAAGCAGAGAGAGAAAAAGGAGCTCCCCCTTAAGGACACAGCTCGCATGGCTACCTCAGATCCCCAAATTACTGAATCAATTGTTTTGTTCCAGGGGATTCACACACCAGAGAAGCGCAGTCTTTCCACTGAAGGATGATTCACCAGATTATAGTTTGCTTCAGTTAAATTCACTCTTATTTTTCTTATTCCCTTTGAAACCTGCCTATAGTTTAAGCCTGCAACAGCCTTATAAAAATTATAGATGAATCTACCAAATGAAAGCTAAGCTTTGAACTTACTATGAAAACCTCAATTCATGAAAACAAATTTTCCATTTAGAAAAACTGAAAAATCTTTACTTATGAATAACCTCTCTCAGCTAACAGAACTCTGGATTTAAAGTAAAACGTCTGTTCAACTTAAACATATATTGGATGTGTGCCTTCACCAAAGCGTTACCAAGACCTCTCTCCAAATCACATGACCCCAATGATTTTTGAAAAAAATCTGCAAAGAAAATGTTCAGATTTCAGACTTCCATGAAAACAGAGAATACTAAGATTGCTGGAGCACTTATCCCTAGTGAAAGCTTGAGCTTGTCTTTCAAATACATCATCACATCACTATGTGGAATTGATTTAGCTCTCTCAGGTGTTACAAAACTGAGAAAACAAACTTCAGGTGTGTCTGTCCATTGAGATGAAGCCTACAGATATGGTCTGCATTTCACTGCAAGACTTGCATAGCAATACAACAAATATAGGACATAATATGCCAGAAAACATCAGGTTCTGGGTAAAGCATTCCTGAATTACTTTTTTCTCAAGAAGTTAGAAGGACACTCTGACTACTTAGTAGGTAGATTCTTGAGTTGTAAGACTAAAATTGGTAAGGAAATGGTTGATACCTGCAGGAGGAACCCACATACAGTAGTCTGGGTCATCATCTGGGTACTGTGAGGAAAGAAAGGGTTGTTTGACCTGCAAAAAGAGAAAAGATTTTTAAGGTGCTGCACCCCTCCAGCAATGTGTCACAAGTACTAAATCTCATTAATTCAGAGACAAACTCTGAAAAGTGAGGGTTATTTCTACAAGAGACAGAGATGAAAATACTAATACAAAGAATAAATATCAAATTGCTAAATATATCCAGTTTATTCCCAGTAGAGCCACAGAATAATATAAATCGTTGATAGATGGGACCTCTGGAGATCATCCAGTCCAATCTCCCCATCAAAACAGCACCATTGCCAACTGTCCACTTTTGCACAGATTAATCTTGTTATCCTGACGTTTGGTAGTGTCATTTGATGCAGAATGTCTTTATACAGGGAAAAGCTTCAGAGTAGGATTTTCACAAAGTGCTTTACTGATTTCAAGGTGCAGTCCCACTGAAAACTTCAGGTGTAAGGTGGCTTTCACACTGGAGTACGTAACAATTCAGTGGTTACACAAGGGTTACTTACTTTTTCAAAAGAAAAGAAACCCCAATTTTTTCATGTCTCACTGGCATCACTGAAATATTTAAAGCAAACTGAATCAGGTCACTTGCAATTCAAACCTTGAGACAGCATTGTCTTTTTGTTCCTAAACTTTAAAGTTTTACCACATCAGCATGATTTTCTCAACAACTTGTTTTCAACAACTGCAGGTAGCTATCAAAATAACTCGTACAACTGCACAGCACAAGACTTAAGAGTTCAAAATGTAGCCAAGTTACTCAGCACAGATTTGCATTATGCAGTAGTATCGTGAGAGTGTTAACTTCTGCAATTGAAGCAATTTTTCATTCCTTCAAAAACTTTCTTTCCCCAAATTAACATCTAAACCAGTTATTTTGGAAGACTAATGCTTTCCAAACCATTAGACTGTAGAGTTGAACAGTTTTTAAATATGGCTTGGGAACAGTCACTTTAAAATTGCTTTTCCAGTTTTATATGATTCAAAGTTATTCCTCAAATATTAGAAGAGGATTGAAAAAAAAAAAAAATCAAAGCTGACTTCTGGATGCTTTTTTCCATGCAAGATTTGAGCCCAAAGGCAGAGAAAGCATGTGGAAAAAGTGATCTGTGACGGGAGAGAGAATACAGCTAAGCCAGCTGGTATTTGGAGAATGCTCAGTGTTAGAGTGAACTCCTGTGCTGATGAGAGGTACTGACTTGACTGCTTCAGCATGAGAAGTTGCCTTTTTCTCATATATGTGCATGGTACATGGTATAATTTGGGCTCTAATAGTATAAATTTACTCTTGCTTTCTTTTTCAACACGGTTTATAGGCCAGCAACAAAGGACAACTCTAAAGGCTGTGCCTATCCAAATCCTTGGGTTCTTTGCTAGGACCCATATAGGCTGCAGGGAGTTACATTGCTTTAACTGATGCAGGGCTAAAACTGGATGGCCACCACCAAATAATTGTCACAATGGTTAGTACACATGGCCCACCAAGCACAGTAATCTTCTTTGATGGCAGCCAGAAGGGTGAGATGCACTCTAAAGGGAAGAGCCTCACAATAATTATTAGGCTAAGAGCACACTGTTGAAGAATTTCCTTCCTAGCCTGCGTTTAAAATTGTGCAAGGCTTACATACTTTACATTTTAATACAAATCTTATGCACAGGAGGAAGATTGCTTGGTATATCTTTGCAAATTTAGTAAACATTAGGTTGCAAAAGACAATAATCTCTTAGACTTCTCTCTTTACACGTCAACGGGGAAGGATGAGGTTTGGTAATGGCAATACAGACCAGCTACAATTTTAGTCCAGCACATTCTGTGTCAGCCATTACATGTTTCCCAAGCTGCTCTTCAAGGGAAGTTTTGAAATGCTATTCCTAGAGCCCAGAGAACACCTACGTTTTACAACACTCATGATACAGGTGAAGCAGCAATTGGCAAAGGCAACTGCCAAGTGAAAAAGTGAAAAACAAGTTTGCAGTTGAACTGAGAGCCACCATCATGCCTGAAATGCCGTGATTTATCTTCTCATTGGAGACTCCAAAATCTGCGTCCAATGGCAGCACGAGATTCTACGTTTGGGTCTTAGTCAGCAGAAAAGCACTACTATCAGCAAATCACAAGCAACTGAATTGTTATTATTTTACTAATAAAGAGCCTACTAAGTGATTCCTTGAAACTCTTAAGCTACAGAAGTCACAGTATCATAACTGACCTTGTTGGAGCTATTGGTTTTCTTAACTTTCTCGGATGTCTCTTCAGATTCCTTACGTGCTGCCTCAGATGCTGACAAGAAAGAAGATTTGTTTTGTGACACATCACGAATAACAAATTCCATCAGAAACAAGCTCACAGCAAGTTTACATAAAAATGAATACATCTAAAAGAAAACCCAAACCAGCTCACTGCAATGAAATTCATACTTAAGGCTGCTGAACATATTTTTGTTTTCCATAGATTACCTTCTGTTTAATACATTGTCAGTTACCTATCTGAATGCAGTTTAACAAGGTCCTATATTTGGGATTCTGTAACACACTTAGTTGATGGCAGATGTTTATTCTTCTAAAAAATTACTCTCTAATCACTGCAGTGACTGACTCAGAAGGAAACAGCAGGAAACGCACAGGACCAACATGCTTTTTTTTTTTCAAAAAAAAGTAATTTCATAGTAACATAGGTGAAAGGAAGACAAAGATGGAATTATGCCTGTTTTTTTCTGCCACTTAATCTGTGAAATATTGAGACTTTTGTGAATTAAGTGTATGGATGAGATCATGGGGACAGGACCACATCTTCTTAAGAGTTCAAGTTATGAAAAACTAGCAAGCTTATACAGATCTCCTGCAAATACTCAGTACACCAAACAGCCTTTATTTTGAGGATTTGATTTTTTTTGTGTGTACACATAGAGGTGTCAGCTGGGTCATTAACAGACTATTAGCTAGTGTTATGTTGCATTTGACATTTCATAGCAGGAAACTTCTGTCCTTCTGTACTGTTAAGACTACTGCAAGAAAATGAGGGAAAAAAGCATTATGTTTATGCTCCAAAATTAAAATTTTCTTCTTTTCTCATGCTATTTTTGTTTAAAACAAAGGATCTCAAAGCAGATAATGACTGAAAATCAAGGAGTACTGAAATGTAGTTGAAGTGACCTGTCTCACTATACACTTACTATTTTCCCAAGCAAAACACAATGTTTCATTTCAATTCTAGATTAGGCTTAGCTTCCTTCTACTGACAGAAAATGACAATAGCTCCTTTAGACAGTTTCTAAACCCACATGCTACTGTGCAGAGTGTAAATTGTGCTGCTCACCTTGAGATTTATCCTCTGAGGGTCCCATCTGAGATTTATTCCTCAGTATCTTTGGCTCAGGCAGATTATGAATCCCTGGGGCAGAAAAAAAAGAAAACAAAAAAGCAAGCTAGGTGAGCACTCTGCAGTAACTCTGATGACTGGAGCACTGGCGTTCCTGAGACAAAGTACAAAAGGGAACCCTTAGCTACATTTGTCTTGGGAGGAACTCCTCTTTTAGAAGTCCTTCAAACTATTCCATCCATCAAGGCCATAACAACACATCATTAAAGAAAAGCTTGTGACCAGTTAAAACATAGTTTTCAAGAGCAACCTGTCCAGCATCAAAACAGTAAGTTAGAATTAGATTTCTGTTCAAACAATTTACTGAGAAGCACCATTATTGAGTTTCCAAATGCATCAATTTGATACAAGAAAGGATGGATTGGAGATGAACTATGCAGATTCAAGGAAGATATCCCTTCCCTTCATTACCACTTAAAAAAATGCTTTCCTTACTAACTAATCTGAAGCTTTACACAGACATTTGTTTTCTTAAGTCACTCTCCCTGCCAACATGTTTTATTTGTTATTGTTTGGACACTCAATCGAATGAAAGCAGGCCTTATCAAAACAGGACCTTTCTTGAGTCCAGGACATTTTTACAAAAGCCCAAAAAAGTGACTGCCACTGGAACCAGTTAAACTCAGTTATAGGCACACAGATTTATGGCAAAAATCTACCGAAAAGAAATCTGCTGGAGAATCTGTGACTCAAACTTTAGAAGGTTCACATAGCTCTGAAAAATTCAGCAATTACTGGAAAAATCAAAACCAATGTTTACCATCCTTAAAGGATTCTAGGTTCTTGTTATTGCAAGGCGAATCATCATCAGCATTAGTTTCTTCTCCTTTTTCTTCCTCTGTTGTCACTTTCATTTCAAAGTTTGATACTCTGCTTTTTATTGCATCTACTTGCTCCTCCTCCATTTCTTCCTCTTCTTCCTCTTCCTCCTCCTCTGGTCCATCATCTTTCATTTTTAATAAGCTTTCAGGGATGTCTGGACGCTTAACAGGCAACTTCTGTGTGAGAAAGACTTGTGCATGAGTGCTAAGGTACTATGGAGGCAGATGTCACAGATATTCATTGCAGAAGAAAGCATACATATTACCATGACAGAGTCAGCTGGGAAGGAAACACTCTCAGGCTGAAGAATAGTTAAGTTTTAAGTAAAAGTTATTAGTAGAGATGGAAGATGAAAGCCTATGTCCAAGTCCATATGAAAAGAGTGCACTCCTTGTCTAAGAGGACTGCTGGAAACTGAATCAATCTTGCATATGATCTTAGCTAAAAGATCAAGAAAAACACAAGAAAGTAAAGACCAGCTGCTAAGATAAAGCAGTGGTTCAGCCTGATGTCCTCAGACTGCCTCCATCTGATCCACTGCCTTTGGATCACAGCCATGCCCCAGGCTGTACAAGGGCAGAGAGTGGCAACTCCTGGCACCAGTGTCTGACAGTCACTGCTTGCTGCCCTGTGCACTTTCTGCTAACTCAGGCTTGCATCTCCATGCTGTTTCCATACATGTGAGAAGACAGGATTGCCACCTACAGTTTGCCATAGCCTGAAAAGGTGCCTGAGATCCTGAGGTACAACCTTTGACTTGCAGCACTTATGAGTCCAACTTACCCCTAGGCTTCCAGTTTTCAGCTTGAATTTACTTCCTCCTTTCATTGCACCAAAGAGAGGCAAAGTAATCTTTTTAGGCTTGCTCTCTGCTTCCAGACTGTACCTCCCACTCCTAATAAAAATTAGGCACAAAGGGAAAGACTGTACAAAGTATCAAAACAAGTCTTACACTTACAAATGCAAAAAAAAAAAAAATCTGCAAATCAGTAGTAGATACATAAAACCAGTAGTAGATATATAAAACTCCTTTTGTTTCTCTCTCACTTGGAGCACCCAAGGAGGAAGCTGCAAGAGATGACTCCACTGTCCTACACACATACTGTAGGATTCAGACACTTCCCATACAGGAATCAAAAAAACACAAAGAAAAAAATATTCTAACTAGACTCCCTCAAATTCAGTTGTACACACACACTTATATACGTATATAATATATATGAATTTATAAAAACACACTCCGAAGCCAAACCTCAGTTTAAGTAAATTAATTACGTAATTAAACCTCTAATCAAGCTGCCACTGGCAAATGATGAATCTAGCACACACCTGCTTGAATTGCAGTAGTGTTGCCAGGCAGTAGCTGAACAGCCACTACACTTGACTTCCAGGTACATTTCCCAGAGTGAAAATGGTTTTCTTATTGTGCATAATAACTGTAATATTTTTTAATTCCTTTTGAATGCAGATTAGAAAAAAATTAACAAAGCAGACACCGTGCTTCCAGTACCTTCCCACCTCATTCCCCCTGTGTAGACTTATCTTACTCCACTGTTGTGGCACACCTGCCTCAACCACAGATGCAGCACAGTGCCTCTTTAAAGAGATGAGCCAGGTAGTTTGGACGGCCGCCCTGCTTTTGTGTTTGGAAAACTGTCTGCTTACTGGGCTTGCACAACTGTCCATGGACAATTATAATGGTAAAAGCCATCATTTTACACTTTAGTCAAGACTTACTGGGGCTTCAGCTGAGGCAGTTCTGCAGGTTTGACAAGCTTTATTAATGCTTTCAATCTCTGTTGCTCTTTCCTCAGTTCAAATGACCTCAAGTGAAGCTTCTTTCGTGCCACACTGTCTAAGGTGCATCCTGATTTTATTTCGGTCATGAATTCATCCAGAGAATCTTGAGCTGCTGGCTGGGACTGGACTAGGCACGATAAAGGGAAGATACATATTGTTAGAGGCAGGGAGATGAAAGTTCTGCTCAGTAAGTCCTGCCTTTAGAGAATAAGGTATGCATGAACAACTATTCCCTCTGCAAGTCTCTGTTGAATGGTGAAATAATGAAGGTTTTTTAGCCCTGGAAAGGTGAAAGCATTTCTCCTAACAAAAGCCATACAGTAAAACTTAACCCACTCACATAACAAGACCTCTCCGAAAACTGATCATTTCTTTATGAGAAAGTGCCTCTATTCTAGGCTGTTCGTTGCTCTTCAATATCTGCTGTTGCTAAAAAAGTGGCTTAAGAGTTCTTTTTGTAGTCACAGACTAAAATAAACACAGCTACAAAGAAAACCCACATCACTGCATGGGGAATCCCATTTTGGCTTTCCTGGAATGTTCATGCAGCAACATTTGCAAAGCTTGAAATGTATCAACATAGTATGCTGCCTCCTATCCCTGGATGACAGAGTGCATACAAGAATAATTTCATATGTTAGGGCAATCAGACAAAATTTACCTTTGTTTTGACCGAGTCTTCTAACAAGAAAACACTGTTCTCTACTTGAAAGAGAGTAACAACAGTCTACTCCACCTGATTTCAAATACTAATAATTATACACATTTGACTGATTAAAATAAAACTCAAGAAGAAAAACTAAAACTCTAATGACTATGAAAAACAAATACAGAATTACATCACATGAATTAAAAAACAAAACAAAAATCCCAGGAAAAATAATTTCTTGGGTTTATACGATGCTTTAGGAATTTTTATACTATGTTCAAAAATAACTTGGAGACAAAGAAAATTGTTGTTGCTAGAAGTGAAACAAGCCTTCTGACAGGCAGTCTTTTGCTTGTTGATATTATATAAAAAGTGGCAAATCCAATACTTATTTGCTACACAAGAATAATTATGTGACCAATGATCTATTTTCATTTGGGCTTGAGGTAATTAAGTAGCACTTGAAATTTTAGATGCGTACAAATAAAATAGTATAAGTTATTGTTAAGGGCACATATTCTGGCAGTTTTACACGACAAATATTTAGAGAAAAGTCTAATAAGATTCATGTTTACAAATGGACTCAACTGAACTGGATATTCCTTATCTAGAACAAAACAGCTTACAATTTGAAAATACATGAAAGCCACAACAGTAACTGTTCAAAGACAGAATTAAAACGCTCCAAAAGATAAGAAACAGTTGCAGCAACCATCTCTATACAAATATAAATGATGACAAAATATGTCATAAAAGAAATTCAGATAGAAACACTCTTCTTTTTCCACTTAACTATTTCTATGAGCTGAGACAAAAATCATCAATGAAAAGTTATTGATAACAAACAGTCTGAAACTCCGACGAATGATCCTTTGATTTAATCAACATCATATTTCAAAGATAAGGTTTAGTATCTAGACAGATAATTCAGAACAACTAAAAGGACAGTTCCACAGCTTGGTTCTTTAGCCGATGAACAGAAAGTGCAAGAGTGCTTCAGCCAGTGAGTGATCCTCAGAAAGCCAGGTTAACCTTCTCGCAAATAGGATTTTCTGCTTGGTTCCATCAACAGTGCCTGAGATCAGGTAGTTGAACTTACAGGGTAACTGTTAGCATTCAGAATCTGTTGCAGTGGTTTTCTACACTACTGAAGTAAAATTTGGCACTGCTAGGAGTTGAATCAGTAATAGCTATTCTACTTGATATTCCAGGGGAAAAAAAACTATAGGGCTATTTACTGCACCATCAACTTACTGATAATTTACTTCTGAACAGGCAACCAAAGACAAGACTGAAGAGCTCTATGTTTTTGATTTTCATTGAGCTGCATCAGTGAGTGAGAGATACCAAGCCAACCCATCAGCAGTTAGTTCAGAAGAACTCCAGAGAACAACTTGTGAACTTGTATTGCAATCCTAGACAACCACTTAATTCCTTCAAGTGCTTGGTAAGAGGTATTGCAATTTAGCCTGTCCTTCACTCATTGGTCTTTTTGCATTCTTGCTCTTAGGGTACAAATAATCAGTTTAAGCAAGCAAAAGTGTGCTAAGGTCTAAGGTTTCAGAACTGTGTGTAATGCAGCAGCTTTGCCAGACAGCTAATGACATTGGTAAGAATCACCCATGATAAATATGCATGCTCTTGGAATACATTTGTACTCAACATCTGTGATTAACCGGAGGCATTCAAAGAAATCAGAGAAAACAGAACACAAAACGCACTGAAATACCTGATGATGCAAAATTTGTTGTGTTTTATCCTGGTCTAGTACTAGGAGATTCCCATCCAATACTGAATTACACTGTATGGCGATAAATGCCGAGACTAATTTTTTCAAAGGCTCTGAAGTAGCTGTGGTAACTAGTTACAATTTACCAAACCATGAGATCTTATATCAGAATTATATGCTGTTAGCAGAAATCGATAAATGAAGTGATTCTTCCTTTTGCCAGCCTTTACTACAATACGACTTAACATTCTTCTTGAGAAACTGTATCAGCAGAAACAAAGGCATCGTAACGTGACAGCTCTGAATTACGTCTCAGACAATATAAAACGTTAGCTTCTCCTACTAGTTAATCATTAACTACTCATCAGTAGAGTCATGCTGAAAATAATTCCTTCCAACACACAGAACTGACCCATCAGTTAGAATATTCAGTGGGACAGCAATGTTTTCTGAACGGTGATCTGCTATAATCAACCGCCAACAAAACTGTTGATACAAATGAGTTTCAGTGTGATGCCGAATTACTAGAGAGAAAAATACCTGTATAATGCACAGTAGGCAGCCCAGCTGTCATACCACTGCTAGGCTTCCTGGAGAGAAATTCTTCTGACAAAGTGACATTGTAACCTTTGTTAATGCAAACTCTGTTAAAAAGCTCATTGTATGGAGAACCAGCTTAAAAACATTTCCTTCATGCCTTCCTTTTATTCCAGAAGGCACTGGCAATACCAGAAAGGAAGATACAGCTATTTGTATAGTAAGCTTTTAAATCTAACTCAATACCAGATAGAGTCTCCACTTTGAAGAGGCTCTGCCTTTGTACACAAAGAGATAATCCTAGAATCCAAATGGAACCCCTGTAATCTAGAAAGTTTACTGAACACATTGGCTAAGCATCAATTGCTTTGACTCTACATTTCTCTTTTCCACCTTTACTTTTTAAGGTGCATTTGCAATGAAAGAAGTGAAATAAAAGATACTGTCTCTTCTGTAAGTTGTTTGCTCTTCCCTCATAAATGGCTTTGCAGGGAGCAGAAAAATGTGTTCCTCAGATTAGGTCAGTTTCACTAATATGGGCAGATAAACAGTAATAATCCTCACCCCCTTAAATTCCATGAGGCCTGAACACTCACCTCCTTAACTTAGATGTTGCAGATATCCATAAGATACATTTTGATCTCTTTTACTGTGCTTTATGGAAAGCACTACGCTGAAATAAACTTCATGCCTTACCTTTCCCTGAGGCCTTCAGCTTCTCTGTTATCTCAGAAAGCTCATTTTCAGCTTCATTTAGCTTTTTGACCTATGAAAGAACAACACACTGAAAAGATCTTTTTATCTTCTTAAAATCTGCTTGTAAGAGCTACTCAAGTATCCTACTAAATTATCTCCATTTTTCTACTTCTGATCTTTCACCAGGAATTTCTGGCTGGAAAAAAAACAGTCTGGATTGTTCCTAACCAACTTATCAGTCCTTTCACACGCTGTTCAAATAATTTTCTTTCTGAAACACAAAAATACGTACAATGCTTCTGCAGCAAGGTTATATCACCCCTGTGATCCTCCTTACCACTGCCTGCCCCACACCCTATTGTCTGTGTAGGACTTTTAGTTGTCACACCTTGTCAGTCCAGGCTGCTTATTCCTTGAAGCAAAATAAAATCTTTCTTTCAGAGTTATCCTCTGCACTTGAAAGTTTGCAATATTTTCCGATGGTTTAAAACTACGTTAGAATATCATGTTCTGGTGCTTCATTCATCCACTGTTGTGATCCACTAAATGGAAGGCAATACTATGCAATCAAAAGCAATGCAGTATGCTTACACTTTAATAAAGTACTCATTTTTTCAAGTATTTACTGATACTGTCCACAATGCAAAAAAGCACTATTCAGAGTTGCAAAGTTCTCTTCCCTCCCTTAGTTTATGACAAATTAAGTCTGGCTCACAGTGTCAGGACTCAAAGACTGAACACTACTCTCCAGAGAAGGGACAACAGGAGCAGCAGCATACTAATTTTTTTGCAGATTGACTTGGTCTTCCTGGTAACAGGGTACTTTATTCTCTTTGGCCAGTCCTCCTCTTCGCTTAAGGATGCAGATGTGTGCCAGTTAGCAGCACTCACAATGATAAGTTCCTGCGATGTGGATTCTAAGAACTAAATTGGAACAATGCAGTTGTTGTTAAAGTCTACTTTTTTTTTATATCCCACTTTTCCCCTCCCTCTCAAAACCTCAGAAAGCCTCTCTTTCTAGTCTGATTTTATTCTAACTTGGCCAATTAAGATCTAATGGTGTGAAATGATACTAAGACTTCACTCTAACAAAAAGATAAGGAAATATTTGTGATTTTCCTTCTTAGGCTTATTCTCTCAGGAATATATGTTATAATAATTCTTCTTACCAGGGAGTCATAGGTCTCTGGTTTTTCTTCTATTTTACCAGCTTTTTTCATTCTGTTCAGTCGTTTCTTTTCTACAGCACCAGTTCGATCAAGGAAGGTATCATCATCACTATCATAAAAATCCTCATCTTCCCAGTTCTTTGACTTCCTTTTTCGGGATACTGGGAAAAGTAAGGGACAAGGCAAGAAACAAAATCATTTGCATACCACTGAGCAGTAAAACAAACTCAAGACAGCTATCTCAGATCTCTAGTTTAGGGGTTCTGGAACAATCATAGCATTTGACTGGTTATTCACCTGCTTCTTGCCTTAGTACTCCCCGAGCATCGAGTAGCCTGCAAGCTTCCAGCGCACACTGTATCATCGCTTCCTTCTTCTTTCCTGAATGGAGAACCTCTGCCACCAGCTGCTTCCCTGATGCATCATCCACAGGCAACCTGTTCAGTTCAAAGGATTATAGCACAGCTCCAAGCCAAACAGCTTTTCACAGGTGCTACTCAGTGTATTTGTCACGTTGGCACTGGTCTTTCCATTTTACTCTAGTCTTTTTTTGTGGGTTCTGTATTTTCACTTTGCATTTCATACAGTACTAATCAAAACATAAGCACGAATTTCCTAAAGCCTTCAAATAACTTTTTATTTCACTAGCCCAAACAATAATTATTCCTCTATTCATTCTACTGGGAATACAAGAATTTAAAAGGTTAAATGTCAATGTCTGAATCTTTTTAAGCACCAGTATCTTGCATTCATGTAACACCAGTAATAAACATTTCACACCATACTGAAGCAAAGGTTTCTGAAGCAGTACAGTCATGGAAATGTTTTATCTGGCCCTTTGAGGTCTATCCTGTTGACTTTCAAACTCACCTTCTCCTGTCTAATAAAAGACTAAGGTTAGTGGTCTCTTGCAGGAACCCATCTGCCTTACACCATAAAAGTAAAAAAAATATTGCCTTATATCATAAAAAACTGAAACCGCATACACAGTAGATTTTCTTCTCTCTCTCTCTCAGAATTAAAAGATATAATCTCCCAGTTTCTTCTCTCATATTTCAATTTCATGTATTTCTCAAAACAAAGGGAATTGAAAGAATCTAGACTCTTGCTTTTCTGATTTTCATCTCTAAGGAACATCAAATGCTGCCAGAAGACAAAGGAGTGCGGACACTGAACTAGGCACTGATCCTTGAATTTCTGTCTCAGTATCAAGGCTTAGGTCTAATTCCCACAGGCCTCCTTGTCAAGTGTGAAAAGACAATTCCTTCAATTTTTGTTTGTGAATTCAACGAAGTCAGCTCCTATGTACAAAAGTGAATGAAAACATACATACTTGATCCTGCATAGCCAGCTATTGTGCCCACGATCATCATATTCATATTCTAACTCTTCTCCTAGAGAGGAAAAGAAAGTAAGTTCATATAGTCAGCAAAACTGAAATAAGAGGGAATAATCTTTACAGCAGAGAGGAATGTCATGGTTAAACTAAAGAGATAAAAACGCTCCTGTAACATATCAAAAGACTGATTTTGCCTTTTTTTTTAAAAGTTATAAGATCTTCAGTTGATACTATGCTTATTTGGTTGTTTTCCACAATCAGGGCTTTTTCAGATAAAAAATATGGAAGTGGCCTGTTCAAAGAAAAAGCAATCTGGCATCTGTATGTATTAAAGAAAACGACACTAAACTAATGACGATTTGCAAACTGGACTCACATATATTGTTTATCTTGAAGATTAGTTTTTCCCTTCATCAAATAAGTGAATCATCTCTAAGTTTCACGAGCAGCCATCGAAAGTATAAATTAATTCACTATCGTCTTTTTTTCTTTTTATACTTTCCAATTCAATCTCACAATCATAGCAATCTGCAAACGGAACAGTCTGGAAGTTAATGGTTTTGCAATTTTCAGCATAGCTCCAAAACATGAGTGAGTGTGGTCTGAGTGTCACTCCAGAGGAATGCAAGGTTCTCTCTGCAGCTCCCCATTAAGAAATTAGTAACTAAGTCTCAGATCTACAATGGTGAGCTAAATTTTAATGAAGCAAAAACCAAGCTCCCCCTGCCACTTGACCAAACAAAATAACCTTACCCACAATGTAATAAAAAAAAGTTTACCTTCCACACCTTATTTCCCAAAAGAAAACACAAGCAAAAAGGTCACATTTTGTTAAATGCAAAAAAAATATTGATTTAAAAAAAGGGAAAAAAGGTACCTTCTCTTTCAAAAAAGCCCTGCAAGGCCTTCCTAGGATCTTTCATATAGAAAGCATCTTGTACATCCTGAAAATCGATAGCAATAGGGTTTTCTTCAACCTCATCGTCCTCAGCATCCTCCCCTAGAAACATAAAGTGCAAAAAAATACAGTGAAGTGTTAGATAACACCAGCATATTTCAACTATCATTACTTTGAAAGAAGTCATCCTAAAATTATTTGCCTTAACTTGAATGTTATGTCTGCATCCAACAAAAACCTTCACCCTGCTTCTTTTTTGCTATTAGTTGTTCCATTATAACAGTTTTGCAGATGAACGTCACTTCATCACAGGAACACATAGTATTAACCTAAACTCCCAGTTTAATGGCTTTATAGGCACATGCAAATTACCTTCTCCCTGATTTTAGAAGGAGCTCTAGCACACTTCTC
This sequence comes from Tapera naevia, assembly GCA_033556795.1. Classification (NCBI taxonomy): domain Eukaryota; kingdom Metazoa; phylum Chordata; class Aves; order Cuculiformes; family Neomorphidae; genus Tapera; species Tapera naevia. The sequence goes on along the minus strand of JAUMJJ010000246.1, from coordinate 14,178,361 downwards.
ACCATAAGCTTTCCTTGTCCTCACTATAAGCTTTCCTTGTCACAGCACTCTTCATTTTAAAAGGAAAAGCATTAATTTGTATTTAAAAACTTCTGCTGGAGTGGGGCACTTGGCATCCACCTGGAATTTTGACCCTAGTATTCACCAAAAAGTGGCTTAAAGACCTTCCAAGGTGTATCATCTGATTTTATGCGTCATTACTCACCCATTCCCCATGAGCAGCTCATATCACTGTCCTGACTCCTCTCATTACTTCTCTCCTCTTTTTCATCTTCTTCATCAGAGTCCTCACCCAACATTTTCTTTTCTAGTTTTGCTTGCTGCTGCTTACGCAGTGCCTTCAGTTGTGTCACAGTTAGCTCTGACTCAGACTCCTGGTCCTCCTCAGGTCCCTATGTCACAGTTTACAGAAGTGTTTTTTAAAAGAAAAATAAAGAATTATTTTCAACTTGCAGTTAGATTATGTACAATAAAATAAAAAAATATTATAGTGCTATTCAAAAAGTAGAATTATTAGACCATTTGTTATGGCTTGTATTCCCAAATACATTAGATTTAGTACTCTTTCAAAATGAGTAAGTGGGGAAGAAATGGGCATTACTGTGCACTTGTCGGGAGATCAATCTCAAGTATAACTGTATTTTAAAGACAGAATCAAAAATTCTTTTAGCAGTGCCACATGGGAGAATTTGAGCAAAAAGCAACTAAAACCTCTGAAGTGCATGTAGAGCACTCCAAGTGCTTTTTAAGCTCCTACTAATAAAAACTCCCATTGATCTCAAAGATATATTAACGCTTTACTTTCCTGATGCATCATTCTGTCACATAATCACAGAATGACCTGAGCTGGAAGGAACACACAAGGATAATCAAGTCCAACTCCTGTCCCTGCACAGGACAACTCCAACGTTCACACTGTGTGTCTGAGGGTGTTACCCAAATGATTCTTGAATATTGTTAGGCTTGGCACTGTAACTGCTTCCCTGGGAAGCTGCTCCAGTGCTCCACCACCCTCTGGGTGTAGAGCCTTTTCCTGATATCCAACCAGAACCTCCCCTGGTGCATCTCCCTGCCATACTGATGGAGAGAAATGCCTTTTGAAGTCACTGCACATCAGCAGAGCTGCCCTGTGCCCCACACACCAGGGTGGGGGACCCCACAGCCTCACACTCTGAACCTCAGCCCCAAATCTCACTGCAGAGCCAGCAGTTTATGCCTAGAGTTGACTGCATTTCCCCAGCAAAACAACCACAACAGCACTGGTGTGCCTTCAAAGTGATACCAAAAGTGCTGGCAAATAAACAAGCAAACTCTCTAAGCCTTGTTTTGGAGTTTTAGAAAGCAGCATTCTTTAATTCAGCAATGGATGTGTGAGGGAATGATTTCCATCAACCATGCAAAATGAGACAAGAGCTGGGGACAACATATATATTTCCCACTGACATACATATGTATACATTTTTTCCGGAAATCTTATGAATGTTCTATTACTTTCCAAGGACTGATTTTAATGTTGTTATGAACCTCACAACAGCCAAATCTCTGCTAATTGGAGCTCTGGAGCCAGCTCTGTCTGACCTTGCCTTTAAGATAGGGAAAGGCTGCAAACAGAGGTTACTATAGAAGAAGTACATATCATACTTAACACAAAACATTTTAATTTCTCTTTGAATAGTGTCTGAAAAAAACCTTCTGTCAAGAAACCACGTCACCAGAGGGACATTCTGTCTAACTTTCAAAAAATTACAGTTACTGAGATGAAACTTAAGGCTACTTTAACTTAAATCGTACTAACTACTTCTTGTATCAAAAGCAGCCAAATCACCTCACAACAATGAAGTGTTCTCACACTCCCGAGATACTAAAGAGAGTTGGAGGGACCCGGATGAATTCCCGAGCAAGATCCAGGGAAGCCTTTACCTCACAAGCCACCCGACACAAGCCCCAGAGAGCGCAGCGAGGTGGTCCCTGCCCCAACCCACCTGCAGGAGGAAGAGTCGGGAGCTGCCGCCGAAGCGCAGCCCGTGTCCCACCCGCACCCGGCAGTAGGTGCGTGGTGGCACCCGTGCCTTGTTGAGGAAGGTGCCGTGCGTGCTACCCAGGTCGTACACGTAGAACCCGGCGGCATCATCGGTGTCACCGGGGCCGTCGCGGGCGCCGCGGTACTGCAGCACGGCGTGGTGCCGTGACACCGACGGGTGCTCCAAGGATAGAGCGCAGCCGGGAAGCCGCCCCACCAGGAACCAGCTGCTGCCTTCCAGCCGCACCGAGCCCAGCGCCACGCCGCCCTTCAGCACCTCCAGCCCGTATCCGGCCCCGGCCGGCGGGCGCCTGCCCCACGGAGGCTCCTCGTACCGCGGTGCTGCCGGTGGGGCGGCCGGGCGGGAGGAGGGAGGCTGCGGTCCCGGTCCTGCTCCCGGTCGGTCGGAGGAAGAGGAAGGCGGCGGGGTCGGTCGGTCGGAGGAGGCAGAAGGCGGCGGGGTCGGTCCCGGGTCGGCGAGCATCGGGCAGCTCGGGCGCTTGAAGCCAGCAGGCTCAGCAACAGCCGCCTCCGTCTCCATGGCCTCCGCCATCTTCCCGGGTCCGTTCCCAAATGGAGTCCGCCGGGAACGAACCCCGTCACAGCTGCGGTACCGGGGGCGAAATGTTACGTCTTCGTTTTAAATGTAAAACACCGGCAAATCAATTCTGGTTAAATAAATTGGGGGCGGAATATATTTCCCATTTACATGCACGTGTATAAATTTTCACAAAAACCTTATGCACGCTCTATTACTTTCCAAGGAGTAATTTTAATGTTATGATGAACTTCACAAGAGCCAGCTCTGTCTGACCTTGCGTTTTAGATAAGACTGCAAACAGAGGTGAGTGTAGAAAAAATCACATCTGTTCAGCACAGGCCATATTTAACACAAGATGTTATCATTTTTCTCTGAGCAGTGTCTGGCGAAACAGTATTTGAAAAAAAACCCCCATGCTATCAAGAAACCATAGCACCAGAGGGCCATTCTAACTTTCAAAAAAATAGTTACTTAGATGAAACTAACTCTACTTTAGCTTAAATCAGAATATTTCACTTTTTGTAGAGTAACTACTCCTTTTATCAGCATTAACCTAAACTCCCAGTTTTCATGGCCTGTTACAGGTGTGGGCAAATAACCGTCTCCCTGATTTTAAAATGAGCTCGAGCACCCTTTGCACCACCCATAGGCTCACCTTGTCACAGCACTCTTTGTTTTAAACGGGAAAGGCTTAATTTGTACTCATGGATTGGGACACTAGGCATCCACACGGAATTTCAGTCCCAGTACCCACTAAAATACGCCCTCTCCCTGGATCAGTGCCTAAATACAGCCCGGCGGGGGCGACCTCCGCAGCTCCGGGGAAAAGGCGCAGCTTCCCCAGCCCGGGGCAGCGTCAGGGGTGAAGAAGTGAGGTGGTGGCGGGGAAAGTGGAGCGCGTCGCCGCTCTTTTCCTTTTCCAGGCGCCGAAGGAGCTGCCGTGACGGGGGAGCCGCTTATAGTGACGGACCGGGGGCGGCTTCCGGCGGGGACGGAGCGGGGCGCGGGGCAGGAGAGGGGTCTCCGCGCCAGGCGGGTCGGTGTGCGGGACGGGCGCGGAGCTGGGCCCGGAGGGAATGAAGGAGTGAGTGAGGGAGGGAGGGAGGGAGGGAGGGAGGGAGTGAAGGAAAGAAGGGGGAAGGAAGGAAGGAGAGAAGGAGGGAAGGAGAGAAGGAGGGAGGGAGGGAGGGAGAGAGTGTGAACTGATTTCTGGGGGTGTTTGAAACATGTGGAGACGAAGTTGGCAGTGCTTGGGTTTATGGTTGGACTGGATGATCTTAAAGGTCTTTTCCCAACCAAAACGATTCTGCGTTGCTGTGATTGCAGCCCCCAGAGTTTCTCCACACAGGTCAGGGTGTGCTGTGGTTCTAGTGCTGGGCTGGCACAGGTGGAGCCACACTGGCTGCTGTTAAAACCAGAAGTGATTCCGCCTCATGGGTGCCTCTTTTTGTCCCCCCAGCTCCAGGAGAAGCAGTGATGTGATCTGTTAAGTGCCAGCGCAGTGTCCTGATGCCATTGTAGAAACTGCACTTCTCAGTGTGGCACTGAGCAAGAGCTCTCTTGACATTTGTGATTTGCTTAATTAAGAGCATCATCCCTGCTCCAGTTCTTGTTGCTGCCCAAACCCTAGCCCTTTTCCCTGTGACAAGACTCTTATGTGCTACAGTACTTGTGAGCCACTGCCTGGGTTCTGAGGACAACACGTTACCTGTGTAAAAATGCTGCGATATTGGGGTGAGATTCCAGTTTCGTCTAACCAGGCCAACCGCAGCTCCTTTGACCTGCTGCAGCGTGAGTTTCGTACTGTGGAAGTGCAAGATCCTCCATTGCATCAGCCATCTGCAAACAAACCACGGCCGACCACCATGCTGGACATCCCCTCGGAGCCCTGCAGCCTCACAATCCACACCATCCAGCTCATCCAGCACAACAGGCGGCTGCGCAACCTGATCACCATGGCTCAGGCCCAAAACCAGCAGCAAGCAGAGGGCATCAAAACTGAAGACAACGAACCTCTGCCATCTCGTCCGGCCTCTCCACCTCTCCCTGATGACCTGCTTCCTCTGGATAGCAAAACCCCCAAAATGCCATTTCAGCTGAGACACAGTGACCCAGAGAGTGATTTCTACAGGTTTGTTGTTATTTCTTGGGGTTGGCTGCAGGAAAGCAGAGTGTTTTTAAATGTCTATGTAGTTTTGTCAATTTTCTTAGGCTGAAGGATCAAACTCTGGTATGTAAGGAATAAAAAAGTCATTAAAATGAAAGATTTAGATTTCTCCTGTGTGAATAACATGCACATTGTTTAATATAAATGTACCTTTGTTTCCAGTCTATAAACTGCAGATGTGTAGTGCTGATTACTCCCTTGTTAGTGCTATGCTCAATATTTGTGAATAGTTTTGCTAGCTTCAATAGTATTTTGACACTTTTAGTTATAGAATGTGAATTTAGGTCACTTACAACTAAACTTGCTTTATTGTAACTGAAAATCCAGAAGATGCATGACTAGGTTATGGTTGTTTAGTTGTAGGTTCTGGGAAGATGCTAAAAGATGTATTTTTAAGACTTGAGAGGCCAAGGACCTGTGGTCTGGTAACTACCCCATTTCACCCTGTTTGTTGGTGTTATTCTGGTCAAAGATGGCAATGAGGATATCTGAAGGGATATCTTGGCTCTGGTAGTAGCTCCACTAACACATAAAGAAAGGTTGCATTGCTTCTACCTCTGCAGCTAAGCTTGGATTAAATAGCCTTGCCACCACCTCCCTCTACCCCTCTAACAAGCACTAGATTCACAAGGAGGTGTTGTAGTTTCACAATATTTAAGGTTATATAATTTTCTGTTCTTAGACTAAGGGCTGTGAACATGATGTGGGAGAGAATAATACATTTCAGTTTTTAAAATGGGGAAAATGTGCATCAGTAAAATATAATTTACCAGTTAAATGCCACTGAGATCTTTTAATGGCCTGAGGTTGTATAAAATGCATTTTGGATTTTATTGAAAGGTGTCACTTTTGGTTACACATAGTCTTTCTGAACAGCAGAGTGATTCTTTTGTGCTGTCTGTGGAGGAATGCCGTCATCCTTCTTGGAAGGAATAATATAATTCATCAGCCAAGAGATGTAAAAGGGAAATCCAATCCTGTGAGGATGAAGTCTGAGCCCTGTGACTTCTCTTTCTGGCACTGGTTTGTAGAACTGAGCAGTGTTCTGCTCTGTCCTCCCTGGTGGCATCGGTTTTGAGTTTAATGTCTTTGTCCATATTTTGGGGGCTGCTTTGTCTTTTTGCTGTCCCCTGCCAGTTTCTGCTGTCCCAGTAAAGACATGTTATTTAGTAGTCAACCACATGGGGGAGTTTAAGGACTAGGTTGTAAAAACTGGATAGACTATTTTGAAATGAAATGTTTTGTGGGTGACAGAGTGGATTTATAATCAGGTGCAGTGTAGACTAGAATTTAATTGTGTGCTTGTTACACCAAACACATTTTATGCTTTTCCAGGAGAAAAGCTTTGAGTTTATTGTTGCATGTTTGTTCTTAACTGTTTTAAGACACATGAATTAAGAATAACAGCTGCTGTTATAGTAGTAAAAATGAAGTTATGTAATTTACCGACACTTGTTCTCAGTGTGTAAAAACAAATTAAGGAAGACTGTTCTTCCCCTTCATATAGCATAAATGTGCTTATTTCTATGCAGCCCTCTGATGTGCCACTGTCAGAGTTACAGTGACTGAATCCATATTTTGATTCCATTTTCTTTGGTAGTAGCCTGGATCTGAGAAGCTGTGCATAGGTATATTTAGACATGAGAAGAAAGGAAGAAAGGAGCAGCCAGCCTGAATCAGCCTACAAGTTTCTTTAATATAGTCCTCTTCTATTTCCTTATTACTGATTTCCATTCTTTGACTGCACACCCTTGTCTTTTATGTTGTTATTCCCTGGATTCATTTTGTTTTTCCTCCCGTCTGCCCCACCATACCTGTAACCCCTACCTTCATGTCCCTTTTTAAATGAGGAAGAGGCAGAACCTAATTTACTGGTAGTTTTCAGTTGTTTTGGTCTTTTTACCCCCCACAAAATCTGTACCATTAGCAGTTCTAATCATGACACTATTCCTCTCCTCCATTTTTCCAGACTGTTTTTAAGTATGTTGAAAGGAGTCTTGTTTCTGGCACAGATGCTGAGGGAAAACCTAGGCTCCACAGTGGAGATCTCTCACATGCTTGCTTGTTGATGGATTTGGAGGACTCCAGTAGGTTTGTGAAGCGAGTTTTCTATTTGCAAAATCTGCCTGGAATCTTTCTGAGTCCAGCATATTTACCCTTGTGTCCTCTAATTCTGTTCTTATCATTTCTTTGAATTTCCCTGATGCACCAGAGTATATCAGGCTTCCCAGCCTGCAGTTTTTCACATCTCTTCTGAAGCTATTAAAAGAAAATGTTTTCATGTTTTCTGTCTTCTGGTCCTCATGGGCCAAGGCAGTTTAAAGCAAGAAGTGACTCACCACAACTATTCAGCTGTTTCATCCTTGAATTCCTTTAGCATTCCTGGATGAATTACCATCTGGTCCTGGTGATTTGCAACTGTTGATGTTACAGTTCTTGAAATACACAATAAGGGATTATCGTTTGGTTTTGGTTGGTATAGAAACAGAAGATAGGCTTAAAGCATAGTTGATGAAGAATACGTAAGGAACTGCAGACTTGAAGCTATCATTTGAACAGAAGGCTCTTACCATAATATGGCTGCTAGCTTTTCCTTCTTCTCTGTTCAGCTTCCTCTGATTAGCATGGATCCGTCTTCAAAAGAAACCTGACCTGCTCATTATGTGCCTCTTCAGTTGCTTTTTCTTATGTCCGCATGGTTGATTTCTTAACAGATTTCCCTGCCATTCTCTCATTTGTGTAGCTGACCACATTGAATGTGTCATTTGCACTGAAAGATAATATGTGAACGAAATGGGGAGCTTGCAATGGGAGGACAGTTCATGACAGAAGGGCTTGTAATTAAGGAATGTCTGTACAGAAGTAGGGGAGCACGTGTCAGTGGGATAGCAGGTTTAATGTTGGGAAGGAGCAGTGGTAATAAGAGCAGACAGAACATACTTCACCTGCTGGACTGAGTTCTTCAGCTTAGCCCCTAAACTGTTCAGTCTTCTGAGTAGTGCCACTAGGGTCCATTTTATTTTTACCATTATCTATTGAGCAGCTTCTTTTCGTACCTGTGAAAGCTCTCTGTAGACATAGCAGAGAAGTTTAAGAAGAGCCTTATTGTGGATGAGGAAACAACTTGCTGGTTTGAGTTAGTGTGCTGTGTTCTTTGAAGTACTCTCTGACAAGTATAATCTTATTTTTCCAGTGTTCTCCTTTATGTTACTGTTTTGGGGAAAATGGCTCTGAAGTGACTTTGTTGCACCTCATTTGGTAGGAATTCGGCTCTTCAGTGTAATGTTTCATAAAACTGATGTGTTCATAGGAAAAACAGTCCCTCCCTCCATCTGCTGCTAGCTTATGCTCAGCTAGGAGGGAGCAGAGCACTTCAATTCATTACTGCAGTTGAATGGACCTTGCTACTGTGAATCCTTGTACTGACTTAGCCCAAACACTTTCCCCTGAAGATAGTTACGTGGGAAATGAACCACAAGATCTCCTTCCCTCTACGAAAAACAGCCTGGCAGGAGGGGAGCTTGAGTGAGTGGATTGTGGTACCTTTAGGGATGGCTTGTTGTCATGTTAACTGCCTGAAACAGAAAATGGGCCTTTTGTGAGTTCTGAAACTTATTTTATTCTAAAATAAGTCTGGTTGGTATAAATGGACGCTTTTTTAATGTGTTCTGCATGTTGCAGGTTTGCTGACAGCAGTGGGAGAAGGCTGTGCTTTGGGTCTGATTTCATAGCTTAGCAGGTAGTTTTCTGTCTGGATCATCATCTGGTGTTGGTGATTCATACATGAAAATATAAAATTCTGTTGGAAATACAAAATTGAAGAGTGACAAGTTGGCCGGTATTTATGATAAATTTCATGCTATATCTTCTGTAGAAATGATCACCTCTAATTGTTAGTCTCGTTAATCTCTGGTGATGGAACTTTAGGGACTAAAGCGCTCACCTTTACTGGCAGCTGTGCGATGCTGGTAATATGTTGAATAGGTTTGGCTTTGGATGGTTGCTGGGTAGGGAGCCTTTCAGGAAAGAAGTAAGTCCTGCAGAGGGTGGCATTCTGCATAATGTGATAGTATCTGGAATGGTGCTTTTGTAGGTGCTAGGTATCTGGATGAGATCTAAGTCAGAGGCTCTTTAGCCATGATCATCAGGGGAAAGAAGTTTGCTGGTCCTTTTGGGGAATGCTTGACCTTAAATAGCTGTTCTCAAATGTGTCTATATGGCTGGTTTTGTTTGCATGCATTCTTATCAGAGAGCACATGAAAGTTAAAGGAGATGAAGAGATAGAGATATTTTCTCCTTTGTTGTTTTCTGTTAATATCTACAACAATATTTCCTTTTATGGCTGTCTAATCAGGCTTTTAATCATCTTCCTGTGTTGTTTATTGTGGGAAACAGGGAAACAAGAGAAAAAAGTTTAAGTAAAACCAAACGAAATTGATTGACCTTACCAAGAACAAGATGTGGGGATTTGGATTTAAGTACAGTACCTGAAATGTCTTTTCTCTCTGTCTTTAATTGATTAGGTTTCAAGTTGATTATATCCCTTTCAGCATTGTGACCTAGCTGCATTTTAATTCTGTCAATTAGTTTCTTTTCCTCTAGGAGTTTAAAAGAAATAAAACATTCTCTGCTGCTTCTGAGCAGTGATATGCATTGCTAAATGGTTGTTGTGCTGTAATTTACAAGTGGCTTGGGCTTACCAAAGTCTGTATCTAGTTTAAGTTTGCACATGGTGCTTTGAGTGAATGGCAGAACGTCAATAATGGCTCTTTATTTGTCTCTATATTAGTAGCAGTCTGTTGTTTGTTGGTTATGGTAGCATAAAATGCTCTCAACTGATGGCTGCTGGACAGCTAGGTGTGTCCTTTGTATGTGTTAAAAAAAGAAGAGATTCCTTTTTATAGGCATAAATTTTGAGGATTGTTTTCTGGTTGGTTTTCTTCGATGGCTGTTTTTTTCTGTTGTAACCTCCTGGTCCCAGTGTTGCATGAGACATATGGCTGTTTGCGAACTTAAAAAAAAATCTGTCACTGGGAGATGGAGGGGGGAGTGAGGGACATGTGAAAACAGTATGAGTGACACTTGGTTTATAAAAGAACTGATGATCTTTTAATTCATCTTGTCACAGTGCCTGCTGTCTTCTTTACAAAGTAGTTACATAACTGAGTAGGTACTGGAATGTGAGTAATTTTCCAGCAGCTAATAATTGGAATAAATCCGTGACCTGAGTTCCACATGCTGTTCTTGATATCCATTTAGAAATATCATGAATATCATCATTTGCAGCTCTTATTAAAGTGTCAACCCCCTTTTCTTTGAATAATCAGGAAGTGCTGAGCTGCTGTTCCTGAAAATGAATGATCAAAGAATCATTGAATGGTTTGGGTTGGAATGGACCTTGAAGATCATCCAGTTCCAATCCCCTGCCATGGACAGGTAAACCTCCCACTAGATCAGGTTGCTCAAAGCCTCATCTAGCCTGGCCTTGAAGATCTCCAGGAATGGGATTCCCACAGCTTCTCTGGGCAGCCTGTGCCAGTGCCTCGTTACCCTCATAGTAAAAAATTCCTTCCTAATATGTAATCTAAATCTCCTCTCTTTCAGTTTAAAACCGTTATCCCTCATCCTATCAGTGCAATCCCTAATAAAGGGCCCTCCCCAGCTATCCTATAGGATTGATTTTCGTTCTGATGGTTCTAAGTTTAACCTTTGATTTTCACTCCCCTGAAATGTTACCTTGTTTCAGTCCTGTTTTTCAGGCATTTTCTATTGGTCAGTCCTGAGGATCAGGGGGAGCTGAGTCTCTGTGACCCAGTGTCTCAGCAAGACTGAAGTGTACCTAATGCACTTGTCAGAGAGAGAAAAGTAGTGAGAATTTTATCAAGGTCTGTGTGCTGTTCAGTCAGGTCTTGTTACTGGAAAGAGTGTGTGGTGATACACAAGTAATACAGGGTGAGAGCGAGGTGAATCTCCGAGTGGACTGTGGAAGATGTTAGGGAAAAATTGATCAGGAACAAATGAAGGGTGAAATTGTTAGCTTAATTCTACCATTGTTGCTGAATGAAGTGTAGAGAAGTATATAAATACCATGCTTAGCGAAAGGAAATTTGATTTTTTTGACATCAGCGTTTGAAGACCGTGTTACTGATATGGGCAAATGCACTGCAGGCATTTAATTTTGAGTGGTGAAGTCTGATAAAATACGTTTATGTTTCAGAGGCTTTGCCTTATCTCATCTTCTCTTTTTCCTGTGTGGAATTTCTATTTGTTAAATCATTTTGATGAAAAATTCAGTTGACTGACTGTAAGTGAATGATGTTTGAAGGGCTTGTGTCAGTTGTTCTCCATCTTTTCCATCCTACGTGGTCATTCCTGGAAGAGAGGTCCCAAACCCAAGGCTGGGGAATTCTGCTTTTGGAACCTCTCCAGGACTCCTCCCAGGACCTGATGTTCTCTTCTTAGGTTGCATACGAGGATACTTCTTTCAGTGTCATGCTTAGTGGCTACTGGAAGTGAGGGAAAGGCTACAGTGTGCTTTTATGAAATGTATGTGTATTCTCTTTCTTGCTTTTAATGTTTGCCTTTTGCATTATAAATTCAGATCTTGTCTATCCCAGAAGCCTTTCTATCTGACTATTAGGCTTGTGACATCAGAGATAATAAGGAAGAGAAATGTAATTAACTGAGAGGGGAAATGATTTGCATTCATGTTATTTAAAATGCGTTTTTTTTGTTTGTGTCAAGGACCCATTTAATTCATATCTCCAGGAGAAAAGCTCTTGGGTGGGAAGGGAGTTGCTTAAGGGTTCAGAAGATTTGCGTCCCACATTTATGCATCACCCAAGGAATCTTCCGGCATTAGAAGAGAAAATGAGAATTGGCAGTGCTGATTTGGAGAGAGAGGAAGAAGGGAAAGCAGATAAACCCTTATTAGGTTGTGTTCATGTGTAATGGGGAAGCTGGAGAACCCCAAACAATCTGCTTTCCCTTTGTACATTGCCTTATTATTGACAATGTCTCCTCAGCTGATATATTCCTTTCAGTTTCTGGAGGTGTGCTATTTTTATCTTTTCTGTTTTTTAGGGGAAAAGGGGAGCCAGTGACTGAGCTGAGTTGGTCCTCCTGCCGGCAGCTTCTCTACCAGTCAATGGCCACCATCCTGGCTCACACAGGCTTTGAGTGTGCCAATGAGAGCGTCCTGGAGACTCTGACAGATATTGCCCACGAGTACTGCTTGAAGTTTACCAAATTGCTGCGGTTTGCTGTGGATCGAGAAGCTCGACTTGGGCACACTCCTTTCCCTGATGTCATGGAACAGGTCTTCCATGAAGTGGGCATTGGCAGTGTGCTCTCGCTGCAGAAGTTCTGGCAACACCGCATTAAGGATTATCACAGCTACATGCTTCAGGTGAGAAAAGCAGTAGGGACCTGACGGCACCAAAAAATGTACCCCAGTGCAATTGCTTATTACTACAGCAGTCCCTCTGTCTTATTGAAATGAAATTCGATTAGAAAACATGTTGGGTGCAGAGGAATCAATGAAAGGAGGAACAGGATTTTTTTTGACTGGAAGACATAGTCTGGAAGACGAAGTCCCTACTGAGGCTAAGAATGTTTTGCTGATGGTTTGCATGGGTTTGAGAAGAGGTCTTTAACAGCCCAGATGAAAATATGAAGTAGAGGTAAAATCAGTACTGACTGATTAACTGAATTTTCTGCTTTAATGGGATGTTTGGCTGCTTAGCATTTCAGAAAACAAGTGAGCAGATGAACAAAAATTTGCTCTACAATGGCCTGTATTCGCCTAAGCCAGGGGCGAATTGCTTGAGCTTTAAGAGTTTAGAGTTGTATTGTGCTGATTTGAGTTGTGTTACAACTGCCTTCCACTCTAGAGGCGACTGTGCTTCTGTGGAGGAACAAGAGGAAGTGCTAAATTTCTTGGAATAAGAGGTGCCTTATCAACATAGGTGGTAAAAATAAGGGTATGGTTTCTCTTAGTCCAGTTATTCTATAAAATTAAACATATGCATTTTATTTGAATGATATAAGACTGTTTGCCTGTTGTGGACTTACAGAAATGCAAGGGCTTGAAGTGGGAATTTTACTCCCACTCATCAAAAAACAAGGCTTTAATTAAGTAGGTAGCCCATGACCAAAGGCAAAACCTACCATCCCTTCCTGCTTGTCATTTATGTAAGTGCCTGTTAGCTCATTTTGGAGCAGCTGCCGTGTGCTCCTTTTTCCAGGGTTGGCACCATGTAGCTTACAGAGGCGTTATTATAGAGATACCTGTAAGTGCATATAAGTTGTAAATTATGAAGGACTCTGAGGTTTGTGCATAAAAATATCATCATCAAGATCTGCCTTAATTAAAAACATTTTTGTTCAAAAAGCAATTAATTTTTGTTCAAATGGTTTTGTTCAAATTTTAGGTTTTCAAATTTGGGTTTTCTGCATCGTTCTACTGGTCATTGTGTTATATATTCTGTTCTTCATGCAGGGCTGAGATTGACAGTAGGCTCTGTATTTGGAAATATATCTAGAAGGAGGAAATAGGCTTTGGGATTCTTTTTCCTTCTTGCTTCTGCTCTTACAAAGCTTTGGGTTTTTCCTGAGCACCGTTCCCTTACTGTTGAGATTCAGTGGTGTAAACAAGAATTTGTTAGAAGCATGTGAAATCTGAAATTGTTAATTTAATTGCTTAGAGTTGTTAAGTTTCTAGAAGTATAGGCTAGCTCTAAATTTTATTCCTCTATTTGTCACTTCTCTGACTGCAGAAAACTTTTTGCTGTGAATCTGTCAGAAGGTACTTAGTGTTTGCCTAGTGGTGACTAGCGGGCCAAAGAATAACTGACCTGCTTGGTTTTTAGTGCTGGAATAAAATTGTTATTGGCAGATCGGGGATAGACTTGCAGGTAGACCCAAAATGTAAGACTGAGCTACTTTACTTTTGTTTCATGCTCTGTTTAAATTTCTGGGGCTTGTCATCACTGTCTGTGAAATAAAGGTGCTCATATTTATCAAGCAGATATGTTAATGGATAAAGCGTCTTATTAAAGTCCCTTGTTACAGAACAGAAGGTGGTGTTAAAGGGGGGAAAAAATCCTTCCTGTGTAGCTGTAATCTGATTACTTTTTCTTTCAGGTCAGATGTTAATAATATTCTGGGAACAGAATGCACTGCAATGTAATTGTCATGAGAGTCTCTGAAGTTGCTCTGACCTTTTTTGGCCTCTTTTTCACCTCCACTGACCTTTGACAGGTTAGCAAGCAGCTCTCTGAAGAGTATGAGAAGATTGTCAACCCTGAAAAGGCAGCAGAAGACACAAAGCCTGTGAAGATTAAGGAGGAACCTGTTAGTGACATTACTTTCCCCATAAGTGAGGAGCTGGAAGGAGACCTGGCTTCGGGTGACCAGTCTTTGCCCGTTGGAGTCCTTGGAGCTCAAAGTGAGCGTTTCTCTGCCAACTTGGAAGTAGAAGCTTCCCCACAGACTTCAGGTGAGGGTTTGTTGCTACTGCTGGAAACAGCCTATTAACTGGTCCGTATGATCTTTTTTCCACTTTTAATAGCAGATTCCAATGTGAGGAAGAAGAGGGAGAAAAAATGTTTAATAAGAAGATTTGAATGAGAGAGAAATCCTTACCTGCTTTCTAACTACGAAATCAAAGGATCAAAGGTTATCAGTCGCAAGGATTTGCTCAATATTTACTCTGTTCATGGACCCTGTAGAACACAAAATGCTTTATATGGTGTTTATTTTTAGGGGATTGTTAAAGTTCTTGCCTTTCTTATTGGTGTGAGGCAGATTGTTTTTCTACAGTGATGGCCCAAGGGCTTTATTGTTGTTTTGTGAATTACAGTGTTTGGTGCAGATGCAAGTACCAGGGTGCTTTTTTTCCAGCAAGTGTAACAATGACAAAAAGTATTTTTGGGGTTTATATATATATTTATGTTTTAGTTTAAAAGAGGTTGCATTTTTTTCCTTATTTTTAATAAGGACATTACCAAATTTTATTTTTTCCTGGGTAATTTTGGATTTTTGTCCTGACAGTCATGTCACTGCAAAGTTGAAGGCCATGTTCATTCTGACTGGACTAAATTCAAAACCCTGTATATTTTAGGTACTGAATCAGTTATGGAAATGATACTTGACTAATGATACTTGATGCAGTTCTCAATGTTCAGAAGTCACCCTGGTTGTGACAAGCATTGTTTTACGAAAGCTTGTCAATGATTTATGTGTAATGTGCTCATGGGAGACTCCTACTCTAGCATCTTCGCCCCTGTAGTTAGCTGAGGCTCTGGAAAGTGGCGAGTGAAGTAGTGGGGTTTGGAGACTGCACTCTTTTCCACAAAGTTTAATCCCTTGATGTTGGCATTGTAGCATGCTGGTGGCCAGCATGGGAGAATCAGCTAGTGCTATGACTTTTCTGTATCTCTATACATAAAGTTTTATTGTTTAGTAGTGCTGAATTTTCTGGAAAATGGAGAAGTCATTTTTTTCCCTAAGAAAACCAGTTTTGATTTTTGTATAGCACCTACTGAACTCTGGAAATCCCTGGAATCTGGAAATAATAAGTGTTTCAGTTAAAAATCTGGTTAAAAAACAGTGAAACCTGTCCTATTAATCATAAACTAAGTAACATATATAGTGAGTTTAGAGTGTACCTCTCAGTCCATTGTTTTTTTTAAGAAAACAGCACATTCTGAGTTTTAAAAAAGCACAAATTCATCTGATGTTTTTCTGGAAGCTCATATTGTTTTCCTTAGTACCTCTGAAATGTGAAGTACTTGCATTTTTGTGGGAGAGGGAACAGCAGACTCCTCTGGCCCATCTGGGGTTGCGAATGATTCATCTGGAAAGCTTTGTATTAGCATCTATCACTTGAGACCCAGAGGTTAGCATGCTAGCTGTATATTAAATGCCTCTCGCCTCTCTGATACCGAATTGATGTTTTCTAATTAAGAATACAAGTGCTCTGTTCCTCCCTGAAAATCCCACTTCACTTCACAAGGGCCTTTGGAAATCTCATCACTGTGAGAAGTCTCGGTCTAGAGCTGGGCAGACTGGAGAGCTTAATATCATAAGGAGCAAGAAAAATCTGCTGCAATTAGGAAACCACCATCACAATAATACAAGTTTGAGGCCTGTAGAGAGGGCAGCAAGGTGTCAGTGTCTGAGGGAAAAACTCTTGTTGCAGCCTTCCGTGTTCTGCTTGTATTTCTGCTTGTGCCTGGCATTGCCATGTGGCAGGCTGCTTAATTTCATTGCAGTTGGGGAAATGGAGGCACAATTTGGGACCTTGTTCCTCCACCCAGCAGAATAAAGTGAGGATTAGCTTGTTTGTAAAGTACTTTGAAATTTAAGTGCTTGGAAGATGAAATGTCCTTTTTCAATGCTTAAGTACTTTGAGTCATTACTGACACTCTCAGTGATAGGTGATAGAGCTGAAAAGAATAAGGCTGAGCAGTGAAGAGCAATTGATGAAAGAAAGACAGTAGGTTTAGTAAGCATCTTTGGTTACTGTGCAGACAGGAGCTGCAACTCTCTGGAACTGATAGTGTGTTAATGATGTGTCCATTGTTGTTGAGAGGAGCATATGTACTTACAATTAACATAAAAAAGGACTTTTCATTAAGGCAACTGCACACCAGCAAGCACTTTAATTCTGACTTGCTGTCTAACTGCTAAGCTCATGTATGCTGCCAGCACAGAGGTCTCCTAAACCCTGTCTGGGGCTGAGCTGGAAAAGATTCTAAACTACCTTACAAAGGAGGATTCACAGTACAAATATGTGGTGGCAGATTTGTTCTCTGTGGAATTGCTAGTACTAAGGAACTGTTGTTAGTAGTATGTTGATAATAGGGAATAGGGGTAGGTTTGGCTCAGTACGAGCAGTTTGGTTGTGCTTTCAAACTATAGCCAAGGTCCTTGAGACACAAAGTTTGGAAAACCTACTAAAACTGTTGTCCTAGTTCTTTTGTTGTTGTTTTCCATGTGAATTTAACCCCACACAAGAGGGACCAGATTTAAAAGTGAGAAGATTTAAGGCTTTCTTCAGTTCTGGAATGTTTGCCCATCTCAGCAAGGGGCCCAATTAGTGTATTTATAATAGGATTTTTGTCTCTCTTGAAACTGTAAATAAGCAGAAATAATGCAATCTATAATTATTGCTCTTGGGGAGAAAAACATTTGCTGTTATCAAGAAATATGGTTTTGTAATCTTACAGGAAACCCTCAATCTGCTTGGATTGCACACTAGTCCAAAAGTTTCTTAAAAAAAAAAAGAGGAAGGAGGTGTACAGTTTCCCAGCAGGATGTCTGTGAGGTTGAGCCAAGAGTGTTTCTTGGGTTGTTTCAAGGGTGGGATGAGACCTGTGGATGTTGAGTACAAGGGGGCAGGCAGCTGGATGGCTGAGTGAAGCTCTGATGTCCCTGCATTTCGGTGCTGGAAGCGGTATTTAAGACTGTTCATCTGCCTAGTCCTCTGGCCTCTCACTTCAACTCCCCTACAGAACTGCCAGAAGTCCAGTATGTCTGACAGCTTAAAGGAGGTTGCTGACACTGACAGGACCTCATCATCATGAATGGCTCCTGGACTATCTCTGAATTGTGCTTATGTAGGGTGTAGTCCATGTGCTGTTGGTGTACTCATTGCTGCTCAGACACTCCTTTTGGAGAATCATATGGATTCTTTAAATTGTTGTTTCTCATGGATAAAACCACACAGAAGATGGCTCTGAAAGGATAGCATCATATGTTTTAGAGCAGCAATTACTGGGCTATTAAAAAAAAACAAAGCTAACAGATTTGTTGTATTGTTTCACACTGACAGATGTGGGCTTTCCCCCATCCCATCCTAGTTCACCTGTAGCTTTGCTTTTGCTCCTTCTGTACCAGTGTTGTCTTTTCACTCGGTTACTACTGTGTGCTTTTTCTTTCTTTAGGGGCTGAGGTGAATGCTTCCCCACTCTGGAATTTGGCACAGGTGAAAATGGAGCCACAGGAAAACGAGGAGGCAAATGTGCATGGCCATGGAGTCCTTGGCAGTGATGTTTTTGAGGAACCAATGTCAGGCATGAGTGAAGCTGGGATGCCACAGAGCCCCAATGACTCTGAGAGCAGCTACGGTTCTCATTCTGCTGACAGTCTGATGGGATCCTCACCTGTCTTCAACCAGCGTTGCAAGAAAAAGATGAAGAAGATGTGAAAAGAGACAGTCATTTTATTCTGATCGTATGTAGCAGACTTGAAACAAACTAAGAGAACGCTATGGTGGCTACGATTGATAAACAGGGCTGGCCCTGGTGTATGAGGAACCTTGTATAAAATGATTATGACACATTTGCTGTGTAGTGCACTCAGCTCTGCTCTTTGCTGGCTTCTATACTCATGAGATTGAAGGTGGCCCTGTGCCTTTGATGATGTCATAGCTTGCTTTTTTTTCCAGTGGAAAGTAATTGTGAGGCGATTTGCTAAGTTGTAGAGTCATTGAATAATTTGAGTTGAAGGGATATCTTGAGGTTTCTAGTACCCAGGTTTCTAGTCCCTGGATTGAAGCTCAGCTAATCAGATTAGATTGCTCAAGGCCATGGTTTGTTGAGTTTTGAATATCTCAAGGATGGTAATACCAAACCTCTTTGGGTGTTTTCCCATATTTGACTTCCCTCAGAGTAAGAAAAAATATATTCTTGCATCCTGTTGGAATTTCTCACATTCCAGCTTGTGTTCATTGCCTTTGTTCTATCATTGCTCATCTCTGAGGAGAGTCTGACTCTTTTCTTCTCTAACCTGCCCGTTAAGTGGTTGTATACAAATGAGATCTCTCTTCTTCAGTCTGAAGAAACCAAGTTCACTGAGTCTTTCCTTGTACATCCTGTACTCCATCCCCCTTACCAGCTTTGTGGCCTTCCACGGAAATTTCTGCAGTGGCCTTCTTGTAAGTGGAAGCACTAAACTGGATGCAATTCTCCAGATAGAGTCTCACAAATGCTAAATAGAGAGAAATAATAATTTTTCTCAATGGGCTGTCTGCGTTCTTGCTAACCGTTGTGGGCAATGAGATAGTCTTACGTCAGGGTATTTCAGTGGTTGGGGAGCCATCAGTGATGATGATGATGACTTCGCAAAGATGCTGTAGAAAGGCCTCATGGTGTCATCAGCCAGCTCCTTCAGTGCCTTCAGACTCGTTGTATCTGGTTCCGTGGGCTTAGGTATGTCCAACTGGCTGAAGTTCATGCTAACTTGATCTTCCCCTGCTTTAGGAAACACTCTACTAGTAGACTAGTAGACCTGGCAGGCCAGTGAAAACAGGCAAAAAAGCTTTTGAGTACATCAGCTTCAAAGTACAAAGTGCATCCTTTGTCATCAGTTTGCCTGCATCATTGAACCGTAAACCCATAGTTTTTTTCACCGTTCTTTTGCTTCCAGTGTACTTAAAAAAACCCTTCACATTTCTTGCCAGTTGTAACTTGGGGTGAGCTTTGGCTTTCTTCACTGTCCCTGTGTGCTTGGGGTGTGTCTTTATATCCCTGCTGGCCAGCCCATCCTCACTTCCACCTCTGCATACTTTTTTTCTGTGTTTGAGCTCAGTCAGGAATTCCTTGATCAACTGTGCTGGCCTTCTGTCATGACTGCTTCACTTTCTGCTCATCAGAGAGGACTGATGTACTTCGAGAAAGCTTTGAAGATAAGGCAGCACTCTTGGGCCGCTTTGGGAAGCTAGGGCAGTCCCTTGTGAGATCCTGCCAAGGCATTCCTTGAATAAACCAAAATATATTGTCCCACAGGTCCGGTACTCTGTTTGCCTTGTACACATTTCTCAGGATTTTAAATGCCATGATTCCACCTCTGCTGCAGCCAAGACCTTCACATTCTCCACCAATTCTTACTTGTTAGTAACAAGTCCAGCAGAGCTTCTTCTCTTTTCGATTTCTTGATTGTCTAGCAGGGAAGTTGATGTGGTTTTCTGGAGAGAATGAAGCTGCTTTTACTATTGGTGTGAGCCAATACTGGCAATGCAGACTCTTCATTTGCTCTCTCTGGATTGAATGCAGCAGCTTCAGGCAGGCTGGGGTTTCCTATTCAAAGTTGTTATCTTGACAACTTAGTCTGAAACAGAATCTGTTTTGCTGCTTGCTTTTATGGCTTAGCTTACTGATGGCATTTTTTTTGTTCTGCACAGTCCTCAGTTGATCAACTCAGTCTTTAACTTGATTCAGTGACTATCTCTCTCAAAAAAGCTAGAATGAACATGAATCAGGAATGAACAGCCACTTAAACTGGCTTTATACCTGTAACCCATTGGGATGTTTGAGGGAGATTTACCAAACTTCCCATTTGTCCTTACAATAGCAAGTTTATCTTTTGAAAGAATGAGCTCCAGGCGTAATATTTTTGTTTCTGTATAACATGCCTAGCCTTAATTCTTTTTCCTAACTGTATTTCTCTTTCGCTTTGTAGAAGTGGAAGCCAAACATAAAATTCCTCAATGTCTAATAAGAATGTGTGACCACAGGGTTTTATAGGCATTGGAGTTAAAATTGTCCATCACAGTTTTAAAGGTTTCTCCTGGGGGGTAAATTCTAACTATTTGAAGACTAACCAGCAGTGGATCAGCGGACTAGTGTATCGCGAAATCTTTATTTTGATTCTCTCCGAGTTATCATTAGGCATGCTGCAGTGTCCCTGTCTTCTTGTTTGTGAAAAGGAGAATAGCATTTTTTGCCTCTTAGAAGTGCTTTTGAGATTTAGTTGCTATACAGAAAAAGGCACTGCGATCCTTCAGAGAGTCTGGTGATAGTTGTGAGCTTTTCTTCCACTTGGGTAGCAGTTTTGCTGACTGGAGAATGCTTAGATGGATGCTGAAATAATACTGACCTATTTGATACTGGTTTTAAGCAAAATTTCTTATCATGAAGAAATAAAAGCACAGTTGTGCTGTTGAACTGCCCAGGCACAAGGAAGGCATTGAAGATGGTACCTTCTCATTCAGCTTTAGACGTCTGCAGCTAAATTTGTTCCTCTGGGCCCCGTTTGCAGCTGAAGAGAAATAAGAATTCTTAGGTCACTGTTCATCTGACCTTGAGGTAGAAGTGTAAAGCTTCACCAGATGAATGGTGTTTTCAGAAATGTCTGGTTTTGTTTTCTGTGTCTGTAACATGAGTTCAACTTGACTGCCTCAGCTGAAGACATCCACATCATCAGCATCTGAGTTAAGTGACCTGACTTTATCCTTTCCTGTTTGGGAATCACAGGAGACTTCCTCCTACCAGCCTGGTGCTTTTTGTCTTCTACGTATATGTAGAGCTTGCTGTTGAAATGATATTACTGAACTAAAAGCAGACTGCCCATCTTACCTAAACCAGCAGATCCAGCGTTCTGCACGACCCATAGAATGTGCTGGACTGAAGCCTCGTCTCAGCTTGGTTTGGTGCTTGTGTCTTTAGTACTCTGTGAGAACACCTGTTGTTCAGCCGTTCTCTGTAGATGCCTTGCCAAACTGTTGTAGTAAAGTATTCTTGATGCCAGGGCACCTAAGTAAAGTCGCTTGCACTATTTTCAGGAGCTAGAGGACAGAGTGGCTGGTGCCAGCAACACTTGTTCATTTGCAAGATTTCAAGTGGGCTAAAAAGAAAACCTGCTGTTTTCCAGGGCTTTGGATAAACCTCTTGAGTGTCAGTCTTAAAAGCTATCTTTATATTGTTCATGTACAGATTTTCTGTCCTACTTCTAATTGTGGTTTTGTATTTCACATCCTTTTCCACACCCATTTCACCCTGTAACATGTACTGTGCAGCAAACCAAACCTGAGTGTTTCATATATATTTAAATACAGTGGGAGCTTACCCTCCATGGATTCAGCTGTGTGGTTGCAATGTAAGAGAGATGTGTTACTGATTCTCTTTAGGATGTATCTTTATGCAGAGATGAAAAATGCATCAGCATTACTCGTTGATGGCAGAGTAAAATCTGTTGTGTTAAGTGTTGCTTCTGACATTTGTGTGCTTGACGTTTCCTTTTATGCATGTGGAAGCTTTACCTTCTGGGTGAGCCCTTCCCCTCCGAATATTTTCCATCCTTAGTTTTACAGTTCTGTTCATCGTGCATGAAACAGTGACATTTCAAATCTAGCTCACAAAGCTAGATACAGACAACATGCTTTTTTTTATGAATCAAATAAGATTTTGTTAGGTGTTAATGCAGCCTTGGGCATCTATTGAGGAGTTCATTGACCATGTAATCCCCCATTTTCAAGCTGCAGTTAGATTATGCAGTGGGTTGGAATGAAGCTCAGCTCTTGCAGTTGTTTTTTTTGCTGGTCGCTGTCGAACTGCTCTGCCCACCCACCTGCTTCAGTAGTCAGCAGTTTTGTTGGTTCTTTCATCTTTCTCCCTTCTCTTTCCAAAGGTGGGTGGATTGCAAATTGGAGTATTGAGTGTTGACCATGTCCGTATCCAGCAGCATTGATGTCTTTAGTGATTTATTTTGCCATGATTGAAATTGGTGGGAACTTTGATATCAATTTGGAGAGCAAGATCTGTGAATTACTTGGCTTTTGAAGTGTTTTGCATGGGAATCATACAGGATTGTAGCTGAGAGCGTGCTGTGTATCATATTCCTTTTTCCCCTCTAGCAATACCTTTTCATTCCTTTTGAAGAGTTTTGCCTAGTGTCCAACAAAGTTCACTCTCTAAGTGGCAATGTAACAATTTTAGTATACAGCTGTGCGTCAGACTGTGCTACCTAGTGATTTAATTCCAAGACTATCCATACTAATTTGAATATGCATAATACTGTACAGAAGAAAAAGACGTTTCCTGCATAGAAATTTACAATTTAAAAAGAAAACAGGAAAATAAGATTAGGTAGGGTAGGTGAGGCCAATCTGATTATTTGCATAATTCTGAGACTAATGCACATATTATGTGTGAAGGATGTTTTACTTAAAATGTTTTAGTACATGTATGTGAATGAAATATGTAACTTTGCTTGTGTTTATATGGAACAAAATTGCTTGGAAGTTTTTCAGGATTGGGGTTTTTTTTCCTTGCTCTCCTGGAGAGAGTTTCTTTGTAATTTCTAAGAAAATAAATTAAAAAAAAATATTCAGAAACAAAAGTCCTAAAGGTCTTGTGTGGATTTTTGTGTTCATTTTGAAGAATGGTGCTGTGAATGCAAAGCCTGGTCTTCGGATTTTGTCTACTCTTACTTGAGATCTGGAGTGGGCCTTTTTCAGGCCTGAATAAGGTACTGAGATGATACCAGTGTTAATATCACAGCTAGGGAGACAAGAGATGTTATTCCAGTATGTGGCCAGAGAAAATGCAAGTCTTGTCTTTCACAGGTGCCAATGCTAGTGAGCCCCAGAAGAGATATTAGTACCACAATGCTAGTATTGGTATTCATCTGACACACACAGACTGCTGTTTCTGAAGCGACTAATTATATATACTTCTACTATTTATATTACCAGACTACCTAGGAACCCTGCTCCAAGCCTTGTGCTTTGCTCTTTAATGTGCTGATCTACTTGTTCTACATACTGCTTTTTTTTTTTTCTTCTCAGGGAGTGCTTTAGACTGCAGAGAATGAAGCACAGCATATTCTCTCCTCTGCTCTGCCTGTCGTAGTTGAGCTGAGGAAGGATGTTTGATAGACCTGCTAAGCAATTGCAAATAACATATGATGAATTAGAATATAGGCCTGTGGTTTGCTTGCCAGGAGAGAGGGAATTATAATAGTAGTGCTTCCCATCACCCCTATACCTGAGAGCAGTCTGTCCACACAGCTGCTGTCCTCTGAACCATACGCTAATGAATTAATTTCACAGTCTGTGGGTGAGTCTAGGGGTGGGCTTTCTGCTTCTCTGGCAGGGCTTGGAGGAAGAGGACAGCAATCACTGTTTTGGATTGCACCACGCCAAATTAAAGCATGAGACTGCTCGAATCCCAGTTTTACTTCCCTCTGCTCCAGCAACCTAAAGGGCCTGTGCTCCTGCGGCAGCCTTGAATGCACAGGCTGCCGGGAGGCTTGATGACTGAGACAATCTTGGCAGGGGGCTCCTGTTTCCCTGTTTTGGTTGGTGGGCTCTCCTCTGCCTGTGACTCTTGCCCCCTGCCCTGCTGCGGATGTGGTTGGGGCTGGTGGTCCACCTGGTGGTGCTGGCCTCACGCTGCTGAGGGCGGGGCTGTCGGCTAGAAGGGTGCTGCAGCCGGGGCAGAGCTGCTTGCAGCCGAAATAACTTCTCCCCTCCCCCCAAGAAACCCAAACCATGTCATTTTCACTGCGGTTTTGTATTGGAGATCAGAATCCCCTCTGTTGCTACGGAAACGCTTGCATGAAAGAAGATGACCTCATTACAAGTTAGGATGAAATCTTTTTTGGGTTGGGCTTGGTGCTTGGCACCCTTGAAGTGTTTTGCACGGGAATCATATAGGATTGTAGCTGGAGTGTGGGGCTGGGGGATCTGTGGCAGAGGAGTGGTGGGGCAGTTGCCCCTTTTACACTGATGCTCAGCAATTTGCAGATCTTGTGGGTCTTTCCCTCTGGGCTCAGCAGGCCGGAAACAGACCCTGCCCTTGGACCAGGCCTTCCACTTGGGAGTCAGTTTGGGAGTTGTGGTTGTATCACGTCTGTGCCTGTGCTGTGAGTGTCCTTGCTTTGAGGTGTATGTCATTGCAACAGGCAGTGTGCCCCCAACAGTGAGCTGGATGAAAGGCTTGGGCGTCGTAAGAACAACTTATTTGCTTCTGGTGTCTGTAAGGGTCCTGGCATCTACTCTGTGTGCTTTTCACTCAGAGGCTGCTACATCTGAGCCCATACTGTACCTATGGCTGTGTCTTGCTCTCAGCTTTGTGCCCCATCCAAGCATCCCACAGCCCCTGATCACCCTGTGCCATCACTGGCTTTTCACCTAGATTTGTTCCCATCCCTCTTTTGACCCACATCCCTCATTGTCCTCTTGGGCTCCTGCTGGTGTTTCCATGTCCTCGCTGCCCATCTTGAATTGCAAAGCAGAATTAGGAAGCAACTATTTTTCCCAAATGAAAAAAAAAATTAATAAAATAGTTTATCTCTAGTTTCAGTCGAAGTTTTCTTTTTTTTTTTTGATGGAGGAGAGGAAGTTGGAACTTGGATATGCTTTGAAGGAAGTATGCTCTCTAAACCAGCCAAGTTTTGTTGCAATGAGACTTTGGGGAGGTCACCCTCCATCCTTCTGTTAAAAGCGCTATACAGTCCCCTGGGATAATCTGTCCCCATTGCCCATAGAGTCCATCTGACTGGGAGGCAAGGGAGAGGTAGGATACTGGACTGGGGGGAAAACTATGTATTTTGGTCATGCACTGAAATAATCTGAGCTGTTATCCAGCATAGAGCGAGTATAAATGACTTTATGTTCCTCTGAGAAGCCGTGGATGTTGGTGAGAAATGAACCTCTTGTTTCTGATGCAAGTGCTGATGGCTCTTCTCAGCTGCTTCGTCTCATTGGTGCCAGACAGACTAGTATCCCAGCACAGAAGGTGTGTGGCATTCCAGCTCTGGCATAAAGCTCCTCCATCCCTCATGCCTTCAGGCTGAAGGAGGGGGAAAGGCAGGACTTGTGCAGTAGGAGAAGATCAGTCAGGGGTTCACCGTAGCAGCTTGGGCCGGACATGGAGCATACTCTGGGGTCTGTGTTGCCTTACTTTGCCAGAGCTGGCATTTGTTGAAAGGTAACAAATTGAAAGATTTTGTGAATTACAGATGCTTACCATTTCTGGGTATTGATTTCAGAGTATTTTGAGAAAGGCTTGAGAAATGACAGTATTTGCCAATACTAACACAAACAAACAAGAAATGCAGGCCTTTCTTTTCTTTTTTTCCTCCTTCTCATTAGGTTTTCCAAGCATGGAGCAGCCACGATGTTGTTTTTAGTGTTCCTGATTCTGCTGGAGGAAATTTAGTGTGCTTGGTAAAACGTGATGTCTGCTACTGCTGCAGCTCCTTTGAAGACAACAACGCTGACTGTTAAGCAAAACCATTCTTTTTCATCTGCAATGCCCAGTAGTAAATGGGCTTAAATGAATGTAACCAGACCAGTTTAGCACTCTCTGTCTTCCCCCATTGTCATTCTCTTGACTCGTAATACCATAATTTTGCTATTCTTTGATTCTATACAAACTCTGCTATTGTATAGCAGTCCTGGATTTCTCTAGTAAAGAAAAGAAGCAAGGAAGCCACTTGATGGTAACTCTCAATGCCTAAAGAAAATGAGATGAAACAATACTAATCTAAAAGGCTTTAGTGTCTAAACCCCTTCTAAGATGTCCTTATACCCTCTAAAGAAACAAAGGCAAACCTCCACTTCTCGGCTTCTTTGATTGTCACGTTGAAAGCAAAGTAGTTGCATTTGTATTGTGGTATCTGAATTAAATTTGTCTGATATGGCTGAGATGTCACAGCCCTATTAACTACAGGTGCGCTATGATACAATGTATCTTTAAACAGGCAGGTAGGAAAAAATATAATTATTTGTCTACTGAATGGATTTTTCAGTGGGAAAGTGAGCAAACTAGTTATGTTTCAGTATATCCAAATCTTCCACAATAATGTCAAAGAAAACAGAGAAATTAGATTAATAAAAAGACACTCTCCTTCATGTACTCAGATCCTGTAGCCCAAAGCTCAGAGACCTTTCCGCACTTACTTTCAGTCTTTAGAAAAATGAGCTTTGCACAACACATCAGGAGGAGCTCTACAGCTCCCTGCACTGATTTCTGCTCCTCTCTGTGTCTTGTGATTCTGTTTGCATGCTCAGTTTTGATAAGCTGTGTTCTTCTTGGGTTGGGTGCAAAATATTCTTCCATAATGAATGAATGTACTTCCCCTTATGGAGCATCTAATAAGATACCCTGTAAGATGCCTATCTTATAAGGTATATAATTAGACAGAATCTCCTCTTGAAAGGTACTCTCCAGTGGCCTGGACCTACTGACTGTTCCTCAAGCAATTGGGAATTAGACGCCTGGTCTTGCAATTGCAGGCCAGAGAGGAGATTGCTTGTTGGCCTGGCACAGACCCTTATGCATAGAGTCTGTTTACACTATTTCATAAATTCTTCATTAGCCTGGCATCTTCAAGATGCTTAATCAGTTTCAGAACCTACAGGCGCAGACTATGCTGCTGTTTGTGGGAGTTTCTAGGATGCTATAATGAGGCACGGAAGTAATTTTGCAGAGTCATGCTGCAAGGGGATATGTACCTGTGAGTGCCAGTGTGGGACTGTGAAAGAACTCAAGTTTCTTTTTGGAAAGGCAGACGGAAGAGACAACAACAGTCTGCACAGGAAGTCTGAGAGCAGCCTCACACAGAGGGACAGAATGAGCTCTTGGAGAGTCTGCTGAAAATTCATATGGGGTGAAGGATCTAAAAGTGAAAGGAAAAGCAGAGAAGAGAGAAAGAGGAGACAAATTCTTCTAGGAACTGCAAAAGTTAAAAATTACAAATCTTCATTCCTTCCTCTCCCCCTGCCCTGAATCATTGTGTATTCATGAGATTTCAGGGTCTCAGAGTGACCTAGGAAAAGCTGAAGAGATGGAGAGGGCAATCTTGGTGGGTATGTATTTAGGAAATACTGATGTAATTAGTATTTATTTATGTATTTACTTATGTAGAGATGTACAGAACAGTTATATATGTGGCTATGCAGAAATCACCATATCATTTACAGTTCCCAAAGGATTGCAAGTGGTTCCCATGCTATTTCTGTCAGCATCTTGGCTTCATGGGGAGTATGACCAGAAGAGCTTTGGGTGCCTGAGATAACCATGCAATGCTCCTGGTCTTTCATCTAGCAGGTCAGATAAGCACATCTGTAATTTTAAGCATATGAACAACAGGGTGTGGATTTGGTTTGAATTATGTGTGCACCTCAATGCTTTGTTGGATAAGAGCAGTACAGCAGAGTAATGAGCAATATTAAAAAAAAAAAAAAGCTCATCAGGCAAAATTTAGGTCAGAATCTGGAGTTCACCTCCCTGGACACCTGATGGCTCTAGCTAAAGGCATGACCAGGCTGCTCCAGGAATGATTTTTTTATTCCACTGATCTGACAGCACCCGTCATTTTCTTATACACAAGTGTCCTTATCACTAAATCACCTCTGCCATCGTTAGTGCTAATTGGCTCCCTTGCTGTATCCTCGGAGGAACTTGAAAAGTCTGAATGGAAGCTGAAGGCCCATCTCCCCACAGAACGGTACTGGGACAACCTTTGAATGTATAACGACTTCTGCTTTCACATTACTCTCTCTGGTCTCGCTGTAGAGAGGTTTTCAAAAGTCAGAGCTGTTACTCTCACCATTTTCTGTCAGGACTGAGTTTCCCACGCAGAAGTTAAAGTGTACTAGTCACTGATAATCGTTTACTTTCAATCATATTTTTTTGCTAGTGGGTGCCTCTGTGTGCTGCCTGGTGCTCTGGGTGGCATTCAGCCCCTGGGAAACAAGACCAACTGGGAAGTGAGCAGAATAGGAATGCAGATGGGTGTTGGCATGAGGTCAGTTGGTTTTACAAAATGCCACCTTTCATTTCAACTCTGTCATGCTTTCTGATGCATCATGTCTTGATAAGACAAAGCTAGTAACTTCGGCAGACTGAACAAAGCTCATGCAAGAGTAGGTCTTTTTGCAAAAATTTCTCTTTCAGAACTCTTTGGAAAAATCCTTAGTTGTCCTGGAAATTCTTTGTTTTACAGGTAAATAATCCTGAAACAGATCTTAATTTTTGAGCAATAATGGTTTGAAGACTAAGTAAAAATACATCCTTTGTCTTGCAAAGAAATTTTTCTATCCTTTGCCAAAGGAGCAATGAGATTCTCACATTAATAAGGACAAGAAAGAGGGAGAAGAGGAAAGGCAGAGCTAACACCTGTAGTTCATGCATCTGAGTTGTGTTCCATTATTTATTTTATATAACCAGAGAATCTTGAAATCAGAAAGGAGAAATTGAGCAGGCTGTGGGGAATGAAAGTGTAAGAATTTTGTTTCAAGGAAAATGAGGGATAAGAAACAGAATCCTGCCAATGGAAAAACAGTGCTCTTTGTCCTCTGTCACTTCTGATGCTGTCTCACCAACTATGCTGGAATCCCTAAGGGAAACAGAAGTAACCAGAAGGTGCAGAAATAATTTCACATGTTTTGAAACCTGTTTCAAACCCTCAGTCGAAGATATTTACATTCTCTCTTTATCTTGTCAGTTCTAGGCCCTGAGGGTCTTCCTGTCCTTCTCCTTTCAATGCGTGTGGGTGAATTTTGGCATCCTTTCTGCTCACCTGCATCTTATTTAAAGTCTCCATTTGGTTTTCCAGTGAGATGCACATTGATTTGCTGTTTGGCAAAATGCATCATCACTATTCCATACTCCACTCTAAATCTTATGCATCAGTCTCCTTCCAGCTTTGGAGGTTTTGTTTGCATAAATGAATGGATTGCTACCAAAAGAAGCTGAATTGGCAGCTCTGAAAGCTTTAATCTTCTTTTCATCCATAATATAATGCAGAAGCAATGAGACTGGGATGAGTGCTATGCTGGTTAACACCAGATACTGAACTGGGAACTTCCAGAGCTTAGAATTGTGACATGCTTTATAAGCTGAGCTGAAGGTAGGTAGTTCTGTAAGAGGCCTATAAGCTCTAGGGACTGCACATGTGGTGGGAGAGCTGATCACAGACTGACTGCTCAGTTACATGAGTTTCCTCTGAAAATGAACTCTTTCCAAGAGCCTGGGCTTTACAACATTGCAAATCCTGTGCAAGTCACTATCTTCGCTGATGAGAATCATCTTAACGGTCATACTGGAAACTGTGATTGATTCCTAAATGAGAGGGAGAAAAACGCTTAAGTCAAGTAGTCTTAGGTTCTCTGCAGATACTACTTGCAAATCCACTGGGCTTGTTTTACAGTAACAATTCTGTTGTGATTACAAGGTTAATTATACCCCTATCTGCCCCAAATCTCAAGCTTTGGCTATTTGGAGGCCTTGATGAACTGGGTACTTCTTCTGTGCCCTGGCTTGATTCCTGTGTGTAGCAATGGAGCTGTCCTGCAGCTCTTAGTTCCATAGAAATATAAAGCTGGAAGAGGTTTAGAAGGTCCTGTAGTCCACTACCTTGTCTCATCCAGGATCACTGACATGCAAATCGTTCCTGACTGACATATGTCCTTAAAGCTCTTGAGTAATGAGGGACTCTGCAAACAGATGATTCCCAGGCAATCTATGTGACCAAACTGTTTTCCTTCCTTTTTTAAAAACATTTTCTAATGAGCAGCCTGTAGGCTTCTTGTTGCAGGTTAAGGTAACATAAGGTCTGTTGCTGATTTTTTGTAAAAATCCTATCCGTCCCATACCTTTCCATCCTATTTTTGGCTGAAGATTTTTCAACAGTACAAAATTCTGCACATACCCCATCTCTAACCTGTTCCTTCCCCAGACCATTTCTACAGCCTGTTAAAGTCATTTGAGGTCCTGACTCTGTTGTCAGTTGCACATGCAGTGCCTCGCAGCTTAAAGCTACCAAATTTAATAACATAACCTCTCTTCCATTGTCCAATCTGTAGTGAAAAGAGTGGATAGAAGAAAACCGAAGACAAGACATGCAGGACATGTTTAGGGAAAGTTTAGACTTGATATTAGGAAAAAGTTCTTCACTGAAAGGGTTATTGGCCATTGGAATGCGCTGCCCAGGGAGGTGGTGGAGTCGCCGACCGACCGTGGAGGTGTTTAAGGGGAGACTGGATGAGGCACTGAGTGCCATGGTTTAGATGATGGTATTAGTGTTGGTGTTAGTGTTGGGTTATAGGTTGGACTAGATGATCGCGGAGGTCCTTTCCAACCTTATGATACTGTGATACTGTGTGATACTGTGACAGTTTTGGAAAAACATTGCCAAATAACTGAAAGCAAGTTGTGTGATTCTCAAAGCTAATACTTCTTGTTTTTTCAGTAACTGCCAGAATGTCTTTATCTGGGAAATCCCTGTTTAAAGTAAAGGTATTTATTATTAATAATATTTTCACTAGCTGTTGTATGACTTAGATCTCAATCACTGGGTTACATTTCACTGTTCTTAAATTATTACCCAGGAGAGCATGGCCCAACTCATAGCCTGGATCAGCCCTTGGATCACTTCCATCCAGGTGACTTATCCCACTCTGAAGTGTGCTACATCTCTCTGTGGGACGCATTCCGCTGGCTCCAGGTCAGCTGTGCCAGCCAGGCAGTGCACTGCCTCCACCAGCCAGAACTGGGACAGCCCAGGGGAGCTGCCCTCCAAGAGAAACAGGCAGTAGCAGAAAACACAAGATCTTCACAGGAAGGTGTGAAACATGTCACAGCGTAAACTGTGGCAGGGTTCAGCCCCAAGGTATCAAATCTGGTCTGAGTGGGAGATAACACTTTGAGGAGCTCTGGCACGTAAGTTTTACAGCCATAGCTGGTACTTGCTCATTCAGAGAATAAATAAAGCTGGTTTCAAGAATTAGTAAATTCACAATAATTTTTTTTTTTTTCTGAGTGCTGATGTCATTAACTCAGGCCTTAGGAAAGGTATCTGAAATAAGTACTTCTAGAAAACTACAGGTAGGTACACAGTTTCTTCCTTTGTCCATCTCTTCCTACTCCCAACTTTAGAGGGGAAAATGTACAGCTGGAGACCCTTGAGGGAGCTGCCACAAAGCAGGTTTCAGACTCTCTAGTTTCTCCTCTGCCTGCATCATTAATTCACTCTGTGACTACAAGCAAGTATCTTATGAGTCCTGAGCCACAGTAGTAAAATATGGGTAAAGTTCCATCCAGCCCTCAATACATAACTTGAAAGATTGGGAGACCTTCAGTTCAGGACCATCCCACAAGATTGACAGTTTGACAAAACACAGACCTCGACCCCCAGCCTGTGGCCAAGGGTTTTGGCAGTCCTAAAAGTAACATTGATGAACGGGCCCTTCTTTAGCTGGTAGGCAGACAAAGATGCCAGCAACGCACATCTCAGCCCTGATATGGGTGAGTTGTTGTGCTTATCATTACCATTGTTCATTTGCTGCAAAGCAGGTGTTAGCTTAGCAAAAACATAAAAGCTGCATTCTGGATTGTTTGTTCCTCGTTAAAATGATCTGAGCCCCTGTGGGCATGTGTTGTCTTAATATTCTGGTGCTGAGAAGTGCCGCATTTTCATAACGAAAGCTGTTGCAGGAAAGCAATTCCGACCTCAGATAAAGGAGAAGATTACACTTGCCACTTGAGTTATGGTATTAGAACAACTGATTTTATTTGTTTTCATTTCATTTTCCTTGTCAGCTGCTGCTGAACCTCTGTGCAATGTTTTTTGGAGATGTTAATTGTATTTTGTGTGTCTGGATTCCCCTAAGAAATGACAAACGTTTTCACTCACAAATTAGATGTCTCTTTTCATTTAAACACCAACAAGGAAAACTAATTTAACAATGGTGGAGCTGCGTTTCCAGCAACGGCCCTGATGTGTGATAGAAACTGACAGATAGATTTAGGGACATAGAACAATGAACTCTGTATTACGAATGTAGTTCTATAAGATATTAATTTAATTTTTCCCTCAGCTAGTTCACAAATGATAAAAAAAGAGCCACATCTATGCAAAAGGACACAATAATAAAGTAACTTCATTCAGTTTTCAGGGGTACAGTCACATGATCTATATCCAACATTGAAGTGGACTCAGCAACCTTCGGAAAAAGTTCCTGGGGATACCTGTGAATGCTTTGCTTGAAGAAAGACTGGAAGGTTTTTCTAAGTCTTGAATGAATGAAAAGGAGCAAAGAACTGGTAAATAACATGTGAAGAGATGAGGATAATGTTGAGTATGTGAATCTATGCAAAGAGGGATGTAGGGAATATACTGGTGGTGCTCTTCAAAGGGCTGAGCTCCTGAATGGAAAGGGAAAATGACTAGAGGAGACTTTGCTCTCCTAGCAGAGGTACATAGGGAAATTCATCCAACATAACCAAAGTCATGCTAGATTTGTACCTGAGTATAGTCATTTAGCTCTGGGAACTCAAGCCCAAACTTCAGTCTGACAGCAACACAACTGGTATTTCAATACCCTTCCCATGCTACTTCCTAGGACTTCACAGTGGCTGAGCAGAGATGCAATACTGTAGCTCTGCAGATGTTAATGATTCTCTCAATCATTCTGGAGAAGAAAAGACATTGGCACAGTACATAACTCACTTTCAGGCACTTTCCTACCTTTTGATTCTCTGTGGCTGGATTGTTTGTGAAAAAAAGAATGCAAACACTGGAGAAGTAGTGGAATACTTTCCCCTCCTTTGCAGGTCAGTGTCCAACACAGATTTCAGAGCTGGAGTTCTTCTCCATGCATTAAGGGTCTGTTGCTTGTGGTCCTCTGTTTTTCTGACCTAGTTTGGGTGTGCTCCAAGCAGAGGTAGCTTTTTGTTCATCAGTAAATGCTTGAAGGTGGCTCCAAATGCATGTCCTAGCCATACTTTTCTTCCCTTGGTGCTCAAGAGAAAAGAAGTCATCCCATAGATACAGGAGCAGGGCTGTCAGCCACTGTGGATCTTGTTGGACCACGGCCTCAACTTATCCATTATGGAACAGGCTGTCTTATCTGTAGGTTTCCAGCTTCATGCTCCTTTATCTTTCCCTGTGGCTCTAATAACTTGTCAAACAGGAATTTCTAAGGAATTTAAAGCAGCCTTGGTACAAGTTTTTGACTTGTGCCAAGGGTAGCAAAGAGGTTTGCAGAGTACAATGGCCTGTTAACAAGGGAATCAGTTAGCCAGCAAGAACCTTGTGCCAGTTATCAACCAGAAGGCTGAGGGGACAGGGACTTCCACACTGTGAAGTCTTTCTGTAGCAGTTGTGTTTTTAGCCCATTATATGAGGGAGTCGCTAATTATTTTCTAATGCCTTTGGGCAATAGGCAGAGCTGCAGGAAAGCTGAGCCCTGAGGAAGATGGCTCTGGCTGCCTGTATCCTTCAGGGCATACCTACTCAGGCCATGAAATCACATGGCATGTCCAAACACAGCCTATGGACTGTAAGCTGGGTTCTGGCAATTTCACCTGTGCTAAGTAGCACCTTTCTCCATAAGTGGTCCTACTGTAATGAGAAGAGCAAGTTCCTACCTGAGTGAGGAAGTCAGACAACAGCTGGTCCTCAAGAGCTGTGAGTTAAAAGTCTAGCACGCAAGCTGATTTCCATAAAAATGGAAATGAGTCAGAGAGGAGAGAATCATATTTGAGTGCAAATGCAAGCAATTAGCTCAAAGCCATTACTGTAATGGCTAGAAAGACTTTTTTTTATTATCATTACTGAAATGCATTAGCAATATCTTTTTTAAAAATGTAAATATACACAGTACAATCCCATCTATCTGCCAGAGCATGAAGTAACCTCATTTCAGTGGTACGTGCAGAGGAGCCTGTGGAGGCTCTTAGCCACAAACAGAATATGGTACAGAGGAATATGAATGAAGGCATTACTAGGGAGCACTCGAGAAAGGCAGCTGTGATCAGGTACCAATACAAATATTTGCTCAAACTGAAAGCTGGACTTGAGAACAATTTATAGGAATACCTGCCTGGCACTTCCTGCCTTTCTGGCCTTGACTTGTGCTGATGTCCTTTTTCCTGAAGTATTGTTTTTCCTTTTTTCCCCAGCAGGGAAAATGCCTGGTTAAGATACAGAACTCACAGGACCCATCATAGGATATAGCAGCACTGGTGACTTTCAACGTCCTGGTGCTTTGAGGAACAGGTGTTGAGGGCAATAGAAGTCATCTGTTCAAAGAGAATTTCAAGTCCTGTCTCTCTGCTTCATCTAATGTTATTGCATTTGCAACTACATGGTTAAAATAGATGGTCAATGAATTAAAACTTTCTATGAAAATGTGATGGAAGTGAAAAGATTTGGTTTCATTCAAGCTGACACTACATGGAGGATTTCTCCCTGATTGTGAGTGGAATTAGGTGATTCTTAGGTTGCTTTTTTTCTCCTCTTCTTTTGTCCTTGAAACAAGGAAACAAACACAAAAAAAGAGGGACACTCCTCCACTCCTCCCCCCCCCCCCCCCCCTCCCCCGGCCCCTTCCCCCGATTACATAACTGTAGCTGTTGTTTTGGTCAAATTCAAAGAGTGCAGCTCAAGATTTTGCAACCCTGTTTTCCACCTACACGGTGGGCAGTGCAACCCCTCCCCTGCAAAGCACTTTTACATCCCCATTGTGTTCTTTTGAGGGGGAGAAGTAGCATCAGACTGAGATAACAGCATCAAGCATTACCAATATGAAATTACCAATATGAAACCAACATTAGACACACAGAGGCGACTCTCAAGTATAATTCAGAGATTATTAGTCCGCTGAGGGAGACCCACTGCCCTAATGTAAAGAAAATCAACTATCCATATAACTCAATCCAGTAAGTATGTTTACAGCTATTCATGTTTTCCCGGTGTTGACAGAACCTAGAATATCCAGGAGAAATGTTCTTTTGCTGAGCTGGGGAAAGTATCTATGCTCTCTGGGTACTGAATATCACTTCTTCAGTTATTAATTTGGGACATATACAGTGCTTCCTTTGAAAAATATTTGCATTTGTTGTGGGTTGCTTGTGTGGCCACAGTGGTCGGTGGCGTAGGGGTACTGAAGTGTTCTCACAGCTCTGCAGCCCTGCAAGCTAACACAATCAGGGAAAGTTTAGACTTGATGTTAGGAAAAAGTTCTTCACTGAAAGGGTGATTGGCCATTGGAATGCGCTGCCCAGGGAGGTGGTGGAGTTTCTGACCCTGGAGGTGTTTAAAGGGAGACTGGATGAGGCACTGAGTGCCATGGTTTAGATGATGGGTTGGTGTTAGAGTTGGGTTATAGGTTGGACTCGATGATCTCAGAGGTCCTTTCCAACCTTGTGATACTGTGATACAATTTGGTAGGAAAATACACAGGAAAACATAGCATTACCAATAGGTGCATCTTCCCTGGCAATGCCTTGTCTATACAGAAATATTGAATGGCTCTTCTGGCAAAGTCAGTTTGTACAAGTTTAGTTTTGTTCACACCAGTAGCATTACCAGTATCTGAGCTGTTAAGTGTGACAAGAAGGTAATGC
Source organism: Tapera naevia (assembly GCA_033556795.1). Classification (NCBI taxonomy): domain Eukaryota; kingdom Metazoa; phylum Chordata; class Aves; order Cuculiformes; family Neomorphidae; genus Tapera; species Tapera naevia. Next base: position 14,142,488 of record JAUMJJ010000246.1, on the reverse strand, counting down.
TGTGTGACAGTTGGCTTGTTTGAAAAATATAGGGTTTTTGTTCATTATAAAGGTAAGGTAGAGACTTATATGTCAGCCTCTGCCTTAGAGTATGTGTTCATCGTTCTCAGTGAAGGCAGTAGAAAGGAATAGGTAGAAGTGGGGTGGAACAGGCCTATTTAATCCTCCATGTAGAAGTTTCCCTATAGGCAGGTGGTGAACTCAGTGTTTAATTCTTGTGGAAGTACCCCTATTTGTACGTGTGTGTGTGTAATTTATACCTCCCTTCAGGGGCCTCAGTGGGTCTGAACCTGGCCTACAGGTAATACAGAAGACATTGTCTGCTGAAGGAAGATGTATCATATTTCATACTTGTTGTTTTGGATTCAATGAGGTGACAAATGTAAGCCTGCTTTTTATTACAATGTGGCTGCTGTATTTCTCACAACTCTTTATCAAGGGTTGTCTGAGAGAGACAGAGAGTCCTGGGTTGTGGTTTTCTGTTATTTATATGCAAAGCCACTCTCTGTATTCCTTTCAGAGAGATGATTGACACCCTCAGCCCCACCAGCTCTGTCTGGTGCTCATTTCTCTGCACAAGGTGCTTCCATACCCCAAACTTATGTGGAGTGGGGCTGTTTTCAGATGGGGCCCTCTCCATGATTTACAGGCCCTTTAATCAATGGACACACTGACTGTAAGCACTGAAGCATCCTGTGGCCTTTCATGATTCCAACAGCCACTCCTGCCAAAGTTCTCTTGAAGTCATGGCACCATGAGGCTTTGGTGATGGAAATCTGGGGATGCAATCATGGAAGGATCTGACAGAGGAAGGGAAGGAGAGTACCCTTCCTTACATTCAGGAGCTTTGCCAGGATGTTCACACTTGATTCAGTCTCATGTCTGGACTCAGGAAATGGGGGTTGGTTTCTGGAATAGATCAATGAAAAACCTTGCTTCTGGGATGGGTCCCAGAGAGTCAGTGGCTGGGGCAGTGGTGGGGTGGCTGGATGTCCTCTTTCCAGTTTACACTTGGGAGAGGCATCTTCCACTCTCAGCATGTTTTCTACCTGGGAATGGGACAAGTAGTAGGAGGGCGCTGTTGACTCCCTGTTTTTCCCAGCATCTGAATGGACATAGAACAATCTCTTGAGCACCTGGCTGGTGATCGGCTGCTCTGCACTGTTTAAATGGGATAGAGTCAGTGCCAGATGAAGAAACTGCACCTTCTTATTACACAGTCCACAACCCCTCAGGAAAAAAATGGTGGCATTTGCTTTGAGAGGAGAGCCCTGCGTGGTGGGTCTGGGAGGATTTCACAAGTCAGTATGTGGGCTGCTGCTGAAGCAGGGAACACCATGGTAAAATAAGCAGAGAAGGACACAGCTCATTTCAGTTCAGGATGGTCATCAGTTACCGACACGGTTCATTAATGGACCTGTTTGTTATACCAACTTAATCGTGTTTTCAGAAAGAAAAGGGAAAAAGTAATCAATATGCCCTGTTCATTTTAAAATGATAAATAACTACAGGTCTATCTCCTGCCTCATTTATAGTATTGCTCTTGGCTGGGAGAGTGCAAGTTGCTGTGCTGGGCTGTTTGGTCAGCAGAAACAGGCACTGTGGCTCACTCTGGACTCTTCCTGCCTTCAGGCACTGGGAAGAGATCCTTATTCTCAAAGGTGATTTGCAGAGCAGTTGAAATACTGTTCTTTGACCTGAGGTTTCACATCCGTCATTACTCCTTGCTGCAAGCTGCGTTTTGTGCTCCAGCCACTTGAGTATGGCGGGTCTGAGTCCCAGACCATGGCCATGGAAATTATTTCATTATATCTAAAAGAAAGCTTTGAACCAGAAACTCTGAAGCTTTGTGCAAGGGCCGTAAAGACAATAAGTGAAAATATATATCCTAGCGAGCACAGTCCTTGCCTTAAGCTTGGGTCATGTTTTGCTTCGCAGTACATGGGGACTTCATGTGCCCCGAGATACCATGTTCAGATGGAGAGAGTGGGCAGGAACCACACCAAATCCAGATCCCCAGATCAGAGACTGACCAGTGCACGCATGAGCTGTGTGCATAGTCCGGAAGAGAGCAAAGAGCACTTCTGTATACCCTCACGTAACACAAGCTGTGATATAGGAAGCATGATCATGTGTATAAAACACAGATTATTTCTTTTTGCTATGCTTGAAGAATGTAATTTTATTGCTACTGGTATCAGCTGTCACCTAATTTTCTCATGAGTCTTCTGTAGTTCTTTAAAATTCATGGGATTGCCTGGGAAATCATATGATCACTAAGAAAACACTAAAGGTGTTGGAGTTTTTTAATACCTGTTAGGTTTCTAAGTCTGTTTTATCTTATTACAAACAGAAGGAGAAGAAATGTCCATAAAATAAAAGAAAACTGAAACTGTAAGTTGTAGGCTCTTAAGACATACTGTAAATATTGCTGAAATTATGATGAGCTCATAGCAGTTTGTGAGAAAAAAATCTGTTTAGTTAAAATACAGCCTCTAAGAGATGGGGACCATAATTTACTTCTGTGTGGAAAAATATGCTGTGAGATCTTAACAAATTATAAAAAGAAAAATAACAATTAATAATAGATGAAACCTGAAAAAAGGATGAATCACCACGTTGCAGAATCCAGTAACAATCTTTTGTTTCTTGTCAAATATCCTGGGCTGACAACTGCATCTACTACAGCAGCACGTACTGAAAAAATGCTCTGAGATAGAGCTTGGTTACACAGATTTACACATTGAGTAATGGGAGTCAGGGCTACAGCATGACAGTCTCATGAATTCTACAAGAAGGACATTGAGGCACTGGAGCGTGTCCATAAAAGGGCGATGAAGCTGGGGAAAGGTCTGGAGCAGAAGTGTTATGAGGAGTGGCTGAGGTAACTGAGGTTGTTTAGCCGGGAGAAAAGGAGGCTGAGGGGAGACCTTATCACTATCTATAACTGCCAGAAAGGAGCTTGTAGTGAGGCGGGTGTTGGTCTCTCTTCTCCCAAGTAACAAGAGACAGGACTAGAAGAAACGGCCTCAAGTTGCACCACGGCAGAATCAGATTACATATTATGAAAAATTTCTTCACTGAAAAGTTTATTAGGCACTGGAATGGCTGCCCAGGGAAGTGGTTGAGTCGCCATCCCTGAAGGTATTCAAAAGAAGAGTAGATGAGATGCTCAGGGAAATGGTTTAGTAGTGGATGGGCACAGTTGGACTCGATGATCTCAAAGATTTTTTTCCAACCAAATGATTCTATGATCAGTGAAAAACATTGCTCTGCACAGTTTGTCGAGTATGAAGCAAGTGCCATCTTTACAGGGGTAGAGTATGGCTTGGCTACATGACAATGGTGTGTCTTGTTCTGGGATGTCTTTAGCAAGGTTTGGGAGAGGGTTTTGGAGAGATTGTCGTTACAAAGTGGGGCCTGCAATGCCCAAGGTTGTCGGTTGTGGAAAAGACTGACTCCTGGTCACCAGATATGCATGAGTAATGGAACAGAGAAATGTTTTCCCAGCATTTTCACTTGGGAAATGAACTGGTTCTGTGTGTAATTCCCAGCAATCATAAGTGAGGCTCTGCACATCTTCCTCCTCCGGGCAGCTCCAGGTGCTGCCCAGAGCCAATTGCTTGTCCCTCAAGGTGTACAGGCAGACTCATTCCTGCATGCTCACATTAGAGTGCATTTCTCCTCAGAGTGAGTTTATTGTCCACTTGGGAGTCCACAGGGGGTTGCATGTATAATGCAGATCATTCATCTGCCTGGGGCTTGAGATCTTCTTGTGTTGATCCCAAAGAGAGTAACGTGTACTGCAGATGCCAAGCAGAAAGTTTGTGTCTTGGCTTTGCCAGCAAAGTGGAAATCCCAGCTAAGTGGCTAGAAATTCTGCCCAGGGCACACCTGAAGGCAAAAAACCCCAAAGGTGTATGGAAACACTAGTTGTATAGTAGCATTTCCCTTTCCACTTTTAGCCTCCTTTTAGAGACACATTTCTTCTGGGTTGTTTACTCTGAACTGAACAGATCTGTACATCGGAGATTGATTTTTAGTTATATAAAGGTTCTTTTTACTGTCTTGGAAACATAAAGGAGCCATAAAATAATAATAAATCGCATGTTTTACTGGATGAAGTCCTCTTTACGTTGCCAAAGTAATGAAAATTGGCCTGACTGTAAAATGAGTCTTACACCTAAATTGAAAATTGTTTTTATTCTTTTAAACTGTGTCATCTTCTCTTAGAGGATGAGATCTTGAAATTTGGCTCCATTCTTCAGTATTTTGAAATTGCCTTAAGCACGCATAGTAAACTGCTGCAAAAGCACAATAAATAGGTACAGCACGGTGGGTTATAACTTGGGCTTTGAACTGGTTTGAAGAGACAACGGACAAGATGCCCAGCTCAGGGCTCCTTATCTTTCAAACACACAGAACTTTTAATGAGAAATTAGCAATATAGAATTGACTGCAGAAGATTTCTAAGCTGGCCAGTGATGCAGGAAAGTGATTTCCTCACTTCCACTCTCTTGTTTCTTGATGAAACTCTCATTTATTTTCACCAGTAGAAAGTTCTTCATTTTTACATGTTTTCCTCATTGACTCAGTGCAGTCCTTATGCTACATTTCAGCTTTATAGAAAGAAAAGTCTTTAAGTGTTTCCACTGTTCTTCCACCACAGCTACACAGAAAGCTCCTTTGCCTTTGTTTTTGATGGTGTTTGCGTACAACAATGTGTTTTAAGTCCCAATTTAGTATGTTTTTCATAGAAGTGAAAACTTTCCTATATGTTTGTTTCCACTTCATATTTTCCCTCTTTTCACCCAGGAAAATTTCATTACCATCTCTTCCCTTATGCTGACCTTTCCATTATGGACCACTCCAGCCTCTGCTCTTGCTCTGCTTTTCCACTCAGAGCCTTGGAGACTTTTAACACAAAGTGGTGAAACCAGTAAAAGAAAGAGTATCAAATATCTGATCTGTCAACTTTATTAATGGATACTGAGTTTCTCAGGATGGTTCAATGCAGCTGTCGGCGTAGCAAGAGCATCCAGGAGACCCTGTCTGTGGACAATGTCGTTTGGGCAAAATGTCAATTATGGCTCTCAGATGCAAAAAAAATTTCTCAGTTTTTATTATACTACGTGTTATGGCACAGAGAGGGGTGGCATTATGAAGCAGATATGGTCAGTGTGGTTTCAGCATGGCAAGAAGTAATCACTCCCCTATGGAAGAACATTTCTGCTCTGAGCTGAAACCTGGAAGAGAATCGACCTGTAATGGACTGAAAATCAACTGCATATAAAAGTCATCTGGATTTAAAATGCATTGTACTTGATGACAGAATCTGTCTCTACCTACCATTGCTGTGCTCATCCTGGTCTAGCTACTCAGGACTTCTAATGCACCCTGTTTTTTTGGCTCTTAACTGTACTCGAAGGAAGAGAGAAAAGCTAGGTTGTTTCCTTAGCTATATCTCCTTTCTCATAATCTGAATGACAATCTGGCACTAAGGATTCTATTGTCATCTATTCCTGAGAGGGGATGAGGGAAGAAAAATATATTGAGGTTTCCAATTACAAATGCAGCGATGTCCTTAGAACAGAGAGCAATATCTTCTGTAATGCAGACAGGTTGAAACAGAAGATGTAGAAGAAGAATAATAGAAATGAGAGTGTGACACACACATACAGAGATGCTTCTGACATCTATCCCCCAATGATCCTCTGTCACTATTTGCTGAAAAGCTCAATTTACTTGTTTGGGGATGAAAACTTTAAAAAAACCCAAACAAACAGTGAAACAAATAACTGTGTGGATGAAGAAGGGGAATGTCCTTATTCCCTCCCACCACCTCTGAGGTTTTTGGAAATCTATTCCCTTTCACACAACTGGACATCCTTGTGGGTGCCTAACTCCTAATGACAGGTAGCACTAGTCAGGCCCTTGCTTTGCATCTTCCCTGGGGCTGCAAAGGACAGAATGTGGTTAATTTTTGGCAGTCAGGTCATGGATCATTTTTCCTATTTCTCTGATTGCAGGAAACATATGTCCATGTCTGCAGGGAGTATGATCACTGTACTAAAATTGGTGCTGTGCAGAAGTTTGGAGGTTCCTTGCTTGGTCACCTGTGGCATTTTTTTGGGCTTGTGTTTTAAAAAAGAACAAATCACAAGATCCGTAATCTTTTCCTCTCTACTAATTTAGCCTTATCCTATTTATTTTCCTGCTTCCTGAGGGCTTTTGTAACCAAGCCTTACAGGCTGTTAGACTTATTGAACATAGAAGTAGGTGATAAACTGATGACTTATAAGAACGATTAGAGCAACCAGCAGAGACATCAGGCAGGGTTTTGCCCAAGTGGTTTATGGAGAAATTTTTCCTACTTAGACGCTGCTCTTTCCTGAGCCTGTTTTAATGTTTCTTTTGACTATGTTGTTTTGTTTTTAAGTAAAATTCCAGATCTTGGTGTCTCTGTGTGGAGGGTCTGTTCCCACCTGTCGTAAGAGTCTCAGTGCTGTACGTGTGCCCAGGGACAAGGGCAATAAGAGTTTTTCAGTTGACCCTGTAAAGCATTTACTGCTCCACTTCTCAGATGAGAAATATGAAATGAGCTGACTATAGTATTGGGTGCCCCAGAGCTGAACATCAGAGAATTTCACGGCACTTCACAGAGTGCGTTGCTGGGAGCTGCTGGCTAAGTATCTGTGTGCTGGCAGCCTGGATACAGCCTTGGTACCCTGCAGACAGTGGGTGATGTCTTGGGAGCTGGATCCAAGAAGTAAATCACACGTGCACAGATCTACTCTAGAGCCCTAATAGATTTATTCAGGCAGGTTGTGGGTGCCAGGGTCCGGGAGCGGTACACAAAAGATGGACACGTGGGTTTGGCAGCAAGGAAGGGGCTGCTCAGCCTCAGGGTTCACAGGAGACCCTGGTCTGTTTTTTCGGCTTAGAGGAGGTCATTCACCGTCTAAATTGGTTAAAAATCTGTTTACTGCAACTGAGGCAAGTGCAGCCTAGAAACTTTGATCCCTAAGGATGATATTTTAGCTCCAGCACATAGCCTTAGTTATAATGCATAGACTTCTAGGCTGGTAGGCTGCTGATGGGAATGAAATTCTTTCATACTTTGTCCTGTATTGCTGTGAGCTCAGTGCAGCCACATTGCACAGGATCGGAAAACTAGGGAGGATTAATGGGAAGTGAAAGTGATTCAACCCTAGGGCTTTAGAAATTCTCTTCTAATGCCAGTTTTCCAGCTGAGCAGTACCTTGACTTTAGTGGAATTACCCTTGATTCATACCAGTGTATGTAAAGGTCCTGGAAACAGACCAGACTCAGGCAGGTTTTGTCTCAGACTTAGCTTGCTGCTCACGTTTTAATTTTCCAATATCAAGAGTGACTTGTATGCCGATCCTATTTTCTCTCAAATCCCAGAACTGAGGTCTGTGGAAATGTAGTTTGGATTTGGGCCCCATCTCTGACAGCCAGTCCTGTCTAACCTCGCTATTCATCTCAAAGAAAGCATAAGCCTGAACAGCCGGTGCCACCGAGGAAAACAAATGAAATTTGAAGAATGCGTCAGGTTTAAGATCAGAGATGGAGATTGGAATGATGAGAGGTTTACAAGTTTGGCTCACTTTATTTAATAGCTCAAGAGAGGAGACATAATTCTTTTTTAACATGATTTCTACCCTGGTTATGTTCCTTTAAGAAGAGCAAGACATAGTGAAATACTGTAAGGTTTCATCCCCTGCTGATGGGGTCTTTGCAGTGAGTTGTTATTCTGATCAGCTTTGACATCGTATAAAATAGCACTTATTCTCCAAGTAATCCAAGAAGCTCTTCAGAATTCATGAGGTTTAAGTCCAAATAATTACATTTATTGATCTCTGCTATGTGAAGAAAATTTCCAATTTATTGCAGACCCGTTTGGTGTTAGACCTTAAATTAGACCATGTCAGGAATTTCTCTTTTTTCTGTCTCTTTTTTGATAATTTTGTTGGGCATCAGCTTGTTCACTGATAATAAACATTGTCAAAACTGTTGCCGCTGAGCAGGTAAACTGGGACACCAGGTACTGACAGCAAGTCCTGGGCCCGGCATATCCTGCATTAGTCCAAGAGAAGGAGGGAGGGTTTCAGGTCTGCAGCTCACATCTGTGATGCTCTGCCCCCGACCCTGTCATGGCCTCATGGCAGAAGGCTGTGTGCTAATTGCTGGGATCTCTGAAAAATAAAATGGGGGTAGTTCTTCCTCCAGTACAGGGAGGTCTAAGGCTAAGCACTTGGAGATACGCAAATGTATCCTCTGCCCAGAGGTACCTTCTCTAGGGAAAGGAGGCTGTTGTTCCTGCTGGTTGTACCATAACTAAAGGGCAATCACAAGTCACCAAATATGCCCTTAAATTTAGATCTCAGTAAGGCAGTTCTCACATATTCTTTCAGGGTGCATGTATTATTTGAAAAACATTTATAAAGGATTAATATACTCCAGAGCTCCACTGGCAGAAATCTGTGTAATTTCCAGTGCCAAAAGCCAAAACAATCCAACTTATTCTAAGAATCCTTTTTCATCTGTGTGTTTATCTCTAAATCTGGCAGTGGGAAAAGTGCTAGACTCACAATCTTTTGTTTATCTACACAAGTCCTTTGTTTATCCAGTAAGCAAGGACAACACAACCATGGTAATGCTGTCTCTTTCCATACTTAGTCTATCATTTCTGTTTTGCACATGGTTAGTACATTTGCACAGAGGATCTCAAAGCTTCTGAGAAATTTGTGCTGATTTCTACTTCTTTGACTGTGCAAGCTGGTTGCCTGTATCTCGGATGTCATGGGTAACAATTTTTAAATTGGGAAATGTGTTTGTCTCTTGCAAAGTGTTTGTGTGTATCTGCAAGTGTCAACAACTAAAGGGCTCTTGCAGATGGAGCTGTTATTATTTTTATGTGGCAGATAGCTGTGCAAATCAGAACAACAATATTGTCTCCCTTTGTGGCCCTGCAGTGAGGTCTTGATAGCTGCTCCCTCTGTCCTGAAAACTAAAAACTGTTGGGCAGTTTTCTTGTTCATTTAGCTGGACCAGGCAGCATTTTGAAGTGCAGCTCAGTTTTGGCATCCTTAATCTACCAAAGGGGTGACTGAGGACATCAATGCTGGAGCTAAGCTTTTGCGGGGAGAGGCATCTCCTATCAGGAGAGGAGCAGGAGTTTTGCACAGGATCTTAAGTATTGCAGCTCTTCTGGTATGCTTCTGAAGGATGGACTTGTGTCAAAACTACCATCCTCAGCTGTTCAGGGCCAGCAGTAACCCGGCGAGGCAGTTGGAAGGTGGTGGAGACCAGCTACCCTCTCTGGTCCCGTCTGAACACCCCTTTGTGCCAGACCTGTTTTGTCTGCTGTAGGCATGCAGCTGGTGGTGGGGTGCATCAGGGAGGGCTTCATCATCTTGGTCTGACCATGTTCTCTGACAAGTGAGCAGAGGGGGCACATGACGAGAGTGGTGGGAGGTCAGCAGTTTTCCCATACAGCTGAGTAGAGAGTTGGGATGAGAGGGAGAGTGAGCTGGGCTTTGCAGGGAGTGGCAGCAGTGAGATGGGCAATAGCCCAGCCTTGCTGAGCCTGGGGATGCCTTCCCTGGGTTGTTTGTATCTACACATAGGGAGGGTGACAGCACTGGAGCTGCTGGCTGGGCTGATTCTGAGCTGTTTGCCTGATGCCATGCACAGGGGGGAGTTTGGAGCTGGGAGAATGGAGAATCTTCACCTCACTATCAGCATTGCAGAAACCAGCCGGTCATTAACAATCAAGATTTTATTAGCACTTAAGATCATTGTAAATTATTGTTGTACACTACTCTACTCGGCCCTCTTCTTTCTCTGTGCTCCTTTCCCCTGGCCTTTGATTCTATAAATCAAAGCTTAGCGCCAAGTCTTGTTAAATTCCAGCTTCTCTGCTACTCCCTCTCTGCCCTTCGGGAAAGTTTGGAAATATGTATAATAAAGAGATGTGAGATGTGAATAAAAGATATGAGAAATGTAAACTAGGAAGATGATCAAAGATGATGCGTTAGCTCTCATGAGGAACTACATTGTTGCTAATAAGGGTGGCCAAGCCAATACAGAGTGACAGAATAAATTCCCTACTGTGCTACCACCGACAAAATCTCTGCCTGCACTGGGAGGGCGTTGAGGGGGGAGAGTGTCGTGGACAGGGAGCTGCAATATCTGCACTTGTCTTTGACAGCAAAAGCGGATAATCCCAGCTGTTGAGGCAGCTGAAGGGGTAAAACATCCAGAGTTGGTGAAAAATATCCAGTTATGCTTTCATAGAAAATAGTATGAAGTATTCCCATTTCTTTCTTATTTTTAAATTTAGAAAGAGGAATAAAATTATTTTGATTTTACTGTTTAACTACCATCTTTGGAAATAAACAACATAATAAGTTCTTAGTTCTGACTTTTTGACTTTTCTCTTTCCTGCTCACTTGCTGTTTTCATTTCCATCATTCTATTTTTTCCTCAGTACGGTGAAGGGGAAATAGCAGAAGAGTGACTCTAACCCTTCACTAAGCTCCAAAACAGATATAATAAAAAAGTGTATTTTATTTATTTATTTATTAAACATCAAACCCCTCAAAAGGAAAAAAGGTCCATTTCCATTGGAAATCTTTTATAACAGCTTTTTCTAAGAAATAACTTTTCTTTTTCTGCAGGTCAAACAAAAGCATCTTTCACTATCTCTTCTGGTGCCATTCTTCCTTAGCGTCCGTTTTTCTTGCAGTCATCTTCTACATTTTCATCTACTTTGATTTTCATGACTGATGCACAGCCCTGGATACCAGACACCAGCCCAGCCCTCACTGGGGTGTAGTAGCACAGGGAGATTTTCCTCCATCTGATTTTTGCAGATAACACTGAGTAAGAGTTGCCAAAATGAGATTGGGTTGACCTTGAGTTTGCTCTGTGTCCTGAAATACATGCTTCTAAATTATCGTTTATTCCCTGTCTGATGACTTAGCATTTGCTTTATTTTTTCCTAGTTTCAATTTTGTTGAAGGCTTTAATGGATTATGACTTGTTGATTTCAGACCATTTCTGCCATTCACTGAGATTATTTTGAATTCAGGTCCTGTTCTATGAGTGTGCTCTTAAGTTGGAATGATCTGCAAATTTTATAATGCACACTCTCCTCAGTTGTTCAAGATACTGATTAAGAACTGGAACAGATCCAGAACTGGGATGAATTCACTTGGGATCTACATGAAATCTCTAACTTGTAGTTAATCTATGACACTTTGTCTGGTTTTTTTTTCTGCCTAGTTGCACTTAGAGGCAATTTCATGTGGTGATTCCCATACCATCATCTATGAATTGCTGAAGAGCCTCAAAGCTATAGCTCATAGCCTGCAGTCAATCTAAGGAAGAACTTTTCCTTATGAATGTTTTCCTAGTTAAAGTTTGATGGTGAGACCAGACAGCATTTGCAAGGGAATTTACAACCAGTTATTCTCAAGGGTCCAAAACGCTAAAGAACTGTAAGCTAGACAGTGCTACCTTGGTTTGCTTATTGTCATATGGGACAGCACTTCAACCGCCTCTTCCTTACCGACAAAGCTAGTTACCTTGTCAAAAGGAAAATTAGTTTTCTCTGGGATGACCAACTGATTTGATGTCCTTTTTGTTGAAATGAACAACTGAAATGATTTTTCTCTTGATAAATTCATTATGCTGAGCTGTTTTTTATCAACTGATTTTCCTTTGGGTTTTTATATATTGACCAGATAGTACTCTCTGCTAGTGTTTCTGCAGGGAGATTGACTAGACTACATTTTCCCATGTTCTCCTTTACCCTTATTTAAAATAAAGATGCAGTATTTGTCCTTCCCGTGTCTCCTGGGATCTCTCCCATACCATGAATTTCAGGGCTGATTTCTCAACAGATCACATTTCTACACCTGGTACCTTCAATGCTTGGGGGGTGGGTTTCAGAAGGTACTGATAATGAGACTATATCTCATTTATCTCAAGATTTTTTTCCTTTCTGGCTTGCATTTCTGCCCTCTTGTTTGAATTAATTTTTGAAGAATGTTATGAAGCCTGAAGCAGAGATGGATTAGGCTACTTCATGCATCCCTATACCAGCCATTTTCTCCTCTTTTCCCATTAAATAATAGTATGTTCTTTTTCTCTGCCTCTGCTGATACCCTAGCACTTTTACTAATGCATTTATGCCCCTTATTAATTGTAATTAATTTTGTGCTTTGGCATTTCTGATTTCTATGCTGTTATTTTTTGCTGGTCTTTGGCTTTGTAGTCTAGTTTTTATTTTTTTCCTGTAATTTCTTTTTTTGATTTTCAGGTTCCTAAAGAGCTCTTGACACAACTATAATGGTCTCTTATTCTGCTTCCTATGTTTCTATCACAATAGTATAGGTCGCTATTTTGCTCTAATGTGGTCTTCCTCAGAACTGCCAATTTTCTTTCTTTCTGTGCTTAGATTCACTTCCCAGGAGACCTTATCTGCCATGCTGCTGAGCTTGTTTTAGTCTGGGAGGGAGAGTCTGCATTTTCCTTGGCCTCATCTAGTTCTGTCTCTCTTTCAGAGTACAGAACATGCCAGCGTGTCAGAATGGCTGCACCGAAATTACTTCCCAGCTGATATTTTTAAGAAATAGCTACCTACTGATTGTAATCAAGCCTAGAAGAGTGGGTCTACCAGCATCTTCCTTCAGTTTGAAACAAATCCTCCAAACAATTGAACAATCTGATAATATTCCCTGTCCCTGCTCTGCTCCTTTTCTAATGCTTCTAATGCCAGATGAATATTGTTGCGTGCTGCCAGCCACAATTCTGCCCTTTTGTTGCCTCTGCTAATTTATAAACACAATAAAACCAAGCTTCAGCTGCCCTTTGGCTCTTTGGTGAGATAAAGTGCAGCAGAATTTTCTTTTGACCTCAGCCTTAGTCTTGTCTTTGCTTTACTTTTTAGTTTGTTTGTTTTAACTTCAGTGTCAGGTTATGTGCAATCCTCCATCTGCTTTTATTCTGCCAGTCTCTTCATGTGGAGACTGTACTTTCCCATCCAAATATCCCAGCAGTAGACCATCACCAGAGACCTGTGCTGTGACTACCTGCTAGAAGCTCCCGTTCTTCCTTGCTATCCCATATGCTCCCTGAGCATGTACAGGTAGGTCACTTGTCTGCTCCACAGGCTACCCTTGTGCCTCCCTCATCTGACATTTTCCATCTTCCATGGAACAGATCCTCTTTCTTTTCCTTGCCAACAGATTTTGATTCAGTGTCTTACCAACTGAGTGAAAACCGCTGGCACCCAGAGATGGGCAGATGAGCACACGGGAGCAAACTTTTGCAGCTTACCTGATGGATACACCCTTCCTGCAGCCACCAGCCTGGTCCTGGGAGCAAAAGTGGGCTCTATAGATAGCTAAAGGGCAGCATATGAGTCGAAACTGTTAACTGTTTTTCATACACAGTATAAAAAATATCCCCAGCATTTTAGTGCCTCCATTAAATTTATTGTTTTCCAATAAGCTGAAAACGCTTTGCTTACAAAACAACCACTTTCTCATTTTTATTATTTTCTTTTTTTTTTATTTTTAAATAGCACCCTTAAAATGTAGAGAAAAGACACTTTTCTGGACAAATGTCTATTCTTCTCTAAAATGGCTTTTATAGGAAGTATTTAGCTTGTGCTATAATTCAGTGATCTTCCTCTGCTAAATACAGCTTAGCCTTCTCATTCTTTATCTTCTCTCCCCAGCTTCCCCAGAAGGTGCTGGGAATCCATTCTGCAGTTCCTGTGATGCTATCAGCTGCATTTACAAAGTGTCAGGTTTGCCCTTTTCATTCCCAGTTTAATTTTATCCCTGCTTGTATTAGTATTAATATGAGCAGTTCTCTTCATCTAGGGGTGGGAGAAAGGAACTAAGAAACGAGCAAATAAAAATCCATATCAAAAACCCCCTGATAAGCAGATATGTTACCTTCTCCTCTCTTTGTCTCCTATGTTCCTGGTGCATATCCAGGAGAGATTTAAGCAGCGCATAGGAAATCCATTGTGTTCCCAGCTGAAAAGTGGGAGGAAGAGAAGGAAATAAGGTAAAGAAAGAGATGAAAAGACTACAAAATGAGGACAAGAGAGAGGAAAGGAGTATAAAAAGTGAGAAGAAAGAGTGCAGAGAGATAGGATGAAGAAAATAAAATCACTGGAAGGTGTTAAGAGGAGGCCCAAAGAGAGAGGGAACAATCTTGCCAAGCAGTCTGAGGAAAGACGTGAGAAGACATTAGAGGAAACACAGCGTTTTCCGCGTGCTTTGGCTCAGGATTGTGTGGCTGGTGGTGAGTAGGAACCAGGTAAAATCACAGGCAGAAAACAGGAAGAGAGGACAGCAAGCTCAGGCACTGCAGCACAGCAGTGTAAGGTAAGGCAAAGTGGTGCCTATGAGAAAGGCTGAGAAAGCTGTGCTGATGCTGTGAAAGGGGAGGAAGGCCACTGAACAGAGGTGAAGGGTGGGCCACACTCCCCATCATATGATGCTTTTTAAAGTTCATGTAGTCTAGTCCATGAGACTAATGAGTTTTTGCCCTCTCACTGTTCAGTTGATTTCTGATTTCACACGACAAATGTCTACAGTAGTGGTACAGCAGCTAGAGAGGCTGGAGGAGAGCAGGGCAGAGAGGGGAGTCATGCTGGTGTGGTGAAATGCTGCTCATCAGGAAACACTGGGGAAACAAATGCATTCTGTTGTGTGTTATGTGCTTCTGGATAACATAATTCCTAGGTGTTTATCAGACAAGAAAAGGATAAAAATCTGTGGTATATCTTGGTGGACTGATGCCATAGCATCAGCTGGACACTAGAAATGATTTTGTGGTTGTCTGCTGGGCAGCTAAGGGATGCCAACAATTTGTATTGATGGATTACCTCAATTTTCAGAGCCTTATTCCTGCATGTCCCGAGATTGTTGACCATCTTGCTAAGGGGTCCTTGTTTTGCTCTGATCTCCTCTGCCAGCTGTTACCTGGCTGCCCTCCTGCCCCAAATCTGACACGGTTGGGTACATCAGTTCAGTCTCTGGTGGGGATAGCCATGACGGTCAGACTTCTTTTTGCATGGCTTCAGCACAGTGTTCACAACAGGACACACTGCAACAGGGAGCCACCCTGCATACTAAGCACTCCATGGATGGGGCAGCTGGGCTGCAGCCTGGGAGCAGGCTCCTGGGGCTTGCTCAGGCAAAAGCATCTTGTGTTTTGAGTTACCAAGCCTTCTGGTTGGGTCTCCAGCATTTTAGCTGAAGTGCTGCCTGAGAAGTGAGCAGGACCTCAAGTTGCAGCTGCAATATTAATAAATGCAGGGAGCGTGGACTCTCCTTAGCTCCCTTTTCAGCCTGGAAGTTCATGGAGAATTTAAGCTGGCACTGCAGGTGTCCCAGTGCTGCCACGCTACTGTCCTGATTGGGACCAGGGGACACAGAGATCTCGAAATGAAAATGCTTATTATTTCTCATATTTATTCAAAGGTTAGTGAAGTCTTATTTTGGGGTCTGATGATTAGCTCTGATTGGGTCAATATCAGCTTGCTGTTGTCTTTGCCAATGACACTTCCTTAATGCCTCTGAGAGGTACCAGCCACGGGGTCAATTCCCTGCCAAGCAGCCTAGGAAGAGTTTTGTGTCTGAAATTTAAACATTTGGATGCTGGAAGCTGTTCTGCTGGCAGTTTATATTAATGATAAAAAATTACCTATTATGCTAGTGTTGAGTGGCTTTGACAATTCCATTACATATTGCTAATAGTGCCATTAATGTATGGCAGCCTATCCTTGTCATTTATATGCATGTGTACATGTGTCTACTTGCAGATGTATGTGGATACCCAGTGGAAAGCAGGTACAGAGACGACAAATCTGTTGGCAGAATGCAGCAGCCACTGCTGTCAGATCTCCTTTCCATCTATGGGAAGACCACACTAACAGCATCAGTGAGTCTGGCAGGGGAAGATCTGACTCTGCCTCTCCTTGGAGCAGAAGCAGGAGGTAAGACAATGAGAAAGATGCCTTGTGCTGTGGCATCCTCCTCTGCTGTGCAGTCTATCTGTGACATAGGAAACTGATTCCTGGTCCCTCCTATCGTTCATCCTCACTTCTGCTCTGCTCCCATTCCTTCTGTTTTGGTCTTTATACTTTAGTCTGTAGCCACACAATTGAGTTTCTGGAACCTGCTTGCGTGTTAGTCCTCTTCCTAGGAACAACCTAAAGCTGGGCTTTGAAGTACAGGGCTGACTATATCATGTAGGGTGGAACCACTTTGCTTTCCCATGTCCTCAGCAGCGATTTAGCTCATAGGATCAAAAATTAAACAGAATTCTTGTGGTGTTATCATAATGTAAAATATATTGATATGACACTCGTGTGACTAGTGCAAAATTGATCTGCATTGCAAGATTCCCTGGAGATCATATAGAGGAAACCCTGAGAGGAAGGGAGATAAGGAATTAGATGGACTACAAGCCAAAGCAATTGGGTTTTGTGTCAGTTCCCACAGGGAATGCAGGGACATAACCTGTCCTCCCTAAATGGGAGGGGAGAAGTGTCCCAGCTGCCCCAGAGGCAAGCTGCCCTACTCACCTCCGATAGCCCAGTGGCATGGGGCAGCTCCCACCAAGCAGGTGAATAAGGTGCCATCAGTGCTGAAAAGAAGGGAAGGTGATTTCTTTAGTTTGGTTTATAAGGCAGGGAAAAACTTGCAGCAGCCCTGCCTCTTAAGCTATATGCTTGACTGGAGTCTTTAGGCACCTGTTGAAGCAAACATTAGAGTGTGTGTGTGTGTCCACCTTCTCACCTCTCCAGTATCTCAACAGCCTAATGTATTTAAATTTATCCCAGCAAGAAGGAGAAAAGGGGGAACATGTCTGCTGTCCCCAGAGCACTTTCTTTATACAGACCGCTTTCTTTTCCTCTATATCTGCCTGATTTGCAAGAGGTTTAAGAGCAAAACTCTCCCATACAGTGCTTTGTACAATGCTGAGCAGCATGAGGGTATTCCAGTCCTGGCCAGCACCTCGAGGGGTTCTAAACTGCAGTGTGAACCCTCATATCAACACTTTGCCTTATTTTTTTCTGCTGAATCAGAAGCAGGACTCCTCTGCAACGCAATATATCAGCAGCTTTTGTAAGACACAGCTGCTGTCTCAGGCTGCCTTCTGGGCTCCAGTACTTGCTGGGGTCATCACAGTCTTACAGAGGCCAAGGACACAGCCCTTCCTTGATATCCTGGTCTTTGTCCATATTCCTTTTACAAGGAACCATCTTCTGCTATCTTGCGCAGTGCTCAGAGTAGGTGTAAGCCACTTAGCTGACCACTTAGTGTTGGTGGGCAAGAATAGGATGAGAACCTTGCTCTCTTTTTTTTCAAGATCTGTCTCATCGTGAAATACATCGAAAGAAGTTTGTGAAGCTTCCGAAAAAGTACCTCCCTCTCTTTTTCATTCCTACTGTTTTGATCTTAGACCATTTGCAGAAGAAATGTGTTTAGAAATAGCTTGTGCAACAGTGTAGGTGAATTTTTCTGTGTCTTGAAAAATGGAACAATACTTTCCTGCAGCTATTGATTGTCATTCCACATCTATGCTGTCTTCCTAACTTCAAATCAATTTGTGCTTTACCAAGCTCTTTCATGTCATCTTATGACAGAACGCTAACTTTTCCCCTTAAAGGCTATTTATCTCTGTCTCTTTGTAAGGTCAGTGAAAATCACTGTACTCTGGCCCCCTAAAAGTAATCCATCTAGTGGAGGAAATGATGAGGTAGTATTATATCTGGCAGTCTTTTTAAACAAGTCCTCAGAAACATCAAATAAAGCTTGATAGGCTTGGACAGAGAATAGGGAATTGAGGATGTTGCTAGAGTCAAGTTTGAAAGCAATCAAGAGAAAGTTTGGAATTTATATTCTGAAAATATCCCCTCTTCCTGAATCTATTTACAGATGTTTTTGGCAAGGGGAGCGGGTGGAAATGAATAAGAATCCAAGCAAGCTCCCAAGTAGTGGATGGCCATGAATCTGAACTGAAGGATAATTTATCTCCTCCACCACTTTGAAGCCTTTTAGCCTGGGGGAGATACCTTGTCTAATGAAATTAATTGAATGTGTCTGCAGTCTGGGAATCTCATCTAAATTTCAGTTTTTACCTTACTTAGAAGTTGCCAGGTATCCACTGACTTCCAAGAAGCCCAGTGCTCAGTCATACACTGCTCAGTCTCATGCGAAATAATATCTCAGGTGCAGAAACAGCCTCCTGCTGTCTCTCCCACTGTCTGTCTATGCTGCCATTAAACTGCATGCACTGCATTCAGTTGAATGATCAAAGGCAGTTAGAAAAAGTTATAGAAGTCGTCACCGGCTATTTTTAAGCACGGAGTGATAACATCAGAGAAAACCTCTGAGTAGCATGTTGCCAGAAGGTAGGAGAGTATAACTGAGAGAAGGGTCACTCTATTTTCATCCTCTTCTCATGCTGTTCACCTCAGTGCTAGTTATTGACAATTATTAGAGACAAGGCACTGGAGAAGTTTCATCTTTGGCCTGACTTATAGTAGCCATTTCTGCACCTGCTTCTGGCTGAGGAGAGTCTGAAGCTCTCGGTGGAAATTATACATCAAACATAAATCTCTGATGCCCAATTAAAGTATTCCATGCTCTTTTCCCAAAGAAACTTACAACTTGCAGATCAATCAGACTGAGAAGATGAGAAACTAAGCTGTAGGCATCCATGTAGTTGGGGCTGCTTGTGACATAGAATCATAAAATCGTTTGGTAGGAAAAGACCTTTGAGATCATTGAGTCCAATTGTACCTGCTCAGTGCTAAACCATCTCCCTGAGCACCTCATCTATCCATCTTTTAAACACTTCCAGGGATGGTGACTCAAACACTTCCCTGGGCAGCTGTTCCAGTGCCTCATAACCTTTTGGTGATGAATTTTTTCCTGATGTCTAATCTGGACCTCTCCTGGTGCAACATGAGGCCATTTCCTCTGATTCTATTGCTTGTTATTTGAGAGAAGAGACCAACACCTGCCTTGTTACAACCTTCTTTCAGGCAGTTGTAGACAGTGATAAGAACTCCTGTCAGCCTCCTATTCTCCAGGCTAAACAACCCCAGTTCCCTCATCCGCTTCTCATCAGACTTGTTCTTCAGCCCCTTCAACAGCTTCATTGCCCTTCCCTGGACATGCTTCAGCACCTCAATGTCTTTCTTGTAGTGAGGGGCCCAAAACTGAATGCAGTGTTCAAGGAGCAGCCTCACAGATGCTGAGTACAGGGGCACAATCACCTCCCTGGTCCTGCTGGCCACACTGTTTCTGATACAGGCCAAGATGCCAGTGGCCTTCTTGACCACTTGGGTACACTGCTGATCCACTGCATTGGATCACTGCGGGAACCCCCTTGCCTAGGTGGGAGATGCCCTGTGCAATTGCAGGATAAACATAACTGGCTGTTCCCAGGAGAAAAATATTGGTCGAAATATTGAGTAAATCAGTACAGAGAACAGTTCCACTTTAATGTACATCTGATGGGTTATGATATAACTTTTAATTGACCAACAGGAAATGGGGGAAATTGGTGACAGGTAGTATAAGTTCCCACAGATAGCTATACACTGTAAGTGGGATAGTGTTGTTTCTTCCTTTTTCTCCTGCTACAAGTCCACAAGAATGCCACAGTCATTTGAATATTCTTATATTTGTTTTCTGTTCATTTTATTCTGCAACCTTCTTTTCCTTTCCCTCACCAAGCTACATTCAATTTCTATGCTTCTCCTTTGGAGCGGATTATCTGATTTTATACAGATTTAGTTGTACATGGCTCTGCAATCGCATAAAAGTGCCAGCAATATGACAGTGGCTTGCGTAGGCATGAATACTGTATTATGTGGATAGCCAGCAGCCCGGCTTCATCTTTAATAGATGCAGATTTGTTATGTATAGATGTGTGCTTATTTGCTGAATACTTATGCCCTCTCAGCTCCGGGAGCTTCCAGGAAACAGTTGTGTTTGCGTGACAATCTTGTTTCCAGGGAAAAATAAAGTGCTTGTGCAGAAGCTCTGGCCCTTAGGCTGTCAGATGAGGGAGGTTTTATTTTTTCTCTTGTAGGTTGCACTAAAAACAGTACTGTGAAAGCCAAACGCTGAGTGGCAGAAGCCTGATTTTTTTTAATGACATTTTATTTATTTATTTTTTTAAAGGAACCACTAGTTAGTACGTTCCTCTCCACCAATGAAAAACAAAATTATATTGATAGTAGGTTTCTGTTAATTTCAGTGGGAGTCTGGTGCAGTGAGCTGGCTAGGTGAGTATCTGTGCCTGCACATGTTCTCTTCCGAGGCTTGAAGAGACAGACTCTTACCTTACTTGTTGTTGGAAGGCACTATGCTGTTCTGCTGTGCCTCAGCAATTCTAAAAAGATATGGAGACCAATTCATGCAGAGAAATTTAGAAATCCTCTTCCACTGTGTCACTTCTTTACTTTGATGTTGGAGAGTGAGCTGTGTCTTTTTTATGTACCATAGGGCAGACTATGACCCAAACAGACCCTCAGGATCCTTTGAAAGGGATGGTACAAGGAGCATTGCCATGGCAGGGCTTGGCTAGAAAGAGGTGGCCTTCAGTATGATATATGCAAAGAAATGTCCCCCATAGGAAAATAATGTTACATTTTGGAATAACGCAGTTCATTTCTGGGCTTGAATGTAGGTCCTGTTGGTTTCAGATTGGGTCCAAAGTTTATGAGTCTCGTCCTGATGTGCCCTTGTTACAGGCATTATTTTTTCGTTTAATATTTTCTCACCTGTTAGTACCTCTGCTATTCCTCATCCAACAGGACCACTATTAGAAGCAATTAAACAGCAGCCCCATTATCAGTTTCTGAATTCTATATACTCAAGTACTTAATTACAGAGTGGCTCAATGTGAAGCCCTGTTCTGCCTGTCCAAGTCTCTTGGGGTGAAAAGGCCATCAGCAGAAAGGAGTGGTAGACTAGACTTTTTTTAAAAAAAAAACTCATCAAAGTTAGCCTTGACATTTACTAAAGATACAAGAAAATGTCACACACCCACCCCCCCAAAACCCCACCTCTTTCAGCTTTTCTATGAATAAGAAAGTAATATCAACAAGAGAAAATGATACAACACTTTTCCATTATCTGCACCCCTGTTTAAAGCAAACATGCTCTTCCCCAGATGATATGTAAGCAATAGAAAAGGCTACAGAGAATTGCCTTTTATAGCTGACATAAAAGGTGCACCAGTGCCCTCTGTAAATACAGATGACGTTTGCTCTGTCTGTATCTACTGTGCAATGAGTGAGACAGCTTAATGACAAAAGACTATGCCATCCTGGAGAACTTCCAGCTCCTAATCCCAAGGGGGAAACAGTAAACCCATCTCATCTGCCAAAGAAATTTTAATGCTCTCTTACAAATCTGTGTGGAGGGAGGTGGTGTTGATCCTCCCTGTTGCTGCAGGGACTGTGAGGAAAGGTTCGGGAAGTGCAACTGAGGAGCTCTCAGGGCTCTGCTGCCCGGTGTCAGAGGAAGCTGTGGGACATGTTCAGCAGGAGGGAGCCCATTGCCAGAGGGATTGGAAAGGAGGTGGGACATGAGTAAAAAGTCCTGAAAGGCTTATTTTTGAGGCTAAACCTTTTGTCCTTCCTTTTTTTTTCTTCAGCTGCTGCAGAGGACTAACTGCTATGTCCTAGGGAATGGATTGCAATTGTTCTCAGATTTTTAGAGTGGCTTATAATTTTTCTTAGGATGCATAAATCTAGTTGAGTTCCTGGGAAAGCATGCTCCTTCATCCTCTCTGCAATGTAACAGTGGGGTGATCTGGGAGTGGCAAGAGAAGAGTATATGTACCTTTCTCTGGAGACCTTGTTTCAAAAGTTACCTTGGTCGCATGGGAAAGTCAGGCAGAAAAGGACCTAGGAGTGCTGGTTGACAGGAAGCTCAACATGAGCCAGCAGTGTGCCCAGGTGGCCAAGAAGGCCAATGGCATCCTGGCCTGCATCAGGAATAGTGTAGTAAGCAGGACCAGAGAAGTTATCGTCCCCCTGTACTCGCCGCTGGTCAGGCCTCGTCTTGAATACTGTGTCCGGTTCTGGGCCCCCCAATTTGGGAAGGATGTTAGGATACTGGAATGTGTTCAGAGGAGGGCAACGAAGATGGTGAAGGGGCTGGAGCACAAGCCCTATGAGGAGCGACTGAGGGAGTTGGGGCTGTTTAGTCTGGAGAAGAGGAGGCTCAGGGGAGACCTCATTGCTCTCTACAACTACCTAAAAGGAGGTTGTAGTCGGGCAGGGATTGGTCTCTTCTCTCAGGTGACCAGTGACAGAACCAGAGGGCATGGACTTAAGCTTCGTCAGGGAAAGTTTAGACTTGATATGAGGAAAAAATTCTTCACTGAAAGGGTGATTGGCCATTGGAATGCGCTGCCCAGGGAGGTGGTGGAGTCACCGACCCTGGAGGTGTTTAAAGGGAGACTGGATGAGGCACTGAGTGCCATTGTTTAGATGATGGTTGGTGTTAGTGTTGGTGTTAGCGTTAGGTTATAGGTTGGACTTGATGATCTCAGAGGTCCTTTCCAACCTTGTGATACTGTGATACTGTGATACTGTGAAAGGAGTACCATCTGACAAAGTAAGGAATCCAGCCCATGAGTTGGAGAGGGTGCTGCGCAGTCTCAGATATAGTAACGTTCACTGCGCAACATGGGCAGAAGGGCATCAGCAGAACTGAAAGGAAGTGTTTGCTGGGCTTGCTGTTCATATAGTGCCGGAGTCCTGCTCCCATAAGCAAAAATACTAAAAAGTAATATCAGCAGAATTGTATTTCTCCTTGGTAAGTGGGATGAAGGCTAACTTAGCATAGAAGGTCTGATTGACATAGTCCTGGCAGCTGAGCTTTCTGTTCAGTATCTGCAATCAAAAGTGATATATCAGAGAAAAAAAACTCTAAGAAGAAGCTTCTTGGAGGGCAGAGAAATTTAACAAAACATTTATCCAGCTGTGATTGTGGCTGTTAGTGCTTCTGCTTCTATGGATTTGTTTCACATCCAGATTTTAGAAGCTAGACCTGACTATGCAAGACCCATCTCTTTAACATCTATAAGTGTTGTAGTGTCTTTAAGTAAGACCTACTACTTCTGTTTTATAGCACTGAAACAGCCAGCCTCCCTAATGATTTTTGTATAATTCCTGTCTGAACATCATTCTGAATAAATCTGAACTTGAGTGCAAACCTGGCAGCTTCTCTGAGGGCAGGGGCATACCACGAGGATCACTGGACTCAGAAGCAAAGGAATCTATAAATATGTTTTGTTCAAAGATGATGAGAATTGCCGTTGCATTTCTGATGGCTCAGGGATTGAAGACATACAAAGAACCCAAAAGGAATTTACTTCTCTCTTTCCTGAAACAGCATCATTAACACCACATACTGACACCAAATTAATTATGTTTATATTAGAATCAGAGATTGCAGATGGGATCCCAGTCCCTTTATACCAGCTGTTTACTGTACATATAACAAGAATCTTTCTGCTTTATCAAGCTGATCTCCTACATTCCTCAGAGAGAGAAAAGAAGAAAAGAGTCAGAAAAGGGAAATGACACAGCTGGAAATGAAACTATATATCTGATCAGTAGTCTAGTTGCTCTGTCCTCTAAATGCAGCTATTGGAAAAAAAGTACCACATTTCTTTGAGTCACGCCAGAGGATGGCAAGGTTACATTCATTTTATGCGAGATCTGGCTTAAAATTAAAATTAACATTAGACTCCTCTGCTGCTTGAGGCATCTAAATTAGTCTCTTAAGAAAGATCTGTGCCTGCTGTAGAAAACTTGAGACAAGTGTTGGTGTAGGAGCTCGGCTTCTCAAAAGCCCAGTAAATGTTGTATTTATTCACTTGCTGTTGTGTTTAGTAATATTCACGTAGGCAGAAAGAAAACAGGAAGGAAATTTTGTTGTAATAAATATGAAATATTTTAATTTCCAAGGATGGGACAAATAAAGCCTATGCATCTTTCATGAGAAGGTAGAAAAAAGTTGACCTTAGTCAGACTGACTGTACTCCAGTCTTTTCTCCTTAAATCATTTCTGTTGAGTGAACTTTTAACATGACTATTCTCATGCAATCCTGTGTATGCTGACAGGCAACATGAGATTGGGGATGATGGTGGCAACTGAATGAGGGGAAAAACCTCTGTTTTCCAGAAACCATGTAGAATGAAGATGCTAGAGATCTAATGCCTATGAGCAATAAGCTGGCTTCCTGATCAACAATGAGAAGTCTTCTGGGAAAGGTGTATAGCCAGGCAGGAAAACCAAGAGGTAAAACTTTCCCTACACGGACCAAACTAGTCCTATGGTGGAGGACAGCCACAGAGCTGAGTGGTACTAACAGATGCCCCTGTTGCCCTATGTCATCTCATACTTCTATTACCCTCTCTATTCTGCACCTTGCCAGGAGTGGCAGAACCCTTGTTTCAGTCCATGGCACTCCTTAGCTAAGAGAAATTGCTGTGTTTCATTGTAATTAATTCATGGCATTCCAGTGTTGTTGGACTAATGGATGGGTGGGAGCCTCTCCCTGAATGAACAATGTGGGATGACTAGGACTTCTCCCTCTCTTCTGCTACAGCACTGGCTCATGTCCCTTTATCTTGTCTGCCAGGAGATTTCCTCATACACAGGATATTCTTGCTGACTCACTCCTATATATTTCCCTCATTGAGTGACTGCAGTGTGCATGCTTCCAGATATCTGGGAACAACAGAAAGGAGGTGTTTGTATAGCTGTTTTCCCAGATAGTGAGAGCTCTCTAAGCTCATCAGACTACATGGATGGTTAGATCAGGTCAAGGTGATAACTTTTGTCTACATGGATTTTTATGCTTTGGCTTAGGTAATAAAGACTTCGGTAGCCATGCAACAGGGTTTCAGAAGCTGTTCTCTGGACAGTGTGCTCCCCTAGATCTTGAGCTGTCTGAATTTGATCATCTCCAGGATATTTCCATGGATATCCTGGATTTGTGTGACCTGAATGGGTATACAGCTTGATTTTGAAAAGATTTCTCTAGGGAACTGAAATTTGTTTCCTGTGGCTATTACTTTGTGTTCAGCAAGTGTCTCTAGACTGCCATTTGAAAGTGATGTTTCAGTGTTTATTACTGCAAATGTATCCAGAGTTTAAGGAAAAGATGTGTTAGCTGAACAGCAAGGGAACAGCAGAGATCTGTGAGCCTTGCTGACTACAGTCCCCCTGCTCCTTGCTCAGTAGTGAGGTGGTCCAAGAGAAACAGCCCTGTGAGTCACCATATGGAGCCAGAGAGAAGCTGCGGCACAGCTGCTGGAAGCCGCAGCCTTCAGGGAAGAGTCATCTTATAGCAAATGATGATGAGACAGGGTCAGGGCGTGCATCATTTTTGTAATGTCTCTTGGTACTTTCCACCTTTCCAGCAGCCAGGAAAACAAATTGCCTCTGGGCACAGCAAAGGTCAGAGATGCCATCAGCTCAGCAAAATCGCTGGCGGTAATAGTCCCATCGACATTTCCCTCTGCAGCAGCTGCTGTCAGCACAAGGTGCTTTCATTAGCTGTGGGCTGGGCTTTTGTGGGATCATTTTGTATTTCATTTCAGTAAGAAGTTCTTCTCACCTGTTACGTTTCTCCTGAGCTACTTCCCATGGTGTAGCAAGGGCAGGGGAAGAGAGGTTCAGAGAGGTGACATGTACTGAGGTGTTAGAAGTGGCCAAATGTGCCATTTCTTACAGGATGGCAGGAGGGAAACCCAACTGATTCTGACAACCCTTTAACTCTGCAGGTGTCCCTCTTACTGGTGCAATCCAGAAGAGTTAACATTTCAGTGTAGATGTTCATGTTGCAACTTCTCTAATGGGAAAGATAATTTAGTAAATACGCCTGACCATTTCTCCTCCACATTACTTCCTATTTGTCCTTTTCCACATTGCCTTTTACTGCCATAATTATATTGGTTTTAAATTTTTGTTTTAAACTTCATCCATTCCTAGGACTCATGACTGATGGGTACCAGATGAATTTAAATGTCAAGAAGGGGCCCTACTCCACTGCTGGCTGTTACTGCCCCCTCTGATCTTGCCAACTGAAATTGGTAAGCACCAGCCAGGAAAAGTGCAATCTACTTCATGGGTCAAGCCACTCTTTGTCCCCAAAGGCAGCCTCTATTTTGTACAAGGTATATAACTCATAACACTGCTGGTTCTCCAGAGAACCAGAGCAGTTAGACAGGAACCCAGGTGATGGGATGAGGGTGTTGAAAATGGGATGCAAGTCCAACATCTTCTACTGTACTTTTCTACAGCAGAAGCTTTGCAGGGAAAAGAAGGACTATGGGGCTGGCAAGCCAACTGCTACTGTAGTTTTCCTCTCACTGGCTTTGTCACTAGTGTATTGGCATTAATTTCTATAAACATGGACCGTGCTCTCAGCAAGGTAGAAATTCAAAATCTTTCTGTAGCTGCAAAATGCGGCATTGGGAGTCATGAGTTCTTCCTCATTTTCCCATGGACTTGATAGTTAGGCTTCAATGAACGATTTAGTATGTTGTGCAGTGATTTGCAACAGGGTATAGCGTGAGTCAGGCACTAATGCTCTGAACCGATAGCCTGATGGCTGATTTAATGACTACACAAAGTGCAGGGCTGGCATTAGCCTCCACTATCCTTACCACTTTGGGAAGTGGCTATCTGGAGGTAGAAGCCCGATAATTGCAAACCAGTTATACTCTGTACAATGAGACATCCTTTTATCTTTTACCTGCTATTTGAGAACATAGTTTCCCTGTTATGCCAAAATCTGGGTCTCCCTTTATGTAAAATAATAATTCCTTACCAAATAAAATGGCCCAATGACTTGCAATTGTGTATTTACCATCTAACTGAAGCATGGCATTCAAAAAAAAATCTTATTTGCATTTCTCCCTGAATCATCTTCCCTCCTTTTCTGATATACTCCCTTACCTGCCCTCGCTGCTGTGCTCTCTTTCAAGTCATTTCTTCTGATCTCTCCACCAGCTAAT
This sequence comes from Tapera naevia, assembly GCA_033556795.1. NCBI lineage: Eukaryota > Metazoa > Chordata > Aves > Cuculiformes > Neomorphidae > Tapera > Tapera naevia. The sequence goes on along the minus strand of JAUMJJ010000246.1, from coordinate 14,115,364 downwards.
TAAAGAAACAACCCTGAGAGGCATCATGGATCTCAGCTATGTGTTACAGCTGTGTAAATTCGCTTTGACGTTCAGACAGCCTCTATTTCTCCCTGCCTGCAATGGGAGTCAGTGAGCTGGAGAAGAGGAAATTGTTTGTATTACGCAGCCGTGACAGTGAACCAGCACAAGTCTCATGCTACAGAGGAGAGTGCTTTATGATTTAATATAAGGTCTGGAGGAATGGTAGTCTGCTTAGGTAGCAGAAGGCATGGAAGCTGAATTTTAGCTTTGGAAAAGGTAATCCTGGTGTGTGTGTGTAGGTTTGAAGCCTGAGCTTGTGTCTTCCAGTACCATGAGACTGTGCCGATTCCCTTCGAAAGGGGCCAAGCACTATATGAACTGGTTTAACCAGTACCCATCTGCAGCAATGAAAACTCAAAGCCTCTACTCAGGGATGAGAGGGGATGACCATGACTGTAATTGCATGCCATTACATTCATTTAAGTAAAACTCTTTGCTCTGTTTTATTTCATGAATGATCATTATTGCTCCATTTGGATGTAGAAGATATGAAATTGTTTCATCATTCACCTGTCATTAGGAACGTCATGAAGACAGCATTACCATTAAATTTATAGATAAAAGCTGCATGCACACATGTGCCTACATGCAATCACATCTGTGGCTGGAGGATATTAAGAGGGCCACAAATACAAGTATACAAAATGGTAGCAATGCCTGAATTAAAACTGTCCAGACAGCTTCCTTTAGTGGTTTGTGCACCTGTGCTCTGACAGTCTTTAATTACATCATCTCATATGTTTTATGTCTCCTTTCAGGGCTCAGGATACACAGTGTCCATTTAATGAGCAGCTGCTCAATATTTTGTTTTACCATCACTGATGAAGACACATCCTCTTTCCTTATTACTGGGAGCTAATCAAACCCTGCTCAGAGGACAGCATGAATCATTTCCACTTGTTTTTTCCTGCGGTGCTTGCCACTGATGTATCTGAACATTTCTCCCTTTAATTTGTCTTCATATGATGTGGTGAATTGAACTCGGGTGCTATTTTCCTGTTTTCCATTCTTTGGAGCAAGAGAGCTAATGGAATAAGAAAGTTTAAAGGGGCTGTTGGTTTTGGATGCCCGTATTTGATACCAAGAACACCTTGTAATGTGAGACAGGCTTTGTTCACAGAGATGCACCCCTGTTGTCTGCAGCTGCTTTTTGTGTGCTTCTGCCAACCAGACCACCGTATCAGGGAGCCATAAAATAGGCACATGAACAAAAACTACTTTAAGTTGCTTGTGCAATTTTTAACACCCTTTTGTGTTTGCAATCACTGTCATCATTCTCTGTAAAACTTACCAATTAAAAAAAATAGAGTCAAGACTGTAAGATAAAAAGTAACAACGAAGGAGCACAAGAGACCTTGGAAAAAATCCTTAGAGAGGTGAAAAAAATCAAATTAAATTAGCCAGCTAGGGACTGTTTTATAATTGCACAAAAACATTGCATATGCATCTTCAATTCTAACATTTGTCCTTTGCATGCTTTTCCTGAATTTGAAACCACAAGAATATTCTTTGCAAGTAGCTGTTAATGTGTGCCTGGGTGCACGTTTGTAGTTTCCTAAATGTGAAAACAAAGTAGCTGAAAACAAGATTTCCATCATGTTGGAATACAGGATTGTGTATGAACCATCACAAGGTTTGGAACATTTCAATTGCACAGCATGGACCTTCGACCCCTGAGTTCAAGGAATGTTTGATAGCAAAAGAAGGTTGTCATCAGAAGTTTTAATTCTCTGTAGGCAGAGAAGAGACACTCACCTTGCCAACATCTATTCACAGATCCTTGTTTTCAACAGAAGACTAGTGACAGTCAGGAGTATGGGCTTCTCTTCAAGGTTCTCAAGGTTGAGTGTTTTTCTGGGTGCAAAGTCTTCTGCCAGTGAAGGATAGAAACTGCTACGCCTACTTTGTCTGCCATGGCAGGAAAATGGGAAGAAAAAAAAAAAAGGCCAATAGGAAAGACAGAAAACGCAGGAATTTTCTAAGCGTGGATTAATGTGGCAAAGGATCTGTTGTTTCAACTTCTTTATTCTCCTTGTGGGACTTGATGAATATTTGCCAAAACTATACTGTGCTGGAGGTTTGATTTAAGTATACATGGTTGCAGGCTTGAATGTTAGTTTTATATAGAGAAGAGCCTCATTAAGCTGCACTGATGACCAGATGTCTCATGGTAGACAGGTATATTTGTGAACTAGTTAATCCAATATGAAGGGGGAAAAATATAGTGATCCTCTAGGAAAACCTATACCTGAAGCTGAGGTAGTATATTTGGAATTGGCTTGAAGATATTTTTTTAAGTTATTTTTAATAATACTTGACAATGCATTAGTGAATCCACTAAAGCACATGTTATAATGCAAGGGGATTTTGAAAATTTGTGATACAGTTCTGCTTTTCAGTCCCTGCTAGAGAATGGGGAGAGAGCCCTGCATCTTCATGAGAACATTCAGTTGTATTCAACAACAAGGTGTTTGTGAATGAACTTTTTTTTGTATTCAACAACGAGGTGTTTGTGAATGAACTTTTTTTTGTATTCAACAACGAGGTGTTTGTGAGTGAGCTTTTAAGATGGTCTAATCTGTTCATCAACTAAAACAGAAGTTGCCAGACTTTGTCTGATCTGTGCTATGATTGACTTACTGTTTCTCATGGGTGCTGGATATTTTCAAGGGAAGAATAGAAGCCCCATAGAGGGCAAGTCCAGAATCAGTTTTCTTCCTTTCGTGCGTCCCCTCTGTGTATCTCAAATTATTATTTGTTGTTTTTATCACCGATTAGGGGCTATTAGTTCTGTACTGAAGTGACAGAAACTGGAGTTGCACATCTAGTTATGGAGATGGAGAGATGAAGGGAAAGGAGTACCAGGGCACAAGCAGTGGGACTTCCCTATCACATTGTCTTTCATGGGACCATCCTGCTGGCTCCTGCAGGAGTGCTGAGTATCTTCCAGGATGTATCACTGAAGGAGGATTTTTGACCAAGAAGACAGCTGTTGTTCAGCGGGCATGCAAATAGAGGCGGTGAAACAAGGATAAGGGGCACTTGCAAGAAGAGTGCATGGTCAAATCACTGAAAAAGGGACTGAGATAGGCAGAGACCTGAGCAGAAATACAAGTAGAGCCTCTCTATTGGTTTGTATCAACTTCATTATGGAAAATATGGAAAAAAGGACAGCATTGTTTGACATCAAGAGGTTTGCTGCATGGTATTAAATTCATCAACTTCATATTGTATATGAGTGCTCAGGTGATTTTTTACCTGAGGTTACCCAAGTTCTTGTGAACAGCTGACTCCATTGCAACACACCAGGCTTTGTCTTCCTGCTTACTCCATCTTTATTAAGTCTCAGCTATTTGAAATTTAACATATTTCCTGGTTTGTGATACTTATTTCTTGGAGGCATGTATATTGTGGAAAGCAAAATTGCAAAGAAAACATTTTTCAAAGGAATCGCCACAAGACCCCGGGAATAATTTTGTGGTTTGCACAGTGACTTTGTTTCCTACAAGAAATCATCTCTCTTGGCTGCTCTACGTCAATCTGGACAAGAGGGAAAAAGGGTGCCACTGTGTTACCAGCAATAAATAGGATACACAGAACAGAACACCTTGATTTTCAATGAGATTGTGAGGTTTATTCATTTTCAGCTAGAGAGTTTTTGAAGTTTGGTTGGAAAGAGCATCCACAGCCTCCTTCGTGCTTAATAACAAGCCTGACAACGACAGCTGGCTACCGAGCTTACCCTGGGTCCAGGCACATGGTGAGGTCACCTCAGGGAAGTCATAACTTTCTATGCACCTAGCTGAAGTTCTCTGCATGCCTTTGTACCACTGTGTGCTGCGTTCAGTCCATCAATTCCTGAAACTGTAGCATAACTGAAGTTTCAGTTGTTTATGCTGCATTGATGCTAGGTCTTGAACAGATGGGTTTTGCAGAAATTGCCTACTGTATTCTGGATCTCATAAAGCTGGGGAACTGTGGACAAAGAACAGTTTGCTTTGCAAATTACAGTAAGCTGTTCTGGACACATCTGAAGTAAAGAAAAAAATGATATATTTTCATACTTTTATTTCAGTCAACTTCTACTTCTTTAAAATAATACTGCTTGAAATAAATCCTTAGGTAACCCTTCAGAGTACATAAATTACACCTGTAGAAAAAGGCATGATAGAACCATCTGAGGTCAAGAAACCAGAGAAAAAAGGAGCAGGTTATGGGTGAATTTTGAGGTAAACTTCCCAGGTGTCTCCTCCACACACAGATAACCCACAATAATGCTGAATCATAGGGAGAAGAATCTTCTTTCTGTGATTTTAATGATAATCACTGCATATGCATATGCACATGCATATGCACATTTGGAGCAGTATTAGTCTTATTTTCAATTTCACTTTTAGTTTGAGTTGAGATTTTTCCCTTTTTTTCTGTTAGCTGTTTCTCCCAGTCTAGCTCTGAAATGCACATTTTTTGAAGGTTCTAGATGAAATGCCTATCTCATCTTGAGCAGAAATCATTAATCTTCTGTGGCACTGAACTGAAAGCATTAATGAAAATCCCTCTTCTCGATTTGTAGTTATTTTGACCCTTCATTTTTATTTATAATTTCCAGTTTGAATTAATACTAATAGAACCTTTGGAACTCACCACCTGCTGCCTAATTAATTAATGATAATTTTCCAAGAACTGGATTGCTATATGGATTATTTTTTTAAATCACCAGTGAGTTTATTGGGAGTCTTGTGAGCAGCAGGGTGCCTCTTCAAGCCACAGCTCCTGAAGACAAGCCGTTAAAAGAGAGCCTCTGCTCTCCTTAAAAATAAAATAAAACAAAAATTAAGGGTTGAATTTCACAGGTTGTACCAGTAAGCTTGGAAGTCTGATACAGCTGTGTGCTAATTATCATAGTTCATAAGGGAGACAAAACGCGACTGACATTGACTCATGTCTCATCATTTTTACAATACTGATTCTTGGTTATTTGAATTGTAATTTTTGAGCTCCTCAGACTGGCACCCTCGAGATTTTTTTCAACATTTTGGTGATGGTGTTCTTGCAAACTAGGCTACTAATGCCCTGTGCACAAGGGCACTAGGCACAGCAGAAAAGGAATAGCTTATCTCAGTCCAAGTCTTAATCATTAAGTATGCATTTATACTTTTTAACCTGGGAGCTTCAGGAAGGTTGTATTTGCTTTGCAAAGGTAGCAAGTTCTACTTATATACAGGATGAGGAGAAGTAAAAGAAGAAAAAAAAAGAAAAAAATTGAAGGACATCTCTTGTACAAATGAACTCATTTCCAAACCAAACTCAGGAGTGATAATTCGATTTATGCCAGCTGAGAAACCTACTCTTGGCCCTCACTGCAGTCAGCCTGACTCTTCTCCTTTGCACTGAGCAAAGAAATTCTATTACAAGGAGGGGTTATTAAGCCTGATATTTTGAGAAAGCTGGCTTTTTCCACCTAATAATAGCACCTATATGCTTTCAAAATTGGCACACTTCAAGGTTAAACACTGAGTTTGATTTTACAAAAGCTTGTATTATGGTGGCAGCTTTGTGTGCAAACATTTGCAGTTAATTGCAGGAAATATGAATGTAGTGTCAAGGCTAAAGAAACAAGTACAAGTGTTCTACACTTCAAAGATTTCCCAGTAAACATCTATTTGAGCATCTTAGTCTCAATTCCACTATAGCTTATATAGGTGTAAACTAGGAGTTGTTTTATTGAGGATGTGAACTGTGCAAGGCTAGAATGCCACAAAGCGAGCTCCCTAGACATTTTTCCTTTAGCACAAGCCTTACTGGGACTCTTTATGACTGGAAATAAACCATTTCACTAAGTCACTAATGCGGACACCTGTGCCAACATGTTTGTATTTATTTGATGATATCCTTTCGAACAACTGTGGCTTTGTGGAGACAATTTGACCATATGTATGGCTGAGATAAGCATTTTTGAAATGGGCATGAGATTAACAACTTTCTCTGAGTGGGGAGAACACTAAGTGACCACTAAGTATCCTTGTTATTAAATTACAAAAAAACTTGTCAACCGAAGTGAAAACAGAATTGAATGGAAAAGATAAAATGAAGTGTAAAACATCTCTAAATCTATCAATCTCTAAATTGTGAGGTCTGCCAGTCAAGGGGCGTTCATGTTTAGAGCTATCAAGCTAAGATCCACAAGCTACAAAGAATTGACTTGAATATATCAATTTTGATTTACTAACTTTTGCAATGGTTTCAATACCAAGGGCTTTACAGTGATGTAGGGGAACAGTGAAGCACACCCCTGCATTGGGGATACTTTAGCTGTTCAAACTGTTCAGTGATCCCAACACAGGGTTACTCTGCCTTCCTGTTCTCCAAGGGATTTGAGCAGATTGCCAGCAGGTGATTTATCTGCAGGTTGCTGCTCTTCATTGCCTAAAAAGTTACCTTTCACTCTCCTGTGTGTATAGCAAGTTTGTAGAGCAAGTCAGGAGATCTCTGCAATGACATTGATGTTACAGAGTATGATGTTATTATCTGACCTTGTCATTCAAGATTCAGGGAAAACATCTGAACATGAGGTTTGTTCCTCAAGAACACAAGGACGGTCTTAGACAGTGTATACATGATTTAATCTTTCATTATTGGACTGGTAAATGCTGCCATTTTTGTTTGCGAATGCAATAATTGAATGAGACTGGCATTTCTTTCAGGGCAGTTCTTGAGAGACGACATCTGCAGGTGCCTCAGAAAAAGTTGGTGTGTGGGATGGACTTAAAAACTAATGAACATAAGTAAAAAAATCAGCATATGCGCAAACACGTGTTATTTACTTCTAGAGAGTCTGTGATATTTACTGGATTGCAACTGTTCCTGAAGAAAGGAGATTTTCCGTTCATGATAGTGCTAGTGCAACAAAATGGGAGTCTGGGTGGTAGGGATAAATGCTTTTTTGTCATATAATTTGATTAGTTTAATTCAATAGGTAGTGTAGTTGACAAGCCTTCTGCTAGTTACTACAGGTGATTTCTGCTCTGTAAGTTTAAAATATTTTGGGAATTTTAGAACTATTATTTTTTTCTAAATTATACCTCAGTTATTGTGTCTGATAGTTTCAGGGACAGGAGATCAGCCAGTACTGTCTCATGTGTCAGTGAAATATCTTTTCTTCTCTTTGAGGTACAACCTCATTGCTCATGATCCATGGCAAGGTGTGTGTGTGGGGGGTGTTCAATCAACAGGATGAGCGCAGCTTTGGAAACATCATGATGATATTGCAGCTTATTTTAGTCCTCAAATTACCTGTGACATTTCATTTAAAACCAAAGATGCCATTAAAGAAATACCTGGCTACAGCAGAAGTGATGAATACATAGGACAAACAAGACTTGTGATAGAAAGTTTTTAAAATAAATCTAGGGAACAAGAGAGCTGTGGGCATGATGTTCCTCTTGGAGGAGCGAGAGGAAGGGAAAGGAGGCTTCTGGGATCTCTTTCCTACTGGTGCTGGCTCTCATGCCTGTGTTTGTGCTCTTGCCTTGAAGTGGAGCCCTTCGGAGGCACCGTCAGGATGACACCAGTCTCTGCTTCTTGTTGCACCACTGTCAGACAGGTGATCCCACTAGTGCTATGAACCTAAGGGAGTGCATGGTGAGTTCCTGAATAAAAGCTCTCCAAGGGAGCTTGTGGGGTTTAGGGCTGGTTGCAAGGATCATGCAACAGGGAACAAAAGATGACCGAGGAAATGATTGGTGACTGCTGTGGCGCTGGTGCTGCCACTGGATAGGCACAATAGCAAAATGAAAGTGTGACTGACTGAGTACCAAATTTCACTTTTCATTAATATTGCACACAACTCAGGCTATTTTCAAGCCATGAGCTGATTAATCATATTCTCTTCTTACTTAAAATTTCACCTATAATTTTCAAACAAAAATTGTTATCCTTAGCTCTTCCGCTGAAAATGTGCCAGTGCATAATGCTGTTTGTACAGCAAATTGGTAGAGGCAGCTGCATTTTAATACAGTTGTAAAACTCTTTCTTATACGCATAGACCATCAGCCAGCATGAGCTGGTGCAATCTGATTTACCTTCCCTGACACTCTGTTCTCCAGCCATTATATTGCCTCCAAAGTCTTCAGGCCAGCAGGCTTTTCAAGCCCTTCATTAAAATTCACCTCTATTCAGGTTCCTGTAGGTCCTGCTCACTCCGCAGAAATATACTCCCTGGTGTATATCACTGCTCTATTACTGCTAAGTAGAATACAAATGAGATGGAGACTAACCCACCAACCAGGACACTTCAGAGAGCTCTTGCTCTGATACCCTCATTTGGTCCTCCAGCCACCCATTGGTAAATCCAGCCTGTGGTGCTGTCTACGTGGAAACAACACTATAGTAGGTATTAATAGATGCTTTCAGAACTCAAGACTCTTGAGTGAAGCAAGTGGCACTATTTCTGCTCTGTTAACTAAAAGTATACATGCTACTGTACACACAGATTTGTTGTCACTGCTGTCTGTAGTGTCTTAAGATTTGGGATTACCACAACATCTCCTGTACTGTTGATGCAGCAGAGCAAAACCTTTCTGCTACCTTTATCGTAGATTAGGGATTGTAATACGTAAAGTTAAAGGGAACTTTTAAACATGAGCAAACACAGGACTGGAGCAAACACATTCCCTGTCACCGAATCCTCAGAAGGTCTTGAGAAAGCTATCTAATCTACATCCTCTCTGTACATATGGAGACTGCATGAGTTCTGTCCCTAAAGGGAGAGTGGTGTGGGCTAATTAATGAATATTTGTAAAGTGTTTTGAAGAGAAAACCTGCTACATCTCGTAATTACCTGATACAAGCCAGATCCCAAGGGAGCAGTCCAGATGGCTGGTGCTCCATCCTTCACCCCTGCTGCTGAGGCTGGTGTAGGTATAGTGATCCTATGCTTTTTCCAGTGTAGCAGATGGGAGCCTATGGGTGATGTGTGTGGTGCTTTCTTGGAAGCGAGATTTTTTTTTTTTAAATGAAAGAATGATTTTGTTATCTCTGCAAAACTCGATGTTTGAAGTCTGACTGTTTTTCTTTGATCTTCACTGCCTTGCTTTTTTCATTTGCACACAGACCATTGGACTGAAAGGAGCACAGAAGAGGGTTAAGTTGTAATGAAATCTGAACAAGTGCTATCCCAACCATGCTTTCCCCCTTATGGATGTCTCATGGAGAGACGATCTTACGTGCGTTGTTGCAAAAAGCCAGCAAGGATTTCTGGATACTTCACAGGCCTTTCTAACCTTAACAGCACTGATTGCTTGTGTTTTGAAAGGAAATGAAAAACTGTTGATGCAGAATGTATCATATACAATACAACAATGACTTTCTGTGATCACATGGAGCCTGGCTCAGGTTCCTAACTGGCTTCCATGTTATTTCTTCAGCCATGCCAAGACCTCTCACTACAATTATCTTTGCTACAGATTTTTTTTTGTCTTAGCTTTAAAAGCTGACTATTAGTGAAATATCTATGTCACTCAAGAGGAAAAGAACCAGATTACATAAAAGCTGAGAGAGAGCATGGTGTTATCAATGTGTTTTGTAAGAAAAGTATTCAGATAACACAGGAATAAAAGTTGAGAAAGTGTTCTAAGAAGAGCTGAGGGGATGATTAGAGAAAACAGCCCCCCCTGGGAGATTAAACTGTTTTGTTTTTCAAGAGAGAAGGTTAAAGTTTGGCTCAAGCAGTCTGAACATGGCATTAATTTAATTTTCAGTCTCTGCAGTTCAGATTTTCACATAGGTGTCTGATGATTGGCTGGATGGCCGAGCCCAGAGAGTGGTGGTGAATGGTGTCTCCTCCAGTTGGTGACCGGTCACCAGTGGTGTCCTCCAGGGATCGGTACTGGGTCCCGTCCTGTTTAATATCTTTATTGATGATCTGGATGAGGGGATTGAGTCCATCATCAGCAAGTTTGCAGATGATATCAAGCTGGGAGGAAAGGTTGATCTGCTAGAGGGTAGGATGGCCCTACAGAGGGACCTGGACAGATTGGAGAGATGGGCTGATTCTAATGGGATGATGTTTAATAAGTCCAAATGTTGGGTACTTCATTTTGGACACAACAATCCCATGCAGAGCTATAGACTGGGGACAGAGTGGCTGGAGAGTAGTCAGGCAGAAAGGGACCTGGGAGTGCTGGTTGACAGGAAGCTCAACATGAGCCAGCAGTGTGCCCAGGTGGCCAAGAAGGCCAATGGCATTCTGGCCTGCATCAGGAATAGTGTAGCGAGCAGGACCAGAGAAGTTATCATCCCCCTGTACTTGGCACTGGTCAGGCCTCATCTTGAATATTGTGTTCAGTTCTGGGTCCCCCAGTTTGGGAAAGATGTTAGGATACTGGAATGTGTTCAGAGGAGGGCAACGAAGATGGTGAGGGGGCTGGAGCACAAGCCCTATGAGGAGCGACTGAGGGAGTTGGGGCTGTTTAGTCTGAAGAAGAGGAGGCTCAGGGGAGACCTAATTGCTCTCTACAACTACCTAAAAGGAGGTTGTAGTCGGGCAGGGGTTGGTCTCTTCTCTCAGGTGACCAGTGACAGAACTAGAGGGCATGGACTCAAGCTTCATCAGGGAAAGATTAAGCTTGATGTTAGGAAAAAGTTCTTCACTGAAAGAGTGATTGGCCATTGGAATGCGCTGCCCAGGGAGGTGGTTGAGTCGCCGACCCTGGAGGTGTTTAAGGGGAGACTGGATGAGGCACTGAGTGCCATTGTTTAGATGATGGTTGGTGTTAGTGTTGGTGTTGGTGTTGGGTTATAGGTTGGACTTGATGATCTCAGAGGTCCTTTCCAACCTTGTGATACTGTGAAACTGTGATACTGTGATACTGTGAAAGGTTAGGCTGCTAGATTTGCAGAGGTCTTCCAACTCTCAGACTGACAAGTATGAGCCTTCCAGGGCTAAGTACGCTTCCAAATCAGGCTGTTAATTTGCACATTCCTTTCCTCACAGAACCTACCTATCTGCCAAATATTATACCTAATATTTTATGTTCTTTGGCTTTTGTCACCCTGTCTAATACCATCTGATGTAGACAATTAATTTGTGTACTTCAGTGTGTTCTTTGTGGACCTCTTTCTCTGACAATATAATGTTCACAGGCTACAATAATGCAAGAAATATTGGATTGTAGCTATGCTGAAGCAGCTTCCTGTGGCTCCACTCTTCCCTGACCTGGCCAGTGCTCTTCACAGAAAAACATGTGGATTTGGCTAGAGGCAGGGAATGGAGAACCTCCATCTGAAGGCAGGGACTCCAGCTTCACTATTGGAGTACTAAACCTGTGCTTGAAGCTATACATAATGAAGAAGCTCCAGTGGCACTCTCCATGAAAGGCCCATGCTGATGTTGATTTTGACACTAATATTGTCTCTCCTCTTTCTTGATACCAGTACCCCATAGCAGGGACAGAAGTCTTCAGAAGCAAAAGGAAACGTTTTCTGCAGCTGTCTGTTCTCATTACAGCCTTAGAGTTGTCAGAGGAAGAGATTAAGGCTGTGTCATTTTCAGTTTTTGTCTCTGTCTTTGTAAGGAGAATGAGTTGTAACAAAATCTCAAGGCCTGATCTCTTCTTATTAGGTGCTCTTCTTAGTCTGAGACTTAGAGGAGTTTTAATAAGAACATGGATGCAGAATAAGCACGTTCTCCTGTTTGTGCAGAATGGCTACCTCAGTGGCAATCTGAGTATTACTAATTCTTGACCATGCTGGAGATTAGAGAGGGGAAAGGGAAGGCTTCCTTTCTGGATTTAGTGCACTCCAAACATTCCTTAGGACAAAACATACTTGAATGCTATAAAAGCCATCAAGCAAAAAGGCAATGCCATGAATTCACCTCATTTGCATAAATTGCCCACCACCTACTAACTGATGGTTGGCCTGTCCCTGAGCAGCGATCCCAGCCCTGGACAGCTCCTCTAGTTTATATGCTAAGCATGACATTATATGGTATGGAATATCCTTTTGGCCATCTTGGGTCAGATGTCCTGGCTATGCTCCATCCCAGCTTTTTGGGTACCTCCCCACTGACAGAGCATGGGAAGATGAAAAGTCCTTGACTTAGTATAAGCAGTACTTAGCAACAACTGAAAACATCAGTGTTGTCTACGTTATTCTCATGGCAAATCCAAAACACAGCACTATACCAGCTACAAGGAAGAAAATTGACTGTATCCCAGCTGAAACCAGATGCCCTCAAACCTTATTTTTCTATCCCCTTATGTGAGCACTGACAATATTATGAAATGAAAGTATTAAACAAGTGATACCGGCTGCTCAGCAGTGTAACAGAATGTATCAAATATGCAGTTAATCATATTTGGTGGATGACAGTAGGCACCACAAAAAAAATCTGACAATAAACCTATGGTTTTGCCTTTATTTACTCTTCTGTCTCCTCCTCCAATCCCCTATTGTAATTAAACGTAAAATGATATCTCAGTGGCTCATAGCTTCACAGAATATATTGACCCTGACGTGAATTTTGAACTGAGAGAATTAAAATAAATTTTATCCCTCAAAACAAGTACTCTAAAAACTAGTTTTTGAAAGACTTTTAGTCAAAAAGCTTAGCTGTGGAATTCAGCAAGTGAATACAATTTTTCAGTGGAAACATCACATGCTATTGCATGCATATCCACTGATACGTTCAAAAGTGTTAAGAAACACTGAGAGGCAGCTTGCCTAGAAGGATGAAAGATTCCCCAGATTTCAACATTGTCTCTGACTTAGTGATGACCGAAAGTAAATGACTAATGCCTTCACTAAGTGAGGACAACAATCCATACTTTGGGAAAGCAGATTCTGCAGGTGTGAGGCGAAGCCTGATCTACTCAAGCTTGTTTTTTGTGCATCTACCACTGAGCTCATATTCCTCTTGTGCACTAACTACAGGTAGGTTACCTTGTGCTTATGCCAAAAGTAAACATGGTAAACATCCCTCCTGACATCAGTCCTTCTAGCTCGGCATACTCTGAGATCTCCAATTAGCCATCATTTCTTCTTTTTCAAAACCTTGTGCACAAGACCATGTCCCTATTTTTGGCCCGGCTGAGATTTCATAATCTATTAGTTTTGCAGGAGTATATTACTACACTTCTGCTGATTTCAGGGTTCAAACTGTAGGGAGCAGCCTAGGGACTTAATATCCTCCCCTGTGGAGAGAAAAAAACCCACAGATCGAGGGACAACAGATCCTTTCTACAACCTGAAACGAGGTCTGATGGTCCCAGGAGGGTGTTCTCTTTCTGCTTATGCAACTTTGGCATGGGCATAACTGCAGTCTATATCAATACAAGGAGGTGCAGAAATGTTTCAAAGAGAAAGCCAGGAGTACTTCAGAGACTCAGACTTCTTTTAATTTCCTTTGATTAATGTCTTCATTGCACTGAAGCGATCAATATGACAGTTTAGGGGGAAAAGGAGGACAATTTTCCCTTCATACTGATTGATCCAACAGAAGAAACTTTCATCTTCCTTCAAATGTCATCTTACTTCATTGAAGAGAGGGACATGCATGAACATAATTAACAAGGTTAATAGAATTCAGTGTCATTCTAAATATTAGAAACAACTTATTTGCAGAGGTGTCATTCTATTCCTCGTATTCCTTCTAATACACAACTGATATAACTGTTTTTATAATATTAGGAAATGATTAATGGTCAGTACCGTAATGTGGTTATAAACATTTATGTGGGATGTTACAGATATAAACTGCCATGAAAATGTAGTGAACCGATAGCTGGAGCCTAAATTACACACACATAGAAAAAGACAAAATGGAAAAGAAAAGAGCTGGGAAAGACGTTGCTTTTCCAAATGGAATTAATGTTAGTGTGCACATTCTATTACTTATAAAATGTAAATGATGTTGACAATGTAAAGATTCTATCCTAGAACTATGTGGATTTTTCCTGAATTTTAAAAATCCAGAGTACCAGCAGCTCATGAAGAGCTACTTGTAAGGACTGCACATTTTACAGCCTTCCTAATTAGACTGGCATATGGCCACAGAGCTAATCCTCCTGAAGAGCCCTGATCCAGCTTCAGTGAGCATTTTTGGCCAACTCTCATTAGAAAATTGGAGTCCTCCAACAACACAAGAAGAGTAACTGTTTCAAGCTGTGGATTAGCTCAGCTGGGACTAGAAGTATATCTGAGAAACATGGTCTCTTTCACAAAGTGCTTTACTATTCAACTTCCCACAGGGTGAGGTTGCTTTAAATATCATAATTTGTGTTAAAAATTACCTTGACAGAGTGATCTTGAGAGAGATTTCCCAGAAAACTGTGTCCCAAACTACAGAGAGATTTAAGAATTAAAAAAGCAGCACCATAAATTCCCCTAGGTCCAGGTAAGGTTTGAACAGCTACTGTCCAGTAACAGAACACCACCAAACCATCGGGAAAAGCACCCAGCCCCCAAGAGAAACTGAGCAGAGTCCACAGAACACTCCATCATCTAGCACCAAATCCAAGGGACTTCTCTCCAAGGTCTCTACTCCCTCCCTCTGCTCTGCTGGATGTGACCTACTTAAAACCAGCTCTAGAGAGCAGAAGGGGGAGCTGATGTCAGCCATGTAAATCAGTTGATTTATATTCTGATGCAATCAGCCACAATCACAAAATCCACTTAGCTCAGTGAGGACTCCAGCTACTTTGTTCAATTACACAATTATCATATTCCATTTAATCCCCAAATCAATTCCTGTATTTAGAATTATTTAAGATGCTTCAGCAATTATACCCAATTAGGTTCTATCAGTAAAGTAAATAAGTGATGTGATGTGCCAATCAGATGGCTCCAATGGCAGCTGAAGGAAAAGGATCTCCAAAGTCTTATGTTTCAGGAAAGGATACAAATGATTGTTTAGGTGTTACAAAGCCATTTGTTATTTTGTTAGTGATGTGAAAACCACACAAGGCCAAATCTGTTGTTAACCTCTCAATCGTTTCAGGGTTGTGCCACCTCAAACAACTACAAAGGTAATTTTGTTGGGTCACTTTACTGTTTCATTTCCCTACTTCATGTTTATAAATTTTCTGAAGAGGTAAAGAAGAGGAGGCAAGCATCTGATTTTCCCATGATCAGGAACCTCAGTCCTGCCAGGAGTCTGGTTTCAAACTGGTTTCAGAAGAATGGGGGCAAGCGAAACTATATTGACTTAGTACAGGTGAGGAAACCTCTAATGGCAGTGGAGGTTCCCACTCCCAGCAGGAACACTGTGCAGGAGGCACACAACAGCATCCTCTCTAGCCTTGTACTATCTTCTTTTTCCACAGCCAGACTGGGCTGTTTCAGGATCCTGACTGTGCTTGCAGTTGTGTACAGCCTGTCACCACTGTGAACACGTTTTGCTATAGGAAAAGCCACTGATTTTGAAAACATCAGTTCTGCTTTTTGGCCATTTTAATTAATTCTTGTAGTATTTATTTTACATCAGCTTGGGTATCTGGCTTTCAGGCACAGAGAATGATTTATTTAATGTCATCTCACACTGCCTTACAGAGCAACATGTTTTAAAACAGAGACCTGTAATTCCAAATCACAGCTTTCTATGACTTGAGCTGAAGAGCAATTCCTTCAACTGGTAACACAAACACACTATTATGGTTCATGCAGTTTAGACAAAACACAACATGGTATACAAAGCTATGACATTTCCATTAAAAAGAAGCTTTCTTTAAGAATGGAGGCTGTCTCCTGCATTGCACTGAAAAATGGTAGACCTAAATGGATGGACAGCACCTTTTTCAGCTCCTGAGCACAAATGCCACGCAAACACACCCACCTACAGAGCTGCTGTGTGAGAATTGCTGGAGATCTGTAGTTACTAGCTGCAGTAATTTAGACTTGGCAGAGCCCCTGGACCTTGTATGTTTAAAAGTCACTATGAGGTAACCTTTCCTCCCTGGTAGAGATTGTAAAGCGTCAGCCTTGTGACTGGGGTATTAGACCCATAGCACCCACATGCACTGTCTGGTGGCTGGTGCTTGGCTCTTTCTCAGCACTTCTTGTCCAGAGACAGGTGCTGAGAGAAGAGGCTGCCTGGAGCCTTTCTGATTACTCCCATGTACACAAAAACACATTCTCCTTTTGCTTCCTGAATTACTCCTGGAATAAAAAGCAAAAGAAGCCTGAAACTCTTTTCATTTAGGCTGGTATAAGTCCAGAATCACTCACTGGGCTCCGTGGGGTAAGTGATATCAGCAATCAACCTCTTTGTATGTTGCCCAGAGCATGAAATAGAATAGCTAATGGTTAGCAGGCAATTGCATTAAATCTGTGTTCCTTTAATTTGAAGTGTTATCGTGGGGGAGATTGTCTTTTGCTCTCAGCCTTTCAATTTGTCTTCCTGTTGGATATAGAGAAATATGTCCTCAAGTGAATGCTCTGCTTGCAGCAGAGTGGGCTTTCAGAGCTCCTGTACAGCCCACAGCTGGCTCCTTGCCTCAGCTGGGTGCAATGATTTGCTCCTGGAAATTTAAACCCAGGTGGAAGTTCCTTCAGTTCCTGCATTTAATAGAGGACTTACAAGAAAATACATTTTTCTCAGACCTTTGGAGCAATCTCCAAATTTCCTCCAACTGAGATGACAAAGAACAGGGCTGGAGACAAGAAAACAAAGGCCATGTAAGGACAGGAAGGTGTCTTGTCCTTAGAAGTTGGTCCTCCGCAATCTAACTTGTGACAGGACAGGGGCCAAGAATGTTACCCGTCCACTTCTTTTGGCTTTTGTTGAGCATTAACATAATGGCATGGAGAAAAACACAGATTTGTTAACCCAGATATCTTTCAAAAGATAATGTGAACTCACCAAGAAACAAACAGGAAAAAGGAGTCAGGCAGAAACTAAAGAAATTTTTCAAATGCCACAGAGAGAGTCAGAATGTTGCAATCAAGATACCCCTGGAGAAATGTTGAACTCCTACTCTGTTTCCAGACCATGGGGGAAAATCCTTTCTACAGCTGCACGCTATCAGCCATTTGGCTAGTTCCAGTGTAGAGCTGACTGGACAGTGGTTATCTGCAACTACATTTTCATATTGTGAATTTCAGGAAACAGGCAAGTTTTGAGGCAAGACTTTTATCTAGAGACCTCTACATCTCTAAAAGAAAGCAGCTGGAGTTGGAAGATCTTTGTGATTTTCTTGTCATGGAGGATGCTGAACATTATGGATGATGTGCTGAGAAATGTATTATGCACTCAACTATGTTTCTGGATGGTGCCACAGTCACTCTGGCATAGTTATTAAGAACCAAACCAAATGATATTAATAGAAGTAAAACATTACTGCTTAATGATACTGTGCCATTAAAAAACCATCAATAATGGCAGGATGACACTATATATATAGATAAGCAATTGAGTGTCAACAAACTAATGAGTTATATTTATATTCCTGTACAATAATGTTTATCAATGTGGTTGTGGAAAACCAAGGAGACTTTATGTTTTATGGGCAGGCCTAATATTAGAACTAATTGGACTTTGTGAGCCAGAACATCTCCCTCCATTAAATACGTCTGCTGCAGAAATCAGATTCTTTCAATGGTTTTGTTCTGTGGGAAAGTGCTTTAAGGAAAGAAATGTAGAATTGACCGAGAAGTCAAAATTTAACCCATTTTCTCCATGCATGTTCTTTCTCACTTGGCTTTGTTTTTTCTTTCTAAAACAATGACTGTGTTAGACGCTTCTTATTTCTTGTGTGGCCTCAGCTAACTACCTCATCTCTCTTCTCCCCTCTTTGAAAACGCTTATGAAGACCACTTCTGAAATGATTATACTGCTTAGACCTACAGACTTTAGAACTTTTTGAAAGCAACTATTCAGGAAGACTGGCAGTGAAGTATATTGCAGAAGATATCTTCTCAGATACCCAGCAGCATCCTGAGCTGGAAACAGCACTTGCACTCAGAAACCCTTTACTGGTTTGTTAGGCCTTAGTACCTCATTAGAAAGGTGATTGTTGGCAACAGGAAGGATTTTGGGTGCAACGTAAATATGAGTCATTTACAACTGCCTCAGAGATATGTGTGGGTAAGCAGGACTTTAAAGTAGCCAGGCAGTTCTTAACTAGCCACCACCTTAGGCCTACTCATTTTTTAGTTAAAACTCATTGGATGAATGCATGAACAGCACTGGGGCAGGATCTGGCACTTGAGACATCTCTTTTGTAGAGAAGTGTCTCAGAAACAGGTTGCAGATTCTGGCTCTCCTTCTTCTCTGTGAAAGCAGAAGAGACACCTGGCAAGCACAGGGCTCAAGCCAAGAGGAGATGTGGGTTTTGCAGCTCTTAGGCTGAGTGAGGAGAATTAGAAGTGAGTTTTCTTACAAAGTTTTGATCTAAAACTTAGCCACTGTTGCCACAATGTCTTTGTCCCTTTTTTCACAGTGACTGTTGTGTTTTGTGCAGATGCCCATCATAACTGAAAGTGAAAGAGGAGGACACTTGACCGATTAGGTCCCTTTGGGGATGCAAAGTTATATTTGGTAACTGTTATCCCTGGAGAGGGCACTTCAGGGAGCCCATGCAATTAGGCCACTAGGAAGATCCGGTAACCCAAAATGATCATGCTGATTGATTTTAAATGTTGGAAAGAATGTTGTCTGTTTTTCTCTCTGAGCCATGAATGCCAAAAGTCCACTTAAACTCAGTCATAGGCCAGATAGTCTTGCTCTGAGGTAATCTGTCGTAATCATCTGAAGTCACCCAGTGGCTGTAATTTATGTGAAATTATAACCTCAATCCAACCAGAGGCATGTGTTTGTTTCCATGGGAGTAAGTGACCTTGTGTTTTACTTGTGGTAAAAAGGTATAATATAAACTGACAGACAAATCTGAGCTGTTTGCAATGCCTATGGCCTCTGAGTGGAAACCAGGGGAAGTGCTCTGGAAGTCTGGGCACTGAAGCAAACTTGCATCCATCATGATGCTCTACATTTGCAGGAGTTGGTGGGGCATCCATGTGCTGTTCTTGCTGTGCCTGTTCTGGGGCATGTGGGAATGTTGGTTAGGCTTCTCCATGGTTGCTGGCTTTTCAGGAGTATATTGAGAGACTTCAACGCAAAAAAAACCCCTAGCCTTTCAGATTCCTGCTGTCATCAGGTCCATGCTCAATTGATTTTATAACGTAAAGTAAAATGGCACCTGCAGTTGCAGTCAAATTTAATGAAAAGCCTGAGAGAACCTAGTTGTAAAAGGTTCCTGATGGTAATATCTGAACTACTTAACTGCTCAGTTTACTTATTCCCCAGCACGTAGAGGATCATCACCCTCTGAGGGGACATGGAAACCCCTGAGCTGTTTCCATGCATTGCTCTCCAGGAAGCTCACATTGTTCTCCTGATGCCAGTAGAGAAGGGTCTGGCTGGCAGATATGTGCTCCCTGGGAAAAGCTTAAGATATATGAATGCTGTGTTAATGTCTGACCTTTATCTCTGTAATGATGGGGACATTTATTACAGCTTCCTTCACTCTCCTCACATTTCTATAAAAAATAATGTGGCCTCACACCAGTGCCTCTAGTTGTTCCTTGTATCTGAGAAGTGATTAATGTAACAAAGTAGATAATTAAACATTTTGTCAGTTTGGCATTCAGAAATAATTGAGATTTCTAATGATAGTGCCATGATAAATGAAGGAGTTAATGTATTCTGATGGCACTCAGACAATGTACATATAACAATCAACCTGTATCATGGTTCCTCTTCTGAGCATTCCTTTTTCCCCTCTCTGAAATCCTGTTGCTCCTCCAGGCAGAGCAGATCACGGAGCAGAAGAAGCGGAGATCTACCCCAGGTGGGTTCTCAGTAGAGACAACCTGAAGATAATAGACATCTGGTTGTGGTCCTCCTGAGCTCCCTGCAGATCCTGCCCCTGGGAAGATCTTGGCTCCATTGTACCTGTAGCAGCCCAGAACTCCTTTTCAAAATAATTGCTCTGTATTAGAGCATGTGGGGCACACAGAAGCATGGTAGAAGCAAGAAAAGACACAGATAAAGATGCACATGTATACCCCATAGCGCAGCTTGCCAAACAGCAAGCTAGATGAGAGGAAACAGAATCACCATCTGGATGGAGCAATATAAGGCTTTTATTGTTTTCCTCTGCTGCTGACAAGCTAAAAATAAAAACCCAACTGTGGCAGGGAACGGATATCTGACGAACTTTAAGTTGATAGAGTCTGCTCTGGTGTAAATACTGGCTTGACCTGAATGAGCCACCCTGCAGATGCACCTGGGTGCAACCTACTGCAGAATTTGGCCCTGGAAGGCTGTAGAAAACCAGATTTTGCTGCAGCTGTGGGGTGTTTTTGTAAAAAAGTATGTTAATTAAATCCTGAATGGCATTTTTATTAAGAGTCTGTGAGTAAATGTGGTACTTTATCTGCCTCCTGGTGTGTGCATGAATTTAATGCTTGCAGAGTGTGTTGGCAAAGCTGGAGGCTGAATTCTGTTTATTCATGATGTTCTAATACCCCCTAATGAATCACATCAGTGTCCCAGGACAAAGACATTTACTAACACAATGGGCTTGGCCTCACAAAGATGGTAATCGTGCCTTCTCCATCTTCCTCCTCTTCTCCTCTCAGGCACAGTAATTCCAGATTTCAAAAACGTTTCTAGCATTGTTGAATTCAAGCCTACCTAAAGAAAAATAGTGGTTTTGACAAATCAGTGTTTTCCAATGAAAAGCTGATTGCACTGACCAGCTGTAGCGAGGACAAATTCATTAATACGTGCCTTTGAGCTTGCTTTGTTTCAGGTGTCGTAGGAAGATAAATGTTCTAAAGTTTCTCCTGCTTCAGGTGATGTGCACATTACCATTCCAGCAGGGCCATATTGGAATTGAGACAAAGTGTTGTTATGCAGATCCAGGCAGAAGCTCAGTAGCTGGAGGTGGCTGATAGTCACTGCTACTCTTGGTCAAATGCATATTGGAATTGGTGCTCCTTTCAGAGGCAGCAGGTGCAGCGACTGTAAGCTGTGAAGGGACTGTGTGTCCTGCTTTGAGCAGAGGTGATTCTGTCTCTTCATGCCTTTATCTGCCAGAGGTGAATGCAGCTGCTACTGTGATAGCTGTCAGCTGCTGTGAACAGGATAATGCTGCAGGCTGACACTTACTTCTGCAGGCTTTCCTATTAATGATGAAGGTAATAAACAATGATTGGCTCTTCCTTTGGTCTTCAGGAATTGCCAGAGATCAATGAAAGCTTGTATGTTGTCATGGTTTGTAGTTGTGGGCTTGAAAAGACAAGATCATGCATTGGAATTCACTCTTCTACTCCCCTGCACTTTTCTAAAGATACTGTGATTATTGCAGTGTTGTTCCTAATTCTTTGCATTTCAGGGACACAGGATAGCAAACATGAAAAAGAGCCATCACGTGGACTCAGCACTTAAACGTAGCAGTGTTCATTGTTTGCTGGTGTTTGTGATATTTCACACACACAATTAGCATGCAGAACTGCGCAATCAAATGCAGCATTTCAACAGAGAGTTTCCACTAAGATTTGGACTGTATATCTAGCTGGAAACTTGACCCTGAGTGATCATGAGGAGACAGTGTTTGCAAGGTGTCAAGTGAAGTGCTTTATTGAAGAAAATGTCTTGACAGAAGCAACACGAGGACTCCCATTGTAAGCTTCACGACAGGAAACACTGAAAGCACACAGTAAAACTAAAAGACAGCATTTACTGAAGGAAAAAAATCATATGCCTTTATTCTGCAGTGTGTAACAGACCCATGGAATTAACTGCCATGGGATAGGTAGTCAATAGAATTTGAAGAATGGGTAGAGATACTTGCAAAAAATAGAGTTTAACTCTGGCAAATAAACTATCAGAGCTATCATCCACTGTTTATTAATCATTTACCAATGAGTAACTTCTGTCTTTATCTGGAGCTTCACTGCCGCAGATGCCATACTGATACACGGAGAGGGTCAGTCCCAGCTTTAAGGTATTAGAAATCTACACATGAATTCAAAGAAGGGATGTGAGTGTTGGTGACCAAATGTCACTGTAGTTCAACCTTTTCTATATTGTTTGTGCTTTTTGTTTTAAAAAGCAAAAAGGGTCTGCGGAAGAAACTTTCCTTAGAGAGAACAGGCAAATAACATTCCAGAAATTAGAGAGTATTCAGAAATTAGAGAGTAAGGAAAGGACATTACTTTTCTTCTGAAATTTCAAGTGATGGTTTCTAGAGATTGAGAAAAGATAGAGAAGTTCTCCCATTTCGGTCAATAGAAAGAACAACAGAGGCAAAAACTTGAGAAAAGGGACAGAAAAGATGGTGTTAATTGAGTTGTCTTATTTTGAAGGTTGATTAATCAGATATTGTGAGACCAATACTCTACAGTCATGAGACTGCCTTTAAAAAATCAGGAGGCTTTGAAATGATAAAAGTTCACCTGATTTGTTTTCAGTTTAGTCCTTTAGGATTTTCACTCTGTACTCTGGGTAAAATCTGGTGCAGCTGCCTCTCCCTTGCTTTGCAGTACTCACTATATCAATCCCCTGCACAGGGAAAGGCTGTGCTGTGTCCTCAGGAGCGACTCAAACCATCAGTGCTAGAGAGCACCAACATTTGCAGTTGCTGCTAAGAGGAACCGATTTTGGAGCTGAGGAAGGGAGAAGTGCTCACTTTTAGACTTCAGAGCAAGACACAGCCCACCATGGGGATATTGTCCATCAGAGTACGTCACACAAAGTCTATTTATTCAAGGCGAGCTGAGGGCAAACACTTGTAAGGGGTAGTTCTTCAGTCTGTCAGATTTCATTGCAATACCAGAGCAAGCAGGGAGCATGAGAGTCAAAACACAAAAAAAGGAGCAGATGGGAGCCAAGACAACTCATCTCTGCCTGGGACAGAAACAAGTACCCAACTGCTGCATGCAATCCACTTAGTGTCCCAGCAGAGCTGAAGTTGTGTGTTGCTCTCACAGGGAGGTGGTCTCAGCAGAAAAGTGCAAGATGCCAAGATAATTTTAAGAAATGGGAAGAAATGAGCTATTTACTGGCCTGGATATTCTTTTATTTTCAAGTGGTATAATTTTTAGCTGTCTCAATGAGTCTAGGTCAAAGAGTTTGCTATGCAGCAACAATATCATGTTGTAGAAAACACTTGTTGGGTAGCCTCAATGTAATAATGTAAGGGTGACAACATTTATTAGGTTTCTGTTGCCCCATATCTTGAGTGAAGTCCCTCACTAAGGCAGGATGAAATGTGGAAAAGCATGGCCAAATGTGTCTGGACACAGACTGAGCTCTGTGCTCCATGATTGCTTATAGCAAGTCTCTGAAATTGGCCACTGTTTCTTTGCTCTCATTGAACATGCGGAGAAAAGTTTTATTCCTCCTGCATTAATCATAGAAGGAGTTAAACAGCTGTGGAAATAACATATAGAGGAAGATTTTGAGGATCTTATGAATGGGGAGATCGCAATTTGTTTTAGAGCTTCAATATAGATGTATATAGGCATTGACATCAAGACTGGGAATTCGCGCAAGTTACTGGTTGCTGTCACACCTGTTAGATGATAAGATCTCTGTTCACCCCCCTCCTTCACCCCCTCAGATAAACTGTCAGCTAGACATTCTTCCTTCTCTTAGAGGGAACTCCAACGTCAGGTTCCTTCTACCTCCTGAGAGGATAATTCATGACAATAAGCACTTGCGAACCCAGCCTTTTCCCTGACCTGAGCCCCTGTGCTTCCATCTTTTCTATCCTGGAGTCCCCATCTATATCTCTGCCTTGAAATTCCCTTGTCACAAAACCTGATCTTTATCCTGTAGTTCTCCTGTCTCTTGTTACACCAAGGCTTTTAGGACTCACACGTGCCATAGGCAATGATCTAGTGTCATTTCAGCTGGCTTTGGGAACCTTTCCATGAGGATCAAGCACAGTAGATCTGAGTTGGAACACCAGAAACCTGAACATGAATCCTGAAGACGTAGGCTAGCTCGGCATGAATATATCTTAAATATGGACACACATGTGAGGGCATGCACATCCAGTTGCATGCATCTGTGTTTTTTTCTCACAGCAAATATTTTTGCGTTTTTGTTTGAAAAAAATATTTTTTTAGGAAAAAAAACACAAACCCTAAACCCAAGCAAAAAACTCCCAGATATTCTTCATATAGAAAAAAATGTGCTGCACAGAACCTAATTTCTGTCAGAAGAATAATCTGATGAGAATTTTTATCAGAGAAGCATCCTGGCTTTTTACTGATCTTTTGAGTGATCAGAATCCTACCTCTGTTTATTTCCTTTATACTATTTTTGACTGTTATATATTGCTAATAAAGCACAATAGTTACTAAGGAAAAGATTCTTGTGTCTGTAGTTCAAACTTCAGGTAGAACCTTTCTTTTTCCGATGTAATCATGAATATTCACAACTGTGTCAAATACTGTCCAGGTGTTTGCCTATAAATATTCACCAATCATTGTTGTGTACCAGCATAAATCTGCGTTATCTAAGCATGAATGTGAAATTGCCCAGATACATCATGAATATTCATTGTCAAAACAGGCTCTGAATTGCCCATAATACGTCTCACATTTTAGCTGCTTGATCTAGTGGTTCTTTCACAGTCCACAGCTTTACAAGTGACTGGTCAGAGTGGAGACAATAAAATCTATCATTGTGCACATTGGTTACTCATGATAATCTGATCAATGTATGATGCAAGCACAAAATCATTCTGTGTTTTCTTTCTCAGTGCATAAAATGAGCAGGAACATGGTCCCGTCAATCACCACTCCAAATTCTACAATGTGTGTTTTCATCCTTGATTTTCTATAGGCACACCTTTCTTCCTTTTTATGTTGGGGCAAGACTGTCTTTCTCCCAGAAGTACAGTGTGTGTGTGACTCTGTTACTTTGTATTGCTGTAAAAGATGAGCTCTGGTTCCAGGCAATGAAGAATTAACCCCAGAAAGTCAAGAAGTGTAAGATTCTGCTTGTTTCTGTGTTTGTGCTAGAGGTGTTGTGGAAATGAGGAGAACCTGGCTTGAAGGCTGTTTGGTGTCACTGGAAAATCAGCAGAGGAAATGATTTCTACTCCAGTCAGGACCCCTGTCTCACCCGCTAAACATCTATCAGCTATCCACATATTGAGCCAGCATTTGTGGGAAGAAGATAATATCTTGTATTAAACCATTTGATAGAATTGGGGAAAAAAATCAGCCAAACTTTTGAGATTTTAGAGAACTACTGTGCCCTAAAAGTGTTTGTTTGTTTATTTTTTTTCCAGAAAAGAAAATGAGGATGTCTGGATCATATGTAAGTATCTACCTTGTTTAATGTGCGGATAACTAACTTTCAAAGAAGTATTCCTACTCTCTGTGTCTCTCTGTTACCTTTTGGTGAAGTGCATAGTGTTCTTTGTCCTTTCTCATGAGCTGAGGAGGAATACGCTATAGCATGAGGTGCTCAGAGGTGGAAATAATCAGCATAAGAAGAAGAGTCTTATGGATAAACTGATAGAAAAATCCAATCTGTCAGGAACTGTGGATCAGACCTCTGCCCGATGAAACTAGTGTGAATTTGACTTATTGACTCAAAAATCCTGGTCAGGCTTGGATCTCTGTGAATATTCTGCATGGGCCTCTCTCCAAAGGGTGATGTTAGGTGAAAAAAAGTGTGAAAGCCTTGTGCAATGAAAGTAGTGTTCCATGCACCGTATTGGAGCAAAATACTCCTTTCTACTTTTTGTGCCTTGCAGAGCTGTTGTACTGCTTTTTGTTTCTGTCTTTATGAATCCAGGAAGGTAAGAGGCATAGGAACATGGGAGGTGAGATGGCACTTTTTTGCACTTACGTTCTCAGTGCCCAGCAGTAAGTATAGTGACTTCGCTGAAGAAATAATGCAGGAAGTACCTGCTCCATTGCAGTTCAATTGAAATTCAGATCATTCTGTTTCTCTCCATCTCCAGCCTACCTAACCTTTGTTTCCTGCTTCTTTTTCTCTGTGAAATGCTCTCTGGGTAATGCAGGACTGGAATCACCAGCCAACACGACATTCTGCCTGGGTGCACTCCATCTGAATTCTTCTAGTGCCTATTTATGATGTGAGCGAAAGGACGACTGTGCCATACCATGCCAGTCAGGATTCTGTAAAAGTTAGCAGCTGCTACCTGAAAACGCAAAGATGACAGGAAATAAGCTAGCAGTGTTTGTTTTGATGGTACGGTCCTCCTAATATACTTTTTCTTTGATGGAGCGTTTCTTGTAGAGGAACTGGGTGAGGTGAAACTTCTGTGAGATTGGTCAGTAACTACAATGCTAATATCAGTACTAATAACAACATGGTAGACTTCAGAGGAGCATTGTTCCTCTGCTGGAGGAGGTATGATTTACACAGGAAATGAGAGACCTTGACCTAGAGATCAGTTTAACTTAATTGCTAATACCATTTGTTCTGTTAGTCATTGCAGAAAGTCAGGTTGCTGTATTTTTCTGGTTCACCCTTTTGTTTTTAAGGAAGTGTAACTGGGCTCTAACAGAAAGCAGGATGCAAACCAGTTAAAATCCCTACATGTTTGATCAAGTGCTTGTTTTCAAGATCTATATCCTTTGCTGCAGTCCAAATGACTTGTTCAAATTCTTTCCAGCTTTCACTTACAGTGATGCCTGTGATCTGCTGAAGACGAAAAGTCATAAAGTCTCAGATGGACAAGAAACATGGGCCTCATCTAAAAGAGGAAAGACACTACTTGACCATAAACAGCATTGCATTGTGCAGCACCTTTGGCTGACAAGATAAGAGAGAATGGCTTAAAATCCCATTAGGGGAGGCTGAGAATCAGGAAGAAAAGGGAAGAATGGTTGTATGAGCTTCCCAGAGCCAAACCAGAGATGAACAGTTTACCAACTTATGCCTGCAGGATGGTGATTTGCTGAGTCACATCAAACTCTGACTCTGACTCTGAAAGAGGGCAAAGTCTAAAAAATGAAGATTAAAAACAGGCTGCGCCTCTTCAGGTTTTTCCTCGCAGAAACAAGAGTGATTCTGACATGATTCTGCCCATGCCCTGTAGGGGGTGGTGGTGGTGGGGGCATTAACAGTGCAGGCTTGGATGTACAGCAGCAGGATGAAAAAGACTGCATTTGTGTTAGGAATCACGATCCGTTCTCAAGAGCCGTACAATACTTGACTTAGATGTGAAGAAGGTGATGATTACACTTCTGTGAGACTCATGGGAACTGAACAATGTAGATGCTAAGAAAAATTGCATTGCTTTTAATAATGTTTCATACCCTAAAGCTGCTACCTCACAGGTCACTTAAACCATCTCAGCATACTCATGGCGGCACTCTGCATATGACATCTCAGGCTGGCAGTTGAGAAATTCCGCATGTCCCCCAACAGAGGAATGGGGCCTGCTGATACCTGGGCTAGAAGCTACTGGGGGCAGCAGAACTGGTTACAAACCCCACTCTAGGGTGCAAACTGAACACCAAAAACATGGCAGCATTATAACTTTGCAAAGTCAGGACTGACTAAAAGAACAATTTCATTTCCTGAATGCCAACACAGAAGCAACTGTTCAGCATAGCCTGAAAAAGCGGAGTACCTGTATAACTGAGCCAGACCACACAATGGTTGAGTGCTCTTTTCTACCTTACTGCACAAAAACCACACAGAAGATGTTGCTCTCCTCAGCTGTGCTTAAATCAAGAACTCCCAAGCTTTTCTTCTGGGGAGCTATATCTAAACTGACAGGTTGCTTGGGAATCATCAGAGACTCGCTAGTCCTATTGCCACAATCTTGTAGTGATGACAGCAATTGCTGTCAAGAGGGAAAGGGGGATGCTGCTTCTGAGCATACTTTGTAAAAGCCTGCATGTGATCATATGCTGTTGTTTTTTAGAGAATGCATGAGCATCCCTTTTGGCCCCTGTTTCATTTGCCATGGTCTGTTCTTTTCTTTTTCCAATAGTAGCCCCTTGAAGGGGTGAGGTAGCTTTTAATGTCCTTGGGAAGATATCCAAGACTTTGAGTGTGTTGGTTGTTCTAGAATCTGAGCATGCTACATAACATCCATATTTCCAGAGTATTACACTGAATATGTTTTTAACCCTATTTTTATGAATGAGAACTTTATGTGTGTCCAAGATTAGAAGCTATGAAAACGAATGTGAACGGCCTTACTGAACAACTTGCTGCACTGGCAACAACCGTTAATCTAGAAAGCATAGGAAACCTCAAAGAATGTTGAGCAATGTGTGCAGTGATGGGAATTGCCCTGCTCCTTCCCTAGAAATTTACAACTTCAGAAAATGCCATATGCCACTAGCAAAAATTCCCACTGAAGAATATGAAGAAAAGTTTAACACTGATTTAACTGGGAGCAGGATGTGGCCTGCTATTGGCTGAGGATACTCAAGATGATAGTTTTAAAACATAAACTGTCATGAGAAGACTTTAAATACTTTGTATTCTGTGATGTTTTCAGATGAAAACAGCAGCTTGAGTTTTTTCCAGGCTTATGTGTGCAGGGGGCAGACCTTGTGTTCTCACCTTGCAAATAGCAGGATTGTAATTTGAACATTGTTTCTGTGTTCAAATGGATGGAAAGCTGAGGATAAAGCATGACATTGACACTGTCCTTTTAACATTTTGATTGGCAGGTCTCTACCTCCTGCCACTCACAATACCCACAGAGGAAGCTATCTCATTAATAACAAAGAAAGAAAAAATGAAGGCCATTGCCTTGTGTTGTCTGAGTGCAAGTTATAGGACTTTGCTGACACCTGCAAAGTAGAATAAACACCTGCATTTCAATTACTTGGAGGAGAAGTCCATGTATATGCTTGTCGAGGTGCAGAATTCACATGATCTGTATTAGTGTTTCCTAATAAAAAACTAACAATCAGCCTAGAACAGACAGGCAAATACAGGTATATATTTGTACTCTGTGCTAGGAAGAGAGTGATCAACGACTTATGTGTGTATGGTTTGAACTAGACAGCATGGAAACCTAAAAGGAGCAGAGCCCAGCCTGACACTGCCTCTGTTCCTCCAGCTTGCAGGAGGAGGTGCATCTCAGCTTTCCCCAGGGAGAATGTGTGCTTGAGGTATTGCACCATGATGTGGGACATGTCGCTGGGTTCTCTCTGAAAACTGCAGGGCTAGGGCGTGCTGGAGATGTGCAGAGTAAGAGGAGAGCAACCACCACAGAAAAACCCCAAAGTACACCAGCAGTATAGTTCTTCCTGCTTGCTTGCCAAGGGCAATGCCAAATTCAGGTGCCTTTTGACAACCTCTGCAGCAACACACAGCACGTAACAGTGGAGTGAGAAATGAAACCCCCTTGAAGTAAAACTAAGAGCACAGAAATTAAACTGGAAGGGAGAAGCAAGGAAGAATAGCTGAATAGCCCTTTGGAGATGCTACATTCAGATGTTTGCTGCAATTCTGGTTTGTTGCAATTCTGTTTCTTGCAATGGTTCAATTAAGATAGCTCTTTTTATTATGGTGACCCTAATAATATCCTCCTTGCTCCAGTTTGCAGTAGACCTTCTCCATTCTTCAGGCCAAGGTAGATTCAGCTTGTTAGTTGGTTTTGGTTTGGTTTTGAATCACCAAGTCACATTTTTCCTTTAGGGAAAAATAAAACAGAACCTCTTACCTCTTCTACAATTAGAATTCAGGTTAATCTTCCTTGGACTGCTGGTTTCACTTCTCTTTAAATATATATAAGGATTACTAAGATAAAAGCTAGAAGGCAGAGGGGTTTTGTTGCTCCTTTTTCCTAGTACTGCTTTGCTCAATGGACCTTAGCAAAATTTTTTCAGTCACTATTCCTTCCCTCAGTATCCCCCTTCATCTCTAAGAAACCCAATGCAGGATGGAAGACAATAGCATGAAAATCTTTCTCCGTGGTATGAGCAACAGTCGTTTAAACTACCTCTTCACCAACTTACTCATGAGACCTTCTCTTGATGCAAACATACCACCTCTTAAAAAAGTTGTGTGTTGTACCCCTTCACTTCTTGTTCTGCACACAGTTTCTGAACTGCTTTCACAATCTTTTTAGTGGCTTTAACTATGCCCACACTAGAGGCATCAAAGTGTGTCATGATCTATTTCAGGCTGATGTTGTTAAACTGAGGGCCTCAGCTAAAAGCTGCATTCAGGCCTCTATATTTTTGGGTAGCAGTTGGTGTTCAGAAAGTGATCACTGCAGTTGGACACTTCTGCTGTGTTTCCAGCCCCTTCACAAGCTTGCATCAGTGTGCCTCTGCTTCCAGTTGGTCTAGGTAGTGGTGTCCTCAGGGAGGCAATCAATTCTTTCTGGAAGTACGGTAGTATGCTTAGAAATTGGGGCTTTTGCCACGACAGTGATGTCCATCGCATGGGCATGCACTTGTTTGAAGCCCATCATCTTTTTTCCTTGTGCTGTTTCCTTCTGCTTTTATACTGCATTATTTTCCATGGTAAGTTTCCTATTCTCTCTACAGTCCCTGCTTCTCTTGCTAAACCACAAGAGGAAGCTGCAGGCAGTGCCATGGAGTAGAGGTAAATGACAACTTGTAAATGAATCTCAAAGCAAGATCACTTCAGTTACAACAGCCTTTTCCAATCTTTTTTCTTTCTTTAAAGCAAAATGAAATAGATCCATACACCACTGGGAATGCACTAATACCATTTTATGATAGCATCCCTGTTTTGACAGCTTAAGAGAAAGACTTGAAAAGGTAGCTGTTTTACTACCTAGGATGCTTTGCACAGCAGCATGGGTTCTTTCTCCGTTTCCTCTGGTTTTGCTTGTAAAAAAATTATCTTCTCTTGAATAAATACCAAATATGAAGCTAAACAAGCACCACTTTCTGACCCTGCTCTTTGGCTCTCCACAGGTCCCACAGTACCAGTGAGGGGGTCTATCCTGGATCTTGAGGCCATCTGAGTCTTGCATGCTGTATGGACTATGTGATCCCCTGGGCTGGAGTACATCTGGGTGCTTAATATGAAACATGCTGTTTGCAGGTCAGCTCTGTGGCAGGAAGACAGGAAGGATTAGCTGTACTAATGACCAGCTGGTCGCTAATGACTGTGTCCTTACTAAGCGGAGAGAATGACTCGTTCTTGGAGGTGAAAACAGTTATTTGGCAAGAGCAGCAAGATTAAGTGTCCGCCTGAGGGACATATCCTACTGAACAGGTGAACTTGTTGCAGTGTCAAACCTTTATTAGCAGCTTGCTTTTACAAAGAAAAGGGAGCTGCAGCTGTGCCAGCATCTGAAGAATATCAGTCCACGCAGTGGCATGTTACGTAGTTTGCTTTTAATAATCCTCCATCCCAGTATCGTAGATGTACTTCCTGGAGAAAACCCAGACAATGAGGTTATAGGTCTTATGTCCCCACCTGGTGTAAACTGAGGAATGCCATTGGTTTAAAAAGCCTCATGTCAAATTAGAGCAACCGTGTATCTGGCTCCAAAGCTGCCCCTGGTCTGTCAGTTCTTCAGGCACTATGGCTAATTCTGCAAAAGGAAAAGTATCTCTTAAACTTGCAGATCACAGTGAATGGGCATTGGATGGATCTCAGGTCATTTCAACAGAAGTGTTCATATGGTGAAACGCGAAATTAATGAGTATCTCTCAAAAAATTTGGCTTGGAATTTGTACATATAAGGCTGGGTGCCTTAGGGTATTTCTTACTCCTCCACTTACAGACAGGTGGGTCTGGACAAGGGTTGTGTTTGCTGATGGTGATGGGAGCAGGGGAGAGCCTGAAGCATTTCCAAGATCACGTCTGTGCTCCCATAAAGCCAGCTTATTGGAGACACATCAACAAATGGAGAATTATACGGTGTACTAGCAAAAGCAGAGGCATTCTCTGATGTCAG
Organism: Tapera naevia; assembly: GCA_033556795.1. Taxonomy (NCBI): domain Eukaryota; kingdom Metazoa; phylum Chordata; class Aves; order Cuculiformes; family Neomorphidae; genus Tapera; species Tapera naevia. The sequence goes on along the minus strand of JAUMJJ010000246.1, from coordinate 14,083,394 downwards.
ATTCAGCAGGTGTAAACTACTCTATGGGCTTTGCTGCTTTCTGGTTCACCTGCACACACAGCCCATGTCCTCTATTTTATCTCCCTAGGAGAAGTCACTCTCTGCATTACATCCTCCTTCCTGTGTCATTTGTACAGTGGAGCTGAGCCAGAATGGCTGGTGGAGCTGGCCATTTTCTCCATCCCAATCCTATCCTTAGTTCCCCAAATGTGGAATGGTGATCACTGCTCCACTTGCTTTAGGAAAATTATTTGTGATGTTTTTCAGTCTAATTATTACTCAGCGGTACTGATTAATAAAGACGTAGCCACAGCTTTTTCTGTATTCATAAGCTGTAATTCTTATCTTGCCACTTCCTGGGGTCCTATTGAGAGCACTACAGCCACAGCATCATATTCTCCCATGAATCCACCTTCCCCCTTGTGATTGCAGCTGTTTCTGTGCTAATTACCCTGCCTAACTCAGTTGGTTGAGTGCTTCTGTTATTAAATAAGCACTGCTGTTTTATCAGCCTCTGGTGAATTGCTGGAAGCACTACCCGAACACTTGGAGCATCCTGCTGTCTCTACCTCTTGTGGAATAGATGTGGGAGTGTGATTTGGTGTGTGTGTGTTTTTATAACAACACATTCATATTTTTACAATCATTTCTGTGAGTGAAAATATTCTATTTTTTAATTTTTTGTCCATTTCCGTTGGACATGAGTTCTTTGTTGCTTTCTTATTTCCTAAGTGTCTGTATTTTATGTATTAATGTTGCTCAGCAGGAGGGCATACTAGGGACTCTTTCCATGTATGTAGGAGGGCTAAAAAGCAAAATACGTATTCTGTGGTTTTTATAGAAACACAGAATCAGAGAACAACCTGAGTTGGAAAGGATACACAAAGATCATTGAGTACAACTCCTCTCCCTGCACAGGACAACCCCAACATTCACACCATATGTCTGAGGGCATTGTGCAAATGCTTCTTGAATATCATTAGGCTTGGTGCCATGACTGTGTCCCTGGGAGGCCTGTCCTGTGTTTCACCACCCTCTGAGCAAAATGTCTCTGACAAAGGATGGGCTTCTGTCACCATGTAAGTGGAGATGTATGCAGGAAAAGACTTGCAAATCCAGTTCCTAGTGGTTTCTACACCCAGTTTGTGCAGGCGTAATTCAAAAGAACTTTGTTACTTTTTTTTCTCCTGTGAGTGTGAGATGCTCTTGGCTTGATTGGGCAGTGTTTGACTTTGGCTTTGCCAGTTAATTTTTCAAACACAGGGAACCTGTCTCAACCTCTGCAAGTTGAACAAGAACCTGATAATTTAACCCAGATATTGTTTTCCACGTTGTTGCCAGCAAAGATTGACCTGCTTCTGGAATCTGTGTGGTACAGCTGGTAGAACAATGAGAAAAATCGTATGACTCTGTTATCCTGAATGAGATTCATGGCTATTTGCGGAGGCACTGCAACTTGTTATTAACCAATACCCCAGTGGTTGCTGGGAATTTATGAAAATGTTTGCAAACTGTAAATGTTTCAAGAATAAATTCTGGGAATGAATTATTTGCTATTTGTCATTTACTGTTCTCCTTGTCAGAGGCACATCTCACATAGAAGTTTCAGTCACTGAATCCAAGAACAAAAATTATGCCGTATGACTATTCACATATCATGAGTGACTGGGAATCAAAGTGAGCCATTTCTGAACAAATTACATTTTGAAAATTATTTATCTGTACTAACTGGCAAAGATTTATAAACATGAGTTGAATTGTGTATGTTCAGATCAAGTCAGTACTTTTCCCTGATGCTTTCTTCTTCTGTTCAAGAATCTCATTTTCCATTAAGATACATGATATATAAACACATAAAAACTTATTCTCTTGCCTGTGCCATTGCGAGAAAAATCTTCAAAATATGAGCAGGATATAGCCAATACAGTAATGTCTTCCTGAGCCCACAAATAACCTGGCCCTTCCAAGACACAGGAACTGCCTCATTCATCTTACCTGAACCCAATATCTGAAACTTAATGGGCTTAAGAATGATGATGACTGAAATACTAAAGTTAGTGTTTCAGTGTTTATGAAGCCTGCAGAAAAGGTGTGTGTGGGAGATGGCCACATTGGAAAGACTAGGAAAACCTGGAGCAAACAAATTTACAAGTCAGATGAAGCTGCAAGAAGAGTGGGGCTTGGGAATGTTTCCTTCACTCGATTTTCTTATCTTCAATCTCTGCTTATGAATATTGAATGCTTTGCATAGTTTATGAATGATTCATTAACACAAGCACACGCACACAGAGAAATTGGGAAAATGTTTGCTTTCATGGATTTGGTTTAACCTTTCTTTTGCTTGAGACAGAACAGAACTCGAGTTGCATGGAAGGATTACCAGTGAGGTGCAGCTGCTGCAGGTCCCATGGAAAGTTTAATTTTGAATATTACTTCTCCTTCCATGTGTGGCAAGTGGTGAATTTTGTACTCTAAAGGAAAAAACATGCAAATTGATAGGTCTGATGCAGCAGAAGTGTGAATCTGTCATCCCCCTCAGAAAGCTTTGCAAAGTGGCACTAGAAGGGTTTGCTTATGCATTTCTATTGCAACACAGTTGTACCACATCTTGGTCTTAATAATCTAATTCATTATCTTCAGAAAAAGGCAGAAGTACCATGGGATATGTTGGTGTCAGGAAGAGCCTCTTATGAACTCTGGCCTGTGATAAAACAAGCTCTTTGACGTTAGTGTATTCTTTCAATCAGGTCTTGTAAAAATTGCATCAGGGCTGGAAGATGCAAAGTCTCTACATGCAGTTCAGTTCTAGTCCACAGCAGTACTCTAGCAGGACTGGGGATGAGGTGGGGATAAACAGGGGTCAGGACACATCCTGCATTCACAGCTGAGCAGAGGTAAAACTAGAAATAAGGCAAACATCTTTTGCATCTTCTCTTCTAACTTATGAGATTGAGTCCAGAGCTGGGGATTTATCTGCTGCAAGGGATCATGCAAAATAGAGCACTCCCCTTGCAAATGAGTGATGTGTGAAACCATGTCATGGGAGAGCAGCCACGAAGATAAATGTTGCAGAAGGCAACATACAGTCTCAGCTGCTGGGGATAGTAAGGCAGGAGCCCACTGTTAAAGAGCTATGGTTTGTGCACGGCACTTTTCAGCTGCAGTAATGGGGCTGGTGCTGGAAGGTGGCAGGGCTGCGTCTGAATATCACTGGTTGTGAACATGAGCTGTGATATCTGCTCCTGTCTCTGCTAGCTTATTGTCTCTTCCTTCCTAAACCCATCTGTAAGATGAGTTTAACTGATGTTATCCACATTTTGGGAAAAGAAAGGACCAAGGACAGGTGAAGAGTAATCAAAAGAGTAGTCAGTACAAACAGCAGGGAGCGCCTTAGGAGGAAATCTATTAGTATAGAAGTGAAGCAAACAAGAAACTGAAATCAGATGCTTGGAGCACATAAAGTCAGTCAGAGGAAAACTGGGAAATGCTGGAACAGAGAATGTACAGAAAACAGGAACATCCTTTCAGTAGAAAAAATGATAAAGTGAATAAAAACTGGTAAAGGCTTTCTGGCTTTAAAAGTCTTTGATGATATAGATGGGTGACTGTTTACTCTGCTGTTGTTGGCTCTATTTCAGTGGTGGTCACAACACTTCTATGTGTAGCTGAGGAAAAAAAATAATAGAACCATCTGGAAGTAATGAGTCAAGGATAATGTAAGATGACAGTAATTAATTCTTTGAAATAAAATTCTGCAGAAGGGGGAAAGAAAACAAGCAGAAGGATGGTTGGGAATTATGCCAGCTGGGAAGCCCAGGGGATGATTCTGGGAGTGTACAAACTTCAGATCCTTTGGAAATCCATGCACATGCTTAGAGGAGAACAAAAGCTGCTCTGAAAGTTCACGGTATAACATTTGGGTTTGTAGCTTAAGTTGTCTCTTTTTTTTTTTTTCTGGAAAAATACCACTTTAGTATAAATATCTCCCATAAGTATGTTTGCTTGATTGGTTTATAGAGGAAAGTTTTAAGGATACAGAGCCAGAACGCATTCCGGAAAATGATACACTGACAAATGGCCTAGGTCCCTGGTCCCGATCTCCTGATTGTTCATGTTGCACATATATTAGCTTGTTTGTTCTTAAAACAGATAACCAGCCTATTCAGACACCTTAAGCTCAATTTGATTTTTAAAATTGTTACATATCTTTCTAATACATTGGGGTTTTTGTGACTGTCTTTTTGGTGACAGTCTAGAGCTGCTAGAACCTCTCTAATGTCTGGGTATAGAAGTGGTGAGCAAATCCAGTGAAGCATAGTCTCAGACTTCAGGGTTTAGAGCTTTTGCAGAATCACCACCCACTTGTTCTGCTGATCTTTAAATTAAGAGCTTTCCTCTAGGATCTGAGAACGGACAAAGACTTCAGGGATCTCTATTCCTTTTAATGATGGCTTAATTTGCCATATCTGAATGGACCAGTCATGGAAGCTCAGTGTTTACTATCTCTGTGGACATAGTCAGTGTCGCAGGCGCAGTGATTCAAGTCAGTCCTTTTTCATAGTTTTTGAGGTCCTTATTGCTCTGAGATCATGTCTTGCTTCTCTATGGAAGAGGACAATGTGCACCTGTAAACACTGAGGTCAAAACTCCTTCTGAAACTAGAAGAGTTCGAGGCAGTCCTTACAACAACTGTTAACTTGGCTTGTCAGGAAGGCTTGGACAGAAGTGTTTATCAGCCTCAATCTACATTCAGATCCCTGAAATTTGTGCTAAAGGAGTCTCTCCAAGAGTTGGCAGCAGTATGCTGTGATTTGCAATGCAGATCAGTTGCCAGAGGATGAAACAATGCACACTTTACATGCTATTTATTTCCAGCCCTCTGAAATCAAACCTCAGAGCTCATCTGCTTTTGTTTTAGAAGGGTAAGAAGATGCAGCAGAGAGGATGGATGTTAGAAATAGACATATAACTAGAATGGGTATGCTCTGCACCATGGAAAAGCTATCCCAAAAGCCATACATGGGAGCAACTAATTTTCCCTAGATCTGCCTGGTGCACACTAAAGCAATTCACGTGCGACTGGCAGGTATGTTGTGTGGATATCTCCGCTATCCAAAGGCATTTAGAGGGCTATGTTTAAGCAATGACTACTGGCAAATCTAGCTGCACAGTGCCGTGCTGCATGGAGGTCAGAGACATTTCCACACCCTGCACAGTTTTTAGTGTGCACAGTTTCTAGTGTGCACAGTCCTTAAAAAGTTGCCATGTTCCTCTGGCCCAGCCCTGGAGAAGGTGATGGACATTGGAGCAGCCATGATGCTCTCAGGTCAGCTACTTCAGATCGACCCAATGCCCACTCCCTCTCTGGCAGGCCTTCTCCTTCTCGTTCTCTCTCTTGATCTCTGGTGTTCATGCTCTGCTGATGTTTTGGTCCTGCTGCAGCTGTGGTGGCTACAGGTTAATTTTCTGAGTGCTAAACTGAGCAAGGTTGTGCTGTGCTGCTTCTCAAAGATGGAGGTGTTCAAGAAGGATGACGAGGTTTGCTACGTGGCCATTTGACCCTAGTCTCAGAGCAGGTCTTCAGAGATTGTAAGAAGGATGGGAACACCAGCTCTGTAAGCTGTTCTTAGGCTCATGTTCACCCAATTGTTAACTCCAAATCTTGGTGGCACAATGATGTTTTCTGGTGTTCCTTTTCCCTCAAGATTCCCTGGGTTACATCCCTTCAGACAGAGCATGGCTTACTGTTTCCCTCCTCATCCTGTATTCTTTTTTTTTCTCTCCACAACACCAGTCACCCACTCTTTTCCCCTTTCCTTCCCAGGCTATGTTAACACCAAGTTGTTAATGCCATCCTAGAGACAGAAGAACCTTTATTCCTTCCCCAAAGTAGTCGGAAATGTAGCCTCATCTCATACAACCTCTTCTCTCAAAATCATCAAAGCTAATAGCAGCATCACTCTCCTGCATCCTGCCTGCAGGTTTTGGTTCCCTGCAGATGGAGTTTTCATTTAATCAAGCTCAGACTCAATGAAAGCAGCACTATTAATTAAACAATGGCCCATCTGGTGCGTTGCAAATATCTACAACACTGGGAGATTAATATCAATTATATCAGAAACTGGAGGGATGCTAAGACCTGCAGAGACGCAGTGTTTGGCTTGTAATAAAAAACAGGCAGAGGAAGAATGTGGTCCCATGGAGAGATCTCTAGGCGGGGAGCAGGAAGTGCTGAATCCAGTTGCCAGCTGTGATGCTGTTACTCTGCGTTGCTGGACAAGCCACTCCTGGGAATGCTTCTTCAAGTGAAAGTTGAGGAGAATTTGATACATCATTCCCAATAATATCGTTGAAAATACATCCTGCGTTCCTCGGCCCCAGAATCCCTCTGCTGTAAAATGCTATAATAATATTCTTTTTTGTTCAAAACATGCTTTAGGAGCTGCAGAGAAAAGTGTCTACAAGGACGAGGGGTAAAAACCTGAAACATCCAGTTTTAAATCCCTGTTTTTAAGGCCTCAGTTCAGAGTGCTCTTTCCTGGCTCCGACCCAGAAACTCTTACCCTGTCAATAAGACAGTTCTTGCTCTAAGCTCATGCTCTGAAGAAAGGTGATCTGGAAACCAGACAGTTTTTTCTATAGATCATATACTGTCCTACTGGGGCATCTAGACATGTCCCAGATTTCTTGTGTCCATCATTCTTTAATACCAGCTACAGATTTTTCCTTGATCATGAATGAAGTCAATCAGGTGCCAATATATTTTTCCTCCCTTAATAGATTTCAACAATTATTTTGGCTACGGGCTGGGCAAATCCAATGTTCTGGCACATTGGTCTGCTCAGATTTAAAGCTGTTTGGTCCAGTTGGAATAATGCAAGGGTGGGAGTACTGAGTTGGAACAAACGGAAACTGTCCCAATCCTCAGGCTTATTAACCAGTCTGATTTAACCGGGTTTGATGGCTAAAGAAATGTATAGATGCACAAAGACTCTTTTGCAGGTCCCCACTCCTAGGCTGCTCATAAGTTCCCTGTTCCAGATGATGGCAGAGGTGGAGAGACATATTGATACCTCTTAAGGAAATGCTGCTCAGGCTGGAGAAAGAGTTTCATGAGCCAGTCACACAACTTTGTGCCGCTCAGTGCAAGGATGCTGTCAAGGTGCAGGCTCACACATACTTGCAAAAGATATGAAAAGAAAGTGTCTTCGGTCTTTGTTCTGCAGGCTCCAGCTTATACTGGATGCTGCTGCATTGGGGGCATAACTCCTGTTGGAATGAAATTATAGCCCACGGGAATAGGATATGGAAAGGGATATTGATGCAGTTGTCCGTATTATCCTGCAAACAACTTGCTTAATTTCCTTTAGTTTTCAGGAATTGAAAATATGGGGACAGCTATTCTCCAATCCAGACAGTCTTTCTCTTCTGCCTTTGCTGCAATTCATGGGAATTTCAGAAGGATGAGTTGTATTTGCAGGCTATGGAGATTCCAGCCTTTTAGCCTTTTTGTGACACTTCTATTCAGGTGAGAGGACCTGTCCTTGACTTGACACGGGAGCACTTGAATGCAGCTGGTTTATTCCTGTAGAAGTCATACTCACAGCTCCTCAGTTTGTAATGGAAATTCTCCCTTTTTGGTCTATTTTAAGACATCACCTCTGTTATTTTATTTTAGTTTGCTTTGTTTGAAGTTTTGACCTCAGAAAGATGGGAAAGAACAGTTGAGTAAAGATTGTCTAGAAAAACAAGGAAGAGAAGATAACAAAAGCTCAAGTGCTGTTTAGCTGTAATACTTTCTCTTTTGTGCTGTGGGGTGCCCCTGAGAGCACAAACTGAGCAAGTTGTTGTAGCTAAGGAAATCTCATCTCCAGAAGCCTTCCAGATCTAGAACTATAAGGAACAAAGAAATAAAGATAACCTTGTACACGCATCAAAACTATGCAGGATTCTTGGAGATTTCCAAGTGAAAACTCTTGTAGATCTAATAGAAGGCAGGGGAAAGAGCACATGATTTCTCCAGGCTAGTGATGTAGATCTCAGTGGGTTAAATATATTCTGCTGACCTCATCAATATCAGGCCAACCAGGTGTGCTCAGCTGGGATAAGGCCTCCTTGGGTGAGATAAGGGATTGCAGCCACCTCTGAAATAAGACTTGGGGATGGTATGCAGCCATGTGGATCTTGTTTGCACATCTGTCCCCTTGTAAAATCCACATGTTTATTTTTATTGATGCTTTTACAGTTTGACAAATACATTTTTCTATGAAGAGAAGCATAATTAGCTGAAGTAATTTATATTAATCAGAAGGGGGAAAAACATGCAAAATGTGTAATTTTGCACTGAAAAATTTGGGTAACCTAATGAATATAGATGATGCTGATTTATGTGTTTATGGAATAGTAAAACCGGGATGGGTAGGTGGAGGAAGAAAATAGGCCAGACTGTTAAATGATGTCCTATGATTTCTGTGGAGTTCCGCTCAGGAAGCGTTTCAAATGTAAATGCAACTTTTCACTGTGCTTTCTGGGAACGGATTACTCAGAAAGACAAAGCAAGACATTATTAGATTCACTGTTTCCTCAGTCCCACAAATGAGCTACACTGATAAGTGCTTACACTCGTTACTTGACTGGGAGTTGTAGGCCAAGGCCATATTTCTCGTGGGGAGATGGTGCATATTACATGAAAGCAAATGCTGACATCAGACTCAATGCCTTCTCTCTAGGACTTGCATCAGATACTAGTGGAAAAAAAGGACAGGCTTGAAATGTCAGCCTTGTGGAATTGGTGACAAAATTCCTATGGGATTCAAAGGTGTCAAACTCATCTATAGGGTGCTGGGTAGCTGTACAACCAGATGCTACGTACATGGAAGGGAATTCCCCCTAATCCCATTTGGTGCCCTAAAATGTGCACTGAGTTGGTTTGTGCTAGCTTTCCCAAATTCTCCAACGCTCAGTCTGCCTCTCTCCCAAAGCTTCCCCCGCTTTCAAAGAAAAAAAAACCTATAGAAGAAACCAAAATCATACAAAATATAAGTATTTATGTATTTTTCTAAATACAAGCAACTACACAGCAAGGATACGCAAAGCAGCAAGGGAAGAGGGGAAGGGAAATGGGAAAAAGGATAAAAAGGAGCTATATAACACCTGGCATAAAACTATAACACTCAGTAACTAACAATGTAAAGAATTAATGGAATCTTACCATACCACCTCCCCTGTGGAGAGCCGGATAGCCAAATAGGCCTGTTAAAAAATTTTCTGCAGGCTCGGCAGCAGCTGGGACCAACGCAGGGACCTTCTGCTCCCCAGCCTTGCCAGAAGAAGAAGAAAGTGTACTCTCTTATCTGCACGTTATTTATATGTTGTGTTGCGTTAAAGGAAGATATGGAATACTTCCATGAATCCTGATCTCCGTTATTAAGGAAGGCCTGTAAAGACCATTTTTAAGGAGGATCAATCCACTATAGCACATTGTAGGCTTTGTGGTAGATGCGTCCTGAAAATTCTCTTGGTCTTTTAAACACCCAGTAGGAACAAATGAGTTACTCTTGAAGATTCATCTAGACAGAATCTCAGATCTGGCACAGGCACTCAAAGCCTTAGGGGAAAGCTAAATAAGTCTTATTGTACCCCAGCTATTGCACAGTGGACTCTCTTATACTTCCTCTTTCCTAAATGAAGCGGTGGGAAATCCAAGCACAAGGCTCTTCTTAGCTTCACATCTCCAAGAGGAGTCATTACCTCAAATATTCAATGCCCTTTTATCAGAACCTGTCACATCTCTGAACATGGCAGTCTCGCTTCATGGATTTGTTTGCTCAGGTTGCATAACATGACTAGATTTTATAGTCATATTTTATTAATCTTTTAAACAGTCAATAATTAAAAGCAATAAACTTTGTTGGAAGGCTCCTTTTATCCAAGAGGATTTCAGAGATTTGCAGATTGCGTGCAGGGAGGTCAGAACCACCTCTGTGCCAGCACAAGGCAGCAGTTTAACAGTGCACATCTTAATGTGTGCTGGAGAGTAAATGAAAAATATCACTTGCTACTTGATCTCCAGCAGAAAACATGGAGAGATGAAATATAACAATTCTGTGATGTTTCTGCAGGCATTTGTTCAAGACTACAAAACACTGATAGTGCTATAGTGATGATGGGACTTGGGTGCTACTGAAAGTAAACTCAGCTTTTGTGAAACCAGCCCATTTGTAGCTTTTAATGCTTGTTGCATGCCCTCACTCACTGGTGTGGGGATAAGGCAGGTACTGGTGCATTTCCTCAGCAGGAGGCATCCTGGAGCACTGAGGTGAGGACCTCCAAAGGTTTGATCCGAAAACAGAAAACATTTCTACTTGTAATGGCTGTTAAGCACGGGTATCAGGTACTTTGGGAAAGGCTTGTGTCTCCATCACCAGAAAGTTGCGGTCCAGACTGGATGTTTTCTAAATATCAGGCCAAATAGAAATGAATCAGGAAATCCCTAATGTCTTTGTGATATGGAAGGTTGGACTAGGTGATCAGGATGTTTTCTTTCTGGCTCTGTTGTTTGCAAAATGCTTCACAGTTCAGGCTCACAATCCTTTTTGATTCCAAATTTTTTCGCTCCCAAAAGGAGGGATCCATGCCAGTGGTTAATTTTCAACACCATTTGCTTTAATGTTGCAGTTCAGGCTTTTCTGCAAATACATGTTAAAGGCTGTCCATTTTTATACCAGTTTCAAAAACTGCTGAATAGTTTATTCAAAGAGTTTTAATGAAGAATAAAGTAAAAGTACCACCCACAGGCAGACAACAGGCCTGAGAATCTTAATTGGAAAGCTTCTCAATATCAGAAATTATTGAAATATGTAATGGTTTTAGGAAATTTCCTGCTGGAATCTGAGCCACCAGAACATCTTTTACTGCTCCAAGCCAAGTGTTGGTACTGATTAAGCTTTACAGGGATTTGTAAGAGACAAACCCTTCTGTCTGCTAAGATCTCTCATATCCCTTGTGTTAAACACAGGGGATACCTTGAAAGAATGAGCAAAATAGTATACGATGGGACATAAACACTGGCAACATAGACTATCAAATTACCACTTGAGGCAAATTCAGTGTAAGTCTCTTTCTGCACTTCTGCAGGTTATCTATATTGAGGTTTTATTCCAGCACAAGCAGATCACTTCAATTTGCACTGGTGAAAACCTTCTGACTCTAGGAAAAACCTGAACTACTACTATAGTGTAAAACATGCCACATCAGGCACGTTTTTACTGTTTTTATTATAATTGCTAAGTCTGTTCAGCATAGAAAATGACCAAAGGTTTGGAATGTTTAGTTATACATGGGAATCTTGAAACCACCAGACTCTTGGAAAAGAAACAGATGAAAGCTCTTCAACAATAAATCCAGCGCTTTGTGGTTGATACACATTTGAAGAAGTCCCAGAGAACTGCTGTTCTTTGCCTCACTGTTTACCATCTTCAGACAAAGAATACAAGAGCTCATGAAAATAGTCCCTATTGAATGTTGTCGGAATAGTGATCTTTTTTCCCCACAACTTTTAGCTCCATAGTCATCTCTTTTTTGCCTTTCAGTAAACACGTAAGTGATGTTGCACTGCAGATAAGTGGTGTCATCTGGGAGTGCGCTCTAATCACGTCAGCTCGGTGGCAGTCTCCCACGCACAGCTGGGGTGTCACAGTTTGAAGTGTGCTCTGCTTTTTACACAAAAGTGGGGGTAAGACTGACTGGGGGAAGTTAAAAAACCCCAAATCTTGATTTGTTTTTCAGAATAAGTTTTGATTAGATAATTACTCCTGTAGAGACCCAGCTGCGCTGCCTGAATTCAGTTTTTTTCCTCTTTTTAAGTACTGTCACTTACTTCTGTTTCTCTTTCCTCATTATCCTATGATCTTGGCCATGGTTTTACCTGTTCTGTCCTTGAGTTTCTCTGTAGCTGAGAAAAACTCCCCGATATGTGTTACTCAGCATCAGGGTGGCCTCCTTCCTCTCAGACATCTTCATCTCTCTTTTGAATCTACCTTATCTCCTGATCTGCTTTTGTTTCTCTGTTGAGCATCTTGTTATCCTGAAGGCCAAGGACACTGGATAAAACCAAAGGGTTTAGATTTTCAGTTTTCCACATGGAAATTTTCAAGAGGCTTTTGTGGAGCCTTCCAAAGGACACAAATAACAAAGCAATAGCACTGCTTCTGCTTTTGAACACTTGAGGTTAAGGATATGGGCAGAGAAGCATCTTACATCTCGCTGCATGTCAGCAACTTCACAGTATACCCCTTGTGTATGTGTAAGAGCGTGCTCCTCTCACCGTGGAGAATAAACTGCCTCTCATTTACCGTGGATTAAGAGTGTACACGTGCATGGGTAATCACAACAACATGGTAGCTGAGCTGCAGTGTCCTCTCCACCACATTGCATGACACCTTGCTCAGCACAAATGTGACAACCTGTCAAGCCACTGACAATCACATGAAACCCTGAACCTTCCTATTCCTTCTCCTCTCTTTTCTGCATCTCACTGACTCCTTCTGGTGTTTTCTGTCCTCTACATTTCATCTTACAGCATGAAGGGGAACCACTCAAGTTATTTCTCATGTAACAAGAACAGCTAAGAGTGATAACTGGAGTACAGCAGAGCTTTAAATTCCCAATATGCTTTACCTACACCCACGTTGCAGATGACAGAAAGTTGGTAGGTGACACGCATTGCTTTCCAATCTGAGGAAAAACTGCCCCCCCCCCCCCCCCCCCCCATGTGCTGAGAGGAACGTATCAACCAGTGATTGCAGGTGAAGTGCCAAGCCAGGGAGTCATGCGGTACACAGGAGAAACGGTCTTAATTCTGTACACATGCTGCTTCACACTGTATCCAGACTAAACAGTCAGGCATGATCCCATATGAGACAAGGAACCCTTGGCTGCTTGGAAAACTTAAGTGCTGCAGACAATCTTTTTGTTGTCTTTCTTTTACAAATGGTATATAGTTTTGCCCATCACTGAACACAATTGAGAAATAAGGACCATTCCTGAAAATCTGTAATAATGAGCACTCTGCTAGATGTGCTATCTTATCTATTGAATTTTATTTAGAAAAATTGGCAAATATTAATAAAAAAATTTTGCCCTGAAGAAATTGTACCATTCATACTGGTTTCATACTCCTTCTAAAATAGAGTTGACAAAAAGCTGCAAAAAATTTCACAATAACTATTTTAACTGATTTTGATCTTACAAAGATTTTACATTTACAATCACATTTCATCAGTAGATCTCACATTATTGTGTATATGTGACAAAACAATACAATCATTTGTTTTACACATAAAAACTATGGCACGAAATAAGAAAATGGTAAACTCAAGCTTAACTCAAGACTGGAATTCAGGTCTTTTGTTATATATGTTTTGGTCCCCCCAAAAAATCCTTATTTTTCCTCTCTGCTTCCTCCCTGAATTATCTCTTCCTGTCTTGTACCTCGTACACTGCTCTAATGCACTATTAAACAGCTAATGCATTCCTTCCCTCAGGGGTATCACTCCGATAGTCAAATTGTTCCTATGTTTCAAAGTCCATACAGCATTTTGAGGATTTTCCTGAAGTTATTTCTGGAGATAGGAGAATGTCAAAATGACCTTGACTTTGAAGGCACTTCTGAGCCCAAATGTTATTGTAGTTATAATACACTAGAATAAAGAAGCAGCTGAATCTTTGGAGTCTGAAACTTTGAAGTCTGGCTTCAGTGTCTGCATTTGGAGTCCCTTTCTAGCTGGTTTCAATGCTGAAGATCCTGCTGGTACACAGTTTTCCACTACGTCTTCTGTTTTTGGAGGCTGCTGTTTAATATCCAGAAAAGCTAGGAAACACAATGAGTGTTTCCAAGTAGTTACTTTCCCATGAAAATAATTGCTGTAGATGCCAGAGTGGGTCTTGGCAGTGCTGGAAGGCTCTATGTGATTTGGACAAGACAAGAGCAATCAGTGTCCCTCAGAAGATCATGTTCAAGCATCTGTAAAGACTCTAGGAAAAAGATGTAGAAGGTTTCTTTGTTGTTGCCTATTTTAAAATAGGAAACTGACTTCTAAAATGGTCTCTTTGTGATCAAATGGACCCCACACATTTTTTGTTGCCTTTGGTTGTAAAGGTCTTATGACTACTGTGAATGAAGAACAATTTTTGAGGTTGTCAGATGTGCTTATTCACTTATTTCTCAGGTGCTGCTTTAAAACTTTACCCGAATCTAGTATTTCACCTCAAAAGTGAGTTTGGACACTGCCATCAAAGAAGACAGGCTCATTCAGGAATGAATGGGCAACACATTCATATTCCCATGCTGTCACTCAGATATTCTCAGACAATTAAGCAGGGGAAACGAATTTAAAATTGAATACTCTTTGGTATGCCTTCTTGAAAGTACTTTTATTAATCAACATTGATTTTGAAACATTTTTTACATAATAGTCTCATAATTTTTCCTGTTAAAGAGAGTAGCAGGGAACCTGGCAAAGGTTTGGAAACTAATGAATCTGATTTTGTATTCCACGTGCCGTGGCCCAGAAGCCAGGCTGTGACAGATTTCTTTATTGAACCTTCCGGCAGACTCTTTGTGAGAGTCATTTTGTAAATGAAGGGTTTGTAAGCCGTGACTATGGAAAAGGATCATTGTCCATAACAGTGCATGGTTCAAGGTCCTGATTAATAGTAATGAACAAAGGCTTTCAACTTGAAGGTCACTCATTCATATTTAGCCCAGTCTGGCAGTGACAGCAACTTCTTTGCTTCTCAGATAATAAGGGAGAAGAATGATGGACAGAAACTCAGGCAGCAAATTGCACCACAAAAAATACACACTGGGGGCAAGAGGGAGAATACTTGCGTCTCTGGGGACATCTAGGAGTGTTTAATTTGCCTGCTTATCTCCCCAGAGATCAATTGTGTAAGAAGGCTCTGCTATGCCTATAGGAGAAGCTTCTCTCTCTGTGCTGTCTGTTTAGGAGGCCTAAATGGATTAATTAGCTAAACTGGGCCATGCAGGTACTGCACCAAATATGAGTCCTAGTGACAATCTTGCTGGAAACACTGAGAAGCAATTGAGTGTCATTGAGAAGTGCTTCTGTCATGCTGCATGTGTTGTGGCAAGTAGTTGTGTGCATAGAGAGTCCACGAGTTTTAGCACTTCCTTGGAATGGATATTTTCTCTTTCTCTCCATTGTTGTGTCTCTTTCTGTCTGCGGATTCCTCTAGGGGATTTCCAGTTCAGAGACTGTTTCCTGCAATCATACAGTGACTGGATCATTGAAGAGAGGTGAACCTCTGACTGCCACTGATTACTATTAAAAACCCAATATCTTGTGCAGTGGATAAGGAGAAGACAATTTCACTGGTGCTGCTTGTGCTGACTCTATTTTGTTGAAAGATTTTGGGGACTGCTTTATGACTGCCAAGAAGATGTGACAGGAACACACATGTGCAAACTCTGGTTTCTTACAAACATGCAAAACCTGTGAAGATTTGGTCCTGAGATGAGAGACTGACTCTGAGGAAATAAAAAGATTCCTTGCCATCTTTATACTGGTTTATAAATACTGCTGGATTGATTGGCCAGTCAAGAATCCATTAAAGATTAGGAGGAAAATTAAATATTTGGATTCTGTCTTGGATCAAAGATGTGGCTAGATGTTAAATGACAGGGGAAGACCAAATAAAGAGCACACAGTAAAGCAGGCCTGAAGGAATTGGGAGGAAAGCACAGTAAGGTAGTTTACTGCTGATTAAACATCAGCTAATCATTCCATTAATCAGAAAATCAAAACCAGCCTGGATGATTGGTTCAATTCACTAATTCTCATTAACAGCCAAGGGAAAGAAGGGACAGAGGGAGGGGTGGCTGGTGTGCCTTCCTCATACTGTTTTCCAGGTAACTTGGGAAAAGAAGATGCCAACAGAATATGAATGTGAAATAAAGTGTATGGGATGGTGTAGCTGTGACTCCTAGAATTGTGGGAATGAGGGTTTCTAAATAGGTCTGAATGGAGTAGTTAGAAAACCTGTTTTTCTACAATGAAGCAGGTTTTCAGTTGACCTTAGACACTACTACATCCATGCCTGGATGTGAGCTTAGTGTGGCCACATGGATCTTCACCCTCTGAGTAACATAATATCAGGAAAAAAAACAGCGAGCCTTGTTATTTTCATAACAGTGGAACAAATCTTTTATTCGAGAGAGTAGTGACTTTTGGAATAGTATTGCAGGCTCAAGCATCAGATACTGAGATTACATCTCCAGGGAGACCAATGCACCCTTGTAGTCAAAATGGAATTCTACTTTGTTTTTAAAAATTATTATTTGTCACAGTATTTCCTTACGCTTCCTAAATACTTTATGCTGCATACCTCCAAAGTCCTTTATAAACTTAATGAATTTAGCTTCAAAACATGTTTCACCCTTCATGACATCTCCTCGTGTTCGCTTTTCCCCCATTTTTATGTTATTATGGAAGTTATGGCATGAGTTGCAGAATGTGAATTTAACAGTACACCACTCACAACTGAAATGAACCATGAACTGCTAATTATTCACTAGAAAAGTTCATGGACAACTGTCAGTATCAGATACATCTGAGAGTTTTCCAGTCTGCCATTGGACAATTCATAAATGCAGACACAGTGGCATTCATTGTATGATTTATTTATCAAAAACTGTTTACTTGGCTCTGCTTCTGTGTCTGTAACATCAAGCCAGTAACAGTACGACCCTAACAGACTTTCTTTTGAGATATCCAGAGAGTCCATTTTCAAATCTGGCCAGAAAATACAAGAACGTTTTTTCTTTTGGCATTTTAGTATTTCCAGTCTCTGACCCCACAAGCACAAAAGCAGCAGAAAAAACAAAAGTGGATGAACAGAGAAGAGATTCCTTAAAAAAGATCTTTCTCAAACTGGTACCCAGTAATGCTTTCTTCAAATCCAGTCTGTGCCTGTGTGCCGTCTTGCAGGAAATCACATTGAACAGTTAAAACATTCCCTTTGGGACCCTCTGAATTTTAAAGCCTCCAATGACACTTCAGGTGAACGTCTAGGGGTGAAGTGGAATCAGTGTTGACATTTTTCCTGAACCAGTTCTCCAATATGACTGGAGATAAGTAAAATATATGTTGTCAGGATTCTGCAACAGCCCTGCAAGAAACCTTTATTTAAAGAGACTTGTGGACACCCAGCACTGTGCTGTCAAAACTCAACCTGACCCTGCACAGCTCAGCTGTCAGCTAGGTGTATAGACCTTCTCTTGCCTCTCTGGGGCAGCTTTTGATGTTGTTGGCTCCAAAGTTTTAGAAAAGAAATTATCCCCAAGATCCTGATTTTGTTTTACAGTCACAAATCTTGAAAATTCTGGAGATATTTGATGGTTTTTCTTCTGGTTATTGATCAGTTTATGGACCCCAGTGGTAATAATTTCACACGTCTTGGCAAGTACAGATAGAAAGACCCAAAGAGCAAAAAAAGATCCTCCTGCTGTCTCTGGACTTCAGCAGATGAATCTTTCAGTAAAATGCTAGTTTTATAAGAACTGGCAGAACTCATTCCTGTTCTCCCTCTGAAGACTGGCATCATATAGCAGTTTCTTCTCTGTTTCCAATGTGTGCCTGTCAAAACATTTAATTCTTCCTTTTCAGCCTGTATGGTGACTACAGATAATTCCAGTTTCTCCCTTGCCCTCTGCCTTGTTCTGACTTGGGCAGCATAACCTTTTAGATAACAGATGCTTGGCTATCTGAAGATGCCACCTGTAATGGAGAAAAATCTCCTGAAGTGGAAAAGGAACATTAGTGTGGGTTTTGACATGTCAGATATGAGAAGAGAGTGGAAGGGTTCTGGCAGTGGCCTCGGGCAGAGCCAGGCTGGCAGGGTTGCCATGGCAATCAGCTTGTTTATCACATCAAGGTCCCCATAATGAAACAGCAGAAAATGTGATTCAGAGAGTACTGCAAGTGAAATATACATATCAGTGTGTATTAAACTGCAAGAAAATAAGCAAAGAGATTTAACTGTATCTGTGGTTTATGAATAAATGGGAAGACTGAACCTCCTTCTCATTTGAAAGAAACAAATCACAGATTTTTCAGCAACTTCAGTGATATTGATCAAAATACAGGTATTGTTGTGGCATGAGTACAAACCAAAGGCATTCAGATGTGCAAATAAACTCATACTTAATTCACATGAAGAAATGCCCTGTGTTGACTAACAGTATCTTTTCATTTCCTCTCATTTTCATTGAAAGAGACGGTCGGACAATCAGAAAATACTTTAGCTAGGTCTTGATCCGAGCTGAGTGAAATAACCCATAAAAGCTGTGATTGTTTATTGCATAAAAGAGTGTTTGCCTATAGAATGTGGATCGCTTTGTGGGAGGATCCAATTTTAAAAGTAAAAAGATTGGAGCTAGCTGATACTAACAGATGGATGCTAAAAATTTTGTTAATTCTTGCAGTTACTGATACAAGCACAACTTTGTGCTGTGCAAGCTCCTATAAAAATTTAGCTGGTTACAAAGGGCAGCAGGATCAGCCACTTAGTTCAATTCAGAAGAAAGGCAATAGATTTGATTGGAAGAAAAGGGTAGCTCCAGGCATCAGTTTGTATGAGATATCTGATGTAAGTGCTAACTTGCTTACTGAGTTTTGAAGGTCAGGTATGTTATTGGAAAAATCATTCCCCTTGGATTCACAAAAACTTCCTGCACTTCACACTTGGCTTCAGATTCAATAGGTGCAAATGAGCAAAACAGGAGTGTTATTCAGACATTTCCCTGCCCTCAAGCAGAGGCAGAGACCCTCACCCTTACTGCAGACTCCATGACCCCAGATGTCTCTGCAGACACTCTGCTTCCCCATGCAAATGGTTTTCAAGCATCTTATTGACCGGGTGTTTGCACACATTGCTGCTTTAGTTTGCCCTGGAAAACTTCAGAAACAACGAAAGGAGTATGTATGAGAAACTGAAAGCTGATGGTCAGGTTATGCTGTGCCTCTTTCTTCACAAGGGAAGACAGATAGCTCTGGAGGAGTAAATGATACGCACAGCTAAATAAGTCTAAAACATGCACCAAGATATTATCTGAGTAAATTATATGCTTCAAAAGATCCCTGCTTACGTATTTAGCCAATGTTGGTTATGCATCTACTCACACTGTACTGTGTATATTTGAGTGACTGAAACAATTCCCGAGGTTAATTACTAAACTAACCAAAGGCCTTGATTCATTTGGAGATGATGGAGACCACTGCACTTGTTCCTTAAATTTATCAAGCAAACACAATTATGCTGGTCATGATACATGGCTTGACTAATAGCACAAGCGTATTGGACTAAAAAGCCCTGGCTTGGCATGTGTCTCAGCCACAGGGAAATTTTCACACACCATAAGATGAGAGATGATATGGGAGAGAAAGTAATGCTCGCCCGCTGGGGTTTCCCACTGTTGCCTTGCTTTTCAATTGCATTGCATAACTGGAAACTACAGAAATGCATGACTTTATCTTCCTTGGAAGCTCGGGGTATGTTTGCAGATAGTTCTCGCTAAGCAGGTTTCTGAATGTATTATAGGATACAAAGTAGTCTAGTTGGCTATGACAAGTGAGTCAGTACGCAAGATGCAAGCACATCATTGAGGTGTCTGAACCAGCTGCCAGTGAACTTCCACCACAGTTTTTAGTGGGAACAAGAGCTGTGAACAGCTGGAGAAGAATGGCTCCAAGCCATCTGAGAAGCTGCATGTAACCTGCTGATCTTACATCTGCTGTTGCAAAGACCAGCAGACACACAGTTGATGTAACTGCTTGTCAGTGAGCCACTGCCATATGAATTAAAAGTTCCTCTCACCAGCTCACCTCCTCTGCAAGTCAGTGTCCATGTGTCACCTCCTCACCTTTCACTGCACATTGCTGCACCCTGAATATTTGTCCTTGTTCAGAAGATTTCTCAAGGAGGAACATTCTTCCCCTATATTGAATATCTTTTTCTGACAGACACCCCCCAAATCACAAACCTATAAACAGATAGGAAGGCAGAACAATGAATTGGTCTTTTCCAAGGTTGGTTAACTTATAATTTGAAAGTCTTTTCTACATCTAAGGTAATACTGATTATATACTTAAAAAACGTGATTATGTTCCTGATTCTACATTAACTTAGGTGTAAAGTTATGGACATACCTGCTTAATAAGGCCCTGAAATATATGATTAAATCTTACTAAATCCCACTCTGAAAAGTTTAGCTGAAGTGGCACTTAATTTATTATGGCTTTAATAAACCCTCTACATACCATATCTAAATATGAAATTATAAAGCAAGGATTATCATCCATAAGACCATAATGATGGCATTTGTTAACAGAGGTATTCTTGAGCACTATCTGCTTTTAGAATAGCTTTTTCTCTTTGGTTGATAGGAGCTGCATCTTGGCTGCCCTGCAAGAGCACTGGCTGAATCCTCTTTGATGTTAAATTTCTTACCCACCTGTACCATTTTGACTATGAAGAAGCCATTGAAAAGGACAGCTGGGTGTCAGACAGATCCACAGTTTATCTGTTTTCAGGAGGGAAAGCAAGGAATGTGATTACAGAGCTGAAGTAGGAAGACTTGACTGAACAAGCTTGGGGACTGCTGACTTATAGTAATGTTTCTTAAAGAAAAGAAAAATAAACAAAAGAGAAGAAAATACCTTTGAAGCTTGGACAGGCTTGATGATGATACTTTTAGATTTTGAACATGTGGGTGTTTCATGTAGCAGGATTTGGCAGCATATCCAGGCCTGTTTTTTTTCACAATCTCTTTATCTTCTGGAAGACAAGTTTCAGTTTAGCAATTGAAAAGACAATGTAATTTTGATAATTGTTTTAAAAAAAAGAAAAGTGGAATGGAAAAAAAAGTTAAAAGCACTTATTTGTTCTAGTATAACACTTGATTGTTCTATTATAGGTTTATTTTCATGTGTTTTGTGATCACACAAGTGCTTTTTTTCCGGGTCACAGACATTGGCCTCCTCTCTTTTTTTTGTGAACTGATGTGAATGAAAGGTTCAGTAATTTGCTGGATTGAAAAACACTTTTTCTCTTTAAGTAGGAACCAAATTTCAGGAGTCATCGTGCACTAATGAGAAAGTAAGGTGAATGAACCTCTTGCATCATACCAATAAGAGGTCAGTGCAGTCTCTGAGGACAGGTTATGTAGTGCATACAGTTTATGACATAGGTACCAGCTGTGACGTCAAGGAGCTTAAAATCAGGCTGATAGACAGTAGATATTTCCCACAGAGGACTACAAAGACCCTGTTCTGCAACAGAAGATGGTAGAAGGAGAGCTTGACATATATCTGCATGCCTCCAGGAGTGCATCCCAGTGACAGTTAATACCACTTGCAGTATGTAGAGCCACTTGCTCCTGTCCTCAGACAAGGTCTGGTAGCCAGTGCAGGACTTGCGCAAGGTGAGAGGACACGTTACTGAGCCTCACTACATCATGTACCAGTCCCTGGTCTGGAGAGAAAGCTTCATTTGGAGCGAGAGCTGCAGATTGCCATTACTGGGCCTAGTCTGCATGCAGAAATAACTCACATTCAAAACATCTAGTTGTCCTTGTTTGTGTGGCACTGAGGAGAGCTGGGTTCACCAGGCTCTTCAATAAACTCCTGCATGTCTTCACAGCTACTGGCCCAAGGAGCTACACTTGCTTCCCAAACTTGGTAGATGATTCCTGGCTTGAACCCCCATGAACCAGTCTCCCCGAGGCTAGTTATTCCCCCAAATACTATGGAGACTTAAGGATGTTATGGCTACAATCCCCTAGTGATTCAGGATTGCTGTGACTTACTATCCTAATTAGGTCCCTCTGTGTATTATAATTGATTCTTTAGCTGTGGGATGACCTGCTACACTTTTCAACAGGATTTCTATCTCATTCAGTGAATATGATTAGTCTTGCTCTGTGGGGTCCCTTTGGCTACATTTCCAGTTCTCAGATGGCCTCTGACTTTGTCAGTCTGGCACAAAACTTGTGCCTAGAGTGCAGATCAGGGATCAACCCCTTGTTATGTCTTCATTTATGCAGTAAGGAAGCCGTGGCACACAACAAAGAAGGAAACCACTGTATTCTAAAAAAAACTGCCTAGTCTGAAACAAAGGTTTTGAGTATCTCTGCAGGTAAGGCAAAACACAGCTTATGTGACATCGATATTTCCCTGCTGCAAGTGTTGGGAGGAAACGTTCACAGCAATTGCTATAGGGGTCTGGAGAAGACAGCGAACAGGGTTGTTGGGATTGGATCAGTGTGATGCTGCTTGGAAAAATGGATTCAGTCTGTGCTGCAGCTGCACAGCTTGTTGTGACGCTGGGCAGAGAGATACTAACTCTGTGTTTTCCATATCCTGCCTGCGCACAATGAGAGCTGTGGAATCTGCCTTGTAAAACAAAGAAATCAGCAACCAGACACAAAGCGATTAAATGCCACCACCACTTGCATCCCCTACCAAATCAGAACTTTCAAGTAAAACATCCAGCACTACTGGACATTTCAGATGTAATATCTCATTGTCTCAATTCTCCATCTCCGTGGGAAGTAACAATACCACATCATTTCTCAAGATTTGTTGCATGTATCAATTAGTCAGTTTTTGCAAAACACTCAAACATTGCAGTGATTAATGCTTTAAAGTACTTATGATTAATGCTGTCTTCAGATTAGGTCTTCACAGTGTACATAAATAAGGCCTGGGACTGTACATAGAAAAATGAAGATAAAGTGAAATACTGAACAGCTTATTTTAGGGGGAGCAGATCCACTGTGCACTCCAGGTGATGAAGGTGGCCAGAGGTTACATATATAGGCAAGAAATTAAAGACCACGACATGTGCTTTTTCCACAGAGGACTGAAGTAAGATTGTAAAGACCTCTTTTTAATTTTATGTTTGAGTTTACAATTTTCCAACCTTTTAATGCATTATATGTGATTTACACATTATGATTTACATAAATAATTTTATGTACTTTATGTATCAAGACACAGACACAACTCAAAGAGTGATTTTTTTTTTTTGTGTCTGGATACACAAAGAGCATTTTAAAAAGAAGAAAACAACCCTCTTTCTTACATAAATAACCGTAACAAATGCTGGAGATCACATGGCTGCTAGTGGCATGCTGGTGCAGCCTTGTCATGAATACTATGAGGGTCATAGTCGCCACTATGGTATACCAATACAATACTCTTTCCTGGGTTACGTTGTGCAGCCATGCTGCCAAATCCCAGTCCCAGGTATTCATGGGATCATCTTGGTATCCTCTACTAATCCAGTTTTCCCCTCCATCTTGTCTGCTTCAGAATTTGGGGACAAATTTGCTATCCTGGCCTTCCCCTCACAGCTGGCAGTTGGAGTTCAATTTAGTATTAACTCATTTAGCATGAGTCCCATCGTTGTCAGCAACATTAAAATATTGGACCATGCTTTCTGGCTCAGCTTGAGTCTTTCAGGAAACCTATGGTGAGTGCTTCCTGGCTGGAAAAGACTTGGCCACCCAGGAGCTCATTCTAGCTCTGCTTCCCCATGGCTTTAGCACAGGGAGAACTGCAGAGAGGGACTGAGCTAGTGCTGCTGTGGATAGAAACTCAGAAACTTCAGGTTCCTCTGAAGCACGGGCTGGGCTAGTGACGAATTAGCAAACAGGAACCAGTGAACTTCTGTTCCTGAGGTTTAGCATTCATCCCCAAGATTAAACGAGGCTAAACTGCAATCCAGCTGAATCCTAGGTGTCTTCTGTCCTGGCTTCCTTCGAGGTACATGAAAAACGTGTAGTCTAATCACCTGGTGGTGTCTCAGCCTCAGAAAGACTCAACAGGATACCAACTGAACACCTCACCTGCCAGGGACTTCAGGAGTTTTTTACGCATTCATGTTTCTGCTGTAGTTCTTCCTGGGAGACCAGACCCAGGATTAGCTATAGTGGATTTCTTCATCTCATCCCACTTCCCTCTCGTATGGACTGTCTTGCTGCACAAGTTCTGAGCCCCCTTTTCAATAAACTAGTTCTTTGCTGTGGAGGGAATCAAACCAATACTAAATATAGCTAGACCAATGAGAGCTTCCAGTTCAGTTTAAAAACAATCCCATCTAATTTTCTGCATGTATGTTTTTCATGCATATGCTTTAGTCTTGCCTTGGCATTTCTATAGCAGCAGGAGACTATTATCTTGTCAACAATGGTCTATTGCGTTGACATTATCTCTTAATTACATGATTACTTTGTTAAGTGCTGTAGTACGACCAATAAAACATATGAAGTACTTCAAGTAAACATAATTCCAAAGGTTTAAAAGAAAAAAAAGCCAACCCTTGATTCAAAGTGTCTGCTAAGTTTAAGTACTTTTTTTGTTCTCTTGATAGATTAAGAAAGCAGTTCTACAATTAGTGTTAGAAAAGGTGTAGGTGAAATGGTGATACTTGTGATTCGTAAAACAGTGCTCTTTGCCTTCATCTCTTGAAAGATGTGTTAAGAGAACTGGGCTACTATACTCACATCACTCTTTGTCATATCTCCATGAGACTGCTCAAAAACGATTTGGGTCCAACCCAGCTCATTGTGTGTGGTTAGAGTCATCCTGACAGCACATTGCACCTGACAGCTCCACCACCAGGGGAGTCCTGACCTGACTGCAGTCCTGGGCACCAGCAGGGTCGTATCCCAGCACCAGGTACAAATCTGCAATGGTTTGTGACTTCAGGGAAGCTTACCTCTGCTACCATACTGGCACTGCTGTTGCCTGAAGGTATGCTGGAAATGCAGCTCACAGCCAGGTACTCTGATAACTCCAATACCTGCCAGTTTATAACTTACTGGCAGCTGTGTCATGCCCCAGACTTGCTCCCAAAAAAGTCAACAATGTTCTGTCATTTACCTTGAATGACAGCAAACTTGGGATTTTGTAGTCTAGATTAACTGGTGCATTTGGCAAGCATTTTATTTTAGAAACCGATCTCCTTAGCCCCTTAGAAGTCTAACAGTGCTGACTTTAAGATTTACTGCTTTTTTCTACAACACTTGCTTTGCCTCCTGACAAAATCAATATCCTGAAAATAAATAAATAAGCATACAATGCGAGAATCTAAATTGAAAAGCAGCAGCTGGCAGAGTCATGCATCTTTAATCTCGATTTAGTCAGCCAGATAGAGTGAAGTTTGGCAAGACCCCTCAGGCAAAGCATTCAACAAACTTACTGTACTGCACTTAAGAAGTCCATCAGTCCTTTTCCCTTTGCACAGGTATAAAAACCCACAAGTCGGGAATGTTTCCAGTCACCTTTCCCACAGCTCCTCTCAGTCTCTCTCCTGAGATAATGGAGGAGAATGGTGGTGACTGTTGAGTAGGGCTTTTTGTGTTAACAGAAAAGAGGTGAAGAACCTCCAGGATCGGTGGGGACAAGAGGCGGAATAAAGATGGAGGAGCAGGCTGCAGGTGTAAACTTCTGTACCAGCTTCACTGAGGTCTTTGCATTGCCCCACAGCCTCTCTGAGATGAGACTCCTGTTTCAATAGAGGGTGGCTTGTTTTTTTTGGTTTGGGAGAAACATAAAGGGAAGATTTGTGCATGGTGACTTGAGCAGGGTTGCTTTTCCTGTTTCATCTGTAACGTTCCTAGCACTGCCAGTCAGAAACTGAACAAAAATATAACAGAAAGGTGCTTCCAGCTGCTCAGCTTCTCATCCACTCCCACCGCCAGAGGATTTCAACTGGGACCCTTAGCTATTTCTGGTAGTCAAAGAAATATATAATAATTTTACATTATTGGAGAATGAACAGAGAGAAGAAAATGTAGGTCTGTTATACACCACTGAGGGTATTAAAACCAACAGCACTGAAGTGTTATCTTAATGTGGGTATTGCAGTTATGGACAATGAACAAGGCAGTGAGCAGAGCACATAGGCCTTCATATCAGCCTGTTTGCTTCCTTGGGCTTTCTGTTGAGTTTGCAAGACAGGTTTTAACTGAGATTCAATGGTTGATTTAACTGAAATATTTACCAGAGCAGGAGATAGATCTAAGCTGCCCCTGAGTAATGGGTTATAAAGTAAATGAGAGCTATCTGACCTTTTAAGTAGAAGAACTCCTCTGCTTAGAGGGAGAGCTCTGGGAAGAGGTACATAAGTTGAGAAATACTGGGCAATCTAAGATTGAGTGCTGGAA
Organism: Tapera naevia; assembly: GCA_033556795.1. NCBI lineage: Eukaryota > Metazoa > Chordata > Aves > Cuculiformes > Neomorphidae > Tapera > Tapera naevia. Next base: position 14,057,143 of record JAUMJJ010000246.1, on the reverse strand, counting down.
TTGCATCCTACCATCCCTGAGACAGGGATGTCAGGCAGACAGGACACACAATATGGAGGATTCCCTATCCACTGTCCACCTGGCAGAATGGAGTGACTGAAGGGATGGGGGAATGGAGAGAAGGTCCTGCCTGATGCAGCAAGCACATCTCCTCTGTGACTGTCCCACTCTCTCAGGTGCCCTTGTGTGACAGGTACAAGGTGCTGCAAGTGGGACCAAACAATAATGAGGATGATGGTCCATTGAGGTTGAAGGTGCCACCAAGGTGAACTCAGCCTATGCCATGAGTCAAAACCACTTTGATTAACAAAAAAAAACAGGTCATTGTCATAGGAGACCCTCTTCTGAGGGGAACAGAAGCCACAATATGCCTACTAGGCTCACTTCTTGGGGAAGTCTGTTGCCTCCCCGGGGCCCGGGTTAAAGATGTGATAAGAAAATATATAACCCTGGTACAGCCTTCAGTTTATTAACCATTATATTTTTTTCACGTGATGAGTTCTAAAGTTGCAATAAGAAGTCCAAGGTCAATCAAAAGAGATTTCAGGGCCTTGGGATGACTGGTTAAGGGATCAGGAGCACAAGTAGTGCTCTCTTCTATCCTTCCAGTTGCTGGAAGCGATGTTGGAAGATACAGGAAGTCCCACTGATCAATACCTGGCTCTAAGACTGGTATCACCAGCAGAATTTTGTGTGTTTTGATCATGGATCGGTCTATATGACACAAGACGGCAGATTTGGAGAAGAGTGGCTGCAAAGTCGCCTGGTGGAAAAGGACCTGGAGCTGTTGGTTGATAGCTGGCTGAATATGAGCCAGTAGTGTACCCAGGTGGCCAAAAAAGCCAATAGCATCATGGCCTGTATCATAAATAATGTGACCAGCAGGCCTAGGAAAATTACTGTCTTCCTGTACTCAGCACTGGTGAGGCCACACCTTGAATACTGTGGTCGGGTTTGGTCCTCTTGCTACAAGAGAGACACTGAGGTGCTGGAGCATGTCTAAAGGAGAGCAATGAAGCTGGTGAAGGGTCTGGAGAACAAACATTATGAGGAATATCTGAGCAAACTGGTTTTTTTTTATTCTGGGGAAAAGGAGACTGAAGTGAGACCTTATTGCTCTCTACAGCTACCTGAAAGGAGTTGTAGTGAGGTGGGTGTCGGTCTCTTTTCCCAGGTAAGAAGTGATAGAATAAGAGGAAACGGCCTCAGGTTGTGCCAGAGGAGGTTTAGATTGGTTGTCAATCATTGGAACGGGCTGCCCAGGGAAGTGGTTGAGTCATTAAACCTGGAGGTATTTAAAAGGTGCGTAGATGTGGTGCTTAGGAACGTGTTTAGTGACAGATTTGGCAGTGCCAGGTTTACGGTTGGAGCTGGTGATCTTTAAGGTTTTTTCTGGCTTTAATTATACTGTGAGTCTATGTTTGTGTCTGTGTGTTGCATGCACTACTTGCTCTGTCAACCCTGGCCTCAGACTCCAAAAATATTTTCATAATAGAATTTCCGTGTTTGCTTTTGGGCTGATGAAGCTGTAATGCCAGAGAAGTTCAAAGGCAGCAGATGTTGAACCCTGCCTCTTTCTTTTTCCCCCCAGAGGAACGCAACTCTCTGCTCTTGGCTATAGTTTATGCAAAATAAGTCCTTCTAAATGATAAGAATAAAAATTTCTCAAACATCTGCATGAAGAGGAAAAAACAGAAGGTACCAACATTTAGAAAGACAGGAGGGTCAAAGCCAGCATAAACACATAAAATGTCTGGGTGGACCTGAAAAGAAAGGGGCATGAATTGTGAGCAGTGTTGCCACAAGTGCTGTATACTACAGATAAATGCGTTTGTTTTCCCTTCTTCTCTTTACCACTGTTGCTCAGATAGGTCATGCCCTTCTGTTCTACTTCTACAGCTCAGTGGAAACTGATTTGTGAGTGTTTTTGAGATATCTTATTTTTCAAGCCTTGGATTCAATTTAGTTTCCAAATGTTCTTAATAAATTTTGATATTTTATGGTTAAAGATGTTTATTCAACTGTAAAGACCAATGCTTTATTTTTTTGAAAAATAAATGAATTTAGATTCTGGTTGTTGAAAATTTTTGTTTTATATTTAAAGGAAAACATGAAATATTTTGACATATTTTAAAATTGTTTAACTTTTTATTCTAATTATGAAATATAATGAAAAATGCAGCTTTCTTGAGCTAAATTCCTGACCTATTCTGTTATCGTATTTTGCCCATTCTGCACATGTACTCTTTTCCAGCAACAAACAACCCTGTAGGGCCGCAGGGGAACTTTGGTCTTTTACTCTGCTCTGCCCTGTTCCTCCTGGCTAGGATCTGCTGTACAGTATAGCATAAGCATTTCTTTTTTACTCACTCTTTCTTTCTTCTTCAGTCTTGCAGCATTCCCGCCTCACCCTGCTCCCGCTCTTTTAAGTCTTTCTGCTTCATCTGCATTTCTGCAAATGAATCATTTTTTTGCATCTGTTTTTGTGAAAAGGAAAAAACAAAGCAAAACAAATGAGCTCTGTGAAATGTGAAGGAGGCTGTTAAACAACAGTCTTGAAAACGGCGCCTTAATTGCATCACTAATGGGAGTTTTTATCTAATTGAAAAGCAACGAAGCAGATCATTTTTTTGTTGTTGTTTCCATTAAACACTGCCTGAGATGTGGAGAAGTGAAGAGAAACCATAAAAAAAACCTTTACAAGGGCTGAGGGTCTTGTTGCCAGAGAGAAGGATGTGCATTCTTGGGGACGTGGCTGCGAATCTCACTTGCCACAGGAAGCACTAATGCTGCCTATAAAACGCAGCAGGTGGCTTAAAGGAGCCATGGAGAGGAGGCAGTGGGAAGTCACTAGATTTGCATCAAAGCCATCTACTCACAGGTGGTGTAATGCTCACTCAGATAAGTCTCAAACTTCTGGTGTTTACAGAGCCTGTTTTTGTAAGAATTCTATTGCTTGACACCACCTACCTGCAAGTAGCTTATGTGGGCAGTTGCAGTATGAACTTTCATTTTTCATAAACTTTAATGAGACCTTGGGCCATATACTGAAGTGCACAAAAAAGGTACTCCATACTTAGGGCAGCTAGGACTCGCACATCAAGCTTTGTGCCTGCGTGAAGACTGACTTGCACATATGCAGGGGCACTGATATGTCTGTCAAGGACTGCAGTTACTGACTCCAGGATGCACTAGGCATACCATCCCTCTGCAACTCCTTTTCAAAATAAATGCACAAATGATCAACGTTTTTTCTGTGGGAGTGGATAAGCATGTGAAAATTGATCTCCACTTGTCCAGTAAGTCCTGCTCTCCTACCCCAAGAAAAGCTTGACAGATTCAATCAATTCCACAACAGCCATCAAGCTGACAGTAAAAATGGAGGCTTGTTGGAAACCAGCCTGGAGCGATGGTGTCATACAGCCAGAATTTAATAATGCGGTTATTCAGGAGAGAAAGGGAGATGAGATTCCCACCCCAATGCTCTGTGCTCCTTCAGAAGGAAACATAATATTTTGGGGGCTCTCTTAGGCTATGGGGCTGTGAAACAAGGGACCCCACTGGTCTGGTACGTTAGGGCCAGTGTGTTAAGCAACATTAGCAACCTGGCCTTTGAAAGGAGATGGGACTTCACCTGTAGCTCTCCTCGTCCCCTTGTAGGGTTGCAGATCACCACATTCAGTCCAGGGATGATGTGGTTTCAGCATGAGGGCTTAAGATTTAACTATGTTTGCTTCTACCTGATCAATGAAAAGAAAAAGCGTATGGTTTTATTTCTCTTGGATGCGATTTCTGTTTTGAAATTAGATACCACAACAAATAGGTCTGGGGGCTTAAAGCTTACTCACACTAATATTTATGAGTGCTTGTGGTGCAGAAGTGAAACAAATGGTAGCCTAAATTGTACAGGGAAAATATGAAGGATCAATTCAACAAACAAACCAGGCTCTATCTAGTTAGCTATACAAATACACACAAAGAACATTTAGAGAATAATAAATACCTCCCATTTCAGCTGCTTCTTTTATTCCCTGAAGCTCCTGCTACAAACTGTGTAACCAGACAGAGGTCTTTGGCTGTGTACAGTAACCACAAGTTGTGCATACAGCGTTGTTCCTAGCAGCCTGTCCTGCGGGTGCTGTACAATTAACCCAAATCATATATAATCACAAATTGAATAATTGAGTAGAAATTGAGTAGCAAATGCTGCTCAATTTTCCAAGCAAAGGAGAACAGATCATCCAGTGATCTGATGGTAGGACGCAGCTTGGTGAAGTGCAATTCCTTATAAGGAGAGCTGGTATAGATAATATTATATTTTACTGAAAAGTGCCAAGGCACCTTTAATGATAATAGCTAGGTAAGAAAACTCAGAATTTGTGCCTCATTTCAAATACCTCTGTGCAAACAGGGGACTCCAATATGTAATGATAGAGATAGTTTGATGGTTTGGTATAGACTCTGGTAGTAACACACTACTTACTCTTTCACCTGTATCCCTGCCCATATTAATGTGTTTATCTTCCTGAGAAATATTCTGACCTCTGTCAGTAGAACAGGCTAATTTTGCAATTATTAATAAAACCAACTACACAAATTCATTTTACATTACAAAAAAATAATCCTTATTGGAATAAAAATCCCAGCATTGATAGTCACCTCAGGGTAATTCTGTACAATTACATTTTGATTTCACTGACATTTTCCAGCAACAAAAATCCCTCAGCATTTCTGAAACAAAAGCTGTTGTGTCAGCTTCCTCCACGCAACTTGGATCCACAGCAGCTGCCAGATGTGTTGCCAGGGGCCTGCAGCTCCCCAAGTTTTCAGGCACCACTGCTGCACATTGTGTCCTGCTGCTGCACACAGGGGGGTCCCTTGTATTTAGACAGTGACCTTGAGTCAAGAGACTGGGATCCAGGGGTGTTTTTCAGACAACTTCCTTCAGCTGAACATTAGGGATGGTGGTTTTGAGCAACTTGTGACGCTTGTGGTAGTTCTGTGGTTACAACTCCAAGGATCAGAAAGGGGCTACGCTGGGGACAGGAGCACAGCATGGTGGTAAAACGCAGGGGTCTGCTGCTGGAAGACACATCTCTGCAGCAGCAGATTAACCCCCTTCTACAAATGGCAACAGGGACATGGTGGCCTCTGGAGACTGAAGTCTTAGATTAGACTTCACAGGCTCTTGAGGTCCTGCAGCAAAAGCAGTTTCCCTGTCAGTAAAATGGGGAGTCTAAAGAGAGGTACTGTTTGAGAACTTGTGTCTAGCTATGCCCTCTCCTTCATTTTCTTTATTCTTTCCATTTTTAGCTGGATAAAACAGTGCAAATGAAAGAGTAGTAAAGAGACTGAAGCAAATATTTTTTCTTAATTGTGATGTGAGCAAAATTACACATTTCACTTTAAATAAAAAGCACTATTTGAGGAAAAGAAAATGTCCTGGAGACTTTTTTCTAAAAATCAATTTTTGTTCTTTCCTTCAAAATATGTCTCGAGGAATGTGCTCTATTTCTATCTGACTTACTGAGAATATATAAAAATATTTCACCCCATAGAGTGAAAAGAACTATGAGTCTTTACAGGTCACTTTCCATGATCTTCCCTCCTCTCTCTATCACTTTTTACGTTCTCCCACCTCTGCTGCACCGGTGGTGCTGCCCTCATCACTCATTCACTGCATTGCCTTGGAAGTACCTTCACTCTTTTATTCCTTCCGTCGTGAATGGGCACTGTTTTGTTCTCACCACATGGTGGCCCAGGAACCATTTCAGGTGCAGGGACTGTAATCTGTGCATGGGAGGAGCTTCCTGGATGGGGCTTCCTATTATAGTCCATCAAAATCTCCTTCAATATTTCTCTGCCCTGATTTCAAGGAGAATAGGAGTGATGGATGAATGCTGCTTATGAGCCCAAGGCCTTTGCCTCTCTGCTTCCTCAAGCATCCCTAGGTGCTCTCTTGTGCCTGTTCATCTCAGTGCAATGGTCAGTTCTCTTCTGGGGATGCTTTTACTGTTGTCATTGTCCCTACTACAATGCACACGAATAACAGTAATATTTGTAATGGGCTTCCTGGGCTGAAAGCAGTTTGGAGCCTCTGTAGAAGTGTCTTCAACAGCCTCCCTCAAGCCGGAGGGCTCGGACTACAGAGGTGCTTACAGTGGAAACACTCTTAAAAAGAAACTGGCAAGAGACCATTGGAGCTAATAATAACAACATTATAGAACTAAAGCAGATGAGGTAGAAGTCATTAGGAATGAAGAGAGCTATTTAAGTAGAATAAGAAGGTATTCTGCAGAACTTGGATAGATTAGCATGGAGAATACTGATGAAAAAATGTATCTACACAAATAGGCTTATGATTAAAAACTGAATTAGTGAACATAGTTTAGAGGATTAAAATGAAAAAAATTAGGCTAAATAGTTGAGATACAAACAGTGCAGCAGCTTTGAACAGGTTGTGTTTTATCAGCCTGCAACTTCTGCTCTGTAGGAAGAGAGCGCAAAAGAGCTGGTTAAGCAGTGAGCCCTGCGACACTGTGGGGACTACTGATGCTGGGCACCTGCTGAGGACTTCTCACACACGCATGCTTGGTGCTGAGACTGTTCCTGAAGCACAGGCCAACTTACTCTTACCAGGTGTGCTCCTTCAGGTTTTGGAGGTGGAAAGTTCTCTTCATAGTTAGTATCCTTCTGTTGGAAGTTGCATCTCTGTGAGTGCTATTTCAGCAGACACCAGGGACTGTAGTTTCAAACATGAGTATTTGTAGTTATTGCCATGCTTTTTCTGCCAATAAATATTTGGGCACTTAAAATGCTTGAGGAGACTCTGCCTAGCAGCAAGCAAGAGGTTATTGGCACCTTTTGAAGAAGAGGACATTACAGGAAAATCTGGGGACAAACCCCATGACAGTACAGTCAGTATGCTACTTGACTTCTGTTACTGAACAGTTCTCTTACTCCTCCTCATGTGGTTATCTCTAGCAGGATCGAACCACTGGCATTACTAAGTGGACTTAGACAGTCCTTTGGAGAACCTATGTCCCAGTCCTCTAACAGCACTTATTTATTGTGGTTTAAATCTGTCTTTTCATGTGTAAGGGAGGTGATTTTCAAGTAGAGAACAACCCACTAGGGACATTGCCATGATTGCAAACTTTGGACCCTGCAGTACTCGTATGTTGCAGAAATTCCTTGGGATTGGCTGGAAGAAGAAAGTACAAGTCCCATTACCTAAACAAGATGCAGTACTTGCAAAAATTGGACTAATTTTATTCATACATGTTGGACTCAGGGTCTCAGTCATTAAAAGGAGAGCTTTAGGAGTAGTTACCATCAAGAAACCCTTTATGCGTGTGATCTCTGCACACCACGAGTTCATACAACATTTGTGATTTTTTTGATTCTTGGTATAATTAAGACTATTCTGTGGCAAAAGAAGGGAAAAAGGGTTTTGCATTCCAAAGTAACCTTAACTGTTCACCTTAAAATAAAACATGCGTTACTTTCAATTTTTCATACTTCCTAAGAAAAGCAATGATGATTTCGATCCCATCGTGAGAAGTACACAAGTGTATAACATATCTCTAGCCTTACACTTTCACTTTCATGAATCTCATCTAGTCTGTTTGCTACAATTGCTCAGGGTTGTTCTAAACCTTTATGTTAAATTTGGGGGAAATAAAGGATTAAATAGCAAAAAGGAGGGCTCCTTAGCAAACAGTCTAGAAGAAGGAGAGACATTCAGGGTGAAGGGGAATGTGCAACTGTTTCCGAAGACCAGGCTGAGGACTTATTGTAAGTCTATGCAAGGGCCAGGACAAGAGGAGAAACAACAAGCATCACCTCAGGACCCCTCTATAGGAGGTTTTATGAATTCTTTTGGTGTTGCTGTGGTGCCTGGGCTTCACTGCTACTCCTGTAAACATCTGTCAGCTGCGAATAAAGGTTGTCCTCAAGTTCGGCCCCATATCTCAGTTTCTTATGTGTCCTGTATGTTTTCTGTCTTTGGAAATTAATACTCTCTCATACATCTATGTGTGGTTCTTATTCCTCTCATTTACTGCAACTCAATTACCCCACAGGTGCTGCTGTTACTGAGGGCTGGAGCTTTGCTGATACTCTGTGGCCTGTCGTAAAAATATAAAGCAATGGGTTTAAGATGCATATGCATCAGAGCACCCAACCTCCTCCTGGGCAGAGTCATTATCAACACTCTTCAGAGAACGTAGTGTATTTTCCTATGACTGCAGAGCGGGACAGTGCCACAGCAGTGAACTCCAGGACTAAGTATCAGCGAAGCTTTCTTGTCCTTCCTCTGTCCATCTGGCAATTTGCAGCTCTCATCTTGGTGTAAAAAATCCTCTACAAAAGGGCATTTGGACACGGATATCAGAAGTGGGAGATGATCCCTGGGTCTTTGGTGCAGACGCTGGAAGCATGTGTCCCTGGTGGGTTGTCCTCTCCAAATTACTGACACTTCAGTTCCCAGCCTTACTCCTACAGTCCCAGAATCAGGAAGAAAACATTTAGAAGGGTGTTAGCCTGCCAGAGGCTGCAGGAATTATTTTCAAGCTCCTTAACTTTGTTGGAGCTTTGCTATCACTGAGATGCAAACTGCATCAAGGGGATTTCTGTTGCATTCTGTGAGGAAAGTCTCTGTTTTTGGGATGTCTTAGACCAGGGCAGGTGGTGTAATTTTCCAGCCCTGCTTCTCTATCCTCATCTCTGTTGCAAGCCAGGCACCCTAAGGGCTGAAGCAATGAAGCATAGCAAAAATGCAGGTCCTGAAGTCATCCTAACTGTTTGCCTCCATTCTCTCCAGGATGTTTGTGATATGGCTGCATTTTCTAAAGCAACAAGGCTAAGCCTTTGATGCTCCTCGCTCCAGGTAGCTCCCGAGTAGCAATCAAAGGACCCTGTTTTTTGCTAGGGCTAAAATGATTTGAAAGTGAGCTCATATCTCTATAAGTTGGCCTTAACTTACTCTCTTCTGTATGCAATGTCTATTGTTAGAGATTGTGATAACAATTGGCTGATTTTCCCTCTAATTACTTCGTGAAATAGTGCTAAATAAGTCTGTGTAAAGATGCCTTTTCTGTTCCTCACTTCAGACCTACAATTTACCTAGCTTTTTTTGTTAAGCATTTTATCTCTAAGTGTTCTGTGGTTCTCTCTCACCCATCCACACTCACCTGCCACGACTGTCTTTCAACCAGCGGATTTTGGAAAGATTAAACATGCAGACAGTATTATCAGCATCCTGTTCCCTCCAGAACCCTGAAAAGCACTATCTTCTGGTATTTTCATATGCTTCTCTCTGCAGAGACATTTTGGAAAAGAGGATCAGCATCAGGCAGTGAGTCAGAGCTGAAGTGGGGATGCTGTGAGTGGAGCTGCAGTCACCAGTGCCGCTGTTCTTTGTAGATGGACAAGCCAGCCTGGATAAAGGGAAGCAAAGACATTCCCTTCAACCTAGAGACAAAATAAATAAAAGAAGTTTAAAAAAAAAATAAAAAGGGCTTTCTGGCATTTGGATAAATTTAGTTTTCCTTTTATTTTATTCTCATTTTTTGAGCTTTGACTCAGACAGCACATGGAAAGGGTCATAACAGACCAGGAGGACAAGCACGGAAGGTTTGTGTAGACAAGAATTGTCCAGATTTAAAGGACCACTAAACCTTTTACTCTACCTTAGTAAGAATTCTCACAGAACCAGGACACCCAGCTGCTCAACGCAAAGAGCCTCTGCACCTGATATTTTTCTGTGTTATTGAACCTCTCTCAGTATTCGGCTATTCCTTCCACTTTTTTTTCGTGATATTGGTGTTTCTCTTTCCTGTAATAGTACACCTGCTTTATCATACTTTTTCTTAAGTTGCCATGGACAAGAATAAGTCTGGTATCTTCCTTTCCTGTAGTTAAAATCCTACACTTACAAGAAAGTGGAAATTCAAAAGAAATTCCTCGGGACTGGCCATAGCTGAAAAGTCCTGAACACGGTTAGGGCATCTAGAAAGACTCAGTCTGTATTAATAACAGCCTCAGCTGTGTTGTTATTGTGGAATTGCTTGTTCTGTGGTAGAAATGAATCCTCGATTTACACCCAAGGAGAATGAGCTTTTTTTCCAGCTACTGTTCTGATTTCCTGTCATGACCTACATGTGTTCTCCATCACCTTGAGTCCATTGCATCCCTCCTTCACTTCACTCCAACATAAACACATCCATTATTATTTCAGATGAAGCCTCTCTCTCTTACCACTGTGTTAGAAGATTTCTTCTCCATCTTTTGACATTTCTGTCCCACTGCTCATCAGAGCAACTGTCACAACTGGTTTTGCTCCTAATCCTTGGCTTCCTCCTGCAGCTTTACTGCCTCTCTCTGTGCCTTGCAGCCTTGCCTGCAGTGTGTGTCTGCAGTTGCTCTGTGCGGTGTGGCGCAGATCAGCTTCTGTTGCCTTACACAGGAGTCCTTTGAAGATGCTTTGCAATTGTTCTAACCGTGAAAACAATGTGCAAATCGTTTCAACAAAACATTTTTTATTTTTGCTGTTTCCAGAAAAGAACAGATAAATGGAAACCCAGGACAACAGGACAATCCCTAAATGAGTCTTGGCTATTATTCCTTTTTTGTGAGTGAGTGGGCGACTGAGTGAGTGAGTGAGTGAGTGAGTGAGTGAGTGAGTGAGTGAGTGAGTGAGTGAGTGAGTGACTGAGTGACTGAGTGACTGAGTGAGTGGAGAGTCAGATCAGCCTCTCAATTTCCAGTGGATAACACAGTGCCTCTGTAGCTGTAAAGGTTAAAAAGGGTCAGAGGAACATGTCTTTCTTCTCATCATCCCTCCAAATTCTGCAGAAATCTCTCTATCGGATTTTATTGCTATTTTTTTTGTGGCAAATTGAGGTCACATTTCTGGGTGTTGTATAACATACACAAGCATGAACACAGGCTCATGCTGCCTGCCAACCTTTGTGCCTAGCGGTAGTAAAAGACCTGCAGCTGGTGCACAAGTTCCTTCTCAGGCTGGTTAGCAAAGTCTCAGTTCTTCCAGAAATGAAAGATCATGATCTCAACTTCAGCACTCAGCTGCTGCATTGTCGCTCTAACAACAGTGCTGTTGCAACTGGAAGGAGGTGAAGTTTTCCAGGGATTCATTGAGCAAGAAAAGCTCTGAAGTGTGCAAGATCTGAAGAGAGCATCAAATGACAATTCAGCACAAATGCACCCTCTTTAGTTTTGGTAAAGTGAGAAAGAAGAATTATATGATCTTATAAAAGGTACTACGTTTCTTCCCTATATACCTTGCCTCTCCAGCACAAAAATGGATTAGAGCAACCTAGTATTGCAAAGATATAGGTTTAGAAACTGTTGAATTGTTTCCAGTTGGACAATAGGCAACCACAATTGTTGGAGGTAGCAGAAGGAAATAGAGAATACCTGTTTACCCAGCCCTGGAGCTGCTAAGATCAATTAGCTTTCTTCTCCTTGCACCACCATTGCACAGACGTGTACTTGTTCACACGTTTACATGTGCACGTACGACTGCTTGACTCAAGGTTTAATCAGGTATCTGTGTGTTTAATTGCATGTACCGTTGCAGTGTTAAATGTTCAGGCAAACAATTCCTGCAGCTTTTGCCTTCTTTCAAAGTGTGCCTCAGTGAACCCCTGCAGGCTCTCTGAACTGCAGTGAGAGTCTTGCCAGTTCAGCACTGTATCCACTTTAAAGGCCAAGCTGTCACCTTTTACACACCACATCTGCAATTCAAGCAGCCCCCTCTTCGCATTCTCCAGCTTGCATCTGCGATGTTCACCCATAGCCTCATAATCTCGCTCCCTCTTCATCATCTCAGCTGCTTGAGAGGTTGAGACCTGGCACTGGCAGAGGGATGCAGGGTAGGATCTTCACTGTTCCCATCCTGTGACACCATCCCAGAGAGGATTTGGGCCCCATCTAACACTTATTACATATGGGCTGGAAAAAGGAGAAAACACCTGCTTACCCTGTTGTTACTTTATGGAGAACCTGGGTCTTGTGATTAAAGAAACAGTTTGAGGGCTTAGGGATTGTGCCCTCTGGCTCTGACACAGCTGTTCAGATGGCCTTGGGCAAGTCACCTCACCTTCAGGAAAGTCTGGCCCCAAGCTGTTTTTCTCCACGCTGTTGCCTGCCTCACCTCGTTACATCAGTGTGCCTATGTACCCCTGAGGACCATTACTAGGATACTTGAGCAATGAGAAAAGGCAAGCTCTCTGGCACAAGGACTGATAGATCTACCTACCATATTTTCCACTTTCAATGGAAAAAAATTAGTGGTGTGCCACAAAAAAACCCCAACAAACCAACAATAGCAACTTGTGATTGAGTTTGTTGGTTGTTAGAGCAAAGAATTATTCTCATTATCACAGTGTGTGCTGCCTCATGTGACACAGTTGCTGACCCCACACTTCTGTAACACCAAAACACAGATATTCCACTTCTGAGAATAATTTTTGTCATAACACTTTTTTTAGATTTTGAATTTATAGTTCCAAGATGAGAGAATACCAAAATACCTTGCTCCTGCCTACCGCTTGCCCCCTGCCCAAGCCACCACAATCTATAGGAAAGCTTGAAGAGGATACTGGGATTTACTCTCTCTCTCATTTTTTTTGTCTGTGATTTGAAATCTGCTGCCTTTCTTTACTTTTGGAGGAAAAATAAAGGATCTTCTAATATATTAGTGTTTATCCTATTTTCACCCCACGCCTCCTTCCACATCTCCTCTCTTACCTTTTAGAGACAGCTCGACTGCAAGTGTGAAATACAGCGTGGGTAGGCCATACATTACTTCCCTTGAAGTCACTCAAGATTTTCCTTATTTTGCAGTCATTTTGCCTGAGCTATTTACGTAGCCTTTCCTAGGTGCATGCCTGGGCTGTTTGCTGAGAGATTCAGAACCCAGTTGAGCTGTCAGTCCCCACTTTCTCTCTCAGGGCAGTCACTTCAGTGCTGCCACTGTGAGCCTACATCTGAGTGCAAATCAAACCAGGTCTGTGCTGAATGAAAAATGCAGCCATTATGAAACTCCTTTTTCATTCTTCCACCTGATCCTCCAAGGAGAACTTGAACTATCAATTATTTGGAAAACCGGAGCTGTCTGTGGGGCACAGGGAATTTTATCTTTGCATGCTGTGCACAGCAATGATACGAACCAGGAGTCCCATAGGAAAACCACTATTATTATTTAAAGAGCTATTGGCTGTCATTGCTCTGCCCTCTGCTGAGGTCTCTGCAGCTTTCTGATTGCCTGGCTGTTTGGCTCTACACTGATTTATTGTACTTACATAAATAGGATGACTAATGCGTTTTCCAAATGGTAGTTCCATACCCAATTGTAACCCTCCTCTTGTCTTTTGTGAGCCTTCGGGCACTATTTTCTTTCCCAGTCCATCCTGAATTACTTTGTTTCTCTTGGGCTTCAAGGCAGGATCTTCAGGAAGCTTTGCTTATGTATCAGTAGCTGCTTATTGCTATGCGAAGGGCTGTTTCAGATCCTGTTTGGATTACTGAGCTGTTTTCCATGTGCAGCTGCAAAGCTGCAGCCTCACCTGGATCTCTCCCTGGCAGGGGCTGGGAAACAGTATCTGGAGTCACCATATCCAGTTTTGTCCCCCAGAAGAAGAAAAACATCAGCAAAATGGAACAAGATGCTTTTGGCAGATGACCACCAAGATGGTCAGAGGTGGAGTGCAGGGTGCAAGAGAAAAGGCTGAAAGACTGGATTTGTTCAGCCTGGAGGGACTTCACTGGTCTTTTCACCCAGGTAAAGGGGGTTGTAAGGAAGACGAAGCCAGGCTCTTCTCAGAGATGCACAAAGCTAGGACAGGAAGAAAAGGATACAAGTTGTAGCAAGAAAAATTCTTCTTCATAAAGAAAAATAAATTTCCTAGGAAAACAATGCAGCTCTGAAACAGAGCCCTGAGAGTCTGTGGATGGCCACCCCTGGAGAAATTCAAAGTTCAAATGGACAAGACGCTGAGCATCGTGCTGCAGGTTTGAAGTTGCCCTGCTGAGAGAAAGAGTTGGGTCATTTGCATGCTGATTTCTGTGATTCTACTGTTTGTCACTGTCTCCCACGAAAGCACTGGGGAGAAGACAGGAACCTCAGCTAGTTTTCCTTTTTGTGGCTACCCAATGTAAAAGAGTGCTGGGAAAGGTGTTCTTGACAGGAGGGCAAATGTAATTCCCTCTCCATATTAACATTACCTGATGTGATTATCTTTTCCATTCAGCCAGAAATTTTTCTGTAGGGAAAAAAAGGAATTGGGGCATGCCTTGCACTTTCAGAAGTCCCATGCAGATGGTCTGACTGCCTGTGCAGTCTCTACTGAACTTGGCTTAGCTAGAGAAAAGAAAGTTATGAGAAAAAAGCAACATGTCAAACAAATTTGTTGCAAGGAAGTTCTCCCAGTTGTGAGTGCAGGGGAGAGGAGGGGATTTACTTATGGAATAAATCACTGTCTTGTGTTGTCTCTTTGTTTGTCTGTGGCTTTATCTATTAAATGGAGCCACTAGGAGAACTAAAATACTCCCCAGAGTAATCTAGGATGAAAACACTTTCTCTTATGTCCTAGATACTTCTAACCACCAGAAACCATTTCCTGTCTCTCAGAGACGTTTGCTATACACAGAGTGCAAGTGATGGCCCAGGACAGCCTAGCGGTGCCATCCTAAATCTCTGCTTTGTCGTGCATGATGAGTCAGAATAAATGCAATAAATTGTGTGTTGTAATGGGAAAAGCAATGAAGTAAGGTCTAAAACAAGAACAGTCTACTTTGCAAATAATAAGTCCACAGCTCTCAGTCAGCTGTGATCAGAAAGCCGTGGCAGTCCAGTGGCCAGTCTGTCCCCTCATGTGAAAGGTGCTGCAGGCTTTGGTCCAGGCCCTTGCTAGAGGCTTCTGTTAAATATAAGAAGGCTACAACCAGTGTGCCTGGAGGCAGATTAGGCAGCTTCTGTTTGCTTCCTTTATGTGCTTCAAATGGATCTGGATGAAAATGTATCATTGGAAAGTGACCTGAGGGATCTTGGCACAGGTATGAGATGGGTACAAGTGTAGTAAGTGAACTTGCTCTTCTTTTTTACCACATTGCAAGCAGAGTTAGTAGGAGTATTTCATTCAGTGACAGCAGAATCAACAATTATTCCTCTCTGAGTCAAAGTTCACATGAAATTCTTTTTACTTAGAAGACATTTTTCTGTACCTCCACCCTGATGGGATCTCAAGCCAGACTGAGAATGAAGGTCAATCTGTCCATGCCTATGCCTTATAATAAGCTCATCAAAAAAGTCAGGTTGTTAGGCTCATCAGTGAAGTCAAGATGGGAGGCAGCCTGGGCCACAGTGATCACACATTGGTGGAGTTCAGGGTCCTGAGGGATATAGGACCGGCAAGGAGTGTAATAAGAACCCTATATTTTTTGATGTCAAGATTGGAGGCAGCTTGCCCTGCAGTGATCATTCATTGGTGGAATTCCAGGTCGTGAGGGATATGGGAGAGGTGAGGGGTAGAGTAAGAACCCTAAATTTTAGGAACGCAAAGTCCCAGCTCTTCAGGGACTTTGTCAGTAGGAGCCCCTGGGAAACAGCTCTCAGGGGTAAGGGAGCAGCACAGAGCTGGCAAATGTTTAAAGATGCTTTCCATAGAGCACAGGAGCGGTCAGTCCGCAGGTGTAGAAAACCAGGCAGGGAAGGGAAGAGACCAGTGTGACTGAGACCTGCTTGTCAAACTGAAGAGCAATACGGAACTGCACAGAGAGTGCAAACAGGGACAGGGAACCTGGGAAGACTATAGGAATGCTGCCTAGGGATGGGGTCAGGAAGGTCAAGGCACAGCTGGAGCTGAACTTGGCAAGAGAGGTAACGAATAACAAGAAGGGCTTCTATAGGTACATAAATCAGAAAAGGAAGGTTATAAACCCATGTTGTTTTAGAATCCTGATAAAAGCGATTAACTTTCTAAGAGACAGAAAAAAACTCAGATTAGGCAAAAGAGAAATAAAGGGCTTTAGAAGGAAGTATTCCCTGACTACTGTGCCTTTGGCTCTCTTATTCCTCTCAAAGTGTACCACCAAACCTGTCACTAGGTCCCTTCTCCCTCCTTTCAGCAGTTCCCTCTTCTTGCAGGCTCAAATCTCCCATCTCCTCGGAGGCACTTGGGTAATTGCCCAACATGGAGCCATATCCTTCCCATGTCTCCAGCCAGCCTCCACTCAAAGCAAGAGTACACAACTGGCAATAAAGATCTAAATTGTAGAAATGTAGAATGGTTTGGGTTGGAAGGTACTTTAAAGCCCACTCAGCCACCCTGCCATGTGCAGAGACACTTCTCACTAGACCAGGCTACTCAAGACTCCATCCAACCTGGCCTTGAAATTCTATCCATCTCATGAAAAAAAAAACTTGCTCTTTTCTCACCGTTGGATTGGGCTTGCTGGTTGACCTTATGCAAATAAGCCCCTCTCTGATTGTGTCAGTGAAGGCTTTGGCTCTTTTCTGCCCTGACTGCAAGCAAGCATGGATGCTGCTGGCAGCAGGGCATTGGCATTGTGGAGCACTGCTGAGGCATCGCTGGTGTAATCAGATGGTGTCTGGGGTCTGTGCTGAGCCCCTTCAGTGCATGCTGTGACTGCTCTGCCTGGCACTGACTTATGCATGTATGGCCAGGACTGTTGCATAGGCACGGCCTGCTGTAAACTGTCAGGTGACAAGAGTTTTTCCAGAGCACCTCAGGCAAGGGTCAAATTAAGAAATTATCCTGTTTTCTGAGAATGCTTTGGACAAGCAAGAAGATTTGAAAAGGAGTGAGGAGTGTGAAAATCTGATCTGTGGTAGAGACAGAACATTTGTCTTCTCCTGCACCTGTTTCCTATACTGGCCAAAATCTTTTTGGATGAGGGGCATATTTCCACATCAGAAATTTAAAAAATCAGGGAGACACAGAGAAGGATATCTTTCTCTCTTTCCCACCCTTCCAAAGGCTCACACTGACAGCAGATTTCTCCTTATTCTGGCTTGTAAAGGAAAGACAAACAGCCTGAATATCTCTTTCAAAGCCCTGTCAGAGAACACAGGTCTGACCTACTGCCTTCCTTGCACTACCAAAACCTGCAGGTCTCCACAGCCTCATTTAAGAAATACGAAGCTGTGACCATGTTTATTCATCAGCAGCTGTGTGGGATTTATTTTTTCCTTTTCCTGCTCTGACACCATGTTGATGCATGCACATGCACAGACACACAGACACACACACTATTGGCAGGCTGAAAAACATGTAGGCAACAGTGAGCATTTCATGTAATACTTTTATAGGATTAAATATTTGAACAGTTCCATTAATCTTGCAGTTAGCTGAACCAAACTGCATTATCCTCACCAGTGACAGCTGGAGGAACAAGTGCCCAACAACACTGCAAATGTTTACCCTCCCTTCCCACTTTGGAGTCCCTTGCAATCCAGTCTGGGGAGCCTTTTACAGAGTCAGCATCCCTCACTGGGTACTGCTCTGCCCTCAACATCATTTGCAAATTGCTTATTGAAAGAGATCCCCTCTTATTACTTCCCTTCCTTTGCCTTCCAGTGGGCAAGAAAGCAGGCTGCAATCTGATTAGCAAACTGTGCAGAGCATGAAACAGGAGAGGGAGTGCAAGCAAATGGTCCAGGCAGAGGGGATTCAGCTCCCCACCTACCCCTTCTGCATGTCTATCTGCTTCCAAATGGGGTGTAAATCAGTGTTTCCTTGGATTACGGTGTTGAAATGCCAGTCGTGTCTCCCAATCCATTTCTTACCCCAGCCTGCTCTTGCCCATCTTCCCCACCAGGGCGGTTGTGGTTCCACATTCAGCTAAGAGATACTGAGTGCTGCGATCATTTTCATGGCTTGAGGTCCTTGTTGAGATCCATTCAATACACTTTGCCTTTCCCTGATTCCTCTGCAGTCTCTGTCATGTACAGGAGAGACAGCACTGAATATAAGAGGTGGTTCCAATTTCACAGTCATACTCTATCCTATTGCAGGACAAGGGCAGGGTGTCTCTACTGAAATGAATGATGTATGAATAAAACAAAGTTGACATAGGTGAGAAGAGGAGAATCAGGCTTAAGGTTTTGTGCAAAGTAGAGTCATCTGGCAGTTTCTGCAGGCTGCATAATGAGCCTTCTCAATGTAAAAATAATGTGGTTTCTTGTGATTCTGGAACGCCTCCTCATTGAAACTGTGCCTTTCTTTAAAAAGTGACATATGGGAATGTGCATATTGCATCATCTTAAAATGCAGAGAAAAATTGCAAGCACCAGCTCACATTGCTAGATACAGCAAACACTATTGGCATCCCTAATATGAAAGTTTTTAATTTGATAGTTTATATTCTATTAGCATCCTTCATCTATCAAACCTGAAGTGCATAAATGTAGCATGGCTACAGTACTTTGAATTTGCAAAGACTGTGCTGTGAGGTGCAAAAGAAACTATTTATTGAGGCTCTAAAAAGCCATTTTCAACATGATTTTGTATTTGTAAAACTAAAAAGGAGACTGGAAGTGAATGGGCTGTTCCGATATTATGAGAAACCATTACAGAGTTACATTTCACAGACGCACCACAAACATCCCTCTATTTACCTACTGACCAAATGATTACATTATCTAATGATCCATCTAGTCTGTTATTGTGCTGCTCCCAAAAATATCATTGGCACTTGTTTAAGAGGCAAAGAAGAAAATAGTGCCCATAAACATATTTTCTGTGGAGGGAAACTGGTTCCTGATGTTTCAGACTGTGATAAGCACATGATCAAACATTCTTATCCCTGGTTTGTTGAATCCTCTAATCAAAATTTCCACATAGTTAGAGGTTTTAAAAAAAATAGTTTCCAAAATAGGCAATCCCATAAAAGAGATTGAGTTTTTAGCTGCCAGATGTTGAGTGCTCTCTGAAAACAAGGCTTCTTTTGAAAGAGGGCAGGAAAATCCTACTGCCCTAAATTACTGCATGTTTTGGGAAATATTGGCTTCTGGTTTTGGAGAAGATTAACGACCTTTTGGGATAAGCAATAAATGTCACATCTCCTTTCATTTGTGTACAGAAATCAATTGATTCAGACTCCCATTGCAGGTAATTTAAAGGATTACACATAAGGTAAGTAGTCCCTGTTACCTGTTTGATATTATACATAGTAGGGGGCATTCTACTGGCCCGTTTAACACTAGTCGGTAACACAAGCACAAGTAGTGGCTGAATGAAATTAAAGACAGAATCCCTAACACAACTATTTGTCTTGGTAGCATACAGTTGTCCAGTGATACTGTGATGCAAAAAGCCACTCAGGCAAGGTCAGACTTTGATAAAGGACATATACTCTGTGGCTACTTGAGCTGCACAAGGTAAAGTAGAAGTAATCACACACGATTCAAGATAAAAACCTTTTTCCATAGAGCTCCCAGCCCTTTCTTCCTCTGCTTTGTGTACAGCAAGCATTACACCAAGACTGACCTGTCATTAGACGATGCTTGGACCATTTCCTGGCTTAGCTACATAATAGCTTCTCTTTGAGGGGAGAGATTTCATCTGTGGTGCTGTGGATAGCATGATGCTCTCCAACTCTTATGTGCCCTCAGTAGGAAATTGAATTAATTTAGCACTGGGATAGCAAGTGCAGTATGGGGAGGGATCGTTCAATCATTGCTTGACTACTCCAAACAATTGCTCTGTAGTCCAAACTGATGTGAAGAAGTAATACCTTAAATCCTCTCACAATTTGGTGTTCCTGGCTCACAGGGGTGGTACCTGTGAAGATATTCACACTCTGGTGAGCTCACGCGAACTCAGCCTGCTTGGTAAACTTGAGATGATAAAGTAGGTGAACTCAGTCTTGCTGCCTCCTGACACTAATAGGGGACCAGACTTCTCCCCGAGGCATCACAAAATGTGAAGCTCCAAAAATTGACTGGGAAGCAGGAGGCTGCTCTAAGCACTTGAGAAAGTGCTTGACTCTAAGTCAAGATTTTGGGATGCTCCAGGTGGCAGATCTTTCTGTAGTGCACTTTACTACACAATATTTCAGGGTTCATTCTATACCCAAGCCTCATGTCTGCAGAAGGAGCTATGGAAAACTCTGGATCAAGTATTCATGATACCTAGGGCCAGGTGAGGGGGCTGGGATTTGCACTAGCCCTGTGTCTTTCATTTGGTTAGAACAGAACACCACCCTGCATGTGAGAATCCTTACATGGGAAGTAGGCAGTTGAGCCAAACGCAGTCTGTGAGTCAGAGGGGGGATTTGTTCATACCTTCTGCGTCTTCACCCCTGCCCAGTGTAAACAAGCAAAAAAAATGCACCAAAAAAAACCCTACCTACGAGAGAAACTTAGCCATTGTGATTAGCAGAAATTCTGCAAGAAACAACAAAAATGACAGCACACAAATCCCAAAGTTGTTGTTTCAGGCAGCACTACAGATGCAAGCACAGAGAGCAGATGCTTTGAGACCAGTTGGGAAGGACTGAAGTCAAACAAAAGCTGTTGCATTATGCTGGTTCAGAGCCACCAGATAGAGCTGAACACCTTGAATTGTGAGACCTATAGACCTTCCTAGCAACTTTCAGGAAACACCTACATGTGCAAAGAGGCTGAATCCCTCACTACTCAAGTTGACACCCTCACATCAAACGTACTCACAGATCCCTAAAGGAAGCTCCGCCTGAACTAAGGATGACAGGACATCTGTCAAGAGCCAGGTGTTCAAAGTAAACTCATTCATAGTTGCATCCTTTTGGAATGGGATTTCAGCCCCTTGTGCAGGGATTTGAAGACTGTTTTGGGGAATAATTAAATGCTTTGCTCACCATTTCTTCTTCACAATATGGCAATTCTGGTATTGTTCACATCTGGAGCGAAACACTGCAACGTCCTCACCTCCCCCAGAAGTCTCTCCTTCCAGTCTTATCCCTGGAGGTTTCATATGCAACACCCAGCTATGTTCAATACTGCAGTTTGTTTTCACAACTTCAGTCTGTTTGCATCTCTGCAGTGTTTGTATTTAGTGAAATACTTTCATCTAATGCGATATGTGGATTCTATTCTTCTGGCACCTCTTCCATACAACGTGCCCCCTTGGATTTGCTTTTTTCCTGCAGTGCTGTGGCATGAATGAAGATAGTTTTAGACAAGAGTCTGCTTCTGGAGGAGGCAGGTCGTGGTGTTTTATCTAGCAGCTTCAACTCACTTTTTTATCTCACCAGTGGACTTCAGAGATAAATTGCCTCTGCTGTTTCCTTCATGTTGTCCTCAAAATGGCACTGAAGTAATCTACCTTTGCCCTTGGAAATTCAATTTTTGGAAAATATAGGTCTGTAAAAACTTACTCTACTTGTATTGTCTTAAGCATCATCTGAATATACTTGTATTGTTTTCTTTAACATCTTCTTGAATGCTGTGGCTCCTGACGGGTTGACTGTGCTGCTGCAGAGGAGGGGGAGGAGGTGCAGCAGCAGGTGCTGCCCCGTCCCCCGCATCTTTCCCCACCTGACAGTGCAAGTGGACCCTAAATGTTCAGGCAGAGGTTATTCTGGCAAGAGTCTGTTGAACTGTCAGTGACCCTGGGGCCACCAGCCCCAATTCCAGAACCTTCCCAAAGGAGCTTCTGGGCATCTACCAATGCAAGAACTTTGGTAGCAAGACTACTCCTCATATGTTAAGGGGGCAGGGCCTTCCCTTATAAATAGAAGCCCTCCAAGAAGGCAGGGGTATGCACCCACTAACCATGGACCCTGCCTGAAGATGTGCTGCAGAAGAACTACAGGATCATGTGCTTCTGAAGACCACCTTTTTCAGAGACCCATCGAGTGTTGAGTATTTTTCTCTTCCCCCCTCTGCTACTCTTATTCCTCCCTCTCTTAATTTCTTCTCTTTTCCATGGCACTAAGGTGCATCGAATCAGATCCAAATTGTGTTGTTTTGTCCTACTGCCTTAAGCAGGATCAGACTGTGATCTGAACAGACTGGGATCTGGTTTTGCAAGTTTTGGGAAGTTGTAACTCCTAGTGCATTCTAGTATTTGATTTGTTATTTTGGCTGTGCCCAAAATAAATACTGTTTTGAATTTGCCCTGGGAGATTTGTTGGTCTCCAACTTGCTGCGCAGATGCCAAAAGACCCTTCCCTTTCTGACTGTGCAGGTGAGGGGGTGGGCCTGGAGGCGGAAGTGGGACCTGACAAAGTGCTCCAATACAGTGCACTGGGGTGTGGTTGGGGTGCGTCAGGCTGAAAGAGGAGTCTTCACAACACTTATGTATAAAGAGAAAATGCATTGGTGGAAGGAGATAGTTAGCACCTTTCAAGCCCAACTACCTCCTACAGAACTTTGTTCCTCCTGTATTGGTGCAGTTGCACTCTAATTCTTTCGCCTGGGCCTGAGCCCAGAAACAGGCCAGCAGAATTAGGTGACACTTTTGTAGACATCCATCTTTAAACAAGGCTGCAGAGCCAAATCACAGCTTCAGTACTCCCTGCTAGGCATATCTCATGAAGAGCAAAGCATGCAGCTCGGGGCTGGCATCAGCCCACGTCTCTCCTGGGTGGTGGTAGCAGGCTATATGAGACACTGCTCCTCTTTCAAAGTACAAGAGTGTTCCCACATATGGGTTTTGGGGTCCTGCAGGCTGGTACTAGAATTCCACACCTTTGCTGGCTGCTACTTCTGAAAAAATCAACTGCTTTATTTCATGCAAAGAGAAAAGGGCAAGCTGACTCAAGACCAAACTGGGATGTGAAGCAAGAGTCAATCACTCTCAGTTTTAAAAGAAGTTAATAGAACTGGCCCAAAATCACAACACCCGATCTACCTGTTGCTGCATTAAATACCCAAAGAACTGTGGCTATTGTATGACTGAAGATACAGTGACACAGACACATTCAACTAACTAACTATAACTGTATGTGTACATATATGCACTACATACCTTTGAATTCATACATATATACGCACTAATGTATATGAACTGCATTTTTATAGAAATTTGTTATAATGCAGTGAAGCAGTGAGCTTTTTTTACTGAAATCAGCATACGTGAATTTTTCAGAGCAGCAAAACAAAAGAACAAAACCTGTAACTGCTCTCTGCCCAAGAGTGGTTTCTAATTACAGTCATTGTTATAGATCACCACTGCTGAGGGATGCAAAAGAGAAAAGCTGAAAGATGACGGCAAAATTGCCAGCAGCTTTCAAAGCAACCTGTGGACTGCTAACGCAGAATTTGGAAAGCTTTAGTACTGAAAGCCTCAGAGCACAAGAGACAAACAGAATAAGGGAAGGGAGGAGAATGCACTGGCTTGTGACACAGTTGTTGACAGGAGCTCAAAATGAAAACTTTTCAGCTACATTTAGTCATTAACTAACAAACAAGTGAATAACCTGAAATGTGAGCCACTAGCAGACCTATGAATAGTTATAAAGATTTTTGTGAAGGGAAGGAAATGAATAATCAGGAAAATATATTTGATATTTATTCAATAGTTTGCTGAAACATTCACACCATGAACCACAACAGACCAGATCTCAACTATTTCAAAATAAGTCTCAGTTTCAGTGCACACAGTGAATTGTAGAACCAGAATCCAGCCAGATCATTGAGCCTTTTTTATCATTCTTTTATACTGATTTTATGTTGTATGTGCTCTGCAGAGTTATTGCAGTGGAGTGGAATGGAGAATGAGTCTTAGTACATTAGATATTTACAGGAGATGTTAGATTCAATGTTAGCTAATAATTAAATAAGAATTCCGATACAGACCAGTAATACCATCCCAGAGTCAAATTGCAACTAGTAAGAGTTGTTTCTTTCTATTGTAAATTAACCTTTGATTAGCATTTATTTTCTAAAGAAAACTTTCCAAAGCTGTCTCTTGGTGTCAAAGTTATTACGAAAGCATGGTAGTTTTCAATCATCTAAAGCATCTCAACAGAGTTGAACACAGATGGATATAAACTGCATGGAGATAGGCACCCAGAGAAACAATGGCTTTAGGTAGAATCCTGCCCTAAGCAAGATGGGACACCTCAAGCTTAGGAAGGGCAAAAGAAGAGAAAAGAATATGCAGGTGATGGCAGTGCCCAGAACATAGCAGAGAGAGAAAAGTGATTAATGGTTTCAGCAACAGCCTGTATATAGGCAACCAAGAGATGAAAAAAATTGTAGAACCTCAGAAGTGGAGCTTTAGTCTTTTTTCTACCATCCTTTAATTGGTAGGATTTATCTTCCCTAGTGTCCGCCATTTAAAAGTTAATGAGATCATCTAGGCTTGTGCAGACAGAGAACAACCCCGTATAGCATGCATGGATGGGCTTGCTTCCTGAAGTCATATTTTTCTGTCTCAAGCAGGTTGTTCGGGGAGCTGCCTAACTACTAAATGGCTGATGTAAAGAGACCTGATTACCACCCTTAATGACTCTTAATTTTAACTGGAGATGTACATGGATTCCTCCAAAGGAATTTGAATTTTGAGACATTCTGCAGGGGAAAGGCAGACAAAACATGGGTAAAACATACAAGAAGTCTCAAGAAGAGACATGGCATTAGACTTACCCCAGACCTGGTGAGAGCCTGAGGTTTAAACTTACAGTAGGTCTTTAAGTTAAACATTGTATGTGGTTCTATCTCATTAGTAGTGATGAAATATTAGGATGAAAATATTGCACTGAAAGCTGAGTCTCTGCCTCATCAAGAGTGTCAGAACAGGGCCAAAAATGAAACCCAGAAATTGTGGTTGTTTTTTCCACACCAGCTTCTAACAGTCATAGCGTGTTCAAGCTCAGGTGGGGACTGGTGACTCTATTCAAAGGTTTTTATTTAGGTCAAATCTGTCTATCAGTGGATCTACCAAACAGAAGTGAATCTCTTAAAGAACATGATGAAAAGCAAATGCAATGGGAAAACCCTTGTATCAATGGAAGCTCCTTCACTGAGTTCTGCAATCATGCACACAATTTGCCCCCAGGATCAACCACCATATATGCTGAGCTGCAAAATCAATGGCTAAAGATACAACAAAGACACTATAGGAACTCTAACATGAAATAAGGGGATAGAAAATTAAGAAGAACCTAAAAGAAATCAAGAGCTGAGATTGATACTGTTGAAATACTTTTTTCATCAAAAAAATCAGATTATTAAACTGTTTCCACCCAAGATAGAATTTCTGTCTTCTACAGAATATTGTGTTTTTCTGAAAAAAAAAAAAAGACAAGACCAGGCTGGAATTTTCTACAAGGAAATCTCTAGCTGGGTAAGGGGAAGAGCCTTTTTATGTCGAGGAGGGGTAGCAGTGGAGTGTGCTAGCTGGGGAAGATGACTATCTGACTTCTGCAGGCTGCCCTGGCAGTACAGAAGACAAATAGATACCTCTTCAAATGTCTTACTGAAAGGAAACCAGACCGCATTACGAGCCTCCAGCAACTTGTTTTCACTACTATTTTTAAAATTAATACATTGCTATGGTCTCTTCTACTTCATATATCATGTCAAGGACTTTTCACATTACCTAGAAATAGCATGTAATATTATGTTTTCATAAAAATAAACTGAATAACTTGCCGGTTAAACAATGTCTGTGTAACTCCCTGGCACTCAGATTTTTGCAGAAAGTAACCTATATAGTTGGGAACCAGCATGATTTTGGAAATCGTTGGTACAATTGCTATAAAGCATGTTACATGTTTCAGGTGTTAGGGAGCAATTCTTCCTCTCTGGCCTTTGTGATATGTGATTGAGGACTTCATGCAGATACAGGGAAGCTAAATCTATCTTTCTACTCTCAGTGTGTTGGTGCAGTGATTTTTTGTTGGATCCATCGGCTCAAATCTTTGCTAACGTCCCTCACTGACACCAGAGGTGTCAAAGAGTGCATTACTTCAGGTAGCATCAGAGTGCTCTCTGCACAGTGACTAAAGTCTCCCTTGGATATAGATTGCCAAATCCCTCAATGTTTTTGACATCTCCTCCACCTATAGTCCTTCTCTAAGGACAGTTTGTACCATCTGGCCTTGAACTAAGATACCTCCTTGAAAACCTGCCAATTCCCAACCAGCTCCCTGTGAAAGTGCCATTTTTTGTTATGATAATTTCATTGCTCTAACCAGCTGCAATGTTACTCCTCTTAAACTATAACAGAGTTCTTCCCATTTCATCCAGGATGCGCCATAGAATCACAGAATCATAGAATTACCAGAGCTGGAAGGGCCCCAAAAGTATCAGTCTAGTCCAACTCCTTTCTCTACATAGGACGTTCCCAACATTCACACCATATGACTGAGGGCATTGTCCAAATGCTTCTTGAATGCTGGCAGGCTCAGTGCTGTGACAGCTTTCCTGCGGAGCCTGTTCCAGTGCTCCACCACCCTCTGGGTGAAGAACCTTTTCCTAATATACAATCTAAACCTTGCCTGGCACATCTTCCTGCCATTACCTCTAGTCCTATCATAGGTTGCAAGATGCTGGTATGTTGGAATTCTCTTCATTTTTGTCTTTATGGAGCTGGATAGGAGAACCTAAAATAATACACTGAAGTTTTTGCAATTTGGGTTCCTTAAATCTCATGCATTCAGGTGTTCTTTGTTATATGTACTGACTTCTAGGCTCACTTCAGTGATGATAGAAATAAAGACAAAGTGAAGTGGTAGATGAACATATAAAAGAATATTGTTGATACAACCAACTTTTACACTCAGGGTCACCATTGTAAAATGACACACATTTTTTGCCAATATTGTTTGCACAATATCACAAACTAGTGATTATCTGGTTGAAGTATCATTTCACTTCCTATGTGTAATAACTTGGAGTAGATTGAATAGCTGATTCCCAACATTTCTCTGTATGTATAACAGCTGAGATGCATTCACTGTCTCTGGTCTGGTTTCTCTTCACAATTGTGTGTATCTTGAGGTGCTTAGAAGATTAATGGCAACATTTTGGAAGACTTTCTCTGTCCATTCCCTTATTGCTTTTCAGAACAGGAACAAACAGGCTGCAATTAGTAAAGACTGAGCGTCTTCCCAGCCTCATGTTGAACCACTGGACACAGACACAATTTCTGGTAAAAAAAATTCTTTATTTCCTGACCTCACAGGTCTGATGTAAGCAAAGGTATGAAGGTTTAACCTCTGGTACCATGACATTCCTCACTGTTAATTATTCTGCTTTATAACCTGTTTGAGTGAAATCTGCATTTATGCTTGAGCTGATAAAGGTTCTTTTTGTGCTGCCTGTGAAATTTGGATAATTTTATCTGAGAAGATATGATGGTTTATCCAGGCCTTGGCTTTTCTAGATATCTCCAGGATTATTTTACTCTGTAGAGGACTCGGGGGTTGTGCTGGTAGAGGAGGCAGAGAGGGCTGCTGGGGAAGGACTCATGCTCTGGTCAAGGAGAAACTTCCTAATTCCTCTCTACCACACCAGATGTGCACTGTCTACATTTCCCCTTGTCCCTATTCTTCAGAGCACATCTGGAAGGCAAGGAGGTAGTTACAGCCTGAGAAAAGCATAGAAGATCCTGCCCTCTGGCAATCCTGGTCGGCTGCTGCAAAATCCTTACCACAGCAGGAACATGTCCCAGTTCATCCAGGGCATGCATTACCATTATGTCGGGTACTTCATTTTGGACAAAACAATCCCATGCAGAGCTACAGACTGGGGACAGAGTGGCTGGAGAGTAGTCAGGCAGAAAAGGACCTGGGAGTGCTGGTGGACAGGAAGCTCAACATGAGCCAGCAGTGTGCCCAGGTGGCCAAGAAGGCCAATGGCATCCTGGCCTGCATCAGGAATAGTGTAGTGAGCAGGACCAGAGAAGTTATTGTCCCCCGGTACTCGGCACTAGTCAGGCCTCACCTTGAATATTGTGTTCAGTTCTGGGCCCCCCAGTTTGGGAAAGATGTTAGGATACTGGAATGTGTTCAGAGGAGGGCAACGAAGATGGTGAAGGGGCTGGAGCACAAGCCCTATGAGGAGCGACTGAGGGAGTTGGGGCTGTTTAGTCTGAAGAAGAGGAGGCTCAGGGGAGACCTCATTGCTCTCTACAACTACCTAAAAGGAGGTTGTAGTCGGGCAGGGGTTGGTCTCTTCTCTCAGGTGACCAGTGGCAGAACCAGAGGGCATGGACTTAAGCTTCGTCAGGGAAAGTTTAGACTTGATATGAGGAAAAAATTCTTCACTGAAAGGGTGATTGGCCATTGGAATGGGCTGCCCAGGGAGGTGGTGGAGTCACCGAACCTGGAGGTGTTTAAAGGGAGACTGGATGAGGCACTGAGTGCCATGGTTTAGATGATGGTTGGTGTTAGTGTCGGTGTTAGTGTTAGGTTATAGGTTGGACTTGATGATCTCAGAGGTCCTTTCCAGCCTTGTGATACTGTGATACTGTGATTACAGTGGAAGGGACAGCAATGTACATCAGAGGGACAGTAAAAATGATGTACAGATACAAGAGAGGCCACGATAGTAAGACAAGTAATAGCTTTTATTGGGCTTGTCTATTTGGTTAGTAAAAATGGATAAACTACCAGGTTTTAATCAACCACAAATGAAATAACTGCATAAGCCATTATGTCGTGGCACTTTGCCACTTTGCCATCCAGCATTTTTCTGATAATTTTGCGTTATAGATCTGAAGATCTACCAGCTTTATAAAAAGAAAAAATACACTTAGGGAAAACCTCCTACTGGGATACCTTTCAGTAACGGGGCTTGCATTGCTCAGGGTAGCTAACAACTGATTCTGCAATTTGCTGCGTTTAATTTTCCCAGCCTAGTAATACATAATCAATAAAATCCTGCAGTCCCATAGACAAAAAATGCAGATAATGTAACTATCTAGGCCTGTGGAATTTACTTTTAACTATGGATTTCATTATCTTGTAAGTTCCTTACTTACTGATACACTAGGGATAACTCTGGATTGATCTGTCCCCAGTTCTTAGAATTTGGCAAGAAGAGTTTTGACACTAAGAAATTATCAGTTTTATAATGCACTTTGCTGTTGAAATCATGTACTGGACTTTAGCTGTGTTTAACGTATACACTTTATTCTTGTGTCTATTTTTGAAGGCAGGGCTCAGGTGTGCTAATCTATATGATGGTGAATTTTGATATTCTTCTGGAAATCAGTAATTTATACTTCTCTCCTGTCATTTTTTTCCCCTGTTTGTAACCTTGTTTAAATATATTTAAGACATTTTAATGCATGTACAATTTTTTTTTACAAGATTCTTCCTGAATAAGATACTGTTTGGTTAATTACAATTTATGCACTTTGGCTTTAGCAAGAGAAATAACAGTAACATCAAGATAAGGCAAATATTAAATGGCGTGCTCCTATTATAGCAAGTAGTCTTGTATATGTTAACCTAACACAGCTAATCAAACTGACATAAAATTCAGATAACAAACACAAGGCTAACATATTATCAAGAGAATAAAAGGTATTAATTTATTTCAAAACATGCAAAGTAAGATGCACGGTATTATTAAATAATTAAAAATCATAACTTCCCTGTGGAATGAGTGTTACTGTTACAGAGAGAGATCAGGTTCCCAATAAACAGACGTATAAAAAGGGTGAGGTTTTCAGCCTGAATTGGTTAGATTTGCACTTAAAGAGTAAGTTATTTAAAAATATTGATGCGAAGTGTTCCAAATGAAAGCAGTGAATAGCTGAATAAAACCCTAAAACATTTTCTCAAGGAGTGTGAGAAGCAGCCTGATCTCAGAAGCTATGAGACAAAATCAGATCCAGTGTGACCTGCTTTTCAGAAAAAGTAACCACTCAACGTGGATACCTAAGTAGGGATATAGGTTCTGCATATAGATATCTTCATTAAGAAGTTGAGTTTTAAATTCTGTTTTTCTCCTCTCAGTGAAGTTCTTTTACTGAAGACCTGGACTTTTATCAATTATCTATATGGTGTGTAAAAAACCTATGTGTCCTGTTCAGCCATCACTGTGTCTGGTGAAAGCTATTATTTAGTTCTGAATAATACATTTGTTTTTATCTTGGTCTTTAAATGAAACATTTTGGAACGTAAAGTAGAAGACAGTGACACTTGACTTTCATAGCCATAGCACAGAGGATGCCTGATCTAACTCCAGAAGATGCTCAAACTTTGTGCATTTAAAGTATAACCAGTGTGAATTTCACAGCACAGGTAACAGAAAGATACGTTACTGTTAAGATAGAAATTATTCTGTATTTAAAACATTTTTTTGCTCTTTTCAATATTAAGTAATGAACTTATATTCTCTCTTTCTTACTCTGTTGTAAAGACAGAGTAACTCAACAAAAACAAACCTACAATCTTGGGCAAATCCTCAATATTTTCAGACACATGGTCATTGAAACCAAAAGGGTTAATAGAATGTGGAGAACATGTCCTTCACCAGGCAAGAAGTGCTGACCTAATATTTATGCTTTCTGCCTAAAACAGGCTTCTGTTCTTCCATACCTGCCAAATAAAAATTTATTTTACACTCATCTCACTATATAATATGCAAACAAGTTGGTTTGCTAGTCTAAGTTTGTAAATTCAGTGAGGTATAACACAATGAAGGCAACTGTAGCTTGTTTGTCTTAGAGAGGAGATATGTAAATTGCCAGTCATCTTCAATATTTTAGTCTCATATGATGTTATGATGAAAGCTGAATAAACTGCCGTCAATTGTGGCCTTGCCTTCTGCACTGATGATCTAGAATTAAGACTTTGCTGGAAATTATTTAGTGGACTTCACTGTCTTATGGAAGAAGCTTATCACATGGATATTATTAATACTTGGTTAAAAAGAATGTGGTGTTAGTTTAAAAGAAAAAAAGCAATTTCTCTGGCAGGAAGCAAACAAGTTCAAAAGCTCCTGCCCCCCTTTGCAGTGAAATAAATATGACAAGCTTACTCTGAACAAAAAAGACAGAGACATTAGTGAGACAACAACCATTAAGCTATTAATAGTTTTCCATTTTTATTGGCTCTGGTTTTACACAAAACAACACAACTCATTACTTCTTTCTTGATATACCTCAAGTTGGATCATGAAATGCTTTTCAATGTTAAATAATACAATGTAGTAGACACTACAAATTACAGGAAATGGCAGTGTGAAGGATGTTGGATGGTGAATAATTTACGAAGACTACAACAGTGCAAGGCAGGAGGCAGTGCTGGAGTGAAAAAAAAGAAGAGGAGAAAAGTTTTCACAGGAGATCGGAAGGGTTAATGGAAGACACAGTCCCAGGAAGCTATTTCAGAAGGCTTAAAAGAAATTCTAGACCAGAAATGGTCCCATACAGAACAGAAATTGTGACTGAGGCGTAGTCTAATTAGTGGTTCAAAACAGTCCAGGAAGTTTTGAAACAAGATGACCTTTGGAACAAAAACATTAGCGTTAGTGGGGAATTTGATGCTCTTCTCCCTGTGCCTCCAGGGAGGGCCCGAGAGGAAAGTATCATGCTTCTCTAGACCTAATAGGACTGATCACTCCCTTCAGCCTTGGTTGAGGGTTTTACAGCCATAATATACATCGTGAGGAACGTGGTTGTATTTTGCCATTGATAAGTTTAAGCTACCCTGAGCTCCAGAGCTGCTCCCATGATAGAGGCACAGGAACACTTCTGGGTGAGTAATGAGCTATTACAGACAGCTGATGCCCAGGCCTCTTGAATGTGAAGCAGGGGACTACCATAATATGTTTACTACCACCACCAGAGGAGCAATCTATGATGCCATTGAGAGGTGTAATCAGCAATGAATGATTAATTAATGGATTTTAAATGGACTGAGTTCGGTATGTGGTGGTGAGGATGTGAATGAAACAATCATTAAAAAATTCATGTGTTCTTGGTCATAGAACTGATAAATACTCCAAAGTGCTCTTCGATTACAAAGTGGCAGGCAGTTCACTTGCACACCACCTTTCTGTTTTTAATCACCAATAAATAATAGCTGTGCCTATATTTCTCAGGCTCCCTGAAAGCACTTATCTGCCATTTAGCTCTTGCAGACATACTGCTGGAGTATATTTGCCTGAGTGTTTGGAGACACTGGTTTAAATGCCTAAGATGTAGCCTCAGCTCTGCTCACCTCTCCCTCCCTTCTCTAGCTTAGCATCTCCAGCTCTTACAATGTCAGTCAACAGAGCACAAACCAGGAATTAGGAGATTTAGCTCTTCTGCCATTTACCTGATCTCTGGTCTTCAACAGATCAGAGAGACATATACTTAAGAGTTACTCCATTGCTAAAATGGAGGAAACGATGTAATCACCCACCTGCATAGAACACTTTGATGTCTAAGGATGAAAAGTGTTATCATTAATTTCTGTTTTGGAGAGCTTTGCAGGCCTGAGGAGCTTGATTTGTGCAGCAGAACATTAAATTCTGTTTTTCTATAAAGTAAAAGGGAAGAGGAAGTTTAGACAGTTGATTCAATTTGGGCCCCCCGGCACAGCAGTTGCAATTTTGCATCAACAGAGAGTTATACCTACCTCACTGAAATGACAGCAGGGGCATAGATTAGCAGCTAGGGCCATTATTTTCAGGTAAAGATTGATAGTGAAACTTCTTTTAATACCAGTACTTGAAATTCACTGTGCACGCTAAGGAGAAGGTGAGATAATTTCTCAGTAAAGAAATTGCTTCTGCAAGGAAGAAGGTTAGTTCCTGCAAGCTAATGCCAACTGGGTTCATCAGAGGATGAGAACAGAGCCACTGCTTGTCCAGAGTTTGGGAATCCTTTGCTCAGTGTAGCTTGCACTAAGTTGATTGTCAGAGCAGTAATGCTGGAGGCAAGGACTGAACACAAACTTCCCCAGAGTAGGGAACTGAATCCCTCTCTCCAAGACAGTAAAAAAATGCTTGAGCTGTCAGATACCAGGGTGTTCTGGGGCAGAGCTCTCTGCCCCTCCAGTGCAATCTATTCTGCTTCTGCATGACTTGATTATACATTCCCTGTCCCAATGTAACTCTACAGGGCATGTACACTTAAAGGAAGAAAGGCAGTTTCCAGTCACTTCTCAGAGAGGGGCTTATGAAATAAAGTTACAAGTATAAGAGAATTCAGGTCAGTTCAGGTTGGGAAATTGGAAAACAGAGGTGTGCCTCAATGCAGGCTGAAAACGAATGTGAGGTCTTTGAGAGTGGAATGGAGGCCTCACTTTCTTCTACCCAATTGCTCTTGTGATAAAATTCTGAGCTACCTAGCTGTGTTGATACTCTCTGTAGGATTGTTAGGCATTTTATTCGGGCTCTGGAGCCCTTCCAGCAACAGGGAACTTAATCCCTCTGTGGGGGTGTACTCCTAAACTTGAGCAACGATGCACATCTGTCACTGCTTCTACAAAGTATACTGTTTTCCTTATTTTCTGTTCATCACTTTACCAATGGATTTTTTTCTCCCTAATTTGACATCTGAGGTGAGAAAATTTTTCACCAAGCCTCACTCTATTCCACATATTTCTGTTTGTTCTGAACAACCAGCAGTTTCCAAGACTTCTGGGCAAAGAGAAAAACTTTTACTGCAGCAAATCTTAGGGTAAAAATAGACATAGACACACAAAGAGCAGCAGCAGCAAAAGGCTACGAGCAATAGCTTGGGGCATTTTATGAGTTTTCTGCTGAAAGTACTCATGCCTAGCTGAAACACAACATCGTGCTCCAGCAGAGTCCCTGCTTTTGCGATACAGTTAAATAAATACTGTATATCACAAAGGAAACCATCCTTATAGGATTCAGTTTTGTAGATGGAAGCAATTTCTCACTCCTTCACAGACAAAAGCAGGATACTTTTTCCCCAGGTGAACTCTACTGCATACACTGAGGCACACCAAGGTTCAAGAAACCCCAGTGAAGACAGCTGGACTTCTCTTCCTACATGTGTGTCTAGGGGTTTCTTACAGCCTCTCTCTTGTGCCTCCACAGCTGATGTATGTTTTTAAACATATTGGAAGTCACCCACATAAAGCTAGGGCCCCCTAAACTGGCAAGTAATACATGAGTGGGCCTTTCTGCTTGCTGGAGTGCAGATCCGAATGAAAGCTGTTAGGTGTTTTCTGAAAACTCTGGCATCTGCTGCATACAGGTACAGAGATACTCACTGGATGGCTTTTTAGTGTATTTTAAAGAGAAAATAAAAGGTGTGGTGGAAGAAAAGACTAATAACAAATTCATTTCAAGCTATGCACTCCCAAAAAATCAGAACACTACTAAAGTCAATTAAATCCCCATCTAGCCACAGGAGCCTGACTACAGCAAATAGTCTGAAGCAGGTTGTTCCCCTTCAGCTACAGCCATGGCGCATTTCCATCCCTTCTCCTTGAAGGGCAAAACACTGAGCAGAGCATTGGGTGGGTACAGGAGTACCTTGAAAAGGCTTTCAGAGACATATGAAGTGAAAGCAAGAGGAGTTCCGTAGTCTTCAGGTGGCAGACAAAGAATGAGGTGTTTTTGTCTCTGACAAGAAAAGGGTGAATTTTTAGAAGTTTTGCCTTGATGTCAACATTTGCACTTTGGGAAATTGTCTCGAAACTAGTAGTAGGCTTAGCCCAGACCTTTGGGCTATTGGACATTTTTTACAGCTCTTGAAACCATGCCCAGGCGGCCAAGAGGACTGAGTTGCTTGCACAGTTATTCGTAAGAAGTTTCAAGCATGTGGTTCTGGGGCCTTTGGTTCTGCAGGTTTGAGCCCGATTTACCTATCATCTTCTTTAAATGCATAAGAAAACTTGGTTCTCCCATAAAAAAAAAAAAACAGTGTTTTTTTGGTACCAAAATGATTTCTGAAAATGCAATTAAAACTTATGAAAACACTGAAAAGAACATTTAAATCAGGCCATTTTATCATGAGCAGAATTTCAAAAGGTTTAGCAGAAGGTATTTGGTGTTGGCTTGTTTCTAATGCCAATACATCGAGCAGACCCTACTCGTAGGGAATTCTGCTACTTCCCAGGAGCCCGGGTTAGGGAAGTCAGTAGGAAAATCCTCAGTTTGGTACTGTTCTCAGACTGCACCCATTACTCCTCTTCCACATGGGAAGTGACGAAACTGCAGTATGTAGCCCAGGGGCAACCAAAAGAGACTTCATGGCCTTGGGACGGCTAGTGAGGGAATCTGATGCCCAGGTGATTTTTTTCCTCCCTCATTCCAGTTGGGGGCAGTGACATTGGAAGGAACAGATGGGCCCCATGGCTGGTGTCACTGCAACAGCTTTGGGTTTTTTGACAATGGGATGGCCTACGCAGAACCAGGCATTACAAATATTAAATGGGAGCCACCTTTCTCAAAGAGGTAGGAAGGTCTTAGCTCAGGAACTTGCAGGGCTCGTTGTCAGGGCTTTAAACCAGATGTGAAAAAGGGAGGGGGAGAATATCAGGTTTGTTTATGACAAGCTGTTGGTTGACACATTATGGTAACAGGCACTGGGTGCCGATATGGGCCTTTCACCTATTGCCTCAGGGTGTGCTGCGGATGCTGCAGCACAGGTGAAGTCTTGTGGCAATTAGCTGAGAGCCTCCTGAGGTAGTAGGAGCCAAAAAGGAAACCTCCATGGAACACCTTAAGGGAATTAATGGGTGTTCCACTAAGGAGGTGATATGGCCAACTGCCCAGCACAAGTGCCTCTACACAAACACACGCAGCTTGGACAATAAACAGGAGGAGTTGGAAGCTACCATGCTGCTAGAAAATTATGATCTGACTGCTGTTACTGAAACTTTGTGGGATGAATACTATGTGGCTATTGACAGCTACAGGCTGTTCGGAAGGGACAGGCCGGGAAGGAGGGGCAGGGGCATTTTCCTGTATATGAGGAAATGGATAGAGTATGAAGAACTGTTCCTGAAGAATAGCCATGAACAAGTTGAAAGCTTATGGGTGAGATTAAATGACTGAGGCAACAAAAGGAACCTTGTAGCTGGTGTCTACTACATGCCACCTGATCAAGGGGAGCCTGCTGGTGAAGCCTTCTTCTTCTGGAAAAGTAGCACGGCAAGCTGTAGGCTGTCCAGAAGACTCCTAGAGTGAATAGATAATAACTTCTTAACCCAGATAATAGACACCTCTACTGTGGGGATGCAATACTGGACCTGATGGTTGCCAATGCAAGTGAGCTCATCATTGATGTCAAGATTGGAGAGAGCTTGCCCTGCAGTGATCATTCATTGGTGGAATTCCAGGTCTTGAGGGATACGGGAGAGGTGAGGGGTAGAGTAAGAACCCTAAATTTTAGGAACGCAAAGTCCCAGCTCTTCAAGGAGTTAGTCAGTAGGAGCCCCTGGGAAACATCTCTCAGGGGTAAGGGAGCAGCACAGAGCTGGCAAATATTTAAAGATGCTTTCCATAGAGCACAGGAGCGGTCAGTCCGCAGGTGTAGAAAACCAGGCAGGGAAGGGAAGAGACCAGTGTGACTGAGACCTGCTTGTCAAAATGAAGAGCAATATAGAACTGCACAGAGAGTGCAAACAGGGACAGGGAACCTGGGAAGACTATAGGAATGCTGCCTAGGGATAGGGTCAGGAAGGTCAAGGCACAGCTGGAGCTGAACTTGGCAAGAGAGGTAAGGAATAACAAAGAAGGGCTTCTATAGGCACATCCACCAGAAAAGGAAGGTTAAAGAAAACATACCCACACTGATAAACAAAAATGTTTGCCTTGCATTGACAGAAGAGGAGGAGGCTTAGGTACTCAACAACTTTTTTTGCCTCAGACTTCACTGGCAGCTGTGGCTCTCTCACCCCTCAAGGGTAAAAGAACAACAAGATGGGGATTAGGAGGGTGTAGTCTCTCTGTAGTTCCACTGTAGGGGAAGGTCATGTTCATGACCACCTGAGGAAACTGAATATGTGTAAGTCTATGGGACTTGATAAGATGCATCCCAGACTGCTGATGGAATTGGCTGATGTGGTCGCCAGGCCACTGTCCATAATATTTGAAAAGTCTTGGCAGTCAGGGAAATTCCCTGGTGACTGGAAGAAGGCAACATTGTGCTCATTTTTAAAAACAGTAGAAAAGATGACCCTGGGAACTACCGACCTGTCAGCCTCATCTCTGTGCCTGGGAAGATCATGGAACAGATCCTCCTAGAAGCTATGCTAAGGCACATGGAAGACAGGGAGGTGATTTGAGACAGCCAACATGGCTTCACCAAGGGCAAGTCCTGCCTGACCAACCTTGTGGCTTTCTGTGATGGCATGATTGCATCAGTGGACACAGGAAAAGCAATGGATGTAATCTCTCTGGAGTTTGCAAAGCCTTTGATGCAGTCTCCCACAGCATCCTACTCTCTAAATTGGAGAGATATGGATTTGATGGGTGGACGGTTTGGTGGATAAGGAATTGGTTGGATGATTGCATTAATAGAGTAATGGTAAACAGCTCGATGTTCACATGGAGACCTGTGACAAATGTCGTCCCTCAGGGGTCCGTACTGGGACTAGTGCTCTTTAATATTTTCATTGATGACATAGACATCGGGATTGAGTGCACCCTCAGCAAGTTTGTGGATTACACCAAGCTGAGTGGGCACTGGTAACATACTAGAAGGATGGGATGACATCCAGAGGGACTTGTGCTTGCAGACCAGAAGGCCAACCATGTCCTAGGCTGCATTAGTGTGGACAGCATGTTGAGGGAGGTGATTCTCCCCCTCTCTTCTGCTCTTGGTTAATGCCACCTGGAGTATTACGTGCAGTTCTGGAATCCCCAGCATAAGAAGGACATTGAACTGTTGCAACAGGTCCAGAGGAAGCTGCAAAGATGATCAGAGGGCTGGAGCACCTCTGCTACAAGGATAGGCTGAGAGAGTTTGGCTTCGTCAACCTGGAGAGGAGAAGGCTCTGGGGAGACTTATAGTGGCCTTCCAGTACCTGAAGGGCCTACAAGAAAGCTGGGGAGGGACTTTTTGCAAGGGCAAGTAATGATAGGATGAGAGGGAATGGCTTTAAACTGCAAGGGGGAAGATTTGGATTAGGCATTAGGAAGAAATTCTTCACAATGGAGGTGGTGAGACACTGACACAGGTTGCACAGGGAAGCTGTGGATGCCCCCTCCCTTGAAGTCTTCAAGGCCAAGCTGGATGGGGTCTTGAGCAGCCTTGTCTGGTGGTAGGTGCCTTACCCATGTCAGAGGGTTGGGACTGAATGATTTTTAAGGTCCCTTTCAACCCAAACTATTCTATGATTCTAATTAAAAGTAAGATGCAGCTGCTGGTTTCACCCACAATAATGTGCTGGAGTAGCCTTAGAGAATCTGGAAATTTGCTATCAAGTTTTGATCTTGCTGCACTAAAGCTGTATGTTCTAGAAAGAACAGCTTCTATCCTGGATTCTAACCTTTCCTCACGGTAATATCATCTTTTCTTTGTAAAGAGCCCTGCAACCCTCATATAAACAGTAATACTGAATAAGGGAGTTGCAAAGTATTATATGTGTGTGCATTGCTTACAAGAGGTGAGAGAAATATTTGAACGCATTAGATGGAGTGAATGTCAGATCCAAGTCCCAAGAAAACAAATCTTTGTAGAGCGCTCCTTTGCCCTACCAAACCTGTCTCCTCTCAGAAGGCTCAGAAAATTGCCAGAGAGCTCCAAAGCAAAAAGCTGCTTCCCTGCTGGAAGCAGCAGATGCCCAAGATACCAGAGTTGCTGCTCTGTGCATATGGTGATTTCCCCAAAGGTGTGGCCTGGGCTGCTCTCCTTTTCATCTTTTTCAGAAGTAGAAAGACTCAATTATTTTCATGCCAGGTGCACATGGTCATGCATGCTTGAGCCCTCATACCGAAGATCTCACATTCCCCTCCTCTCTCTAGAATTCCTTCAGAAAGCACACAGTCCCTCAAGGCTCAAAGATGTGCAGAGATGCCATAATTTCTCCAATTCATATTGGAGGACATAAAATTTATTCTTATCACCTTCTCCATAACCTTCCATTCATTTTCAGCTTAGTTGCAGCTCCTTCTCTTTCTCTTCCCCTCCCACCTTCTATACCTCCATTAGGATTGAAAAAGAGAGATACATTTCAAGAAAAAGAAAAAAAATAAAAAAGGGAAGAGAAGTGTAATACCTCTTCTATTTCAAAATATTCCCTGTAATTTCCAGCTGCATTCCATCTTATGGTAGCAAAGCCCTAGTCCAGAGGTCAGACCTTGATCACTAAGATTTTGTCCTTAATTTACCTGTGGGTGAAGGCCTGAAAGACTGGAAATCTTTCTTCAGAAGGCTGGGGCAGGAATTCAAGGAGCAGAAGGCAAGAACATCTCATCGGTGCTTTGCTGGTAACTGTGGTCTCAAGGAGCACCAGCTGCAGTTAATTTGGCTGACTAGGAAATCGCATCTTCTCTTTACAGATAGTGTCCTTGGCTTCCTTTCTTTCAATAAGTCACTAGCAGGGGAAAATGGCTCTGACCTGAGCATAGTATCAGCTTGACTTGATTTTGTTTCTGAGATCTCTTTTCTTTCTGCAATTTTGATGCTCTTTCTCCTGAATAGGTGGCTCAACTGTGAAAATATTTATGTTCAAAGATGTCTCACAGAGAGATAGTTGGATAGGCTAGAGAAGCACACAGAAACAAAGGTGAAAAAATTATTACTCTCCTAAAATCTTTGCCTTTAGGGCTGCAGCTGCTGAGGTGGCTGCCACATTCACCCCTTAGAGGTACTCCAAGCCTTTCGGCTGCCATGCTGTATGATGCCTTGCTTTACGAAAGACAGGAAGACTGCAAACGTGACACTTTGCTCCTACCAATGGCCATTGAGTGTGCTAGGTATTGGGTAATCACTGGAAACAAACGAGACTTAGAAATTAGTGAAATATCCCTTCTGCACAATTTTCTTCTTGTTTGGAGATGCAAAATGTCCCGCCATTTCTCATACCCATGAAAAGCAAAGTTGCTAAGACACTTGCGGGAAGAATAAAACCCAGAAAATTCCTTTCTGAAAAAGGATGAACTGAAGAAGGGTTAAGGAGAAATTGCCCCTGAGTGGAGCACTTCTCTCTCCAGACTGCAGAACTGTTGAAAAGCTGAAGACTTGTGTCTTCAAGGGGGCTGACTACATTTCACACCATTGCAAAGGGCAACTACACCAGCACCTTGCAGAAGCCTTCCAACAACTGAAAGAGCTCTACTGCATCTAGACAGTGGAAGAAATATCTATCATGTTCTGAATACCAAATGTGCGACTTTATAAAGGGGGTGAGCTTTTCTGTGGTCTTCTGAGAATGGGGACAATGTCTCTTGCCTCGGGAAAGGCACAATGTCTCTGGTCTGCTGGAGTGTCAAGTACAGCTTACATTTCACACCAGCCAAGCCCGCTGATCATCATGTTTTCCTGGAGGTCTTGTCAGTACCTACCTTCCCTGTTAGGGCCTGGTCCATTCTTACCTGTGCTTCCCGGGGGTCTGATGGCTAATGTCATCATTACCTTGGGACTCATTCTTTTAGATAAAATCAGTGCTGGCAAATGATTCTAAATTGGCAGCCCTGTAAAAAGAAGTCCTTTCGGCAATGCGCTCTTGGTCTTTGTTAGTCACGCTACAGTAATGAGCTGGAGAGGTCAGGGCCTCCCTCCACTGGATGTTATCTCTCTCTAGCAGATAGTGTGAGACAGTCCTGCCTGTATAAGATTATACTTCTAATAACTACTGAAGGGAGAAAGAGAAGTCTTAAGATACTCTTCTACAGAAAAAGGTCTGAATATGCTGAATTTCTTCCCTAAACTATCAGAAAAATTTGGGGGAGTACCAGCAGGTAAATAGCACACTCTTTTCTATCTGCAATTCTCCATAAAAGCTTTGTCTTTCCTTGTCTTTTGCAACACCTCTTGAATTTAGGGAACAGCACAGATCCCCTGTCTTGTTGGTGTCATTGTGAAGAATCCCACAACAGTATTGATGTAGCTCTTTATGGTGCCAGCTCCTATGCACTACCACTGGAACTCATTTTAGTAAGCGGAATATCCAGGAAGCTTTAAAGTATTTTTCATCTGGAAACATTGATTTATCAAAAATTAAACTCCATATGGGACTAGCTGTCCTTCTGGAAAATATATTTGCTTCTTACATTTCAAAAGACTAATACAATTTTTTATAAAGAAAATGGAAAAAGTTGATGCAGTAGTAAAAACATTTTTGTTTTTTTACTCACTGCGCTACTTTTAAAGATTAAAAATTCTTTTGAGTCTGAATGTGATATACACTCAATACACATCTGGTAAATCACCAGGTGGATGTCTTCTGGAAGGGACTTTCGCCATTGTTTGTTATTGAAGTTAGATATCTCTTAGAATATATCACAGGAGAGATATTTAGGAAACATGTTGCTTCTGAGATGAATGCAGGTATTAAAGATGAGACTCATTGTCCCTTTTCAGTCATGGCTTCCTTGATTTTTGTCAAAAATATGAGATCACCTACTTAACATTTCCTTCCATAGCAGTCAAACCAATCACACATCCAGAACTGTTGCACTTGGCACTATGTATATCTGAGAATTCATCTGTCATTTCCCCATTTCTCCACAGTTTCCCCTGAATCTTG
Organism: Tapera naevia; assembly: GCA_033556795.1. NCBI lineage: Eukaryota > Metazoa > Chordata > Aves > Cuculiformes > Neomorphidae > Tapera > Tapera naevia. The sequence goes on along the minus strand of JAUMJJ010000246.1, from coordinate 14,015,545 downwards.
ACACTCCAGGCTGGACTTCCATCAGAAAGGAAGTTTTATTTAGTGTTGTCTAGAAAAATAAATAGCTAAACCAACAAACAAAAAAATCAACTTTTAGAATTCACCCTTTCTTTATAACACATGTATTTGAGGCATAAAAAAAGGAGTAGTTTCCTTATAAACCTCAGACAATGAAATATATATTGTATGGCTGGAGCTTGATTCCTCTGATGGGAGAATTTTTTTTTCTCTTGTAATACTTCCAGTATTTATGAATTCTTGGGTTATTTCTGATTGAGTTGTGCATTACTCTTACTTTTTTCCCTTTCTTCCCATTGTAGAGTTGGTCATTAGCATTAGCATTTTGCTATTCCCTTTATCAAGTTTATATTATGCAATTGCAAGTGAAACATACAATAGGTAGGAAATGAGAGTCTGAGTATTTCTATTGTATGGCTTTACAACCTATTATAATAGCTAACATAGATGAGGGGCTCCAATAAGGGACTGGAAGGCTGGATATTACTCCCAGATCTGAGCAGTTTCAGCAGTTTTCTCTTAGTTCTCTCATCAATAAATACAGTCTGTAACATCTCTCATCACTTTCGAGCACTTTACTATCTACTGATGAAAAAGACTGTATAAGGTGATTGTGTAATCCAGAAGGAGGAAAGCAAGTAAGAGTGAAAGCAAAAGAAATTTCACTAGATTGCAAAGGAGATGAGGCAGATTAGCCCTACTCTACCTCAGATCCAGTGAGTTTCAAGGGAAATATAAAATCTGACATCATGTAGCTTGCGTACATAAAAACAATTAAAAAATCTACTGTAATATCCGCCTTCAGATTATGTACCTTATATAGTGGTTAAAAAAACCACTTTTCATTGCTTACAGTTGCAATTTGCTTGGTTCTTGTGCTTGACCTGGTCTAGATACCGAAGCCAGGACATATGGATTTTCACTTTTGGCTTCACTTGCCTTGATTTGGACTCATGTATTTCTTTCCTTCAACAACAGTATCACTGAAGGAAAAAAAAACAACTGGGATTGCAGTTGCTGAAGCTACATAAAATGTATGAGGCATAGCTTCAGAAGAGACAGACACAAGGCGCTGTGGTTTGGCATCAATAGACTGAAGAGGGGTGGCTTTCTATTCAAATGGGCTTCTAGTCCTCATCGTCTTTCAAGGAAGATGTACATGTGAAATATCATGTCCAATAGTCCTTTCACCAGTGCAAAATCCAATAAATCAATAACAATAACATCACCACCACTACAACAAAAACAATAATAATAATTTTCTTTAAAATCCCTGGTAGAAAATGTAGTAATTATCAAGCAGAATAGTTCTCTTTCTTCTCTTCTGCCATGCCTGACCATACAAACAGTAGCTTTCCTTTGAGTCAGTTAATATCACTGAGACTGAAAGACCTGGGAGGGAATCAAATTCTCTTGTGTGGTTCACAGATATGTTCTCATTCGTTCATTCCTTCATTCATTCCAATTGTATTTGCAGATGGGAGACCTGAAAGGTAGAAAAGTTCTTTTTGACTCACAGCCTGGCATTTGCTCTTAATTTGCTGAAGAAAATGCTTTTACACTCTTTTCATCAGTTGTGCTCAAAGTGCTCAGACAGCACTATGGGACTAGGGGACAGACAACTAATGGTATATCCAGGATGGAACAGGAAAGGAGAGTGAGACTTTGTTTTTTGCCTTGGCTCAAACTGTGTTCATGGGAACATGACACAAACAGGCTGTTGAGAACTTCTAGGATTGGCAGGAGCATGCAGAGTACGTCACCTCTAAGTCCTTCTTCCTCAGCACAGGATTTGCAGTGTTTCTGACAGGTCTCCAGCCATGTCCAATGTCCGGAAGTTCTCTTCCCCAGAGACTGCACAGCCTTTCCTGTGTTGCACTTGGCTAGAGCTATCCTTGGCTGGCAGAGAGCTTCTCTAGCAGCAGTGAAAGAAGAGGTCAGCAAGGACCTACTAGATGGCCAGGCAAAACTAGCAAGACAGTTCAGAAAAGGGATATTCCTTGCTGTTGTTTTCAGTGGTGTTATCCTTGGGTGGATCCGCTGCACATCAGTAGCAAGATCCCAGCCCTGATTCCAGTTACTATAAAGCAGGATATTGTAGTTTTGGGTATTAGGACAAAATGATCAGCTCCCCTGTGCCCACGTCAAGATGCTCTTCCCCTTCCTCTGCAATAGTAACCCAGCACAGCCTCTTTCACAGTCAGTCACTGTGGGAGTCAGAGAGGCCTTAATTCATCAGAGAAATAGACAAACAAGCTTATAGATTCTGCTGACAGCTGTCTGCTTTTCCACAACTCCATGTCTCTTATCTGTTCCCTGTTCATACCCATCTGGTGCTTGTGTGCCTGTAAAGTAGTTGGTAGGTGTTAGTGGCTCCTTGGCTAATTAGCCCAAGCAAAGTTTGCTTTCCCTCACCGTTGCCATAAAGACCTGACTTCTCACTGGTGCTTTCAACCAATATCTGTATTTTGTGTTATTCCACAATCTTCCTCGTGAACAAGCCCTCAGGTAGTGGCATGTTCTTTTATAAATGCAATTATTTGGAGGACAGATATACTGCCCTCCTTTAGTACCTGCATCACTGAATTATCTGCGTTTTGATAAGTGCACTTCCAAGGGACACAACTGCATGTGTTGAGGATCTGAGTCATTAGCCTGCATGCAGCTGATGAAATCCTCTTTCTGATAGTTTGGCAACCTTGTATTCTTTTTGTGTGTGATCCCAAGACAGGATCAGTTATGTGGGAAAGCTTATGAAGGAAAGGGAAAGAAGTTTTTATTCTTGTTGATGTCCTTTGGCACCTCTTCTCCTTTCTGTTGTTTACAACAGAAAAGACCACACAAGTGGGTCTGGAAAGTCATTGCCCTTCATTTTTATTAAGACATTAAACCAATAATAAGGCTGTCTACTGAAAATGCAGAGAACTGAATAAATGATTTATGGAGTGCTTGGCATAACAAATTGTATTGCCTGGAATGATTCAGTCTTGCCAAATAGCCACTGAGGAATTATTTCCTTCCCTTCTTCCCATCTCCAAATATAAATATGGCAAAATCCCAGACCAGTCCAGGTGCTTTATCAGTGTCTTCTGAGAGGCAGAGCAAGAGTAGGAGGGCTGAGGCTGTCTGCACCAGGTGGTGTAGGATGCTACGGAGAGCTGCCAAGTCTGGTGGAGAGACAGGATCCACTGCCTCAGGCGAAGTATGGTGCAGCTACTATGTCTGGGCATGAGGCACGGTGCACTGTGCAACTGAGCTGAGTGCTGCCTGCAGTGAGCCAGGACTTCTCATGCCTCATTCCAGCCTCCATCCCTCCCTCTCCAGCATCCAGATATCCCATTAGTTGGATCACAATTGTCCTCATTCAGCAAGCTATCACTCAACTTTCACTCATGACTTGCTTCTTAACCGATAAAGGAACTAGCACAAAACCCCCACAACCCTATGTAAGCTTCAGTGCCTCATATTTTATGAGACATAATATGAGACAGCCACATCGCCCAGACCATTTTATCTTGGGGCCAAATGCATTCAGAGTACCTTTCACTTATCTGCTGAATTAGGTCCAAATCCCACAGCTGTCTCCACATCATTGATGTTCTATGCCTATAAGCAATACTAATATTTTTTTACCTGACAATAGATGGTGCTCTTTCTGTAATTATCTGTCTCCACAGTCCCTGCATATACATTTTTTTTTTCTTAGAATGAATGTAACAGATTATCCTTTGTTTTGAGCATTACAAGATACCAAGCAGCAATGGTAATAAATAACAACCTGTAAACAAACTTGTAACATAGATAAACTCTCTGTCATTGCTAATTTGCAACAAGGACTCAGAATAGATCCTCAGATGCTAAGTGCTCAGATGATGAGGGGCATTCAAATAGACATACAGATAAATAGATAAAACAAGTTATGGAAATAATAAGGAATGATTCAAATCTCTTCGCTAGCTTGCACTAAACAAAGCTCTTGCTGGCTCAGAAAAGATTTGCTTCATTCTCTGTTTGAACAAAAAAGGACATGCTAAGCAGCATCAAGCAAAGTTCTTTTACGCTTTTAATTCTTAGTAAAGTACAGAAAAGAGTTCTGTGTTTTCAGAACTTAAACACAATTTTAACTAAAATCCAAGACAGTAATATTTTGTGGTTAAGTTTAGAGGAGGAAGAATCATAAAACGCCTAAAATTTACCCCTCAGATAAAACACAGAACACAGTGTTTAGAGTCATACGGCAATTTTCAAGAAAATACTGCAAAGTCATAACTTTTCTTGGCATGATGTCCTCCCATGTTATTTATGCCCAAATGAAAATCTTTAACCTGATATCTACCTTCAGTCCTTTCCATTCACACAGGTTGCATAGTGCCTCTAATTTTCCTTCTAAATTTATTTTACACTTGAAAGTCAACTTGGAGAGTCTATTCCTCAGGTTCTGTAGAGACTGAACAAGATACTTTAGAGACTGACTGAGCAGCATCTCAACCCTTTGCTCCAGTGCATTTGAGCCCTCCAAATACTTTCCTCAAAAATGTCCTCGGGTGCTCACTGCTTGTAGTATTGAAGCTTTCCAGACCATATCTGCCTTCATTCGCAAGCATAGAAAAATAGATGGTCTGTAGCTCCTAGAGGGATGCATCTAGCTACTCTACACCAGCCAGTAAGGTAAACACCAGTTCTGACTCAGTCCTTACTTATCCTTTACCTTCTTTTATGAGCCCTCCTTCCATGCTGGGAGTGCAGCTTTTGAGGCCTTGGTGGTGGTGGCTCACTGGATAGTCTCAAGTCTACAAAAGTTGCACCGAAGCTTCTACCACCAATTGCTATACTTGTCCCTCCAGTGCTTAAGTTAGGAGAGTCTTGCTAAGGTGATGTCTTAGAGGAAGGGGAAAGGTGGGCTTTTGAGGGAGAATTCATGTAACATAAGCCAGGATCTTTGTGTTCTTTCTTCTTTCTTCTGTTCTTCATCTTTTTGCTGGTAGGTTATACTAGTCTGACAGGTTTAGAGGCTTCAATTTTTTTCTCCTACTGCTTTTCCTCTCATTTGGATAAAAGTAAAGTCTCCTGCTGCTTATGCTTCTTTCCCTCTCCCAACTTCATTAATATATAAAAATACTAGAGGAAAAAATTCTGGTAAAAAGGACAATTTGTGAAAATACTAATCTATTTAATTATTTTTTAGCAAATAATAGAAATGTGACAGAATTCTAAGAAAAGTCCTTAGATTAACAGTGTTTAGATACAGACTTTCCCTATAAAATGGGGAAAAAATCCTGCTTTTTTCATAGGATGTCAACATTTTTTGTGACTCTTTGTGCTTGAGCTTGGTCCAAAATGCAGAAATGAATTCTAGACCAACTACTAATTTAGGCTGAAGAAAATAAAAACGTCTTATAATTTTACAGTTTTTTACCCTTGCATTATAATGGGATAAACAAATTAAGAAAATGAAATGAAAAACAATTTGAATGTCATAATCACTCTGTACTTATTAAAAGTTTTATTTCTGATGAAGATGGATTTTTTTTTGAGGGGGAGGAACATTCTGTTGGCAAATGACCAAATAACTTTTAACATCCAACAACATTGGGTATGCTGTAAGGAAAAGAGTATCCTGCTAGTGACTTAGAAATGGTACTCCCTACTGAGTTAGCAATATTTCCATCGTTCCTAACACTCTTAATTTTCAGGAGAAGATAAGAGATATGCCTTAACGTAATGTCTCGACTCAAAAGGGCAAATCCTGTTTTCTTTTATATAAACCAGGAGTCAATGGGATTATTAAATTTATGCCATTATAATTAAGAACAGATGTTGGCCTGTGATCTCTAATACTCTATGGATACCTAATGTGCCCTACCTGGTAATCACCAAGGAGCATCTCTCAAAGTGACACACAATAATATGCCAGTGAAGAACACAAAGGGACTCAAAGCAGCAGTGATATCAAATGACCTTTTAATCTGCTTATAAGGAACTTTGTCGTCTCTGCTTCAAGACAACTGGAAAAACGAGTAAGAGAACTTAAAATCCCAGAGAGCCTTCACTTCAGTGAAAACCAAAAACGCACACAGGCTCTTCAGCTGTCACGGTTGTGTTTGTTTTCTGTCTGCAGGTCTGAGCACTTGAGGAGCTTATGTCTTTTGCGTGCTCAGGGTGGGTTCTCATCAGCCCTTCCCCAGAGAAGGATTCATTTGCAATATACTACAAGCAGTTCTTGAGCAAAGATACGAGATTGATAAGGATTAGTGTGATAAAAATAAAGATTCTTCTTTTTCTGTTGTACTGGAAATAAAGCTCATAGCTGGTTTACATGCTTGACTGATTGCTTTAACACAATAAAATCCCAACAGGATCTGTCATCCCAGCTTTTGAAAGGAACCAATGGATCACACCGCTGAAAACAATCATCACTAACTGTCCTAGTCATACCTTGTCCTCATTTACATAACGTGTGTCTTACATTTTAACATTACTATGGGGATGGGTTCATTGGATAGATGTTTTGAGCCTCAAGAGCCTCCTGACCAGATAGATTCCGTATAGAAGTTCCAATCCTGTAATGACAGGCTGAGTGATGAAGGGACCCTGGTGCCTCACTACTTTTATCCCCTCAGGGGGGGCAGGGGGAAAGCCTTAAGTCTACAGGGGCACAGATGCACTCAGAAACTTCATTAAGGCAAGATCACGCAAGAGCGTGTCAGCTGATCCCTGGACACAACACCCCTGTGTGTGCTATTAAGCTGTGTGGCATATGACATAGAGTGTGCCAGTTTGACACTGGCAGAGAAGGGCACAGGCATAGATGCTCACTGGACAACCTCAGGCATCCTGCCCACTCCCAGGAAGAGGGATGCTAAACGTCGATATCCACCTTGTTCCGGCTACTCAGCTGGTGTAACATCACTGAAGCCAAGGGAGGCAGACTCCGGGAGAGTGTAAGCTGGCACAGATCCACTGAAACAAGTGGAGCCACCATGAATGTTGGATTCAGCCTATAATTTGTCTCCTGTCAGCTTTTCCTGGGTTTGACTCAAATTACTGCTCCAGAGGAGAAATGACTCTGTTTTGCAGTCCTTAAAGCTATCCAGTCTTTGGTTATGGATTTCAATTACTCATTGTAGGGTGTAGTTCAGCCCTGTACATATCTTACAGCAATCATGTGCACCAGAAATTCTGCTTAATCCAATAATAGACTTGAAGATATGGGGGAAAGAAAAGAGTTACACTCTGAAAGGATGCAATTAAAGCTCTAATGACAAACACTCTGGATAAAACAAGGATGGAGAAGAGGAATTTTCTAGTAGGATTTTTAGTTTAGAGAATTATTTTAAATTACCTGTTGTCAGTGTTTTCCTAGCTGTGTGAGGTGCCTCAATGCTGCATGCATGACATGTATTTACTGCACATTGTAAGTGACATACTATGGAAAATGGTTAATAACAAATAGTGACACACTAAAGGAATGCTAAACGCTCTCTCATGCTTCAGCATGTAGATCCTTTCTGTTTCTGCCAACAGTGAAGAAACTGATACTGCTAAAGAGGCTATGAAAACTTGCAAACACCAGGTCTATGGCTTTGTTTCATCCAATCCCAGAAGAGTCAAGCACTTCCACTGAATTCATCAGCTTGAAAAAATATTCAATTGGCTGCAGAGACTCCCTAAGATGTTTTTTTAACTGAAGCTCAGTTTAGATTTTCCTGTGCTCAGATTTACTAAACAAAGGTTCTTAACAGATTCAGAGAATGTAATTCCTGTCCATAAATATCTTCATGCATGCTTTGCATAGAAAACAGTTAAAAGGACTGATTTCTGAAAAGAAAAATGTTCCAATTTGATAACTGATTTTTTTAACATCAAAAATAATGGCTAAGACAGTGAGTCATCAGTGACAGCATCAGTGGCTTGGGTTTCATAGAACTTCCATAGAAAAAACATGAAGAGTTAACCTAGTAATAAAAGTTTCACAGCCCATGCAGCTTAAATTATTCACTGGGACACAAAACCATAACCATAAATTATAATGCTATGAATGATCGAGGGTTTGTAACAGCCACAATGTAAAAAGAAACACCTTGTGAAACCAAGACATTGTCAGACTAATTAAATATCTTTGAAAGATTTTAATATCCAACTCCAAATTCCCTCATCTCTGCGGGTGTCTTTGCAAGTTAATGTCAACTGCCAAAACCAGTCAAGCTTGAGCTGATGTTGGTGTTAGTTGCCTGTTACTCAAAGCAAGCCCAAGGAAGCCCTTTTGGGCAGAAATTGCCTTCCATGGGCAAAAGGCAGGAACACTGCGTGGCTGCACTCAGGGTGAACACCAGACCCAACCCCAGACTGACTCTCAGCAGTGCAGAGGTTTCTCTTAAGCCAGGGTGAACCTCCTTGAAGACAAGGGCTTGTTTTGATGACTAAAGAAGGAAAAGGAGTCATTTCAAAAAGTGAGTTTTCCCAACTCACTTTAGGGAGCCCTAGTCTTCTGCCACTTTGGGTTTTACTCCTCACATGGAGCTGGAAGTAGGTCTTGAGGCAGAAGACAAGTTTTAGAGTGACAGTAACCCTCACAAGGCTGCCTGAGAGCAGAATTCTTACCTTCAGTTCACCCAGAAAAAAATATAAACTTAAGACTACAGGATCCGACAAGAAACAGAGACATTGTTCTTTAGATTGGAATGAAAAAAACAAATAATGGACAAGGCACAGAATACTATGACTACTTCCATTCAAGACCCAGAAAGATTAGGACGTTTTAGGAAGAAGGAGAAACAGGTATTTCTGCTTAGGTATCTTAGGCCTGAACTTGTCCCTGAAAATGGAAAATAATATTGAAAATTGACCTTAAAAACACTGAGGAGAAATTGACTCCTAGACAATGTGTATTTTAGCATCTTCAGCATTGAATAATGTCTATTCTTGTGATGCTTGCTGTATTGTATTGCTTGCACTCATGTGATTTCTGAATGACCTCCCATTTTATTTGAAATAAAGATCTGCTGCTAGCTTCCAAGTCTGTTGCAAATGATTGTGACTTCAAAATTCACATAAAATCATGAGAAAGAAATTTAGAAACCTAGGAGTTCATTTTATTGTAAGATTTTGGGTCCTTATTGAAAATTTTGTTCTAGCAATATGGAGACAGCTTTTCCAAGGAGAATTGGTGGTAGCAAAATCCCTTCAGATGAGAACTTAGGCATTGCCTATGGCTACGAATATCTAGCTTTTAAGAATTTGCCCCTTAAAGCTTTTGAACCCTGAAGTCGAGTGTCCCTGTTCACTGTGCAGGCTGTGGAAAGAGATGTGTCATGTCAGTTCCTGGAGACAGGGCATGCAGTGGAGATCTTGTAGCAATGTGTGTGTCCGAGCTGGAATTGGTTCGTAGTCCAGCTGTAGTTGCTGAATACTACGTTTGAGCTAATAAACCCTTGTTTTTCAACAGAGCCAAATGGCAGGGGTGTGGTGATGTGCTAAGATGTGTAACTTGATCTGTCCCACATGCCAGGTTAAACCATGGGCCTAAGGGAGACGATATGGGTCCCAGGAGCACAGGGAAGGTCTCAGACCCCTCAAAGGTGACACCCTGCATGGCTTGGCACTGACAGCCATTTGATGATATTCTCCAAGCTCAAAAGAGTCAGCCTGTTCTGTTGCACTGGACTACACTCATGAATTGGCCGGTTTGGGGAGCTGACACCTCTGTGGCCCTGATGCTAGTAAGTGATGTTATATACTCCAGAACATGAAATGGATTCAGCTTGTTAGAAAGCAGTAATAGCGTGATCAAAATTTCCTATGACCCTGACTTTGTCAGGGCTTTGAAATGGAGATGTTAATTTTACCAGCTCCACCAAAACCCTTTAAATTTAAAAGAAAAAAAAAAACAAACAACAAAACCCCTCAATCAAACCCTAAAATAATTTATTAAAATAGAGACTACAATCTGTTGCTCTGTAAACAGAGAAAAGTGCCAAAATCAAATTAAATGGAAATAGAAGTATCTTATAATCTGACTCTGTCAAGCCCACTGCTTCTTTCAATCCTGCTTTGGTTTCAGTTATTCAGCGGCTTTACTAATGACAATGAACCATGCACAGTCCTCTTTTGGGCCCTGTCAGCCTGATGCTGTGATCTGCCATGGAGAGTTTTTGTCCAGACACAGTTTAGGCAGATACTAAGAATCTAGGAAAAGCTGCTCCTCAATGAAAACTGTTTAAAAATCTCAAATATTGTTGCTGTTGTGACTTTGTAAAATAAGTTTTAGTGCCTTGTCCCTTTGCTGTTTCAGAGACTGATGAGTGTGTTTGTAGGTAGAACTCTATCCTCCCAGTCAATTGGGGTTAACACACAAGATAAATTGTTCTTGTCTTAAAAAGAACAATATTATAAATAAATAATCAAACAAAACCGAAGATGGGTCCTAAATTCGTCCATGCAGTGTTTTTTTTGTATCTAAGCACTTTTATACTGTCTTGGAAGATTTATGCTTCAAAACCAGCTTCAATTTAAATTTTAGTACCTAATAAACAGCCTGACCCACAGCTTTGTTCTTTAATGAAGCAGATGGATGATCTGTCAAGTGTCAACACTTGGAAATTTGTGACTATGATATCAGTAATTATGTGTCCTTCTTGTTTAAAAGTGCAGTTTCCATGGAGGGGTTGGGGGTGAGCAGCTGAACCCCATGGCTTGAGGGACTCTAACCTGGACTGGTGCTGAGAATTCCTCCCTCTGTGTGTGTAAGGAACCTGAAATATTGTTATTTACGTGTTACAGAAATATTATAGGCATGGCCAATCTCAGATGGAGTAGAGTTAACAATTCAAATGGATGGTAAAAAAGAGCTGGTAGTGGAAAAACAGTGTCTTTGGGGAAGTGTAGGTTGTTTGCTGTGATGGGTGCGTGGAAAGGATGCATTCTGATAGGCAGTCATCCCAGAGCATCATAGCTGCTGAGGGAGGCTGGAGAGCCTGGTAAGGGAGCAGGTGAGGACCCAGAAGTGTGAAAGTATGACTTGGACCATTGCTTGGGATGAGATCCTGGGGAAAATAGGACAAAAGCAATGGTGTTTATGAAGCATTAACCTTGACAGTGTGGGATAGATATCCCGGGGCAGTTTGTGGCGGTTGCGGGTGTGAGTGAGATATCTCAAGGGCAGTCCACGAGAGCTGCAAGAAGCAGCTGAAACATGGCACATGTGGCAGGGCTGTGAGGCACTGGTTCAGGCCCTGGTAGAGAACAGAGTCTGAATTTGAAGTTGTGTGAGTTAATCACCATGACACTGCTGGTTCTGGGGTCTTCCATGTGGCAGAGATGTGCTGGATCATGGGAGGAACTTAGCAGGATGGTGAGAACCATGGCTGAGGGCTGGACTGCTTCCCTGTAAGGAGACTGAAGTCTGATCCTGATCTGCAAAAGAAAACCTTGTGTTTTCATTTGTATCATTCTTTTATTGAGGTAGGGTGAAGGCAGCAGTATCGAACTTCATTCCCATTCATCCTGTGTCTGTGTGTTAAAGACTGCTTTTCTTGCTCCATAAATTCCATTATGGTCTCTAACTCCTTGCCGATAGCCAAAAAAGTTAGCTGCTGAATTAAGGCTTCTACACTGAAACTTCCAGGAAAGAGAGGGAACAAAATCTCACCTCTTTCTGAAATAGTCTGCCAATTCTGAACTACCTTTTGAAAAGGAAACAGCAAGTCAGAGAGCTGCTTAAACTAGAGCTGGATAGGAAAGGCTGAGAAACTAATTTCCCTCCAAAGACTTCTCTCCAGGTTTGCTCTTGTGCTGGCTTTGTTCTAATATGTCCTTTTAATGTTCATATAGACAATGAAAGAAGGCAGACTAAAAAGGCTCCTTTAATATACTAGTTGAAGGACACACAGAGTGTAGCACAGGCTGTGTTAGTGTGGTTACTTGCTTTTCAGCTGCTGTTGGAGATTTTGGCTTATTTATAACATGCAAAGTTCAGGTCAGCTCTCCCAAACCAGACAGTGATGCAGCATGGACCCATGATGGCATCTGCTGCTTCTTCCAGTTCTCAGCTGTAGGTCAAGGCAGAATCAGAGAGAGGGGAGCAGAAAAATTAGAACATCATTAGGAGAGGGAAGATTGATCTCTGGATGTGCTGGTACCTAGCACATTGGGGAAAAATGGGGCTGGGATGCTAGGAGCACAGACAAGCCCTCCACTGCTGGGAAAAGCATGAGAAAGCCCACTCCAATGCTTAAATTAGTAGATTGCTTTCTCACTCCCCCTCCTCTCACAGCAAACCCATTCCCTTCTTTCAGTCTTTCTGTCACAGTTTTCCCATTCAGGTGAAAGAAGAAGAAAGTTTTTTCTCTTAAAATTCAGCAGAAGTGTCAAGACTTAGCTCTTGGATGAATAAAAAGTGCCAGACAGTGGCAGGGCAAACATCTTAAAGAAATCATATTGTTTCTAGGACTGTGAAAGTGCTACAGACAGCTCTGTATAGAAGGAGCTGAAATGTATGCTCAAGAAAGGCACCAAAAAGGCTGTACTGCAGCAGTGCAAGTACATCAGTTCCTGATGCTGCTCAGAGACAGACCAGCCTTCTATGTGGCTCAGTCCTGCTGTTCCCATTTTCCTGAGCTCACAAGGTCAAAGGCTGAGCTTCCAGGGACCCTTCTGACCATGCTGTTTCCTCTGTAGTTTCCCTTCAGGCTTTAGGGGACCATAATGACAAGTAACTGCTGTCATGACACTGCAAATACCCTTTCCACTGCCCTTTGGACACTGTACCGAATCTACTTCAGTGACGATTGCCTGGTGCCAGATATTTCTCTTCTGTGGAGTGTGAAAAGAAAATATTTGCTCAACATCTACCAGATGACTTTTCATTTCCTCTCAGTAGAATAAAACTCAATTTGGGGTTTTCTGAAGGTCATTGTGTTGCAGTGGTCAAAGAGTTGTGGACCCATTCTCAAATTCCTCATCATCCTGGTGAGTCAGAACCTCTGGATAAATAAAATAATGGGCCGATTCCCATCTGCTGGTCATCTGCAGGGCTCTAATGAAGACAAGGGACTTTAGCTGATTCATCTTTGCTGTGGATGTATTCCACATTCATTTACCTGGTTAAGTCATAAAAATAAATAAATCCTGAAAAAGAGACTGTATGTACTGCTGCTGTGGCCTTTTAGTCTCCTTTTGCCTGCTTCACAGGGCCTGATCTCTCTTTATTCTGGAGCGATGGTGTGGGAGATCAACAGATGAGTGCACCTGACTATTTCTTTGTTTTTCATACTGAGGATATTTGCGATTCTGGAAGGGCTCCCAGGATTTATCACTAGAAGACTAGGTTCTTTCATATTGTTTTAAATGAACCTTCTGCATCTTGCATGATGCTTGCAATAGAACTGCTGTCTCCTGGAAAAGTTCTGCAGAGCACTGCCTAATTCCTTGTTCTGAGTACGGGAGAGCCACTTCGGTTGGCTGGTAGAGATCACACTGGTTGGCAGCTAAAGATCTCTAAACTTACAGAACATATCTAGACATATGTGAGGTTGATGAAGAGCAGAACTCACTCCATTTCTTCAGCGAATTTGCTTCTCTGTTACTGAAACCCAATTCCAGCCTCCCAGATTCACAGGCTTAAAAGTGGAGCAAATTAATGCGGTGTAAAAATGAATGGAATCTGACCTCTGCATCCAATGGAGCTCTCCCCTTCCCAGGATTTCAGTTGGAATGAAATCTTTCTTCATTTGAGGGATCTGCTTTTACCACTACACTTCTGTTTTTTAAATGGAACAAACCAAAACCAAACAAATCCAGTTGCAATTTTTATGGTGCTTTCTTGTGAGGAAAATTTTTGTGAGACTGGGCTGAGTGCATTCAGGTACATGCTGGCGATATCTGGTTTGGGGAGAGCCTACTTCCCTCTCACTCCCTGGTTGTCTATTGGGAAGGCTTCTGCCAAATGGTCTGGTACTAAACATTCCCCAGATGAGCGATTCCAGTCTCGTCGGTTTGAGTCCATTACTTTAATGGTAGTTATTCATCAGTAATGAACCATGCAGTTAACTTACTGGAGACAGCACAGCTAATTGAAGATGAGGCAAAAGGTTGTATTAATATCATTATTTTTCCTCCATTTGCTTTCAATACATCTTTGCTCTTCAATGAGATCTGACAGAAGTTTTAATTACCTCTGAGAGCAGTAACTTTACAAAGACCCTACCTCTTTGTCTGAAGCAGTTTGCCTAGAGATGAGCAATGTTGCGAGTTTGGGTCTCTGAAGGAAGTTGAGGTTGGCAGGGATGGTAAATTCTTGTTCCCATTGAAACCTTGGAGCAGTAAATTCTTAAAACTATTTCCATTCCAGCCAATCTGTCCTACCTTTCTGTCTGTTGCAAGTATTTCACCCCTGTTATCTGGGTGCCACACGGAGAATGGTATAAGTGGAAATAGTAATATCCCTATGAAATATACTTTGCCCTGGCTCTCTCGTCACATTTTGCGTATGGATATTTTTTCCTCCCTTCATTACCTTGCCTTTCATGTTTCTACCCTTTGTGTAGGTTGTAAGTCTTTAGGCAGGTGTTGTCAAGGACAGACTCAACAGATGTTGAAGATGGAGAAAAGCTGAGCCCAGACCTTTCCAATCAGCTCAGTCTTCTCCACAGCATCAGCCTAGATATCATGGCTATGGGTGCATTAGGAATATAGGGATGTGTGAATTGAACAAATGACAGTACTATTCTTTTCACAGTACTATGATAGAATGTTCCCAAATATACAGAAAACTTTTATTGGGAAATAGAAATTAATGATTAAGAAATATATATTAAGTGGAGACATGTAAACTAGTACTATTTTATAGAGTTTTGAATTTGTTGTACAATTGTTTGTACACTACAGTATGCTCTAGAAACTCTTTGTGTTGCATTTAGCAAAAATTAAAAAGAAAACAAACTAGCAAGGATTATGAAAGAACCAAGAAATAAAAATTATTGATGATCATTTCACTAATGATTCTGAGAGTGTGCTAAAGAATATCATCCAGGACTTCATAAGAAATAGACGGTATAATATCGCATTTACTTTTCAGTGTGTTTACATAAAAAAAAATCTACCAATGAAATATTTTTACCTTTGGAAAAATTCTTAATAATTCTGCTATATGTTTTAGAACTACCTTGGGTTAAAAAGCTGAATGACTTGTTCTCCCACCCCAAGCTTGACAGAGCTGACATAAGTTTAGGGAAGACTTTAAAAAAGCATTTTTTTTTCATTACTTCTTGTCCTTTTTTAGCTTTTGCCTTTCTGTCCAGAAGGACACTGACTCTATATCTTACAATTTGTAGCCTCGCCCAAGATGCCACAAATCTCAAAATATATTTTATCCTCAGAAGACCCGCAGCCCGTGCCTCGGCTTTTCAAGTGCTATAACTCCTCAGCTGCCTAGAGGACTTAGGTGGCCCCTTTCCATTGAAAATTAATGGGAACTGAGTCTTCAGGTCCCTTAAGTGGATTTGAAACTTGCAGCCAAGAGACAAAGAGAAGCATCCCAGCTTGAATAACAGGTTGAAACTGCTTTCATCTTACCAGCACTATCATGACCCCACTGAACTCTGCTGTGTGAAAGTCCTGCTTATCTCCTCACTGTTGTTTTTTCCCATCTACATTATGCTGAGAAGGATGCAGAGAAATAAAGCTGTTTCTGGGCCTTTGCAGATGGCAAGGAAGTTTCTATGGAGACGTGCGAGGATGCAGCAGTTTTCTGCCACCAGCAACTAGGGAGGACCAGTGTTGCTGGTAGGGCTAAGATCTTCTTACCCATTGTCACGCTCACGAGTGGCAAGCAGCAATGCTGCATGATCAGATGTGTGACTCCAGGTTGTGCCTTTCCCAATTAACTCACCCCTCTGTTGCCCACCCCCGCTGTAACTTTAGAACCAGGTAACTCTGATTATCTCTAAATTATCTCTGATGTTGCTAGCAGAAGAAAGGTTTTTCCTGACAGCTAAAGGGCAATCATTTTGTGCATGACTTCAGTTTATTGAGGTGTAAATACGAGGCTTTTCATCACCACTTGGAACTTTCAGAATGACCCACTAAAATACCTGAAAAACAATTTGCCAAGGCTTTGCTCCCCACTTCTCGGCAGCAGCAATGACCATGACAGATGACCAAAGCAAGCTATATTTATTGCTGTGCTCGACCAGACTGCTGAGAATCAGGAAAGTTTTTCCTTAAAAGTACTCTGATGTCATGGAAAAATAACAGTAATTTTGTTAATTTAGTGTGATATGTGTTTGCTTCCTTTCCAATTATCATGTCATACTGTTTCAAGTTTATGAGACAAAAGAGTCATCTGTCAGTATGCAGGGTCTTGTAGAGCCAGCAGGCTTGAGAGATGGCCTGTTATCTTCATGTCTCTTGCTTGAAGGTGCTGGACTTTAGCATGCACTTTGACTTAATGTAGAAACACCCCTATAATTGTCACCAACCCTTTATTTTTCTCAGGCTTTTTCAATGTGGAACATTCATGGTGTTGTACTCTAAATGGCATGAAACACAACAGTGAGGTAAATAGAGTCTTTTTCTGAGGACCAGAATAAGCATGTTTGCTTCCTTCCAGCTGATCCAAAGCAAGTACAGATTAGAAGACCACGAAGGGTTAGAGGGAGGAATTGGTGGTAGTATTTCATGCACAGATAGAGGAGCACCCTGGGAGCAAGGAATGGTTGACAGCACAAGCAGTGCAATGGTAGCCACAAGGGCAGAGATTGGGCTTAAGGGCAGTAAAAGGTCATAAACTGTGTCTGAGTCAGTGTGGGAGATGATGGATGTAGGTAGCAGAAGGATTTGGCAAAATCAGGGTCAAGTTAATTGCGCCAACATGCCCTAGGAAGGTGGCAGTGAGTCCCATAGGAGCTGTGTGTTGTAGAGAAGGTCCCGTAGCTGTGTGATTTCTAAGATCTGCTGATCTTAGTTGAAAGTAAGTCACTTCACTGTCAAGACTTGAGATAACCCATGAAGGTGGTGGGAAAAAAAAAATTCATCTACCATGCATCTCTTAGTCTGAGAGTGGTGTTGTATCTGTCAAGTCTTGCCCTTGCATACGAGCTGCAACCATAGTGGTCTGCCTGCTACAACACAGGCTGATGTACTGGTTTCCTTTTGTATAATGTAGCAAGAGGTGAAGTGCTGTAGCATGAGATAGGATTGACGGTGTTAGAATCAGCCTTGCACATGGTCTCCCTTGCCCATTGCACAATGTCAAGGCAGCACCTGTCCTGAGTCCCTCTCATCTTGGTGTTTGCATATGTTCATATTTCTGCTTCAGTCTTTTATTTTGCGACAAAAGGACAATGTGCTGCTTTGATTTTGTAGTTATATGATGAATATTAAGAAAACCCCAATGCCAAATGAGCTATATGTATCTGTTCTACTTTCATCAATACGTGCAGAAATGCCTCCAATTGAGACAAGCTTGGTGTGTCCTCACTTGGTAGGAGGTGTTTCGGTCACTATGTAGAGCAAAGTGCACACCTCATGGAAGTACATGGGAGGCAGAACACATCTTGACACTTAGGATGGATCTAACTTTATTAACGATAGCTGGTCAGATATTTGTCTGATTCTGCAACAGTGAAATATCATTGTTTTGAATGGGGATACACCAATTTCTACCTACTGATTTATGTCCAGTGTGCCCATCTCCATCTTGCGATCAGCTGTTTTCCTTGGAACGCAAAGAGGTGGAATCATGTCATTGTCTTGCTTTGATTAATTTTTTTAGCCATAACAGCTTGGAAACACCAAATCCTAAAATTTTCATCTGGAGAAGACAAATAGAAAAGAATGCCTAAATGTAGGGGTTTTGGAAGTATTTTTTTGTGACTATGATTTATCCTACACTTGTATTTTGCAGTTAAATATATTTCTTTACTCAAATATATCTATTGACTTGTGGCATCAGATTAAGCTTGGAACTGGAAGCTTGCAACTCACTTATTTCACTGAGGTTTGCAGTGCAAGCTCTTTTGGGCTACTGCCTTGCTGAAGGGAGCTGCATAACTGTTTAGGGAAGCCACAGAAATAGTCTATGAAATTTAGCTGAGACTGCAGAAAATGTGATGAAGTATCCTGGCATTTGGCTAGGAAATCCTGTCTAAAATAGATCTTACAGTTTCTATGTAGCCATCTGCCATCCATTGCTGTCTTACACAGCAAGCCTTCCATCTAAAAAGGGTGACAGGAGGGGTGTTACTAGTGAGAAGCAGAGTCTGTCACTTTTTCCCCTTGCAGGGCTCAAAAGTCTGCTTGAGGTTTGACTCTTGAGTCTGATGTATTCATGAAGAGAAGGGAAAGATGTTCAGAATAGTGGGTGCTATTTTGTTGTGTATTCACCAGTTGAACAGAGTATTTCCATGTGCACTCAAACTGGGAATCGGGTTATTTAAGTGTTCAATTGTAATGAAATAAGTAGTCAGGACTCTAGTTTTGCGTTACTGCAGACAAAGCCATCCTAGCACTACAGAAGTTGTGTCAACGCCAAATCAGTGCCTCTGCTCAGTGACTGAGCAAAGAATGGTACTCAGTGAGTCTGCCTATCTGAAAGGAGGACCTGAGGCTTCCTTTCAGGGATGCACTGGGCATGTGAGGTACAACGAGACTGTCAGGCATGCTTAGCATGCTTCAGACTAAGGTGAGGACAGCAGACTGTATGTCTTCTCCGCTGTCTGGTTTATTTCTTTTTATATTATATATTTGTTTGTTTGTTTGCTTATTTTGCACAAGCAGTATGTTCCCTAACCCAGTAATTAATTACTGCCTGTCTTGTACGTGACTTTCAAATTTTGATAGGTCCTTGATGGCTCCTTGTAGCCATTAAAATCCAAGGAGGGTAAATCAATATTTGCTTTTACATCTCCTGTTGCAAGAAAAGATATTCCAAAACAAAATACAAACTATGTCTTCTTATTGATTTGTTTGCCTTTATCTTTTGAACTGCCAAAGTTTTAAAGCATTCCTTTATTTTAAAGGTACTTGTTTCTAAATTCAATAAAACCAGAATATTTTCCCAGTGAGATCTCTAGGTGAAATCTGTGCATTTGGTACCACTGGCCTGTGGTTTTCTTATCAAACTATTTGAATTCTAGACAGAAGAATAAAGAAAACAAAAGTTCTTAATTGCTAAAGACATTAAAAAAATTAAGAGAGAGATTTTTACAGAAGTTACTAAAAGAAACTAAGTAATTTTGTTCACAGAATAGTAGAATAAAGAAATGGAAAAGGTCAGTAAGGGTATCTTCTTCCTCAGGATCAAGGCTTAGCAACTACCAAAAAACATTTCCAGCAAATTTTCAACAGGCTAAGGCTATCTGTATGCAATGGGTAAAACTCACCCTTAGGCAGAGATTCAACATAAAGCTTATGACCTAGCCTATGACTTCCTGCTTACATCATTTAAAATAAGGAGGGTGAGATCTCATTCTGTAAACTTTATGTTTTCTCCGTTTTTTTTTTTTTTTTATCTGGAAATATTTGCCCAGGAGAGCTCTTTCTCAGGCAAACCACAGAGCCTGAAAAGTGAACAATCACTTTGTCCCTGCCTCATTAGTCTGTAAGGTGAAGGCCACTGTAGGTTGTTCTGACTCAAGCACTAAATCCAGACCTCCCCTGGGTATTTTCCTCAGTGACTGTGCTCAGTTGCCTGGAGAGGTAAGGGCTCCTGTGTGTCTGTCATTGAGCTCTATCTTGAGTCAGTTAAACTGTCCATTAAACTAATATATATAGACATAAATCTCAGTTCCATTCTTCTACAGCTAAAATTCAGCTCATCCCATTCAACTTGAAGACTGGTAAAAAATAATTCCCGTGTATCATACAGGATCCATGCCAGTTTTGAACAGCAATCACTATATGTATTCAGCATGGGTCAAAAAAGAATCCTAAATACTTTCCATTTCCATTTTATAATGAAGTTTGCATTCAAGAAATGCGCGAAAGGATTAATAAAGATGCTTGTCTTTGTCTCTGTTCTTTGCAAATTTAATGCATGTTTCCTAAGTTAGAGGAACCACGTGTATATCTCATTGATAAACAATTTCTTCTTTGCTCCCAGAAGCTAAAAAACAGCCAATGACTTTCACCTGGGATTTGATTTGTTTACATTTATATAGTATTGAATTTGCAACAACTGTACCTTCTCATAAGTCTTACAGTGACAATCTTTACTTGAAACTGCATAGAGAACCAACTCATTGTTCTTGACAACGTAGCATCAAGGAAGAAGCCTTTCTTCTCATGAGTAGGGGTAACACTTTCTAAGGTTCTGCCCATGCTACCCCTGCTTCTATAACTTTTTGATGTAGCTTTATCACTTCCTTAAATAACATTAATTGCCTGACAGGAGTATTGCTCTGTTGACTTAGCCAAAATTATAAAAACACAAGAATATCTATTGACCAAAGGACCATCTTGACCCACTTGCTGACTGTGGCAAAAATCAAGAATGTGGATGCTCAAAAAAAAAAAAAAGGCAGCAGAAATAAAGGGGAGAGGGCCAAGCATAAATTCTTTAGTCTTTAGGATAGACCTTCATCACCTGTGCTGCATATCCAGAATATCTGGAGCATTAAGTTTAATAGCTGTTTGGTATATCAGCATTCTGTGTATTCATCTACCCTTTTCCAAACCTTTCATACCTTTGACCTCCACAAAGGTTTTGTGGCAGTCCCACAGTTGTGCCAAACATTTGGTGAAAAACATTCTTTTGTCTGTTTTGAATCTGTCTTATATTAGTAAGGAACATCACATTTTCTTCAAAGTAGTTGTATCATCCAAATTGTTGTGGTAGCTCAACGTAATTTTGCTTTCTACTACTGAAATTCTGTCTTACCTCATAAATAAAGAGAACAAGCAAGCAGGCTTGTAGTAGCAATCTGGCAAAGGGTTTAAAGAAAGGAAAGACTTCTTTTTCCTAAGGATCTGAGTAGTATTCAGCTAATGGGACTAAATCTTCTGTATCATATGTGGCAGTTCAAAGATGCATGGATAAAACCTAGTTCTGTGTAAGTCTAGGAGACTTTTGCCCTTTTTAGATTAGCATATCCTTTCTGGTGAGAAAAGAGCAAGAGCTAGTGAAAGCAATGCCTTGTATGTACTAAGGTTCTGCTCTGAGGTTGTATCCATAAGAACTACTGTTAAGGTGATTTTGTTCCCAAGTAAAGCAGCAGAGGCTTATGCTGTTTCGTCTGCATATTTTAAAAGTGTGGTGTCAGCCACAGCACTATCTTCTTTCTTGGGACTCCATGAAAAAATAAAAAAGCAACAATTTTCTTGAATTCTTCTGAAGTTTGAGCTGAAGTTCACTCATGTGTCAGGAAAAGTTTAGTCATTTCTGATTTTGCTGCAACTTGCTTGCCAGTCTCTGGTCCTCCCACCTGTCAGGAGAGTCCTAAATATAAGCTCTTGCTAATGAAGAGGATATGAGGCAACAGAAGTCCAAGATTGCTCACTTCAGGTTTAACCAGCTGCCCAAGGCTACTTTGTTCTAGGATACATTTGAAAAACAACATATTGTATTTCTGAAGGCCTTCCTTTCTCCTGGCCTTGTTTAATCAGTGAGAAGTCTTCCTCCAAATTATAAGAACTTAGAATTTTCCTAGAATCTGAAATATCCCTGAAGTACTGTTGTACCTCATTCTCCTGTCTGTCATTTCTTATATTCTCTTTTCCTACTTTTCCCATTTCCCCTTCCTCACCTTTGTCTCCTTCTCTTTGTCTAGCTCATCTCTCTATTCTGCTTGAATTTCTCTCAATTTAAATTAGGAGTAAGAGCTTCCTTTGTCTGATGGCAGGTAACAACCTGTCCAATGGGGAGCTGGTGGAAGACTGAAAAGATACAGGGGGCTTAAGACTTAGCAAGCACGCTTCTTTTTTTCTGTCAAGCTTAGACTGACACATCCTTCTTGGGAAATGAGCATGCAGTTTAGGAGATTAAAAGTACACTGAAGAAAAAATATTTTCACTTTCTTTGTGGAAACTGCTAATGGGATTTCATCTCCCATAGCCTCAGTGAGGGGCTCAGATTAGGCTGGGGGTTGAGGCTCCCTCTGCAGTCAATAGAGAGAGATGGGTGCCTTCAGAATCCCACTTGTTCCAGCCCCAGACAACTGGCTTTTTGTAAATGCCACTATCTCCTTACCATTTTGGTTGCATAGGGACAACTACAGACCTGTTCAACCTATGTATCTCACACTTAAGTGGTTAAAATGAGATGAAGCCCACCCACAAGCCCATCCTGGGATCCCCAGCAGCAAAGATGGAGCAGTAAAATCCTCAGATGAAGATGGTGGTTTCCCAGAGACAGAATACTTTCTAACTATTTCTCCTACCATCAGCAAAGTGCTAGGATCAGGATAGTGGTGGCAGCTCATGGATTCTTCCTATGTCAGGTCAGTAAATCACCTGTCTGCTTCTTGCGAGTTGAATGGCATTTACTCTTTAACTGAATTGATTTCTGGGGCCCTGTTAGTTCATCCTGTCCTGTACTGTTCCCCTCACCTCAACCACAATGTGTCACAAGGAAAGACATGGCCATGCTTTCTCCAGGAGAGGCCTGCTGATACAGGCAGAAAAGGGTCAGATGTATCTGGTGACTCGGAGGGTGCTGGAGGGTGCTGATGGGAAGTGATCTCATTTGAAATGGCAGCCTACGGAGCCATGGGCACAAGCAGGTGCAGACCAGCACTCCCAAAGTTGTCTCTTTCATCCCAGAAAAAACTGAGCTATGGTGAAGACCCTGAGCTGCATTCAGAGTGACTATCCCAACACATGTGCACACACCCTTTCAAAGATGGGTTAGGTTATCACTGGGTCCAAGAGGTCCACGCTGACTGACGTAATTCTGAGAAGTTTCTGGACTGATCCACTTCAAGTGTTTTGCTTTGCTGGGGAGATGCTTACAGGCCTGGAGTTTGACAGTATCTTGGCAGCAGGTCATCCATGTACTGCCTGCTGGCCAATGTACATACCTCAGTTAAAGCACGCCTTCACACACAAGGACAATATTTGCTTCCTAAGTATGTAATTTGTAATGCTCTTTAAATCCTCTGCAGCTTGAATATCTAGGAAAAGGAGATCGTTCTGAGAGTGCCAACACTCAGTCCATGTAGCATTGTACCCTGTTCATGACAATAGATAGCAATGCCCACATAAGATGCTACACAAGAAAGTCCAAAGTAATTCTTTCCCTCAAGCGTCTGTACACCTTCTGGCACTTTTGACGGCAGTGGGGTAGAGCAGTGGTTGCCAAGCTTCACCCTGTTTGCAAGATCATCTATGTAGCATTCTTCTCAGTTTCTCAAACTTAGTGGCACAGTGTTCACTACATCCTGCCATGGGAGGCAAGCATGCACTTCCTTAATTCTCTGCCTGTGTGAGTAATTCAGTTCATAATCTGCATCTCAGTGAGTAGGCCCTCTGGAAGTTAATTAAAAGACCAACTGCAGCACAGATCATTAGTTTGCACATGGACCAGGAATGAAGGATCACTGTGGTCCTGCAAAATTAGCAATAGATGCCCAAACGAATCTCTAAGCAGAACTAACTAGCATGCCCTGGCAACAGATCTTGTCTATTAGAGAACACTGCTGCACCACAACTCGGGCAACAGCAACAGTGCTGGCTCGCTGTGTTTTCTTGTTGTGCAACATTATCAGTACAAACAAAGTAAATACAATTGCTAGGAGCACACAGCATATAGAAAAATGTCATACCATATCTTTAATGTGCAGTAAAATTTCCACCTACTTTCTAGATCAAAGCAAAACATATGCAACTGGCAGAAGTTATGGATAAAAGTGACCGACAGCCTCCTGCTAGAAGAAGTTTTCACCTGCAGAAGAGATAAAACATGAAAACTTCTATACATCCAGCTGGCCTAGAGTGGCAGCTCTCAGTCCTTATCTTCTAATTGCTCAAAGAGACACCTTTGTTGTTTTGCTCACTGCTCCCCACATGTATGAGAAGTAACCCTCCATAGCTATTCTTTCTTTTTTTTTTCAGCTCTCCATCAGAGCACTCTTGAAAGCTTTCCTTGACTCTGAAATCTAGAAAATATTTCAAATCCAGAGAGGTTTTCTGAGCCTTGCTGCTATCTGCAGTGCTTTTTTGCTCTGGTCCACTTCTCTCTCCTCTTCTGTTTCATTTCTCTTACTTCTCTTTCATTGATTTTGGAAACTATTTAGCCCAGGGACAGCATTTTTTTGGTCTATGTGTACAGCAGTAATACACCTTGAAGTTGGAGTCTCATCTGGGAAGATGGATGCAACTTACAGCCCTATGAAACTGGTAAAAGTACAGGGGTCAGCCCTAAGGAATTAGTAGACAGAAGTCATCTCTCTATGCCTTTTCATCAAGTCAGGGGACAACAAACAGGTCAGAAAGCAAGTGGTAGAAGATGAGCTTGTAACAACAAGCTTCACAGAATTCTTTGGAGAGGCAGAGACATTACCTCTGCTGAAAACTCAGACTTGAGAGAGATGTAGGGGAAGGAAAGAAAACTTTGAACAGTTTGGATGATTAAGTCAATAAAGGATGCTTTCTGTCTAGCTGAACAACAACTAAATAGCAAAGAAGAAGAAAGAGTAGAGAAGTATTTTAGTTGCTGTTTCTCACAAGGGAAAACGACAGCATATGTAAAGAGAGGTAATACAGAGCAAGTAGGCTGAGGTGGGATGGGGAAAGGGAACTGAAGCACTTTTTGTAAGTAATGTCAGAAAATCAGGTGAAAAGGAATCAGATTCAAATTAAGCCAGCATAAAACTTTAGTTAAACAGCCATGAGTCAGAACAGCAGGATTTTGTCTGTGTGTGCGGTCAAAGCCAGGTCAAGTCTCCAGCCAAGAACAGATCTATAGAAGTTACTTAAAACTGCTCAAAGTTGTTTTCTCTCACCTTTCCCATCCAAGACTTTCCTGCCATTAGTCTTGAATTCAAATGTTCACTTTATCACACAGTGTGTCTAACCTGGAGGGAACCATGCGTATACCCCAGTACAGAGATAAGACTCAGCCAAAGTGGCCCTGGAGCCAGGAACTAAAAGGACTTCTAATGTTTTGAAGACAGTATAAATTAGTGACCAACTGCAACCCTAAATCTTTGTGGCTCATCTGTGTAACCATTGCTAAAATCAGGCAGACTCTACCCTGTGCAAACTTTGTGTACTCAGGGAGAAGAATGTTTTGTTGTGGCAGTCGAATTCCCAGGTATTTACACCACAGAAGCATTGCAAAGAGGATGAGCCTAGGAGACTCTGGCCTTGGACACTTTATTTTCTGTAACCTTGCAAGTTGTAAGATGAGTTATACCATTGCAAAGTCAGCACAAAAATCTGTCAGACTGAAACATGAAGTTGTTTGACAGTGATATTTTTTACTGAGCTGAACAATGACACTACACACAAAGCAAAGAAAAAAATATGCTATTCTGTTGTTAGAGCAATAGTAGGTCCAAATTTTCCACCATCAAGCAAGGTTTAGCTAGAGAGAATTACAATGTATTTGATGAAGAAGCTACTAAACTTGGCTCATATGCGAAATTCCCCATGAGCATAAATCAGTACAGCCCTGCTATCTTCAATGATGTTGGTTTACAACAGCTAATAAATGAACCAGAAATGTTTCCTTTTAATTGGGAGAAAAAATTATTTCAGGGATAGCCTTCCGTAGCTAAGAGAAATGGGAGTGTGTTTCCAATGCTGACAATTTTTAGAGATGTCTTGACAGGACAGATTTGTGTCTGGGTCTTATATATAATCCACAAAAGAAGCAGTTTGTAAAAGCAGATCTTGGACTGAGTAAGGCTAAGAACAGAGCCATCAAGCACAGGATGTCTTGAAACAAGCAATGAGTTGAAAATGCGCAGCCAGTTCAGAGAAGAAATTTAAAGCAATTGCAGTCAACTAAAGGGATCACTTGGCATCTGCAGTCATAAACACAAAATGCCATAAATCCCGAAAGACTGAGCACATGTAATTGGGTAGATAGCAAAGAGAACAGCTTGGACAGTGCATTAGCACAGGCTGCTTAGAGAAAGGTTTTAAAAAAGAAAACCATGAGTACAAGCAAATGGAGTCAATAAATGAGAACAAGTCAGGCTGCTGAAAGAGACAACTCAGAACTGAGCAAAGCATTGCTAGAAGAGACAAAAAAAGATGCAGTAAGGCCACAAAATTTCAAAGGACAGGCAGAAGTCATGTCTGGATTTGCCATAGCGTTTAGAGGACCAGTGCCTTTGCCGTGTGTGAATAAGTTTTCTTCTACCAATGCTAATGGAGGCACACTGTAACATACCAGCTTGAGGATCTGACTCAGTGCCTGGACATATGTCCCCAGCAAGATTTAAACATATCTCCCGAAGTGTCTCCCGTCATTGTTTGTATGAAAGCCATGGCAGAGAAAAATGGATAAAACCAAGATGCTGGATTATCAGACGCTAATAAGGACTACTGTTATCAAACGTTCCCGGGAGGCTCACTCTGGGATTACAATTAAGTAACCATTTCCTAACTAAACTTCATCTGTTTGTACAACTCAGGGCTATCCTGCCACTCAGGAAACATCCTTCAGGCTCAAATACTCCAAGCAAGACATAAAAATTGAGTCAAAATGACCAGAAGTTATATACTCATCCTAGGTTAATACTAAGAGTGCCACAAAGACTTCATACTTCATTTTGCTTTACGTAAAGAGCTAATATCTGGCAATGTATCAACTTTTATGCTCATAAAACTCAGTAACATTTTAGCAGGTTAATGAAGTGTAACCTGTTTTATCTTGCCCCAGCCCTCTGAGATCTCAAGTGGAAGCCAAATGTTTTGTTAGAACTTTTAAAAATGCCATGACAACTAGCAAGGGAGATAAACTAACTCCACATCAGAAAATAGCATCTTTGCTGCAATCTTCTTGAATGCAACTATATAGCAAGCATACAAAGTATACGTGGGCTGAAAAATTAATGAGGAGGTGCTTATTTGTAAAAAAAGGTAGCTGTGAGGCCTGATTTCAGTAACAGTACAAGATATTAAAAAACAAAACAATCTTCCATCAAAAATGCCCTTGTATCTTCATGGGACAAAACATTATGTAGAAGTTTGAAGACTTGGTAATAGTTTATGGCTAGGGAGTAGGAAAATAAAATCAGATATTACCTTAAAAAACCCTAAACCTTAGGAACTATTTTTCCTAGAAATATCCACAAACTTGAAAGCATCTCTTTTCACAAGTTCTTGGTGGCGTAAAAAAAGAATTTGTCAGAGAAATCTTTTCTTCAGAATGCCACTTTTTGAGCGCTTTTCATGTTAAACATTAAAGCAATTACATAGCTTCTGGATGCAGACATAGACAATTCACTCTAATTTATACTGCTTCAAAACTAGATTTAAAGCAGCTTAAATAGACATGAAGTCTGGTTTGCAGAGCCAAAGGAGTTCCAACGCTACCAAAAAGATGTGGAGATCCCATCTTCATCTTCTCCCAAAGAGAATAACTACAGTTTCCCTATATATAGAAGGAATGATAATTAGTTTTGAAGGTAGAAAGAAAAATATGATAAGCACAAAATACAGAGAATCAAGGAGTGGTAGAGCTAAACTTCAGAGTTCAGGTAGGATCCTTGGTTGCTGCCACAGTCGTTTAAACTTTGGCTCTTCTTTGTTTCTCACAACATTCACAGGTTACAGACAGGGTCCAAAAACGCTTAACCAGACAGATAAAAACGACAATAAACCCCCTACAATCTGTTTAAGCTTGTACATTTGTGGAAAGTCAGAAAGTGTGACAGGTGGAGGGAGCTGTGCTTCTGAGTGCTCCCTGGCTGCTTCCCTAACAGCACTCAGAGCCTTTAGAGTCACTGGAGTCTCCTCTAGTGCCCCAAGCTAGTGACAAATCTGGTTGAGTCGAGCCTGTTCCTTCCCATAACTGGAAGCCTTGCTGCAGGGTTCATCGTGGATTTTGTGGTTAAAACAACTTATCCAGCAACAGATTATGTACCTAAGACTTGATGAGCCAAATCAGATCTGCATAATCCAGAATATTACCTTTTAAAATAATCTATAAATTTCAAAATAAATTTTCATATGCTTGAGATGGGAAAGAAGAATTTGAGAATATTTAATGCAGCAATTTTTGCTTCCAACACTGTCATACCAAAGAGCAGCTTGTCTTGTCTATGAAAGCATGAAGAAAGCTGCAAGTGCTCAGCAGTCTGCACCTGAGCCTTCAGTAGAACAGCACTAAATACTTTACAGTTGCCACCTGGCTGAACCAGGAGAGGACAGAAAGCAAAGAGGTATCTGGAATGATAGACAGAATGTTCTTAAGACCTGAATTGAAGCAGACAAAATATTTTGTGTAAACTCACTGAATTTAAAAGTTCTGACAATCTCCTGATCTGGGGAAATGTATTTTGTTCATAAACCATAAAAAGAATGGTGACCAGGAAAATAATTCAGTTTGGTCAAAACTGTACTTCCTGCTGAAAAAGTGTTCCCAGAGAAAATATCTGGCTAACCCTTTACTCAGCACATTTAGAAGAAGGCATTAAAAACGCATCAGATCTTCTGGTACTTGCAATAAGAAGCTCAGAGCAGGCAAGATAACACTCCTACAGAGGAAGAAGGGTTTATGCTATTCCATTGAGATCAAAGTCTCTCTATGAAAAGCAAGGTCTTCAAGTCATGTTGAAGCAAGTACACAACAAGATCAAGCGTCTGTACAACTCTTAGAGGGAGGTGACACAAATGGCATCTCATAATCTGATTTACATCACTGTCTCCATCTCACACTCATTTTGTAGGTTTTTTTTTCAATTTGATACCTTTAAGCCTACTCCAACCATTTTTTACTATTTTTAAAATAGTTTACTTCTTGAGCTAGGGATTGTCTCTGAAGGCACAGGTGATGACTAGGACCTCAGCAGCTGCTTCAAATATGATATTCATTATTACTATAATACTACTATACTATATAATAGCATTACTAGAATATTATTATATTAACTATAGTAGTAACTACTATTATAATAGCATTAATAAGGTCTATGGCAACAGATGTAATAATAATACCCATTACTGCCACAGAAACTGGTGGCTTAGTGATTCTAATGCAGGCAATGTTCCCTTTCCCTCCTCTCCACAAGTATGTCCTGCAAAAGCTATGTCATTTTTTAGCAGAGAAAGGCCCATTGAAGTCAGCTCCCTGATTATTCCAACTTGAATATGCAGGTCTTTGAACTAGAAACTTGATTATTCTATTAATACACAGAAAGGGGGAAAAAAGGCCTTTTTCAGCACTTGATGTGAGATGGAAGTACTGTTGCACAGGGAGTTTAATTCCTACCTCAACAGGAGCTGGGAGCTCCTGCCTTGTACAACAGTGTAACAGTCTGATCAGGGCTGATGGAAGACCTTTTGGTACTGAGCACCACTTCTCAGCTCCTGCTGGATTCCCCAGCTGAAAGAAAATGGGCAAACTGTTTCTTATTTCCATGCAGGTTCAAAACTTAGCAGAGGTTGGAGGAGGTAAGGCAATACCTCAAAATGAGAAGTACCATTCCGTTTCTCTAAGGAGAAAATCTCTCCCTTGTATAAAGTCAGCTCCTCCCCTGAGCGCACACAACACAGTGGTTTCTACCCCATTCAGAGTCAAGATGTCACCTGCCAGCTGCTTGGCAATATGTTACCCCTGGACAGGGATTTCTGCTAAAATTCTCCTAGTCTGATGGTAAGAATCCAGCTCAATGTATGGGTCACATTGGGTTATACAGTGCTTATTCTCTTGGCACTGTTTTGTAAAACGCAATCCAACACACTCTGCAGGTCGCTTAGGGACTTCTATAAAATTAAATACTATCGTCCATACATTTCTGCTCCACATATCTAAAATCTGAGCTGGCTAACGAGTAAGGTCAAGATCTGAGCATGTGTTCAGAAAGAGCTCCCTTCCCTCCTGGCCAGAAGGCACATTGCCAGAGCAGAGACAGCTTGAGAGATGCTTTATTGCCCTTGTCTAGGCTGCAGATAATGAGGAAGGTCCTTAGTCTCCAGTGCTGTCAATCTGGCAACTTCTCATCTGCATTAAAATTGGTCCAAAGATGTTTTTAAAAGAAAATATAATGAGGGGATGCACTTAGGAAAATGAAAAGCTTGGCTGCTTTTTTATCACTTCTCAGGCACTTTGTATCCTTCTCTGATGAGAGCTATTGTCATTCAGGGCAGCTCATCAGCTTCTTTTGCTGAGAGCAGATATGGGCTTGGCACCTTCCTCCTCTCCTGGTGACAGCCAGATATACGCTCCCCTCGTTTCCTCCTAGATAAAGCTTGCCATCCTGCTTCGAAGCCTCTCATATTTCATTTTGCTTGTCAGATAGAAGCCCCTGTACAGTCCATTCAATGAGATTATTTTTTGCTTTGGCATTGTATTAGCAAAATAAATTTCTGAGTAGCCTTCCCCTCTTCCTCACTCTCTTTGTTCCTGGATAAGAATATGGCTGCTGTAGCCCCTTTCATCCAGAGCTCTGTCAAGTGCTGTTACAACTGCTGATGAAATCTTACTACTTCCTTGTGTGACCTGTAGATGTTATTCTCATTATCTGGAGGTTAAACTTGTGTCTGAAGAAATTAGCGGCCTTATTTTCGGAAGAAGTGTTTGCTTCCATGGGCTGCTGACCTTGACGTTATGGCCAGGAGTGGTGTGCCTGAGACTACCAAGATAATCAATGACTGCTGCAAATAGTAAAGGGAGACAGGAGTTCAAAGCTGGATGCCCTCCACTGGTATAATCTGTCACTTTTATTTTTCTTAAGTACTGCCAATTTCCATGTGAAGCAAAAAAAGGGAAATCTGCTCCTTGTTTTGAAATAAGCCAGAAAATATGGTTGTGGTCCTCCAGAGGCATAGTTCAGTGCACATGTCAATGGAAATGACTGAGAAAGGCCTGGTTGCGATGCCAGTTGCTATAGAAAGAATGTGCTTCTTGGAGAGTGCCATGGAGATATCAGATCTTGGTGTGACAAATAAAAGTCATACCATGTGGCAGGAGAGGAGAAAAAGAAGACTGCAGAGTTAGCAGTACTTTTTGAACACAGTAACTTCTGCAGGGAAAGGGAAAAAGTACGTTGGCTATCTGTTTTGGATTTCCTAATGAGCTTATTTAATGGAAAAATACTGTTGACAAT
Source organism: Tapera naevia (assembly GCA_033556795.1). Taxonomy (NCBI): domain Eukaryota; kingdom Metazoa; phylum Chordata; class Aves; order Cuculiformes; family Neomorphidae; genus Tapera; species Tapera naevia. Next base: position 13,984,313 of record JAUMJJ010000246.1, on the reverse strand, counting down.
CACCTTTTGGAACATTTCTACTTGTAACAAAGCATTATTTGGAAATTACTATATACATTAGCAGAGTGAAAACAAGGATGGAACTTCTCTCAGTGTTTTGATGTGCTGTATAGAGTGTGGATTCCCACGTAGATTGTCCATATAAGTTACCCCATCTGCCTTGTATCTCTGTTCCCTGTTGACCTATTTTGGGGACTCAACATGATGCATCCTGATGTAAATTGAGGTAGAGGAGGGAGGCCCCTCAGGGATGCTCTCTTTCACTCTTTGTTGGCAACTGTAACCAATGCTGATCCATCTGCAGACAGAGGGAGGCCTTAGTCCCTTACCCTCAGGAGAAGCACTTACCTATTTTATGAAGCCCCAATACTGTGGAGGGTTAGCTGGCACCTGCAGTGGGATAGAGAAGGATAAAACAGTGGCTACAGAGGAGGCTGGAATGTGCCTCCACCCCATCCTTGTGTAGAACAAGACATCCTTATTTCACGGCAGTTTTGCTGTGAAGATAGAATAAATTTGTGACTGTGAGCTTATCAGACAGTATGTTAACAATGGGCCTATAACAAAAAACACATAAGCTGTGTAATTTGGATAAGCCCCTTCCCTGTTAACAAATTCTGCTTCACAATTGTTCAGTCAATATGCTGTCAGATTATATATAAAAAAAAAATCAGGATGGTTATGGTGCCCATGCTATCAAAGAGGTATATTTATGCTTCAATTCTGCTTTAATTTAAGCTCTTGACATGATTACCAGAACACTAGGTATTTGAGAAGTGACTTCTAGAGATGCATTCTAAAAATAGAATATTTAGAGTCTGAAGTTGGTCTGGCTCATTATATTTGGCTTCTATATCACTGGTCTGTTTGTCTAGACATTTATCTTGCAAACACACTCAAAGGATGTTCTGTTCATTTTAACACAAAGGGCAGCGTGTGTAAGTCTGGAAAGATGACCATTATTTTCCTATCTGACTTTTCCTACTCAGTATGGGAGAAACTTTCTTTGTTGCTGGCACACCAATTAGCTGACAGATCATACCAAGAGTCACAGGACTATACAAAAAAGAATAGAAACTAAACCAGATAATAGTCCCTTTTCAATGGTGTCTCTGTCTTTCACTGGTAGTTAAGCTCCGACTTTCTGAAAGGGCTATACAGCAGCCCATGAAGGAAAATCATCTCTTTTCCCATTAAAGTACATTTCCAGCCACTGTGTTGCAGAAACCAGACTGTTTGAGCTCCAGGGAAGACCAGTATTAATCAAAATGGGGAGGAGCTGCAAACTGAAGTGGCAGTGACCATACTGAACGACTTTGGAGCTCTGGCTCGGAGCAGCGCTTGCACTGGGTCTGCCAGCCCCAGGCTGGCTGAATTTCCTTCCTGCTGGGGGGTGCTGTGTATCATCACAATCAGCTAAGGAATCCTTCAGCAGAACAGTCTGATAAATATCCACTTTTCGTCTTCTCCTTCTAGTTACTATCTTCTCCCTCTTCCCTGGAAACTCTGTTGCTGAGCATAGTGAGCAAATATAACTTAAAAACTTTTGTCAAGTTTGTACAAAAGTATGGAATTTTAAGTGGTAATGTCTTTGAGTGATGCAGCTGTTCCAACAATATCTGAATGTAAAATATAAATCTTCTTTAAGAATATCTGTCACATTATGTTTAGCTACAATTTCAGTGCAAAGGCACACACATGCTCACACTGTGCTCTTCCTGTTAAGATTCCTGCTTTTTTCTTTCTCGTTTTCCTTGATTCCTCTTGATTGAATATCAAGAGGCTGTTCAGTCTGTGTCTTTGTGTCCATATGCTGCTGGATATTATTACAAGGCTGGAGCTCCAGGGATGCAGATATCTTACCACTCTCCGTGGTGCTTTTCCGCGTAGACACTTGCTTCATCTCTTCTTTTCGCTCAGTCCTTCTTGCTTCCTTTGCCTATGGGCGCATGGCAGTGGGGGAGGAGTGTAGAATGCAGAGCCCCCAACTCTCATAGGAGTGGGATATAGACATAGAAACAGCCTCTGCTCTTCAGGCAGGCTGCCAGCCCAGCTCCAGGATTTCCCAGCTGCAGCAGTTCAGCAGTTGTCAGGGATGAGTGACTTTGGAGCCTGGGTCCTGGCCAAACCACCCCAGTCAGCTTATTGCACTAATCCAAAACTATAATTGGGAGGTAGCAGGGGGCAGTAGGAAAATGTTTTATCCCCACAACAGCCTTGAGTTTTTGTTAATTTAGGATTATAAGAATAATGAACAAACTCAGAAGCCCGTCTCCTTTCTTTAGTTAGTTTGGGGGTTGTAGCTAGTAATCCATTACTGTCTTTGCAATGTATTCCCAGTCAAGCCTCTTTTCAGAGGTGCTTGGCTATGCACTGCACATAAGGAAGCCCATCGGTATTGATATATAGATTCCCAGCACATCTATTGTGTTTTACATGCCTTGCAATTAGCTTTTGCTTTATCTATTGTGTGTCTACCTCACCGTATGTGTGCCAGGAAAAAGAAAAGAGTCACGCTGTGGAGAAGGAGGAGAGAAAGTTTGAAAAATTACTGAAAATGGAAAGCAATTTGTGCTTTGATGAAAGCAGTGCAGGACCAGACCCTGTCAAACACTGTTGCTGTAGTGAACAGCAGAAGATCTGCACTGTCCAGGATGAAGCCTGCTGTTACACTGGGAACTCAGTAAGGCTTGAAGAGAAGTCAATGTGTGCAGGAGCAATACTGTAACCCTTCAGCAACAGCGCTGGCATGCTACAGTGATCATACAGCTAGGAGAAGAGAGATATGAATGAAGAAGACAGTAGATCTTTCCTGATGCTCTGAAATTTGCTGAATTTAGGCAGATTGTATCCATGGAGGCACATAGTCCAGTAAGACAGATCTAAGTGGTGACCATCAGCTTCTCCTTCACAGTCACTGCAGATTTCTCTGCAGACACTAATCCCTCCTCTAACCACCTGAACACCTATGTTTCCCTCACATGGACCACTTGCTTCATCTGTGTGTCCTCAGGGCTTCTGCTAGCACGTCTCCCAAGTGAGCCCAGACCCTCTTCCTGGGGGCAGTTTACTGTTTGCTTGGTTTCATGAAGGAGAATCCAGCACAGGTATCGATATGGGCAGGCACTGTCTGGGCATACCAGTGGATTCCTTCCAACACGAATGTGCTCCTTGGATGTACTACACTGCCCCAACTGATACTTCAAATCTGCCTTAGACACATGTTGTTTCCCCATCTATGCTTTTCCCCCAGGAAAAGCTTTTTTCATGCTCTCCATGCTGTGTGAGATGAACTAGATTTAACTGAAAAATCCAGGCCATGCTTATATCCGGAAAGGTCAAATTTGAGTTACAATTTTACAGGCACAATCCAATACACCACAGCTATGTGAAAGTTCCTTGCCAAGGTATAAATTTCACTGAATTCCAAGGAATTTGATACTGGTAAGGACCTGTTTGCCTGTTCTCTGCTGAGCTCTCCTTGTGTGCTGTGCCATGGTGCTCAGATTGCTCCTGGGGGCAGTACTTGATCATTCAAATATGGCTTAAGACACTATATTGCACTAAAGTCCTGTAAGAGAAGAAGTGGGCTGCATTTTCAAGTTAATTAGGGCTTGCTCCAAAGCCTCTGGCAATATGCTTAGCGATAAACACAGTGTGGATGGAAGCTCCAAGTCATTTGGCCATTTCTGCTGTGGCTTTGCCACTGTGCTGCCAAGGGAACAGCAGTGGAAGAAAGCCTCAGGGACACAAGAACATCTTAGTACAGGGTGCTGGGAGAATCTCTCCTGCAGGGCAGTGGCTTACAGTGCTAGTATTCCTTAGCTTTATGTACTATGTGGTCATTTAGGTGTGGCAAAGCAAAAATATATTACCAGCAGCCCGTAAGAGGAGCCTCTTTCAGACACTGTGTCAGGCAGGGCAAAAAGTAACTTGATTGACTGTAATGCTACTTTCACTTGGGGTACGGAAAAGAACATTCATCTTGTACTGAAGTCACCCACTGTTTTCATCCTAAATGTACTTCTAGGATATGCCAGACTTGTTCTCAGCTGTGGTGCTAAGCATGACATACTCCTGTTGGCATGGCTGGGATTGGCTTGTAATCACTCCTGATTGACGTTGGGGTGACAAGGAGGAGACATTGGACCACCAAGATCTCCTAAAGTTCCCATGTAAGCAGAGCAAGGTGACTTTCCACTGACTGGATATGACCCTTTTAGCATCACTCTGTCAGCAGACAGTTGACAAACACAGCTGTGCTACCTTTGGCTCCAGCTGCCACATACCATCAGAAAGGAAGAGGGAAGAGGGGCCAGAGGGAGAAGGGGAAGGAGTAAGTCCTGCAGAAAGGACTGCTGCTGCGTTTATTTTCTCCACTGTCATAGGCAGTGCATCTTTTGATATGCTCTGGGGTGAGAGAGAGCTACAAGTTACTCCATCTGGCCTTTTACCTTTAACTATCTCACTGCCACTGATTTTCATTTACTGTGTGTTGCAAATCCATGTAATTGAAAATCTTGGTCACTGATGTAAGCGGGGATCTTTCTTGTCCCCAGGAAACAAATGATTAGTACATATGCGAGGAAGAAGTGAACGGTCAATGCACAAAATGTGGAGGGAATCGTCTGGGGAACAGTTTTGAGAAGGTGTTGGGAAGTTACTAAGGATATGGAGGATGAGATTGCCGACTGCAGCTGCAATGTCTCTGTAAATTATTCTGCTAATAAAGACTGTTCAATTTTACAAGCATGGTGTCCTTTTATATTATTATCCAGTATGCAGTACATGAAACATCCACCAAATTATCTAACAGGAAATAAATCTGTAAAAGTGCATAATAAATCCCACAGTAACATCTTCAACAGCCTTCTTAACAAATGGTCTAAGTCTAAGTGCCAAGGACTATAAGATTACGCTCAACCAAAGACAGAAATGGATAAATAAATACAATATTGATTTCAAGTTCCACTAACAAATCTGCTTCCATTTCAGCAAAAAATCAATCATTCAAGGCACTATCAGAATTCTCATTCTTTTTGTCTTAAAAGTCTACCAGCTAGCCCAGACTATGAACAAAGTAGGTATATTTATAAAGGTGGAGGGGGAGGGAAAAAAGGAAATGTGTCACAAAGAGGAAAAAAAGATGTACAAGATCTTCATATATATGTGTACATCAGATTAAGGTTAGAATGATTTGTTCATCTTGTGTTTTTCCATCCTCAATCAAAAATGGCCAGTCTAACACTAACAAAGAATCAGGGCAAAATTTTACCAAGTCCTGGTGTATTCAGGCACATGATTTCCATTAAAATTGATGTGAACCAGGTAAGCTTAAAATATTTTGGCCCAAATCTCCTAAGTGTTGGATACGTTGGAACTTGTTTATATACATAGGGAAAGGCAGGTTTATATATGAAGGAGGGTGGTTTGGGGTTTGGATAGTTCAACTGCCAGCCTATTCTCTTTTACTAACCTATTTATTATTTTCTTGGGCAAATTCCTGGAAGGCTGAAGATGATGGGGACATTTATATACATAGACATCAGCCTGGGAGAGTCAGGTAGGTCCTAGTCTGCATTTGGCAGTCAGTATGAAATACTGGGCATAAGACATGTCTGAATTTCTACCTCTTCCTGGAGTAAATAGCTGCATGAGGGGTATTCCTTTGAATGAATGATCCTGAAGTCCTCCTCTGATCAATCCCATAGTTTCTGGACAGCTACATCTGCTCTCTTGTCAAGATACTGGCAAAGCGTGAGACACCAGAGTTTGGTAGCCTCATGGGTTGTGATCCCAGACATACCCTGCTTCCTGGGGCTTGCTCTTGCAGTGGACCTGTAGGCAGTTATAGGGTACAGATACGCAGAGGTGTTTTTTCTCTGCTCTGAATTTCTTTCTCAATATATTAGGCACTCTAAAGATACCTTTTATAGACCCGAAAGTGGATGTCGTAATGGTGTTTCTAGGGTTCAGCTGGTGTATATTGTTTTGTGTCACTTGTTTGAATTCATAATTTAATTTTCTGATTTTGTTTCCAAAGAAAGTTCTCTGTATCTTTTCACTTGCACCCACGGCATGTGGTTTACATCTGGCCTTCTCTCTAGGCAGCTCTCTTTTAGTTCTCAGGTCTGGTAATCTGCCTTTGCTGTATCACGTTTCATATGAAGGAGAGACCAGCTGGCCATGAGTCCTGTTTTAACTTCTCTATCTTCACCTGTGAAATGGAAATTACAGTGCTTTCCTGACTTTCAAAGATATTACACCTTCAGGTGCTGAGGTATTTCCACAAAATGACCTATACAGCTTTCTGGAATTGGCAGAAAATGTGATCTTTTACTGCAACACTTTATTGAATAAGGGGTTTTTTGAATCACCGCAGAACAATTTAAACATGACTGCAAGACATGAAGACCAAAAGAAAAATATGTCTCAGCAGCACTAATAAAAGACAACTTAAAACATGTTAACTATTCCATTAGTGGAGGTCTTCTTGTTTCTAACTCCACATCTAGCAATCATATTGATTCCTGTCAATGGTTTCCTTGCCTTTCTTGAAATATTGATATTACTAAAAAGAGTATTTAATTCATAAATCTCCTCTATACTTCAACAGTCTAGTCAAATAGATCCTTTTTTTCTTATATAACTTAAAAAAATATTTGCTTGTCTAATATATAGGGCTATTGGAGGATTTTTACTCAATGTAGACTGCAATGTTCAGATCTCAATACAGTCTGAAAATCTTCTGATTCTGTGATGTTTCTTTCCAGATTCTGCATGCCCATTTATTCTTTCAAATGGAAATTTTAACTCATTCTCAACTTTAACTATGGTTTAATCACTGGTACTGCATGGGCATGTATTTTTACCTTACTTCACTGGGATTCAGTGCAGACATAAACATCCAACCATGAGACTCAATTACAAGATCATACACTTGTAAAAACTTTTTATTACCTATGTGAATGCTGCTGCAGTCACTTATTGAGGCCTTTACATAATCTTGTAGTGAAAATAATTTAACAGGGTCCATTTCATTTCAGCTGAGAACCTACATCTTACTATCAATAATGTCTCCTCACCCTGAAACAGGTAGAAACACCTGTCCTTTTTCGCTTATCAGAATAGGATAAAAAAGGAGCCTTTCTGTAAAGGAAACTCAGTCCTCAAGTGTCTTACCTGCAAAGTCAGAGATTTGTGCCCCTCAATAACTGCAAATTTGAGAGGAAGAAAAATCTGCTTATAGAAGATTAGGTCTGATGAGAGAACACTGAGAAAATTTTTTATGAGAACAAGGAAAAGAGAGATGACTTTGAAAAGAAACAGTGGAAAGGACTGTTAAACAATTATGCTGCACAGAAAGAAATGATTGTATAAAATCTCTCCTGAATAGAAAAGTGTTCATGGTCTGTGGGAACATCTGTGGAAGGTTAGAGAGGTGCTCAGAAAGCATTACTTCAGTATAAACTCAGAGGCTGAGTTTTCATTTCAAATGGCAAAATAAGAGCTCATCTCTGTTTTGGTTACAGTTGGTCCACAGTAACAGAAAGAATACCATGACTTCTAGGATTTCCTACCTTGCTTGTGTTAGTGAGCCACTATAATGACCTTGGCTTTTTTGCTTCCCAGAAAACTTCTTGTTCTGCTTTTGTGAGCTGTAATACAATAAAATTAATATACAAACTTACGAGCTCTTGGTTAAGAATTTGCACGCTGACAGGCTCCATGCAGGCAGCTAGAATCTGGGACTACCAATGTTAGCAGAAAACCTCATCTCCTACTGTTGCCAGGACAAATGTTTCTATTGTTGTGGTCCTTGTTAGTCAGAAGTGTGATCAGGGAAATACTGATGAAGTTTCATGTTGCAGATTTGATACTTCTGGAAAAACTTTATTTCATAAAACAAACTTTATAGGCCAAAACTAAGAAACAAGTATCTAGATGATATGACTGCTCCAGTGCATTTTACTGTGCTGCATAATTTCAGTAAGGCCTCAAAGACTGAACTCACTCCTGATACTGATATATAAGGCTTGGACTACACAGCTGAGCATGAGAATCACTGATGTTCTGGTGTTGCAGTAATGCTACCTAGATTGCAGGGCTGGTTAGAAATAGCCAGGGAAACCTAAATACTCGAATCAGCCTGGCTCAGAGTGAGGCAATTATCACCTGCCTTAGTGTTGCACAGCACAGTCACAGCCACACGTCTGAGATAATTAAGTCTCCATTCAGGACCGCTGAGTATTCACTTCACACAAAAGGAAGAGGAGTTTGAATTTAAATAAGAAGGCTTAGTCATAAATGCAGGTGGCCTTGCTTTTTCTTTCTTTCTTTTTCTATTCACTTATGAAGGGTATTAGCTCCTTGTTTAACAGACAAGTGACACAGAAGTAAAGTCTGTCTGAGAAAAGCTGAAAAAGAACACTAAAGGGACAGGTATTTCCTATGTCTTGGAGATGTACTCTGTTTTGTCTGAATGTCTTCCACATTTTTATAACCCTTATATGTTTTTTAGTACTACCTACTTGGATTTTTACTAATACATACTTGTTTTTTTCACTTACCCTGTAGATATTTTGCCTTGTTTCTGTCTGGCAAAGCTGTAAATTCTTGTATGAATTCTAAGCATATTTATAGCTAAGGCTGTGGTAACATGAAACCATTCTCACAGGATATGTTGTCCATGCAAATTCTAGACAGTGAGTTTATCTGCAAGGCAGCATGTTCAGAGGATGGGCAATGGCGTGCAAACCAGTGAGCAGCAGAGTACAAAGCCTGTGAAGCAGGCAGGGACACCTGAAAATGCTATTGACAGGAAGCTAAATCAGAGACTTTCAGAGCACCAAAATTGACCAAACTCTTCAGGTTGGAATTAAAAAACCACTCTGTTTGGACATGGCTATAATTTTGCATGGATTGACAGGAGTGTGAGGGACAACAACTTATTTATGCGTATACATTTCGAATTGTATATAGCAGCATGCTATATCCAGAGGAAAAACAATACGAATGACAGGGGTAGAGGTGCCTTCCTGTTCTTATGGATCCTTTCCTTGGCAGTCATAGAATCATAGAATGGTTTGGGTTGGAAGGGGTGTTAAAGATCATACAGGTCGAACCCCCTTGCCATGGTCAGGGACACCTCCCACCAGACCAGGCTGCTCAAGGACACATCCAACCTGACCTTGAAAACTTTCAGGGAGAAGGCATCTGCAACTTTCCAGTCCTTCCCAGCAGCATGGCTAGTAGTCATTTCTGCCAGTGTTTATGGAGTGGCTGCTGACCAGGAACCACATTGCTGCCCAGGGGTGCTCCTGCAGCTTGATATTCATCTGCCTTACCAGCATTTGGCATTTGCATTCTGCTCCCAGCCTTCCTCACTGTAAGTGCATTTAGCACTTTTACAAGGTGTTAGATGATTGTCTTTTCTGAGAAGACCAGGTGACAGCTCCTGTTTATCCTCAGGATTGGTGTAGCAGGACTTCGGCAGTACCAGTTCTTGCCTTGGCAGCTGCTGATTTGCTCTCTACAGCCTTTTCTGGCAGGACTAACTCATCTTCTGCCTATTTTCTCCTTCCACTGGCAAAAAGGTGACTGTTTCCAGGTAGTAGCTAACTCCTGCCTACTGAAAACTAGAGAGAGATGGCTCTGCTAACTTTCATTCACTGTCCAATGTTTCTCTACCCCTTATGATTGCAGTCAGTGATGATGGCAATTCTCTGAGTCTAGGAAGGAGCCTTTCCTCTCTTCCTACCTAGTTGTGATAGGTCCCAGTGGTTTGGGCACACAAAGCCATCATTCACCTCCCAGAAGAGCTCCAGTGCAGGAGCCAGCTTGATCAAAGTTTGAGCTACCCTTTTTCCTTTTACTTAACCCTGTCTTCTCCTGACTTTACCAGCCCAAGAAGTCAACAGCAGATTATCGACCTTGTTTTTCTGTCAGCCCGACAAGGTTAGCAGCAGCCAAGACTAGCTTGGCATCCAGTTGTTAGAACAGATAAGATAGTCAGGTTCCTCTTTTTTTATTTCTTTCACTAAAAATTAGCTTTCTTTCTGTTTTGATAAATTAGTAAGGAGTTCTTGCTGATGAGTCTTACCCTTTTCTCCTTTTAAATCCCAGGGCTACTGAACTGTGACAATTTAAATGAGTGAGATTTCTGAAAACTGATGAGTGCAATTTTAAATGTCTCATTGAAACACATAACCAAATCCTCCTTAAAGCTGCCTGCAGGACAGCGATGTTCCTCTTTGTGGAGGCACCAGCTTTTTTTCTTATTGTGAGGAATCCGATTAACTCTGTGAAACTCATAATGCCAGTGGGCTGTCAGTGTCTGTTGTTTGTCATGGGCCATCTCCAGTGGATACCACCATTAGCCCTTTAGTTATCTGTGTTGTCATGTGATATTCAGATGACAAGATGTAGGTGTATCTTTCAAACATTTCTGTGGCATGCATATTTAGATGCTTATGTTGGTTCATTTCTACAATTAATTAACACCAAAGCACCTATTGACCCTGCCTGGAATTTACTTTTCTTCCTTTACCTGCTTACTGGCACTGAATGCTGAACATATTTAAAATGCTTTATCCCAAAATGTTCAGTGTCTACACAGAGAGACGAAGCAATGACAGAAAGAAGTATTTTTTTTCCATGTTGACTAATGTGAAATGACTATTCTTTGGGACTGAAGGGGTTTTTATCTGTCTCTGACAGTTGCCTCCTCTATAATCTGAACAAATACTTCAGAACCAAACTCAGATCTCTTATTTCACCAAAGTAAGTTCTTAGGTACTTTCTGTGCCTTTCCTTCCCCACCCTCTTCCTCCCATCAACCCCCCCTGCCCCTCCAACTCGAATTAGGTTGTTTGGCAGTTAGCCCAACTGTAGACACCTATGTTTGTTCATGTGAATGCCATCCTCTGATGTTCTATTCAGTTGCATACCAAGCAAAATGCAAAAGCTGGCTTATACTCTCCAGTCTCAACACAGTGCCTCAAGGCTTGTGGCAGCTGAGACTTTCAGCTCTGAGCCTCTGTTCCCATTTCATCCTTTTTCTCCTGGGATAGGCTCAATCTGTGCCATGTAATCAAGGACTTGTACTCTGAGTCTGTGGGTGGAATTTAGCAATTACAAAAGTAAGACAAATGTAACACCTAAGGGATAACTAAGGATGAGACCAAGAAAAAGCTGAAGGCTAAGGAGGAGTGACAGACAGTTGGGTTGGAAAGTATTTCCCTGTATTCAGGAACTGTCTGAATTTTACCTTGCTGGGACCGTGCAGAATCAGGAAGTGAAAGTTAAATAACTCATTAAACATGAACTGCTGTTTGACTCTGTCAGAGTCTGTTTCTTGGAAGAATTTTCTGTCTTGGTCGGGTGGTAGTTTTCACCATGCTGCTGTGTTGATGAGCATGATGGGGTAGAGGTCAATCACCACCTTGAGACAGTGTCAGGATCTGATTGGAAGTTCAGTGAGACCAAGCAAAAGAGAAATGGAACTGAGAAGCAACCTCCGTCCCACTCAAGAACCTAGAAGAAAAGTGAAAAAATTTTCTTCTTTTAGTATTTTCTAACTTCTAGCTCCAAAAAATAAATGAGGCACAGGCTCTGGCATACAATGCAAAATACGGTTGCTTGTGTAACGGCCACCCTCATCTCACAGCTGCGTACCAGAACTGTTTGCCAAGGTGCTGGCAAGATTCGTATGGTACTTTTAGGAATATGTCTAGTAGCTGTAAAAGAATTTTTGAGTGCCAAGTCCAGGGAATAAAATTATGTGACTGTTAGATTAACAAATAAAATAAATGATAATGTGCCATTACTCATAGTTCTTTCTTGCTTGAAGTATGAGAACTATGACCCGCAAGTCTGGGAGCAGAGTTTCAGAATTTTTGTTCTTGCTGGTCCTGTGCTGTCTCAGGAGACCAGCAATCTGTGATTAAGGTTATGCACTTCAGTAGAACGTACTATTAAACTTGCTTCTTTTAGTACACAGCACCTGGACATTACAAGTAAAGCTGCGTAGTCAGCAGCAAAGAGAAGTCCAATAACAGCCTACAAAGGATACATAAAATCTACATCAATAAATTCTCTTTACATCTGCACTGGAGATGGGCAGGAAAACTGTATATTGATGTAATTTTCAGAAGTGTTCAGCATCCAGCTTTAAAATGAAAAATACAAAAATTATATTTTTTTAAGAAACAATTACTATTTTATGTGGGTCAGCTGATGCATTTTGTTCATATCTTTGAGTTCTGATTTAATTTAACCCATCCAGTATATTTTGTAGACAAAGATAATGCTTGCACATCACTTTGTGTTACTAAATGCTGTATAAATACAAACTGATGTTTAGTTAATTCACGGTGAATAATTCATTAGATGAGCTTCTAGGATTTTATTCTTTTTCTGTACAGCCCACAGACAGTATTTTTTTGTTGGCTTTCTTACTGGTGAGTAATTTCTGTAAATAACCCTTAGTTTACATCATTCTTTGATCATTTTGCTAGGAGGATGAAAAATTTCAAGTAGGTGCTGCTTTTGCTTGGATAGATGTCATATGTTGTTATGCCAGGCTTTTCTGACATGCATGAACGTTTCTTTGTTTGCTTCAGTGATTTTATCTCTGAAGCTGCTATGAACAACAGGTGGGGAAGAAAATGAGACAAATTTGCATAGTCATTCTTATAATTTATATTACAGTGCACTTCAGGACTGCAACATAATTCACAAATTCACAAATCTAAGTATTATCCACGCACGTAGTAGGAGGCAAGTCCTACCAAAACACTTCGCATGAAGTAACTAAATTATTTAAAGTGGTGCTACTAAATAGAGAGGAGAATTTTAATTCTTATTTTGAAGCATGAGGCTCCTAAGCTGTGCCCACACCATGCTTGTTGGCTCTGTGTGAAGTGTCTCCACAGAGCTGGACTTGTTGGAATCTCCACTGCTCTGGGAGACAGAGCAGAGATTCCCATTAAAACCATAGAGAGGGCATTGTTGGAGCAGGTATTTCCATGCAGCCTGTGGAGAGAAGGAATGAGAGAGCATCTGTCTAGGTGTTTAGCTACTGGCCAATGTTAAACCACCACGGAGGAGAACAAAATGAGACTGAAGATAACATCCAGCCTCAGCAAGGAGCCAAGTTAGGCAACTGATTAAGAAACATGGAGAACGTCCTCTCCTCTGTGGAGTTTGTAGCCTCGTTGTCAGGAGGAATGTCCAAGCTGCACTTCATACTAGTTCTATGAGTTTGTCAGAACTAGAAACACAGAAACTGTCCTTGGAAGAGGGACTTAAACACAGGATTCTCCCCTCCCGTGAAAACCAGGAGGTGGAAAGGCAGCATCCTCGTTACTTCTTTTTCTGGCCCAGTGAATTTTTTATTTGTTCATGTCAGCTTCAATAACCAGGCTGTAGAGACCTTAGATGCTCCCTTGGTCTGTGTTTTTTGGTATTTCCCTAGAGCTAGTGAGAAGTGTCTCTGACGTCACGCACACAAGTTTCCCTTGCTTGGTGACTGTTCACCACAGAGCTTCCCTGCTGTCATCTGGAAGTAAAATGTTTTCCTTTTGTAAAGACTGAAAAAGTTTTCACAGTGCATCTTTGGCTTCACCTTCCTTGGTCAGGAATACGGAAGACAGTCAACCTTTGGATCCTGGTGGAGTATCAATGTAAGTCCTGTCAAAGCTGTGTCACCTCTGGCCATGGCCAGACACAGGAAATGGAGTGAGAAGGGGATTTAAATATTGAAACTGAGAAAATTTGCAACATGAAGTGTTGGATGAGAGGCAGTTTTGAGCACTGCAGAATCTTTCGATGTCCCACCTTGAGTGTCTAACTTCCTTTTAAAATCTGAGCAGAATTAATTCATCCAAGGTCACATAAGGAAAAGGGAACTGGCTCTACACATCTTGAGCTGCAGCCCATCTGCTTAGATCTGTAGAATACTTTTGATGCTCCTCTCCTAAGCAAGAATGAGCAAGAAGACCAAATGAGCTGAAGCCAGTGGCAAGAGAAGCTGCAGGGGAACTACATTTGTTTTTGTAGGGAAAGGAATTGAGATAAATTCTATTTTGGAGGCAGAAATGTACAAAAAGGTAACTGTCCCCCTCAGTTAAAAGCAAGGACCATGCAACATCAGTGCCCCTGACACCACGATGCTGAGAAAAGACAAACAAGTCAGAGAAGGCTGAAGACCCCATCCAGAATACTAAAAAGTTCAGGATCAGCAGGCACAGACTCAATAGCATCGGCACTGGAGGTTGTCAGGAAATGTCCACACATACAAATATTTGTCTGCAGAGAAATTTAAAAACATTGGTCATCATGAGGAAGTAGAAGGGTGAGAAGAGTATGCAAAAAAAAATACCTATACAAAAAGACATTGCTTTTTCTATTGGGAAATTCTCTCAGGAAAATATTTTGCTGATCTCTGCATATCAAATTCCAAATTGATAAGGATCAATTAAGAGTGAGGAGGTAGGTGACTGTCAGAAGGAAGGAAACACTCTTACTTTCGTGGCAGTTTGTGGCAAGATTAGGAAAAGTGGCTTCTTAGAGGCCTGAGAGAGCTTCTGTTGGCACATTACAAGTTATTAACAAGTAAGATTTCACTTCCTAGCACTGATTAACTAATTACATCTCTGTAGCTCAAATGAAGATGTTCTGAGACATCTCTTTGCAGGCAGAGCAGGAATGCATGCTTCTGCTATTTGATCTCTTCTCTTACATTTACATTTGGCACTCATGAAAGGAGCAAGGTGTAGAGCCAGAATCAGTACAGGCAAGTGCTGAACCGGCTTGGCCCATGTAGCCCTGTTCTGGCATTCCAACCCTGGGGTGCACTGGCATACGTTGATGTGACCTGCCCTCATCTCCCATGCAGCTGAATTGTGCCTTGGGTAAGCAGCAACATTTTCAGTTAAAAGCAAGCAACAATTAGTCTGATGGCAACAAGTACCTAGTACTAACACAACTGTGAGTACCATGTGCCATGTTATTTGGGAATATAGAAAGTCAAGGATGCTGGAGACTTTTTAACAGGAATGTTTTTTTCTTAGGAAAGAAATATCCTTAAACTGGAGACATGTGCTGTCTGCATTTTGTCTTCCAAAACTAAGCCAAGATCCAGACTGTTCTGAAAGTATGATATGCAATTTGGTGACTCATCATGCATATTTGTGTGCATCAAAAACTTCAACAAAACTCAAGCATGCCCACTCCTAGTGCCAATATATGCTGGTTTTAACTTTTCTTTGAGTGAATTGTAACTCGTGCAACATTTGATGCATGCGATGTACATCAGTATCCAAAACTGTCCAAGAGGCAAGATACTATAACAAATTGCCAGTCCTGCAAAGGCCCTTTCCAGACACCTTTCTAGGAAGACCCACAAGCAATTCCTCTCCCTGCACTCTCTCCTTGTCATCTGGCTCCTAGGAGCCTTAGAGTACTGGCTTCATTATTCTTGTAACAGTACAAGCAAATATTTGATCTGCTAGAGGGTAGGATGGCCCTACAGAGGGACCTGGACAGATTGGAGAGCTGGGCCGATTCTAATGGGATGATGTTTAATAAGTCCAAATGTCGGGTACTTCATTTTGGACACAACAATCCCATGCAGAGCTACAGACTGGGGACAGAGTGGCTAGAGAGTAGTCAGGTAGAAAAGGACCTGGGAGTGCTGGTGGACAGGAAGCTCAACATGAGCCAGCAGTGTGCCCAGGTGGCCAAGAAGGCTAATGGAATCCTGGCCTGCATCAGGAATAGTGTAGTAAGCAGGACCAGAGAAGTTATTGTCCCCCTGTACTCGGCACTGGTCAGGCCTCACCTTGAATATTGTGTCCAGTTCTGGGCCCCTCAGTATGGGAAAGATGTTAGGATACTGGAATGTTTTCAGAGGAGGGCAACGAAGATGGTGAGGGGGCTGGAGCACAAGCCCTATGAGGAGCGACTGAGGGAATTGGGGCTGTTTAGCCTGGAGAAGAGGAGGCTCAGGGGAGACCTCATTGCTCTCTACAACTACCTAAAAGGAGGTTGTAGTCGGGCAGGGGTTGGTCTCTTCTCTCAGGTGACCAGTGGCAGAACCAGAGGGCATGGACTTAAGCTTCGTCAGGGAAAGTTTAGACTTGATGTGAGGAAAAAATTCTTCACTGAAAGGGTGATTGGCCATTGGAATGGGCTGCCCAGGAAGGTGGTGGAGTCACCTACCCTGGAGGTGTTTAAAGGGAGACTGGATGAGGCACTGAGTGCCATGGTCTAGATGATGGTTGGTGTTAGTGTTAGGTTATAGGTTGGACTTGATGATCTCAGAGGTCCTTTCCAACCTTATGATACTGTGATACTGTGATACTGTGATTATTTGTGGAGTGACTGACTTTTGTTCACATGATGGTTGCTATCTTATCGCAGGCTTTAGTCAGAGCCATTTTAATGATGCTGAAACAACTGAATTATTAAAAGAAACCCAGAGGAAGCCAAGTGTAAAGGAGCTGGAGTCAGCTGAAGAGACGGGGCTGGAGTCTGTCTGGTGATACACCAGTATTGGGGGTGAAATTGATAGCCCACCATCAAGTGCATCTACACCAATGCATGCAGTGTGGACAACCAACCGGACGAGCTAGAAGCCATTGTGCAGCAAGGTAGCTATGACTTAGTCGTCATCACAGAAACGTGGTAGGATGGCTCTCATGACTGGAGTGCTACAATGGATGGCTATAAGCTCTTCAGAAGGGATACGGAAGGAAGGTGGTGGGGTGGCTCTCTGTGTGAGGGTGGGTTTCAATTATATAGATTATGATAAGACTGCATGCTTATGAGTAAGGATGAGGGGGAAGGTCAACAAGGCAGATATCCTGTTGGGAGTCTTTTGTAGACCCTCCAACCAGGATGAAGAAGTAGATGAAGTAGTCTACAAGCAGCTGGCAGAAGTCTCACAATTGCTAGACCTTGTCCTCATAGGGGACTTCAATCTACCAGGTGTCTGCTGGAAATACAACAGAGTGGAAACAGTTTAGGAAGTTCCTGGAATGTGCATAAGATAACTTCCTGACACAGGTGGCAAGTGAGCCTACAGGGAGTTTTGCTGGGACTCAGGAAAAAAAAAAAAAGGAGAGTTTACTACTTTTGGAAGAAGAGGTAGGCAACTCAGGAAGAGGTGGGGATCTTGTTAGGCCATGAAGAGAGAAAGTTATAAAGGCAAAAGTCTAGCTAGAACTCAAACTGGCCACTGTGGTAAGAGATTACAAAAAGATGTTCTTACAAATATATTAAAAAACAAAAAGATATTCAAGGAGAATCCATCTTTTATTTGATGTGGAGTAGAACATTGCCACGAAGCGTGCAGAAAATACTGAGGCACTTAAAGCCTTCGTTGACACAGTCTTTAATTGTCAGACCAGTTATCTCCCTGAGCTGGAAAGCAGGGGTGGAGAGAGTAGAATAAATCCCCCATAATCCAGGAGAAAGCAGTTAACAACCTGCTATGTCACCTGGACACTCACAAGTCTGTAAAGCCAGATGAGATCCACTCATGAGTATGGACGGATGTGACAGAGTATCTTTCCAAGCCACTCTCCATCATTTATCAGTAGACTTGGTTAACAGGGGAGGTCCCATATGACTGGAGGCGTGCCAGCAAGATAACCATCTAGAAGAAGGGGCAGAAGGAGAATCCAGGGAACTACAGGCCTGTCAACCTGACCTTGGTACTAGGAAATATTACGGAGTGGTTCATCTTGAGGGCTTAGACAGGTGTACTCTTTGCTGGGTTAAAAACTGGCTGGATGACAAAGCCCAGAGAGTTGAGCTGAACAGAGTAAAATCCAGTTGGCAGATGGTCACAAGCAGTGTTCCCCAGGGCTCAGTGTTGATACCAGTCTAGTTTCTTTATCAAGTCTAGACAAGGGGATCAAGTCCTCCCTCAGAAAGTTTGCAGATGACACCAAATTGGAGGAGAGTGTCAAACTCAAACTCCTTAAGGGTAGGAAGTGTCTGTGGAGGGATCTGGACAGGCTGAGTTGATGGGCCCGGGTAAATTGTATAAGGTTTAGCAAGGCCAGGTTCCAGCTTCTGCAATTTGATCACAAGCTGGAAAACTGCGCAGCAGGAAAGGGCCTGGGGACATTCAACTGACTGAATATGAGCCAGAAGTGTACCCAGGTGGCCAAGAAGGCCAACAGCATCCTGGCTTATATTAAAAATGGTGTGGCCAGCAGGGCTAGGGAAGTGATTGTCATCCTGTACTTAGCACTGTGAGGCCACATCTTGAGTACTGTGTTTGGGTTTGAGCCCCTCAGTAGAAGAAGAAGATTGAGGTGCTCAAGCATGTCCAGAGAAGGGCAACAAATAAGTCTTGTGAGGAGCAGCTGAGTGAACTGAGTTTGTTTATTCTGGAGAAGAGGAGGCTTAAGGAAGATCTTTTCGCTCTTACTTTCCACTGGAAAGGAGCTTGTAGTGAGGTGGGTGTTTTACTCTTCTCCCAAGCAACTAGCAATAAGACAAGAAGAAATGGCCTCAAGCTGCACCAGGGGAGGCTTAGATTGGATATTAGGAAAAAATTGCTGAAAGAATGGTCAATAATTGGAATAGGCTGCCCAGGGAAGTGATTGAGTCAGAATTCCTGGAGGTGTTCAAAAAATTTGAAGACATGGCACTTTGTGGCATAGTTTAGTAGGCATGGTGGTGTTGGTCTGACTGTTGGACTGGATGATCTTAGAGGTCTTTTCCGACCTTAATGATTATATGATTCCCCTACCCAGTGCTAGAGTGCAACACAGCTGTGGACGCTGCTCTAAAGTCCAAGGCTAATGGTCTCAGAGAAGGGTAAAGAGCTCTTTGAAGATCAGGGAATGCTGTTTATAATCTCAGCATTAAGTTGTATTTAGGGGGTCACTAGAGACTTGTCCCACAGCTTTGCCCCACTGGCTGCTGCAATAGTACAAGTGTAAAGAGTAGAAATATGGTTGTGCCACAAAGGCAAAAATATAATCCCTATTACTGAATGTCACCATGCTATAAGGGCTTGTGACACAGAGGCATGATTATGTATTACTACTCTGAGCAAAAACAACTTGCTTATGGGCTAGGTCTTATTATAGTTAACCAGGGTCTTCCTCTGTTTTACTCTATAAGGATAAATTTTACTCTGGAAGTAATTTTACTCTGTAAGTACTCAGCAATATAAACAGACAACAGTTGTGGTCCTTCACAGTGCACACCCTCTCCCTGCTGTCACTGCGATGGCAGGGAGAAGAATGAGGACATTCCCACAGTCTTAGTGATGTCATGCACCACAAGAATATCATTTTTTTGTGGAAGAGTTGTGTGATCCTGATTACCCATTTGGGGGTGTCACAACTACTATATGTCCTACATGAAGCAAGAACGTTCTGTGTTTATGTGTCATAAAGAGTCCAAGACTTTGATTTTATGTCCAGGCTTTGGATAAAGCGAAATTTGAAGCTTCTCCTGCTCTGATAGAGATGACAATATTCATCTGAGACGGTGACACTCCCTAAGAATAAGAAAAAGAATTTGCTCTCCTATTCCTGCCCAGCTCCTCACAATACTAAGCCTTGGGCAAATGAAAAAACCCACGTCTGTCTTTGCAGTAGATGTGCAAAACTTTATCACAGTATCACGGTATCACAAGGTTGGAAAGGACCTCTGAGATCATCAAGTCCAACCTATAACCCAACACTAACACCAACACCAACACTAACACCAACCATCATCTAAACCATGGCACTCAGTGCCTCATCCAGTCTCCCCTTAAACACCTCCAGGGTCGGTGACTCCACCACCTCCCTGGGCAGCGCATTCCAATGGTCAATCACCCTTTCAGTGAAGAACTTTTTCCTCACATCAAGCCTAAACTTTCCCTGACGAAGCTTAAGTCCATGCCCTCTAGTTCTGTCACTGGTCACCTGAGAGAAGAGACCAATCCCTGCCCGACTACAACCTCCTTTTAGGTAGTTGTAGAGAGCAATGAGGTCTCCCCTGAGCCTCCTCTTCTCCAGACTAAACAGCCCCAACTCCCTCAGTCGCTCCTCATAAGGCTTGTGCTCCAGCCCCTTCACCATCTTCGTTGCCCTCCTCTGAACACATTCCAGTATCCTAACATCTTTCCCAAACTGGGGGGCCCAGAACTGGACACAATACTCAAGATGAGGCCTGACCAGTGCCGAGTACAGGGGAACAATAATGTCTCTGGTCCTGCTCACTACTTTATGCTGTATGATTCACATGAAAGAGGAGTGAGATTGTCACTTCCCACTTCATATAAGCCTTTGAAAATGTGGGGGAACGAATTAAAATAAAACTTGTGGATCTATAGGGGAAAAGCACATCTTTCCTTCTTTAAGAAAACACATAGTGCTCAGCCTGAAAAATCTTCTCACTTGCACTTCAGGTTTAAGTCCCTTTGTATGTCATAGAGGAAATTCTTTCACTTTATAATCTTCTTGCTGGCCTATAGGTAATTGAACAGCACATACACACAGTAAACCCTTCAAAAGGAATTACAAGGATTACATATTCCATATTCACCTCATTTCACCCTTTACAGATGCTGAATGCAAAGCATCCATTTCTTCCTAATCCACATAATTCAGATATTTGGAGTTTTCTGACAAGACACCTTTCTCTTTTTCCTGTTTTGCCTAGCAACAGTTTCAGGAGAGAACCAGCTGATCTCAAAAAGTTACAGAAAACATCTTGAGAAGCAGACAAGGCTCTTTGGGAGGGAAAACTGGAAGAAAGAAGAGAGGGAAAGTGGGAAATATATGTAGAGCTAAGTCTTAGAGGACCTGACGAGTGAGAAAAGATGATGTCCTGATCCAGACACTGATATACATTAGTCTTAGTGTTTCCTAAAATAGGTTAAAACCCAGATAAACATAAATCACTCCACTAATTGTGAAAAAAACTGAAGTAAAGGACAGAATGTGGGAATGTGGTCACAT
Source organism: Tapera naevia (assembly GCA_033556795.1). Lineage (NCBI taxonomy): Eukaryota > Metazoa > Chordata > Aves > Cuculiformes > Neomorphidae > Tapera > Tapera naevia. Next base: position 13,963,335 of record JAUMJJ010000246.1, on the reverse strand, counting down.
TGTACAGGTATTTCATGGCTGTGAATGCAGTAACGAATTTAATTAGCTAAGGCAGTTCATGGAGGAAAACTAAAAAGACATTGCTTTAAAAAAGAGAACTGAGTTTCCTGAAAGTGCTAAGCTACCTAACAGGTAAGAAAATATTTTACTGTCTTAGAAACTGGAGAACATACAATACGACTAAAGTTGGAAAATCTGTGCCTAGATAAGAAAACAAGGAACATTTGGAAAGCAGTAACTTTCCCCCTAAACCAGCTGTTGGGAAATACATACAGGTTATGTAAACACTCAGCAAATGCAATTGGAATTGTATCTCTGTGGGACAACATTGCAGGTCTGCTCTGCTCCAGAGTTTGCAGTAGCACAGGAAGGCTTACTGCTTTGAGATTTTCTGAAAAGTCACAGCTGAGATGAAGTCAGTGAAGATGTGACCTTTTATAGGAACTAAACACTCCTGCCCCTGTGCCAAGGAGGAATACCAAAAAAGCAATGCACTCAGTGACCACAGTAGTGCTGTGATGTGAATGGACAGAGACTCCTAAAGATGCAGAAGGTCACATCTCTACTATAAGGGAAGAACAGGGATTCCTGGATTTGTGGCAATTGTCAGAGCAGCAAGTAACTTCGCTGAAATGCTAAGGTGATGGCAAGCCAGGTTTATGAGTCAACTGGCAGCAGTTCACCAGTGTGACCAGGCTGCTTTCAGGACATAATCTACCATACATTGAATCATGTAGATGGCTCCTCAGATATCTCTGTTTCAGGAATCCTTCTCTCCTTGATGTGAGATGTTTGCAAGCTGACGTTTTGCTCAAAAGGGAAGTTGGAAACATGTACCTGATCTAGTAGCTGGTCATTTTCCCTAGCATAAGCAGGAGTGGCACAGAATTTGCCAGAGCTTATTGCTAGGTCTTTATTCAGAGTATTTCAGCTCATGATGAAGTCAGGTCAGCTTCAAGGATGGTGAGATGATTACTGAGCCTGCCTAGCTTTAGGAAGTCTATAGGATCTGTAAGTACTAGAATGGCTGTATTCACCATACGTGACGTCTAAATCAGTTAGGAAAATAGTTAATATTAAAGCAAAGAAAACATAGGCTTCTCAGAGCTAGGACTCTTCTGAAATAGAGATTTAGACTGCACAGTTGTTTAGAAGGTTTGGAAAATACTATCTGATGAGCATTTTTACCATCGGAAAAGTATAAGATTATTTGTGTTTACCAGTATTTCTTTCTAATTCTGTTTTTCTTCCTTTAGTTTCCTTTTACTTTTTTTTTTTCCTCTAGTGTCAATCTTTCTCCATATTCTGGCCAGGAAAAACTTAGCTTCACTTTACTCCCTGTGTTTGTAGGGAATAAGTAAGCCTCTACTTCCATTCAAACGGAGATCATAGCATTTTTGCCCTCCATTTGTTGTGGTGTTGTCAATTTATTATTCATACAACTACTGTCACGTCACTCCAATGGCTTATGTTTGTGGTATGGTATATCAAATTCTTCAACACGGGTTAACAAAGTTGCATCATAACAAACATTTTCACTGAAGGTGGAGGACAGAGCACTGGTGGTGATACAATCCCTGGAATGTCACATAGCTTGAAGGTCTGATCATTTTAAAATTGATCTGTTCAAATTTCTCGTACCGTGGCACAATCCTGCTATGTGGATCCAACATGGAACATGATACTGCAGTAGCAAATTGTCCAAATTCAAAAGCAAACAATTTTTAGAGGCATTTTCTTTTCTTTGTTGCTGGCTTAGTGTATCGTTACATGAATCAGAGGGACTTCAAAGTTCTAGCCCACTGCAATTCTACCTGCAGATGAGAGGATGGATAGATTAATAGTTAACCAGTAGATGGTTTTGAAAACGTAATTGCAACCACAACAGAAGGCTGGATCTTCACATACTCAATAAAAAAAAAGAAGTATAATATGTAGCACAGTGTTAGGAGCTGCAATGCTGCCTGTGTTCCTTATGCTCAGTGAAATGCGAAGTTAAGAAGTCAGGGATCATCGCATAGTTTAATCTTTCTATATCATGGGAATACAGGAAGCAGAGCATAATTCTCCAAAAGACAAGATATCTGAGAAACAAGGCTGCATGTGTTTCTGTTACTACATCATGCTCATTTTAATGTCTGTAAACTCAAAGATGTGACTCAGAATTATCTATGATCAGCAGTAGACAAGAAATAAATATTTCATTGTGTGCTTGTCTACCTGGATCCTTAGTTGTACTGTATTTCACCAGGTGCTTCTCTACTTGCATGCTTCATTTTGCAATCTGTGGAGGTAAGAAAAGCTCAGGCAGAAAAGGCAAGTGTGTCTGAAAGACAAATTATACTTGTCCAAATTGTGGACCACAACAAAGGACTGACTTCTGTGGTCCCATGGTCATAGTCCAAGTATCAGCCAGGCTATTTTCCTCCTTCATTCTGCCCCTACCTTCAGTGGCATGCCCTTCAAATGAATGAGTTGGGGTGAACACCACAGATCTGACAATGGAGCTTTCATGCAATCCTGCGAGTGTTAGGAAAGTCTCTATATATCCATAGAGGAAAACTTGTTTTGATGCACTGCAAAAAGATAGAAATAGGGTCCTCAGTCTGAGCCAGTTGCCTTCATCCCTCTTCAAAGTATTTGGAGTGTGTCCTTCACCTGGACAGGAACAGGTTCTATGAGGAAACTGTGTCTGGTTTCTAGTCCAGAGTAGGCTTTTTGTCACTACAGTCAGTCACCAGTCTCTGCTGGAAACACATGTAGAACCTGTCTGTGAGGAGTATCAGTGAGAGAGGGAGAAAGGAATGAAATGCACATCCACATTCCATTTTCCTTGACAGTCTGTGCACTCCATATTGGAGATACCTGTCACTGAGCTGCAATTAAGGGCAATTAACAAGTGGCATCCTGGCTGAACTTTGCAGTCATTGCCCTTCTTGTGTAATCAGCAGTTTCATTTTACCCTTTAATGTTCATCCCTTTTAATGCACTGGCCTGGTATCTGTGACACAGCAGGTCAATTCTGTCCCATTTTTCTTCACAGGTATGTGCTGGACACCCAGATGGAATGTACCACCATCCATCTGCAGAACAAGAACTGGATTTTCTCTCCTTTTTTCACTGTGTACTCTTGAGTGGGAAAGGAGAGATGAGAGATTTCATGACCACGAAACATCCTTATATGTAGATAGACAGAAGTTAATAGAAGATCTATAATCGGGGAGCAATAAGAAAGTTGCAAAGTCAAATGCTGAGAAATCAGAAAACATCAGCAACAGAATTGCTTATGCAATCTTAATTTCTCCTGCTTGTGAATATACATTATAAAGTCTTTAATTATACAGTCACAACTTGTTTTGTTTCCAAGACACTGTTTTAGTCAGCATGCAGGAGAGATAGGCAGTGTTTTCTTGCTGAGCTTCAACACCCTCCGTTTCCCTTGTGGCTCAATAAGTAAGATGAACCTTTCAGTTACTATGTGCTGGTCAAATCTGAAAACAGAATAGACTGTCTTTCTTCAAGGGTTCTCACCACTCTCATATTTTAATGTTTCAAAAATGGTTAACAGGTACCCTGGTAAAGTCAGACATGACGTTTCTGTAGTGACAAATTTAACACTGACAGTCAGTGTCCATGCCCCAAATGTAAAACTCTCGGCTTGGTGGTGAAAGAGATGATAAAAAAATACAACTTGTACAGTAACAGCATCTCCAAGTGCCTAAAATTCAGGAGGGAGGCAATGGAAATAGATAATAACAGAATCAAAATGTCTCTAACCATATGCTTAAATGAACGAGAGGAGTAATTTTTATTAGCTCCACTAAAGTAACCCAGAATTGCTACAAAAATTGTTCCATAAACATAATGTTGTTCCATAAACATAGTATTGTTAGAGTCTATGTTTATTGGACTCCAAGTTTATTGTCCTTTGATAACTTTTCTTTCGAATGCATTCTGTTTATAAGTAATACTGAAGCAATGAATAAAGATACTAAAATCTCACCCTGATTGGCGAGCCGGACTCCTTCTTTCTGGCTCCAACATCATTGTCGGTAATAGGCTCTGGGAGTGGAACTTCATTTAGCTTCTGTTGACAATCCATTTTAACACATTGAAAATGATTTTCCTCTCCTACGGCAGTTTGGACCATCTCATTACTCGTGAGTGGGACTCTGAGCAGAAGGGAACAGAATATTACAGAACAAGCACTGCTGGGAGAAAATTCCTGGTTCAGGTGGGATTCACCTTACGTATCTTTCACACTCTGAATCTGAGGTGAGTTGATTAAAGTAGTCTTTAGGCTCACAAAAAGGGAGACGTTGACCAACCACAAGTCACATTCTCTCTGTTAGAGATTTTAGAGGGCTGGATACCCATTTGGAGGTACCTACCTTTATCCATTGACTGTAGGGAAAACTTTCAGATTAGATGTGTCATTACAGAACATTTTCTGATAGCTCAAATTTCATGGAAGAAATCTGTCTGAAGGATCTGATGGAGCCTACTTCAGTGGTATGCTTTCCGTTCAAAGGACTAGGACATGCTTCATCGAACAGTTTTATCACATTCAACCGTCACTTGTATAACATCCAGTCTTTAATAAGATGGTAGGAATCAATAAGCCTTACTGGAACCTGCAACTTTCTATTACACACCAGTATAATATGGGCCCCAAAAATGCTTTTTATTGGATGGCTAAATGTCATTAGTTGCTTTGATGAGGGGGAAAGAGAAAGGTAGAAAGCTGTGCACATTTATGCTGCAACTACTTTAGTTCAGTCTTAACTGTTAGACTGTGTTATTGTCCTGTATAATTAGAAAAAATTATATGCAGTCGTATGAATATCTGTCTGCATTCTACTTTCAGTAAAAAGGAAAGAATTATTACCTTTTATCCTTCACCCCCAGCTTCCTTTCACACACATATACTCATGGTACACACATTTTTTGCTCTTCAGGATGACAATGAAAATACCAGAAGTTCAAGAGAAAATCACCTGGAGGACAATGCAAATCTTCACACAAAGAATAACCTATGTTGTATCAGACAGTCTCATTTTTCTGTATCTTGACACATGAACGTAGCGTAGTGTATAAGTTTGGAACTGAAAATGAAAGCTAAAAGAAGACAGAGAGGAAAAAGAATAGTCTGAATGAAAAAGAATCCCATAGTGATTGATAACATAATCTAATAATACAGTATTCATAGAAAAGAGGTCTTGGAACTGAACTTATTAATGACTTCAGAGATGTATAATTTTAATATGTGAAAGTAAAACTGCCTTGAAAAAGAATGCTAAAGCCAAATTATATATCCAAAGTCTGTTCAAGGTAAAACATTTTCTATTCCAGACTGAGTGGCCATAGCTCTCCAAGATTAGTGAAATCTAGCAAAGTTGCAAGGCATCGACAACGATGTTAAAAGAGCTGCTGTCAAGTGCTTTCTATAGATTTTAATTTATTTTTCTTACCTATTACTAACTACACTAGCCCTTTTTAAAGTTCAGGAATGCAACAATTCCCTGCTGGGATTATTCTTAACCATGTAGCACACTCAGATGATGTCGTTTTTCCTCATCTCTATCATGACACATTCATTGTATCGGAGAGCCTGGAATGTCTCTCACTTTATGTTCCTTCCTTCTGAAAACAGGATTATTACTGAAGATGTCAGCAGAGACACACTAAGAGGCAAAAAATGCCCTACAGAGCTAAACAACCCTAAAAGGAAGAGTGATGAAGAGCAGGGAGCTGCCCTCAGTCAAGTTCATTGCTCTTTCAGAGAACTCTGTTGTGTTATGGGTTGTGTCATAGACTTAGAGCACTCTTTGTCACCTAATCTCTTGGTGCCTCTGCTTCCTCCTGTAAAATAGGATTGTCTTTAATAATGGTGATGATGATTTATGACAGTGCTGAAGTCTGAGAAGAACAATGTTCTACTATTGCAACTCGAGACTCTCTACAAAGGGCTGACAACCTTCTGAATAGAGAAGGGTCTGAATAGCAGACACTACAGTTGTCTGAATGTCACCAACAGCAATTCTCTGTTGTTTTTTTTACTTCCTAAATGGATTGTCACAGGCTGCATGCATTGCCTTTTCAAGATTATTGTCAGCAAACAGCAATAAGGTAGAGTTTTAATTGTGTATTTACTCACAGAAAACAGGCTTGAAGCCCCTGTGCTCTTGCACCAGGGGAAAGTGAATTTTAAATTCACCTTCTGGAAGTATTTGTATTGGGTAGCTGAGCCTTATACTTCTGCAAATAGGGAATAGAAATACTAGCACTAATCATGGTGTAACTGTATGGCTCTCTTTGGAATATCGAGCTGCTGATAAAGGAAGTCTTGCAAAAATGTCATCAAATAATTTTCAATAGCAAACTTTTCTGAAGCAATCACAATCTGCTACTGGCTGTCTCTACAAAGCACAGAGAGAAGACCATCAGGCAAATTATTTACTAGCAATTATTCAGCCAGATGCACTGAGAATGAGTCTTAGAAACTGGAGCTCAACATAACAAGAACCTTCATTTTATGATTTAATTTTTCCCCACGTACTGCTATTTCTTGCACTTTTTCCTCAACTCTCAAATTCTAAGCCACAAGATTTCGATAAAAAACTCCTTTGAAAAAATTAGTAGTAACACCTGCATGGACCTTAAAGTGCCAAAAGTAGTCTTTGCAGCAGGAGAGGTACGTACTTATTTTTGGATGACAGTTGCTGCTCCGCACTTCCTGATTAGAATTGGACTAATGGATTTACACTGTAAAAATAGGAAGGATGACATATTTGCTTTGCTTTTTCCAGTCCAAGGCTCACTCAGAAACTGAAAATAAAACCAGAAGAGAGAAATAATACTCCTGGATCTTCTCCCACTCTTCTTCTCTAACATATGGATCACAACACTCTGAGTGCAGAGAACTGCTTGCTACAATGATACGACCTAACACAGTTTCTTCATCTTGTAGAACATTCCTTCCCCCTTCAAAGCCCTTCCTCCCTCGAACTACTAGCAGAATTAAAGGAATAAATGGTATTCGAAGGGAAAGAACACTAAAAAAATTGTAGTAAAGGACAAAATGGATGTTGTTAGCTGAGATTTGAGGTGAGAGGAAGGAATCAAGGAAGTTAGGAGAAATAGCAAGGCTGTGCTCTTGCTGACTTCTCAGAGATGTGCAAACACAGTGCTCAGGGGCATAGGCAGTCAAGAATAGAGGGCAGGAGTCTCTGAAAACAAAGCTTTAAGCACTGGGGTTGGGTTTGAGTTTAGTTATCTGCACTGCATTTCGTCTGACCCTTAATGATCACAATGAGGCAGAAGGCACCCAGCAAAAAACTGCTACTGCTCTGAAGGCTTCCAGGACTCTGTGGTGTTTCTTTACTCCTTTCTGGAGTCATAGACTGCCTGCAACACTGAGCATGAATGTGTGAGGGCAGAGAAGATGTTAGCCCACATGTGCTTCCCTGCTCATTAGAGCCAGCCTGATGGTCTACAGCAAGTGCCAGCTTCCTGCTGTACCACATCTTTGTGCTTGTTAGTGTTTCATTTTGGAGCCTGAGAGCACTTCAGAAGCTGGTTGTTTGAGCAGTGAGGACTATAAACAGTACATACTAAAACAAGAAACAGACAGGGGCAATCATCTGCCTCTGGTGACTGGACATCGTCATCTGGATGAATTTTTGCAGCCTGTTAGTTCCCAAGACTAAATTGATATTGTAGGTATTAATTATTATAAGGAATACACTGCTGACTAACTAACTACTCTCCTGTAGGCACTTTGGCACAGCTGATTTAATGCACGGCTGCTGATCGGCGCTCCTGGGGGCAACACATTTCTGCTTCATTTCCAGATCACGGTGGGCTGGATGTGACTGAGCGGTCTGGATGCTTCTGAGCCGAACATTTGCAGCAATCCATGGGTTGTCTACTCTAAGCTGAAGAAGCTGATATGAGTGCAATTGTGATGGTGCCGAATTAAAGCCCTCGGGTGGAAAAAAAGATTGTCACTGCTGAGTTTTTCATGCACTTACAAGGCCTTGAAACTGCTGTGGTGAAGTGGGATTGTTTTCAGAGATGTGTTAAAACTCAGTGCATCTGCTTCAAGTATGATTTTACTATTAATGTTAAATCGCAGCAACTGCTAATCCAGTTGGAGGGGTGGAGGATTCTTCTGTGTTGTTTGAACTGTCAACAGTGTGTAGCCTTTGGAATTCTTGCTGGGAAAGCTGTCAAAGGTTTTGCAGCTAGAAGTCCTACAGCATTTGTGAAAATAGTTGCTGAACTAAAGAAAAAAGTAACACTTCCCCATAAGCCCCGAGTTGTGCAATAACCTCTGTTTTGGTAGCCACAGTCTGCTTTCACTGTGACAAACTAAGCCAGCATAATCAGGGGTATTGTAAGTCATCAACAGAAACGGAAGCCTGAACTTACGACACCAAGAATTGTTTCTTTCTGAGCTAACAGAGCACTGCAAGAGAGCACTGCACGACTAAGTCGTAGTCTCTTGCGTTTGCTGGGGCCAGCTATGATCTTGGTGGGCATGTCTCCATTAGAATTTCTCTGTTTGGTGCCATGCTTTCATGTGGTAGGGGAAAGTCTCCACCCTGGGGAAGTTCATTCTTGCCATTAGAAAAGACAATAAGGCAGGGAAAGGAAAAGCGGCTGCTTTGCCAGTGTTGTTCTTTGACCGACACAAAGCAAAAGTAGAAATTTTCTGTATTTGGATACTGATGTCTATGAAGTTCTCGTGTAGTTAAACATATTATAGCTGCACCATAAATATTTTTCAACACCTTTCAGCAGAGGGTTATTTTGGGCCTGGCAGAGTTCTCCTAAGGCTTTTCTTTCCTCTTCTTTCCCTAAGCTTTCGGCTGGGCTCTGAATTTGCCACAGAAGGCTTGCAATCTGCAGCTGTCACAATAAGTTTTGCATTGTCTGCAAATACCCATCTCCTTCATATTCCCCCTGCCAGCCAACTGCCTGTTGTGTATGCTTTATGGATATTTCTATGTTTTCCTCTTACTCTGTTTAGCAAACATATTTGTCCTGGTCTGTACTAACAATGGATGTGCTGAGTAGTTATAATGAAAGACACGGAAAGGCATTCAGTTCTTCTTTGGAAAACCTGTGGCTTAAATGCTCATTGCTGGTATTTCCAGGTCATTATTGAAAGTGCAGGAAGAAAATGCAAAGGGCTGTCTGTGTTATATCCTCTGTGGGTCTTTGTCAGACAGCACAGCCTGGGAAGGCACAGGGGACAGGTGCTTTTGAGTGTCTATCCATGGGCAGCAGAACTGCCTGTCAGAGCATGGCATTGCAGCAAGGCTGACTCTGCCCAAACCTGTCTGTTTTGCAGGTAGCTGGACATCTTTCTGGGCAGGACACCTCCACCTTGCAGTACTCTCCGCAGAGAACTGCCTGTCTGTAAAGAACAGCAAAGTGTATGCTGTTGGAAAGACCTGTTTTCCCCCTAGTTTTCCTGCTAAGTGTCTCAACTTCTCCCTTGTGTTCCAATCAACTTATGTTAAGAGTAAAGAGGAAAAGTAAAAGGGAAGCATGCACAATTATCTAGGCTGAAAGAGATCAACACAAAAGGGACACCGGAGCATCTAGCAGGGCTGGATGAGAGAATAAAGGCACACAGTCAATAGAAAATAGGGGTGTACTACAAGATTATTTTAAGGAAAGAATAATGTATGAAGTATGTATGTATGAAGAGTGGAGGGTTCTTTAAGGAAGGAGATGTGTATTCATGAAGGAAACTCATGGATGAAGGAAAGGGATATGATGTGTAAGGAGGAATGGAGACGGAAAGGGAGGTAAGTAGGAGGTGGGGGTTGCATACAAAGGGTGAATATTGGAGTTCCTTGTGGAGCTGAGGTGGACTGGAGCTGGAATGAGAGAAGCCAGGGCTATCCTGTGTGTGTATGTCCTACCTGTAATAATAGAATGTGCTTCAAAGTGCTGTGGAATCATCTCTATCTTCTATGAGAAGAGTCTGGAGAAATAAAAATAATTAAAAAAATCTCAGATATAAAAAGAACCTGGCAGTGGGAGTAGGTTATGCTTGTGGGTTTGACAGAGCTTGAAAGAAAACATGGGCTCAATAATGTTATTAATCAACTCATGCTGAAAACTGCTGCAGATGGCATTGCATGTTGAGTTGGTAAATGTATGCATGAGGGCAGGTGCTCAGCCGCAAACTGATGGCCCAAGCAGAAGTCAGTGTTACCTGATCCTGCTCCCAAACCAGTTCTCAGTGCTGTATGGGCAGTGAGAGAGCACAAGGATGATGCTGGAGTGGTCTTCACGCTCCATTTATGCAGTCTTATGAGCTTGTGCTGTTGTTCCCCTGGCAGAAGGCAGGGAAAGCTATTGCTCTCTGCTGAGAGCTCTAAGTGTTTGCATTTGAGACCTCCTCACCTGCTTATCTCACAAGATAGTGTGCTGCTTTCTTATGCCTCCCTCAGCCTTCTGCTTACTTAGTGACTGTTATAAAAAGAAAATAACATTTAAAAGAGTATTTTCAAAGAAATGAAAGGCAATATAATCGTCACGTAGGAACCCCGTGTTTTGGCATGGCTGCCTGTATTTGGCATCTTCATTTTCATACGTAATGTTTAATTGGAAATCTAACCTGGGATTTAGGATGTCTTTTGGCATTGCTCAGCTTATGTAACATGAATATAAGGATGATTTGCACATGCTTGGGAAGCAAGGACCAATAGGGATTCACCCTGTAACTGAGGGCAATCAAACACATAAATGGATAAATTTTCTTGAATGGCCACACTCACAGGACTTCCCAGACCCCCTCACTACAAGCCAGTCTTCTCTTCTGGCAGGACTGAGAAGTGCTTAGATGATACATTGTACTTTGTGTCTTTTCCCTTTCTTGTCTTTACTGCTTCTAATCTTGTCTACTTTGGGTCCATTCTACTGCATCTATTGCCCTGCTCTGACTGCATTTTTAGGCTCTGTGGATCATTTTCTCTAGTAGCCTTACTGACAATTCCTCATTTGGTAAGGAAACAGTTACAGTCCCCTCACAAAGAGCCAAAACCATCTTCTAAATATTGAATTCTATTACAACCCCCATATTATTAAATACAAATATCTTCTTGGTCTAAATGGAGAAGAAAATGACAGAGAAGCGAAGTTACCTGTTCACACCTGAGGAAACTCATTCACGTCTGTGTTACTGCACATGCAGTAGGGAAAGGAAATAGCAAAGGAAAGCTTACAGCAACTGAAACAATGAAAGGAGTCAGTTCTGATGGCTAAAGTGGTGAGTGTTGCGTGGTTCTACGGTTGCTTCAGTAGGGATCTTCTTAGATGGGGGCTGGCTTCATGAGAGAAAAGATGAGCTTAGTTTCCCCGCAACCTCTGGCTCTTGCTGTGCTGGTACTTCCCAGAGAGAGCTTCAGTTTTGAGTCAAATCAATCTTCTCTGCTCCTGAGCCTTTGAAAATTGTGTGAAATAACTCTGTCCTGCCCATTCACCTGTGATAGAAAAAAGGAAGGCAGGTGCTTAATGAGTGTTAATAATAACAATTTATTTCCATAGTAACATTTAAGCTACTAGGCAAAGACATTTCAACAAAGACAGATGCCCCCCCTGAAACAGAAGAGTGCAGTAAACATGTGTTTCACTTAAATATAAGGACTTACCTGAGGCAAAACCCTTATGAGTTTTCTTGCCCCAGACTCCCTCAAGATTCAAAGAGAAACAGGAGCATCTCCAGAGAATATTCAACACCACTGAGGTGTAGGTCATGCCATGAAAAGTTTCTCTCTCCAGTGGCTGTAGACAGAGGGATTGATCCAGAGGGCTATCCTCACCACCCAAGTACTACGCATTGTTGCGATGAGTCTCACCTAGTATTCATCACCCATACTTTTTTGGAGTGGTGATGCACCTTCACAATATCCCATTGGACACTACCATGAATATTATGCTCTTGTCTCCACAGAAAGTTTATAATAGCTATTAATTTTTTGTTCCCATAGGCATGGTTGGTGTTTAGGAAAGGTAAAAAACCTGTCCTATGCCCAGAGTAGGTTTCTGATAAGGAGTGCATGACTCCTAAAGATGTCTGTTAGGAGAGTTAAGCCAATATAATCAGGAGGTATCGATGTAAGTACCTGTAAATAGAGAAAGTAAGCAGTTTCCTTGAGCTGTTTCTTTATCCCATCACTGTTTCTGGGATAAGGTGACTGTATGTTGTCATTCAAGATAGACTAGGTCTTAGGGACTCGCTGTGAACCTGGATGAGTTCAAAGATGTGCCTCATGCATTTCTCTTGGAAAGGCTCTTGGAAGTGTTATTGCATCCATTTTAGTTTTGCAGTCAAACTTTTTTGAGAACAGAAAACTGCTTGAAGTGTTGGCTCTGGCTTCCCAGAGGTACTGTGTTGTCATGTCTGATGCCCCTCTGAGACTTGAGGTGACTTAAGTGTGTTGCAGGACCCTGCGACTCTTTTCAGAGGCTTGTCACTTCAATGCGGGATATAAGTGAAGGCAGAAACTAAAAATATTCAAGAGGAATGATATATTGCAGCCTCTTACAGTCTGCATTTCTAAAGCTTTGACTTTATGCAAACTTCTTTTCAAAACCTGGATTTCCAGTACAGAACAAGATCCCTCTTAGTGCCATGTCATTTAAAGACTCATTTAAAGGAACATAGAAGCATGACAAAATTTCTTTATTGGACAATGCACTGATGTGGCTCTTCTTTCGGCAAATACATGATTTTGGATTTCTGGTCCTTTTCACATTCTCCAGTATGTATTACTGATGCAGCTTGCCAAGTACTCTCAAGCTTAGAGTCTAAATAATAACACATCAATGATTTATTTATGTTTCTAGTTTATTAGTTAGATACCATCAGCTGAGAGATCAAGAATGGGGCTTATATTCCAGTCAGATTACTGTGCTTCTAGTTCTTTGTACCCTAGAGCCTTTGATTCTCTGTTTTGTGTGCTCATGCACCTCCGAAAACAGCAGTCTGCACTTACCTGTGTGCTTAATAGCTGCAGTCCTATATTGTACCAACAGTGTGCAAAGAATCTGATAAGCAATTAGAAAGATACATGAACCATATAGCTCTCATTAATTATAATGGAAAAAATAATTAACTCATTTTGCTACAACAAAACTCTCTCACTTGTGAATTCAAAGTTCTGCCTTATTTTTTTTTCCTGTCCTTTCCCCTGTCTGTGCTGCCCCTAGACCATATTACTCTAAGGCAGAGTATTTCAACTACCTCTTACAAGTAATGCGTTCCGATTACAAATTTCCTAGAGAGGAAAGATGAAAATATATGGTGTGTCAAATCGTATATTATATCTGTCATCTAAACTGTGCAATTTTGTAATATCCTTTTATATTTTATAATATTGTCATGCATTTTAGATACTATGCCACATATTTCAGACACCTGCTGTCTGTGATGTATTATGCCAGATTGACTCATGTTGTAAAAACTTCTCAGCTATATTTTAATCATCCTGTAAGAAGATGAAACTCACAGCCTTTGGCTATTGCTTGACTTGTTTTTTGTTACCTGGTGGAAGCCATGGGAATAGACAAATGGTCTTTTCCATAACCATGTGGCTAGAAAGAGAAACAGGAGGTGACAAGAATCAGAAAGTGGTGGTGCATATGAAGTAGTGTCATATTCAGTTTCTCAGTCACTGGCTATACCAAAATAGACCTCTTGCAGCTGTTGTGCACTGCAAAGCAATTACTCTCTCAGGCTGATTCAGCACAATTTTATGGGAGTTTAATTTGGCCCATAAGCCCTCTCTCCCTCCTCTGTAGGAACAGGTGTGTGATGTGGGGAGAGATTCTTATAGGAAATATCTATAGGAATTGTGCTGGATGCTGGACTCTTAGTCCATGTGAAGCTAGGATGGTCTGATTTGTATAATGTAATACATGTGGGTTGCATGAAATCTTGGTCACATTTGGCCATTGATGGTGGAAGCCACTAATTGTACAGGGCGTGTAGCACAGTTGATGGGCAGTGCTTTAAGCCCACTCTGCACAAGTGAAAATGGTCTCGCAGAGTAGAAGGCAAAGGAGAACACATGTGAAAAGACATATTTCTGCCTTGCTTGGAGTTGATCTTATTAGCAGCTGCAGTATTTTACAATCTCTTTGGTGTTCATCTCCGTTAGCTAGCAAGGAGGGCAGAGCCCTGGTGCTGGGTGAGACTGCAGGAAGTTCCATGTGTTGGTTGCACCTGTGCGCTGCAGGGAGTCATGAGACTGAAAGTTCCTCAAGTCTGTAGCTCTGTTTATTGCCAGACAAATGACAAGGCTGGTCTGGGCTTTCGCGTATTCATTACAGTCTCCTGATAACTTGAAATATTCATGCCTTTTTAATTTTAATTGCCACAGAGAGATGTAGTAAGACAACTTGGGACACAATAAATAGTAATTTGGCCCTTTCTCTAGGTGAATATGAAAAGCTTCTAAAGCCCTAAAACTGAATTTAAGTTTTCTTGATTTTGAAGGAAGTTTCTTCCTGATTTCATCCGGCTGGAAACCTCAAGAAGAAAATGCAAGGTTAGGTATTTCTGACACATGGAAGTTCATGAAGTATCCGGCATTCACTGAAAGAAAAGTTGTTGTAACGTACCTGACCAGTCTCCCATCTCAAGAGATATGTATCAATTTCACAGCTTTGGAATACTTTATTAGAGTTACACTACACAGCTTTAGAACACTTTATTAAGTGTTACACCACTGAGATGCTTGTCCATCTCTAGTTTAAACCTGTATATAATAGAATCATAGAATGTTTAAGTTCGGAAGGCACCTTGAAGATCATCTAGTTCCAACTCCTCTGCTGAGATACCTCCCATTAGGTAAGGTTGCTGAAAGTCCCATCCAACGTGGCCTTGAACAATTCCAGGGACAGGGCATTGACATCTTCTTCAGGCAATCTGTTCCAGTGCCTTACTGTCTTCATTGTGAAGAATTTCTTCCTTATATCTAATCTAAATCTACACTCTTTTCATTTAAAGCCATTACCCCTTGTCCTATCACTACATGCTCTTGTAAAAAGCCCCTCTCCAGCTTTCTTGAAGGATCCCTTTAGGTACTGGAAGGCTACTATAAGGTTTTCCTGGAACCTTCTCTTCTCCAAGCTGAACAAGCCCAACTCTCTCAGCCTGTCTTCATGGGAGAGGTTCTCCAGTTCTCTGATCACCTTCATGGCTCTTCTCTGGATTCTCTCCAACATATCTATGTCCTTTTTTTTGTTGGAGGCCTCAGAGCTAGACACAGGTGTGGTCTCATTAGGGCAGAGCAGAGGAGAAGAATCATGTCCCTCAGTCTGTCAGCCACAGTTGGATACAATTGATTTTCTGGAATGCAAGCGTACATTGCTGGGTCACATTGAGCTTCTCATCAACTAACGTTTCCAAATTCTACTCCTCTGTGCTGCTCTCAACCCATTCTCCACCCAACCTGTAGTCGTGCTTGGGATTGTCCTGACCAATGGGCACTTGACCTTGTTGAAATGTATGAGTTTTACTCTGGTTCACCTCTCAAGCCTTGTCATGGTTCCACTGGATGGCATCCTGTTCCTCCAGTGTATTGGCTGCACCACACAGCTTGGTGTCATTGGCAAACTTACCGAGTGTGCACTCAATCCTACTGTCCATGTTGCTGACAAAGATGATCAACAGTGCTGTTCCCGATACCGACCCCTGAGGAACGCCACTGGTCACTGGTCTCCACTTGGACACTGAGGCATTGACCACAACTCTGAGTGTTACCATCCACCAATTCCTTATCCACTGAGTGGTCCATCCATCAAATCCATGTCTTTTCAATTTAGAGACAAGGATGGCTTGCGGGACATTGTCAATTGCTTTGCACAAGTCCAGTTCAATAGTTACAGATGATTCTGTTTTCCTGTTTAAAAACACCACGTAATACATTGCTGGGTAGACTTTAGCCATGGAGATAAACCAAGCTGTAATTTTCATTTTGTTCTTTATAGAGAAAAATAATGGGTGGAGACATGCGATTTCAGGGGATATAGCAACACAGTCCTGTAGATAAGACACTAGGAATGCTGACAGAGCAGGCACAGCTCAAGAGATAATGGGAAGTGCAGCTTCTGCCAAACCTTTTCCGTACCTCAGACAAATCTTGACCCAGCTTTGCGATACTTTGTAGTGGAATAAGATGCTCTTCTCCTAGGAAGGACTGAACAATTCAACTGGCTACTTCATGTGAATGGATTACAGATATTAAGCATCTTCAACAACCTTTAAGTTCATCTTAACTGTTAAAAAATTCTTTCTCTCTCTTCCCAAGTCCATTGGTCAACTGATGCACCACAGCTGACTCTGGACCTCATCCTCTCCTGTCTAAAATACAGAAAATTTTTTCCTTTTCACATGGCATTTTGCAGACAGATGCATTCTTCTTTGCAAGCTGCAGGTTCATGCTTAGACTATTACTCACCCAGATGAAAAATAGGAATTCAAATTGGAAGTGTTTAGTCGATTTCTAAATGTGTGCCCTGGAGGACGTTCTCCATTTAGTGAAATATGTCAGAAAGTAAAACAACAGCTCAGAGACTCCTATATAGTCTCTGTGGGCAGGTGGGCTTTAGACAGCATGAAGATTAAACTGCAACATCTAATGTGATGATGTTGTTTTATTATATTCAAAGTATTTTTTTGAGCCAGCTCCCGAATTTTACTTTCAAAGACAATACAGCTTAATTTAAAATTAAAATAGATGAGGTTAAGTGCATCTGGGGAATAAGTAGCAGAACTCTTCTACTTTTCTGCTATAGATTATTTCATGCTCTTTAGGCTGGTTAAATAAAAGAGCATGCAAATATCTCCATTGATGTACACATTATGGATATACATTGCGTAGAGGAAGGAAAAAAAAAAAGAAGTCCTTGAGCAGGCAAATTCCTCAAATAAAAACAAAGCTTTTGGTATGTAAGATATTGGTACCAATGGGAAAGAGTTCGGATAGCAAAACACCTCTCTCTGTTGGCTTTTTTCCATAGGCACTCTTCTAGCATCATGAAATGTCAATTTTTACTGTTTATCTTGTATGAAGGTGGACATTTTACAATCAGAAGTAAGATGATGCACTTTATAGCTGATGTTTGTAAAAGTGCAAAATGAGCATGTCATGATAATCACTTTATCACAAGTGGCGTTTTAAGGAAGGTGTAATGAGGTGACATTAGTGCTATTCTTTTCATGGGTTCTGAGGTTGTGATACCAAATGCAGATGGAAGTGGTGGGGTAACAGGCTCTCACACACTGCTGAGTAATAAGTGATACCAGTATATGAAATGACTCATATGTAATTCTCGTGTTTTCACTGCGCAGGGAGTCTTTACACCTCAGACTACAGGGAAGGGAACAGCATTCAGTGGGGATGGCCAAAGCATAGGGAAATAACACCCTTTGAGGATGGCTATGGTGATGAGGGCAGGGACATGAACCCAAGTCCGTTTGCAGAGTCTTTAGTCTTGTTCCCCTCCTTGGTGATCTCTTCCAATATAACTCTGTTTTGGGATACCCTCTAATCAGAAGGCTTCATAATTATTTTTTTTTGCAAATGCCTTTTGAAACTTATTAAGTGAGTAGTCACAGAAAATTAGCTGAGCTTTATGTTCCAATATAAGCTAGGGCAAAATATTAATTTGACAGCTGGACTCTACCTCTATTTATTTTAAATTCCTAAGGTAAGTGCTGCACTTTGGAAGAGGGTGCAGTGCACAGACGTTGAACCTCTGTTAGCATGCAAAGCTGCATTCAGCCTTGACTGTGAAGTGACAATCGACAATTTTGTCCTATAAAATTAATGCAGACTCTGCAAGAAACCATCCGTGCGTTCCGAGTCTTCATGCATTTAACTTGGCATATCCAAGTGTTTGCCATGCTGGACTAGGATCTGTAACAGCTTTTTATGTCTTTAGAGTTCCAGCTTGTAACTAGGCAAAGGAAAATCTTGCAGTGTCTCGAATGTTGGTTAAAGCCCAGGTCTTGGACTGATTTCTGCTTTAAGGTTTTCAGCAGTTTTAAGTCTCTTCTCCTTAAAGCCAACAAAATTTAGGCATTTAGCCTTCCTGTGTGCTCTAAGGAGAAAGATGGGCACCTCTCAAAGACTGTGTAGCAAGCGTGACTCTAAACCATGCTGAAAGAAGATGAAAGCAGCTGCCTTAGCCTTGGTTGTAAAAGAGGCAGAAGTGATTGCCTGGGATGGAGAGAGCAGAACTTGGGCAGATGAGATACACAATTGCCCCTCCCCTTAGGGCAGTTATTACTTTGCTAGGTTTTGTCTTCGGCTCAACCTTAATCCTAATTTCTGACTCTGGCTGAAACTAAGAATCATAGAATCATAGAATCTTATGGTTGGAAAAGACCTTTGAGATCACTGAGTCCAACCACACCCATCATCCGCTAAACCATGTCCCTCAAAAACTCATCTACCCGTCTTTAAACACTTCCTGGGATGGTGACTCAACCAGCGCCCTGGGCAGCTGTTTCAGTGCCTGACCACCCTTCCAGTAAAGAAATTCTTCCTAACATCCAGTCTGAACCTCCCCTGATGCAACTTATGACCATTTCCTCTTGTCTTATCACTTGTCACTTGAGAGACGAGATCAACACTTGCCCTGCCACAGCCTCCTTTCAGGCTGCCATAGACAGTGATGAGGTTTCCCCTCAGCCTCCTCTTCTCCAAGATAAAAAAACCCAGTTCCCTCAGTCTCTCCTTGTAGGACTTGTTTTCCAGCCCCTTCACCAGCCTCGTTGCCCTTCTCTGGATGCACTCCAACACCTCAATGTCCTTCTTGTAGTGAGGGGCCCAGAACTGTATACAGTATCGAGGTGTGACCTCACCAGTGCTGAGTACAGGAGCACAATCAGCTCCCTTGTCCTGCTGGCCATACTGTTTTTGATACAGGCCAAGATACCATTGGTCTTCTTAGCCATCTGGGCACTGCTGGCTTGTATTCAGCCGGTTGTCAACCAGCACCCCTAGGTCATTCTCTGCCAAGCAGCTCTCCAGCCAGTCTTCCCCAAGCCTGTAACGCTGCATGGGGTTGTTGTGCCCCAAGTGCAGGACTAGGCATTTGGTCTTGTTAATCCTCATTCCATTGGTCTCAGCCCATTGATCCAGCCTGTTCAGATCCCTCTGCAGCACCTCCCTTCCTTCAAGCAGATCAACACTACCACCCAGCTTGGTGTCATTTGCAAACTTGCTAAGGGTGCACTCGATCCCTTCATCCAGATCATTAATAAAGATGTTGAACAAGACTGGACCCAGCATTGAGCCCTGGGGGACATCACTCGTGACTGGCTTCCAACTGGATTTAATTCCTTTTACCACCACCCTCTGGGCCCGGCCATCCAGCCAGTTTTTGACCCAGCAGAGGGTGTGCCTCTCCAGGCCAATGGCAGCCAGTTTCTCAATCAGAATGCTGTGAGAAATGGTGTCAAAGGCTTTAAAAAAGTCCAGGTACACCACATCCACAGCCTTTTCCCTCATCCGTTAACTGGGTAACATTGTCATAGAAGGAGATCAGGTTGGTCTGGCAGGACCTGCCCTTCATAAACCCATGTTGACTGGGTCTGGTCACCTGGCTGTCCTGAATGTGCTGTGTGATAGCACTCAATATGATCTACTCCATGACCTTACCTGGTACCGAAGTCAAGATGACAGGCCTATAACTCCCAGATCCTCTCTCTGACCCTTCTTGTAAATGGGAGTTACATTTGCCAGTCTCCAGTCAAGTGACACATCCCCAGTCAGCCAGGACTGTTGATAGATGAGGGAAAGGGGTTTGGCAAGGACCTCTGTCAGCTCCCTTAAAATCCTTGGGTTTATCCCATCCGGCCCCATGGACTTGTGGACATCTAATTGGCCAAGCAGGTCTTTAACCAAGTCTTCTTGGAACATTGAGGGTTCATCTTCACAGTCTTTTGGCTCAGAAGGCTTGGAGCCCAGATAACATCTTTATCTTCCTATTAAAGACTGAAGCAAAGAAGGTGTTAAGTAACTCTGCCTTGTCCTCATCCTTTGTTATTACCATTCCCCTTGCACCCAGTAAAGGAGGGAGATTATTCTCAGTCCTCCTGTTGTTAATATACTTGAAGAAACATTTTTTGTTGTCTTTCATTGAACCGGCCAGATGGAGTTCTAGTTGGGCTTTAGCCCTTCTAATTTTTGCCTACATGATCTCACCTACTCCTTGTAGTCCTCCTGAGATGCCTGTCACCTCTTCCAAAGCTCATATGTCTTCCTCTTTTTCCTTAGATCAACAGAGAGCTCTCTGTTAAGCCAAGCTGGCCTTTTTCCCCGCCGACTCATTTTACGGCACACGGGGATGGCCTGCTCTTGTGCTGCCAGAATTTCCTTCTTGAGAAGCATCCATCCCTCTTGGGTTCCTTTGTCATTTAGAACCATCTCCCACTTGACTTTATCAAGCAGCCTTCTAAACTTCTCCCAGTTGCTCATAGAAGAGGTCTTCGGTTTCCTGGTCCTGGTTGGGCGGCCGATAACAGACTCTCACCGCTGTGTCTGACTTACTGTGGGTTCTGCTGATTTTAACCCACAAGCATTCAACCCTATCATTAGCATATTTTAGTTCTACACAATCAAGACTCTCTCTAACATAGAGGGCAAGCCTACCACCTCTCTTTCCTAGCTTATCCCACCTGAACACTTTATAACCACACATGGCAGCACTCCACTTGTGAGAATCTTCCCACCACATTTCTGTGATGGCGATTATATCATAGTTTTCTAGCCTTACAATGACTTCCAGCTCCCCCTGTTTGTTGCGCGTGCTGTGTGCGTTAGTGTAAATGCATTTCAGTTGGGCTGTTGTTTCCACCCCTTTCTTAAGTGGGATAGGCTCAAGTCCTGACTGTCTACTATTGGAGGTTTGTAACCCACCGATAACCTTTGAATTCTGGCTGCCACCTGGAGTGCTGTTCTCCACTTCCACTGAGGTGCAGACCAGATCCTCTCACCACCAGACCGTCCCTCAGAGCCTGAGGTATCATTCCCATGATTTAATCTATTGAGCCAAGTGATGTCCCCCTCCTCCTTCCAAACTAGTTCAAAGCCTTCTTGATTAGTCCAACCAGTATTTTCGAGAGTAGCCTTATGGGATGTGTACCCCATCGTTTGCCAGCTGGTTTTGCATGTAGCCAACGCATTGTCAAAGAACCAGAAATTCTGTTCTTCGCATCATGTTCAGAGCCAGTTATGCAATTCCTGACTCCTTCCACTCCTTCCCTCACCATTCCCTATGACAGAGGAGAATACAATCTGCACTCCTGATCCCTTTACAATTTGACTTAAGGTCCTAAAGTCCTTTTTGATTGCTTTGAGGTTTCTAGTTGGTTTTCCATTATTACCCACCTGGAAAATGAGTAGTAGGTAATAATCTGTGCACTTGACAAGTTTGGAAAGTTGCCTTGCCACATCACCAACTGAGGCCCCAAGTAGGCAACAGACTTCCCTATGCAGACAGGCCGGCACCTCTGGTTCACAACATAAACTTCTTCCCAGTGTTGTTTTCTACTCTGATTTGCCTTTGGCTGCCCAGTTCCAGTCCTACTCCAATGGGCAGACCATTGAATGTGATTCAATATTTGTGTGGCAAATAACAGTCCTTAATAGGCTTATTCTCTTCTCCTTTGTGTTAGTGAGGCATAACTACTGAAATCCACTCAGCTGAACGGAAATCACCAGGCCAATCCTCTAATGCAAATCAGGACATTTTATGTGGATGCATAGCGATTGGCCTTGCAAATCTGGGATGTAGGCAGCTGTCTGTGGTATTTTTACTTTACACTTTCTCTCAAAACAGGGAACTGGATGTATGATCTGCAGGGATTCGCCTGCATGAATGCAGCCTACATCTGTTCAGTGATACTGGCTCTCTTAGACTTCTCTGCTGCTGGGACAGCATAAGACGAGCCATCTCTCACACATCATTGTGTTTGCTTGTCTGAGTAAGTGAACAAAGGTAATAAAAGTCATCCATAATTAAGAAGGGACTCTCTATTGTTGCTAGCTAAGGTCCAGCGGCCGGGAGATCTCGCGATGTACAGAAAGATAGGGCCCCTCTCCCAGTAGCCAATAACATTTAGTTCATGATGTAAGCAGGTGGAAGTGACGTTGTAAACCTTAGCTATATAAACCTGTGTTATCTATCAATAAACACCATTTGCCGTCCACCATATTGGTGTCTGTGAGCCGATGGCCTGAGTGGCCTGGTGTTGGTCGCCATGCCGTTCCTGAACCAGGTCGCCACACCTTCGATGAAGGCAACACTCTATGAATTAAAACCACAAGTGGACCTTAAGAGCTGAAATATGGAGGTAAATTATTTTGGGTTTTGTTTGCGTTCTACTGGCTCATTCTTTCAAACATCTCTAGTTTCAGCTTTTGCCATTTGTCAATGAGCATACCTAGCAGCAGCCCTCAAAATAAATTTATAGCCATCCTTCTTAAATGGCTGTGTGTCATCATGGAGGATAGCATGCAGGACCTAGGTCCCTGTAGTACTTTGTCCTGATCTGTCTTTGTTACTGTAAACATTAAAGCATGTCACACTAGCAGATTTCGCAATCTACACAATTTCTAGGAAGATTAAAATATAAGACTGTTGTGTGAACCCACTCTATTGCAACTGATGTGGCAATTGTGTGCTGTATTAGAAGAAAAGAAGAAGGGAAAAAAAGTCTGCAGAGCTGTACTAAGGAAATCTGAACACACAAGTTTCCAAAGAGCAATTAAGAAGAAAAAAATGGAAAACTAGTGTTTTCCCAGCTGCCAAATGCTAAATACTATCCAGGGGTTATTGACTATCTGATTAGAATGAAATGGAGCTGAAATGCAATTGATTCAGGAATAAACAATGCATCTATTTAGGGTGATGGCTGCAGAAAGTGTAAGTGGTGAAAGAGTCCCCAGTCAATTTATCAGGTTTTTTTACAGGAGTTGCTCATATACATTCAGTATCTTCTCTCAAGAATACACCTTCTCTCTACTCTGTACAAAAGTGAAACTTCCTACTCAATCTTTCTGAAATTGAAAAAGTCCCTGTATACATCACAGAAAGTCATTCATCTTATACCCAGCAAAGACTTAGAGCAAGAAAAACAGTATTAGCCTTAAAGCTAATTTGCTTACTTTCTCTCTACCTATTGAATAAGCGGCAATTTTTTTCTCCCTGAACATTAAGCTTACAGGCCCTCACATATTCTTATTTTCTTCCTTGTAAAAAATCTGAAAGAATAGAAGAAATTTAAGGATCCATGCAAGACCCCTCTTCCTTGCAACTCATGTTCCTCATCTGGAAGAGAGTTTTTCTTGGATTGTCCATGTAAGATTCCAGCTTCCTCTTTCCCTCTGATCACAACGAGATTATGATTTCATGGCCTCCTTATACTGCTCTTATAACTGTTGTGCCAACACCCTGGAGTTTTACAACTGAGGGATAACCAAGTCAGCTCACTGATCCCTCAGGAAAATAGTTTCACTGAAGCATGTTTTCATCTGCTTTAGCTCAGTGATGTGGCTGACTGTACAGTCAAAGGAGTGCTCATGTCAGAGCAAGGACAAGGAAGGGGCAAGAAGCACAAGACTGTTTCTTTCAGCATCAGTGACTCGCTTAAACTATTCAAGTAACTACAGCTTAAGACTTCCAGAAACACCAGTGCTGCCTGATTTTCCTGAGATGTGTGTAGTCTCTAAGTGGTGTAGGTGTATTGAGCTTACTTGAGTAACAACAGGTCCTATTGCTCTACATTTTCCTTTCTGGTTTTATCAGGAGCAGATCTCCCACTTTAAGCTTTTCCTCTGTCAAGCTCAAATTGGACAGTTAAAGAGGACAAAGGTCTTTTGGAGAGGTATTTCTCAGCTTTACGGGGCCATTTCTACATTTATTTTTAAATTGATTAATATTCTCATCTGCTGGTCCATAAGCTCTTGGGCTTAGTTTATGCTAATGACTGACAAGTTTTGCAATTCATCAAGGGCTAGGAACAGACTGTATTTTGTGAAGAGTTCTGTTTGCAATCTGCATTACTCTCTCCCTGGTCTGTTTTCTTTTGAGTAGGGAAGAATTAGAAAAAATATGCTTAAAATCTTAGTATATGCCAGTGGTTTAGAAAGGGCTCTGTGCAATGATTATTATTAATGTTTTCGTCTAGAAAAACAAAATGGAAAAAATAATCCTTTCTGCTTTGTGTACCTTGATCTATTGGTTTTTGGTTTGAGTGAAAAATAGGAATCTTACAAACAATAACAGGATCAAGATTCGCCCATTAAAAACCCAAAAATAAAAATCAATCACAGTTTTGATAAGATAAGGTAGTGAGTTAGAAAACTGGATCATAACAAACAACTGACTGGGTCATTAGCTGCCAAGTTACAAAGCAAAGATAAGATATCTATAAGTAGTAGAATCATAATCAGAAGTAAAGCCTTCATTTTACTATCTTTGGTGGAATTAAGGAGTTCAACATGAATTAAGAGGGTCACCTGCATAATGCAGTAGAAGGTTATTTTAATCTAACATAGGGAGGTGTGCAGATGTTTACCACCTAAATATAAAATCAAGAAAATTCAAACTACAAACTTTTTTGTTTGTTTGTTTTAATTTTGCAGAGAATTTAATCAACCCCTGGAAGAATGTATATATATTTCCATTAAGTAATCAGTATCACTTGAAGTATTTAATTAAAAGTTTCTAAAATACATGTAATGAAGTTAAAGTTATAAGATCTGCAGAAGAATCACTTGATGAAATTTTACAGTTTACATAAGTCAGGCTGCGGAATCCTAAAGGCAGCTTTCAAACTTTAAGTTTGATGCGTGAAACTGCAGTCACTGGGGCTGAAAGAACTCTTTTAGTCTAAAACATTGTTCCTAGAACCTTCGCAGGTCAGAGACTGTCATAAAAGCAGTCTCAACCTTGAATGGAACAGAACAAAATGTT
Organism: Tapera naevia; assembly: GCA_033556795.1. Classification (NCBI taxonomy): domain Eukaryota; kingdom Metazoa; phylum Chordata; class Aves; order Cuculiformes; family Neomorphidae; genus Tapera; species Tapera naevia. The sequence goes on along the minus strand of JAUMJJ010000246.1, from coordinate 13,938,318 downwards.
TATTCTTAGGGCTCTTTAGGAGTTAGGTTAATAGAAGGATGATAGGGAATCTTCAGCAACATTTTAGGAAAGGAAGCATAGGTTTCAGAGACTTACAGCTCTGAGACTCAGACTTCATTCAGGTGCCTCTACATTGTCCGTTGTTGGGATCTTCTGCTGGATGCTGAAGCTACAAACACAACCTTGGGAGCAGCAAGCTGTTTCCCTCCTGGATAAACTAGTTGATAACCACCTTAGATTTTTTTTTAAGCAATCTGTATCTGTAAGCTCCTTCTTTCCATGTCTTTCTATTGGTTTCTGCATCATGGATTACAAGAAGAAACAAGTTTGGAGTCAGCTGCGCTCTGTGAGCAGTGTTTTGTGAGACTCCAGGGAGGCTTTGCCCTCGGCGAAGGAGCATCTAAAGGAGTTGAGCACTCATACTCAGAAAAGTATGATCTCAAGTTGAAAAAGCATAAGGGAAGGGCTCATCTATCACTAGTTGTGTCTGTGCGTGCCAAAGGCACGTAGATCATTCCAGTGAGACAGGACCCTTCACACTTTCCCTTACATGTATTTTCTTGTGTTTGTTTCCAAAAGAACAATTACCTTATTGAACATTATTGCTGAGCCAAAATCCAATAATTAATAAACTGCACATGAGACGTAAGTACATTCAAAGACTTTTAAGAGACTGAGGTAATTTAATTGGGCCTTAAAATGTACTTCAGGCATTTTGTGACTTACGAAGGTCTCCTCTACTTATGAAGCAACAGAAAAAGATTTCCTTGTAAATGCGAATATGTTATTTCATTTTTAACAAGAAAAACTTCTGGTAACATATAGAGACTTTCAGCATTATTCTTTCTGAAGGACTTGACTGGATGTAAATAAAAGAAAAAGGAGCTTTTCCAAACTAGAAAAAAATAGATATTACTTCTGAATTCCAAGTATTTTAATGTTTCTGTTTTGCTTTTCATCTATGCTTAATGCTTAATAATATCAGAAAGGGTTTCTATAATGTGGTTGCTATGGTAAAAGCAGACCTGTGTCCCATCACACAAACCTTGAACCGCGATTACCTGTTAAATATTACTGGAGCAAAGGAAGGAATGAATAGCATTTTAACACCTTCAGAACCAGCATCCTTTCATCTTAATGGTACTAGGCAGAGATTTTCCATTTCATTAGGCAGATTTAAGGCTGTTCTTTTAGTGCATGTCAGGTAGCCAGATCGATACTGACAATGTTTTTTAGGCCATCTTGCTGAACTTACAGACTCGTGCATTTGAGGGCTAGAAAGAGATCTGTCTGGCATGTTTAACATAGGTTACACAGAAGAAACGAATTAAAAATGGTGTTTAAATGATTGATTTTCTCAAGAAGTCTATCCTAAGTAGTTTTTAAGACTTCAAATTCATTGTGTCTCTTAAAAAGAAAAACAAAAAAAACCCCGCCACTTCACAAACAAGCAAGCCACAATTATGCTGTTTAGTTAACCCGAGAGCTAAAGGAACAAAGGCAGAATGATTTTCCCTACTGCAGTTTCTGGCAGTTGATCTTTTTGGGCCTCTGTTACCTAGACATATTACCTAGAAGATCTAGAAGCTTATTCTCCCAGTCCTTTCTGGTTTCTTTCCTGTATGCAAACCTGCAGGGTGTATCCGTACACTGAGAGCAGAACGGAACTTGGTTGCAGCGATTGGTTTTCCACTATGCAAAAAGAGATGGTCTCTGCCCTTGGATACTTATACATCAGGGACAGTAATCGATCTTGGTGAACAAGATAAATCACTGCTGTCAGTTGCAGTATCAGGATGCTGACAGCTGGTTTTGTAGTTGTCTGTATTTTTGTTCATTTGTTTTTAATATGTATATTGAATTTATTTGAGAAAAAAAACCCCTAATGATTTATTTGAGAATAATTTATACCAAATTTTCAGGTGGTATAGATCAGCACAGCACCACAGATTGCTGTGAAGTGACGCAAATTTCAGTTAAATCAAGATTTCACCTCTCTCTGAGTATGTAACACCATTTGAAAACACAGGATTAAATGCTTCTCAAATTACTTTATTTAAAATGGTGTAGATTCACAGGAGAAGTTGGCTGGGTGCCCATGAGTGTACTGTCAATTTGCATGGATCTAGTCCTGTAATATAAACTTAGAAATTCTCTTAGTGTATTGACAAAATTTCTTATTTTAAGAGGTCTATATCTTTCTTTAGGCTTACATTACATCATCTTTGAATAGAACACTGACCTTCTTGAATTGGATAAAAAATTGTTCCACCTTGTGAAATGGAATTAATTGTTTAGAGTTGTAGTCTCTGAAATAGTGCTTTGAATTCCTTCTCTGATAAAAGATTTTTATCTCTCTTCATATCAGTCCTCCAGTTTTATTGCTTCTTTAAGCACAGCTTTATTCTACTCCTACTTGCAGAACTTTACTTCAGATACATTGAATGAACTCCACTCCAGCTGTTTATTTCTACATTTGATTAGTAATTAATACTGGACAAGTTTTTTCACCGTTTGCAAGCCCTTGAACAGTCTGCAGCAGAAGAATTAGCTGAAATGACTGGCCTTAGACTGTATTTGCCAGAAAGTGAAGGACTATGACAGGTAGAAGGGGAAGGAAAAGCATAATACAAATTCTGTAAGGAATAGGTGGAAAGAAGGGAGAGAAAGGCAGCATGAAAATCAAATGCATGTGAACTGTGGTAGGATGGGAATTGATTCTCTAACTACTTTTTATTTGAAGTGGGAAAGACTCTGGAGAATTGAAAACAGTGGTGGCTCCCCTCAGTGAGGATTTGGTACTGAGTGAGCCTAGCCAGTTGTGGTCCCTCAAAGGCCATTCCCCTGAAGTGCTAAGTGGACATTTTCAGGTAAGAGCAAAATAAGCTGCAGAAAATTAGTACTTTTTGTCTTTCATTAGTCACTGGATAGTGAGCAATGGCCCAAGCAGGGTGAGATAATGACCATGACTGTGTTCCATCTTTGTATGTGAGCGTGGGAAACATACTGGGGATTCTTAATATTTTTATTTAACAGTATTCTTTGGCACTTTCTTTTTTCTTTTTAACAAGGAGTGCTTGACTGTTGGATATGTGAACTATCCAGATTATTTCACTGCTAATGCATGCCCTGGCAGTTTTGGCTTGTGCCAGCCTTCAGTCTCCAGGATAATGCTCAGGCACTGCTTGCTGTTACAGGCTGTGCCAAGCACCATTTCAACAGTATGGCAATGACGTTATCAACTTTGTAACCTTCCACCCTCCATAGACTTCCAATCCAATCCAGGAGGCTCTGCAGCTTCATACCCCTGTCCATTTCCTCATGCCACCACCTGGGCATGTAAAGCTTACTTCTTATTTTCTACTATAAGAAATACCTTTACACTCAATTCTTCTGTTTGGCTGCCACACAGAATTTCCTCTATTTCAGACATTTTGAACTGAAAAATAAAGGAAATTAAGCAATAATTGAGTCTTATGATGCCCAGTGGTCCTAGGAGACACAGGTCAAAGCCAAGGATGTGTGGACACATGCACACAGCCAGCCTGTGTTATTTGGCCACAGGAGTGCTTTATTTAGCAGTGTGGACATGCCCACTGCCCTAAATTGTGGCCCAAACTTCAGAAATACAAGAGGAAGATTAACTTCCTTTTCTTCTGAGTATGAAAAAAATGTGGGCTGAGTTGTGCTGGTACTTTTATCTGCTGACTCTTCTTGCTCATGCAGAAGAAACATTATTCTCTCAGTTGTTTCAGAAATGCCACAGTGGTTGCATGAACCCATTAGCTCAGAGATGAAGGAAACTCCCTTAAACACATGCTTATATACATGCATCCATATTATCTCCAGCTGCGTTCAGTGTAAATCTGTGTCTGGGCTTGACAGTTAGGTTATAAAGGAATAATAATAGAAGTAATAAAAGAAGTGTCAGCTGTAATAATAAAAGTGTCAGCTTTTGACTGCAAACACCTCTGCAACGCTACTGCTGGAAGTCCAAGGCTGGTCTAGCATTGTAGAAAGCAAAGGTTCAGAGAAACCATTAAAAGAAAGCAGTCCAGCAAAACTTTATAGGAATTTCTTCACTCAGGAGAGAGGTCTTGATTTTTTTTCTTTACATTTTCCACAATCTGAATCAGGGCAAGTATCCTTAGTACCCTTGCACATTACCCTTAGCTATTCAAGAGGAAAATAAGATTTGAGGAGGAAAATTATTTTGCAAGCAGTAGAAATAAACCTACGCTGAGGCAGTAACAGATACACCACTGCGCCTCATATTGCTGACAGTGCACTTGGGTGAAAGGCCTGTTAGCTAACACTGGTGAATGAACAGAAGGCCTACCTCATTAAGCCTGGACTTGGGGAAGAGTTGAAGGACATTATTAAATCACTGAGGAAAAAAAACAGGGCCCTAGAACAAAGACCTGAGAACAGATGGAGATTTCATAAAAGGAAGAGGAGGAGGATGTGAGGAAAACTTTCTTGATTTTTTAATACAAGTATAGCATTGCAGGGGAAAACTAAATGAGAGCAGAGAAGTTGTTCACCACAAGATGGCAAACAGTCACAATTTCAAGACTATCTCAACTGGAGAGCGCTGCTCTAGCATGTACCCTGCTTCAGTTCTCCAGCTAATTATGGATCTTTCCAGAGGCAATTCACATAAACCAATTAGAATAGTCGTACACTGAAGGGTCCTGTGTTGTAGATGCAACTTGAAGCTGAGTGGTCCAGTACAAGAGTCATTATCAAACAAAGGCTTAGTCATAAGGTGCAGAAACCCGTGAAGTCACTGACAGTAATTCCAGTGGGCTTTTGGTCAGCTTCTCAGCAGCCCAGCAAAACACGTTAGGCAGTCATTGTGCTGCTGGAGGAGTTTCAAGTAAGACATATATACATTTTGGCTAAGGGCACTGAAAACTTAGTCTGAAAACTGACCTTTAGCTGTTCTTACCAGAAAAGTTTCATCTGGCTTGTAGTCTGTGTTGTTTTGCAACAAAAGATGCCAAGGGCAATGGATGGTGTTCATTAGCGTTGTGGCTGCAAGGGCCCATTGTCCCTACTTGAGGAAATAGAACTGCTCAGCCATGTTTTACAGTCCCCCTACTGCTGATTGGCAAAAAGAAGCCTTCTATACCTCAGATGGATATATTTCAGCACAAACTTACACAGAAACTGATGGGTAGTTATGAGATCTGTCTGTACTTACAGCAGGGAGCAATGAGTTTGCTGTTGTGTTGAGAAATATGTGTTAAAATACAAGAAATACAGAAAATCCCTGTTGAAAGATAAAATCATCAAAAATTAAAGCCTGACATGAACCACATTGAGGAGGGTGTCATTCTCAGGTGAAGATAAAACACCTTACACTTAAGTTCAATAATAATCATAAATAAACTAAAAATCCCAAGCACTCTCCTAAGCCTCTGTTATTCCCAGGTGCAGAGCACAGCTGCACATTCAGATCTCCAACAAACTCCTCTATACCCTTAAATAAATTCACCATCTACCCAGTGCCTTTGCCTGGACTCTAAATCAGGTACTAATAGCTATCTCCAAATCACACTGAGATTAGAATGGACCTTGCTTGTTGCCACCACCGCTAGGATTTTTTCTGCTTTGTAATATTTGGCAACTGAGATGTTAAGTTTGCTACTCAGCCAAGAAACCACCTCCATGTATGCAGACCAAGCAGCTGTCTGGCTTGGGAGGCCAAGGTGGTTTTAATTGTGTATTCCTCCAGAGAGAGTGGAGAGAGTTTTACTATCCAAGGAGTGGCAGCAGCAAGCTTTTATCCAACTGGTGTGGATCACAATTCTAAACAGGCTTTGGAAGGAGCCCAGGTCTCTGAATGGAAGGGCAAAGGTAAGGCACTGATGAAAGAGAGGCAGAGGGAGAAGGAGAATGAAAAAGCTCAGAGATCCTTCAGAGTCCCTATCTCACCATGGGATTATTAGCATAAACCCTTTGGGCTTCTTGTCAGGTCAGGATTTGTTTTGCTTCCAAATCCTGAGAAAGAGATTATGATGCAAAGAAACAAAACTCACTGTTAGCATTACTACAAGCAGTTAAATATATTATAAAGGCTTCTGCTTGCCAACCTCTATCCCACAGACCAGCATGGTGGCAGTGGTGGTGTCCACCTCTGAAGGAATCATTGATTTGGAAACAAGGGCTAATTTTTTTCTGCAGTTGGGGGATATTAAAACTACGCTGACGATAATAAGGTTTGAGTTCAACAAGAGAGGCAAGATGTCAATAGCATTACAATAACTGTGAGGCACTGCAGCAAGCAAGGCTTTTTGTCTGATAAATTGTAGTTTCCAGGGAGAACTTAGAGGCTCTGAAATACGCATGGTATGAGATTGCCACTGTTGGCTGTCAATTTATTAACTCCACGTAGCTTGCTGGAGACCTTAAGTGTGCCTTGCAAAGCAGAACTTACACTTTAGTGTATATAACCAAAATATGCAACATATTTACATGGCATCTTTCATCTTGAAGGGACCCTAAGCTCTTTGCAGATTGCCTATAATGGAATCACTCAGGCACTGGTGACACATCATTATCTCTGGGGCATACTGAAGCAACAAAACTGTTACAGAAAGAAAAGAATAACTTCCATTGAAAGCATAAGGGAATTCAGGGGGCTAGGAGGTAATTACACTAAAATTAAGATGGTTGCAGACAGAGCCGCAAAGAACAGTTAATACTTTGGGAATAAGAAGCCAGAGTCTCGGCCACAACGCTTTGTGCTTTTAGCTGAAGCAAGAGAACGGAAGTAGCAAATGAAAGCTTTCACCTCTGTAATCCTCTAGGCCAAAGCTTACTGCCCCTCTGGGGTTTGTTGACTTGACTGTGCAGCAGTTGACCAAACTGTCATTAGTAAGAAAGGAGAGAGCCAAGGCTTTTCCAGGCACAGACAGGTGGGTTTGTTTGCACAGTGAAGCAACAGCCCACATCCAGGGACATCCCCTGGAAGTCACTGTGACTTCTACTGCCTTCCCCACACAAGCCAAAAGTCAGAGGGCATGGCCTCTGGTGTGCTCTTGCATCTCAGCTTGGGACCACAACACATTATGCAGCTCAGTGCTTTCCCATCTGCTGTGCTAAATTCAGACCCTTAAAATGAGTTTGATAATGTAAGTAGTGACCTTAAACATGTGAGGGCAAAACTGGACAGGAATGCCATTTATGCATTTCTGAACCCTGGAAGTGACACCCAAGGCAGTCAAATTACAAATATCTGTATCCTTGACACAAGGTGTGTTTTGTAACAGTAATAATAACAATTAGATTATGTGGGACAGAATTACTACGACTGTGCTGCTTTCCTGTTCCTACTGTTCAGACTTCGCCAGAACTAGTTTGTCACTCATTTTCATAAATACTGAGAGTGTATAGCACCGGAGAAAAGGTTTGTCCTTTTAAGTTTGAAGTAATTTGTTTCCAGGCTTCAGAGGCAGACAGTGTCAGTCTAACATTTAGTCTATCTTTGGCAGTAGAATTTGTAGCTTTTGAGAAAAAAAAAGAGACAGGCTGAATGAACAGCATTTCTGTCATTTTGAGTCTTGACTGTTGCTACAGAATCAAATAGATGCTAGTTTATCTTTTATGGTGGGATATTTTTTTCCCCAGTCAAATAAATTTATTTTAATACAAGACTTTTGCCCATTTGTTCTACTTATTTTTTTTGCTGTATTAATATAAATATTTGCTTTTCCTTTCTAAAAAAAAGTGCTTTTTTTTACATTTTGAAAATTAAACTTCTTGATATTTACATTTAGAATAACTGTTACTATTCTCTTCTATAGTTTTTCCTTAAATGTTTAAAAGACTCTCCAAGATTAATTAAAACACTGACTTAGTTTAGACTTTAATTAGTTTCTTAAACCACCTTTTCAGTCTAAAGAAAGAGTCTCAGATTTAGCAAAGCAAGTTCCCTGATATCTTGGGACTTACAGAAAACAGGAAAAAACAAGAATCCACAGAACAGTACCAGAAATCAAAATTATGACTAGGTGGCATATGCAGTTTTCTACATGATATTTCATCGCAGACTTCTGGAGTACTATGGGTCCATGATACTTGATACTGAATGAGTGGACATCCTAGATGAGAAGACCTAAATTAGTTACAATAAAAACTAATTTGATTGGATGAAAATCTCCCATGTCCCTCACTGTGCCTGACTCCTTTCACTTATAAAACACCTCTCAACTATACCTAGTATGGAAGGATAATATTATGACTGACAAAAAGCTGCTAATTCCTTTCTAGCTATACTCAGAAATACAACATGCTGAAATAAGTTGAATAAAATTTTTGCTCTGGCTGAGAACATAAATTATTTATCATTTCCTACTTCAGGCGTCATTCTCAATATTTGTTCTACTGTGGTTACATGCTGTATTTTCGCTTTGTCTCTTCGTAATTCTAGCATTTTCTAGCATTGCTTTTCACTGCTGCCAGCAATTGTTTCAGGGGCAGGATAGTTCCAATCCATAGGAATATATCTGCAATGTGCAATTTACAGTTACACAGCTCTTTAATGCGGATAGAATCTGAATTTATGTTTATGTCTTACTATTCTTCTTTGAAATCTTGAGATAGAATAAAAAAGATTTCCTGGTATTCATCGATTCTGCTTTGTTCTGGGCGGGAGCAGGAGAGGAACCCCATGGTATTGTTTTCAGTGGCTGGTTCATTCTGTTTTTAAGGATCCCAGTAATGGGTCTTCCATCACTTTCCCTAAGAGCCAGTTCCAACACAGACATTTTAATGGGCTGCTTGCACTGCCAGAAACTGCAAGCCCTGCAGATGAGTTCTCCTGAATTGCACTGGGCACATGAACTATCACTGCTCACCTTTACGACATGCACAAACGTCCAGCTTCAGTTTCCCTGTGCTCATTCCTTTATGTTACAAGCACTAGAAGCAATTCCTGCCTCCTTTGTTCCTTCCTTTTACCCTCCCATCACCACTCTCCATCCTTACATGGCAATGTCACATGCTGAAACACCGCTAGAGGGGGTCCCTGTAGTAACACTGGGAGGGAGGGAGAAAGAGATGTTTATGACCATTCTCTATCCTTCTAAGCAGCTTTTATCTCTGCAGTTAATAAAACACTAGCATGGGCAAAAGAAGAGATAAAGAGGCTGCAGACCTGTAAGGCTCACTCTCTTTTAGGAGTCATAATTTCTTTTGAGTTGTTGTAAATGCCTTGAAAAGCAGAACTGAACATCTCTCTGTATGAACAAAGAAGCCAGGCCTTTTGAGAATCCTGGATAAGCAGCTGTAAGGAAATTCCTAGCTACCTTTTTTCCAGTCCTGTGTAGGTCAGCCAAGCCCTGTATTTACTAAGTCCTGGACATGTCACACAGTCAAACTTTTGGCTCAATCTGAGGTAAAAATGCTATAATAATGCTAATTGGTTTTGAGGACAGCGCGAGTTTGATTTCACGTTGTTTTTTGTTATTGCTTGACAAAAATGGGTAAATTCTAACATGATGCTCTGGCATTTTCCAGAATTTCAGGCAGTTATTTCCATTGTTTTCCCACCCATATGCTAGATAATATATTGAGATTCTTTTCCATGAGACTGTTTTGAGTTTTACCAATGAGACTGGAAATCTGTATTGTTGTCTTGACTTGGAGCAACATAGAAACAAGATTAGCTCATAATTGTCCTCGTTCTCAAAGCCGGATATGTCTATATGTAAGATTATTTGGGACTTTAGAATTCCTCTGATTGAATGAGTGATGTAAATGCAACAGAATGTTGGTCAACAAAAGACCTTTGGCTAATATCAACTGGAAAAATAGCTGTACGGACCATGTTTAAACACTTTGCCGAATCCACCCCTGATGAGAAGTGACCTATAATTTCAAAAGTAGATTGCAATTTTCCATGTGCAAAAGCATATATCTGGCATGCGAGTGTACCACTCTTTGTGACAGGAGAAGGCAAGTCACTTGGAAAGTGAAGTTCTCTCTTTTGTAGTCGGTGGTAGTTTGTTCTTGCTGTGCCCTTCACATTTTTTGCCTCTTTTCTCAGAGATTCTCCTTGCTGCTGTAGCTCAAATTTGACCAGTAAGGAGGCGACTACGCCAAATTTATATGTGAGGCAATATGATATGTTACATAAGTTAACAGAAGAAGCATTAACTCTTTGGGCACCTGTTAGAAAATGGTTCAGAATAATTCAGATTTTTCTGATATATAGCTAACCATCTGGATTCAGAACGAGTTGCTTTCTGTTAGGTTATGGTTTTGACTAAATATAACATACTTTCTAGTACATTTCTGTTGTTGGTCACAAACATAACTGCTTTGTGACATTAAATTGTCTTAGAGAGTGCCTGGGTGCCTTCTAAGGGCAGTGGTTGGTGGGTATTTTGAGGTGGGTATGATTAAGTGGTAAGGTTTGGTTCTTTTTTGTTGTTTTATCTGTTTTTAAATTATGATGAGTAGCATGAGTGGTAATTATAGAATTTCAGTATTTATAGGAAACAGTCAGTTTATAAGTATGTAACCGAAGAAGACTTTACCTGTGAAAGCACATACTAAGCAAAAAAATTAGTGACATACTTCTACAGATACAGAAACTTGGTAATTTTCACTAGCTTTTAAAATTATTGTTTAGAGATAGATAAATGCAGTATAGCTTTAACCCATCTGCGTAAGAAGATAGAATTTGTGAAAATAGATCAGCTTAAAGTAAAGCAAGATGGACTTATAATAATAAAATATTGAGAATGTAAAAAGGTCTTCACATTGTTACCTAATGCTATATGAAATCAGAAAGGTTGTGCTGTTGTGTCCACTGGCATGTAAGATCACCTCCTGTAACAGACCTTAACCCATTTCTGCTGACTTGTCACAATGAAAACTAACTGAGGGAAATGGAGGTGATGAGGTGATGTAGGGTCAAAAGCTGGGAGAAGAAGAAATGGGAACAGAGACACTCAGATATATGGGAAATGGCAGGAATAGAGGTGACAGGGGAGATGGGCAGTTAATAGAGACATGCTTTTACTTGTTACTTTTGAAATATGAACTTATTTTCCACCTAAGAGTTGAGTTGAATAAACCTAGTTAATTGCTGGTATTTTTTTTTTTACTGACCAGAGGTAGTTCTCCTGGAGTAGCCTCAGAGATGAATATGGATCTTTTTCACAAATTTGTACAAGAATACCGTAAGAAGGTTATGCCCAGTATAGGAACAGCACAACATATGTGAAAGAGTAAATGAGCGTGTTGAATAATTTTTTTTGTTCATTCACTTTGATTTTTCACATCTGCTAAATGGAAGGAATTTGAGATAGCCAAGAAAAAGAATAGCGGTCTGTTGGTTTGTTTTGCTGATGTTAGCCTTGCATTTCTCTTTTCAGAGGTGAGGATGAAGGTGATTTTGTTTTCTTTTTCTAACCTCTGTGAACACTCCTGAGCTTTATGTGATTCTACATACAAGACTGATGGATGACAATGCACCTGACAATGTACTTAATGAGGGGAAAGTCCTGTTAGTCTACTATAGTCTAATTGAAGATTTCAATATATAGAGATGATACTATAAAACTAAGGTCAAAAACATCTACTAATTTTTCAATGTCCACATCTTCTGAAGTGCAGCAAAAACAAGCTTGGAAGGAAGAGGAAAAATAGAAATGAGACCTATATTAATAGCTTAACATCTTACTTGTTTTCCTTAAAAAGTCTTACTTCTTTTCCTTTTCCTCTGATGTATCTCACCTATCAATGAGATGAGTAGACAACACTGTGGGGCCAACCAGAATCTGAGTGGCCTGCCTTCTTCTAGTTGTTTGGTGTTGATTCTGGAGTATACCCAGCACCCTCCTTTCAGCTGTGGCTGTGTCTCTCACAGCTGAGCAGGAGCACGATGGCTATGAAATTTACTTAGAATGAAGTAGAATGATTTATGTTATGAAACATGACAAGCGTGATGAGTTCACTTTCTGAATTATAACATCACTTATATGATACAAGCACCAGCTTCCTACTACGGTGCCGGCAGCTCTGCAATAAGATGTTTTATTTCAAAATCTTACAGCGCTGTCGGCAGTCTGATGTGCACCTGCGGTGTCCCTTTCTCCAGCTGAGACACGCACTCCATTACTGAGTCACCTGCTTTTCTTCTTCCCTGAAATTTATGTTTGGTCTGTGCCCTCCACTAGGTGTTCTCACGGCCGCCCCTAGTGTTGTGAAGATGAGCCAGACTTATGCCTGGGACAATCCACGTCCCCACCTCTTTCTCTCTATACTTAAAGACAAATGGTTGGAGGAAGATGCTGTTCTCTTAAGGGGTTGCTCAGAGAGCGAGACTTTGTTTACTTCAGATAGGTAACAGTTTTGTTCAGCTCCAAAAATCACAGAGGTTTTTTCTTTTTATTTAATTTGGCAGGCTAGATTTTTTTTTCAGTCTACTATCTCACTGTTTTTGGAATGCAGCCACATTCATTGAAGTCTCGTGGTAATACATTTGCAAGCCAAACACGGGAGCCTGGGAAAATAAAGAAAGTCTTACCAATACAAAGGTCTTCTTGTCAAGGCATTTTCTTCCACAACACAATGAGAGAAAAAGTATATAGAGGCAAATATGAAATTAAAATAAACAACAATGGTGCAATTACTAATTTTATTATCATATATTTGTTCTCACCTTTAAGATGGCATTATGCATTAAAACTAAGACAGCAGTTTGTACTTTAAGTTGAAGCATCACATAACAATGAAATGTCTTCCTTCCTCAGCTGTCACAAATGACTCCAGTGAAATCAGTCACTGCTACAACAAACACAAGTCTGCTTTCCTGGTGTGTGTTTCTGCCCCAGTCAGGGAAGAGAAAGGAGCACCATACAACATTCATTTCTAGCCCCTGCTCTTTGCTGGAGGTCTCACATGCAAATTCTTCCTGGATTCCCCTTGGTTGCTTTATTCCATATTTTCAGTCATTTTCCTTAATGAAACAATCTAGCAGAACTAATCCAAACATGGGCCTAATTAATGAACATTTGGCAGTCTGTAACTTCACACTCCAGTCCCAATTACTTGTGACAACTTTCTTAATGCAAAACCAAAATATCTACTGGGAGTCTCTGCCTCAATCAGCTGGCTGGATAGCACGTCTTCAATTTATTTAATATATTTTAATAAAGATGCAATAAACCTTTTCTCTCTAGCTGCCCAAAAAGCATTTCACAGCAGGGAGTGACATTATGTCACCTTCAACTCCCTTTAAAAAACACAAGTAAACAAAACAATCTTTTATAATACAGCGATGTCTTTCTTGGGTCGCGGAGGCAGAAAAAGGAAGTCACTGAAATGAAGAACGTAAGGGTGCTGGTCTTAAGAAAGGGTTGAAAACAAGTGTTTGACAACTAAATGTTCTCAGGTTTAGCGCTCAATGTGAACCAGTTGAAATATTGTAGATAACACCCAACTGACTTGCATCCTGAGCCTGCTGTTTTCTGGCAGTCTGAGAGAATATGGGAAGAAAAAAAAATAAACCTGTTCCTGGTCAGTTAGGTGTTCAGTTCTGCTGTCATGTTTGAGGAGAAGAAGCTGGGTCCGCTGCAAGTTTTATGAACAGAAAAAAATCAGCTGTCTTTTTAGGTGCAACCTGACTTTTTACTCACTCGGATGCGTTTTTTTAAGGTGAAGGCACAGTTGTCTCATTGTGTGGTTTGAGTTATTTGTGCTCCTTGGAAAGACTTGCTATACTGATGCGGACATGGTTTCATGGTCACAGCTTCCGTAGTTCATAGAGGATCTGCAGGAGAACAAAGACAAAACCATATCTGTCTTTTGCTTTGCAGTGGAGGAAAACAAAAGCTGAACTCTTAAGAAAAATTCTAGTATGACATTATACAAATTATAAAAAATTTCTACCCTTTAATTCCTTATCTATAAAATCAAATTCCTCATCTTAATGAGGACCTCAATAACTTTGTACAGTGCCGAGGTCAATGGAAAATACTTGGGTAAAAAGGATGTTTGTTATCTGGTATAAAAAGTGTTATAGATGTCATTTCTATGGGATTTTTTTCTGCTTTCGTGTTCTGTGACTTACATTTCAGTGAACTTCCTGCACAAGTTTTGGAACAACACAATTTGACAGCAAAATTTAATTTTATATCCCAGTGAATTCAGGTGTCATAGGATCTATGAGTCCACAGATGAGCATGGGTTGCATAGAGAGCAGTAACCTTGAAGTTGCAAGTGTGGCCTGTGCACTGGAAGGGCACTCTCTGGGAAACTCACAGACTGCTTGTGATTGCTGGATTGTGAGTTGAGAAGTAGGGGATGTGTTATAGAACCCTGCTCCTTCAGGTGATAGACAGGGATTATCACACCAGCTTGTATCTGAAATTATTTCAGTCCACCAACTGAAGCTACAATAAAGCACATCAGAGGGAACAAAGTTGGTATTGTACGCCTCTGCACTGATTTCACCAAGAAGTGCCATGGCTGAGACTGGGATCTCAACGAAGAGTTCGGTTTCTATCCTGAGGAAGGACTGCTCAGAATCAGCTTGGCTTCATTTATTGATTGTTCATAAAAATGCTATTGGTTAAAAAACATGTCTCCTATTAATCTGCCCATGGTCTGAAGTGCCACGAGGGTTTGCACCACTTCTCAGAAAGTTACTGAAAAAGAGGAGAAGGCAGGAGAGAGGTTAGTACTGACACACACTTGTGACTAAGTGGAATTTTGGTCAAGTGATCACCCCCCATCAAGCCAGGTGATATTTATCGACCTGCGTGTTTACTTGCTGTCAAACTTTGACAAACAAAGTCTTTACAGGGAAAGGGTGACAATCCATGTTCTTCTTGGGTTCCCTGCAAACACAGGCCTTATTCTGCCACCCTGGATACTAGTGAAATATGTCTCAGTTTATTTGAGAAGTCCTACAGGCTTCTGCTTTTGTTTTTTTTCTGAGCTGCCACCTTGCAAGTCATGGAAAAAATGTACACAGTTCTTATTGCACTTTATTAAATAGCCAAACTGATTTTCCAGGGTCATCTTGCAATAAAAAGATGCTACTGAGAGTGAGCGAGGCTGTCACTGTATGTAACTATTCGCATCTACTTGTACAGATTTCTAAGGAGAGGTGAAAACAGTATGTATGAGAGTAACTTCAGAACCAGCAAAGGTAATATCTTCTACTGAATTATCCCAGACGAAGTGGCGAAAGATCTTTCTGGTTCTTCCCCACCCCCAACCCCACCCCTGAATATAAGAATGTCACTACAATTCCAAAAGCTTGAATGTTTTTTAACACCATTCCAATGTTCAGAAAGAGTGAGTGTGATAACTAAGATAAGCACAGTGCAATTAGCCTGATAAGGATTCTTGGCAAAAAAAGGAGAAGAAATTCATACAGAATCAGTTGATGTAAGATTAAGTGTGGTAATAGAATTAATATCAGTCGATATTTTTTTTTCCATGGGAAATAGATCTTGTCAAGGAAACCTAATTTAATTCTTTGATGAGATTATAAGTTTAATTGATGAGTAAAACTGCACAGACATAACAGATTTTTATATGGCATTCGATTCAGTACCAGATGAAATTAATTTTAAAAAAGTGCTAAGCAATATCATAAAGCTAGTATTGAATTGATAAATGCTGGCTATCTGACAATTTAAAATGCTAGCTGAAGGAAAAGAAACATCATTGAATGTTTCTTAGTGGGTTACAAGAATATTAAACTCAGTCTTATTTAATATTTTCAATTGTGTGACAGTAAATAATAATAATATAAAAAAAAAATCACAAGAGTTGTAGTGTTGTGTGGAGCCGTTAAAATGATGACACGGTGGCTGCAGAGGGAGATCAGCTACCATTCGTTCAGGTTGGAACGTTCCTAGCCTGAGACAACGT
The DNA here is from genome assembly GCA_033556795.1 of Tapera naevia. NCBI lineage: Eukaryota > Metazoa > Chordata > Aves > Cuculiformes > Neomorphidae > Tapera > Tapera naevia. Next base: position 13,922,415 of record JAUMJJ010000246.1, on the reverse strand, counting down.
CAGATACGCATATGAAGAGGCATCAGGTTCTCGGCTGGAAGGCAGAGCAGCACCTTGGACAGCGGCCAATGCGGGAAACAGACCAAAGCACTGTTAAACAGGGAGACAAACACCGTCTCCCAGTACGATGCTGTGGAGAAGAGTAATCCAATCCTTGGTGTATGAATGGGAAAACAGGGGGAGGATTAACTCCCAAATGTGGCCTTGGTGAGATGAATGATAGAATCACAGGCAAAAATAGCATATTTTGAAGAGCGTATAGGTGAGCTGCAAATGCTGCTTGAGGGCTGGAGAAAATACTGTGAGGGCTGGAGAAAATACTGTGAGGGAAGAGCTGGATCTGTTTAGATTGTTAAGAAGCAGAAAGAGAAGTGAGGTTATAAAATAACATGTCTCTGTGTTGAGAAGTCTGAGTCTGAGAGGGAAATTAGCTTAGCAGAGCAAAGTATTGCAAGAACCAATGGCTGGAAACAGAAGCTAGACAAATTCAAATGAGAAATTAGGGGAAAATAGGAAAGTATGGGTAATTAATCAGGGGAGAAAATTACAAAAGGAAATGTATGTTTTCTTTCTACCAATGTATTCAGATTAAGACTTGATGCCTTCCTGAATGATATGCTTCTGTCAAGTAGGAGTTATTTGGCTTAACACAGGGGTAATGGTGAAAATGAATGGGCTATGATATGCAGGTCACTTAAGCTGAGATATCACCCATTTATGGTCTTAACATCTATGAATCTGTGAATATTTGAGTTAGATACAGGAGATATTTTCATACTTGGTTAACATGTATATCAAGTATGATATATTAAAGCTTTCCACCTCTTCAGTGACACATGTGGGCCAGCTGGAGGTCAGAAACAATGGCACACACTGTGTGAACAATCGTTCACCTAATCTAAGTAATAGTTTGCTGATAGTGTTTGCCTGTAAGCAGTCATCACAGCGGATAACACTCACACAGCCCATATGATGAATTATTTCTGCAGAAAATGTTGGTAGAATCATTATGAATAATGCTTTTGTCAGAGTGCCATAATAGTTCACAACAATAACAACAAAGGTTTAAACTTGCCAATTTTATTTTTTTTTTTTTTTTTTTTTTTTTTAACTTTGATGTGAAAGGGCTCATTCTTCTTACTACTCATTTGGGGTAAAGGACTCTGTCAGGGAAGGTGAAACTTCATCTGCTGAGTGTGCTACACAGGAATGTGCTTCTAAAAGCTACTGCATTTAGGGGATTTTAGTACTTTTTCTCTACTTCTATCACCGTCTTCAATTCTGTAGTGGTGTAGATCAATAAAGTTTTTGTACTGTGTAATTATTTTTTGTTCATCATTCTCACACGAATTATCATTGCTATAGTGAGTGCATTTTTTCAGCAACTCAAACATTAACTTACCTGCTACAGTGTTCCCCAAACACTGTCCTTTCTTCTTATTTACTAAACTGAAAAGCAAAATATATTCAATAGTTGAAGAATAATTACTGGACTGATTTTACTTGGTGCCAGGCACTCTGGTCCCTAACCTATCTGTAAAATACATTTACCTTAAATAATGTACATATGTACATTACAACTCCATGTATGAAGTATTTTAATTCAATGGTTCTAATACTATTTTTCACACCATTTTAAAAAAAATCCAATTTATCTTGCCTTTATTAAAATTTTTAACTATGTTCACATGTATTGCAGACATGTAACATAGAAAACTACTTCTCTGTTACTTGTAGGGAGTTTGAAAATTCAAGATTGATGTGTTTCCTTAATATTTTGTGATCTTAATAACATGGGGAGAGCAGTTCATTGCCCTTAAGGAACTTCAACATGCTGCCCCTTGCTCTCCTCTGATCACGTCTGAGGTCTTGGAGGGAGTATGGTCTTCAAGAAGTGTTTGTCATTTAGTTCAAACAGGCTGCTTAATAACTTGTTTTTTTGGGTCACAGCAGCAAGAAGAATACATTCCTCCCACTTTCTCACCAGCTACATCAGAGTAAGTTTTTTTTTTTTTTTTTTTTCGAGTGCTGAGCCTGCACCATGCCTGACGTCCAGTGAGCAGTTCTTCAAAGTACAGAAAGACTGCCTTACTGTCTTTGTCCAAGGAACACTGCAGGGCATTGCAAATATAAAAAGCAAAGAAAACCACTCTCAAAGAAATAAACAGACAGTCCTGACTTGTGTCTTCCCTGCAGGCATCATCTAGTTAGGGAGGTCTGATTTATCACCCTTTGCATGGGACCCTGTTTGGGCAACTTGAACTTCCACCTCTCAGGCATGACAGGACTAAAATGCCTCTGATTTTTGGTCTCCCAGTGATGGGTACAGGCACTAAGGTTTATCAACAGCCTTTTTAATGTCCAAAGGGAAGGTGTATAACTACAATGCCTTGTAACCATGAAGTACAACACACTATTGATGCATTTTGTTTTCTTCAGTGTATTTACTTTTTCTGTCCCTACCTGACTGGCAAGGACGGAGTTAAAGTCTAGGGAATGATCATGGTTTTTCAAACTTTAAGGTTGGATGGTGTCTTTTTATTCCCTGCTGTGGTGCTACTGAGAAAAACAGCTGCACATGCCACAGCTATTTTCCATCCAGAGTTCTATTTGTGACTTCTGTGTGTAACTTTATGTAGAAATCAGGGTGAACCATGCTCTTTCTCATTGTTCCCAACCCCCTGCAGAAAAGGATTCTGTAAGCCATTACCCAGCCCATATGCCACCTAGTCAGTAGCTGATTTTCATGTAATTGGTCTGAGGATTTAGAGGACTTGTCAGCAGTACTTTTTTCTTTTTCTTTGCCCCCTGCCACCCCGCCCCAGTGTGGTTTGGGGAGGATGTTGTTTTTGTGAGTGCTATCTTGCCTGCTAAACTTCCTGGCAAGGCCAGGCAGCCTGCCATGGTGATACCATAAATCCAAAAATGGAGAAGACAATTCCTGTCAACAAAGATGACACACATAAATAATAATCTCAGCCAAATACGTGTGAGAGACAAATAACAATGTGCTTAAATGTGAAATCAAGACACACAAAATAAGAATGTAATTTGTTAGAATGGCAGGTCACAAAGTCCAGGGAGGATGTCTCACCGAGTATTAGTATGGGTTGTGGTAGAAACATGCAAACCCCTTAACAGTTTTGGCAGTCTCATGCTTTCTCGGTGCATAACATAGCCAGATCAGAGTTCTTTTTACCTCTACATGCTATTCAGCATCAGATTCATTTCTCAAAGACGCAGATATGTTCCTCTGCTCCTCCAGCAGCCTCTGTATCTCAGCCATGGCTTTTGTTTGAGAAACGTGCCATAAGGTGTTTTAATTACTCTCATTACTATACTGCCTATTGACTGGTTAAGTAGAATCTCATGCTAGGGTGATTTCCTTGTTAAGTCCGGGATACAAGCTGCAAAACAGAAGGCACCAGATGGTGGATACAAGAGCCAGGACAATTCTCATGAGAAGATATAGTTTTTAATAGTTCCTTCTGTTTATAAAATAGTTTTGTATGATCCGACTGCTGGCCTGACAAATGTTACACAGTCCATCCTTTTATAGCCTGGGCCAATGCACCTAATTCCTTGCATGGCTGCATCTACTTAATATAACCAGGTACTTCTCTGCAAGGCTTCCCTATTGACTTGTATCCTAGCCTCATGTAGCTCTTTGAAAGCAGCATCTATGCTGATCAGTTTTCTGCTTTGAGCTGTTCCCTTCTCAACAGCTCCTCTGAGACTCTTCAGGCCACACCCAAACTGGATTTGTGTCAGTCTCTTTAAGAGTCGTCTCTTAAAGGCTTGATGAACAAAATTGTGCCTTTTTCCAAGAAACAGTTTTTTTTTTTATGGCAAACTAATGTGTTTTGACTTTTCATACATTGGTTTGGCTTAGAAGGGGCCTTAAAAGTTATCTAATCCAACCCCCCTGCAGTGAGCAGGGACATCTTCAACTAGATCAAGTTGTTCAGAGCCCATCCAAACTGGTCTTGAATGTTTGCACGGATGGGGTATCTGCCACCTCTTTAGGCATCTACCACCTCTCTCGTGTTTAGCAGCACTTTAAAAGCTGGTGTTGCCCTGTTTCCTTTGGCATTCTTTAACAGTTTCTAATTTGTGCAGCAGTCAGAGCTTTTCAGACCAATCTAAATATATTTTCCTGTTTATGTGTGGGTTTTTACTTTATTTTGATTTTTATTTTCAATAAAGAAATCTGTAACTGAAAAATCAGCTTAGAGGTTCTTACCTTTATAGTGAGTAGGAGAAATAGTGTACGAGGGCCATATGTATAAAAATGCACTGAAGTCCTATTAATTCTCTCCTAATTCCAGCAGCAATCTTGCTGACGGTGCCTGCCTTCAAATTTATGCTGTCAAATTTGCCCTCTTTTCAACAATTACTTGTTTAAAGAAAGTACGATGAGGCTCTTGCCAAGAAGCTATTATACTCCTATTTCAACAGCAATAAATACTGTACAACTATTATTATTAATTCTGTTAGTTAATGAGTAGACAGAATTATTCTGAGTAGGAAAATATGAAGTAGAACATATGTTTTGTTGTTTTTTTTTTTGTCGTATCCTGGAAAACTGAGACATCTGAACTAATGAAAGGATTGCTCAGTGTCATCACTGATATTCCTGACAACAGAGCCCAATTAGATCACAATGTTGTTGCATTTCTTCACCATAGAGAAAGTAAAGCAGGTGCTTAGTTTAAGTGTCAACCTATCTAAAATATTGAGAGGTTCCATGGTCAGCCTTCTGCTTAGATACCCACCCTGAATCTGCCTGCTTCACACTGAAAAAGGAGTTCTTCTTACTTTCCTCACTAGTAATAGGTTCTCTGTAAGACAAATTTTGCTTTGTTTTAACACCCCAACATGAAGTTTTGTATCCTGTCCCCTATCAGCTGAATCCCAATTCTGCTGATGGTACATGAGTCAGGATGTTTTCAGTTCTTTCTCTCATATACAGATTGGCTCTGAGCTGCTGGGTGGAAAAGTAAGTGAAATTTGTCACTGACAAAATTTAGGATATGACTGTAGACCACTGGGAATTTAGCTTTCCATCTTTTTCACAATGTATTCTTCCTTGAACTTTGGATCATGTCACAAAATTTTTGAGAAGTCTATTAGGGCTTTCTTCAGACAGAAGTTTCCAAGAACACCACCAGACAAGAAGGTAAAGCAACTGGGGTTTCCTTTTACAGTACTGAGATTCACTTAGATAATGAATGTGCACAAATACTTCCAACTGAAAAAAGGTTCATTAGGCGTAAGACCTGTAGAAAATGTACAAGAACTTTGCACTTGAAAATTCCCCAGCAGCCTTGGAGTATCTTCCATAATACTTACAACAAAACCTGAAAATTAACATGCAGGTGAAAAACTGGTTTGTTATACCGTTACCTGCTGTTTCCCTTATAATGCTACATTCATCATTTAGATGTAAACAGATACCATGCATTTCCCCAGTAGATCTTGCTAATGAACATACAAAGGGTATTTTTGCATTCTGGCAAATTTAGGAAAAACAGAGACAATAGAGAAACCAACACTGATAGAGTTAATGAGAGTCATTGTCTGACTTTTAGGAAGAAATTACGTAGTATTTCCTTCCTCGGTAGAGAGAAATACTGCAGTAACAACTTGCATTTTTTCAACATCTTTTACATTATTTTCTGTGTCCTAAAACTCCACACAATGAAGTCATCCAGTAGTACGGTAGTAGGAATGGTAGCTATTATACGAGTATATGAGGTCTGACACAGAAAAATGAGGAAGTGCCTATAACGCTTTTTGTTTAACAAACTAAGAAAATCAACTACGATCACCTTCATAATAGTTCCCTTCTGAGTTGACGCTCAGCTGTGTATGATGCTGCCAATGTTCACAGTAGTTCCACAGATAATTTTCTGAAAGGCTGTTGAAGATCTCTGTCGTTTTTCTTTCACATGGATTCCTTTGAGTATTGACAGGATCTTTGGGATCTCTTCACTGTAAGTTTCAGTCAATAACTGGAAGTTTCTGTCCTGGATTTCTTCAGTTTCACAAGACACTTAATGTTACCTCTCTGCTCACTCTTGTACACCAACATTTTCTAAGTGAGGGCAAGAAAACCTCTATATATAGACCACTTGTACTGAGTGAAACGATCTAGTTGAGCTTTGTGTCACTGTGATAGTTTACAACATGTTCTAGAACAATCTCTTCATCTCTCTCTTCCCCTTTTTTGTTCCTGAGCTATAGGTTTAGTCTCACTAGGCCTTGTATGTGTATGAGGGAGTGCATCAGAAGAGAGAGCAACTGCAAATCTCTTCCCAGAATTATATTGTCACAGAGTGAGGATCTCAGTACAAATTATTCTCTACCCGTTAAAATACTTTCATAGGCTGAACTAAGCAAAGCTGATTCTTCTTTTGAACAGGCAGCCTCATCAAATATTCAATACCTAGGCGTTTACTGATCATTCTGCATTGTCTGTCTTTCTCCATTCCCATTTCTCCTGCATTCCTCTTGCAACAGATTTCACAGGTTTATTTCCATGCCATGTGTCCTAAAAAGGAACAACAGATTCCTGCAATATGAGTAGGTGGAGAATAAGTAAAACAACAATAAGGAAGAAGAACGGGAGCCATAAAAAATACTTCCTTTCATCTCCAACCCAAAATCAGTTGTTAAAGTTACTGGTAGTAGGGAAGAAAATGTGAAGAACAGAGTATTTGGACAATTTATACTCCTCATCATAGACTTGGTACTTAGACGGCCCATATATGATTATTTGCCTGGTCATCCTGTCTACATTCTCTACATTGTAGCTGGATTCAAAGCTAGTGTAAATCCATGTATCACAAGACTATTCAAAGGAGCAATGTTCATCCACTTTGAAGGAGAATTTGGACCTTGGTAGTCTAATTTAAGGAAGGTTTGCAGGCACCCAGGGAGCACCCTTTCATTATTATTCCTTCTCGGTGCTCGTGCTTTGTATTTATACTAGCAGAAAAAACCTTCCACAAATCTCTTGTTCAGCAAGAAAAATAATAATCCAAGAAGTGATGATTGTTCTGATACTATTTTTATTTTCTATTAATAGTCACAATTCTAGCCCTAGTATCATGGTTTAGTCTTTGAAGTAAAGGAGGCAATAGGAAGTCAATTGCATGTAGGAAAGGCAGCTCCAACAGTGTGGGTTAAACCCATGGTGAAGAACAAGTGCCACTGGCTTGATGTTGAGGAAGCTTGAATGGTGTCCTGGAAAAATAAAAGCAAATCTTGAAGTCATGGTATTTTGTGGCTTAGTAATGGAGAGGAGGAAGGGAGGGAGGTGAGGTGAGGTGAGGCTGCTGAATGAATATCAATCCTCAGTTAAGAATAAATAATTCAATAAATGACTCCTTAGAGTTCACATTTGTAGAGGAAATCTGGGAAATGTACTTCAAGTTGGTATGTTCCAAAGGGAAGGAAAAAAATGAAAAGACTCTTTAAGAAATATTATAAAACTCACTATTATAATTTTGTGTGTCCTAACTCATGATGCCCAACTGTTCAGGGCTGAAATATTGCCAAGTGTTTTAAATTCTGTTTTATGAATCTTCAAGCAGCAGTAACTCCTGTACATTCAAGTCCTGGAAATATTCACATCTGCAGAGTTCTGAGAAGAAGAATGTAAGCAATGATGGCTCCATAACAGCCAATTTCCTTCTTTTTCTCCCGTACCATTTCTCCAGATAGCTTTCTTCCTCCTGGCATCCCTAAAGATCCAAGAGCTGCCAAAAGAAAGATCTTCCCTGCACTGATGATAAGTCTCTTTTTCATCTCCCTCTGTTTTAAGGTCTGCTGTGGTTTTGAACACAGACATTTTTGGAGCCTTTGGTTCTCAGCAACTTTGCAATGGGTTTGCTCAGTGCATTTATGTTAAAGGGGCTGTAAAACCAGTTACTTCAAAAGTGTGGGAGGATGAGGAAAACTTCATACTCATGGTATTTTATGTGCAGGCTTCATAATAGATATGTTAATTCAGTGCCGCTCACTTTGTCACAAAATGCAGTAATACACTGAACAAAGTCATATTAACTTTTCAAAAGGAAATATGGCTATGTGTCATCTCTTTACACTTCATACTTTCCCTCTGGCCCTTGTTTCCACTTGGCAAATAGCTGACAAATCAACTGTCTTAATATGAAGACCTAGCAAGACGCCTGCATGTTCTGGTCTCTTGTGTGGAAGAGGATTTACACAAGAGTTCAGTTGTGACTGGTGTTTCTGCTTGAGATGAAGCCTGAGACTGCAGTAGACTGAGGTTTTGGTCTAGATTTCAGTCTGCTGAATTTTCCCAAGCAGTGAGTTTGCAAGATGTTTCCTGAGATCAATTGGTTTGAAAGAAGTCAACTGCATTTTCCTCCTCTCTCCAGTACCTTTCCCCTTGCCCCTATACTTAATGCTAGAGTTTTTAAGTATCTGGTTCATACCTCGTGGTCTGAAATATCCTGGCAGGAGATATTATCCTGATGTTTTATTATGCCTGAATTGACTTCCCTGCTTTTAAACACTGTCTGTATCTATGTGATCTAAGTTGGTTCTGAGGATTTCAATGTAATCCTAGGTGGATAATCATGGTGGGTACAGACACAGAAACACACATGAACACACACACACACACATAATTGGGATGAATTTTTTTTAAAAAAATCTTTTAAGTCTACTTAAAATTATTAACAACTCAAGCAGAAATCGTCATAGAATTTTGGACAATCAACATTTTGTAGATTTAAATGTCATTCACAAACTAAGATAAGAGGAATGTTCTTTTGTCCTTTTACAAAATACCTGGCTAGACTGTTGAAATTGTTTCTTCTCTGAGAATATATGGTCTTCAAGTAAATCTTCTGTCCCTCAGGAGAGTGGCCCAACTGCTAGCTATCGTCTAATCTGAATTGAGCAGTCCCTTTGAAGCTCAAAGGAGAATCATTTTGTATCTGCCCTTAAATATTCACAGACACAAAGTGAAAAACTGACTTTAGCCAGGAGGTTAGAGTTATTTATTTCACTGGTCTATGCCAGTGAATACTTACAGGACTGATACATCAGCTTCAAAAGACAAGAGTGAGATAGGTGTGTTTTCAGCTATTGTTCAGATCAGTGGTTAAAATAAGCTCCTGTGAGTAGTAGTCTTAGGTTAAAATCCTTGGTTTGAACAATTTTTAGAGGAGTCCTCTACCCTATTGAAGTATAGTGGCATAGCAGCCATGCTGTACCGCACTCCCTCCTTTTCATTCACTTTCTGAATCTACTCCCCAGTTTAACCAAACGAATTTCAAAATGCTTCCTTTCACTTCACACAAAAAAGAATGTGGTTGTCATTAAATGTTTTATACTTCAGCCACATCCCAAAATGTGGCACCCCCATGTGTCCTTAAATGTAATCCCTCCCCTTCCAAATCTGAAGTGATAATAATGTGCTCCCCTCTTCACTCCACTGCACTCTCCATTCTAATGTAATCTTCCTCTATATTGTGTAACATGGTTTTGATCTTTGAGAGAACAGCAGCTCTCTCTATTTATTTCTTTTACTGCAGCTCACTAACTTTTGGAGAAGGGACTTCATGGATTGCAAATGCCATAATAATATTGGTAACCGTAATGAAAGATATGGAAGAGATGGACAGTGGATAGACATCTGATGCCACTTCAGTGATTCCTCCCAGTCACTTTCTGGCTTTTTCCATTGTCTTGCACTAATTTAGGAAGTCAAATTACCAGACTGAGGGAAGTTAAAACCAAGATATTCAAAGTTTTCCTTTTTAATTAGTCTCACTCTGTCTTTCTTGGCTCCTTTTCTCCTTTAGCAGGAAGCCATATGACAGTTATTAGACAGCTGCATAACCAACTAGTTGGAGGTCTCCAGGCAGCTGATTTCTCTGATAAGATCTACAGGAAAGCCAGTGCACTATATCCTGATATACAGGCAAGGCATTTGCCCGCTTTGCCCACATTTCTGAGTGCATAGAAAGGTAGCTATCGACCTATCATTCTTATGAATCCCAAATATCCTGAGAGCTGGGCTTTTCAACAGCTATGAGAGCATTCTCTCTATCATTTCTAAAGTACTTGTCAGTTTAGTACTTAAATTACTGGCTTAAATCCACTCCTTGTTCTTCCAAAAGACATCAGTTCACATAAACTGGAGCAGGCTGGTCATGGAACAACACTGAAAATCAAGGTGCATGCAAACAATTTGGTTTTGTGGGTTTCTCTCTGTAACCTTCAGCTCCATGGCTGTCATTTTGCTCACACTGAAAGTGAGTGGGGGCAGAGGTACTGGAAAAATCTCTGGCAACAAAAAGGAAGTGGTATGACCCATAAGAGACCTCTGAGCAGATGCTGAGGAGGGATCTAGTGACAGAATATCGTGCGGAGAGCAGATGAACAGAAAGAGCATGCTGGGGAATATTTAACAAGATGATCGAAGGAGTCAATGTCTCTCTGCCTCATAAATGATGTTGAAAATTTGAGCATGAAGAGTGGTAGATGGAGTACACTCAAGTGGTGAACAAGGGTTGCTGAACCTACTAAGTACCACACTGTGAATAAATGCATGGCATATGATATGTGAGCTCAGTCATTGAGTGGGTTCTGGGGAAGGGGGAGAAGAAAGTAAGTTTGTAGACAATCAGCTGCAAATGCAGAAGACAACTGTTTTGATACTCATGTTTCGATCTTTTTAGAATGTACTTTTAGGTACCCATTCTGTGCCTCAGGCACCTTAACAATCAGTTACAAGTCACAGGCTAAATAAGGGGTGTGCGTGTGAATAGATCCACTGCAGCTCAGTGTAACTGTAAAGAAAGAAGAAAATTGATGGCTTGCACAGAATGATAACAAAACCAGGGGTCTGACACACCACGTGGGTATATGTTCCCTGAGAGATAGCATCACATTCTGATAGGGAGAGAGGGAGGGATTTCTGAGCTAAAAAGGTCTCAAAGCACTGAGGGCTTTGTGGGTTAAAACCATCACCTTGAATTCCATCTAGGAGCTTAGTAGAGGTCAGAGAAATGCGCGGAGCAAGGTCTAAATTGCTCCCAGTGTGCAGCCTGTCAGGCTACAGCATGCTGTGCTAGCTTCAGGCTGAATATTTTTGAGATGTATCTATGTGGAGGGAGCGTAAAAGTAATCTGATCATCTGTCCTGAATAATTGTTGCATGGTCACAGTAGGCAGGGAAAGTGGCTACGTTATTTTGGGCATAGATGGAAACGAGATCCCTTGCTCACAGTAGCTGTTTGACACTGAGGACCACTCTGGGCTCAACAGTGTCCCCAACTTGCACACTTGTTTGCTGGCAGATGCGTTGCACCAGTCCATTACCTCCAAGTCTTTCTCATCCAGTCAGTCATGGCCCCTCTTCTCATATCAGCGACGCCGGGAGTGTTTTGTGTTCTGGAGCCAGCAGGACTGATTCTCCAGATCAGTTAGCCTTTTCCGATCTGTGTGTAGCTCTTTACCTCATGACACTCCCTGACTGGGAATCTAGTTGCTCTGGTGGACTAAATACATAGAAACAAGGGAAACTCCGACATGTGCTTCAGGCCTTAGGTGGGCTGAAGCATCCTGTAACCATGGCTATTGCCATTCAGTGACTTAGAGAGAGCCTTGGGCTTTACTCCTTATGTGTAATGAGTCCAGATCTAAAATTTTTGATGTCTGTAGCCATTTCCTCAGTGTCTCCTGAATGTTCACAGCATAGCTAGCACAGTGGGGTCTTGATATGCTGAATTCAGTACCAAACATCATGATGCACCTGTGCAGAAAAAAACCAGATTTTAAAATATTTCCACTGTATTCGCTATTCCTTTCTCTTTCACCATTTTTCTCCACCTTCTCTTTGACTTCAGTATGAGGAGGGGCACAAGATTGCAAGTAGATTAACACAAAAGATGTTGTAAGGTTTATCGCTTGGTTTATATTCTACTGTTACCTGCATGGGGTTTATGCTTACAGGTAACTTGAAGCACAACATGTAGTGGCTTCCTGAAGTAGTTCTTTGTATCAGATTCTTTAGCTTTCTGTGTCTTAAGATTAGTGCTGGATGGTACTGTTTAATGGTTCAGTGCCAGCAAGTGATATACTGTCTTTTTCAGAGCCTGTTTTTTTTTCTTCTTTGAAACCACAATTTTAAAACCCATTCTTTTTACTTTTCCTGTCTCCTTATCATTTTGTGTTGCAGATCCTGAGGCTGCAAGTAAGTACTAGACCCCTCAGGATAAGAAAAATTCCTGCTAAAAATATAAAAGAAACAATTGGAGGTCTGTAAGAACTTGTGGCTAACTTGGGGATTCTAGGGCTCCCTGAATGGAAATAAACTAGTAGACGAGGTAACCCTGTAGGTCTCCATGTCATGCCATATAGTCATCTGTTTTGTTTGTACACCTATAGATAGAGCTGAGGGAAACATCTGCAGCAAACAATTTATTTGATGGATTAGACACTCTGTTTAGTGTGTGTTTACAAACTGGCTTTTCTCATTGTTTGAAATGATCAGATCAATGGTTGGTGTGCAGATGTTTCAGCAGCATATTTCTCACCAGCTAGCTCCAGGTTGGTGAATGATCACTGCAGTCATATTGCATTCTTACTGCATGCTACTCGTTTCCTTCCCAAGCAGTGTTTGTGACGGCAGCTCTCACAGAAGTAGTACGTTCATATGACACTCTAGATTTCTTATGAGTACGAGTGTTCTTGTGTTAGTGTTCGAGAAGCACCAAATACAATGAATCATAAAAAGAATACTTTAAACGCTTTGTTGTATTGTAAATTTGGCAAAATAATCATAGACATATTTCAGGAAGACCAAAATACTTTGCTGATTTGGGCCAAATTTAGTGATTAAAAAGCAAGTGTAGAAATGTAAGACACTTTGTTTTGTCATTTTCTAAAGGATTTTTTTTTCCTTTTTACTTTGTATGTCATCTTTCATTTTAAGCAAAACACTAAAATAAATAAAAATTTATTTATTTTATGGAAAGAGAAATTTACCCAACAACAAAAAATATTTTTCACTGAAGTGAAAACAATTAAAGCTCTGAGGATTATACTTTAAATTAACCCAAACCTCAGAGAAACTTCCTGATTTGATTGACTTTTCTTTTTTATTCGATTAGTGATGAAACTGAGGGGGCGGAAGAAAACCTTTCGTCTAATCTAGAATATTTGTGATGCTCATTATTTGGCAATTCATCAGGATACATGCTGTTATCCATTTCTATTCAGCAGATTGTCCTCTATCATTTTAAGATTAACACTTCAGGGTCTGCTGAAGAGTTGAAATTTAATCAACTTCTTATTGCTCTTATTTATTTGATATTCATGGTTTTTTTTTTTTCCTGGTTACTCACTCAGGATTAGGTCACTGACATGTAGCTGATGTGTTCAGCTATACACATTGTAAGTATGTAGGACTGTTAATCTTTTTCCTAGGACCTGAAACAAAGAGTAAGTGGTAAAACAGGAACAACAAGAGACAAATATGGAGAATAAAAACATGCATGTGTGTATTTTTTTAGAACAAGTCTTCTATCAGCGTGTGCCTTTAATCCATTCTCAGCAGAAGGCACCATGGAATAAGCAGGGCATATGAACACTATTCAGAGATGGAACAGTGGTAGTGCTACAGATCAGAATGGTCAGATTCTTAAAAGTCAGAGTTTAAAATCAGGATCCAAAATCCGTTCAGTAGGACTTAAATATGCTTCTAGTTTTTCAGAGGATATGAGCAAACAAAAATTCTCACTGGCATCAAGAGTTTGGTCAGACCAAGATGTCTCTTTCACTAAATATTTACCTCAGTAGGAAATTTTAGCTACCTGGGGCAGATGTAGAAAAGAGTGAACATAGAATAGGGCCACAGCTCCACTGTCTCAGGGGCTTCTTGAACAAACATGGTGTCTTTGTATTTGACTACCTATTAAGAATCTGACTACTGGGGTTTTTATTTTTGCAGCTCTTGTCCTCCATACATCAGGCTATAAGGAAAAACACACAAATGACACAAGGTTTAAAATAAAGAAAAGGATATGACTCAGTGTTGTCGTCCCAAATGGAGCTAGGGTAGAGGAGAAGCAAAAATAGCATTTGTGAGCTCATGTTCTCTAATACTTATCTACATTATTTGCTGCTGTCTTGTAATCAGCAGAGAGATTCCTTAGACCGGTTGTGGTCAGTGTATGCAATCTGTTGATCAGTCATAAATGGTCAAATGTTTATGAATTCCCAATTAGATTGCTGCAGACTCATAGAATAACAGAATCATAGAATAGTGTGGGCTGGAAAGAGACTTTTAAGCTCATCCAGTCCACCTTCCCTGCAATGAACAGGGACATCTTGAACTATGTCAGGTTGCTCAGAGCCCTGTCCAACCTGAACTTGAAAGTTGCTAAGGATGGGGCACCTGCCATCTCCCTGGACAACTTGTTCCAGTGTTTCACCACCTTCATTCTTCTTTAAATCTAGCGTGAATCTACCCTCTTTAGCTTAGATCCATTACCAGGCCCTGCTAAAACATTAACCCCCATTTAGCGTTTTCTCTGAATGTTTCCTTGGAATCTTCAAGGTATTCTAGTTCCCTACTGGAATGACATACAGCGCTACATGCCTCTGAGAGGTGTGGAGTGGTTGCTGGCAGGCAGAGGTACATATCCCTGACATATGCCTGTGTATGACTGGAAGATGACAGAACTGCTGTAATTCCTTAGGTTTGATCTACTTTGAAACAAAATGAACTAGAAGGGCTTTTTGCATTGGTTTCAGAAGGTTATTTTAATTATTAAATAGCTTTGGTTTTCTCTTGTTGACTTGGCATCTAAGCTGGATGGTGCTTTTTCTCTCAAGCTCATTCCCTTATTGCACAAACAGCTATTCTTCACACAAGTCAGATACATTACGTTTGTGAGACCTGCATTAATTTTGAACTGTATTCTCTGCTTCTGCAATAATAAGGACTTGCTGTCTGTGAATTATGTTATTCAGCCTTTTCCAGTTTGCTTGTTGGAATTCTCAGCTTAGGCTCAGTAAGGTGGTGGATTTTTAACCTATACTACAATCACAGATCTTACATTGACAAGTGAGTACCCTCCCAAGAGATGCAGTGAGACAAGAATAGTAGGGTTGGAAGACAGGATGTAAAGCAGAAAAGTAAATAAGGTCTTTCAGATAGATCCCCTTATACTATTTTATTAACGTTTTCCATCTTTGTAAGAAAATTGGAAATATCTGTCCGGACTCTGGGGTTAAGGTCTCTCCCATACTCCCATAACTCAGGTGTAGCAACTGTATTTCTTCTACTCACAGAGCAGAAGATATATGAATTTATTTTTTTTTTGAAAGAAACAGAGTAAAAAGTCCTTGTCTTGTTCATGGATTTCTGGATGTGAAAATATTAGTGGTAACAACTGCAACATCAACAGTTATGCAACTGCCTTGTTACTTTCTGAATGCTGAACTGCAAGACACAATGCACATCTACGAGTCTAAATGGAGCAAATTCAATGCTTTCATTCACAAATATAATTGCTTGTACTTACAAATCAAGTTATTCTATGTGTTCAAACTGATATGATGACAGCAGCAACTAAAAATGTTTATGGATATTCTAAGTGGAACAACCAAAAGGAAGCTGGTTTTACATAGACTGTAGTTGTGAGGATGGGTTTTTAGTATGCAGTGTTATGCGCAGTGCAGTCCTACTACCTCACTCAATCTCTCTCTCTGTGTACTTCCATCACACAGTTTCTGAGTGCCATACACAAATTACCATTACAAGCATGTAAATATATTGCATAAACAAAAATTACAGCTTTGTGGAAACAGCACTCTTTTGGTGCCTTAGAGTCCCCGCAATCACAGGGCATAAGTCAAGTGTATCAATATATCTGGAAACATAATCCTTCCCTCCTTAAAGAGGATGAGCATAACTCATTCTTAATAGGGCCCTCACGGCAATAAAGGTTAACAGCATACTACCACGGCAGCTATTAGAAGGACCTGCTAAAACCTTAAAAAGCTCAGTTAGATTAACTGTTCCGGGATTTGAAACAGACCATTGCAATCCCATCCTTGTACAAGCTATAAAGCACGAGTGGGAGGACTGGTTAAAGCACTGATGCTGTGACAATACACAGTATCTCAAAGGATGGTATCTAGATTGGAGCTCATCTAATCATTACCTGTGAAAGTGGCAATGCCATCTATAGCAACCATGGTCTCCTGGGCTATGTAACCTCAAGGACCAATAGGAAGTTTTCACATTATATTTCCAGGGCTTGCTTTCTTTCCTTTTCCCTTGAAACCAGCCTATTTACAAATGTGAAAGCCTGCCCAGTCCCACTCAGACACCTTCCTGTGGTATAATGGCCCATGCTCACAGAAAAATTCTTTGCTCTCACCAGCTGTGCTGTTAACGACAGCCTCGATCAGAAGCCATTTCTACCCTGTGTTATCATACAGTTTATTTCCAAAAGCTGAAGTAATTATGTGCATTACTTAAAATGTATTTTTGTGCGTGTGTATGAAAAAGAGAGCAAGGAAAGCAACAGGATTAATTTATATTTGTTTGAGCACTTAGGGAATAGTGAACTCTTGCTGTCTCCAGCAAGGACACGTATTCTCCTCAGGTGCTGGCATAAACTGCTCCTACTGAAAATCAGAGGCTATTGCATGCTGTAAGCACAGCTGCAGAACTTTAGCTTGGCAGCCTAATTTCCTGTGTCTCCCTGCCTGAAAGTGTTTGCTAGAATTTGGCCCAAACCCCCCCATTTTTGATGGGGTCCTATAATTTGGTCCAGACCAGTCCCTTCTTCTTGGCTGAATTTTGACCCACATGTTATGTGCTGCAAAGACTTTAGGACTATTCCTTTAGTCTGAGCGAAATAAACCGGTTTATCTCAATTGCTAATGTGCTCAGCTTCCTGTAATATTTCTTTTCACAGAATCATAGAATCAAAGAATCAAAGAATCTCTTAGGTTGGAAAAGAAATTTAAGATCATCGAGTCGAACCATGAACCTAACACTGTCAAGTTCGCCACTAAACTGTGTCCCTAAGCAGCACATATACATGTCTTGTAAATACTTTCAGGGATAGTGACTCAACCACTTCCCTGGGCACCCTTTTCCAAAGTTGACAACCCTTGTGGTGAAGGAATATTCTCTAATACCTTGTTTATAACTTCACTGGTGCAACTTGAGGCCATTTCCTCTCATTGTATGTCTTGTTGCTGTGTGTATTTTGACCTTCTACCACTTCAATGCAGTATGTTAACCAGCTAGGGTTTGGTAGCCTAACTAATGCTAATATGCAAAAAACCAATCCTTAGTCATATCCTACACAAGATTCCTGAGGATTTTTTGTGGTTTTTGTTTGTATGTTTTCAGAACAAATTACTGGAAGACATACATGAATATTACTCTTGCCCTGCCAGGAAAAGTTCATTACATCTGTCTGTCATCATTGCTGTGTCCTACTTTCCCAACTGTCAGTATTTGATCACCACAAATTCATTCACAAGTTAAAATTGTCTTATATAAGATAAAATGAATCTTATTTAACTTGTGGAGGGGAAAATATAAATGGACTTTCACTTGAATTAACCCAAACTCTGTAGCACAAATCATGCCATAATCAATCGAGTTTCAGATATCTTTAGAGAAGCATCCCCAGACATAAGGGAGTCCAGGTTTTGTTTACTATCCCTAAATCACTAAGTCTGCTGTCTTAGGCGAGGACCCACTGGACTAACTGGTGCCAATACAACATTTTCTGCCATTAAGAAACCACAGTCTTGATCAAGGAAATCTCAAGTGAAGTGATAAATCTTACCTCATTTGGAACAAGTTCCATCTGAAGACACTTCCAGTGTTATGTAGAGACCCGTGCCATGTGTCAATAACATAGCAGTGATCAGGCTGCTGTGAGCATCTAATCATAGGACTTAGCTGGCAGGCAGGTGAGAATAGTACTAGCTGAAGCCAAACTGGTAGCCAGATAGTGAAGGGTGTGATGCAGGAAATGAATGACCATAGTATTCTGCAGATAGGCATTGGTTTGACCTGCCCATGCTTTAAATCAGCCAGGATCCTGTGTTAGAACACAGTGCTAGGCATGTCCCAGATCCTCAGATACCCAACAGGTCTTGCAAGCTGGTGCTCAGCTCTGCACTTGCTGCAACCAGAGAGCTGTCAGACAGTTTTGCATATAGGTCAAGGGAGTTCCCTTCCCTCACAGTAGAGACAAAGCAAGTTTATGTCAGCTGCAAAATATAAAAACATCCACTCTTGAGCACTTTCCAATAAGGTGATCAACGAACTGATTCTATGGAGTGTGTGTAAAGTAACAAAGAATAGCAGATTTATACATGTTTGCAGCAATCTCTGTACGCGAACAGTTTAAAGGAGTCCCAGGATTCCCGGGAAATCTGTATGGGTGCACAATGAAGATGTTGACACCCTCATCCCCCACCTAGGTTTAATCATTAGCACCAGACAGTCACCCTTCCATGAACACATAGCTTATTTTAGAGAAAAAATGCTCTGCAGAAAGAGCATTTACTTCTGATTAGTCTGTTTCCTGTGAATTTCTGTTATCAATATCCACCAGCAGAATCAAAGGGCACTAGTCTTGACTCCTGCAGAGACATTTCTGGCATTCTAATATCCTCTTACCAATATAAGTATTTTGTGTTATAAAATTATTTTTCAGTTGTTTTGTTTCTGAGAAGTAAAATGAATTCAGATATGATGGAAAGGTTTCAGACCTAGAGGCAGCAGGTCTAAGATGTGGCTCTTCTTTCTGAAGCTCAGTAGTACGCCCTAAAATATTAAAAAACAGTGACTTTATTGATATCTGTGGCAGTGAGGTTGAATTTAATCACACAGTTTTGCTATTTTTTTATTATTTTTCTGGGGCATACAGGTGATGAGACCTGTAACAAGAAATGTTTGCTTTATCCTTATCCCCAGATTCTAGATCACTGAGTTGTTTCATTACAGGTGGATTATTATAATCTTATTGGTTTTAACGCCTTGAGACATTTTGCTATAGTGCTGTTCAGCAATACAACAAAAAGTATATTTAACCCTTTATAAACATGTATTTGCTGTTCATGTAAGCAGAAGAAAGGAATCTGGTCCTCAACACACCACTGGTTCTCAGTATAGCCAAACCAACTGAGTAACTGGTGTGTACTGAGTTAATATTGGGAAATTCCTATTATGTCCTGTTTTGAAGTACTGATAATGGAAGAATATTCAAGTGGACCTTAACTGGACCCTTTTTCTAAGGTCTCACACTTTATGGTGAAGTCTTTCAGTCACACTCTTAATTTTTCTTAATAAACTCGTCTAGCTCAGCAGTCCATCACTAGGCTGGGTTGAGCAAAGACTGAGACTGTAAATACTTGCATTTAAAATAAAGTAATAGTCTTGAGATCATTGTTATAAAGTTCCTGTAGTAGCTAACGTGGGACCATTAGTGAACGAAATAGTTGTTCGAAGTTAAGTCACTGAGTAAGGTGTGGTGTGTGAAGGACAATAAAGAAGCATGTGGTGTCTGCAATGCTTTCTTGGGGTCCTCAGGGTGCAAATCACAATCTGTAGGTACCTAGGAAGGCTTTCAAACCTCAAGTCCTCTTTCCAGTTCTGAGGAACTTAGGGAAATTATAGATTCTTGTAGCTGTTTTACAGCCTAGAGACGAATTGGATGTTCATAATAGCTTGGTGGAGTTCACTTTGAAATGCCTAAAGCCCTTAGAGTTTTTCTAGTAAGTACTGATTGCTAAATCTCTTCTTGTGCCCTTATCCTTGTGAGGCTGGAAATATGAACTGAGTTCAGTTGTGGCTAAGAACTGGTTCCTTCTGAAAATTTATCCCTGTGATTTGATTCATTAGCCGACCAGAGATCAAATCATATTTTGATGGAATAGTAGGTTTTAAACCTAGAACTTCAGATTTAAATATATCCATCAATTGAGCTAAAAAGACGTTACATGTTATGCAAGACTTTTGCTTGTTCATCAGCCTGGAAATGTGGCCCAGATGCCATCAGAGGGAGACACAGCACCATGTTGAGGAGGAGGAGTAAGATGTTTGGCTTTCTTAAAGTAGAAAACCTTACATGTATTGGCAAACCTACTCTTAGCAGGTGAATCTGCCTAAGAAGGGTTAGCTCTTTTTACCACGGGGACTTTTGTCCCTGCATGGAGCCTGAGGCATTAATCTTGTTCAGCTTTGTGCACCACCAGAGAACAAGATAAATGGGAGCTCAGAGTATAGTTATACCGTTCATTTCCATGTGTTTAGACCTAGTTCGGCATCTTCTTATCTCTATGCTATATACCCATATTTTCAGTAGTCATGGAAGATCATCCTTGCTCTTCCTAATCAATAAATAAAGCCACACAAACATAATACACAAAAAGGGCAGAAAAATGAGAAAAACGTATGTGTTTTTCTTTAGATTGAGATTTTTCCACTTCTTTACATTTGCTTCAAGCTGTCACTATGAAAGGAGGACATCCACAGGAAAACAAGTTTCAGTGTTAAATCAGATGCAAAGGATGCAGGAACAGCTTTAGCACAGAGAGGAGGGAAAATACTTTTTTCATGATATTTCAAAAACATTTCTCTAAGTGGAAGAATCTCAGCATAAAATGAGCACTGAAAACATTTGACCTTAACCCAAAACTGGACACTAGACTAACTTCTTCCAGAAGTTGACATTTCTTTAAATAGGGTAGATCATACTTGTGCATTTTAGCCTCTACTTTCATGCTTTCAGGTTCTCAATGAAATGAAGAGCAGAAGCAATGCAAAAGGCATATAAGTGCTGTTCTTGGGCTATTTTTGGCTTAAACAGAAGCAGCAGGTGGTTTACGTCAGTCAAGGAAGCCTACTCAAGAGGATTAGGGAAATGCTCAGACTTTTAACTCTTTTTGGAATCAAACCTTGAATTCTCAGCTTTTCTGAGATCACACATCATGATATCCATCTGCCATATTGTTAACCTTTTAGAATTGATGCTGGTAAATTTATACAGGGAGACGCTTATGTTCCAGATTTATACTAGTCTCATTTAACTAACTTTCAGGAAGCTAAGACAAAATCAGGAGAGATGCATTTGTGTCTAGGAGTGAGGTTGGCTGCTCAACAGTTTACAAGAAAGGAGGCACTTCAGCTCCAATGCAGTGAAAAATCAGATGAGGTCCTTTCAGAAGCATATTTGATGTTTACTGAAGGTAACAGGATGTTCTCAAGACTGAAAATTTGTAGCAGATATTTTGGTCAGTTGTGGAAAAACACATCTTTCCCAGGCCACAAGGTTGTCAAAGATACACAGCAATTTTCTGGAAAAAATAAAGGGTCGAAAGCTTTGCAATACTCATGTTGTTACTCTCATGCTATACCCATGAAATGACCATTTACTTATCAATTCATACCACTCAAGGCAAGAGAAGACCTTGTTTAAAAATAATTCAAAATATAAAATACCAAATTACTGTAAGCCAAATTTCCTTAATTGTGTTATTCTGATAAGGGTGCAGGCTTTGCTATCTTCCTTACTTCATTAATCTTTCAAGGAATGTTTTCAACGGACATTTTTTCCACTTCTCTATACTTAACTGAGTAAAATTAGTTTTATGACGGTCTGTGTGGGAATCCCTTCACCAGGTAATAGAAAAGAATATACTGACCCTTTGGCTACCAGCCATGTATATTATGAAGCAAATGGATGATTTGCTCTAAATTTCTCATCTATAACAATGCCCAATTTTAAGCACAGGATTCTTTCTGCAATAGCTGTATTAGGTGAATGTAGAAAAAAATGTTCATCTATGGACCTAGGAGAAATATTGGAATACATCATGATGTGTTTTTTACATAGGAGACCAAGCAAGTATTTTTGTTTTCTGCTTTCTTCATGCCAAACTTTTTCATTTTTAAAAATTCAACATCTGCAGAAACAACTGTCATTTTGTGCTGAAGAGCTTAGGCAGTTTGTGATAGGTATGTGCTATTGTATTTTACTTCAGATCTTTCCTTCATTGATATTTTCAATGATCTAAATAGAAAATATTTTGCTTGGAGGTATAAATTTTTCTCTGATGGTAGCAACCATTAACACTAATGAAGCTTAGTGATCAATCTACATTTGAAGAGTTTCGTGGGTGTCACTCACACATCCTACATAATCCTCTGTGCAGTATTCCTATAGCTCCAAGTTATCTAATTGGGCCTTGGACCCACTGTGCCAGATCCTGTAGAGATATTGCAGAAGAATAGCTCTTGCGCTGAAATTTTCTTTTCTCCAGACATCATCTCCTTATGAAACATGTAGCACCCTCACCATATCCAAATAAAGACACTTCAGAAATTCTCTGCAGCACCCCACGTCCCAGAAAAAACAATAGGAGCAGAATCACTAATGCAAATCTCACACAGACACAGGCGTCAGTGTGGTCAGGCTGTTATTAGCTTTGCTGTTGCTGCTATGATTATTCTTACTTTCTGAGTCCACCTGGAATTTAGGTTTTAGGTTCCAGCCCAAAGTGTTTTCTGTGTCATTAATTGGAGAGGAAATGGATTTTTCATTTAGTAGTCTGGATTTAACTTCTATTGTGGCAGTTCAGAGAAAATAAGAGGGAGAAAGATGCTGATCCGATTCCTGCAGCTTTGTACACTCCGCTCTGGTATTATACACCCAATATCTAATGGAAACAAAATGCAGTTTCTTACTGTTTGACATCAAGAACTTTCAGTCAGCAATGACAACATGCATTTAAATTTGGCAAGGGTTTCTAGAAGCAGAATTGGATTGATTTTTATCTTTTTGTGAAGAAGTAACTGAAATTCAGAGATAAAGTTTAATTTCCTTTGAAGAGATAATGCCGACCACAACACAGGCATTTAATAATGTATCTTAAAATTTGTCTTTAAAAATAAAGTAATGGTCAGAAACCATGTATAATAAAATCACTACACATTGTGAGCTACTAATGTAAGAAACTACAGTTTCCTAACAACACAAAAGAATAAAGAGAGAATCACAGAAGAAACAGAAAGAAAAAATCCTATTCAATTCACAAAGCTGTTTTTCTCCACAACTGCTGATGTGTTCTTCCTGTTGCAGGTCTCCTCTCCTCTCCTCTCTCCTCTCCTCCTTCTCATCTTTTCTCATTTCCTATCTCTTTTTTTTTTCAGTGTAACTTAACAAATCCATTTCAACTTCTACATGCAGCTTGCTTCATTTCCTGTTTCCTGTATGTTTAATATCAGTGTATATTAAAAGGAAAAATTTACATTGAGCAATATAGTGTTATATTAGTATACATATATGTATTTTGTGAAAAATTAATCTCCACTTTCTATGAGGGTTCTTGACTTTGTCTGACAGGATGAAGAGTTTCATTACTTCTCATCTTTCCTCCAGATTTATGAAACTTTTGGCTCCCCTCTAAAACTTCCTTCCTTGCTGTTTCTCTTTCCCCGAAGCACACACATACAGAGTATGTGAATGAGCTTTGCAAAGATCCAGCTGTCTTCACGGTCGTTTTTTCGATTGATATTCTCTTTGATGTGAGATTCTATCGATATATTTTTTTTGCCTGCTACCAAGTTTCATGGAGTAAATCAACTGTATACTACTGGGTCTTAAAATGATGATAGCTCCTTGGGATCCTGGGAATAATTTAATTAATAGATTGGTAAACAGGTCTGAGATTTAGGTCCAGTAAACAGTGGAGGAAGAATTAGGGAGAACTAAGCAGCCTATGAGTGTAATAAATCAAATTTCAAATGTCAAATATGACATTTGACGTACTGCGTAAATTGTTATCCAACTTAGTTAAATATGGCTAACATGAAGTGAGTAATCACAGAAAATGGGACTGGAAAGGATATCAGGAAGGCATACAGTTCCTTCTTCTTCCCTGATGCAAAATCTCATACCTATCCTATGCATGGATAAATTTAGGTAAATTCTTACTTAAACCATGCTTAAAAGTCTCCACTGTTGAATATTTCACATCTTCATCGCGCTGTCTGTTCCTGTACAGTATTTTTATTGTTATAAAGTTATTTCCTGGTGTTTAACCTCCATTTCTTTCATTGCATTTTGTCTAAATATCATTGTAAGAAAGTAATTCTGACCTCACATCTGATCAGATCAGTTAAAACCGCAATAACTTAATTGAAGTCAACAGTGAGAGACCACCAGAATGTCAGAAGTAGGACATTATCCTTTAAGATCCTCCCAGTAATGCTAAAAGAGGTGCTGCCACAGTGAAATTCTGCTGGGACTTGGACAAGGCTGTTCACAGACAGGGAGCTGCTTCTGCAACGAATTTCTGAGAGCAGCTTCTTAAGTACACGAGCTGCGTAAGTCCACCTCTGACATGAGAAAGTGAGTACTGTGTACTTCTAACTTTGAGATATCTAGCAACATTTGAACTAGCTGATACTCTTGTAGTATGAATTTTTGGCCCAAATTGGGCTTTTTAGAACTTGTTATTTGCCAGAAAACTGGAATAAACCTGCCCTCTCTCACCAAAAAATAAAAGGTAAGGAGTATATGAACTACATTTCTGTACATCTGTACTTCTGTTGTTCTCATGGAAAAAAAAGCCCAAAACCAGAATTTGGAGGTCATGGCCCTGCAGTCCAAGCAGATGTTCTTCTCTTTTTCAAATAAAGTAGCTCTGCCTGCAGAAATGTCCTTACACCTTGGACATCAGTCATTTCTGAACAGTCTCCATTAGAGTTTCTGGTTAGGACGCAATGAGTGGATAAAACCTGCAGCAGATGGCTGTCACTCCCTGCTCTGACTACTTCAGTGTTGTCTGGGAGCACAGGATGGTGTTGGGTCAGCAACACCTTCTGTGTTTCAAAGCAAATATGGCTGCCTAGAGGGACAAGTAAATGCTCAGAGAGTGTGGTTATGAAATTTTGGATGTGGCTTCCCTGGTGCAATCATATGGGAGATCTGCAGTCCCTGTGTGTAGGAGATTTGCAGAAGGGCTCTTTCTAAAGGAAACAACATGGATCAAAACCCAGGCTGAACCATAAATTAACCTACCATTCATTAGGTGCCAGGAAGCTCATATTGAGTGAACGCGCTTAGGATTTTACGTCCAAGTGAGAGGATCAGTTCTGTTTAAAGAGTGCTGTTGTCTTGTAAATGAGGATAGGGATCTGTCAAGAATTGCTATTGCACTCTCAATCCTAAATTCCTGCAGTTCAAAGCTCGGCAACAAAATCTAATCCCTGACTTCCTCAGTCTGAGCTGTATTTAAACATCATTGGCTAGTAGTAAGGGCCTGTTCAGGAGCCAGAGGTACTTCTAGATTCTTGCAAGTCAGCCTAAGATCACTGGGCTGGTGGGAAACTACTGGGAAGCTGGTGGTTTCATCTACAACCCAGCTTCCCTCTTTCAGGGCGAGTCATGGGCAACAACTCCTGGAAGTTTGGGTGCATGTCACAGGGCAATATTCACATCCTTTCCTACTCTCCCACTCTGGAGCACTCCCACATGACAACTTCAAGTGACAGGCTGTTATTAGCTGCTGCCTGTGGGAAGAGCAACAGGGAGCCAGGCAGCTTACAGAGAGGAAGGCACAGGTAGCACGTTTTGGTTTTTGAGCAAGGAACGTTAATGAGAAAGAAAATGATAAATATTTGTATTCATAGTTTTTCATTTCACTTGCTTGTGCAAGGGAACATTTTCCTCTTGGTATAAAGTGCTGAGGCAGGTTGGAGAAGCAAATATATGACAGCCTCATTTGGTGAAGATTAAGTATAAAGAAATTCATTTCACATATCGCTGCTCTGTGCTCAAACTAAACAACACTCTTCTTTCTCCTAATTTGTTTATTCTTGTTGGGCTTGGCAGTGAGGCAAACCCTAACATGGCAAAAGATACGGGGCCAAACCAAGCAGGTCCACAAATAAGCTTGAACTGCAGGGTAGTGTTTTGTTTCCACAAATCCCCCTTTTTTAGCTCTTCTTCATTTTCTCTTTCTACTCACCCATTTCCACTATGATTAGTCTGATCCCTCCTTCTCTATCATTCTGACTGCATGTGAGCTGCAGGGACAGAAATACAGTAGAGACTGATCACTCTTGGCCCTTGTGTCTGCTGTGATATTGTGTTTTGCAGGAGCCAACCCTCCCCATCCTAACCAAAATGCCCAGAGCCCCAAGACATTGTGTACCTTGTCCTCTTGAGAGATTGCTTCCCAAGGAGACCCTCAAACTTGAGGGGACTTTAACAATCTGGACAAATTTAAGCACAGGGCTCCACCACATCATGACTGAGCATTACCAGCCTGAGAGTTTTAGGCTAGTGTCCAGTAACCTTCCCACAAGGCATCTAATTCCTGCAAAATTTTGCAAGGAACAGAGGTACCAAAGCATCTCAGTAGAGTAGCAGAGTACATGTTTATTTTTTTAGCCTGAGAAGAAGTCATAATTCCATTCTTGGGGATTGCACCCTTTTTTTGCTGATTTAACTTTTGCCTTTAGAAATGTTTGTCTTAGTGAAGTGAGGGCTAGCAACCAACCTGGGAAATGTTGAAGAGAATGATCATGTTTAGGAAAAAGTAACTGGAAACTTAAAATAGGGTGTGTTTTAACACAAACTTCTAATGGGAGGAATTTCACATTCTTTATGTGCTATCAGCTCTAATAATAATGCTCAGAAGTAAATATGAGTCCCTTAAGTTAAATTCACATTAAATAGTTCTAGGTTTGTTTTTTTTTTTTTTGTATGGGTAACAATGTCAACTCCAGAATCCCTGGCAAAATCTAAAAGCCATTATGAATTTGGTTTCAGTTACTTAAAGATATTCCGTGCAGCTGGTACATTTGTGTGTGTATGTGTGTATCTGTCTGTAATTATGTGACACCAGTGCCTCTCTTTCTGTACGTTGCAATTTTGGAATATGTTCACTTGAGTGAAGAGATGGAAATGGTCTGATCATTGTTCCTACAGCTTTCTGCTTCAGTAACACATTAAAGACATTATATTACTTTTTACTATGAACTCTAATTTTGTCCTTTCTTTACGTCTTTCTATTTAAAATACAAGCCAAGAGTGCTGGAATTGTATGACTGATAATAGTTTATAACAGAATTTAATTTCAGAGGCAAAATAAAAACAATATTTCTGATAAGGTTATGATAAGATACAGATCACAGACAAGGTGAAGACAGAATTGTTACTCACTAAATCTTGCAGGAATGGAACTAAAGAGAATTGGACCAAAATTAATAGGACAGCAGCTTAAAAGAGGTAAAGCAAGCACCTCTTCACACAGTGGACAGGGAATTTCTCAAAATCGCTGCCTCAGCAGGCCCAGAGGCAGACAGCATCAGCAGGCTCAAAATGGGACTGCCCAAATTTCTGAAATGAATTTCCAGTTTCATTTCCTAACATCCCAGCCCAAGAAAACTGAAAATTGAGGAAACACAAATGTATAGAGGAAACTGTTCAGGCCTGTGAACTTTTCCTGGATACAGTTTCCACCTTACCCAGCTGACAATACAGTGCTGGTTTAGGGGGACCGCTGCTGTGGCCCCAAAGGGCTGTTCCTCTGCTCTAGTAGTAGGCATATCTTGTGAATAAAAAGCACAATTACCTATCTGTTTGTCTAATAAGTGAAAGACTTTATTCACTATATTTTACATCCTTAATCAGCTTTTATCTAGGCTGAAGTGCACAACGTATTAAAAATAATCCCTATTATATTAATGGATATTTTGGAAGAGCTTTTTACTCTAGCATGTGTTATTTTTTTTTTCCTTTTCAGAAAAATAAAATTATGTCTTTAATTTAATTTATTTAACATTTTGGGTTGAGTAATTAAGAGCCATATGAAAAGCCTTAATGCTCATCTAACAGAGGAACTTAATCACAGTTCTGTTAGGCTTTCTTTAAAAAAACTAAAAATGCTGTTAAATAGATTTCTGCTTTTTTAATTAGATGGTTTAATTGCAGCTTCTTAATGGAAATATTACATAAATAGCTCTCAAAGCCATGTGTGCCCATGCATTACCACAAAACAGAGAAGCTGCTGGTGTCCCTAAAGAAGTAATTTTGAATATGGGTAAGTGGAAAGAGAATTAAAAGCCACAGCAAACAGCTCCTAAATGGTGTAAAGGCATCTTCTGGTTAGCCATTGCTGTTGGGATGTGGTGACACTACAACAAGTTACTAACTTAAATGAAGTTGATTACCTGAGCATTTCAATTCCAGGGCATTCTGTGTGTTACTTGCTCTAAGCTGATGTAAATATGCAACCATAATTGCCAATCACTGTACTTATAGGTATGTTTAATTGCGCTGAAGAGTCACATGCAGCTTTAATATCGGAGATTTGAGAAGTATTTCGAGGCCTTTCTCTGTCTTACAATGTGACCTTTAAGTCATGACTCTTATAGCATTAAAATATGGAAAATAAATTATGTTGAAATAGAATGCATTCATCTTCCTCCAGAGCTTTCAAGATTACAGTTAAAAGACTGAGTTGCTACATGATTGTTATTATACACACACAATAGTATTCATATATTTGTATGCACGCATGTGAACACATACACATAATCATCATTGAAGTCTGTATGTATACATTTGAATAACCATTCAGTGGACAAAACACCTATTGCTCCTGGTTATATCTGTCTGAATGGCAACCTTGAAAAATCAGAACATGGGCAGATATTCAAGAGATCATTGATCAGAAATTTCAGGTACTTCAAACAGGGTTATAAACAAAGATAACCCCAAACTCTTTGTCACTTTGGTAATCTAGGCTTTGTAAACAGATACACTCCTACTTAGACATATATGCATATGCGTAAGCTGTAAAAAGCATGCCAACACATTCACTTCCAGGTATCTGTACGCACATTTGCAAGTGTGCACTTTATTTAACAAAGAAATATGCAATGCACTCCTACACACACTGTTACAGTTGGGATTGAAGACATAACACAATCTATGATATTTACATACGCAGCTGGGTTTAAGTTTGGTTGTATGGTCTTTAAATACCGCGCAGAGAGAAGGTGGTTAATTGAGTCTGAGTATATCTACTAGTTATGAATGTGTAGGAAAAAATTAAAGCTTCCTATATGGTAGCAAAGGGACAAATAAGACAGTAAAATAATCATATTTGGGCACAAGAAATAAATTGAAAAGGATTGCAGAGCTGAGCTGTTTTATACTAAAAGATGAGGGAGTGAGGCATCAGTGAATATATGATGTAAATGGTGTTTGCTTGGGGAATCGTAGGTTTATCTTTGAAAAACCTTACAATATCTAATTTTAGGAGTTGGAGGATTGCGTATTTCTACTTCTAATGAGTCACTTCTATTCATGGAAGGGTATCCAAAGTATATAAATTCCTTGTACCAACAGTGACTTCTCCAAAGTAACAATATCTGTTCCAAGGAAGATTATAAAATTCAGGCCTTATTCTTATTTTCTCTTTCTGAGAATTTGAATGGGTGGATTGGATGAATACAGACTTTTCGATTCACAATCCTTATGTGATTCCTAATAAATTACCTCTACACACTCAGTGTAGTGAGAAGTTTTACCTTATTCAATGGCTGGAAAGAGAAACGTAGAAGTCTGATAAAGCCTCTGGCTGATGGAGACCTTACCAGAAAGAATATTGGGCAATTTCTCATCTGCTTGGAGAGTCTTGCTATGTGATTTTGTGTTGTTGGCAAATTTACTTACTGACATTATACACTGCCCCCAAATCCAGATCATTGATGGAGATGTTAAACGTGATAAGACACAGTATTAACCCTGAGGTGTATCATAGAATTGTAAAATACTTTGGGTTTGAAAAGATGCTTAAGATCATCAAGTCCAACCCTTAACCTAACACAACCACGTCCACTACTAAACCATGTCCCTAAGTACCACATTACATTTGTTTTCAATACCTCTAGGGATAGTGACTCAGCCACATTCATGGGCAGCCTGTGCCAATTCTTGACAATCCTTTTGGTGAAGAATTTTTCGTGATATCCAATATAAACCTTCCCCGGCACAACTTGGGTCATTTCTTCTTGTCCTGTCTCTAGTTACTTGGGAGGAGAGACTGACATCCACCTCACTACAAGTTCCTTTTCAGGCACTTGTAGTGAGCGATATGGTCTCCCCTCAGCCTCCTTTTCTCCAGACTGAACAGCCCCATTTTCATAAGACTTGTGTTCCAGACCCTCCGGCAGATTCATTGCCCTGCTTCGGACAAGCTTCAGCACCTCAATGTCTTTCTTGTACTGAGAGGTCCAGAACTGAACACATTATTTGTGGTGCAGTCTCACCAGTGCCAAATAGAGGGATACAATCACTTCCCTAGCCCTGCTGTCCACACTATTTGATACAGGCCAGGATGCTACTGTTCTTCTTTGCCACCTGGACACAGTGTTGGGTCACGTTCAGTTGACTGTCAACCAATGCCCACAAGGCCTTTCCTACTGGGAAAATTTCCAACCATTCCTCTCAAGCCTGTAGAGTTACACAGAGTTGTAAGGCAGCTAGCCTTGTTTAGTATCATACAATTGGCCTCAGCCCATTGATTCAGCCTCTCCCGGTCCATCTGTAGAGCCTTCCTTTCCTTAAGCAGACCAACATTCCTGCCCAACTTGGTGTTGCCTTCAAAATTACTAAGGGTGCACTCAGTCCCCTCATCCAGATCATTGGTAAAGTTATTGAACAGAACTAGCCCCAACTCTGAGCCCTGGGGAACACCACTTGTGACTGGTCATCAACTGGATTTAATTCTGTTCACAACACTCTGAGCCCTACTATGCAGCCACCCTACAAAGAGGGGGGCTCTAAGCCATGAGCAGCCAGCTTCTCCAGGAGAGTGCTGCGGACAATGGTGCCAAAGGCTCTATTAAAGTCCAGGTAGGTAACATCCACAGGCTTTCCCTCATCTACTAAATGGGTCACCTTGTCATAGGAGATCAGGTTATTCATGCAGGACCTGCTTTCCTAAACCTATGTTGACTGAGGCTGATCACATGGTTGTCCTGTATGTGCCACATGAAGACACTCAGGATGATCTACTCTACAACCTTTCTCAGCACTGAGGTCAGACTGACAGGCCTGTAGTTCCGCAGATCCTCCTTCAAGCCCTTCTTGTAGATGGACATCACATTTGCTAACTCTTAGTCAAGTGAAACCTCCCTCGTTAGCTAGGACTGCTGATAAAAGATTGAAAGTCTCTTGGTGAGCCCTTCTGCCAGCTCCCTCAGTACTGTTGGTTGGACCCTATCTGGGGTGTGTGTGTAAGTTGCGTAGCAGGTCGCTAACAATTTCTTCTTGGGTTATGGGGTCTTCATTTTGCTCTCCATCCCTGTCTTCCAGCTCAGGGAGCTGGGAACCTGAAGAACAACTAGTCTTACCGTTAAAGACCAAGGCAAATAAGGTATTAAATACCTCAGCCTAGTCCTCATTCTTTGACTCCATGTTTCCCTTTGCCTCCAATAAAGATGGACATCATCCTTAGCCCTCCTTTTGTTTCTAACTTATTTATAGAAACATTTTTTATTGTCTTTTACAGCAGTAGCCAGATTAAGTTCTAGCTGGGCTTTGGCCCTTCTAATTTTCTCCCTACATAACCTCACAATGCCTTTGTAGTCCTCCAGAGTTGCCTGCCTCTTCTTCCAAAGGTCATAAACTCTCCTTTTTCTCTGAGTTCCAGCCAAAGCTCTCTGTTCAGCAAGGTCAGTGTTCTTCCCTGTTGACTCATCTTTCAGCATATAGAGACAGCCTACTCTTATGCCTTGTAAGATTCCCTCCTTGAAGACTGTCCAGACTTCCTGGATTCCTGTGCCCTTCCTCTCAGGAGCCCCTGTTAACCAGTCTCCTAAACAGACCAAAGTCTGCCCTCCAGAAGTCCAAGTTAGTGGCTCTGCTGACCCCAGTCCTCACTTCTCTAGGAATCAAAACCTCCATAATTTTATGATCACTATGTCCAAGGCAGTCTCCAACAATCACGTCACCCACAAATCTTTCTCCATTTGCGAACAACAGGTCCAGTGAGGTGCCTTCACTGGTTGGATCACTCAGCAGCTGTGTGGAAGTTACCTGCCATGCACTCAAAAGGTGTCCTAGAATGTTTTCTCTCCCCTGTATTGTATTTCCAGCAGACACATGTTAAGCTGAAGTAGTGCTAATTACTGGCCTCCAATTAGACATTGTGCCATTGATCAACGACCTTATTCCTCTTTTGTGTCTCCTTTTCCTTTGTTAGCTTTTTTTACTCCTTCTAACATGCCTGAGTGGCTAATCCCATTCTTGGTGAGACTTGGGGAGGGAGGAATTACAGCCTGGGCCTTATTTTGGTGTTTATACAGCTGCAAGAAAATAAAAGCATCTGTTGAAAGACTAGTCAGGCTCAAGAGATCTGGGTTAAGCACAGAGCTTTTCACATTCTCATTTGAAGAATTGCTCTAAACTGTGTTACCACACTACTCAGCAGCACCTTTTTATCAGCTAATTTTTAAAAAGAAGCAGTCAATGTAAGTCCTGTCACCACCAATATACATGATGGAAGGAGAAAATGAGGAGAAGTTGTAAGGTGGTCCAGCATTACCAGGCCTTTGTGCTTATGTAAGAGAAGACTTGCTCTATATGAACAGAATATTTGCAGTGACTGCTGTCTTCCTCAGAGGTATCCAAAACAAACCATTAGCACTGATGCTTATGATCTACTTCAGTAAGGGCTGGCAGAGACAACCAGTGAAAGTAGTGAAAGCAGTTCAGCAAACAAAATCAATTTGCATCAAAAAATGCAACTTCCTAGAACATGAAGGCCTTTTTTTTAAAAAAAAAAGTGATGCAATTTAGGCCTGACACAAGCAGATATCTGACTGCAGCTAACTCTTAAGCTTTAGGATGAAATTGGGGAGCTTTTGCATGTGTTCATTTTGAGGGAAAATATTTCAGGTGAAATTTCAGAATATTAGTATTACCCGAGAAATTCAAAACCTGCACATTTGTATGCTTGCCACTTCTAATGGAGGAAATGTGTCTAGAGAGGGATACTTCCATTTCCTAATCCACTTCATGACTGTGTCAGTTCATTTGCTATCTGTAAAGCAGGAATCAGTGTTGTGTCAGAATATGTTTCTGTTCAGTATTGAGAAACCAACTGAGGCAACCTTTTTCAGTAGGAAATATGATTTCAGATAACTAAAGCTTTGTCATCTCAAATGCCAACTCAATACTTTTCCTGTGCTCCTGAAAATATCTGGAAACTTCTAGCCTGGAATGAAACTCTGCAGAAATTAAAATAACATTTTCTATGACCAGAAGATTATATCTATGTTCAGCTAACTGCACGGACCGTTAGATGGATTTTCAGTTGAAGCATTATGCAGTGGTTTGGATTTACAATGATTTGGTCTAATATTCTGCAATGCATTTCTCCCAGCTTCAGGGGAAGGGGTGCTGAACAGTTATAGACTTGCATACGACATTATGTGCAGAGTGTTAGAGGTCATGCTTATTTAAAAAATTGCTACATATTTGGTATCGTAAAAGATCCCTAGGTAACATAGTAAAGAAGAAGATAGACAGATACTAATATGAGTAAAGATTATATCTTATTGCATAATATTGCAGATCCTTGGTAGAGTCAGCTTTGCCATAAATCAAAGTATACCTTGGCATGGAGCTAGGTGTTGAAGGCATTTTTCTTGAATCAGTACATCTGTAGTTTAACATACCATAAAACCAAGCAGTGTAACAATGATGATAATTTTCTATTATATTATTTGCCAGAAGTCTCTGCATTTTATAAGAAAACTGCCAGATATAAGGTTTTGTTACATTTAGCTCTTCTGGGAATTCGTAGTTTGGTGGAAAAAAGTGCTATTGGTGAAAAAGAATGTCATACAAGTGGGAGTGACATTTGCCTTAGAGTAAAATTTGTTTTCACCTCAAAGAAAAGCAATTCAATAAAGTAGGAAAGTAGCAAACATATATGCTCACAGCTATTCTGGAGGGCAAAGCTGCACCAAAGGAGCCTTAGCTGATCACTTGCAATTAGTTCAACTTCTGGTTTGATTTTGTTGCCAATACTCTAATACCTCCAGTCTTTTTCCATCAGGGTTCTGTCAAATAGCTTCTAAAAAACCGCAGATGGTTTTAATCCTACTTTTGATCTGAGTACCTGGCAGGTTTGCTGCTATAGCCTGGAAGGAACTTGCACACCACCACTGTCTGCTCATAATCCTGGTACCAGACTGTCCTCCAAAGATCTTCTGCATTCACCCTTATGGGCTTCTCTTTTATTTTTATTGTGACTTCTGTCACTGTCTGTTCCTGACTTACTGCTCTTGCTGTGAGCTCCCTCTTCGTAATTCTTGCTATCTAGAAGAATGTTATGTCTTGCTACACATCACTGTCTTTACCATGTTTTTGCATCTCTGCTTGAAGTATGCCTTATCGTGCTTTTCTCTTTCTTCACTTTTTAAAAATCTCTTATTGGACTCATAATTGAAAACTATGTTAATTTTTCACTTTGTAGCCTGGTTTAGTGTAACTGCACTTTATATTCACTGCTGTCTCTCAATTTTTAATCCTGAATCATTTCAGACAGTAGTATGGTATGAACAGTGCTACACAGAATGAGTTTTTTTGTATGGTCTTATTGCATAGCAAGAGCAACTTCTTCCCAGTCACTTTATGGGCTTCATAGTCTATCTTTTTAGCAGCTCAAATAACATGACACCAGCTTTGAAGGAGATAAGGAAAAAAGAGCTGAACTGAGAATGATTTTGCTGGTGGCAGAGATCCTTACACAAACTGATCAACACTGTACAGGAAAGTAGCCACATCCTAGAGTTAACCTGTGGGTCACATGGTCCCTTCCAGCCTTGTGAATGGAGACGGATGGTTGTGCATCTTTTCTATGATGCTCTACAATGTCCGTTAGAGAAAAGAGGTGGTGGTTGCTCACCCTGCTCCATTGCCAAAGCATATGTCTGACCTGTAAACCTTGCACACAGGCAGAAAAAGGACCCAGCTAATCTGCATGAGATCTCCTGTGAGATACTGCAAAATTGCTTCCCAGTTAAAACATTCTGGGTTTGGTCAAGTGTTTTCTACCAGAATTTTCATGAAAGGTATTTTCCTCCCTATCCCCCTGGAACTATTCTAAAATGAAAGCGAAAATTTCTTGATAGAGTTTCTCTAAACAGTCCTATGAAAACTAACCGAGAAGAATTCAGAAAATGCTTTACATTAGTTCTACATTTGGGCCCACAGTAAACTACCAGCCATTGTCCATCTAGCTGCAATATTGCAGGGAAAAGAAGTAAGAGCACTGCCTGGGGAGCAGCTTTGAGCCTGCCTGGCATCCATGTGGGATTCAGACTCCAACTCTTCTGCTGTTTTCTCCTGTGAACATTACTCATATCCTGCACACTTCTTCTCACTCCTTAGACTTTATGTTCCTCAAATGCTGGTACCGCTATCTCACACTGAATTTTCATAAGTATTTAGACCTCCTCACCCATAACTACAGCAATTACATAGTGCTTGGGGTTATTGGAGGGTGTGCAAGCATGTTCTAAGTAATTATTACTAATTATACATCTTTAATTTTTTTTAATTCTTTTTTTCATACCTCAGCTTCTCCAGCTTCCTAATTTTTTGTTTGTTTTTAAAATATATTTCCTTATTGGAGGAGGGGAAAGGGAGAGTGATTAGGCATTGTGTACCAGTTTTGTTTAGTGTGAAGTTTATTTTAGTTATGATTTGAAATTTCCAACATTTAAAACAGGACTAGGCTGAAAAATGTCGTCAGCTTCTCCATGCTATCAGTGTCTTAAACCAGCTAACAGACTCAACTCTGTGTCCGCAAAGATCTGGCTGAAGCCTCCATTTCCTGCAGAATCGCAAGACCCCCTTAATGCTACACAAGGCCATTTCTCTGTTGGACCCTGCTGTTTGAAGACCTGCCTGAAAAATGTCTTACATAGCACTCTCAAGTCCAACACCAGCAGAATCCAGATCTGAACATGAGGATTTTGCAGATTGTCTCATCCTGACACATAATGAAAATGACTTCTCCTTAAACAAGTGTGAAAATTAATTCAGATAAAGTGCAAGATAATAATGAATATCAGAGAAGTACATTTTAATTAAAATGTTAGCGAGGTAACAGAAATCGATTCTTAAGTCCCCCACCATTAAGGTTTTCCCCACTGAGCCCTCCTGCCATTGTTTCTCTCTCATTCTAATTGCTTTTTAATAACTTCTGCGTGGCCTTTGTAAATAACAATCACATTGCAGGTTTGCTTGAAACATGTAATCAGTTTATTAAGGTATATTCCAGGAGAAATTAGCAGGTACAATAAAGCATAATTATTCTGGTACTCATTCATTTTTAATACCGGAGGCTGACCAGGTGCCACTATTGCTTCTGCCAAACTCAGCAATCAGTTCAATGTCATTGAGTCACAGTAATATTCAGACGATTTCAGGCTGGGAAGAAAATGACATTTACAGGAAGACTGAAAAAAATACAATTTATCTACATTTTCCCATGATAAATAGTTTTTGCAAGAACTAGAGAATGTGGATTTTTAATTAGGTAACTTTTTGGTGCTTGTTATACATGTGTACATATGTATGTCTGTGTTGTTTCATCTATAAAGAGAATACTCTTTATAAAAATCAAAAAGTGAAGATTGAGAGGGAAGGAAGAAATTAGTATAAATCTTTCTTCATATTTAAGATCAATGTGCAATAAATAATGCAGTAAATGATGCATATCTTTCTCTGTCAAAATAGAAGACCAAAACAGGAAGGAAAAAGAGGTCACCTGGATGACATGAGGGATCTCAAGACTCCTCAACCACAGTTCCTCTGTGGAACAGAAACAACAGCCTAAGATGGAATTATTTTGGTTTATAGCATTATAGTAGAAACTTCCAAGTTTCTACACAAAATAGAAGAAGATTTTACCATATTCAGTAATACTTCAGTTTGCATTATTTAAGATTAGACATGTGGAGCGAATTACTAATATACAACAGTTACTAATCTGTAACTGTGAGATTGGCTTGGTATACATGGACTGTTTCCTGCTTCATGGATATGTTCATGTGTATTATGAAGTATGACTGGAAATAAATGGATGTCTGAGAGAAACACGTGGGCATATGGGGATCCAACCATTTTCTCAGGATGGGAGGAAGTCCATTTATGTCAGGACAGAGACAAAAAAGGTAAATTATGCTTGGGATTTGAAAGATGAAGGTTTCTTTTTGAGGCAGAGAAGAACGTGACATTTTCAAGGAAGGAACTGAAGGAAGGAGCTCTGCTGTGGCTGCTTTATGAAGAAGAAGAAAATGACATCTGTTGTCACAGCTATTACTGCAACATGTCTTATCATCAGAAAAATTATATTTAATATATGGTTTAAGTATATTTGAAAACAAAAAAATCTCTCTGTTGTTTTTCCCCTTCTGTGTGGTTAAAACCAAAATGAAAAAAAATCATTCTGGCATTTTGTTGGAATCTTTTCTCAGTGAACTCAACATTTAGGTTTCCAACTTAAAATTAATTTCTTCAGCCCACAGAGAAGTAACCCTGTCAAGAACATGAAAAGAACAGCACCTCACAATTGCAGTGAAAAATAGAGAGGAATTAGAAGTCAGCTCGTCATTATTGATGATGCATTGCTCAGAAAACAAAAAGATGACACAGCTGGCTCTCTTTTTATTGTTGACAATATAATGTTTCCAGCAAGTTAATCAGAAACAACTCAGAAGACAGGCCGAGAGCATATAATGGGAAGTACCATGGTTCATTTCTGCAATGTTGCTTCTCACATCCAACCAGATTTTAAAACGATGTAGAAATTAATAGCCTCAAAAATCATATCTGACTGTAACTGAGAAAAGAGTCAGCAAAGTCAGCTGAAAAATGCAATTTCTACCGTATTTAATCCCTCAAATATCTTCTTTACATAAGTAGAAAGAATCTTTTCCTGTAACTTCTGTCACTGTGAGTTGCCCAGCCAACTCAATACACATCAACTTTCTGGTGAATACTGGCCAAAGTATACATGTGCTTCAGCAGAAAGAATTTTTAATTCAAATATGTGAAAATCTGTTGTGGGATTGTATCAGTTATTTTGATCTCTTCTGAAAAGTTATATGCAAACAGAATTCAACCAGTAACTGGCTACTAAATGCTGAAACTGTCTTATCCCTAGCATTAATGCGACAGTGGATTGTTGAAGAATCACTAACAAGGGCTTATTCCAGGCAAAGCTATTATTCCTAAGGGGTGGTCGCTTGTTATTATTTCACAGGGCTGGCTTGAGTCAGAGGTGTCCAGGATTTGTTAGCTAGGAGGATAAAGTCCTACAAAGGTTTATTCAATGTCTATTGAAAAGCAAAATGGGATGAATTAATAAATGTACTGTTAAAAGTACTGCTGCCTTGGGACATTTAAAGCAGATACTGTTTAAATTTGGGTTTCTTGAGCTATCTATTTCTGCTAATGGAAACTGTTAGCAGCATCAGGGGGAGAAACTGCATATCACCATATTGCACCCTTGGTGTTACTACAGGCAAATCAACTGCATCACTTTTATACATGGAAGCCCCAGTTCTTGCTAAGTGTCATTAAGGTCCAAAATGTGAAATCCTAACATTTAAAAAATGTGACTGGGCTTTAGGAAAATATAGGCAAAATGAAAGTTATAGGTTTCACTGGAAAAAAAAAATTATGTAGGGGATTGCATTTTACCTGAAACTTTGTTCTAAAATTTTTCTTGTTATGACCCTGACTAGATCTTCTTATAAGATTTAATCTTGTCCTAGTGTTCCTCTCATTAATAACTTTCTATACCATCAGTTCTAAATTCTGATTCCCTGTTTTCAAAGGCTGTTTCCATTTTCTTTGTCCCTTTGTGGACTTAACCTTGTTTTGTGGCTAAGAGGGAGCTGTATTTAACCAGCTGATTACCAAAGATATACATCTGGGCTCATTCTGGAAGAAGAAATTCCGTGAGGATACTTGCACTTATTCTTTTTCTCTCTCTAATATTAATTTTATATGTCTTTCCCTTCAATATAGCTACAGTCCATTCATTAATCCGTTTTTTGATTTATCTCATCCATCTGTCCTTCCAGTTCATCCATTTCATACATCCATTTACCAATCACTCACACAGGGTCATCAGGCAAATACTTTCATTATTTCTATCAGTCATTTTTTTCTACATGGTTTATCCAGTTAATATAGTTCCTCTTAATATACTGGTATTAATGCAACAATTGTATCTTTACACACTACTTACAATTGTGTGCATTTCTCCATGCATTGGATATTAGAATATTCCCTAATTTAAGGGCA
Organism: Tapera naevia; assembly: GCA_033556795.1. NCBI lineage: Eukaryota > Metazoa > Chordata > Aves > Cuculiformes > Neomorphidae > Tapera > Tapera naevia. The sequence continues at coordinate 13,882,973 of JAUMJJ010000246.1, read as the reverse complement.
GAGAAGAAGACAAAAGGAATTTTTTTTTTAAAGAGTCAAAATAGAAATCATTATTACAGTCAGAACTGAACAGAAAGGCATCCATTCCCTACTCAAGGCGAAATGATAAATCTTCTCATACTATGTTCCTATCATAATTTTTAGGACATTGGCTTTGAAGAAACCACTTTGCAGCAGAACAAAACAAAAGCAGAATTTACATGAATATAAAAATTATAATTTGTCCTGTGATATAATGAACACCCATGACAATACAGGGGAGGATTACAATAAAATAAATTTATGTTGATGGAAGAAGATCAAAAAAGACAGCTGGATACTGCGTGTGTGAGAATGGTGAGACATAACAGAACACGAGAGGGTCTACCTGAACTACATAGTTGGATAGTACATTTTGTAGGATCTTATGCAAAACTCTGGAGATAAGAGTGATCTTCTGCGTAGCCTTGCAAAGCAGTCCATTTTTTTCCATGCTGAGCTTAAGAAAGAAGAAAGGATTGGAAAAAATGGATAAAATACATATCTGGACAAAAGAAATTATAACAAGATTAGAAGTTCAAAAGGATTTGATGCATGATGCATTCATAGTAGCAATATAAATGACAGAAAGAAAAACATAATTAACTGTATCATAAGATGAAGGGATAAGAAGAAATAGTTGGAAACTCTGGAAGTGAAAAATTTAAGGCTGATAGCAGCAAAATGTTCTTAAATTGAATCTTCTCAGTACAGAGCCACTGGCGTTAGACAGAGTGTTAAAAGAGAGGAAGAATCGACCTACTTAATAGTAAAAAAATCAGACTGTAATGAGAAACACATGTAGGAAGAAGGTTGTGGATGTTGTTGGTGCACTGACTGGCATGATTTGTACTACTTGGTGCTCCAGATTTTCGTACATTGGGATATACAAGTCTGAGGCTTCATTGTAACACCAACTACATGACTTCATATTTTGGTGTGGTCCAACGGGCACCAGCCCTTTCACATGCACATCTCTTTCATCCAGATTTCGAAGGAAATCGCAGGCATAGGAACACAGAGAACTCTGGTATACTTCTATATGGTCCTGATATGGGTGAAGTTGGTATCCTATGACATAGCATAGTGCAGCAAGCGAATCTGATGAGAAAGTTATCTCACCCGATTTCAGTCATCACCATGGGTGTCTATCGATGTCATTGTTGCACTAGGCTCCCAAACAACGAAAGGAGAGACAGAGGCTCTCCTAGAACACAATAATCTCACCCAAATGCAGATACTAGAAATAGGTTGAATGGATTCCCGTCCCAAAATTTCTTTCTGTTTTTCTTGGTTGTAGGCAGCACCTAACCAAGGGGCTTGAATTTGAAGTGTACATCATGTATGTTTAGGTCCAGCAATATCAGCCACACTGTTAGAGTCTTGCCTCTGTGGGCTGTCCAGATTGAGAAGCCCTGGGCTGCTTCTTGGTGATCTTCTGGTTCAAGGCAGTCTCTTACTTGGGTCCAAGTCCACTAGTGAGACTCCTCTCTGAAAATTAGGAGTACCAGTCTGTGAAAATATGAAAGCTGTCTGAGATAAAATATATCTAAATATATCTAAATATAAAAGATCTGACTCAGTTGCAATTTGAGGTAAGAAGATCTAGAACTAAAAACCAGAAAAGATTAAAGGGAAGACATAGAATGCAGTCTTTCTAAAAGAGCTAACCAGAATTAATTATCATTCAGCAAGATTCACTTTAAAAATATGATCTTGGAGAGTGAAGAATACTGAATGATCCACATAGGTTTTTTAATCCCATCTTCTCAATCTTTCAGTCTCTGCAGCCCAGGTAGAGGAATGGCTGACCTCCATCTTTCCCCAGTTAAAATTAGAAGGTACTGCCACAATATAAATGAGGAAATACGGTTGGCGTTACTGGGATCCTCTGAATTACTAGTTTAAGAATTTTGGAATTCTGTTTGTTACCTCTTCTAAAGCATTCTTTCCCCTCTTTCATCCTTTTTTTTTTTCCCCTTTCACTGGAAGGTTTCTGGTGCTTTTGGACATTTGATTATGGATGAAGTCTTGTATGATAGTTAATTAGCATTCAGGAGAAATACTTCTGTCTACGCATATTATTTGCACAGGTTAAGTATTTCTGATAAGGCTTCTCAAATCAGACAAGCTGAATTTAACTTAATTAGAACTATGAATAGTCATAGAGAACGTGAAAGAGAGCTTGCCCAAGCTTTTATACCATGGAAATGATGAGAAGTAGGGGCAGGAAGGGTAAGAGTATGGGAGAGAAAATTATCACCAGTCGTAAAATAAAGAAGACAAGAAGAGACAGATGTCATAAAATGCTTACAGCTATTCCTGTGCTTTCACTGCAGCAAAGAATAGGGAATGACAAACCTTTTTAGAGTCATCTTCACCTAAGGAACTATTTAGGAAACCTACAGGATTATTTTTGGTCCGAGAATTAAAGATGTGAGTGACTGCAAATACTTTAATTGCTAGTACTTTCAGGCACCTCTAAATGTATGGCTACAAAATCTGCTGTGTCATTGTGGTCAGCCCTTTGGATGTATTCTTCCTTTTTATAAAATTAAGGGTGGAAAAAACATTGTAAATGGAACCGTGTTTCATTGTGACATGTTGTTTCATCAGCATCAAAATATTCCTGGAGAATATGTCAATTTTGATGAAATTTTCATTGGAAAGGGGTTGAAACAAATCACTTCAGCTGTCTTGTTTTAGTTTGGTAACGTCAAAACATTTTGTTTTGATAAGGTAAAAACATATCATTTTAACTGCACCATTTTGATTAATTGATTTTTTGTTATATACGAATTAATTTTTTATATTGAATTGGTACAAGTTTTTTAATGGCTTATTGTACTGAAAACTGAAGATTATAATGTTTACATATTAACAGAATAAAGTACTTTGGCATAATTACATTTCAGCACAAGCAAACCAAAGGACTTTGACACTAGCAAAATGAAACATTTTGACATTTTCAAAAGCCTTAGAAATTTGTGTCGCTGACAGATATGTGGATATAAGGCATTTTTGATAGAGGTCAAGAGAAAATAAATTTTTTAAAAGCTGAATTTTCCTTCACAGCAAAATTTCAGTGTCTCCTGCCTCTAGAAATCTCATGTATCAAGCAAGCCCAGAAGCAGTTCCTCCTTTGAGATATGCTCCCATGTGCCATTCAGTATCTGAGTAATTGTGTGGGGAATATGTAATGCAGAAGATCTACAAAGTTCAGAAATTAGCAATAAAGTGTTTGGATACATCTGCTATGTGCACAACAGTTCATCAGTTATAAGGATATGACCTCTAGCTGTCCTCTGCTCAGGCAAATGTCTACCAAAAAAAACAGTGCTTGTTGAAAGCATGCGTAAGATTTCTTTTAATGGGCAAACCAGTTTATACTTTTTTATACATTCTCTTTCCAGCTTTATCAAAACACAGTGCAAACAAGATATCAAACTGAAATAGTTATAAATACTGATATAGTCAAAACCAGAAGAATACAGAAAAAAAAAAGAGGTGTTCACTTTTTTTTTTAAACTGCAGTTTACTCTTTCTTGGTTTTCTCTGAGGATTTTTAGAATATGCACTTTATTAGTATAAAATAATTATCTATAAACAATAATGATAACTGGGCACTAAGGTTAAAGGATAGTGGCTTTAATCATATATGCAAAGCTAAGCCCTAGATTCGCTCTTGCACTGCTATATTTGCCAGAGAGCATGAAGACATAGAAGTAGATTTTGAGGTACTAAGACAAGATTTAAGGGTACAAAGGCACACTCCTGTAAAAGATACAATAAGGAAGCCTAACTAAAATATTCACTCAATGGTTACCCTGTCTCCAAAGTTTGTGTGAGCATTCACTAGCCAAATAAAAATACAGAAAATAATAAATACATCTTCATTTTTTTGTCAATATTCTGAAATGTTACAAAACCCTCTAAAATGTGAAATATAGACATTTCTCCATAAATCTGACAAATGTTCAAAGAATGGAAAACATTCTTCACAAATAGGTTGGTTTGTTTTTGAGGTTAACAGTTACTTGGATATTTTATCAAGATTGCACATTGTGAAAATATATGACTCAACCTCATATGAAACAACTGTAGCAATACTGTGCAATTTTGTAGTATTATAATGGGAATTCTCCTTGACCTCCAAAGACAGACTGTCTTGTGTCCTGAAGGATGAGAAAGGTGATATCTTCTCTTGTGATATTTTCCTGGAAAACAGTCAACAGATGCTGATCTTATGCGTATATCTGCCAAATCCTTTCTTCAAATTTACAAAGCTTTTTGTCTTATTGAGAGAAATAACACTGTGGAACTGGGAGTTGCATAATAAGCAGATTTACTTTACTGATTGCTGTGTTGGAAAACAACGCTCTTTTTGTCCATTGTAAATCTGCTGTGTTTAAATGTCATTGAGGACTCCTTTTGCATTGCATGAATAAGTTGGTCTTCCTAATGTAAGATGTGTCTATATACCTTGCTGTTACCTTCTGAGTTTCAACCCATGTCCAGGAGACCTTTACCCACGTGCTACTAACAAACATCACTAAAATGTTGTAAAACAGAACATGCAGCAAAAGGGAACTTCTGCTGGTGGGGTGGATATCTGCCTGTCTAAGCTCTGTTGTTGCTTGTCAAATGTTCAAAAGGAAAAAATTTCCATAGCACAATATTAATTTTCCACTTCCAATCTCTCTTCCCATTGGAGAAGCCCTCCCTGATTTTAGATGATATCTTAACACACATGGGGGAAAGAGGGTTTACCTTTAATGACAATAAACTCCCAAACGTTTAAATTTGAGATTCCATCAACGTATGAGTTTTAACATTTAGAAGAAAGGAAAAAAATAAGATAGAGGATAGAATACGAAACACCAGTCCCAGCCATAATCCCACTGTAGTTGATAGAAATTTGATATCTATCAGACGCAGAGAATTAATTAGCATCTCTACTCCTTCTATAAGAGATGGATAACAGTGCAAAAAAGTTGGTTATTTAGAAGAATATGTAGCAGCATGCTTGCCTTGTTTCTATTAACAACAGCGGGAAAAATATAGTGAGGAATTTGAGATAAGGAATAATGAATTAGTTGTTTTTACAGTAGACTCCTAAAAAAAATAATCTTGAAATAAGAAAATTTGAAGTTTACTGGCTTTTTTTTTACTGTCACAGTGAGGAACAGTGTATGTGAGGGGGTGTTTAAGAGTCTTTCATCTATAATGGATGAAGTTTTAGAATAGCTGTAGCTGTGTGGAAAATATGACAGATACAGCAATTTGCATTGGAAGGTGATTAAAAAAAAAATCCAAAACAAAACAAAACAAAAAAACCCTAAAACCAAACCCAAAAAGATCAAATTAAAAAAACCCCAAATATCAAATCTAAGCATTGGAAGAGTTTCTTTTAGGAGAAGAGAGCATGGGAAGGCTGGGATGAGAAGGTGGTACAAAAGCATTACCCTCACTTGAGGAAGGGCCAGTGCATTAGGTGAGCTGACAGTTTACTGACACCAGCACTTGCTTTGAATAAGTGTCCTGTTGGACCTGGTTGGCTGGAGCAGAGTGCTGCTGTTTGCAATAGATCTTTACTTAGACACATCTGGAGAAGATCTGATAAAAACTGGTACTACAAACTCTGCCTCTGATCTTTTTTTGCGAGTCAAAAGCTCTTTACCTGGTCAGAATGTTTCAGATGTTCTACAGGAGGGCCTCAGCTAAATCTAAGCCTTTGACCTGAGAGATCTCTTGGATTAACCACCCAGCTGAAATGTCCTGCTGGGCAGGATTTTATTTTAGATGCTCAAAGCTGAGGTTTACAAGGTCAGGAGGTGTGAGCTCATTGCAGATTAACACTGAATACAGAGGTAAATTCCACAGTTAATTTCCTTTGCAGGGTGTAGATATTAATAATTCAGGAAACTTCTCAAATAGGAGTACATATAAGTATAAAAAGGTATTATTTGTTCAGAGATGGGGCTGTCTGAGCAGTAAGGACAAACAAAGGGGAAGTGAGATGTGTTTGCTCTGAGTTTTATTCTGCTTGCTACTGTACCACGTTGAGAGAGGACTTAGGCAAAACAGAAAGAAATCTCTTCCATGGTTGCCACCAAAAATTCTACTCAATGTGCATATGAAAGCATGAACTTCGATGCCTTTAGGCCTTTCTTGGTACTAAGTAGTTCACTGCAATAATGAGGAGCAAGGCATGTTTGTTCAGATTAGCAGTGCAGTGTCAGTAAAAAGGGCATAGTACCAAACCCTGAGGGCTAGAGGTGAGTGTGTGCTGCTCTCTGGGGGGATCTTTTTTAACATATTGTGGCATTTTACAAAAGAAAGGCTAAGGATTCTGATTTGTGCTCTCTTTTTATTTGCAATGAAGATATAAGTAAAAAGAAATCCTGCCTAAAGGACGAGTAATGAGATCGGTGATGTGAGGATGGAGGCCAGTGGGTTCTTGGAGTCCAGGCTCCACTTCAAGCAATGCAGACAGTTTAGCTTGTTTGGCTGTACCAAGCTGCCTCCACAAACCCCTGCTTTTGCTCCTGTATAATCTCTTCATTGCTCACTAAATAACCCCACTTCTCCAACGTCATACTCAGAAATTAGATCTTCCGTCTTCCTCACATTTCTCTCTTCATCCTCTTACCCCTCAGTTTACATTTGAGTCTAATCCTAGTTCCTTGGTCCTGCCTCAGTGCAGAGAAGGGTTATTTGCCAGCTCTTTCGTTTGAATAGTGGAGCATGATACAGATATGGGAATGGCAGCTCCTTGTGTTATTACGTAGAAATGAATCCATGTTGCCTTGGAAAGCTCTAGTCTAGATTCAATACATGGCTGGTTTACTTGCTGTTGTTTTTTAAAACAGTGCCATGACATAGGAAAATCTTTTGAGCATTCTACAAAAAGCAACTTAAATATTTATTATAAACCTATTCTATTATGGTTAGAACTACCCAATTCAACAGGTCATTTTTTTCATATGACTAAGAAGTTAGTACAGCACTCATGGATTTGGAATTTTATGGGAAGTTGTCCATATCGTGTGCATAAAATTCAACTGAGAGAGGGGGAAAAAGAGAAAATCCTTTGAAATGCCTAACCAGGGGTTCAAATTTTGGAGAGAGAGAAAAAAAGAAGAAAGGTGTTCCAATCTTCAAGGAGAACTTTTTGACTCTGTATCCCAAATGTACAAAAAGGCTAGAAAGGAAATGTTCTCAGGAGGTTTCTTGTCACAGCATGTTATGGGGAATATAGACTAGGCTGTTGTTTAATGCTCTGGTATGGCTGAGACCTGAGATTATATTAAATCAGGAAAAGTTATTTGGGTAGACATTCATAGAAACCCTCTAGGAGTACCACATGCTCTGTCCACTGGGTGCCATTCTTGACCCATATCCAGATTAGTGCTCAGTCCTACCTCAGATGCTTCAGGAGAACAGCAACTGGAAGATGAGCCACATGTTTCAAAGAATTTCTCTCTTTCCTTTCCTCTGGTCTCTTATTGACAGAAGGCGTTTGCAATTACATTTCCCGAGAAAGCTTCTATCAATCAGTACTCCCTTATCCTTCAAAATTAACTGTCTTAATGTTGCCAGTGGTTCCCCTGCAAGTCAAGATGAAGTCGCTTGGAAGAAACAAGGATTGTTCAAAAATTTGCAGGTTTTCTTCTGTTTAAAGGAAGAGCAAGTGTGTTAGCAAGTGTGGCTGCTGTTGAGTTTGAGCAGTTCTATCAAAACCATGTTCTATTCAAGAATGAGCTTCTCTCAACCTATGATACATTCTCAAATCAACCATGGAGATTGTTGTTTTTTCATAATGAAAGGAAAACGTTTTTTTTATTGAACTCCCTACCAGTCTGTGTTTTAGCTACCATGCTTATCTAATACAGCAGCATTGTCCTTTGAAAATTTACATTTAAATTTACTGATGTATTCTCTCCAGACTCGGGTATGAAACAGTGATTTTTTTGCCTTTTTTAGAGAATAAAAGTCCAAGAACTATAAGTAGCTATAAATTTTCTCCTTTTGCTAAAACACATGAGACAGCTGCACTGACAAGTATGAGAAAATACAGAGTTTACAATAATTCTGCACAATCAGGAAAGGAGGAAAAACAATTCCTTGCCAGGACATAGCTACAGAACAATGTTTGCATCTTCAGCAGCCTGAAACATATGAGTTCTCAATATGATCTGAAGGCTCGTGACAGGAAGAAAGCCTCTGAAAAGGATAGTTAATCTTTGGCTTCTGTTAGGGGTGAGCGGTATTCAGGCAGAGGAGAGGAATTCTGCTCTCTAGTCTCAAGGTGGGAGCCCCAGCACTCTGGAAAAACAATGCTGTAAGATGTTCAGCAAATTTCAGTATAACTTTTACCCTCAAAAAGAAAAGAAGTCAGTGCAGGGACAAACAGGGAGAGTGGGAGAAGAATTTCTCAACAAGTAAACTAAAGATTATTAGAAATAGTTCCCTGACACATTAACCGCTAACACTTGCACTTTAAATGACAATAGGATTAAAACAGGTTTGGCCCTCAGGTCTTCACAGAGAAAATAAGTTATGGCATACTAGAAGGAACCCCAAATTCTCCTCACTTCCTTCTCCTATTTCACAAGCATTTCTTCTGAAGATGAGCACAGTACCTACAGAATCAGCTGGGGCTGGGAACACCACACATTGGAATGAATCTGGGTGGCATTTGTAATTAATGTCATGCAGCAACCTGTGAAAGTAAACAAGAAACTAATTTCAGCCAGATATTTCAGTGGTAGCAAAGGAGGTCTGATGAGTAATTTTTTAACTTAACTTTTTTTTTTCAGTTTGGATTCAGACTGATTCCTCTTTACCGAGCTAAACTAGCTTGTTCTCATGCTAGCTGGAGAAGGAAAGAGAGGAAGTACTAGTACAGGAAAATCCTGGTGTTTTGCAATAAATCATGTTATGATTTCTCACATTTGTTGAAACTGATGCTTTTTCTTCTCACCTTGACAATATCTCTTCTGATTAAAGTCCAGCAGCATGGTAATGGCCTTTACAAGCTGACACAGATGTCAAACAACAGTAAAAGTTGAGAATGTCAACAGGAGAAGGAATAACAGGTAGCAACGAGAGTGAGATGGGGAAGAAAACACTTAAACAAACTGGCCTCTGGGAATAAGTTTGCCTTTAAAATGATGACTTAAGAAGAAGTACTTATTTTCTGCAATGTAATTCACACAATGGAGAAATACAGAAAAACACAGCAGCAAGTTACTGTTTTATTTCCTATAAGGTTACACTTGGAAAAAGGGAAATGGGGGTAAAAACAAAGAATAATGAGTAATTCTGACTTTATTTTGAATCCAGCACACAAATGTTTTGGTTTTTCAAATTATTATTATTTTTTAGAAACATGACCATCTATATCTCCTTATTTGGCATGGTTACATTTTCCAAAGGATGAGTTCAAGGTACAAGAATTTTAAATATATCTTTTTCATATGTCACACTCTATTTCCATGCTCATCAATTTCTGGTATTGTAGTAAAGCAGTAGTAAGCAACATTCCTTGCATCAGTGTTAGGTGTAACCCTGTTCCCCTATCTTTCTGGAAATTTTTGTGTATAATTCAGGAACACCCTCAAAAATTTTAATATCATCTCTAACATAAAAGGAAGGATAAGTTATGCAGTCCTAACAATGCAGTATTATTAAACTTTCTATAATGAGGCCTCAGTTGAATTGAGTATTTTGAGTTGCTCTTTTTGCCTCTTCACCTGGGACACATTCTCTGGTTAACTAGCTGGTTATCTGCTCTCACATACCTTTATTCATTTCAGCAATAACAAAGCTTTGTCTTTTTACTCAAGGAACTGAAAACACCTTAAAATAAAATATACATGGGTGAACTTCATTAGCCTTTTATAAGGGAGTAATTTATTGTGTCTTTCAGAGAAAAATGAAGCAGAGTCGTGCCATTTTTTGAAAGCACATTTTCTTCCCCGGGGGACAATAGGCAGCCTTCACAACCAGTCACCAATGCCTGGGACTGGAATTAGCTAACAGTAAAGCAACTGTGCTCTTTGACAACTGAAATATAAGGTTAACTTTTCAAAATACCAGGGATATTTTGAGCTAATTTTCCGTTGACTCACATCCTTTATAGATGAGGTATTCACAGCTATGCATTTTCCTCTGATAAAACAGACTCCAGAGTGAATGTAACCTCATGCTCACTGTACACAGGTTCCTGATTGTGCAGATCATTATCTATTTTGTAAATCCAGAAAGCTGATGAAAGTGTTGTTACACTTATCGTGAAAGGTTCATAAGTGTGAGTCTTTTAAGTACATCAAAAAAAACCTCAGATGAAATTGCTTGGTCTGATTTTTCACTACCTTACACTGGTGCAAATTCACTGACATCTGTGGCACTGCAGGGACATACAGGTGGAGTAATGCAAAGGTAATACACAATCTTATCAAACCCTGATGTCATCTGTCATAACTCATGTTTTCTAACCAAGTCACAATAGACAGAGACAGTAAACACTGCCTAAAACTAACTTGTCACAATTTCCTTCACCTTCTCTTCCTCAACTGCCTGAGTTTTATGAATTTTTTTCATGTTTTCAGCTAGAAGTCACTTACATTTCAGTACCTCAATTAATAGGGTGGTGGGTTTTGTTTGTATTATTGTTGGCATCCCTGTGAATTTGCCTGCAGTTAACTTGATGGCCGGCTTTGTTCTGAACTGTATGTCATCGATAATAGTAAGTGACAACCTTGTCATTCCAACAACTTGATAAATTGACTGGACTTCAAAATAAGTCAATTTCACCCGTCACAAAATGTGGCCAGCTTTCTGATTTAAATCCCCATGATCAAATATTTCTGACAGAGATCTCAAAGCATACAAGCCAGCAGGCACACCGGGCAGGTCAGGCTTTTAATAGAGTGGACATTTACAGTGCGGAGGAGTGAAGGGTGCAAAGGCATGGAGCAGCAGCTTTCCCCTGTTCTCCAGGACTGCATTTGACTTGCTCTTTTATATTGCTTTTAGAACAAATCAGTTCTCAGCACGCTTAAGTGTTTTGTGTTAAATAACTATCACACCCAACTACCACATGCAATGCTCACATTAGGTACCCCCATTAAGACACATAGGTTTCTTCAGGCTTCTGCATCAGCAATCAGGGTCCTAAAGTGGTTTCACCAGAGTTTAATTCAAGATACTGTGCAATAAAAACAAATGGGACATGACATTTCTGTGTGCAATGTTTTATTTTTGTTGTGTTACTGGGAGATTCCCCTCTACAGATGTGCCTTGGTGGGCTTAGACTCAATCCTGTCTTCTGTTGCAGCACTAGACAGGACTTACCAGCAGTCATAGACTTTGTGTCCATTCGGCATACGGTTGTAGCTACTTTTCACAGCCTCAGAACCTTTTCTACTCTTTGAATTAAGAAAGGGAAACAATTTCAAGGAATTGTGTCTTTTCTTATTTCACTCTAACTGCATCAAGTAAATGATTGCAGTCCTCACAAAGAAACACAACTCCACTGATAATATTTCTAAGAGTCCTCAAGGCTTTGTTCTGATTTTACAGTCGTTTTGTGAGGTTTGATATTAAGGAAGTGACAGAAAATCCTGTTCCATTTTAGACTGGGGAAAAGAGGACAATTTCATTTGTACATCTGAAAGATTGCTTTATAAGTCCAATCCAGTCATAACGAGCTTCCTTTAGAGCTATTGAGACAAATAGATACCTCCAGATTGTGAGTCATCTGCCTACTGCAGGATGTCTGAAGCCAAATCACCACCTCAGGCTCATGCTAGCACAGTTGTGTAGATCTGGGCTGGGAAGAAAAGAAATCCCAGGCAGATTTAGCTGTACTAACAGTCATCCTACTGTTGGTCTAGCTATCCTAGTAAACCTGTGCTTTTTTTTCTGTCATAACAGGCAATTGTGCTGTTACAAAGGCATATACACTTCTGCAGGAAAACTTTTACGTGTGCTAAAACTAATGTACTCTTGGGGTTGGCTTTGAAATAGCAATACAGCTTACTGAAATGCCATTACAAAACTGCAAGTAAGGAAACCCTTGATTCCTCTAGGCAGTGGCATTTTTATGTTTGTTTCTCTTTCTACCCTTTTTATTTTTTACTTTTGTTTCTGCTATGAAGAAAGCTGGATTAATATGAGGAGAAATGGATTAGAAGTATCAGGAGCAAGAAACATTTTGGTTTTGCCATGCCTGTAGCAATTTGTATTTGCTCTTGATGAATATTTGCATGAGAAGCGTTATGTTTACATGAAGTAGGGCTGACATTTTTTAATTTAAAAGGAAAAGTATAACCATTTTTGTATTTTTTTCATTAAAAAAACCACCAGATATTTATGAAAAGCATAAGAATTTTATAAGCATATAAGATAATTTTCAAACAATCTATGGAGACACTTATAATTTGTTAGAATTTTAAAATCTTAATGGAAATATTTCCAAAAAATAGCACTCATCATTTTCATCAGCTCCCAGAAAAAAAAAATTCAAACACACAGCAGAAATATATTTCTAGCAGAAGCTCATTGTACAAGTCTCATTGTACAGAACTGTGTTTTTTTACAACGAGATGACCAAAATACATTTTTTTAAAAAAAAAAATTAACAAGTCCACAAGCTGATATTTTTTAATTAAAAATAATCATTCAAACATGGGTCAAATCACAGAAATGGAGAATAGCGAAAGACCTCAAGAGATTAAAATGGCTCTCTGTTAAACTTCAACATTATGCACATTGTGAACATACCTACTGGGTATTTGCATAACCTATTCTTATAAAGCTCCAGGGAAATATCTTTCACATCAATCCCTGTAGAGTCTATTCCCATGCTTTACTCTGGTTTAGATTATTGTTAGTGTATAACCGGAAAAATCATGATGTTTAAAACAAATAAAATCCTTTCAAAATCTACTTTCGTTTTCCATACTTACTGCTTCTAGAGACTCATTGATTGTTCTTTTTATAGCAACTAACTGTAAATTGGAAAGTGTTACCATATTTTCCCTTTCTCAACCTAAACAGCTCAGTCTCCTATAGCCTTTTCTCACAGGTTGTTTTTGTTCATCTTCTTACCTTTCTTGTTGCTTTTCTCTTCACACTAGTTTCCTTTTATCTTTCTCAAAACATGTCATCTGCAACTGGCAATGGCCATTTGTGACTTGGTACCATCATGAACTGAACTAGAATCATGGCTGCGGTTTCTTCTGCGGAGCATTCCTGCATAATATGTTCCAGAATAAGTCCTTTCTTTCCTACAACAGAGTGCTATTCATTTTATCCTGTGCAGTTTGTGGTCTGCTCTACTTATTGGTTCTCTTCTGTGCTATCAGCCTCGTCATTTTTTCGCTTGGTTTTATTTCGGCTCGTGCCTAGCAGATTTTCTATAATTTTCAATAAATTTTATTATCATTTCTGTCTTCCAAAGGAATTGCAATAATTTTCAGCTTGGTTTACACATACTTTTTGTAAGCATCATTATTCTGGTCAATTGAAGTAATTAATAAATCACAGCCAACCTAAATGCCTTTGGGATAGTGTTTAAAACCCTCTTTAGTTTGACCAGGAGTCAACTATTCTAACGCAGTTTTACATTCATTTGAGAACATATTTCCATAGTTTGCTTATAAGGCTGGTTTCTAACATTAAGGAACTGTCAGTAGTCTGAGATTTTGGTTGGATAGAAAATACAGGAACTTACACTCACCTGAGACCTGGTGGCTTCTTTAGACTTTGGAGATTTGCTTTTGCAATACACCTGATGCCATTTGACAAAGCAAGGACATCTGGACTTGTGTTTTTATAGCAGGTCTGGATCTGTTGCTAAAACCAGTGCTTTTTAACCTTGATTAAGTTTTGGCTCAGCTTGCCGTTGTGATTCTGGCTTGTTTTTATTTTATCCAATGGATTTTATAGTTCCTAGAGCATAATATATTTTCAAGTAAAACGTCAGAATAATCCTAAGCAGCTTTGTACTATATAAAAAAATTAACGAAACAACAAATCAAACCCGACTACCTGCAAACCAAAACACCAAAACCTTTAACTTGAAGAAAATAAGCAGTGAAGACCTATCACAACTTTGAAACACAGTGAACATATTTTTTGCTGAATGCTAGAATGTATTACATCTGTTGTTGCTCCTAGCTTCTTTGATATCTGACACAAGGGCATGACGTGATAAATTCACTGTATCTCAAAACTAAAGTTTTCATTTACAGAAAACACATATTGCTGGTTTTGTAAGAAACTTCCTTTGGTCTCAGAAAGCAAAGCTGGCAATTGAAAAGGACAAATTAATCAGCATAGACTTCAAATCACTACTGTCTTCTAATTATCATTTATTATTGTTATTTTTATTTTTTGAGGCAGGGCCCAAAATCTAGTTTAATATAGGGCTGGGACATCATGTGCAGGCAACTTTAGCCCAGCTGTGAGAAAACAATTTGCAATGGATTTGCATAAATGTGCTTGCCTCCAGGCCAACTCTCTTTCTCCACTCTTGGTCTTCCTGCTTCTTCCTATTGTACCCAATTTTCGGTCAGTCTTCAAATTTCTGCCAGGCATTGTCTAAAGGACTTGCAGAATTGAAAGGTTGCTGGAAGAGGAGTCAGAAATGTGGGAATGTGAAATCTAACTCTGGGGAGGAACATGCGGAATCTAAAAGGCGTGACAGATCAGGATCCCCACAGGGCACGGGGAGAGAGACATAGCGCGAGAGCAACGCCTCTTCTGGTGGAACTGTTTAAAAGTGCTTTTTTCTGTGCTCTTATACAGAACCATGAGCAATCTCTGCAAGCGTGGGCATGCCTGCTCTGTATGAAGGCAACACTTTATAGAAATGTCAGCTCTGATGGTAGTATGAATGTCCTAATGCAATTGCAGAGAGTCTGGCTCCTGGGGAGAGCTTACTGGGTGTTCGCTTAAAGAACACAGCCCTGTACTCTCCTGTACAGCAAAGACAGGTTACCAGAAGGGCCATATGCCGGAAGACAGAAAGAGTGTTCTAGGAGCCTCTGGAGAGCAGAGCAAAGCAAAAGGTTGAGGGAGAGGATACAAGGCAGAGAGAAAAAAGGTGCTTAGGGTGCAGGTGTATACCACAGGTTCATTCTCACCATCGTTTCCTGCAGGATTTTATTAATTCCTTTAAACTCCACTGAAATTCATCCACGTGGGGGACATTCACACCTGTGCATTGACTATGTGTGTTGCAAAAGGAAAAGAAGTTGGTTGTTCTACGTCTTCATTCAGATTTATTCTAAAAGCCTTTGTCCACTCTATTATAAATATAAATGTCTATTAGCATCACATTGCATAATGTATCTATGTGGATGCATTTATGAACATATGCTTGCCTATATGTATCCATGCAGACCTATATGCCTCTATCTCAACAAAGTCATAGCTCACATTGTATTATTATAACAAGATTTTATACAGTTTTAGATGAAAGTTGTTGTGTAAATCTAGGATTTTATTGTTCCTCTTCCAAGTAAACAACATGAATAGGATTCACATTTCAAAGATACATTTTATAGTCTACAGAACTGAAGGAGGTAAGGGAGAGGTTTCTTCTTCCAATTTGTTCCAGGTAAAATAATTACTTTCAAGAGTGAGAAAATACATTGCAACTTCCACAATTACTCTGTTATGTTGTAGCAGGGCAATAAATGACTCTAAGCCCAACCTTTGTCTGGTTAAAAGCTACAGGCACTTAATTTTAATAAATAAATTGGCCTTCTTCTAAAGTGGAAATTAAAATTTTCTTAACAAATGCAAGTAATATTTTCAAATTATTGTCACATAATAAGGTCATTACAAAAGGGAGAATTAACTACTTACGAGGACAATGCATTTTAAAAATTACTTTAAACAAGTAAAACCAAAAGATCCTTCATTTAATCATGATAGAGAAGAAACCAGCTCTGGTTTCACAACACTTGGAAATGCAGTACACTCTTGCAGTGACACACAGAAAAGAAATTTGCCAACCTGATCCAGCATGAAGTGATGGCAAAGGAATAGCTGCCTCCATCTCTGTGTTGAGTGCTTTACTTGTTGTAGGGGACTATACAGCAGTGTGTGGATACTGAAAGCAAAAAGAGGGAAGAGACACCGGTACTGGCCTTGCACAGACTTTGTACTTCTGGCTGTTCTTTGGCAATATGACAGCACAGTTCACTGTGCTTCAGCAAGAGACAAGAGAAGTCCTAATGGAGCCACTGATGCAATTAGGAAGATTTTTGCTTTTCTAGGAGCACCTTATTCTGAGCATAACAGAAGAAGCTGGGGATGAATGGGGCCTCTAAGCATGACATGAGTATTTCAGGAACAAATTTCCCTGCTGGCTGTCCCTCTTTACACAATTGCCGTTTACACTTTGAAAATCTGAATGTCTTTTGTAGAAGCTCTACTTTTATGATAAAATGAATTCTAAGCATGATTTTTGTGCTATGAAGTGTTGGTGAAAGCCACTGTCATTGCAGATTTTGGTAACTGCAGTTTTCAGATGGACTTCCTTAAGAAGCAATTTTCACAGAAACATTGGGCTCTCAAGCTTAATAGCTACTATTATACTGGTATCCCTGGTCCTTATTTTCCTCCTCCTAAAACCTGACTTTTAGCTATTGATTCTCTTCAAGTCCAGGACCAATCCTTATCATGAGGAGTTTGTGAATAGATTGTTGTCTGCAGGACAATCAACAGTATCTTTCTGCCCTACTGCTTTAAGTACAGCTGACAATGACAAGCAGCAGGAACACTGTTTTAAAAGGTGTTACACTCTTCTCAAAACCTTTTCTAAGGTGACAGGTTACATGAATACACATGTATCTGCAAGAGTCAGTTGATATTGTAACAAGCCATGCTGTCTGTAGAGGAAGTGCACATAAATCACATGTTAAATAACTGCAAATGAGTAGTGTAAACAACTTATTTTAAAAATTAATCTCTATGAATCAGAAGAAATTTTCATTGAGATTTATTTTACTGTCTCTAGTTGTTATGAAATAAACTTGCTTGTATTCTCCTGTACAATGGGATGACACTCATCGTGATCCAGTGGTACTGATTAGATCCTAATACACTGGAGAAAATGTGTTTTATGCTACTATGTAAATGAGAGACTTCTGTACCAGCTAGAAATGAACACCTGAAGCCATCTGAACTGCACTGCTCTCTGTTGCTTGTGGGACTAATTCCTCTCCTCATGTTGGAAATACGAACACTCAATATGCAATGCACATCAAGTAATTTTCCTCTTTAGCTTTTCTAACTGTAGCATTACATTTTTAATTTTCTTCTCTTTGTAATTAATTGTAAATAAAGGCTCTGGTATTAATTTATAATTTTTTTGAGAGAAAAATAAATCTGAAAAAGCAGAGACATGCATTGCCCTTCCTCTAATCAAATTTATAACATATTTTATTGATTTATCTCCTTGAATGAAATTATCATTTTCAGATAAAAGACATATTAGAATCTAGGCTGTTAAACCTGCCAAAGCTTGTCACCATAGCAGGTCTGAATGTGATTTTTCATACAATCATTCTGCTCCTCAAATTGTGCTAATAACAATGTGAATTTTTTCCCAAGTATTTTCCTGGAGAATCGTAATTAATGCTTTTTTTTTTTCCCTTCCTGCTGTAAAGAAAGTCTTCCTACATTTGGACACAGCTGTGAGAACACAATCCTGAGGGTAGAAACTTGCCTCTGTGGGGCAGCTCTTCCCAGGGTTCCTGTAATGAGGAGAGCTTGTTAGTTCCAGGAAAGCAATTAGGCAAAAGGTTAAAATACCTGAAATTGTCAGGTTAAGCAGAGACATTAATTACTACTCTGTTTCTCATAATGCTTCTCAGCTGTGGTAACTCAGAAGCATCCCTTGATGTTTGTATGAATCCAAGCCATCAGGGCTACACATTCAAATTACTACCAACAACATTTCAGTTTTGTAAAGAATAATGTAATGGAATTTGATTTCCTATCTCATATGACCTGGTTTTCTTTCTTGATTTTTGTCATGTTGTTAAGACTGATATCCAGTCAGGGGTACATGGAAACATGGTCTCAGGAATCTTCCATTCCAGCCGGATGATTATGAGAATTTTCTGGTAAGCGGGGGATATAAAAAAAAGCTGAATTACAAAGGAGCTTTACTTCCAATATCATAGAAATCCTGATTGTTCCATAATTAATGATATGAAAGGTTTAGTCCTTGCAATAGTAAATGCAGAGGAAAACAGAATTATGGGAGGACCTTCATAAGTGGCAGAGCTTGTCAAAAGCTGTTACCAAGTTTCTCACCAGAGATGGAGTCACCTGGAGAATATCAGGGAGATTTTTTTCAAGCAGTTTCTTGCATCCTATGGTAAAAGACTGCAGCTAATCTTCTTCCTTTCTACATGGCTAAAAATTAATGCTCTCACTTCTTTGATATCTGAACGCTTCCTAACCCTCCACGGATCTTCACAACACCCCAGGGCTAACATCTCCTCTACCTACTCTCTAGGAAAACAAAATTAACGTAAGACTGGACAACGTGTTTAACATCACCCAGCAACTCACTGAGTCATATTGCTTTTATTGAATCAGGCAAATGATCAGCAACACATATCTGTCCTTTCCCCACACAACATTTTTGTGTCATGTACCCCAGAAAAGATTATTTTTCAGCATTGAAACTCATATTTGTCTTCTGTGTTCCACCACGGCACTTGGTTGAGGATGGACATAAATCCTCCTGGCTGAGCTATTGGCAAACTTGTTCTTACCTCTCTTTAATGCAGAGCACCTGTGCTGCCTTATTCTCTTCAGCTGCCTGTCCTTGTCTGCCCATCTTATAAAACATGGAAAATCCTCCTCCCCCCTTATCTATATCTCTGGCTGAGGAAATATTTTAAAGGGTGAAATTGTAGCTCCTTCAAAGGGTGATTCACAGATAAACTTGAGCTTTGATTTATAATTAGACCTCTGAAAACCTTTCATTACAAAACTAGGAAGAGCTAGGCAAATAGCCATCCTCACCTGTTTTCTACCAAATTCACTAGAAACCTGGTTCATGACTGTCCCCTGGATCTGTGTTTGCAATGTTTTTGATGATACTGGTATGAACAGATTTCAAAGGGAAATATTAAGGGAAAGGAAAATGGGAAGAATCCTCTTTGCCAGTAATTTCACAACAGGGATTTTTTATTCATTCAAAACCAGTGAACAGCTCAGACATACTGTATGACTTCAAGAAACGGCAAACGTTGCTCTCAATATATCTTCCCCCCTCCTTTTCTCACGTCCTCCCCTCCAGAAACCGCAAATATTATTTCACCATTTCACAGTCCTAATGCCTCTGGGAGTAACAATTTCATGTGAACAAAGGCAGAACTTCTGCCTGCTCCTGAGACAGTTGCCTGTGCTTTTGCTTGTGAGCTGACATTTTGCACAACCTGTCTAATGTTACTTCTCCCCAGAAGAGAAGTTAAGAAACCTCAGTGCCATGAAAACGCTGGGGTTCCCTCTTGGCTTCACTTCCTTGAAAAAGTCCACACAAGAGTAAAAGCCCATTTGTGAGGATACATCTTTGCAAGAATGAAAGGATGGAGCATGAACTCTTCACAAAAATACACTTTCTCCATATGTACCTATATATTTTGTATTTTTTCTGGATTTCTGCTCAGATTCTTTGGCATAACTTTTCCCCCTATATTTATCACAGTATCAGAGTAACATAAGGTTGGAAAGGACCTCTGAGATCATCAAGTCCAACCTATAACCCAACACTAACACCAACACCAACACTAACACCAACCCATCATCTAAACCATGGCACTCAGTGCCTCATCCAGTCTCCCCTTAAACACCTCCAGGGTCGGCGACTCAACCACCTCCCTGGGCAGCGCATTCCAATGGCCAATCACCCTTTCAGTGAAGAACATTTTCCTAACATCAAGTCTAAACTTTCCCTGATGAAGCTTAAGTCCATGCCCTCTAGTTCTGTCACTGGTCACCCGAGAGAAGAGACCAACCCCTGCCCGACTACAACCTCCTTTTAGGTAGTTGTAGAGAGCAATGAGGTCTCCCCTGAGCCTCCTCTTCTTCAGACTAAACAGCCCCAACTCCGTCAGTCGCTCCTCATAGGGCTTGTGCTCCAGCCCCTTCACCATCTTCGTTGCCCTACTCTGGACACATTCCAGTATCCTGACATCTTTCCCAAACTGGGAGGCCCAGAACTGGACACAATGTTCAAGATGAGACCTGACCAGTGCCGAGTACAGGGGGACGATAACTTCTCTGGTCCTGCTCGCCACACTATTCCTGATGCAGTCCAGAATGCCATTGGCCTTCTTGGCCACCTGGGCACACTGCTAGCTCATGTTCAGCTTCCTGTCAAACAGCACTCCCAGGTCCCTTTCTGCGTGACTATTCTCCAGCCACTCTGCCCCCAGTCTATAGCTCTGCATGGGATTGTTGTGTCCAAAATGAAGTACCCGACATTTGGACTTATTAAACATCATCCCATTAGAATCAGCCCATCTCTCCAATCTGTCCAGGTCCCTCTATAGGGCCATCCTACTCTCTAATAGATCAACCCTTCCTCCCAGCTTGGTATCATCTGCAAACTTGCTGATGATGGACTCAATCCCCTCATCCAGATCATCAATAAAGATATCAAACAGGACTGGACCCAATACCGATCCCTGGGGGACACCACTGGTGACCGGTCACCAACTGGATGAGACACCATTCACCACCACTCTTTGGGCTCGGCCATCCAGCCAATTCCTATCCCAGCACAGCTCTCTCCTACTGTTAGTCCTTTCACAAAATATGTCTTAGACTTCTCAGGATCCTTTTTTTTTTCTGTGAAAAAGGAATGGTTTTTTTCAAAACTCTTCTAAGGAATGGTTACAAAATCATGTAGTCTCTCAACATTCAGAGGCAAATGCTACAGTCATAAACTTCAATTCTAAAAAAAAATAATGTATTAGTTCAGTGCTGTGTTTAAGAAACCGTGCTGTTTATATCTACGTGGATCAGGCCACAGAGCGCTAAAACTTGCTTCTAGCCCCCTAAATTTCTACTTGTATCATACAACCCATCATATGCTTTGTCAAGCCTCTCCACGTAAGAGATGTTTTTCAAGTGGTAGCATTTTTCCCGTGTTGTAGTCTCATGTACAATGCTATGCTCAGCTCAGCTAATCCTGATGAGAAGGAAAAAAAGTCTGCATGGCTATTATACCTCTATCAACTTTTCTTATTTCTTCTTGTAATTAGTTCTGAAGTCTTGGATGCTAATATTTACAATTAATAATCATAGAATCATAGAATGTTTTGGGTTGGAAGGGACCTTTTAAGATCATCTAGTCCAGCCCTTCTTTGGTGAGCAGGGACAACTTCAACTAACTTACGTTGGTTAGGGCCCCAAAAATAAAATGTGTCATTTCTTCTGGTAATAGTTATATGCCTTGGGTTTCCTTTTTTTCCTTTGTTTTATTTTTTTTTAATTACATCATGTGACTTGATGTTGCTGGTAATATTTAGATATGATGAAGTATTGCTGTAGTTAGTAGTTTGAGAAGCTTAAGAGGGCAGCAGTTTCTCATTTTCTCAGTCCTGTTCCACAGACAGCTATACTGGAAAAATAAGAACAAGTGATGTGCTTTTGATCATTTATCCAAGACCTTATGGGGCATGGAAGTAGTTTTATGCAGGTAAATAGAGTATTTTAAGTGAGTTTTGAACATATGGGTGACAAGAAAACCTCAATAGAGTTATATTTAGAGAGAGAATAATAATTAGCCAGAAAACTTTGGGTGCAGTAAAAATGGCAAACAAAATCAAAACTACAGATTAATCGTGATTACTGCAGTGTAATGTGTAATGTCAAGGCTCTGGAGACCAATATTCCAAGAGATGAAATTCAAGTTTTAAGGGAAATATTATTTTTACCTGCAAATGAAGGGGTCAGTCCTTTTAGGAACTGAAAAGTGGATTATACTGGTTGTAAAGGAAAGCTGCCACTGCTCATAGGGGGAAGCAGTGAGGGCAGAGGATTCCATTGATTTTCAGAGTAGAGTACACGGCATATTGCAATATATAAGAACCATCATGGATCTGATAGGCTGGGAGGAGGACAGTTTCTCTGTTTACCTGCCACAATGCAGAGTGGGGCACTGGGTATTGTAGTGTTTGTAGTCTTTCCCTGAAATGAGGGAAAGTGTGTCTTGATTGGATAAAAAAAAAAAGGCAATCACTTTTTTGCTCTGTGGATGGGAACGTTTAGTGTGCCTTAACCAATCACATAGCAGGCATATCAAGTTTATTATCTTGCTTTGGAATATAATCACTAATGGATACACCACAGCAAAGTGATGAAATGTGTTCTGTTGGCTGGGCATCAAGTTCATGTGAAAGAACTATTAAAATATTGCTCTCTGGCTAAATGTGTATGACATTTTTATAACAGGCAGCAAACTTCATACAATGCCACGCAACCTTGACTTACCTGACGTACAAAAGTCAAAATACATCCAAAATCTTCGCTGTATGGAAGACGGAACATTTAATTTCCACATGCATTTTGATTTGGTTTTGGTCCTTCCAGAAACTGTAAAACGCACAGTCCAGTAGAGGGGATAAGAAAAGGTGTTCTCCATGAAACCATCTGACTCTCCTGTCAAGAAAAGCTCTTGAGGTTTATAGCTTTAACTACCTTATTCATAAAGAAAGATCTGAATGGGACTGTGTTTTTGGTAGTTTAGAAAGAAAGAGAAAAGAGATGGGACTGGATGACTGTAGCAGGTACTTAGCATCATCATCACCAAAAATCTTTACTATACTTTCACTCTCCCTTTCTACTGAACTACCAAAACTATTGCTTTTATTTCTACAACTTTCTGATTTAACTGTCATCTTAAACAGCTGTAACTCAAATATTCTTCATGATGAGATCTCAAATCTTTTAGAATATGTAACCTTTTGGCTCCCAGAAGTAAATACCAGACTCCTTTATCGAGTTTACCTTGACAGAATCAAAAGATCAGCTTTCACAAAGCTTCAGTCTGAGTAGTGAGTATATCAAAATACATGAAACCTCCTCCCATAAAACCAAAACGGTAAAAAGGTAATTTTATACTTTCAAAAAAAATCTTGGCAGTAGGCATGCTTAGGGGGAAATAGTGAATAAGTGTAGATGTTAATGAAGACAAAAATCAATTCCAGATTACACCATTCTCCTCCCCCTCTTCGGAACAGACTGCATTGCCATCACTGTCGACTGTCACACCAAAGACCAGCCTACGAGCTGGAACATCTCCCATGTGCATATCACTAATTAGCTGCTGCGGAGAGACATGTTCAAATTTTAACTACACAAAATAACAACCCAAGCGTACGGATTATGACAACAGACAAATTTT